>JACZFZ010000011.1:0-1484926 GCA_019706035.1 Raphanus raphanistrum subsp. raphanistrum | reverse complement strand
GAAGAAGCTTCTTGTTGGGGATGAATTGTAAACATCCACAAGGCCCAGCGAACAGGAGGCCCATTTCTGTTAACTGAAGGATAGTCGGCTCCAAGCCGGCTCCAAATGAGTCATAACTCGGCTCTTGCCTCCTCTGACCAGAAGACGAGCAGCCGAAGGCGCCGACCAAGTGGCTCGGGCCGAACAGTCGTCCCGATTGGGCCTACAAGTCGAAAGGCCCATAATAAAAAGGATGAATTAGGTCAAAACTGACTGACTTAAGAGACTATATAAGGAGTTGAGGACAGGAAGGAAGGGTATCACCACTTAGACACACAGACTTGCGGCTAGATTAGGGTTTTCCATTACTCTCTTTGTATCTCGCCGCTCTCTCTTGTACTTCCGGCTAGGAGCTTACCGAGCATCGACTAGCCGGCTTTCTTACTTGTACCCTCGTTATTCCGACTCTAATAAAACGTCTCTGTTCATCCCACTCTTGAGTTCTTTTACTTTCTGTTGACCAAACTCACCTCAAACAATTGGCGCCCACCGTGGGGCCGATCAGAGTAACGTTTCCTAGACCGATATGACGATTGGTGACTCGAACCCCGGCACTTCCGGCGAAGCGTCCGAGCTTACGCCTCCGCCTCCTCCTCCCTTTCTCTCATCGGACTTCATGAGCTCCGTGATGGCTCGTCTCGCACATCAAGAAGAAGTTCAGAAGACGACGAACGAGCAGCTCGCTGCCCTTGTAGCTGCTCTCACCGCTCCTGCTGGGCCTACAAACCGTTCCCAGCCCGTCTGCCGGCATCTCTTCCCTCCAACGCCGGCGGAGGACCGCGCCGTCGACGAATCTGACCCAAACGGGCCCCCTGCAGTCTACCCTACTTCGACGACAGCAGATCCGACGACGATTCGCGAGATCGCTGAGCTCAAACTCAGCCTCCAACAAATAAGCTCGCAGATCCACCAGGCGACGAGTGCAGCTCCTCAGATCGACAGCGTCATCGCCTCCACTTCGCGCTCGCCCTTCGCTAGCGAGCTAACCAGGGTCCAGCTCCGCAAAATAGAGAAGCTCCGCCTCCCCGAGTACAAGCCCGGTGGCGACCCTGTCGAGCACCTGACAGCCTTCAACATAGCTATGGCCAGAGCTCGCCTTTCCGACGAAGAAAAGGACGCGGGATACTGTCAGCTCTTCGTCGAAACCCTCAACGAACAAGCGCTAACCTGGTTCTCGCAGCTCAGCGAGAACTCGATTCGCAATTTCCGAGACCTCTCAGCTGTATTCCTCAAGAATTACATCATGTTCACCAAGCGAGCAGCGACCGCGTCCAGCCTGTGGAATATGGCGCAAACGAAGGACCAAAGCCTCAAGGACTACATGGAAAAGTTCAAGACGATCGTTTCCCGAGTCGACGTCCCTGATCACATCGCTATCGACGCTTTGATGAACACTCTCCTCGTCAACTCGAAGTTTCGTAAGGACCTGTATTCCAACCCCACGACTTCGCTTCCCGATGCTATTGCCCGGTCTCACAATTTCATCCGAATGGAAGAAGACACCAAGGCGATAATTCGGAAGCAGAACGCTGCCAAGCCGGTTGCAGCCAAAAGTGCGGGTGCTCGGCCAGAGCCACGCCAGCTGATAACGGCGGCAAAAAAGGAGGTCTCCTCTACGTCGTGGACGAGAACAACGCCCCTGTCTCAACCATGGTCATGCACGATAAAAAGTGGAATGTTTACCAGCGAGAGACCGACTCCCCAGATGCATCTCCCAGTACCCCGAGTGCTGGTGTCGTGGCTAAAGTCGATTCGGCCCCAGGACCGACCAGAACTCCCATCGATCTCACGAAGCATTGCAAGTATCACGACGTGAAGGGACACGACACGACCGAGTGCAAATCTCTCTACGCTCAGTTCCTCTCCTCGATCGAAAGCGGGGATTACAAGATCCAGCCGCCTAAACCCAAGCCAAAAGGAGAAAACAACTGGAGCAGGAACAAAGACAAGAAGGCTCAGCGCAAATCGCAGGGCAAGAACCGTAAAAACGACAAACAGTCGAAGGATACGGAGAAAGCTGCCCGAGAGACCGATGATGACGACGACTCGGCAGATGACGATCAGCCGACCAATCGCCAGCGCATCGAAGTGATCCGCGCCCAACCGCAAGGAGAGAACGAATCCGGGTCCTCGTCCGAAGAAGACGACGACACGAAAAACCTAGACAGCACTGCGGACCTCCGATCCCTCCTCGAGCGAAAGCTCCGACCCACTACCGTAGAAGCACCGATCTCCACCGATCTCCGCCTGCAGATCGACTCAAATCGAGCCGCGAGAGCTTCGGCGCAAGAGTCCTCTCACCAGCAGTCCGCTGAGAAGCCGAACTGCGATTTGCGAGACAAACTCAACGCGAAGATCGGCGATCTGCGGACAACCCTCAACCGCAAGAAAAGGGATACTGCCGAAACGAGTAACGACCTTCGCGACACGCTCCGTGCAAGGCGCGCGCAGACCCGTCCCCGAATAAATGTTATCATGGGTGGATCACCCCCTTGCGGTGATTCGGTTAGAGCGGTCAAGGACCATCGAAGGCAAGCCACCACTTCCCAACGCTGGCCCCAGAAGCAAATGGACGATCAGCCGATTACCTTTTCGTCTGACGATACATTCGGCGTGCACCTTCCTCATAACGATCCTTTGCTCGTCGTGCTCGGTGTCGACAAGTTCGACGTCACTAAAGTTCTTATCGATACCGGGAGCTCTGTTGATATCATCTTTCGCGAAACTCTCGTGAAAATGGGGATCGATCTCAACGACGTCAAGCCTTCTACTCGGACCCTGACAGGATTCAACGGCTCGTCAGAGGTAATCGCAGGCACGATCCGCCTCTCGGTTCATGCATGCGGAGTCACGCGAACGGTCAAGTTTTCTGTGGTCAGCTCCAAAGCTCCTTACCACGTTATACTTGGCACCCCATGGCTACATTCAATGCGAGCAATCGCATCAACGTACCATCAATGTGTTAAGTTCCCAGGATCAGACGGATCGATCAAGACTCTGAAGGGCGACCAGCAGGCTGCGCGAGATCTCCTGATCGCCACGGTTAAAATCCAGCGCTCCCAGTCGATTGTCAACTCGATCTCTCCTCCCACGAGCAAAGTCTGCCCGCAAAAGGAAGAGGTTCTCGAAGTACCAGTTGACGAGTCGGACCCGAGCAAATCAGTCCGAGTAGGCGCATTTCTACCCGACGAAATGCAGCAGAAGATCCTCGAGTTCCTTAAGCAAAACCTGTCCACGTTCGCCTATACGATGTCTGATATGAAGGGAATCGATCCAGCTATCACAACCCACGAACTCAATGTTGATCCCAACTTCAAACCCATCCGGCAGAAAAGAAGAAAGTTGGGACCAGAGCGATCCAAAGCAGTCGCAGAGGAAGTCGAGCGTCTACTCGGTGCCGGTTCAATCACTGAAGTTCGTTACCCGGAATGGCTAGCCAACCCGGTGGTCGTCAAGAAGAAGAACGGTAAATGGCGCGTTTGCGTCGATTTTACCGACCTCAACAAAGCATGTCCTAAGGACAGCTACCCGTTGCCTAGCATCGATCGCTTAGTCGAATCGACGGCCGGTAACGAGATGTTAACGTTTATGGATGCCTTTTCGGGCTACAACCAGATCCTAATGCACCCGGACGACCGGGAGAAAACTGCTTTCATCACCGATCGGGGAACCTACTGTTATAAGGTGATGCCATTCGGATTGAAGAATGCCGGAGCAACTTACCAACGGCTCGTCAACCGAATGTTCGCCGAGCAGCTTGGGAAGACAATGGAAGTCTATATCGACGACATGCTCGTCAAATCGCTCCGGGCCGACGATCACTTAGAGCACTTAAAGGAATGCTTCGCCATCCTGAACAAGTACGGGATGAAGTTGAATCCCGCAAAGTGCACCTTTGGCGTCTCCTCGGGTGAATTCCTTGGTTACATTGTCACGCAACGAGGAATCGAAGCTAACCCGAAACAGATCTCAGCAGTCCTGAATCTCCCCAGTCCGAGAAACTGCCGGGAGGTGCAAAGATTAACAGGACGCATCGCCGCGCTTAATCGCTTTATTTCCCGATCCACCGACAAGTGTCTCCCCTTCTATGATCTCCTCCGAGGGAACAAGAAGTTCGTTTGGGACGATAAATGCGAGGACTCGTTCGTTCAACTCAAGCAATACCTCACAACTCCTCCCGTCTTGGCCAAGCCGGATGTAGGAGACGTTTTGTCTCTCTATATCGCTGTCTCCTCGGCAGCCGTCAGCAGTGTCTTGATCAAGGAGGACCGTGGCGAGCAGCGTCCGATTTTTTACACGAGCAGACGCATGACCGGCCCGGAGACCAGATACCCAACCCTTGAGAAGCTGGCTCTGGCCGTCGTCGACTCCGCGAGGAAATTACGACCCTACTTCCAGTCACACTCTATCGAAGTTCTGACCGACCAACCGCTCCGCACCGTCCTGCAAAATCCCAACAGAGCCGGCCGGCTGACCAAGTGGGCAATCGAACTTAGCGAGCTTGACATTACGTACAAATGTCGAACAGCCGCCAAATCTCAAGTCCTCGCTGACTTCCTTGTCGAGCTCACGCCAGATCTTGCACAAGACCTCGACGTCCCGAGTCCCAATTGGATTCTTCATGTCGACGGATCATCGACGAGTAAAGGATCCGGTGCTGGGGTCCAGCTTCAATCGCCAACAGGAGAACTCATCCACCAGTCTTTCAGTTTCGGCTTCCCGGCTTCTAACAACGAGGCGGAGTATGAATCGTTGATCGCCGGTCTTCGTCTCGCCCGAGCCGTCAAAGCCAAACGCCTGAGTGCTTATTGCGACTCACAGCTCGTCGCTAGCCAGTTTAGCGGCGACTACGATGCTCGCAATGATAGAATGGATGCGTATCTCCGAGTGGTTCAAGAGCTTGCTAGGGAATTCGATTTCTTCGAACTCACCAAGGTTCCTCGCGGAGAGAACGTTTGCGCCGATGCCTTAGCCGCACTCGGGAGCAAACTCCACGATCAGGTCAAAAGGACGATACCCATACATCGGATCGATCGACCGAGCATCGACTCTTCCTCCGACGAAAGCTCTCCCATCGCTCCAATCTTTGCAACAACTCGACGATCCACCACCGATCAAACCGACACTGAGATGCCCGATCGTGACGATACCCCGGTCGATTGGCGAACCGAGTTCCTAGATTATCTCATACGAGAAGAACTGCCAAAAGATAAGTGGGCAGCGAGACGCCTGAAGAGACGCAGCGCCCACTACGTCATCATGAACGACGAACTTCACCGAGTAACCGCGAACAAGGTTCTCTTAAAGTGCATCCAGGGCGACGAAGTACGCCGAGTAATGGCTGAAACTCACGACGGAGCAGGAGGAAACCACTCGGGAGGCCGAGCACTCGCCCTTAAGGTTCGAAGCTTGGGATTCTTTTGGCCGTCTATGAACACTGACTGCGAAGCATACGCTCGTCGGTGCGACAAATGCCAGCGTCACGCTCCGAGCATCCACAGTCCCACTGAGCTGTTGCGGACATCTGCTGCCCCTTATCCGTTCATGAGGTGGGGGATGGACATCATCGGGCCCATGCCGAACTCACGCCAACGTCGTTTCATCCTGGTCCTCACCGATTACTTCACTAAATGGATTGAAGCCGAAGCGTTCTCTCAGGTAACGGACAAGGAAGTCCGCACCTTCGTCTGGAAGAACATCATTTGCCGTCATGGATTGCCATACGAGATCGTAACGGACAATGGCTCCCAGTTCATGTCCGGAAACTTCAAAGAGTTCTGCAACAAGTGGAATATCCGTCTAAGCCCTTCGACTCCCCGTTACCCGCAAGGAAACGGACAGGCGGAATCTTCCAACAAGATTATCATCGATGGAATCAAGAAGCGACTCGACCTAAAGAAAGGCCATTGGGCCGACGAGCTGGACGGCGTCCTCTGGTCGCACCGAACGACTCCTCGCGGTGCGACCAAATCCACCCCTTTCTCTCTTGCTTACGGGATGGAAGCAATGGCCCCCGCCGAAGTTAACGTGACAAGTCTTCGGCGCGCCAAGATGCCGCAGTTCGTCGAGCTTAATCAAGATATGCTCCTCGATGCCCTTGATGAACTCGAGGAAAAACGCGACCAGGCGCTTCTTCGGATCCAAAACTACCAGAACCAAATCGAGAGCTATTATAATAAGAAGGTGAAAGCGCGCCTGATACAAGCCTAGGCTGACAAAGGCTGTATGATCCAAGCAAGAGAGTTGGAGCCGATCTAGATCAAGAGGTGGCTCTTTTGTTTGATCTAATCAACCAAGAGAAACCGTGAGAGATGGAACCAGGGGGATGAAGTGCACCACACGAGAGATGGAGAGCTCGTGATACAACACAAGGAACCTACAAGCCGTGGAGGTGCTGGTCTCACAAGGCAATGGAGGCGGCGAGTTCTTGAGAGAGAACTAGGTTTCTTTGAAAAGAAGTTTATAAAATATCAAGTGTACCAAGAAAAGGGTTTTGCAAAACACATAAATAGACTAAGGAACATGCTCCTTTGCGTCTCACATAAAGATATTAAGCTATAGTTCAAATAAGGAAATAAAGAAGAGTGGAGTCTTCTTTGATCTTGGACCGAGATGCATATAGGTGATGTGATAAACTAGTTGTGGCCTCGTTAAAAACCTTCCTCCGGAAAACCTCATGGGATAAAACCAAGAGCAAGGAAAAGAGCACACACAAAGAGCTTGCCTAGTTGCTAGCCCCGTCCAAGAGTCTTCTTAAACATTTGGATCTTCTATGGTAATGATCATCAAATGGTTGTGGCTTTGATCAGGGATGAATGGCCAAAGATCTTCTCTTGATGCTTGAGAACTCCCATTTGGTTCCTCTATCTTCACGGCATCTCTCTTGATCACATCTTTGATATCTTCCTCAGCTTGTTTAACCTGTCCAAGATCAGAAGCAAGTATCATGCTCTCATTAAATTTATGTTGAAGTATCTTAGCTCTTTGTCTAGTGATAGCTCCCTTAAACACGGTTGGTATGGGCACTTCTTGCTCAGTCTCTGGTTTGGTAATGTTGCTGATCATGTCTTGGATGTCTGGTTCAGTAAGGTCAGGTTCAATGTCCTCATCATTCCCTCCCTCTTCAAAAGGTTTTGACCTCAAAACTGGTTCATCTGCAAAACAAGGAGACAAATCAGTAACATTGAAAGTGGATGATACATTTAACTCACCTGGCAGGTCAAGACGGTAGGCATTGTTGTTGATCCTCTCGAGAACTTGAAAGGGACCAGTGCCTCTTGGCTTCAGCTTAGAACTCCTCTGGTTAGGAAACCTCTCTTGCCTCATGTGTAACCAAACCCACTCTCCTGGTTCAAATATAACCTCTTTGCGACCCTTGTTAGCTTGTTTAGCATACTGGTCAGTCCGCTTCTCTAGGTTCTCCTGGACTTTGTGGTGTAGTTCCTTGACATAAGCAGCCTTGGCTTCACCCGTGAGGCTAATAACTTCAGCTGGAGGTAAAGGAGTAAGATCGAGAGGTGTCTTTGGATTGAACCCATAAGCAGCTTCAAATGGTGACATCTTTGTAGCTGAGTGTTGAGCCCGGTTGTATGCAAACTCTATGAAGGGAATACAATCAACCCAATTCTTCATGTTCTTCCCAATGGTGGCTCTAAGCAATGTGGAGAGAGTTCTGTTAACAACTTCTGTTTGCCCATCAGTTTGCGGATGGCAAGTAGTTGAATAGAGCAACTTGGTTCCAAGCTTTTTCCATAGTGTCCTCCAGAAGTGGCTGAGGAACTTGGTGTCTCTATCTGATACAATGGTTCTAGGAACCCCATGTAAGCGAACCACTTCTCTGAAGAACAAGTCAGCTGTCTTGGATGCATCATTCACCTTGGCACAAGGTATGAAGTGTGCCATCTTGGAGAACCTATCCACCACAACAAAGATTGAATCTTTGTGTTGAATCATGGGTAATCCTAGTACAAAATCCATGGATATGTCCACCCAAGGGGCGGTGGGGATGGGCAGTGGCATGTAAAGACCATGGGGTTGTACTCTTGACTTAGCTTTCTTGCATACCACACATCTTGCACAATGAGCCTCCACTGTCTTCTTTAGGTGCGGCCAATAGAAATGCTCTCTGACCACAGCAAGTGTCTTGTCTACTCCGAAATGTCCCATGAGACCCCCTCCGTGAGCTTCTCTAGTGATCAAATCTCTCAAAGAACACTGAGGGATACATAGTCTCTTGCCCTTAAATAAGAATCCCTCATGTAAGTAGAACTTCCCGTGAGGTCCTTTAGTACAGCTGATGTAAGTGTCAGCAAGATCCGGATCCTCCCCATATAGTTCCTTGATGAACTCAAACCCTAGCACCTTAGCTTCCATGGTGGCAATCAAGGCATGTCTCCTGGAGAGCGCATCAGCTACAATGTTATCTTTACCCTTCTTGTACTTGATGATGTATGGAAAGGTTTCTATATACTCCAGCCACCTAGCATGTCTTCTCTTGAGATTGGTTTGCCCTCTTAGATGTTTAAGGGTCTCATGATCAGTGTGCACCACAAATTCCTTGGACAAGAGATAGTGCTGCCATGTCTCCAAAGCTCTCACCAAGGCATATAGCTCCTTGTCATAGGTAGGGTAGTTAAGAGCAGCTCCACTGAGTTTCTCACTGAAGAAAGCCACTGGTTTGCCTCCTTGAAGTAGTACTGCTCCAATCCCAATGCCTGAAGCATCACACTCTACTTCAAATGTCTTATTGAAGTCTGGTAAAGCCAGCACTGGTGCATGAGTTAGCCGGTATTTGAGGGCTTGAAAAGCCTCTTCTTGAGCTTTCTCCCACATGAATCCAACACTCTTCTTGACAATGGCAGTGAGAGGTGCGGCTATGCTACTGAAATCCTGAACAAACCGCCTGTAGAAACTGGCTTGCCCATGGAAGCTTCTGACTTGACTGATGCTTGTGGGTACTGGCCATTCTTGGATTGCTCTAACCTTCTCCTCATCAACCTGTAATCCCTGTGAACTCACAACAAAACCTAGGAAGACAAGTTTATCAGTGCAGAATGTGCACTTCTTGAGGTTTGCATAGAGTCCTTCTTTACGAAGTGTTTCTAATACTTGCTCAAGATGTGACACATGATCAAGTAAATTTGTACTGTAAATTAAAATATCATCAAAGTATACCACAACAAACTTACTGATGTAGGGTCTAAGGATGTGATTCATGAGTCTCATGAAAGTACTAGGAGCATTGGTGAGTCCAAATGGCATCACCAGCCACTCATAGAGACCTTGCTTTGTTTTAAAAGCTGTCTTCCACTCATCACCTTCCTTCATCCTTACCTGATGGTACCCACTCTTAAGATCAATCTTGGAGAAGATGGTGGCTCCACTTAGCTCATCTAGCATGTCATCAAGCCGGGGAATGGGGTGTCTATACTTGATGGTGATGTTGTTGATTGCACGGAAGTCTACACACATCCTCCAAGTCCCATCCTTCTTTGGTACTAGTAAGACAGGAACCGCACAAGGACTTAGGCTCTCCCTCACGTACCCCTTGTCCAATAGGTCCTGAACTTGTCTCTCCAACTCCTTGGCCTCCTCGGGGTTGACTCTATAAGCTGGTTTGTTTGGCAAAGCAGCTCCTGGTATGAAATCTATTTGATGTTCAATGCCCCTTAGTGGTGGTAAGCCGTGGGGAATCTCTTCTGGAAACAAATCTTTGAACTTGTCAAGAAGCTTAGTAACCTCTGGTGGGTACTCCACTTCACCTGAACCTGCACTCAAAAGCTCCTTAAAGATCATTAGTAGCATTGTGTGTTTAGTAGCAGTTGCCTTTCTGATATGGCTAGGCTGGATTAGGAAATTTGATTTAACAGATTTTTCCTTCTCCTTAACCATTTGCAAATGCAGTTCATGAACCTGAGCAGGAGTGAGAGGAGCTAGACTAATCTTACGCTTGTTATGCATGAATGTATACATGTTTGATCTACCATCATGCCTAGTCTCTCTATCCCATTGCCAAGGTCGACCTAACAAAACATGTCCTGCTTGCATAGGCACTACATCACAAACTACCTCATCTTGATACTTACCAATGCTAAAAGGGATAGTAACTTGCTCTTTAATCTGCAGCTCAACCTTATCATCTAACCATCTTAGCCTATATGGATGCGGATGAGGGACCTTGACTAAGCCAAGCTTATCAACCATGTAAGCACTCGCGGCATTAGTACAAGACCCACCATCAATGATGAGGTTACATACCTTGCCTTTAATTGTGCATCTGCTATGGAAGATGTTTTCTCTTTGGATAGTCTCAGCTGGTTCCAACATGACACTAAGCACACGCCTGATCATCAAGCTCTCTCCCACGTCTGGATATTGCATCTCTCCATAGTCGGCTTGTAACTCAGGTGCATCCTCATCAAGTGATTCATACCCATCTTCAGTGAGCATCATCACTCTCTGGTTCGGACACTCTCTAGCCATATGTCCTCGGCCCCTACACTTGAAACAAGTGATATCTCTAGCACGTTGAGGAGGGGTAGTCTTAGTTGGCTCTGTCCTGGTGTCTTTGTTGTTATCAGTAGCTTGAGACTTTGAGCGAGTGTCTCCCTCAACCCCTTTGCCCTTGTCTACTGGTTTGTTGTAGTTGCTGTTGTTGCCGGAGTTCCAATTGGATTGAGATCTACCCTTGGTGCTCTTCTTCTTGATGTGTTGCTCAGCTTGCACGGCTATGTGGAATAGGTCTTTGAGATCTCCATAAGCTTGTCTCTCAACCTTGCTGCTCACTCTATCTTGCAACCCATCTAGGAACTGAGCCATGATCGTCTCCTCATCCTCATTGAGATCAAGACGGTTCCTTAACTTCTCAAACTCCTCATAGTACTCCTCAACTGACTTGCTTCCTTGCTTAAGTGTTCTGAACTTCCTATGCAAGTCTCGGTGGTAATGTTGTGGCACAAACCTCAGTCTCATAGCATCTTTCATGTCTACCCAGGCGTCCAGTTGCCTCAAGTGCCCTCTCCTACGGTCAGAGCACAATCTATCCCACCAGGATAAGGCATTGTCCGTGAGCTGAGCTACTGCCAAGGCAACTCTCTTGGGACCAGGATGGTTGTAGTAAGAGAAGATGTGATCCATCCTCTTTTCCCAATCAAGGTAAGCTTCAGGGTCAACCTTTCCAGCATACTGTGGTGGTGTCATCTTTAAAAGATCCGGTCCTTGGTGGTGGTGTTGCTGGCGAGGCCCTCTCTGTTGAGGTGCGTAGTCATCCTCATCATATCTTGGATTACGGATGGGTCTCCGTTGCGCTCTAGGTGGAGGAAAGTAATCCTCTTCCTCCTCTGCCTCTTCTTCATAATCTTCTTGCTGAACTCTTGCTCTAGGATAGGGATTACGTTGCTGACCAGTATCTCCCTCATTTTGTTGGTTTCTAGTGCTAGCCTCTGGAACATCATTGAAGAGCACTCCAGGACGCCGGTTGTTTGGAAACCTCTCATTAGCTTGGGTAGCTTGAGCCATGGGTCTCTGCTCAACTCGGGTGAGTCTATCTCCAAGGTCTTGCCGCAACTCCCTCATCTCATCCCTCATTGCATTGAGAGCTAGCATCATGGTAGCCAGCTCGGATGGTTCTCCCATTGTGCCTGCCAAAGAGAAGAACAAACTTAGAGAATCTCGAAATTTAAAAACTAATGGAAAGAGAATAAAGTAAAAGGGAAAACCGATCAAACTAAAAAGGAAAGTTTGATGCAAGGCTTGAAGAACACGGCTGATGCAAGTCTTGAAAGATTTTCTTATTTTTTTTTTTTGAATCGAATGGATGAAACAAAAGGACTAAAACGAGATGAACAATAACAAGATATGGATGCACGACAACTAAATGAAGCAAGAACAATGGAACTAACTATATATATATATATATATTTTTTGGTTTTTTTTGATGAAAGCAAGACGGATGAAAAAGAAGATGAACTACAAGATTTGAAACAACTAGGGAGGATAGATACAACCTGATGCTGAAGGAACTTCAGCTCTGATACCAGAAATGATACAAGCCTAGGCTGACAAAGGCTGTATGATCCAAGCAAGAGAGTTGGAGCCGATCTAGATCAAGAGGTGGCTCTTTTGTTTGATCTAATCAACCAAGAGAAACCGTGAGAGATGGAACCAGGGGGATGAAGTGCACCACACGAGAGATGGAGAGCTCGTGATACAACACAAGGAACCTACAAGCCGTGGAGGTGCTGGTCTCACAAGGCAATGGAGGCGGCGAGTTCTTGAGAGAGAACTAGGTTTCTTTGAAAAGAAGTTTATAAAATATCAAGTGTACCAAGAAAAGGGTTTTGCAAAACACATAAATAGACTAAGGAACATGCTCCTTTGCGTCTCACATAAAGATATTAAGCTATAGTTCAAATAAGGAAATAAAGAAGAGTGGAGTCTTCTTTGATCTTGGACCGAGATGCATATAGGTGATGTGATAAACTAGTTGTGGCCTCGTTAAAAACCTTCCTCCGGAAAACCTCATGGGATAAAACCAAGAGCAAGGAAAAGAGCACACACAAAGAGCTTGCCTAGTTGCTAGCCCCGTCCAAGAGTCTTCTTAAACATTTGGATCTTCTATGGTAATGATCATCAAATGGTTGTGGCTTTGATCAGGGATGAATGGCCAAAGATCTTCTCTTGATGCTTGAGAACTCCCATTTGGTTCCTCTATCTTCACGGCATCTCTCTTGATCACATCTTTGATATCTTCCTCAGCTTGTTTAACCTGTCCAAGATCAGAAGCAAGTATCATGCTCTCATTAAATTTATGTTGAAGTATCTTAGCTCTTTGTCTAGTGATAGCTCCCTTAAACACGGTTGGTATGGGCACTTCTTGCTCAGTCTCTGGTTTGGTAATGTTGCTGATCATGTCTTGGATGTCTGGTTCAGTAAGGTCAGGTTCAATGTCCTCATCAGCGCCCTCTCGAGCTCGGCGACCTCGTGCTCCGTAAAGTTTTCGACAACACGAAGGAGCTCAACGCTGGAAAGTTAGGGACCAACTGGGAAGGACCTTATAAGATCACTCGAGTCGTCCGAGCAGGCGTCTACCGACTCGAGACTTCCCGCGGAGAGGCAGTCCCACGAGCCTGGAACTCGATGCATCTTCGCCTCTTCTACCAATAGAAGCGCCTCATTTTTTTTCTCCCAGCGAACGACCAGCAGGTCACTGTCCGCTAAAAAAAAAAAAAAAAAAAAAAAAAAAAAAAAAAAAAACCGAGTAGATGCACCTAACCGTCACTTCTACTCGTCCGAGTGAATGCGCTACTACAGCCACTTTCACTCGGTCAAACGAACTACGAAAGGCTTGATCCTCATCCGAGGTACGTAGGCATCCCTTCACAGGGTCCAGCCCCAACCAAAACAAAGTCCAAACTTTTTCGCAAAAGAATGACAAACAGTCACTTCCTAGTAAACGATGCCAGCCCCTTTTTCAAGCGGAGCACGAGCACTCGCCCAAGTCAATCGACTGGGTCTTGATCAGACGCCAGTCGAAGGGAATAACAGCCTCGCGTCACCTGTGCATCACGCATTGACCGGCTACCCGATGGAAAATCTAGACCAAGTCTAACCGAAGAACAACGGTTTGGCCGACCAACAGTTCTCTCGGTTACTGCAATGCGTCCCGGAACCTTTTCCTCGGTAATTCAATAGAACGATTAGAGATTCTCTTTGTAATCGCTTAAACAACTACTTGTAAAAGTTTCGTTGAATAAAGAAGATTCAAACGAGTAACCGCCTCTAATTTCCTGTTCTATCTGAAAAAGTGGGAACTCGCTGGCAAACGCGAGCAACCGCTCGAACGAATCCTTTCTCGGTTAAAGAAAAAAAAAAAACAATTTATATATTTCTAAGTGGAAACGACTTACTGAAATATATAATAAATTCAAAGTCTAAAGAAAGCAAGGCAACAGTTCATACAACAAAAGGCCTTAGCCGAGAAAAGGAAATAGTTTTAAAGGCACAAGCGCCAAAAGCCAGATACAACAAACATCAAATACTAATCCAAGGCAGGAAGATCCTCTTCGGGATGTTCTTCGCACGCGCCGGGGTCCGCCTCCTCAAGATATCCTTCACTCGCGCCAGAATCCGCATCATCGAATGACGGCGAGTCGGAGATGTCGACCGTCTTGATCGGCGTATTGGAGATCGGTTCGTCGGGAGCTAACTTGTTTGTCTCTTCAGCCACGGAGGAGACCTTAGGGGCGACTTCTCGATCCGGGAGAACAGCATCAGAGCGAGCTGGCGACTGGACGGTCTCGAGAAGGCTCTTCGATGGCTCTTCAGATTGATCTCCTGGCGCTCCGAGAGGAGTGCGAAGAGCCTTGGCAGCCTCGGAGTCGAGCAAGTCCATATTCGACCCAAATTTGTCGACTTTATCCAATATCTCCTGGATAACGAACCTCGACTCGAGCACGAGAGGAGATAAGGAGAGGTCCTTCTCGAGAAGATCATCTACGATCAAACGCTTTACCTCCGCGTCATAATGCTTCTCTTGCCCGGCATAGATATCAATGTCTCCTTGAGAGATGTTTTTGCCTGCCGCTTTCATCCCCTCAAGGCAACGTCTCATCCCCCGAGCCTGGCCGAGCATGCATCTCGCATCCTCGAAGTTATCACGACGGGACTCCCGATCCCGAATCCTCTGGAAGCGAGCGGCGGCTTTCCCATGCATCGCCGCCATTACTCGGATCCGCTCGTGAGTGACCTCATAGCGGCGCGACTCTCGGAGACGATCCATCTCCTTGGAATGCTCTAAGGCAGCAGCAGCCTTCTCTTCCTCGAGGATCTTCTTCTCGTTTGCCAGCTCGGTTTTCTCTTTCTCGAACGCTTTAACCAACTCCCGGGCTCGCTTCAGCTCCTTGTTCATAGCCTTCTCTTTCTGGAGGAGTTCATCCCTCATGGCCCCTTCTGCAAGAACCGCTTCGTCCTTCTTCTTCAGCATAACTTCTAAGGCGACAGTCGCCTCTTTGGTGTTGCGCCGTTGCCTCTCGATCACGCCATAAGTCCTTTTCAGCTCTTTGTCGTATTTACGGACGACCTCGTTCCAGTCACCTTGGCTCTGCAGCACGTCAGAGAAAGAGTTGGAGGGAGACATCCAAGTGAGAAGAAAGACGAGGAACGGATGCAACGCAAAAACTACTTACCTTAACCGAGGAACCGGCAGCAACGGTGTAGTCATTTTGGAAAACCAAGTCCTTGACGAGTGGGAGATGCTCTCTGCTCCCCCGGACTTGGCGGACGAAACGGGCGCAATCTCTCTCGTTACAAACGAGAGGAGTGTCCCGCTTGAAAATGAAGTCCACCTTGTCCGGACAAAACCCCTGCAGGTTCTTCGGCACAGCTTCCTTCTCCTGAGCCTTTGGAGAGGACCTGCTCGATCTCCGGGCATCTTCACGAACCGCTGCCTTTGGGAGGGAAACGGCAGTAGTCGGAACCTCCACGGTTTCCTTCTCAGTATTGGGCGCTGCCTCCTGCCCCGAGGATCCGCCGGCATCCTTCTTCTTACTCTTCTTCGACTTCTTCTTCGCCTTAGGAGAAGTCCCCTGGTGATCATCCGCCTGACCACCATCGAGAGATGGATCCGGGAGAGCGTCGTCTCGAGAATTGTTACTAGGCACCAGGGCCTGGAGCTCCCCTCTCTCCACAGAAGAAGGCCGAACCTCTACGGGATCCTTTCGCGCCCGCTTCTTCTCCGATCCGGCGCCCCCACCGGTGGAAGTCTCCTCGGCTCGTTTCTCCTCGGAAGAAACGTTTTCCCTCTCCTTCCTCTTGCTCCCTGTCTTTCTTACGAGCTGAGCCCCATCTGACTCAGTCGCTTTCGACTCCCGGGGATCAGAGGAATTTGCGTTGGAGCTTCGGTCCGGTTCCACGAACCCGATTTGCTTCCCAACCACCAAGCTTAGATCCGGCAATTCCCTCATAACTCTGGCCCGATTGATTTCCCTCTGCTCGGTCTTGTTGAACAGGTCGATTCTTCTCGATTTCTTGGTGATAATCGGAACAGTATCCGAACGCCAAACCTCTGCAAGGACAAAAAAAAGGGGCAACTTAGAATCCACCAGGAAACCGAACAAAAGGAAAGGAGGAGAGACTTACGTAGTCTAATCCGACCAGCCGCCCTGCGAATCCTCCCGTACGAGAAGTTCTCCCAAAGATCTTGCCTCTGAGACGCGACGATCCGAGCACTCTCCAAAAAATCTTCCTCGTACTCCGCGGTATTCGAGTGAGGAACTGCCAAAACAAAAGAAAAAGAGGCGGTCAGGAGCACGAAACGGTAAAAGACTAGGAAACACTCTATACCAAATTCATTGTTCCAAAGAACACGGTAACCGGTCTTCAGCGGCTCCTCGAAAGCCGAGCGATCGGACTTAACGTAAAAGTACGATCGCTGCCAGTCATTCGTCTTGGACGGATAGCCCGTTACCACATTGTAGTTGGGACGTATCTTTAGCGACAACAAGCCCCGATTGATCTTTACCGAAACCAGCTCTTCGAATGCCCGGACATTGAGAGCGGTACCGGCTTCTGCCCCAATCACCATCAGTGCAACTGCTAAGCGCCAAGCGCCTTTTAAGAATTGGCTCAGAGCAACTCCTCGGCGCATTGTGTAAGCGGTGACGAGTCGAGGTATCGGAAACCACAACTTCGTGTCATTCTCGAAGTACGACTCGTATACGCATTGATATCCCTTCGGGGGAGACCACGGTCGTTGGTCCTTCGACGGGATTATGAACGTAACCCCAGTCGCCTGGCTTCTCTTCAGCAGCCTTCTCACCGACCCAAACGTGGACCTCGTCGGTAAAATGTTCCTCCAATCCTGCCCTTCAACTACAGAGGGACGAGCTCGTGACGGGTCAAGCCTGCGCTGCTCCTCGAAAATATTTCCCGGGTAGAAGCAATAGGGAGTCATCCCGTCATCAGGAGAGCCATTGCCTCCATCATCATCCTCACGAGACCGAACCATCGCCTCCGAGACGAGCATACGCTGCTCTCGGGTCATGTTCTCGGTATCCATCATCGCCTCGCGATGAGCTGCCTCTGCACTATCTCCAGATCCGCGGACCCTCTCTAGATCGCCGACGGGATCGACAGTACCCGCGGTCATCTTCCCCTTTTGTTCTCGAGAAAGTCGTTTGCTCGTCGACATACCGAGTAAAAGAACTAAAACGGAGAGCAAAAGCTAGAGAGATAAAAGATAGAGAGAGAAAGTACCTGACAACTGAGAGAAGAATGAGAGAAATCTCGAGGGAGGTCTCTTATTTATAGAGAGAGGGAAGGCGCCTCATACGAGGTGCCATCATTAACCCTAAGCGGGCCTAATTGGGCCTGTCGGCAGGCTCGCGCGTCATCCCCAAACGCGACCTTTTGGATTCTCGCGACGTTTCGGCTTCCCGATCAAAAACCGACAGCGGTTCGATTTCGCATCATGGACCAAACACAATCAATTTATCGGTTTGGAGGGACTCATCCGGGATACCGAGTATACGGCGTTTCGATTGCTCGTCCAGGGAAAACAAAAAGAAACCTCTCCGCCAGCGGCTTCTCGACGGAATCAAGGAATCGAAAGATCAAACCTCCTATTCTTCGAGCCCTAACTCACTAATTCGCTGCGATCGATTGCTCGACTCGACAACGAACTAGGGGGGGACTTACTGTTGGGGATGAATTGTAAACATCCACAAGGCCCAGCGAACAGGAGGCCCATTTCTGTTAACTGAAGGATAGTCGGCTCCAAGCCGGCTCCAAATGAGTCATAACTCGGCTCTTGCCTCCTCTGACCAGAAGACGAGCAGCCGAAGGCGCCGACCAAGTGGCTCGGGCCGAACAGTCGTCCCGATTGGGCCTACAAGTCGAAAGGCCCATAATAAAAAGGATGAATTAGGTCAAAACTGACTGACTTAAGAGACTATATAAGGAGTTGAGGACAGGAAGGAAGGGTATCACCACTTAGACACACAGACTTGCGGCTAGATTAGGGTTTTCCATTACTCTCTTTGTATCTCGCCGCTCTCTCTTGTACTTCCGGCTAGGAGCTTACCGAGCATCGACTAGCCGGCTTTCTTACTTGTACCCTCGTTATTCCGACTCTAATAAAACGTCTCTGTTCATCCCACTCTTGAGTTCTTTTACTTTCTGTTGACCAAACTCACCTCAAACACTTCCCCAGCGGCTCGTGTCGAGGAGAAGAAGCTTTGCGGCGGTGATTGGTGAATCACGATGGCGGAGAAGCCGATGACGAGACGCGACGAAGAAGCTTTGAGATGGTTTGGAGCTCGACGGATAAGACGACGGGAACGGAGGTCGTGGGCTGAGACAGAGACCAATACGACTCAGATAAATGTGGAATAGTGGAGAGATTAGGCGGTGGTGCTGTTGAGTCGGAGGAGAAGCTCGAGCAGTACGAAGAAGAAGGACTCGAAGCTCAGGTTTGTCAAGGTTCACAGCGGCTTATGTCTGCGGAGAGGAGTGACCGCTGGGAACAAACTGATATTGGTAGCGGCTTGGTGGAGCGGGGCAGGGGACGTCGCTCACAAAGACGTGAACTCATCGGAGCGGCTAGGTGAAGCGGATTAAGCAGGCCGTTAGTGGATAATAAGAGACGCGTTTTCAAGCTTTGACCCGGTTAAATCTGATTTGACTTTGGTTTAATTATATCCAACCAGCTCGAAGTTTCATCCCTCTATATATATTTGTAAACCTAAAAACCCTAATTTTATCTTATTTTCTCTCTAGACTTTGCCTCCTCTTGTAAAAGCTTGAATCTTTTATCAATCTAAGAATTTTTGGAATCTTCATCTTATATCTTGTTTTTCTTTCTTATTCACATGATTAATCTTGAATCTCACATAGATTTAAGGTTTCTCATGAAGATTAGAGAGTAGACATACTTTGGATTCATGGGATAAAGTGATTAAGGGTGATTAGTGAAGATCTAGGGTGTTTAGTGTTAGTTTTACTTATTTATTTGCTTGTTGAGGGTTCTCAATGCTATTTTAGTCTTGATCATACTAAAATAGATCTATATGCTTTCACGCCCGAGATGTGTTTGATGAAATGTCTGAACCAACTCTTCAATGCTTTTAGCATACTTTGCCAAAGAGATTTGATGTCAAAGGTGTTAGGATTGCTACAAGACTTGTTCTCCATGTTTGCTTTAGTAACATTCAACCTAAAAGATTAAATGCTTGAGTTGCTTTAGCAAAAGAACATTCATCTAGAGATAGAGCTTGTTTAGCTTAGTGTCTAGGCATAAGAAAAGTGTTTGACTGATAGCTTGCCACTCTAGTTTGGATATTAGTCACCCAAAAATCCAGTCCCTTGTCCCATGAATCCATCCTTAGTATTTGATTGAGTTCTTGCACTTGTTTCTAGTTTGGATTTGAGATCACCTTGTTTATATTTCTAGGTTCTTAGCTTGTAACCATCATCATCTTCTTGTTTGCTTAGATTAGGAGAGTTTGTGTATTCTTGGTGCTATAGATCACTAGTTCTCTGTGGGTTCAACAATCTTTTATACTATCATTTGACTAGGACCCTTGAAAAGTCTTATCATCAAATTTGGCGCCGTTGCCGGGGAACTAGTAGATTTATCATTAGGATTTCAATCTTTCTTGAGACTAAGCTTTATTTTCTTGTCCTTGTTTTGCTTTTGTATAGTTACTAACTCTTTCTTATAGCTTTTGTTATTTGTAGAGATGGCTTCAAGCTACCATTAGAAGCCACAAGAAGAGGAAGACACATTTGAATATCACATACAAGATGGCTTTGATGCAAGTATACTCACACCAGCACAACTTGTGATGTTATATGAGCTTCAGAAGGAGTACACGGGGTCGACAAAGACATCCCTAGCACTAGGGATGGCAATCAAGGACTTGGACCGCGGGCCTGGCCCGTAAAGGCTTGCTGCGGGGCGGGATTGGGCCTCCATTTGATAAACCCACAAAATTGCGGGCCTCGCGTGACGGGTTCAAAGCGGGATGGGTTCAAAGCGGGATGGGCTCAAAGCGAGACGGGTCGAAAGCGGGATGGGTTAAACCGCAGGATTTTGAAGCTTTCACCTGAGAGAGAGAGAGAGAGAGAGAGAGGGAGAGAGAGAGAGAGAGAGAGAGAGAGAGAGAGAGAGAGAGAGAGAGAGAGAGAGAGAGAGAGAGAGAGAGAGGGAGAGGGAGAGGGAGAGGGAGGGAGAGAGGGAGAGAGAGGGAGAGAGAGAGAGAGAGAGAGAGAGAGAGAGAGAGAGAGAGAGGGAGAGAGAGGGAGAGAGAGGGAGAGAGAGGGAGAGAGAGAGAGAGAGAGAGAGAGAGAGAGAGAGAGAGAGAGAGAGAGAGAGAGAGAGGGAGAGAGAGAGAGAGAGCGAGAGAGAGAGAGAGAGGGAGAGAGAGAGAGGGAGAGAGAGAGAGAGAGAGAGAGAGAGCGAGAGAGAGAGAGAGAGGGAGAGAGAGAGAGGGAGAGAGAGAGAGAGAGAGAGAGAGAGAGAGAGAGAGAGAGAGAGAGAGAGAGAGAGAGAGAGAGAGAGAGGAGAGAGAGAGAGAGAGAGAGAGAGAGAGAGAGAGAGAGAGAGAGAGAGAGAGAGAGAGAGAGAGAGAGAGAGAGAGAGAGAGAGAGAGAGAGAGAGAGAGAGAGAGAGAGAGAGAGAGAGAGAGAGAGGGAGAGAGAGAGAGAGAGAGAGAGAGAGAGAGAGAGAGAGAGAGAGAGAGAGAGAGAGAGAGAGAGAGAGAGAGAGAGAGAGAGAGAGAGAGAGAGAGAGAGAGAGAGAGAGAGAGAGAGAGAGAGAGAGAGAGAGAGAGAGAGAGAGAGAGAGAGGGAGGGAGGGAGGGAGGGAGAGAGAGAGAGAGAGAGAGAGAGAGAGAGAGAGGGAGGGAGAGAGAGAGAGAGAGAGAGAGAGAGAGAGAGGGAGGGAGAGAGAGAGAGAGGGAGAGAGAGAGAGAGAGAGAGAGAGAGAGAGGGAGGGAGAGAGAGAGAGAGAGAGAGAGAGAGAGAGAGAGAGAGAGAGAGAGAGAGAGAGAGAGAGAGAGAGAGAGAGAGGGAGAGAGAGCTCCGTTGATGGTGGTTTCAGGGTCGATGATGCTTCCGGTCTCCCAATCGTCTCTGGTCTGCACCGGTGGAGCTTCTTCAAGCCATTATAAATGATAATAAAAAACATTTGTTTTGTATAAGCTTAATGTATTGATCTTTTAAGAGTATGCTCGATCATGTGTAAGCTCAAACTCAATTATTGTCTATGTTTGTTTGTGCATGTAGAAATAAGCAATGTAATATTCGATGTCCCGCGGGACGGCCCGCGAAAGCCTACATATTTCGCGGTACAGGATTAGGTAGCTAGTTTGAAGACCGCATCCCGCGCGGGACAGGCCCGCCGTGTACCGCCAGAAGCCGAACCCGCAGCGGTTCGGGACGGGACGGGACGGGAGAGCCCAATTGCCATCCTTACCTAGCACGAAGGATCCAGTTGGAGCTTATTAAGGATCGAGCAGAGCTTGAAGGAAGGGAGGTTACAAAGTATGAGTTTAATGTTGCCTATGACCTTAAAGAGGTAATGTATTGAACTCCACCACTCCAGCTGGAAGGTATAGAAATTTCCACTTTAAAACTTCAACTTGAGGAAATTTCCTTGCCTTGTTGATAGTGCTCAAATTACCTAGTAGAGCTTACTCTCTCAAATAAGAGGTACAACTGTAGTACTTAGGGATCGAATCACGAGGAGC
Organism: Raphanus raphanistrum subsp. raphanistrum; assembly: GCA_019706035.1. NCBI lineage: Eukaryota > Viridiplantae > Streptophyta > Magnoliopsida > Brassicales > Brassicaceae > Raphanus > Raphanus raphanistrum. Next base: position 1,463,141 of record JACZFZ010000011.1, on the reverse strand, counting down.
TAGGGAACCAATTAAATAAAACCTACTAATTAATCCTAGACAAGGTTGGTTTGTATGGTGGAAATAAAAGTAACAATACCTAAAATGAGCAAGGTAGTTGCTTTAACTAACAATATGATGGGTTGTTTAAATGTGATAAAGAGTGCTAGACATAGGGTTTCTATTCAGGAATGGAGATTATAATCTCTATAAATGCTTTAACAAGTTGCTTGCATGATACTATAGTTCTCAGCCGCTTAACTCAAGTGAAGTATCACTGGTTAAATTATCTAGATCTCTGGCCATACCTTTCGCATGATGACACAGAAAACGAGTCGGTCGATATCCTTTTGAGATATCGAGCGATACACCTTTCGCAGCGCCGATCGATTCACCTGTCGGAATATCGATCGACGGCTTCTAGATCTGCCTAGGCGCGAGCCGAATATGAACACAAGGTCTCAAGGAGGAGCTGTCGCTCTTCTCAACGGGAGACAGGCAAGCTCAAATGGATAATTCAAGATAATCAAAGATCCTAGTGATCTATGTTCTAGTTAGCTAATCTAAAACAAGCATAGGGTGCAATCCATTTGATGAGTATCACAACTTAGCAATTATAGTTTGGAGCTAATCTCACAAACCTATTTGAACCCTAGATCTAACAAGTAGACTACTCAGACATAGCTAATCAATTCATAACAATAGATAGATGAAAGAATTGCATAGATAGAATAAAGTAGAAATACAAAAGGAGATGAGAAATCTCTCCAATCTCTCAAAACAAATAAAACTCTAGTCTCTCTCTCACACTCTCTGCCTTTCTGAAGAGGGTTGTCAAAAGCTTGCTTCTTTCGAAGGTTGCCATCAAAAAACACTTAGCATGAATATTTAAGCATTTCCATTAGGTTAAAAACTCGTCAGGGGCAATCTCGCAATTTGGTGAAGTCTTGGTGAAGTAGTCGGCTAAACCATTTCGTCCTCTATATCGATCGACAACACTGGTTGTGTATCGATCGATTATAATCTTCTAGTACGCGGATCTTCTCAGCTACATCGATCGACGACTCAGGATGAGTATCGATCGATTATAATCGCAATGTTGATTTCCGACTTAGTCTTGAATGGTCAACTCGGGTATATCATCTCTTGTACTCCAAAATGCTCCAAAAATATCACTTTCTCACAAAATGCTCCTGAACCTGAAAACATACCTAACATGCTATAAAACAGATTAAATATATAATAAAATACTAGTATACCATGGTTAAAAACGGGTAAAATCCATGGTATATCAACTCCCCCAGACTTACTCCTTTGCTTGTCCTCAAGCAAAAACAGTAGTCTTTGGAAAATGTTTGAAAATAGCAGGAACTCAAAGATTAAAAATATTGAAGTCATCACTCTATGGGTTTGCAATTCATGTTTAAACATCCTAATCACAGAAGTTCATTATGCTTTATCCTAGCTTAGCAACCAAACTCATCTAGTCAACAACTTAGCAAATCTCATCTGACATTCTCCTCTACTAACCTCATTTCTTAACATAAAATAAAAGTGCAGGATTTACCTTGGGAGTATCGATCAAAGAACACATGGATTCAACTCAAACAAGTATCTGAACACACAGGTAGTCTTCTTTGATCCCTTTCTCCCCTTTTCTCTCTTCTCTGAATCTCTTATTAGTTTCAATTTCGACAAGTTTCGATGCCACATAGGTCATCTAGTCCATTTCATTGACATTTGCATTGTAACTCATACATTTTTGGCAAAGTGTAGCGAATAATGGGGTTCGGTACTCAACCTATCCCTCGTTTCCACAATGTGTGATCATCCTTGAGATTTAGAATACTGGGGTCGCGGGAGACACTCCTACCCCTCTGCCTCTCAAGAAATCATTTCAATCTTTTATAACATAAACTTAGATCTCGAGACGCTGAAGAGAGAGAAGGAAGGGAACCAGAAACACACAGACTTTTTACCTTCCAGACTTGTAAGAGGATTTCGATCCAGTGATTTCCAAGCCCCAAGACAAGCAAATAAGTCAGTATTAGTGTTGGAGGTCATCTTTGGTTCCTTCAAACAATCTTAGCTAGTGAATATAGATGGCAGGTTGATCCACTTTAGCATCTTTAGTACTATCTGCAATCAGTAATCTAGAATGGTGCTAAAGAGTGGTCAGACAATCAAATATAAATCTATATCAATGTTCCTATTTAATACTTATGCGAAAAATAATTTTGAAAAACAATTTAAATAAAAACCAAAAAAAAAAAATATTAGTAAACTCTCCCCCAGACTTAAATTACACTGTCCCAGTGTAACACAACCGGTGGTGAGGTAAATAAATTAAATCATAATAAATAAATATAACAAGGTAGAATGAATAAACCTGATCGACAAGGTGTCGATCGATTCTTAGTGGTATACGTCGATCGTTAGTAATGGTCGTGTGGTGTCGAGCGATATGAATGATGAATGTCGGTCGATGGAATCATCATTCTACTTAGATCTAATAAAAACTGCAAAATAAATCCGAAAAAATAAAAGCAAAAATGAAAAATAAATCATCATTCTACTCCCACTCAGCGCTTTGTTATAGTCATTTAGCTTGACTGTGGTAGGTGAGTGACTCATGGGGTACAGTGGGGGTCGTTGTTTGCTGTTGGGCAAACATTTCCCTCATCTTTGGACTCAGCAGCAGTGAAGCTTCTTGTGGCATCATCTGACCTCGTCCAACTAGGTTGAATTTTAGCTATATCTGCTTTGATGACTTGCAACCTTCTCTCAAAATCTTCCATGTCAAACTGATGTTGATGGTAATCAAGTCTTGGCTGCTCAGGAAGTTCTCCATGTTGGTCTATGTTGTGCCGGTCTCGCATTTGTTGATCCTGATCTGCCAAGGATTCTATATCGATCGATGCTACAACTTGTGCGTCGGTCGTTTCGCTGGGATCTCTGTCGGTCGACGAAGTATCATCTGGGTCGATCGATTCTGAGTGTTGGCCTTGGTACGCAATAATTTTCTGCATATTGCTTATCTCATTCTTCAATAGACCAGTAGCTCTGCAGAGGTTGGTCACTCTTTCGTTGAGGGTGTTGTCAATGTCATCACTTCGTTCTATGAGTCTCTCCTCCATATAATTCATGGCTTCGTACAGCTTTTGTTTGATCTCATCAACTTCTGTTGTGGTACATGCTCTCTTTGCTGGTGGTGGCTCGATGTCGATCGATAGTGGTCTAGGCCTGTCGATCGATGTCGTGGTTCTGTCATGACGACCAAGATAATCTTGAACTATGCTCATGTCTCTTTGTAGCTCGTTCAGCTGTCGTGACAATGTATCCAGGTATCGCATGATAGGTGAACTTAAAAGATCATGCTTCTCTTCGTATGCTTTCATCCTATCCTCCATTTCTGCAATCCTTGTGTCGATCGATGGTGAGTTCAGTGTGTCGATCGATGAAAAAGTAGCATTCTTAGCTTGTTCTTTCTTGCGAATTGATGCTAGCTCTTTCTGTAGAAGATCGATCTTCTTGCTTAACCATTCGACATTGTTGCTGAGAGGGCCGTAGACGTCTCCAATCCGTGTATTGATGTAAGCAACCTCCCATTCATCTTTCCTAGGTGATGAACATTCTGGTCGGTCCATGGATGTAGTTTTGCCGATGTCGATCGATGGTACATGTACTCTTTCGATCGATACTGGTGGCGTAGCTTCTTTCTCAAGCATGGTCAATATGTTTCCAAGCTCCACTCTTATCTCAGCCATATCATTCTGGAAGTCCTTGTAACTGACATCCAAAGGCTGGAAAGTGTCTTCCACCAATGTGTGCAAGTTAGCCTCAAGGTCTGCCTGAGCTCTCCATACATCAGTCACCATATCATCTATCTCCTCTCAACTGTAGGGTACTGGTGGTGGTATGTATGCATGGTAAGGGTGTGTGTGTACTGGAAGGCGTAAGCAACCTTTGTGAAAAAGGGATGTTCTATCAAGAATTCTCTTTACTTGCTCCTTGGTAACATGGATGATATCACCATCAACTCCTCTAGCATAGCCAAACTCATCTCTGTAGACACCATATTCATCCTTAGCTTCCCATTTGAATCTCCTGGATCCATCCGTATTGAAGGCGCGTCGTCCAAACTCCAATCGTCGGTCGGGCGATCTGACTCTTGGTCTGTCGATCGATCCGGGATATCCGCCGTCGATCGATGATGTTGAAACGATGTCGATCGATGGTGAATTCCTAGGTTGACCGAATTGTTGAGGAACTGTATCCTCCTTTGTGTTGGTGTTGTGGTTATCCTGGACATGAGCTAGGATGTCTGGATGGCTACATTGCTGTGTGAACAGGTTTTCTGGTCCATTAGCAACTTGGAGAATGTCTGATATGTCTTCTCTGGTTATGTGCAGAACTCTTCCATCCATTGCTCTTGTATAGCCATCTGTGTCCCTGAAAATTCCAAATTCATCAGGTGTTAGTGAAACGTTCCTGATATCGTAAGGTTCATGAGATCGAGGTTAAGCTCTGTTGAAGGCGTCGATCGATGGTGATGTGGTGGTGGCGATCGATGGTGCACGTCTAGCTGCACGATTGGATTGATTGTTCATGTTGTTGCAGTCCTCCATTGATGAGTTTCTGAATGCTGGAAGCTGCTGGGTAGAAGGTGAAAAGTTTTGAATTTTCGTGGCTTGAGTTGTCAACCTTTTATACCCATGTGTTGTCCTAATCGGTGAAATTCCGATTTTGTCCTTCAAGTCGTCCGGGTTAATATCGATCGATGTGATACTGGCGATGTCGATCGATGGACTAATACTGGCGATGTCGATCGATGGACGATGTCGTTTTGCTGGATGAAGTAGATAATCGATCGATGGTGGGCGTTTGATGTCGATCGATTGTGGGAATCGAATTGCAAATCTGTCATTTTCCAAGTAATTTTCCCAAGCTCTCTCTTCCCAATAGTCTGCATCATGTTCTTCACTGTGGTCTCCACTGTGGGAAGAGGTGGCTATGTCTACTGCAAAACTCATGAAATCCGCTATCTGCCCAATTCCTTACTGAGTAATCATCTTCCTTTCGGCTGGGTGGGATGGCGAAATTCGGGTAGCAATGATCTGGTAGATCGAGTTCATCATCTGGTGGGTCTCTGTCGATCGATGATCCATATTTGTTGTCGATCTACTCTGTCTTGCAAGTGTCGATCGATGATGTTAAAGTGTTGTCGATCGATCCCGAGTACTCTGTCTCGTACTCGACTTCACAATGACAAACTGCTATGATACCAGTATCATCTTCTTTTACCACTGATTTGGCTGGTGGTTTGCCAAGCTTGACAGGGTCGTAGTGGATCTCTGGATCTATCATAGTCAAGCACATCCTGTTGGTGTTCATGTCACATATGGCTCCTACTGTGGCCATAAATGCTCTTCCAAGTAAGAGGGAAGAGTTCCAATTTAGCTTGATATCTAGGACATGAAAATCCACAGGGACGATAGCATTACCAATATGTACCTCCAGGTCTCTGATGAAGCCGCCAGTGTTTCTGAGTAAAATCCACGAATGTAAAGATCTCTGGTGAAGCCTCTACTTGCAGGCCCAGATGGTCTGACATGACCTTTGGTAAGATGCTGACTGATGAACCAGTGTCACATAGTGCATGAGGAAATTCAATCCCTTGTACTACACATGGTATTGCAAACTTCCCAGGATCACTCTTCTTCTGCAAAGTAATCATTTTCCTCATATCCTCTCTGACATTGTCAATCCTTCTCCTAATGTCAGTTTCAGTCTCCCTTGTTTCTCTGAAGAACATCCACAATCTGCTTGTGAAGTAAACCTCCTCAAAAGGTTTCTCTGGTGGAATCTGATAACTCTCTTAGTGAAACCATCAATCTCTTTTTCATTAGCTTCCCTCTTAAGGTTCTTAGGAATCTTCTCCTTCCTACTCCTTAACCTTCTTCCTTCAGTTCCCTCTGATGTAGGTGTAGTGTCTGAAGGGTTACCAGTGATCTCTGTATGGTTAGCTTGTGGTTTCGGTATGGGTATGAGTGCATTGATTCGGTTGCTGTCTATCGATGGTAGTTGCACTCGGTATGTGAGAGGTGCGCGTCGATCGATAGGTGGAGAAAAGGGTCGATCGATACGTTTCTCGTCTTTGTGTCGATCGATGAGTGGCTCGTCTCGTCGATCGATATCTTCGTAGGTGTGGGTGGGTGGGTATGGATGAGAAGCCGTGAATTCAGCATGTGTCAATATCCTAACCGCGTTGCAATCTGCAGTCGTATCCGGAAATGACATACTTGATGTCGATCGATGTGGACTAGTTGGTGTCGATCGACACCATTGTGATCCACCGAGACTTAATGAACTTTCCACCTCAAAGTCTCCTTCTTGTAGCTTCTCTTGTTTCACCACTTGCCAGAAATCATCATCTATGATGGCATTCACATGGTGTTTCCTATTTCCTTCCCCTACTTCCTTAGAAGTTCCAATCCTCCTGATAGGTTCTTCAATCTGGACAATCTGTGTCTCAAGTTTCTTAACTTGAGTGCAAATGGTGTCTATCCTTGTGGTCAGATTGTTGAAGACAGAATCAATCTTCCCATTGAAGTCTACTGTAAGCTTTTGCTGTCCTTCCAGAACTCTATCAATCATGGCATCAAACTTACTCTCCTGGGTTGGTGGCGGTGGGTTTTGGTAAGCTGAGTTGCCCTAGTTCCTTGTGTTGGTGAAGGGTTTCTGATACTGTGAACTCTGGTTGTAGTTACTATTCTGACCACTGCCAAAAAAGTTTATGTTTCCACTCTGGTCTCTGAAATCCAGTACCTCCAATGTAGTTCACATCTTCCTCTGTATCATCTTCTCTAGCCTCTCCTTCTTCAGCTGAGCAGACTGGCTGCCCCAGAAATGCATGTAAAGCATTTATCTTGGCTCTGACTTCATTCATCTGGTCTTCTCTGATGGCTGCAACCGATTTCTTCTTGTCAGAGTCAGTGTTCTTCGTGCTGCTGATGTTGGCTAGGTTCTCAATAAGTCTCACTGCCTCTATTGGATTCCTAGTGTTGAAGTTCCCCTCACTAGTAGTATCAAGAGCCATCTGATACCTCAAGGCGATAACTCTGTAGAAAGTGCTTAGCAGCTGCACTTCATTGAATCCATGGTGTGGACAGTCTCGCTGGAAGAACTTAAATCTGATCCACGCGCCTTTAAAAGTGTCACTAGGCTTTTGCGCGAAAGTGGCAATTTTGCTTCTTAAGTCTTCAGCGCGTGCCTCATCAAAGAAATTACGCAGGAAGGCGTTTTTGATGTCGGCCCAGGATGTCAGTGATCCTGTAGGTAGCTGCTTGAGCCAGTGCGAAGCTTCTCCAATCAGTGAGTATTTGAAGAGCTTGTAGAGTAGGTAGTCCTCAGGGACTCCATCCATACGAATAGCAGCGATAAGATCCTCGAACCTCTCCAGATGGTCCATAGGATGCTCGTGTGATAGCCCTAGAATAAGGTATCTGAGACACGAGAGAGTAGTACTGAGGCTTAAGCTCGAAGTTCGGCTTCTGAATCTCTGGAAGTCGAATAGCTGATCTGTTGGTGTAGTACTCGTCTGGAAGGTTATAGTCTGCCAACGATCGTGTTTGAGCTTCTCCTGTAGCCTCAGCTTCAGGTTCATGGATTATGTTTCCCTGTGCATCTAGCTTCTGACCTGTTGCATTACGCAGATGACCATCTTGGTCATACATGTTTCCATTCTCGCCCTGCGTGAGAATAACAATCGCGACCATGCTTCGCGGAGTAGTGTTGATTGATATACGGTTAGAAGTATCGAACGATGTGGATCGGTGAACGGTATCGGTTGGCGGTGCTGTCTGAGTGTCGGTCGACTGTTTAACGTGAGTATCAGTCGACGGTGTTGCGTTTCTGTCGATCGATGCGGAGCGTAGGTCTTTGCGGATTGAGCGTTTCAAGTATGCAGGATCTTCTGAGAATAATAGTTGATTTCCCCTGTTGCTTCTGGTACTGCTGGGCATGTAAAAATTTTAATTAGAAAGGGGGTAAAAAGAAAAACCTAAGATTAATAAGATCAAATCTAATGGCGATCAAATCTCCCCGGCAACGGCGCCAAATTTGATAGTGCTCAAATTACCCAATAGAGCTTACTCTCTCAAATAAGAGGTACAGCTGTAGTACTTAGGGATCGAATCACGAGGAGCTAGGGAACCAATTAAATAAAATCTACTAATTAATCCTAGGCAAGGTTGGTTTATATGGTGGAAATAAAAGTAACAATTCCTAAAATGAGCAAGGTAGTTGCTCTAACTAACAATATGATGGGTTGTTTAAATGTGATAAAGAGTGCTAGACATAGGGTTTCTATTCAGGAATGGAGATTATAATCTCTATAAATGCTTTAACAAGTTGCTTGCATGATACTATAGTTCTCAGCCGCTTAACTCAAGTGAAGTATCACTGGTTAAATTATCTAGATATCTGGCCACACCTTTCGCATGATGACACAGAAAGAGAGTCGGTCGATATCCTTTTGAGATATCGAGCGATACACCTTTCGCAGCACCGATCGATTCACCTGTCGGGATATCGATTGACGGCTTCTAGATCTGCCTAGGCGCGAGCCGAATATGAACACAAGGTCTCAAGGAGGAGCTATCGCTCTTCTCAACGGGAGACAGGCAAGCTCAAATGGATAATTCAAGATAATCAAAGATCCTAGTGATCTATGTTCTAGTTAGCTAATCTAAAACAAGCATAGGGTGCAATCCATTTGATGAGTATCACAACTTAGCAATTATAGTTTGGGGCTAATCCCACAAACCTATTTGAACCCTATATCTAACAAGTAGACTACTCAGACATAGCTAAGCAATTCATAACAATAGATAGATGAAAGAATTGCATAGATAGAATAAAGTAGAAATACAAAAGGAGATGAGAAATCTCTCCAATCTCTCAAAACAAATAAAACTCTAGTCTCTCTCTCACACTCTCTGCCTTTTTGAAGAGGGTTGTCAAAAGCTTGTTTCTTTCGAAGGTTGCCGTCAAAAAACACTTAGCAGGAATATTTAAGCATTTCCATTAGGTTAAAACTCGTCAGGGGCAATCTCGTAATTTGGTGAAGTCTTGGTGAAGTAGTCGGCTAAACCATTTCGTCCTCGATATCGATCGACAAAACTGGATGTGTATCGATCGATTATAATCTTCTAGTACGTGGATCTTCTCAGCTACATCGATCGACGACTCAGGATGAGTATCGATCGATTATAATCGCAATGTTGACTTCCGACTTAGTCTTGAATGGTCAACTCGGGTATATCATCTCTTGTACTCCAAAATGCTCCAAAAACATCACTTTCTCACAAAATGCTCCTGAACCTGAAAATGTACCTAACAGGCTAGAAAACAGATTAAATATATAATAAAATACTAGTATGCCATGGTTAAAAACGGGTAAAATCCATGGTATATCACTTGTGGTGAGAATAATGCCCATGATCTTGATTCTCTTGTGCTCATAAATGAATGTCTTGATCTGATATGTGAAACTAGGAAACTAGATGAGTTGAGAATAGAAAAGCTTGCTAGAGTTCATATTGAAGTTTGTTTTGACAAGAGCTATCTATGTACTTCATTTGATCTCGAATCTGAGTTTTTGATTCTTAATGAACCTAGACCTCTTCTTGCACTTGCTGATATAGGGGATGAACTTGATGTGGATAAGCTCTTGCTTGAGATAGAAAACCCCCTTGTCAAAAATAATCATGAGAATGTGAACATTGTGTTTTATTCAGTTGAAGGAGATAAAGTTGACTACTTTGTTAAAACTTCAAGTGAGCCTTTAGTTGACTTTATATTTCCACCAAATACATTTGATTCTCATGATCATCTGAACATCAAGAAGTGTGTATTGATTCATGCTATTTGTTTTGTGAAACTCCTTGATGAAAAATCTGTCTATTATCTATGGACAGTAGTGTGCTCATTTGCACACTTAGTTTCTTGTTCTTGTAGGAGAAGGACCACAGGTGCATTGGCTCAACCTTTTGATACTTATGATTAGCAAGCACACAAAGTCAAGCTAAAGACTTAAAACAAGCTCACTTGGGAGGAAGTCTCATGTTTATCCATTGTATATATTTCTTTATCTTTGTTTCTTTTTAAGCTGTTTGATGAGAGTTGTTGAGAATTTTCAGGTTAGGTCTAGCTCTAGATAAGAGAAGACGGCGGCCAAGCTTTGCTACTCTAGACACCCCGTCTTCACTTCTCCGCTTCAGTCTCTCTCTCCCGGTAGAACAAATTCGAGGCCAAGGGTCCTCTACCACCTAATTCAGAAAATAACTTCAAGTAAGTGTCACTTCAGCCTTGTGAATACTTAGTTATCATGTTTATTTCTTTCCCTTAGACCTCTTCTCTGAGCTTACTCTCACACAAGGGACTGTGAGAGTAAGTTTAGGGGAGAGTCTACTATCTCACATTTTTTTCTGTTTTGTCTACTTGTCATGAGTCTCATGCATTGCATTGCATACTTATTTGCATAAAAAATCAAATTTTTGAAAATCACAAAAAGAAGCATTTAGTTGCATCATTTGCATCTTTAGGATTGAGTCTAGAAGCATTTAGATTGCATTCATGCATTGGGAGCAAACCTTATAGAGAACACATATCTAGAGTTCAATTTGACACCCTAGGGCAGGGGTCGGACCCTGACAGGGGTCGGACCCTGACAGGGGTCGGGCCTTGACAGGGGTCGGGCCTTGCAAATCTTCGCATGGATTATTTTTCCCCAACAGTTTGGCCCTTATTTTCTGGCTTTCATGTTTGAAGGCAGGAAATAAAATGGTTTCCTTCCTAGGACTTCGTGAGTCGCACCGTGATGCCACGCTTCTTGTCGGATTGTGAGTAGTACATCGGCTTGTCTAAAGGAGAAGTTGTTAAGTCCGAGCCATCAGGATATCTTGCTGATAATTCTTCAATGTATGCGCCGAGGGCCTGAAAGTATTCGCAGCCTGATTGGAGACGAATGGCCATGGAGGATGTAGGTGGATTGACAGATGTGGTTCCCTATATGTGTGCTTGGTGATGTGGTCATCAAATCAGTAGCTGAACCAGAAGCTCAGGAAGCCTTTCCAGATGAAGAAGAAGTCCAGTCCTAAAAAGGAAGCCCTTCCAGATGAAGAAGAAGTCCTTCCTAAACAGGAAGCCTTTCCAAAAGAAGAAGAAGTCTTTCCAAAGCGGATCAACCAGGATATGTGTTCAGTCAAGACGATGTATCTCACTAACCGAGGAGAAATTTAGACACGAGATCAATTTTCATGCGTTCTACACTCAACAAGGAGACAAGACCAATTGGAAGCATCCCCAAAGCTACTCAGACCAGGAAGATATGAATTTTACAAACCGGAGGTTCTCCAGCCCATCCATCTGCGAGTGTCCGTGTTTAGAAGATGTTTCAAGCCCAACGACGAAGCGTTCTGACCCAAACCAAATCATGAACTTCAAGAAGAATCTCTTAGATTTCCAGCAAGCCAAGAATGAAGAGAAAAGTCCACGGAAATCTGAAGTTATGATCCAATCTCCAAAAACCGGTCAAACCAGTTCTGCACCTCCCTGATTTGGAGTTTCACCGGTTCAATCTTTGTCAAACCAAGACTTGGCGACCAGGAGAGATTATTTACCATCCAAAAGCTGCTATAATCTTCATTCCATGCTCCAGCACCCAGTGGATTAGGCGGATCTACTCTTGCTTTTACTTACCTTATTTGGAGTCTCCCAATAAATCCCCAACAGCTCTTTTACTTAATCTTTGGAGGCAAGGAGACTTATTGCACGACCAGATACACTCCAAGACTTCATTACTACTTGCCAAAGCTTTCCAGAATCAAGCCAACCGAAGAATCCCTTGCACTCAGCCTAATCCCACCCGATTTGCTCATTTTGCCTCTAACGGCTAGTTTATTGAATTCTGTGATTTCTTTCTTATTTTTATCTTTTTAGACTGTTAGAGAATCATGTAAGGAGCTCTATATAAAGCTCATTTCGTCATTTGTAAAAATTACCTTTTCAATCTGCAAGTTTATTCAATAAGAAATACAGTTTCTTCTTCAAAGTGTGTCTTTGAGTTTGTTCTTGTCATTAGTTTCATTTGAGAGAGTCATCTGTTACTATTGATTCGTAGTTCTTAGGCTGTTGAGAGATTCAGCATCCCCTGGACTTCACTGATTTAGAGAGTCGATCAAACCCAAGGATTGAGAGAGTCAATCAAAACTTCACCACCATCTCTACCAACATCCCACCTTCCGCAAGCTAAGCTTGGAATCTGCTGATCATCAAGTGATCTAATGTTGGAGTGATTCCAATCTTACATCACTTGGTTCCAGTGATGAGGACCAGGCGGATCTGGTTGCACTCTTGATTCTGATGGCTTGCATATGGGAGTCCTGGTCTTGGAGTAGGAGAGACATTTTATGAGCAGTTGAGATACTCGGTCCAAAGGCTCGTGGTGCCTTCTTTAATGACCAGGATGGCTCGTCCATAGGTGAATCCACTGTCTTTGGACATCGAAGGAATACTCGAGATGCTTGTACCGCTCCTGGAACTAAACTCGTCCTTGGTTCAGGTAGGACTTCAGTTTACATTTCTCGAGGACTCTCTGGTTTCATGAGTCGTGCGTAATAATGTATGAGCCCGGGATCCACGATTTCTGAGAAGGAAAGTCTCGGCAAGAATAGGAGAACGAAGAGGTTGAATATGACCCGGAGGCTAGAGCTGAGGATCCTCATTGTTGATTATGTTGGCCTTTCTTGCACCTTTTTGACCTTTTTTTAAATGCGATAGTGGACTTTCATTCATGTCTTCATGCCGGTCCCCTTATTGCGTTCAGCATACTTGATGTTCCTCGAGGTTTGGATGCTGTAGTTGTAGCTTCCAGCCTTGTCTGAGGGTTGTACCTTGACCTCTGGCAGGGGGACATTCAGCGAGTCTGTCTTGGTACTTGGAGATATCCTGTTGATCCTCCCTATCGGAGAAGATATCTTGGATATGTTGTTGGCGGCGAGCAGTAGTGTCCATATTGAACGAAGAAGGTGGAAACATTAGTTGAACTCTGGCATTGATCTTTGGCTACTCTCAACTATGTAACCTTGCAACCTGCCCCCGGAGCTAGGCCATAATTAACTCGGGGGATGACCTTGTGTCAGTCTTTTCCTGGAACCTGGAGGATGTTGGGCATGTCTTTGAAGACATGATTTTTGTAATCTGGAGATGGTATGAAGTCTCATCCGAGAATCTGGAGACTGGATGGATTTCTTGTCCAGGGACCCGGAGACTGTAGAGTGAATCCCTTCTTTAAACCGGGAGGGTTTAGCTTGATAACCTGAAAGTTATCTTAGGACCCTGGAGTCCTATAACCATGGAACCCGAAGGTTCTTAGGTTCTTCAAACCTTGAGGTTCCTTACCTAGGCCCGAAGGCCATTTATTAAACCTGGGGGCTTGTTCATCGACCCTGTAGTCCTTGAACAATGAGGTAATCTTTGAGTCCAGAGACTCTAATTAAACCCAGTTGATACCTCGAACCCGGAGGTTGATACCTTGAACAAAAAGGTCCTTAGTAAACCCGAAGGTTGGTAGTTGGATCTAGAGATCCTTGAACCCGGAGGTTCTTATTAGACCCGAAGGTCATAACACTCGAAAGTCCTTCGATCAACTCGTAGGTGACCTTTTTGAACCCGGAGGTCCTTTATAGGCCCTGAGGCCGTATCGAACTCGGAGGTTCTTTATAGACCTTGAGGCCGTGTCGAACCCGGAGGTTCTTTACTAGGCCCTGAGGCCGTATCGAACCCGAAGGTTCTATATAGGCCCCGAGGCTGTATCAAACCCGGAGGTTCTTTATAGGCCGTGTCGAACCCGGAGGTTCTTTATAGGCCATGAGGCCGTATCGAACCCGCAGGTTCTATATAGGCCCTGAGGCCGTATTGAACCCGGAGGTTCTTTATAGGCCTTGAGGCCGTATCGAACCCGGAGGTTCTATATAGGCCCTGAGGCCATATCTAACCCGGAGGTTCTTTATAGGCCTTGAGGCCGTACCGAACCCGGAGGTTCTATATAGGCCTTGAGGCCGTATCGAAACCGGAGGTGCTATATAGGCCCCGAGGCCGTATCGATCCCGGAGGTTCTAGACCCAGAGGCCTTAATTAATCCGGAGATTCTAGACCCTGAGGTCGTATTGAACTCGGAAGTTCTAGACCCAGAGGCCTTAATGAATCCGGAGATTCTAGACCCTGAGGTCGTATTGAACCTGGAGGTTCTAGACCCAGAGGCCTTAATGAATCCAAAGATTCTAGACCATGAGGTCGAATTGAACCCGGAGGTTCTAGACACGGAGGCCTTAATGAATCCGGAGATTCTAGACCCTGAGGTCGTATTGAACTCGGAAGTTCTAGACCGTGAGGCCTTAATGAATCCGGAGATTCTAGACCTGAAGGTCGTAATGAACTCGGAAGTTCTAGACCCGGAGGCCTTAATAAATCCGAAGATTCTAGACCCTGAGGCCGTACTTAAACCCGGAGGCTTTTTATAGACTCTGAGGTCGTATAAATTTCGGGATGCGGGCGATCGTATTATGCCCGTAGGCCACTACCGATAATCTATTGAGGAACCGCACTTCTGCCACCCGGAAGTATAGGCCACTCTTGATTCTCAATGCTGCACTCTACCTTACTGCAGAAAGTTCACGCTCAGACTTAATGGTGTTGGTGTGGGCCTAACCCCGCAGAGCGTTCCGGCACCAGACACATTACTTTCCACGTCTTGATAAGTATTAAATTTCCGTGCTTTAACCGGTTATTTTGCACATTGCTCCCTGCATATCAGCCGTCAGCATCTGATTACAGTACTTTGCCATTATACGTCGTGCCCTCTGCGTGTATTCTAGCTCGTAGCGTCTTTAACGCGGGGTTTGGGTAGCACTAGTACGGTGGTCACCACGTAACTCTTGGCTATAGGCTTTACGCAGGGCCCGCGATGCAGACCGAGTAATAGGGTTGATCAGGCCCGTTCCATATCTGTCGTGCACCTATGTGAGTAGTAGTCTCACTAATATATAAGGTTTGCTTTAAAATCTAGGGTCCCTTGGGGCCTGATCCAGCTAGTGCTTTAAAATCTAGGGTCCCTTGGGGCCTGATCCAGCTAGTATGCCTCTTTAAGAAATATGTTACCTGGTGTTAGGGATGGAAGCTGATCGGAGTCGGAGTCGGAACTTCGGACTCGGAGCCGGAGCCTCGGAGTTGGAGTCAGAAACTTCTTCACGTGAGAATTTGAATACCGGGGCCCTGCTCGGATGAATCTAAAGACATGGGTCTTGCTTATTCCCAATTGATTGCCCAATATCTTTTCATTTCATGGGTGAAGTTGGGGGATAACATGTTCACTTTGGTCAACCGGAGTCGCTTTGACTCATGAGGCTTGTCGTGAGCAGGACGTCGTTTCTCCAATGCCCCTTTTCTAGGGTTCTCCTTAAGCATGGGCCGTGTTTGAGCCTGGGGGATAGTCGTCTTTCCTAAGGCAGACCAGGGTCTATAGTAGGTATCCGTAGGCGCTGGGCCTGTCTGGAGATGATATTGCAGGATTCGGGGCCCTGATCCTTTATCTCGGTGGGTGACAAGATTTGCTTTCAGGTCCCATGTAGGTCTCTCCTAGTGATGTAGAGTTTGATGGAGATGGACTTGCTGACGCTTCAGTGAGCGTTGACATTCGTCTGCTGGATACGGAGTCCTTAGACCTGTAACAGGACCTTAGAGGAACAGAGATCTTATTCTCTCATTTGCGGGGATGACAAATTCGTTTCTTGGTGTAAGGCCTTAATGAAATGTGGTGTTCAAGTAGTATTGTTGTTGGGCTGGCGAGGACCACTCATATTTGTTGCGATCTGATGTAGGTGACCTGCTTCCCTTCTCGAAGTGGGAATTCTTAATCCCAGGTTCGCATTACAGTGACAAGTAGGACCCTGTCTTTTTAGCGCAGGGCCTTGGTGGCATATAGCCACGTGTTTGCCAGATCCGAATGGCGTATGGCCAGGCCAAGCAGAGAATTGTTGATCTGCTTCAGTAAGTATGCCCTTGCTTATACCCCCAATGACTAGATTCTAGCTAGAGGATGATCTTCTGAAGGGCATATATCCTGGGGAGGCAGTATTCTCCAGCTTGTGTTTTCTTCTCCGTTTGCTTAGTCTCTTGGGGACGTCCCCTGACTGTAAGAAGGTGAAGTTCGGTGGGAGATAGTAATCGAGTGAAGACCACGGTTCTTCCCTTTCCTCTAACAAGACCTTTGTTGAGGCGTGGAGGCTGGTTCTTCTTGAGATCCGTAGCTTATAGATGAAGCAGCAACACTGACTCGTCCTTGAGCTTGGATAGCGGGGCTTACACGATCTTATATGGTCTGGGTCAAAATTAACCCGGAGGCAGGAACAGACCAGTCTGGAGCAAAACCCTTTGTTTGGATATCAGGGGTTTACCCAGCTGAGAATGCTTCTTCACATGGATTAGCGTCTTTTATTGCAGACTATGACGTGGTTAATCCATTCCTGATGTTGACCTTTCATGTATATTGCTTTGCTCATATTCGTTGGGTCTCCTTCTTTCGTAGACGTCGTTTGTGACTTCTCCCGGCTGCTCTCTACTCCCACTTGGATGAGCCACTCTCAGCGCTTTCTGGATGTCACTTAACGACTTGTCGCTTTGTCTTGGATCCTCCTTGTTGTGCGCAAACCAACGAGATTTGTCGATGCATGTTGCCCCTTGGGTTAACGCTCAGCTCGTTTGCCCCGGCTTTCCTATCTGTCGTGTCTTCTTTTAGAGGTTCAGGAAGACATGTGGCCTTTGGAAAACTTGAGAGGCACGTGGCTTTGGCTTCCTTTAGAAGTACATCAGGGTACGTTACCAGGAAAAGCGGTAGTAAGATGATCGGAGCTTGCTTTCTTGTGGAGTCGTTCGATTTCGCCTCCTTGTAAGGTGAATAGATGTAGACCCAGAACCTTGATTGGGACCTGAGTCCAGAGTCCGGAAGCTGGGATCCAGAACCTAGAAGTTCGGCTGTCTCTTTTGGTTGAATAGTAGCGAGATCGGGAGTTCTCCTACTTTCTTTACTTGGTTCTGAATGAGTAGAGGACATGACGGCCATCAACCCCTGATGTAGAACTAGCTTTTTCTCTGGCCCCTTGGCAGGAGACAAAGCGGCGGTTTGCCTGGCGTCTGGGCAGGGTTCCTCATACTTCTTGTTGGTTCGTAGCTTTTCCACAGGAACTCCATGGAATTCACCGAATACTGAAAAGGCGTTCTCTAGCTATTCTACCACCTAGATGCTAGGACCTAGAAAGAAAGGTGTTTCCCTGGATACCTCTTAATGGATGCATGATATTCATGCAGTATTCCTAGGAACTCCTCTTCTGGCTCCTCTTTTGGGATTTGTCGAGGTTGTAAACTCGGCTGGAAAGCGTTGTGACTTTCTTTGAGAACCTTCCCCTCGTCACATGTGGTGGAATTGTTATCCTGGACGTGTTCCGGGTGTATGCATCCTGCTAGATTGTTGCCAGTAGGTCGCCCATTGATATTTGATGCTAGTGATGACTGCTCCTAGTCGGGGTTGTCAACTCCAAGTTTGTAGAGGCCTGATTTGCATTGGAGACTCAGAACTAGCAAGGACCAGAGACTATAAGGATCTGGTTCCTGGTTGGGACCTGGAACTAGTAGGTGCCAAGGGTTACAGGGGTCTGATTTGGGGTTAAGACCCGGAACCCGCAGGGACCAGAGAGTGTAGAGGTCTGTTCTCAGATCAAGACCTGGAACCAGCAAGGACCAAAGACTGTAGAGGTTGGATCTTTGGTTAAGACCTGGAGCCAGCAAGGACCAAAGACTATAGAGGTCGGATCTTTGGTTGAGACCTGGAACCAGCAAGGACCAAAGACTGTAGAGGCCTGCTTCAAGGATAGGACCCGTAACCGGCAGGAACCAGAGACCGTAGGGGTCTGATTTGTGGTTTAGGTCCGAGATCCGCAGGGAATAGCAGGAACTCATTGGTAGTTCATGCATAGAACCTTGCTGCTGCTGTTAGCATAGTGCTATCCTTTGTAGGAGAGGTGTTTCCAGCCATGTGGGCCATGGATATGATGAGAAGAGGTCGTTTCCAGCCATGTGGGCCATGGATATGATGAGAAGAGGTCGTTTCTTGCCCCCAGGTGGCTGGGATGGAGACCTCTTGCAGGAATAAATGAAATATCCTTTCCGCCTATCACCATCGTCACGTAGTTTAGGACTGCCCCTCCCTCTAGCGCCAAACTGTTAGGATATTTTCTGGTACAAGCGATTCGTGCTCAGCCTACGGAATGATAGGAGGAAGGAGACAAGTAGTCGTAGTGCTTTCTCCTGCTTCAGTGGTCTATGAACCAAGAGATCCTGCTCTTATGATACTGCTATAAGGGTGTGGGCCAATATGTATCGTCAATATCTTCATATCAGCAAGGGATATTGGTCGTTAGGCAAGGGCTGCCTATCTGTGATGAGGCCCGCAGGGTCCGTAAGGAAGGCCGCTGTGGGAACAAAAAATCACACCGTCAATGAATCGTATAATTTAGGAAACTAGGAAAACCCTAATTTCCCAGAGATCCCGGATATCTGAGAAACCACACGCCAAGCAATAAGAACACGAAAATAACGAGAATAAAAATAAGAAATCGAAAAAATAAACGGAGAGCAAAGAAAGATCTTATTTCCGATTTACGCATTTGAGCGTAACAACAAGGTAACGTTCTTCGGCTATGAGAACTGTCGGCGAGATCCCTAGTCTAATACCCGAAGGTGGCTAAACCTAATTGAGTCGCAGCTCGAATAACAAAAACGGAAAAATGCCTAAATTGCTCTAAGTGCTAGTTTGCTCTGGAAAAAGTCTCTTCTATGCCTCTCATCTTGAACTCCTTATATACTCCCTCCTAGGTCGGTTTATGCCTTCCTCTTTTGCCCTTAAGCCGTCATAGTTCGAAAAATGGAGATATTCCATTTTTTCCGATCTTCATGATTATCTGCGGAAAGTTTTCATTTATCTGCGGAAACTAATGTTTATCCTCCAAGCATAAACCGTCATAAGATTTATGGGATTTTAAGAATTCGTAAGTGGGCCTCGAATCAAGTTTAGGACCCTTTGGGCCGTTTTTTGGTTCGAGACGTTTGTTACGATTTCTCCGATAAAGTTAAGTTTTCGCGTTTCATTGTAAACCGGCTGACGATCCCAGTTGATCGAGAAATCAAGAAATGGTTAGCCGTGGCTTGCGGAGGATTGTTATAAGGATAGTCGAGAGTGCATAGTTTTACGTCGTATCGTCGTTTCGGAAGACTTTGGACGTTTCGGAAAATGATCGATGCACATACGCTCGGTCGCTATAGCAACCGAGCTTTGTCCGCAGCCCGGTCGCTATAGCGACCCAGCTCTATTTGGAGCTCGGTCGCTATAGCGACCGAGCCTTGCTCGTGGCTCGGTCGCTATAGCGACCGAGCTATAATCGAGCTCTTGTTCGTGACCCGATTGCCATTGCGACCGGGTTTTTGCCGTGGACTGAAATCCATCGTCCAAGCGTCCGAAACCATCTTGATGCTACGATGCTTTTAGGATGTTTGTTTGCGGATGTTTGGACCTTCGATAATATCGTATCGTTGATTTAAGAAATCGTTGATTTAAGAAATTGTTGATTCTTAAATTGTTGATTTAAGAAATCGTTGTTTTAAGAAATCGTTGTTTTAAAACAAGATTTTCCCGCAAGTTTTTCGTATAAGTTTTTCGTAAATTTTCCTTTCTTGAAAACGTAGAAATTCTTAAGTTAATAATTTTTATACGGATATTTGGATGCCAACTTCGTCGTGACCATTTTTGACCCCAACAGTTAGCCACCCAGCCCGTTAGAATCGCGGATCGTCGATTGGATTCTAGCGTGCGGTTAGGCGAGTTAGGCAAGATCGGAGTGTTGGACGAAGTTTGTATCCGAAGATTCGTAGACAAAATTGACGAAGAAAAACTTCACATAGTTCTCTTTTTTTTTTGGTGGCTGCGCCTTTCAAAGGCTGCCTACGTACCCTTGTTGTAGGCATCAAGCCTTCCGTAGTTCGTTTTGGAACTTAAGATCCTTATGACCTGTTTTCCAGCAAGACTTTATCGTCTAGTTATGTGTTGCGTAGTGAATTTCGAGCATGTTGCTGCCGATGGTATTCTGTATTGGACCTTTGTCGGCCGCAAGAGTGGCCTCGGAGGCTGTTTACTTCGGGCCAAGTTTGGCCTTAAAAATATTTTGATCAAATCTATAAAATCGTGGTTTTTATAAATCGAGAGAACTTCTGTTTATCGAAGTTAGAGGGACAGGGTGTGAGTTGTCGTCTCATTCCTGCCTCTCAGATGATAACCGTATCCATCGATTGTACAAAGCGAGATTTTTCGCGATTTACTGATTTACGCGAAGGTTCGTGAAACGGATAGACTTAAGTGAAGAGACAAGTTTTGGGATCTCGTATCGGGTGTTGATACTATGTCTGTGAGATGTTAAGTACCAGCAAGGCTGGGTTTAGGGCAAGACCTAGGTTTACTCTCGGACTGAGGCTTTGCGATAACAAATCGGCTTTCGTTTTGCCTGTTTGAGATTTTAACCTGAATAGTACCGTTTTAAAATCCGCGAAGTGTATCGGCTTATATGATTTGTCTGGATACAAATCAAGCTACTTCCGTTAAGAAGCGCTAAACAAAATTTTGGTTTTCTCGTATAGCGCGCTATGTTATACTTGTCGGATGTAAGAGAGCCTACCCTTAAAGGCGGCTTGTCTGTTTAGGACGTTAGAGTTCGTTTGTTGTGATCAGCAACAACGATATGGTACCGTTTTGAAGGTGTGTTACAGTTTAGAGTTCCTGAGACGAGAATTTCGTCTGGAATGTTTTGAGGAAAAATATCCTTCGAGCGTTAGCGACGTCTCACAGTGTCGAAGGTTGAGTTTTCCTTGTGCCGCATTTCGTGTTTGAAATGTTCGCGGACTTGGAGGTGTTTTGCGATTGTTTGCAGCCAAAAACTGTTGTGTCAGTTTTGGCGCTGAATTTTTTGATTTTTGATCGAGAAACTAGGACCGAAAGGTCGCGTAAATTTGTTCCAGGGAAGTAGTGTCTTCTTCCACTGTGCTTCGTGAAGTGTTAGCCTCCCGGGAGATTTATTATGTGTATTTTTAAGAATGACTCGTATAGTTTTAGGAGCTTCGTTACGAGTGTTTCTTTTTATGCCGCGTTTTACGGGTCGTATAGAACTTAATCGATTGATGATAAGTTTAAATCTTCCATTAACCATATGGTTGTTAGGACTGAGTTTCGTTACGAATAATTCATCGTATGATTTTCGATTCCGGGTTACACGACAAACTGCTTGCATAATAGTCACTTTGCGTTTCACGACAAATCGTGGATTGTCGTTTAGACGTTAGCCGTTAAGCGGTTGGAGCGGTGGTCGCTCAGTAGTTTTGGATTGGCATGGAGGCTAGGTTCAGCCGTATAGCCAAGGAAGTTGTTGGTAAAGGATCGTCGTAGAATATGTGCGGATTCGAGTTGCAGGGTCATTTCCTGCTTGGACGTAACCGAGGGTAGTAAAGCAGGAATCAGCAACCTTATGGAGAAAAATTATCTACGACAGATCTCCGTTGGATCCGTTATTTTATTTTACGAAAGAAAAAAGGGTTAACAGTTCTTTTGAAGGTTTTTCATTCTTTAGAAAGTAGGATGAGTGTGCCTTATAATGCGTGGCGATCATTTCTCGGTTTTTCAGAGACTAGATCGGTTTGCATGCTCTGCCTGGAAAATCAAGGAACAATGGAACAAGACTGGAAAATTTGCCTAAGACTTAACTTTCTAGACTATCCACCTAGGTTCTAAATTCCTTAAATTCTACGGCAGTTTTCAAGACGTTTTCGTACCTTAGTCTCATTGATGAATCGAGATTGCCTCTTCTTCCTTCCTCTTCTCCTCTTGTCCTGTGACCTAAATTCCAACTTTCGTAGCGTTAGTTACAAGAACGGGTGTGTATTTCGTCGAAGGATTCTTGCGAGTATGAGTTAGTAATTTATCTAAAGTTTTATTAGGCGTTTAGGAATGGCCACTTTCGATTCAACGTCAAAGGACTTCGAAGAGTCAGTTACTGAATTTCATATGAATTGGTTTTCGACGAAATTCTGACGAGAATATCGGAATGAGGAAGGGATGTGGGAACCGAAATTCGCACTGTCGATTTTTATTAAGTAAATCGGAGGAAAGCTAAGTAAACCTAACTTTCCCTGAAGGTCCGGATTCTCTGCGACAACCAACGACAAGTGATCAAATAAATGCGGAAAGGTTTTATTAAGATTTGAGACTGGACCTTAAGGAAGGCTGCCTACGTACCCCTTTCGAGGATCAAGTCGGACGTAGTTCAGTTGGAGTTGTTTGAACCAGAGATCGAACTGCCTGGCGGAGTTCGTCTAGTACGAGCGTTAGTCATAGAAACGGGCATGTCGAGAATAATGCCTAGGGTTTCTATGTGCGGAACTCTAAGTACAACAAGGGTTTTGTTAAGAGTTGGGACTGGACCTTGAGAAAGGCTGCCTACGTACCCCTTTCGAGGATCAAGTCGGACGTAGTTCAGTTGGAAAGATTTGAACAAGAGATCGAACTGCCTCGGCGGAGTTCGTCTAGTATGAGCGTTGGACATTGAAACAGGCATGTCGAGATTAATGCCTAGGGTTTCTATGTGCGGAACTCTAAGTAAAGCTTAATCGTTGGATCTTTCCGAGAGGAGTAGAGATATGCTAACGTGACGGAAGTAGGACAGGGGCGGCCGGACGTTCTAGGTCCTGCCTTGCTAGTCTGGCCACCTAAGTCCTACGTTCTCTAAGCTAGCAGGAATTCTCTAAGTCTAAATCTCGGATCTGCCCTAATTTTCGGATTTTCTCTCTCAATGATTTTTCGCTCTCTCTTTCTTCCTCTCCCAAAGCTCCTTTATATACTCCTTCTTATGACGGTCTATTCTTCTTCTGGGCCGCAGGGCGGGCTTCTTTCCATTTTCGTCGGCCTCCACGCTTTTCGGGAAACTTGACATTTATCCTTCCGGAAATTTAACATTTATCCTGTTACGTAAAGATAAACGTAAATCGTCGTATCCATCTCAGATAATCGTAGACAGACTGTCCGATCGCGTTTGGTCCCTTCCGGGCCGTCTCTAGGACTTCCGTTGTTTTCTACAATCTCTTTGGAAGTTCCTCGTTCATTCGTAGAGTTGAGACGAGTGGTGTTTTAAGATGACCATCGCTGTTTCGTACGAAGAATCTAAGATCTTCCTTCCCGTCGATATCTTACGAGTTTCCGAAATGTTTCCGACGGTCTTTGATTGGAGTAAGGACCAGAGTTTCGTACACGGAATCTCGATGATTCGTCCTGCGAGGACTTGAGAAAAACTCAAAGTACAAACTTCAGACTGCCGGAGACTGGGATTCGTGTACCGAAGATCGTTATCCGAAGACCCAAGCCAGCACGGGGCTAGCCGCCCGGCGGCCATGGCCAGCACGGGCGCTAGCCGCCGGCGGCCACGGCCAGCACGGGGCTAGCCGCCCGGCGGCCACGGCCAGCACGGGCGCTAGCCGCCGGCGGCCACGGCCAGCACGGGGCTAGCCGCCCGGCGGCCACGGCCAGCACGGGCGCTAGCCGCCGGCGGCCACGGCCAGCACGGGCGCTAGCCGCCGGCGGCCACAGCCAGCACGGGGCTAGCCGCCCGGCGGCCACGGCCAGCACGGGCGCTAGCCGCCGGCGGCCACGGCCAGCACGGGGGTTAGCCGCCCGGCGGCTACGACCAGCACGTGCGTCTCGACGAGGGCTTCGATTTGATATGTTGATCGTTTTCTGGGTCCTCACGGTTTGAGAGAACGGGCTCTTTGAAGTTTCCCGGCGGTAAGGACCAGCACGGGGGCTTAGCCGCCCGGCGGCCAGGACCAGCACGTGCGTCTCGACGAGGGCTTCGATTTGATATCTTGATCGTTTTCTGGGTCCTTACGGTTTGAGAGAACGACCTCTTTGAAGTTTCAAGGCGGATTCCTTGTCGTTCGGCCTGTCCAAGCTTTTGACGCTTGTTTTATGGAAAGTCCGCGCACGATAAATATTTTTAGCCGTTGATTTCGAGATAACCGTTTTTGACCCCAACAGTTAGCCCCCCAGCCTGTAAGACGCGGAGACGATCTTGCGGGCGGAAGATTATGAGTTGAAAATCGAAATCTTTGGCTAATAGTATTTCATTGCGGAAATCCACATCACTTTTGATTGGCGATCTCGAACGTGATGTCGGGAAGACCGTGAGTTCGTTGCTCAACTTCGACTCGATTCTCGCTGGTCTGAAATCCGTGTGCACCCTTGTCCTGGATTCGGAGGGTTCGGAGGACCAGGACCACGCAGTCAAGGATTGCGAAGCCGGCGCATATAAGACATGCAGCGGTGGTGCGACCAATGGAGGCGACGGTGAGACCGTTCCTACTTTGGGTGAGTCGGAGGACGAAGGCGGTGTCCCGGAGGACGCCTAGGTTGATCAATCCCTGAAGGGATTTTTATTTTGATCGTATTTCGGCCGTTGGTTGGCCATCATGTATGATTTCGGGACTGGCCGTTGGTGGCTTTGAGTCCCTGCCCTTTTTAGGGCGCTGTATTGAATTCGCGGTACGCGTTTATAAAATATTTTGCGTTTTAGAACTTCTGTTTGTCGAAGTTAGAGGGGCAGGGTGTGAGTTGTCGTCTCATTCCTGCCTCCCTGACGATCACCGTATCCGTAGTTTGTACAAAGCGAGATTTTCCTGCGGTTTACGATTTACGCGAAAATTCGTGAAAACGTACAGACTTGAGTGAAGAGACAAGTTTTGGGATCTCGCGTCGTTGACGCTTTGCCTATGAGATGTTAAGATACCAGCAAGGCTGGGTTTAGGGCAAGACCTAGGTTTACTCTCAGACTGAGGCTGTGCGATGACAAATCGGCTTTCGTTTTGCCTGTTTGTGATTTTAACCTGATTCGTACCGTTTTAAAATCCGCGAAGTGGTATCGGCTTATATGATTTGTCTGGGCACGAATCGAGCTACTTCCTTTACGAAGTGCTGAACCAAATTTGGATTTTTTGTATAGCGCGCTATGGGATCCTTGTCGGATGTAAAAGAGCCTACCCTTAGGTGGCTTGTCTGTTTAGGACGTTAGAGTTCGTTTGTTGTGATCAGCAACAACGAAATGATGCCGTTTTGAAGGCGTATGAATTTGTTATCGAAAAATGTTTATCCGAGCACGAAGCGACGTCTCGCAGTGCTGTGATTTTATTTTTCTCATGCCATAAGATGATTATGGGCTTTCGCTTATGATTTGATTTATACTTTCGTCAAGTGTTAAGGATAGAATCCGAGTAGTCACTTCGGATTGTGATTTTGTCGCTTGGTCCGTATGCTACTTTTTAGCGAGCGATTTTAGGTGTAAGCGATGAGAGACATGTGTCTGGATGTGATAATCGTTTTATGGATACTGGATCCGTTGTCGCAGCCGTTTAGTAGTTGGCAAATTGTGTTGAGGATTTAGGACCGAAGGGTCGCGTAAATTTTACCAGGGGGGAAGCGTCTAACTTCACTATGTTTCGTGAAGTGTTGGCCTTCTGAGATTTGTTTTTGTAAGAATGACTCGTATAGCTCTAGGAGCTTTGCTACGAGCATTTCTTTTCGTGCCGCGTTTTATGGGGCGTATAGAACTTAATCGATTTGATGATAAGTTTAAGATTTTCCGTTTAACCATTTGGTTGTTAGGATCTAGTTTCGTTATCGTATGATTTCCGATTTTGGGTTATACGACAAACTGCTTGCATAATATCCGTTTGACGTTTTACGACAAATCGTGGATTGTTTTTTTTTTTGGCGAAAGTTGCTTCGGGTTACTCATGAAGTTTTACCGAAGGTTATTTCGTTAATTTTGTAGCTCACCGTCGAGCCATTAGTCTCACGGAAGCGGAATGAGTATGCCAAGAATGCGCGGCGATCGTTTCTCGGATTTTCGAGAGATTAGATCGGTTTGCGTGTTCTGCCTAGGCAGTCAAGAAACAATAGAACAAAACTGGAAGAAAATGCCTAAGACTTAGCTTGCTAGACTTTCCACCTAGGTTCTAAGTTTCCTAAATTTTACGGCAGTTTACAAGACGTTCCCATTCCTTTCCTATGATAAAATTTCCTAAGTCGGACGTACCTTAGTCTCATTGATTACTCGAGATTGCCTCATGTCCGTTCCTCTTTATCTTCTAACGTTTTATTGTCAAAGGTCTTCGCCTAAGTTCATATCCTCGTTTCCTCGTACTGCTGGTTAAATCGACCATGTACCCGAAGGAATAGTGCAGAATCGTTGAAGCAAAGGGAGGAGAAGTAGGCGAAACTCGAAGAAGGCTAAGGTGGGCGGACAAGCGAAAATGATTGGCAAGACGTCACTTGAGTGAGGCTTGATATTTCGTCAAGCTATGAGTGAACTGGTCAGGTCAAGAAGCTTATGATATTGTTTTTCTTTACGAATGATATTTCGTAAAATATTGCCGAGCTTTTACTTTACGAGAGTTTTTCAACAAAATGTTGTCGAGTTAATTTTACAGAAACTGTTTCGTAAAATGTTGTCGAGTTTAGTCGCGCAGAAGCTGTCTCGTGAAGTATTGTCTAGGATTATTTTACGAAAGGTGCAAAGTATTGGATTGGACTATCGTCGGAATAGTTTTGCGAGGATTTGCCGTGCTTGACGAATGTTGTGTCGCCCGATAACCAGCGCAGTACGGGTGCGCTAGTCGTCCGGCGCCTAGAGGCAGCACGGAGGCTAGCCAACACTTGGATGTCGAGTCTTTCGGAAGATCTTCGATCCATTGCCGAGGGAAATGGTGTTTTAAGATAACCATCACCGTTTTATACGAAGTCTTCCTGTCCGTTGACGTCTTATGGATTCTTCGAAATCTTGGAGCAAGAAAAGGAGTTTTGTTTGCGGGATCTCGGAAAGTCGCAAAACACGGATTTCTGACGACCCGAGGGCCTAGAACTTACGCACGAAGACTAGCCGTCCGACGACCCGAGCCAGCACGGGGCTAGCCGCCCGGCGACCACGGCCAGCACGGGCGCTAGCCGCCGGCGGCCACGGTCAGTGCGGGACTAGCCGCCCGGCGGCCACGGCCAGCACGGGCGCTAGCCGCCGGCGGCCATGGCCAGCACGGGGCTAGCCGCCCGGCGGCCACGGCCAGCACGGGCGCTAGCCGCCGGCGGCCACGGCCAGCACGGGGCTAGCCGCCCGGCGGCCACGGCCAGCACGGGGCTAGCCGCCCGGCGGCCACGGCCAGCACGGGCGCTAGCCGCCGGCGGCCACGGCCAGCACGGGGCTAGCCGCCCGGCGGCCACGGCCACGACCGGAGTCGGCTGCTCGGTTCCTTCGACTTGTGCGTGTTTTTGCGTTCTTGTTTGTTTTCCGTAGGTTTTTCCTTGTGTAGAAAATGTTTCTTAGAATGTTGTTGACCTTTTATTTTACGAGAGTTATTTCACAAAATGTTGTCGAGTTAATTTTACGGAAACTGTTTTGTAAAATGTTGTCGAGTTTAATCATGCAAAAGCTGTCTCGTGAATATTTTCGAGAATTTATACGAAAGGTGTTCCGTGAAATGTTATCGAATTTTATCATTAGAAACGCTGATTGGTAACCCGATCAGTCGTGCTTTCTGTTTCATGAGTAGTTTGGGGTTTCTCCGCGATTTCCAGGAGAAATTCTAAAAAGCATTTTCAGTCGAAACTCTACTTGGTAATCAGACCGTCATATCAGCTTTGGGCTCGATCCTTCCTAAAATCGTATGTGGGTCGTTTAGCCGTGATTCGGGCCCCTTTTGGGCTGTCTTGGGCCTTAGACGTTTTTACGATTTTTCTTTAGAAAAAGCCGTCGATGTGACGCTGGTTTTTCCGAAAGGTTTCAATTCCCCGTATAGTTAAGGCAACTGGTGTTCAAGCTAACCATAGCCGTTTTATACGGCAGGCAGGAATCCGTCTCCACTACCAAGTCTTTTTATGAATTTTACCGAAGTCTTTCTTCGATAATCCCAAACGAGGGGGGTTGTGTCCATGGACGATAGGAGTTTGTTTCCTGCGGTTGCCTCGACAAGACGGTCGATGTGCGGAAGCGGAAAACAATCCTTCGGGCATGCTTTGTTGAGATCAGTAAAGTCGACGCACACTCGCCATTTCCCGTTTTTCTTCTTGACGACGACGGGATTGGCGAGCCAGTCGGAATATCTTACTTCTGTTATTGATCCAACTTTGAGGAGTCTTTCGACTTCCTCATTAACCGCAGTTCCCCGTTCGGGGCCTAGCTTTCGCCTCTTTTGTTTTACGGGTTTATGAGTTGGATCGATGTTGAGTTCGTGACATGTTACGTTGATGTCGATTCCCGGCATATCTCCCGCAGCCCAAGCAAATGTGTTAAGGTTCTTCTTGAGACATGCGGTGAGTTCTGCTTTCAATAGATTGCGGAGATTGGCTCCAATCTCCACGCACCGCTCTGGGTTAGTCTCGTCGAGGCAGACCGAAATTACTGGTTCGCAAGTGGGCTCACGTTTTCCTTCCAGGACCTCAGCTCTTTGCGACTGCCAGAAGATTTCTGGAGGGTCTTGCGATGCTGGTTCGTGAGTTGCTTGCTTTTTTGGGTTAGTTTCGGACTCAGAGTTTTTTCGTTTTAACCCAGCGGCCAAGCAGACTTGCGGCGCTTTACGATCTCCTTGTATTGTTTCAACTCTGAGGAGGGTCGGAAAGTTGAGGCACAGATGGAAAGTCGAGGGGATTGCTCGCAAGGAATTTAACCACGGAGTCCCGACGATCGCGTTATATGCTGCTGGACCGTCGACTACCAAAAACTCCACCATCTTCGTGACGCTCCCGGCTCTGACCGAGAGATCGACTGAGCCGAGGGTCATTGTGATGTTTCCTGAGAGTCCGATTATCGGATTGGGATCGTCCGTGATAGCGTTTAGGTCGATTCCCATCCTCTCGAGGGTGTTTTTATATATAATATTTGTCGAGCATCCGGTGTCGACCAATATTCTCGCTACGTCGATGTCCTGGATCGTTAGTCTGATAACGAGGAGTTCGTTGTGAGGTTTGGCTTGACCAGCCGTTGCTCTATCCCCGAATGACACGATGTTGCGGACAGGTGATGTGGCCATGTTGTTGTTACCAATCGTAGGTTTTTGAGTAAGAGAATCCGACCTCCCCTCCTTCTAGCGCCAAACTGTGGGAACCGAAATTCGCACTGTCGATTTTTATTAAGTAAATCGGAGGAAAGCTAAGTAAACCTAACTTTCCCTGAAGGTCCGGATTCTCTGCGACAACCAACGACAAGTGATCAAATAAATGCGGAAAGGTTTTATTAAGATTTGAGACTGGACCTTAAGGAAGGCTGCCTACGTACCCCTTTCGAGGATCAAGTCGGACGTAGTTCAGTTGGAGTTGTTTGAACCAGAGATCGAACTGCCTGGCGGAGTTCGTCTAGTACGAGCGTTAGTCATAGAAACGGGCATGTCGAGAATAATGCCTAGGGTTTCTATGTGCGGAACTCTAAGTACAACAAGGGTTTTGTTAAGAGTTGGGACTGGACCTTGAGAAAGGCTGCCTACGTACCCCTTTCGAGGATCAAGTCGGACGTAGTTCAGTTGGAAAGATTTGAACAAGAGATCGAACTGCCTCGGCGGAGTTCGTCTAGTATGAGCGTTGGACATTGAAACAGGCATGTCGAGATTAATGCCTAGGGTTTCTATGTGCGGAACTCTAAGTAAAGCTTAATCGTTGGATCTTTCCGAGAGGAGTAGAGATATGCTAACGTGACGGAAGTAGGACAGGGGCGGCCGGACGTTCTAGGTCCTGCCTTGCTAGTCTGGCCACCTAAGTCCTACGTTCTCTAAGCTAGCAGGAATTCTCTAAGTCTAAATCTCGGATCTGCCCTAATTTTCGGATTTTCTCTCTCAATGATTTTTCGCTCTCTCTTTCTTCCTCTCCCAAAGCTCCTTTATATACTCCTTCTTATGACGGTCTATTCTTCTTCTGGGCCGCAGGGCGGGCTTCTTTCCATTTTCGTCGGCCTCCACGCTTTTCGGGAAACTTGACATTTATCCTTCCGGAAATTTAACATTTATCCTGTTACGTAAAGATAAACGTAAATCGTCGTATCCATCTCAGATAATCGTAGACAGACTGTCCGATCGCGTTTGGTCCCTTCCGGGCCGTCTCTAGGACTTCCGTTGTTTTCTACAATCTCTTTGGAAGTTCCTCGTTCATTCGTAGAGTTGAGACGAGTGGTGTTTTAAGATGACCATCGCTGTTTCGTACGAAGAATCTAAGATCTTCCTTCCCGTCGATATCTTACGAGTTTCCGAAATGTTTCCGACGGTCTTTGATTGGAGTAAGGACCAGAGTTTCGTACACGGAATCTCGATGATTCGTCCTGCGAGGACTTGAGAAAAACTCAAAGTACAAACTTCAGACTGCCGGAGACTAGGATTCGTGTACCGAAGATCGTTATCCGAAGACCCAAGCCAGCACGGGGCTAGCCGCCCGGCGGCCATGGCCAGCACGGGCGCTAGCCGCCGGCCGGCCACGGCCAGCACGGGGCTAGCCGCCCGGCGGCCACGGCCAGCACGGGCGCTAGCCGCCGGCGGCCACGGCCAGCACGGGGCTAGCCGCCCGGCGGCCACGGCCAGCACGGGCGCTAGCCGCCGGCGGCCACGGCCAGCACGGGCGCTAGCCGCCCGGAGGCCACGGCCAGCACGGGCGCTAGCCGCCGGCGGCCACGGCCAGCACGGGGGTTAGCCGCCCGGCGGCTACGACCAGCACGTGCGTCTCGACGAGGGCTTCGATTTGATATGTTGATCATTTTCTGGGTCCTCACGGTTTGAGAGAACGGGCTCTTTGAAGTTTCCCGGCGGTAAGGACCAGCACGGGGGCTTAGCCGCCCGGCGGCCAGGACCAGCACACGGGCTAGCCGCCGCCGGCCAGGACCAGCACGTGCGTCTCGACGAGGGCTTCGATTTGATATCTTGATCGTTTTCTGGGTCCTTACGGTTTGAGAGAACGACCTCTTTGAAGTTTCAAGGCGGATTCCTTGTCGTTCGGCCTGTCCAAGCTTTTGACGCTTGTTTTATGGAAAGTCCGCGCACGATAAATATTTTTAGCCGTTGATTTCGAGATAACCGTTTTTGACCCCAACAAGGGATATCAATGTCCAAGTTCCTATCCCCGTTTCTTCGTATCTCTGAATTTTACCAAATTGACCGGGTGCCCTTTGTATATTGTTGAAGAGTCTATTGAAAGTTATGAATAGATGTTTTCGACTCAACGTGGCAGACTCTGGTAAAATCATATTGCGTTTTATGTACCGAAGGAATTTTACGAAATCGTTGAACCAAAGGGAGGAGAAGCAGGAAAAGAGGGACGTTTTGGAAAGACGGGTCAATGGACAAGGCGTCACTCGAGTGAGGCTCTCAGTTCGTCAGGCTATGAGCGAACTGGTCATGCTCCATATACGATATTGTTTGGCTTTATGAATGATGTTTCGTAAAATATGACCGAACTTGATCTTACGAAAGCTGTTCCTAAAACTCTGTCGAGCTTTTTATTTTTCGAGAGTTATTCCACAATTGTTGCCGAGTTAATTTTACGGGAAGTCGTTTCGTAAAATTGTTGTCGAGTCTAATTGTACAAAATCTTTCTCGTGAAATATTGTCGAGTATTATTTTACGAAAAGTGTTCCGGAAAATGTTAATAAACTTTCTCGTTTCTGTAGGATTGACCCGAAGGAGTTTTGAGTAGTTTTTCGAAAGTAAGCTTAGTAGACAACAGTCGAGAATGTGCAACGAGCGGAATCTTAGGTGTCATAAAACGTCTTAGCAGTGAGGGATATGATCTCTCGTTTTTGCTTTGTTTAGTCTTCGTTAACCGTTTTAAGTTTCGAGTGATTTTATAGAAATCACTCCATTTTTTCGAAACTGGTTGAGAAGGATGGCGAGCTGGTCGGGACAGAGTCGAGACAAACCACATTCACAACGGAAGTTGCTCGGAAGAGTTGTTTGGAGGAAGTACGGTAATGGTATCGGTCTTCCGAATGAATCTCAATTCCTCGTATAGTTAAGATGATTGGTGTTTTGGAATAATCGTAATCGTTTATACGATGAGTTGCAATCCAGTCGTTAGCCGGATCTTCCGAGTTTTTTCCGTAACTTTCCCGATCGTTCTAATCGAAATTAAATGGGGGTTTTAGATTAACAGTTTTAAGAATTTGCACTACGTGGCTTCGAGCGAGGATGCAAAGTACGTGATTGGACTAGTGTCGGGATGGTTTCATGAGGAATTGGCCGCACTCGCTGAACGACCCGCAGCCCGGCGCCCAGGACCGTGACGTCGGTCTGGCTGCCCGGCGCCAGCGAGTGACAGCAAGCCGAGACGAGTCCGACTTGTTTTCGTCGTAAAATCTCAACGGAAACTCCGATTGAGAAGAAACGAAAAGCGTTTTCAAGTGGAATCAAAGGAGAACACAAAGGAGGACTCCTTTGAGGCCTGACAGGTCGCTATTGCGAGTGAGGATGTCTGACAGGTCGCTATAGCGAGTGACATCAAGCCGAGACGAGTCCCACTTGTTTTCGTCGTAAAATCTCAACGGAAACTCCGATTGAGACGAAACGAAAGGCGTTTCGAAGAGGAATCAAAGGAGAACACAAAGGAGGACTCCTTTGAGGCCTGACAGGTCGCTATAGCGAGTGAAGATTTCTGACAGGTCGCTATAGCGAGTGACAGCAAGCCGAGACGAGTCCCACTTGTTTTCGTCGTAAAATCTCTACAGAAACTTCGATTGAGACGAAATGAAAGGCGTTTCGAAGAAGAATCAAAGGAGAACACAAAGGAGGACTCCTTTGAGGCCTGACAGGTCGCTATAGCGAGTGAGGATGTCATCTCGGTCGCTATAGCGAGTGGAAGGGAGCCAAGACGAGTCCAAGTTGTTTTCGTCGTAAAATCTCAACGAAAACTCCGATTGAGACGAAACAAAAGTTGTTTCGAAGAGGATTCAAAGGAGAACGCAGAGGAGGACTCATCTTGGGGCTGGGTCGCTATAGCTTGATCCCTCCCCGAGGGTACGTAGGCAGCTCACAACACGAGATCAGTCACCTCCCAACACAACAACCGAGAAGGGGGCATTCGCGGCGATACAAGCAATTTATTCGAACCTGGGATTGAATCAATCCGATTGTTTTTGATTTTAAGACTCGATTGTACCAAATATTTTCTAAATCCCCATCAAACAAACCGTTCTCCCAAACCTTTAGATTTCAACTACGAATCCCACTATGATGTAATTCTTTTACTTAACGACTAAGTGTAAATTTGAGGCCCTGATCAAGTCTTAGAGTGCATTTCGGTCCCGCGAGATAACGCGGCTTATCGGTTTTAGTAAAAACCTCTCACGACACCGACTCGGTATCGACGGAGTATCAACTCAGTTCGATCAAATGCTCCAAAAAGAAAAAAACTAGAGCTCTTTCCTCAAAACAACAAGAGATGATCAAACCCATCTCCTTTATTAAATTCAATAATAAAATAAAAAAACAAACAATATAAAGAGCAAATGATATAAGTTAGTTCCCTGGTACTACTCTTCAAACGTCAAACTCTCCGCCCCAAAGCAGCCATCCATTTGCTTCGACTCATCTCCGTCCAAATACCCCTTCGCGAAGTAATCCTCAAGAGCATGAGGAGGATCCGACCCTTCATCCGCCATCGCATATACGTCGAACTCTCCAAGATCGATCTCTTTAAATCGTAGTCGCTTCGGCTAAACAGAAGCCAGCAATTCTTTATTTGTTATCTCCTTCAGAAGGTCGATCCTCGCCAAGACCTCCCCAAGCTTGATCTCACTGGCAACCGTGGCCCGCTCATCCTCCCATCTTTCTTTTTAAGATCTCAAAACGCCCAAATAACCATCAGTTAAAGCCCTTTTTGCCTCGCGAACCGAACGGCAGAGAGCATCGGCGCGCTTAAGAGCATCTGACTCGACTCGCGACTCGAGAGAGGAGACTCGTTCAAGAGCCGACCTCCTCTCATTCTCCGCAATAAGAAGACGAGATTCAAGAATGGCGACTCGACTCTCTTATTCCTCCGCAGCAGATAAACGAGCAACATTGGCGCGATCGCGTTCTTGCACCAACTTCAAATTCAATTTCAGTTCCCGAACGACCTTCTTGACCCTGAGGAGCTCGTCAGATCGGGGAACATCCTGAAGGCGCTTCTCCAAAGTCGCCGCGAACTCGTTGTTAGCCTCCATAGCCTGAGAACGACTAAAGTAAAATGAACCTGATCAAAAGGGAGCGGGTAGCCAGCGGGCTTGAAGTTCCTAACCAAGTGAGCCACGCTATCCGGATCCTCCGTAATCTGACAATCCTTTGAATGAGTGAACTGCTAGTGAAACGGCCTCGCGGCGATATCGCCAAGAAGAACTTGACGCTGTTCAGAGCCATTCGCCTTCACCTTCTTAGAAGGACGATCACTTCCCTCTAAACCAGTCGGGCTGCTCGATTTCTCGTACACAACCAAATCTTTACCACCATATTCTTTTCCAGTCGGTGAGCGCTTCGCTAACATCTCCTGACCGAATTCGTTCCGAACCAACGTTTCCTGCTTTGTTTCTTGCCTTATCGGCGTCACGAGGATTCGATCTTCTCGACAACATGATCGCTCTGCAAAGACCTTCAGGTGTTTCTTTGATGAAGAAACTCGAAGTCATAATTTTAAGATTTTATAAGGGGATGAGACTCAGCGAGTATCCCAACAATAAAAGATATACGCAGATCTAAAAGAGATAATGGAAGCATATCCATCTTTTTTGAAAAGAAAAAGAGACAACCAAAAATTCAAAAGATTCAAATAAAAATCCTGCAAAATCTCGGAAAAAGGGGGATCTCCGCAAATTCATCCAGTTTAAAAAAAAAAAGAGAAGAAAACAACAGAAAAAATTAATAGAGATGAAATTAGGAGCTCTCTTCGCCCCAGCCATCCGATGGATCCCCGTGGTCAGTGTCGTCTGAGACCTGCGGAAGATCGAGGTAAGCAACGGTCCAATCCAAAGAAGGGCTGGAGTCAACAACATCTCTGAAATCCTTCTCGAGCCTCTTTAAACGAACGAGCTCCCTGTCGACATCGAAGTTACCCTCTTCGATCTCAGTTAGAAGATCAATGTTCGCAACGACCTCCTGGAGTTGGATCCTAGCCGCAACTTCCCTCTCCTTGTTGTTCCACCTCTCCTCAAGAGACCTCAAGACCGCCATATAACCCCGCACCATCTCACGGCGATCAAAACAAGAAGCCCGTCGAATGTCTCGGTCTATGTCGGCTTCGAGTTCCGCTGTCCTGGTCCGTTGAGCGACATTTTCAGCCTCCTAAACCGACTTCTCCTGGATGACCCTCTCCAGATCCCCTGTCCCGGCCCTGAATCTCTCGACATCCTCCCTGTTCTCTCGCTTGACGACCTCGAGCTCTGTGGAGATTGTCTTCAAATCAAGAGCGACGCTCTCAATCTCCGAATCCCTCCTAGAGGCCTTTACGTGCTCTCCCATCCTCAAGACCAGGGTATTGCAGGCGTCCATGACCTAGAGGATACATCCGCAAAGAATCAATGTTATCACACGAAAAACAAAACGAAGAAGGAAGATGCTGGTTCCTGAGGACTAACCTTGGCGTTTGCCTCAGCGACTTTGGTATAGACCTCCTCCTCCTCCACACAAGAGAAAACGTCGGTCTGAAGCCTTGAGAGGCGGCGCCCTCGTCCAGACCCTTAGGATCAACGTCGACCTCACGCGCCGAGGCATCGTTATCTCCCCCA
Source organism: Raphanus raphanistrum subsp. raphanistrum (assembly GCA_019706035.1). Classification (NCBI taxonomy): domain Eukaryota; kingdom Viridiplantae; phylum Streptophyta; class Magnoliopsida; order Brassicales; family Brassicaceae; genus Raphanus; species Raphanus raphanistrum. The sequence goes on along the minus strand of JACZFZ010000011.1, from coordinate 1,427,190 downwards.
ATCTTCGGCTTCTTCGACCGCTTTGGAGCAGATCGCAAAGATCCCGGAGAAGCGCTTTGCGGTGGGAGGACAGACTTGCGTTTACGAGATGGCGTGTCCTCTTCCGAGTTGGAGCTTAGAGACACCGGAATGAGCTCCACCGACGAATTCCTCGAGGTCGATCCCGCAGTTTGATACGACGATCTCCTCGACAGACGTCTCTCTAGTCGACTTGTGCTGGGACGGGTGATGACTTCCTCGGCGGAAGCAGGCTCGTCCTCACGTTCGGGATAACGAACGTCTTCAAGCAGTTTGAGTGGCCCCGAGATTGCGAGAGCGATTCCCAAACCAAGAGGGAGTGACAGCGAGGTCCGGATTCACTCCCCGCTAAACGACGACCAATCAATGTCCACTCGCCTTAGAATAGTCAGCAATCCCCGGAGCTGATCCGACATCGGAGAACTCTCAGCAGGGACTAAGCAAAAAGAAACACAATGTTCTTAAAAATTGCACTTATATAAAGAAAGTAAAAAAAAAGGGAGTAGTAGCAAAGCTTACCGATATCTTCGGCCCAACGCCGAGGAAGCAAGGAGAAGTCGAAATCTCCCACAGTCGACGAGTCGACCTTAAAGACGAAGAATTTTTCACGCCATACCAAGTCCCGAAACGGAAGGTTGTTAATGACATGACGACCTGGGCGCGGGGATATCAAGAAGGACTCTGCTTGTTGCGCTTTATGGAGAACAGCTGGCGCAACTCCATGAGCCCGAACATGAGCTTTTCTTCCCGGGCTCTAACCAGGATCGCCAAGAACTGTCTAAGGAGGTTCGGGCACATCTGGGTAAGAGAGAGACCGAAGTTCGGCGAGTATTTCCAGCACCTGTCTTTGAATCGGGAAGGAGAGACCACAAGTCTCAAAAAAGTAAGGTACGCTCTGCAGTACCCGTCCCTGACAGTCTCAGGAGTCTCGTGATCAGAAGCAATCTCGCAAACCACGGCACGATCAACACCAAACGAGGAATACAAGACCTCAAGATGTTCGTTCTTAAGTGTTGGACGAGGGAACGAGAAAGATGACATCTTGTTAAAAAGATAAAACGCAAGAAGGTTTTAGAATCGAGAGAAAAGAAGAAGATCGGAGTTGAAGAAAAAGGAAAACTCCTTCGTTATTTAAATAACACTCTCAAACGGCTATATCGTGGCTCCCAAGGAATGATATGATTGCTTAGGGGAAATATTTGCTTCAGCGGCGCCCTAGATATTAACGCGCGTAGCCGTTACGCACCCTTGAACAGCGAGAAATAACAGGCGAATAGAAGCTTCGAAAACCGGAGCAGAAATTCAAACCGAATCTTTAAACTGAGCAAACCGAACCCTCTCTTCCCATTCTCGATCAAACGAAAAGAGACTGGGGGACAAATGTTGGACCCAATTTTCGACATTTGGCTAAACGGTCTAAGACTAAACAGATGGGCCACAAAAGAGAAGGCCCATGGCGACGTCGACGACGTGAAGAAGAGGTCGCCGCATGTGAGGGGTAAAACTCACACCTAGATTTTAGATCAGGTTTTATGTTTAGGAAAGGTTAGGGAAAGATTATCGCGGGCTGAATCCCGTAAGAACTTGATGAATGAACTTCGATTTGTATTGATATAATAGAAATGGGATGGTTACAAAGATGTTTCTTTTGATGATTACAAAGATAATAAAAAGGATTATATCTTAAGAATGTTTCGATGAATGTTAAGTAAAATCTGAGTAGGATCGGATATATCTTCTTTCTTGACTTGCTTTCTCTTTAAATAGCCTCAGGTCCCGTCGGTTGCTACCAACAGGTTCCCGAGATCCTCTCCGTGATTTGAGGGATTTGTAACAGCTTCCCTTTGACCGGGTCTTGCGCCTATTTACTTGTCCACGAGCTACCTCTTTGACCGGGTCCTGCGCCTGTTTACTTGTCAACGAGCTGCCTCTTTTCCTTGACCTCTCTGATGAACATCTCCAGCTCACAGCCTCCGGATCTGACTTAGCTGTTTTTGAAGATTGAATTCATGATGGGCCTTTCACGGCCTGTTATCATTTCTTATTGTCTATCACTAGATAGGGGGTCATATTTGGGCCCAACAGTTGCCCCCAGCTTTCGAGATAAGATTTCTTATCTCGGAAGCTAGACCTAGCCGGCGAGCATCAATCTTTTTGTTGAGATCTCGAGCAACAGTTATCTTTATTGAAGATTTCTTTTGCTTAATCTGATGGCTACGATTGCGTATGAAAAGGCGCAAGTATCCGACTTCTCGGCCAGCAAGCTTCTCATTCCTCAATTTTCAGAGAGTTCAGGTACTTTCGAGATTAACATGTTTAATATATCCTTTTCCGGAGAATATGGTTCTAACTTAGGTTTGGTGGGCCCTGATTCAGCTCCAGTCGAGACGTCCCAAATAGGCGATGACAAAGAGGCAGATGAGGGAGATCCAGCCAAAGAAAGTGATCCAGTCGAGGGAGACAAGGATGTCGGGATGAGCTCCCGTGATAATGATGTCTAAGAGCTGCGGCTCTTTTTGAATTGTAATGTTGCTTTTCATGACTTTTGCCCAATGGGCTTTATTTACGTTTCAGACTTATAGCCTGAGGAGGCTTTTAATCCTTAGGGTCTTCTGAATCCCTCGTTAGCCTGGGGAGGCTTTTAAACCCTTTTATTCAAATTTCGGTTTTGTTTTTCGTATTAAGTCATTTGACTTGGTTTGATCGTTTCTTGGATGAGATTGACTTTTGTCAAGTGGAAGTTTCGGTTAGGACATGTATCGTGATTATTATATACAATGTCTAATGACTTATCAGGTCTCGAAGATTTCGAGTGTATTCGATTATGAGGATACCTTAGAAGGAGTTCTTGAAATATTGAGATTAGCTCCGGGTTTTTAGGAACCTGAGCTACCCTGAAGACCTTAGGAGGGGGTTCATGGGAACCTGAATTCGTTTGTGGGATTTTAAGACCCATTGAAGTTTGCTTAGGATTTTAAGACCTTTTGAGATTTATAAGGATTTTAAGACCTTTTGAGATTTGATAAGGATTTTAAGACCTTTTGGGATTTGATAAGGATTTTAAGACCTTTTGAAATTTGATAAGGATTTTAAGACCTTGGAGATTTGATAAGGATTTTAAGACCTTGGAGATTTGATAAGGATTTTAAGACCTTGGAGAATTTGACAAGGATTTTAAGACCTTGGAGATTTGGTAAGGATTTTAAGACCTTAGATCCAGGTTCGTCGAGACCTGATACTGTCCGAAGGATTTTAAGACCTTTAGGTTCAGGTTCGTCGAGACCTGATATTGCTTTTGAAGGATTTTAAGACCTTTAGGATTGTTAAGGATTTTAAGACCTTAGGTCCAGGTTCGTCGAGACCTGATATTGTCTGAAGGATTTTAAGACCTTAGGTTCAGGTTCGTCGAGACCTGATATTGCTCTGAAGGATTTTAAGACCTTTCGAGATTTTTAAGGATTTTAAGACCTTAGGTTCAGGTTCGCAGGGACCTGTTTTGTTAAAGAATTGAGATAACGAGAATAATTTCTTTATTGATAATTGGATACATGGTATCGTAGTAATCGTACAATTGCTGTATTACGATGATCATACACTTGCTGCGCGGGCTATGTGATTTTAATCAGACATATGCCCCCTTTGATTGTAGTGAACGAAGTGTTTGAAATGAGGTTGAGGCTGCACTCATGACGGAGTTGCCTACGTACCCAGTCAAGGGATCAAGCCTAACGTAGTTCGGGAATTTTAGGTACCTAATGATAATATCTCTTAAGATTCGTGGCGTTCCACGATCTGATTTCAGGTACCCCGGTTCGCACCTTTCGGAGCTTGTAAACGCCAGGTCGTACTACATGGATGATCTGATAGGGACCTTCCCAGTTAGTTCCTAACTTCCCAGCATTTGGCTCTTTGGTTCCTTCGAAAACTTTCCTAAGTACTAGGTCACCTACAGCAAACTGCCGGAGCCTGACTTTGGAATTGTACTGTCGTGCCATTGCTTGCTGATAGTTCTGAATGCGAATCAAAGCTCGGTCCCGTCTTTCCTCGATTAGATCGAGGCTGTCAGTTAGGAGCTGATCATTAGCTGCGGGATTGGATGTACAGAATTCCCGGCGGAGGCTACCAGCAATGGTTTCAGCTGGAACGACGGCTTCCATCCCATATGCTAAGGAGAAAGGAGTTTCTTCTGTAGCTTTTCGTGGGGTGGTCCGACATGCCCAAAGTACTTCAAGTAACTTCTCTGACCAGAGTTCCTTCTGGGTTCCGAGGCGTTTCTTGAGGTTTGCTAATACTGATTTATTAGCAGCCTCCGCCTGTCCGTTACCTTGAGGTCAGCGAGGTGATGAGAAGGTCAGGCGAATATTCCACTTGTCACAAAATATTTTGAAATCGTGGGATATGAATTGTCCTCCATTGTCAGTTACGATTTCGTATGGGACGCCGTGTCTACACACAATATCTTTCCATACAAATTGCTCGACCTCGACCCTGGTTACCTGCTGGAAAGCTTCAGCCTCTATCCATTTTGTGAAGTAGTCCGTTAAGACTAAGAGGAAGCGTAGCTTCTTCTTTCCACTTCCTGATGGTACTAGTGGTCCCACGATATCCATGGACCATCTCATAAATGGATAAGGGGCAGATATGTTAGACAGCTTTTCCGCAGGTTGGTGTATAATCGGTGCATGTCTCTGGCATTTGTCGCATGAAGAGGAATAGGCCTCACAATCTGCAATAATGGTAGGCCAGAAATATCCTTGTCTTTTGATTCTGATGGCTAAAGCTCTTCCTCCAGAGTGGTTCCCGCAGGAACCGTCGTGCATTTCCTTCATGAGTCTCATAGCAACGAGGCCATGGACGCATTTTAGGTAAGGTCCGGAAATGCTTCGTTTGAGGAGGACAGATTCAGTTACGCAATATCTCGTGCTTAATGCTTTGAGCTTTCGAGCCTCCCATTTATTGGGTGGAGTCTTTCCCTTCAGGATGTATTGCGTGATTGGAATTCTCCAATCCTCTCTTCCTACAACTTTATTATGAAGAGACGAGGGAGGTTCCTGTTCGGGACCTGGTGTCGTGGTGCCCCCGGAGGTATTGGTAGGATTGGGCTCTAGGGAGTCTGAATTCCGAGGAATACCTCCAGATGAATTTTGGAGAGCTGTACGGCTTCTGGTTTTAACTCTGCAGATGACTGGGTCTGAGTTGGTGCCCCCGGGGGTATTCTCGAGATCAGGCTCTAAGGAGTCAGAATTTCGAGGAATATCTTCCGTGACTTGGATTATGTTCCCGGAGGTATGCTTTTTTGCGCTGCATATTCTGGTTTTTGGAAACCAAAATGTTGTGAAAACCTGGGTAGCTACTGCTTCAGGGCAGGTACCTTCGGGTTGCGCTTTTAGTTTGCTCTCTTTTTCAGCTTTAGTAGCTATGTCGATGCTTGGTTTCTCGATTCCTTCTACGGGTATGATTCGTTTTACGAGGGGGTCTAATGTGGAGGCTAAAGCAGCCAATGCATCTGCTGAGGAGTTCTCACCTCGTGGGATTCTCGTTAGCTCGAATTTGTCGAACTGCCTAGTGAGGTTCTGGACGACTTCGAGATATGCCCCCATTCTTTCGTCCCTCGTTTTATATTCTCCGTGAAACTGGCTAGCTACTAGCTGTGAATCACTATAAGCGTTTAGCTCTCGGATTCCGAGGCTTAGGGTGAGCTTCAACCCTGCGATTAGTGCTTCATATTCAGCTTCGTTTTTTGAGGCGCTGAATCCGAGCCTATATGACTGCTCGATGGTTTCTCCTGCTGAAGAAGTTAGCCTTAGACCGATACCGGAGCCCTGTTTTGATGAGGCTCCGTCGACGTATAGGCTCCACTTCGGAGATTCCATTTCGGAGTCTAACTGCTCGGATGTCAATTCGATGATAAAGTCAGCGAGGACCTGAGCTTTCGCTGCTGCTCGAGGTCTATACTCAATATCATATTCGCTGAGTTCTATGGCCCATTTAGCCAATCGTCCTGACTGGCTGGGGCTGTGCAAGATCATTCGTAACGGTTGTGAGGTCATTACGACGATCGAGTGCGATTGGAAGTAAGGTCGCAATTTTCTGGCGGCTGTTACGACTGCTAGAGCTAGTTTTTCCATTGCAGGGTACCTAGTTTCGGCGTCTATCAAACTTTTACTGGTGTAATAGACAGGTCTTTGTTCGTTTTGTTCTTCTCGTACTAGAACGCCGCTGACTGCAGCAGTTGATACAGCGAGATATAGGTACAATGGCTCTCCTATTACTGGTTTAGATAGGATCGGAGGTTCGGAGAGGTAAGCTTTCAATTGCTTGAAGGCTTCCTCACATTTCTCGTCCCATAAGAACTTCTTATTATTTCTTAGAAGTTTGTAAAATGGGAGGCATTTATCAGTGGACTTGGATATAAATCGATTCAATGCCGCGATTCGTCCAGTCAATCTCTGTACCTCTCTGGTCGTCTTAGGTGACGGCATTTCTAGGAAGGTTGCTATCTGCTGCGGGTTGGCTTCAATGCCTCTTTCGGTTACGAGATAGCCTAGGAACTCGCCTGATGGTACCCCGAAAGTACATTTAGTGGGATTGAGCTTCATATCGTACTTGTTCAGGATATCGAAGCATTCCCTTAAGTGGGAGATATGATCTTCTCCAGCTGAGGATTTGACTAGCATGTCGTCGATATAGACCTTCATGGGTTTTCCAAGTTGTCCAGCAAACATCTTATTTACTAGCCTCTGATAGGTAGCTCCTGCGTTTTTTAGTTCGAATGGCATAACCTTATAACAATAGGTTCCTCGTTCGGTTATGAATGCAGTTTTCTCCTGGTCCTCAGGATCCATCATGATTTGGTTATATCCTGAGAAGGCATCCATGAAGGATAGGAGTTGATGGCCGGCTGTTGCTTCAACCAGGCGGTCGATGTGAGGTAACGGGAAGCTGTCTTTAGGACAAGCTTTGTTTAGGTCTGTGAAGTCTACACAGATTCTCCACTTCCCGTTTTTCTTCTTTACCACTACTGGGTTAGCTAACCAGTCGGGGTAATGTACCTCTCGAATGGACCCAGCTTTCGTAAGTCGGTCAACTTCGTCGTTAACAGCTTGAGCCTTTTCGAGACCTAGCTTACGACGCTTCTGTTTGATCGGTTTGAAAGTAGGGTCAACTTTTAGCTTATGGGTGGTGATGTTCGGGTCTATTCCTTTCATGTCATTGATGGACCATGCAAAGGTTTTGACATTGCTTTTCAAAAAATCAATGAGCTCCTTTTTTGTCTCAAGAGGTAGCTCGGACCCGATGCTCACCTGTCTTTCAGGATCTGAGTCGTCGATGCAAACTTTTTCGGTTAGGTTCCTGGGGGGACCTCGAATATTTTGTTGCATTTCGCGACCTTCCTGGATCTGTAATTGCTATTGGGGGGATTTTTTGAGGATTTCGAATCCTCCCAAATAGCAGATCCTGGATATCTTCTGGCTACCGTGTATGGTAGCTATCCCTTCGGGTGTTGGAAATTTTACGCACTGATGGTACGTTGAGGCTACTGCCTTCATTTTGTGGATCCAAGGTCTTCCCAAAATCGCGTGGAACGGGGAAGGTCTATCGATGACTACTAAGTTGGTCATTTTCATTATTCCGCCAGCTATGACTGGGAGCTTGATTGTTCCCAATGAGGTAGCTGTTTCTCCGGAGAAGCCTACGAGATTAGCTTTTTGGCCAATAATTTCGTAGTCGTCTATTTCCATCCCTTTTAGGGTGTTATAGAAAATGAGGTCGACAGAGCTTCCTGTGTCTATCATGAGCTTAGGAACCTCGTATCCTGCGATGTTCAGGGTGACGATCAACGCATCATCGTGAGGTCTGTCAAGGTTTGAGGTCTCGCTCTCCCAGAAAGAAATCTTAGTGTTGGATTCAGGATTAGGAGGCTTAGGTCCAGTGTTAGACACAGCCTTCCGCACGTGATTCTTAATGGAATTGACGGAGTCTTGACATATGTCTGATCCTCCAAGGATACAGTCCACCCTCGAGTCGGGGTTCGATTGATGGGAGGGTTTGCTCAAGAGAGCTTCGACTTGTAAACTTTTTCCTTGGGGGAATTTCCCAAGAATCATGTCGACTCTTTTTTTGGGACCTGGAGGTGGCGAATCGGTTTCCTTCTCAGGTGACCTCTCGCGTTTCGGGGAAGTGTCCCTGGAACCTCTTTTCTGATAAGGTGGCGGCTTTTTAAGGTCCACGCCCTTTATTTCTCCGGCTGCGAATTTAGCTGCCAGCTGGCGTTGGAGGTCCCAACACTCTTCGGTTGAGTGTCCTTCGCGATCGTGATAAGAGCAATGTTTGCCTTTATCGAAGCCTTTTGACCAGGGAGTTTTGTTTGCTGCTGCAACAGGTTTCTCTTCCTTGTCTTCCTCGATTGCGTAGGAATGTTCTCCCTGAGTTTGATTATTTCGAGGGTTACCCTTTTTATGAGGTCCCTTAGTCTCGGAGGAGTCACCTTTCGAATGATTCTGTGGTTTCTTGTGGAGTTTATCCAGTGCAGCTGTCTCCTCCTCCAAAGTAATATATTTGGTGGCTCTATGAAGAGCGTCATCGATAGTTGGAGGAGCATTGAGTGTTAGCTCTGACCAGAATTTCGATCTATAGAACAGACCTCTCCTAAGGGCCTCGATGGCAACTTTGTCGTTAGGATTCCAGAGCTTAGTTCTTATTGCCCTGAATTTCTCGATGTAGACTCGTAATGAGTCTCCCATTCCTTGACTAACCTTCCAAAGGTCGGCCTCAGAGGCTTGCTTCTGGATATGGGTTGAATATTGCTTCATAAAGGCGTTGGTTAATTGATCGAAATTGTCTACCGAGGCTGGCTCGAGACCGGAGAACCACTCAAGGGCTGTTCCGACCAAGTTTTCGGCGAATGTCCTACAGTAACCTGCTTCACATTCTTCCTGTGTGAAATGGGCTTTAACAATTGCCAATCGGAAAGCTCTCAAATAGGCTTTTGGGTCGGAGGTCCCATCATACTCAGGAATTCTGATTTTTCGGGTATCTCTTATGTGAGAGCTGGCAATTCTGTCCGTGAATGGAGTTCCACGGGTTTCCTCAATTAAGCTATCGATTTCGGGAGCTGAACTCGTAGCTTTATGGACTTGAGCTCCCAATTTCTGGAGAGCCGCGTGAGTTCGCTCCATATATCTACGGATAGCTTCAGGTCCTTCAAACGGAAGGACGTTTGGATCGTTCGCAGGTACCCGACGGGTAGGTTCCTGACGTAAACGAGTTGGCTCATCCTCCCATGCGGTTGGTGGGCTAAATCGCTCGGCATTTCTTGGGTTATTGGAGTCTATCCTTTGATAACCGTCCCCATTCGGGATCGAGCTTCTAGTTTGATAAACCGAAGCTGACGCTCTGCCCCCAGATGGGAAGGACATTCCTGCTCCGGACCTAGGATCAGGCGGCGGAGGAGGTAAACGAGTACTCCTGTCAGTGACCTGACCGGGTGTGGAACTAGTTGTTGCGATGTTACTTCCCATAGCACTGGCATTAGGTGGATTGAACACGGGAGCTGTTCCAGTATGAGGTGTCTGGAAAGCAGATCCGCGTCCTTCCGGGGTAGTGCTATAAGGGGAAAAGTTTAAACGTGCTCGGGGAAATGAGGGATCGGTTAATCGATCATGAAAGGTAACCCCCGGAGCCTGACGTTGCGGTGGTTGGGTTGTTGCGTTTAGAGATCTAGTTATCTCTTTGAATCGTTGTTGACGTACAGTCAGCTGATGCATCGTGCGCTCACTTTCCTGAGCTTTATCTACCAATTGTATCATCATCTGGCGGATCTCAGAGAGCTGAGCCTCCGTTTGATTCGGAATGGCTTGCTGCTGAGGGTTCTCGGTAATCGGGAGCCCGGAGGTGTTTCCACCTGATGACCTCGGGTTAGTAACTCCGGTTGTAGTTTGGCTCGTTCGAGCATCAACCGGAGGCTGTTGCCCAGATCGGTGGTCGCCACGTTGAGGCTCTGTGATTACAAGACTAGAGCCTCCGTTGTTCGGTGAGCCATCTCCCTGAATCGGGAGGTTAAGGTCAGACGGGGTTGTTGTCTGATCGGTAGGATTCATCCTCAAGTTAGAGTAAGGGATTCGATTGTTTCTTCCCCACAGACGGCGCCAATTGTGAGGGGTAAAACTCACACCTAGATTTTAGATCAGGTTTTATGTTTAGGAAAGGTTAGGGAAAGATTATCGCGGGCTGAATCCCGTAAGAACTTGATGAATGAACTTCGATTTGTATTGATATAATAGAAATGGGATGGTTACAAAGATGTTTCTTTTGATGATTACAAAGATAATAAAAAGGATTATATCTTAAGAATGTTTTGATGAATGTTAAGTAAAATCTGAGTAGGATCGGATATATCTTCTTTCTTGACTTGCTTTCTCTTTAAATAGCCTCAGGTCCCGTCGGTTGCTACCAACAGGTTCCCGAGATCCTCTCCGTGATTTGAGGGATTTGTAACAGCTTCCCTTTGACCGGGTCTTGCGCCTATTTACTTGTCCACGAGCTACCTCTTTGACCGGGTCCTGCGCCTGTTTACTTGTCAACGAGCTGCCTCTTTTCCTTGACCTCTCTGATGAACATCTCCAGCTCACAGCCTCCGGATCTGACTTAGCTGTTTTTGAAGATTGAATTCATGATGGGCCTTTCACGGCCTGTTATCATTTCTTATTGTCTATCACTAGCTAGGGGGTCATATTTGGGCCCAACACCGCAATCCCGGAGACCGCGGAGCTCGTTACGAGGAAGTCGGGGTTGACGTTATAAAAAGAGAGAAAGAACAACACTTGAGGGCTGGTGAAAACCCTAGAGAAAGAGCACACAACAGATTTTTACCTTTCTTACTTCGTCTTAAAACTCGATCTTGTTCGATCTCACTATTAAAGTCGATCTCTTTGATATTCCTTGTAACCAATCGATTATTCAATAAAAGTCCATTTTTGCCAACCGATTTCTGTTTACATCGTTGTTGTTTTAAGGATATCGTTGCCCACTTCTTTGTTATTCCCTAGTTTACTTTACAAACACTACAAAATACTGAGTGTATATTTTAGGTTCTACAATATGGTCCTGTTCGTTTAGAGATTTTACGAGCATATCGTCGATAAAGAACATATCGTTTACGAGCATATCGTTTTTCCGAGTTGTTCGGAGAACATTTGGTTTACGAGTCGTTGATATGTCGCTCCAGCATTCTTAAGACCAAATGGCATCACCTTGTAGCAATACGTTCCCCGACCAGTGATAAATGCGATTTTTCCGAGGTCATCGGGATTCATCATGATCTGATTGTATCTATAGAAGGCGTCCATAAAAGACAAGAGTTTGTTTCCTGCCATAGCTTCCACCAATCGGTCGATATGGGGGAGGGGAAAACTATCTTTCGGACATGCCTTATTGAGGTCAGTAAAGTCGACGCAGACTCGCCACTTGCCGTTTTTCTTTTTGACAATGACAGGATTGGCTTGCCAGTCCGGGTACCTTACTTCAGTTATCGATCCTACCTTAAGTAGTTTTTCGACCTCATCGTTTACGGCTTTTGCTCGTTCTGGTCCTAACTTTCGCCTCTTTTGCTTTATTGGTTTGAAAGCCGGATCGATGTTGAGTTCGTGACATATTACGTTAATGTCGATTCCGGGCATGTCTTCTGCGTTCCAGGCAAAAGTGCAGATGTTCTTTTTCAAACAGGCCAAGAGTTCTGTTTTTAAAGGTTTGCGGAGGTTCGCTCTGATCTCGACACAACGGTCAGGGAATGCTTCGTCTAGACATACCGTGATTACTGGTTTGCACGTCGGTTCGCGCCTCTTTCTGAAGGCCTGGGCTTTCTGTATTTGCCGAAAGATCGTGGTCTCGTCTTCTACCAGATTTTCTTTGACAGGAGTCAATTTTTGTTTTTTTCTGAGACGGAGCGTTTGCGATTGAACCTTTTCGTTTTAGTTCAGAGGAGAAGCAAACTCGCGATACTCTATGATCTCCCCAAATAGTCTCAATTCCAAGCGGTGTTCGAAACTTGAGACAAAGGTGGTAGGGAGATGGAACTGCTTGCATAGAATTCATCCATGGAGTTCCTACGATCGCGTTATAAGAGGCTGGGCGATCGATGACCTGGAACTCTATGTTCCTTGTCACACTTCCGGCTTTAACGCAGAGGTTAATAGAACTGAGAGTCATGGTTACTTCCCCTGAGATCCCAAGCAGCAGAGATGAAGGTCCCGTGATTTGGAATGGATCGATCTTGCAACGTCGATGTCTTGTATGGTCAGTTCGATCACAAGGAGATCGTTACGAGGTTTGGCTTGTTCTGCCGTTGCTCGTTCCTCGAATGTGATGAACTGCCGTTTTCTAAGTCGTTATAACGTCTTCCGACTGAGCGTGTTGTGGCTGTGAATTAGATTAATCCGTAACCCCCCCCCCCCTCCTTGTAGCGCCAAACTGTGTGAACCAAAATTTGCACCGTCGATTTCCGTTTAAATTAAGAAAATTAGGAAAACCCTAATTTTCCAGAGGTCCCGGATTTCTGCTAAACCATACGGGTTAAATAATAACCGACGGGTTCCAAGAGAACGACCTCGGGGTCTATGAACCTCCGAGTTCAATCTTACAGCCTCCGGGTTTAAGAGAAACCTATGGGTTCCACAAGACGACCTCAGGGTCTAATAACCCATGGGTTCATTCTTACAGCCTACGGGTTTAGGTGAAACCTACGGGTTCCATAAACAGCCCAGGGCCTAAAAAGCAACCTACGGGTTCAGTTAACGACTTCAGGGTCTAAGCAAGGGCCTCCGGGTTCCACCTTGCAACCTCCGGGTTGAATAACGACCTCATGGTCTAAAGAACGACCTCAGGGTCTAAATAATGTCCTCCGGTTTCAACGAGACCTCAAGGTTCAAACATCAACCTTCGGGTTCGATAAAAACGTCCGAGTTTAATAAAAATCAAGGGCCTCATGGCCCAATTATGCTAAAGCCCTTGCATTCTCAGCAAGATCCTTGCATTACAAGGACCAACCTTCGGGTTATCGATATTAGATTCCAGGATCTAATGTTTTATACCTTGATATCTCCAGGTCCCAGATGACTTAAAAGCAGGGTCCATGCCCCGAAGTTCACAACAACTTCCAAAGGTCTCCGATGGCTTATCAAGTCCCAAGGGGTTTTAGCACGCGTAGATCCCAGATATCAAGGATCCATCATGGAAATTATACTCGAGATCAAATTATCCTCAAGCTATGATCGGCATTTTAACCATAGTCCGACCCAAGAGAGCAAGCTCCAAACACGAGGACAAGGGTCCTGAAAAAAAGGGAGTTTCGAGATGATTCTACTATGACTAAGGGTCTAAAAGAACGTCGGGATTTCAAGAGAGGCAAAGATCAGATAAGTGGAAGCTACGAGAAGGGAAAAGACGTTTGTATTATTGATGGCTACTAAGAGTCCTTATTGCAATAAAATAATCAAGAAAATCGAAGGCCCAAAATCTCGCAAAAAGCCACTATAGGCGGATACTTCGATGGACGAATAAATTGCGGCTCTCAAACTAGGGGACCTACTGGATCCGGCAGGAGGGATAGCTGGTTCGTCCTCGAAGGAAATAGGATCAATATCCTTGAATTCTGCTTTGGCCAAAGCCACAGTTTTGAATCGTGTAAACTCCCTCATTAGATCCCACTGATGAGTCTGTCCTTTGAGCCAATCCCTCATTACTCCCCATCGAGCTGTGATCCTCGCCATGCTAAATGTTGGGGAAAATACTCTGGTATCATTTCCTCCAGGCTCCAGGTAGAACCCAGACCTCCGGGTCCCCGCTTACGAAGTACACCGGGTCCTTGCTGAAAGGAACCCGAAAACTCATGAACTACCCTTCGGAACTACTCCAGGAACTACTCCTATCTCCGAGAATTGGACAATTTCTGACTAGGAGAGTCTTCCATATTTCCGAATATTGAAGAATTCCTCTTACTCAGACCGACTAAAAGACGACTATATGAGGATAAACAAAACCCTAAGGCGGGGGATGGACTCATCTACACCCTAGATACTTAGAGATTAGACTTAGACGGCTAAAACTAGGGTTCTTACATCATTCTATTGTAATCCCAGCTCTTTGATCTAATAAAACATCTCTTCAAGTCTCCTTTACGATTTCTCTATACAAACCTTATACAAATCCATCCAAAATACTTGAGCCTATACACTTGTACTCCGTTCCGTAGTACCCTAAAAAGATCTTACACAAAAATCCCCTAAAAATTTGGCGCTAGAAGGAGGGGGGGGGGGTAATCCAAACTACGTGATGGTGACGGCGGACAAGCAAGACGAGCCTCAGAAGCGACTCAACATTCCAAAGAACCAAGATCTCAACCTGGAGCATCACTACGAAGACGAGACCCAACCAGCGCAGAATCTAGAGCGCCCGACTCCAAAGCCGGGGCCTTAATCCCGCTATCGACGTTCGAAGAAGTGGGAACATCAGCGGGATCTCTTGCGACCTGCTCAGGCAGAAGCTGGGAGATTTATGTCATATCCGGCGGCTCGAGCACGGACGACGTAAATCATGCGACCGTAGAGAGAAGCATGCGCGACAGCGAGCGTGGCCCTGGGGCAATCTGGATGGGGTATCGACCCCTGGACACATGCAAAATCAGCTTTACTCCCGAGGAGCAGAAGGGAGTGTTGGCCCCTCACCATGACACTCTAGTCGTGTCACTTACCGTGACGAACTCCTTGGTAAAAAAAATTACTGGTTCACAATGGAAGCTCCACCAACATCATTTTCCAATCTATTTACCGAGAGCTAGGGATGGGCGATCCACTACAAAAAAAGTTCACATTGATAGCATATTGTTATAGCACGTTTTACTGAACTGCTATTGTAGATGAGTTTGAAATTTTTGTACTCTATAACAGCATTAGATAAATGCTATGATAGAATGAAACCTAAGATAGCACTTAATTAATGTTATTTTAAAAATTAAGTGAACGATAAAATAAAATTATTGATCCCGTCAATACTTAGACGGGAATTATACTTAAGCACCAAAACATTATTTACGCGGCTTCAGTAATGATATGAAAAACATATGATATCATTTTTTTAACGCTAAGAAAAGCCATTTTCAAACATTATATTTCAAAAACCAAAACTCTAAACTTAAACTATATACCAAATCATAAACTATATTTAAATCTTAACACATTTTGTATTTACAAAATTTTATAGTTTTATAACTTTAACTTTATAACTAAGTCTTACCATTCATATTTAATACTTCACTTTAACATTTATAACCCCTAATTTAATAATTTAAATTCCAAACCCTATATCTAAACTTCAAACCCTATTCCTCAAACCCAAATATATATGTAATGCAACATAAATTTTAAATCTACACAGTAATACTAATATTTTACAGCTTAAAGCACCAAACTTAACACATAAATTATGAATCTGGCTAATTTTCAAAATTTATCCTCAAATTTAACTCTAAATCTCAAACCCCATAATCCAAACTTTATATCATAACACTAAATTTAATTAATTATAAACTCCAAAACATAAATTTTATATTCTAAAACTTACCCCTAACACTATTTCAAACTCTAAACCCTAAGCTTATACACATAAAACTCTAAGTAAACCCTAAGCTTATACACATAAAACTCTAAGTAACCATTATACTTTAAACTAACCATATTTCCAAACTCCAAACTCTAAATTATAAATGTTATTTTATATATTTTTAAACTACATATTCTTATTTAAAACATCAAATATAATATTTTAAATTTAAAACCTCATATTTTAATATAAACTTTACTTTTGTTAAAAAGTTTAATCTCAAATATATAATTATTAATAACAAAACCTTAAACATAAAATATGAAGTTATTTATACAATTGATATTATTAACTACAGTAAATGAAGAAAGTAAATTATTTTATTGGTTAATCATAAAAACATAGAATTATTTTGGCCATTGATTGATTGGTTTAATCCAAAGGCCCAAAAGCATTCTTGTGTTATCTCTGTACTCTCTTCTCATTGGTAGATCTTGCACAAGAAGGATTGTTATTTTTGACCATTGATTTTTAATCCAATGGTTCACAAACATTCATTTATGATTTCTTTTTCTTTTTCTCATTGGCCAACTCTTATCTTCTCTTTTCCACCGAGAACTCACCACCACAAAGTCTTTCTTCTCCACATCAATCTGCAAATACACAGGAGATCCAAATAACACATCACTCCTATACGCTCCTCCTCTCCTCCTATCCGAATGGCTCCTTCTCCTCCCCGACCCCTTTTCCGTGAAGCTTCCTCCGTGCTCCTCCGACCGCCTTCTCCGTGAAGCCTCGTCCTCCTGTTTGGTGGCGAAGATGAAGGCGTGAAAGGAGACGACGTCATGAAGAAGGAAGATGCAGCAGAGGTGGTACGGGGATGACAGAGGAAGAAGACGATGTGGTGGAGATGGGGTAGTGACGAACCAGACAGGAGGCAGAGGTAGATGCGGTTCAGAAAAAGGTGATTTGAGGCTGAGGCATGAAGCACAAGGGGGCGCGGCGACGCGGAAGCAAGATGTAGCAGATGAGATGAGGTGGTGGTCGGCGGCTTAGGTTTAGGTTAATTAGGTTTTGGTTTAGTGTGTTTTAGTTAGTGTATGGTTTAGTTTTTGTAAAACTGATTTTATTGTAAACTGATTTTAATTAATAAATAAATTTTAATTTTAATTATATTTAATTTCTAACTATTTAATTTGTAATTAATTAATTTTAATTAAATAATCAAATTAAATTTTAATTATTTTATTTCTAAATATAGCATTATATAAATGTCATTATAAATACATCATAGCACGAATCAGATGATATAGTTAAGTTAATAATATCATTCATGTATTGCTATCGTATCGTCATATTTCGTAGCGTCAAAAAAATGTTATCGTAGAGGAGGTATCTATAATGGCTGCCGATGACATAGCAGATCATAAAACGCTATGAAAGGCCTACTATAGCGTTTATCGTGAGCTAAGAATGTTGATATTTCTTGTAGTGATCATGCTCTCGAACGAAAAGTAACACCACTTATCGGTTTCAGTGGAGAGGTCGAGCAAACCATCAGATGAACAGTACTGTAATGAACAGTACTATGATGAACAGTACCATTTGACAATCGGATTTCTTTGCTGTTTGATGCTGCCATCAAACCAGTAGCTGAACCGGAGGTTTACCAAACTGTCCTAACCAACCACCTAGGCAATACCAGCGACATAGGTCCAGTCAACGGCGCATATCTCGACAACCAAGAGGAGTTTTGGAAACTAATTTTCATGGATTCTACACTCAAGAAGTAATCCATCCCAAATAGAATCGGTCCAAAATAATCACGGAGCAAGAAGTTATGAATTTTACAAACTGGAGATTCTCCAGCCCGCCCATCCGCAAGTACCCGACTTTAGAAGGAGATTCCAGCCCGAAGAAGGGGTGTTCTGAACCAAAGCCCATCAAAGGATTCAAGAGGAGTCTCTCAGCTTTCTATAAAGCCTAATATTAGGAGAAATGGCCACGGAAATCAGGAGTTATGACCAATTTGCCAGAACCGGCCAAACTAGTGCTACACCCGCCTCAATTGAAACTAACCGGTTCAATCAGTTTCAAACCAGACATTAGCGTCCAGGAGATCATTTCAACCAATCAGGAGGTATTTCAAAATTCCTTAGGTATACCAGAACCCAGGATATCAGTTGGTTCAATGAAGACTCACTTAAATCAAACTGGAGCTATTTATGGAAAGATTGGACAATCTTTCGGTTTGATCATTTCCAAGCAATTCCAATCCGACCAGAAGACATAAGGACTAAACCAAGACGTCCAGGAGACATTATGCACATTTCAGAAGAGTTATATGAGTTCATACCATCGGTTCTTTAAACCATACGATCTATTTTACGAGAAAGACAATCTTTCCGAAAAATCGTATAAACGTTCAAAGGCCTCCAACTTCCCAAAAACAGGATAAATTTTAAGTTTCCGAATATAAATGTAAAAGTTCGAGGATAACCACGAAGATCGACGAAAAATGGAATATTCCCAAAAAGAGATAAACTTGGACCCAAAGGCGAAAGGCTAAAAGGGCCACCGACCTAGATGCATATATAAGGGAAGCTGGAGCAGAAGAAAGAGCAGATCCGAAAATCAGAGACTTAGAGAATTCCTGTTAGCTTAGAGAACTTAGGGATTAGGTGGTTAGACTAGCATAGCAAAGCCTAGGACGTTTTGTTGCCTGTGGCTCTATCTTTTCTGTCGTATTCTTTCGATTTAGTGTGGTTACGCAGAGAATCCAGACCTTCAGGGAAAGTCGAGTTTCTCGACCTTCCTCCATATTTATTCTTAAAAATCGACAGTGTGAATTTTGGTTCCCACAGTTTGGCGCTGGAAGGAGGGGGGGGGGGTCGGATTCTCTAACTCTAAAACCGCCAATCGCTTAAGATTCAGCATGACTATTTCGTCTGTCTGCGGCATCGTATCATTCAAGGACCGAGCAACGGCCTACCGAGCCAAACCTCGCAACGATCTCCTCGTAATCGAACTCACGATTCACGGCATCGACGTAGCGAGAATATTAAACGACACCGGATGCTCGGCCAAAAGTATCTATAAAAGCACCCTCGAGAGAATGGGGATCGATCTAAGCACTCTCACAGACGACCCCAGCCCAGTATTCGGACTCTCGGGAAACGCTACAATGACCCTCGCCTCGATTGACCTCTCGGTCAAAGCCGGGAGCATCACCAAAATCGTGGAATTGCTGGTGGTCGACGGCCCAACGGCATACAACGTGATCGTCGGAACTCCATGGCTAAACTCCATGAGAGCAATCCCCTCGACATTCCACCTTTGCCTTAAATTTCCGACTCCTTTCGGAGTCGAGACAATACAAGGGGATCGTCAGGCATCGCAAGTCTTCCTCACCGGACTAAAACGAAAAAGCTTCGAGATCGAAACCCCCCGGAAAAAAGCAAGCGATTCACGAGCTGGCGGCACCAGACTCTCCGGAGACCTTCTAGCAGCGCAAAGAGTCGAAGCCCTAGAAGGGAAGCGTGAACCAACCTGCGAGCCGGTAATCTCGGTCTGCCTCGACGAGTCTTTTCCAGAACTAAGCGTCAAGATTGGAGCCAATATCCGTGAACCGTTAAGAGCACAGCTCATAGCGTGTCTCTTCCAAGCGGAATATATGCCTGGGAATCGGCATAAGCATAACATGTCACGAACTTAACATCGACCAAACTCATAAACCCGTTAAACGAAAAAGACGAAAGATGGGACCCGAATGTGCCACTGCAGTCAACGAGGAAGTGGATATGCTCCTCAAAGTAGGGTCGATAACAGAAGTAAGATATCCCGACTGGCTCGCTAATCCCGTCATAGTCAAAAAGAAAAACGGCAAATGGCGAGTTTGCGTCGACTTTAACGATCTCAATAAGGCGTGCCTGAAGGACTGCTTCCCGCTTCCGCATATCGACCGACTGGTCGAGGCAACTGCAGGGAACCAGCTCTTATCATTCATGGACACCCTCTCTGGTTATAATCAGATCATGATGAACCCCGATGATTGCGAAAAGACTGCATGTATCACTGATCACGGGACGTATTGTTACAAGGTTATGCCGTTCGGCCTTAAGAATGTTGGTGCCACATACCAGCGGCTCGTCAACCGGATGTTTTCCGAGCAACTCGGAAAAACTATGGAAGTTTATATCGATGACATGCTCGTGAAATCCCTTGACGAACGCGACCATATAACCCACCTGGAAGAATGCTTCGCAAGGCTGAACTAGCATAACATGAAACTCAACCTCGTAATGTATCGCGGGATCGAGGCCAACTCCCAACAAATCGACGCACTGATAGAGAGGTCCAAAGATTAACCGGAAGAGTCGCCGCTTTGAATCGTTTCATCTCGCGCCCAAATGATAAGTGCCTTTCGTTTTATGATACGTTGAAGGGAAACAAGAAATTTGAGTGGTCGGAGGAATGTGAAAGGGCTTTCCAACAGTTGAAATATTACCTGGCCACTCCTCCCGTTCTTGCGAAACCCGTAGAAGGCGAACCTCTATTCCTCTACATCGCGGTTTCCGCAACAGCGGTCAGTGACGTCTTGATACGAGAAGAGCGCGGCTAACAGAAACCGATCTTTTACGTAAGTAAGACACTTCTGGACGCGGAAACTCGATACCCGTTGATGGAAAATTTGGCATTCGCGGTCATAACCTCGGCAAGAAAACTAAGACCATATTTTCAGTCTCATACCATAGTGGTTCTCACCACATTCCCCCTGCGGACAATTCTGCACAGTCCGAGCCAGTCCGGCAGACTCGCAAAATGGGCAATCAAACTAAGCAAGTACGACGTCGAGTACCACCCAAGGACGTGCGCGAAATCCCAAGTACTCGCGGATTTCTTGGTAAATTACCCACGGGAGACATAACTAACGAGGAACCAAATTCGACTTGGGTCCTTCACGTCGACGGATCGTCGTCTAAACAACGGTCCGGGATCGGAATCCGACTCACCTCGCCTACCAGAGAAATCCTGGAACAATCATTCCGATTGGAGTTTCACGCATCAAACAATAAGGCGGAATACAAAGCACTCGTAGCAGGCTTGCGGCTGGCCCATGGGCTAAAAATCCGCAACATTCACGCTTACTGCGACCCTCAGCTGGTCGCAAACCAATACAGCGGAGAATACGAAGCAAGGGATGAGAGAATGGACGCATACCTGAAACTCGTCCAGGACTTGGCTGGTGATTTCGACCAGTTCGCCCTTACCCGGATTCCTCGCTCGGAAAACGTCCTAGGCCGATGCCTTAGCCACCCTCGCCTCCAGCTCGGATCCAGGACTCAAAAGGATAATTCCCCTCGAATTCATAGAGCACCCAAGCAATGGACCACCAGTGGTCATTAATCTAATCAGGGCGTAGATTGAAGACGCGGAAGAAATCGAGAATGAGCCGGAAGAAGATACGGATCAAACCGAGTACGGCTGCGACAGCCCTTGGTTAGAACCAATTCGAGCCTATATCGTGGACGGAACTTTACCCCTCGAAAAATGGGCAGCCCGAAAGGTGAAAACCCAAGCAGTGCGGTACGTCGCGATAGAATGAGAAATTTAAAAATGGAGTTTTTCCGGCCCTCTCATGACATGCGCGGAAGGAGAAAGGCAAAAAAGTCATGGAAGAGGTCCATTCCGGGTCGTGCGGTAATCACTCCGGCGGAAGATCTCTCGCAGTCAAAATACCGAGTGGCCAACTATAATTAAAGATGGCGAGAAATTCGCTCGGAAATGCGAGAAGTGCCAAAGGCATGCTTCGATGATTCGCCAACCCGCGGAGGTCCTCTCATCCATCTCGTCCCCGTACCCTTTCATGGGATGGTCCATGGACATTGTCGTACCTCTACATAAATCGAAGCAAAAAACGTTTGCTTCTAGTCCTCACGGATTTCTTCTCGGAATGGGTAGAAGCATTAATCCTATGCAAGTATCAAAGACGCACAAGTCGAGAACTTCGTCTGGAAAAACATCATAACTAGACATGGGGTCCCATTCGAAATCGTGACAGACAACGGATCTCAGTTTATTTCTACCCGATTCGAAGTATTCTGCGAAAAATGGAAAATACGACTTAACAAGTCAACTCCTAGATATCCGCAATGCAACAGACGATTGTTTGAAAGGTGTATCGATCGATTCGACGATAGTCGTATCGATCGACTCTTTTCCGCGATCAACAAACGACAGTTGAGATCCGAGATCTAGTCAAAGGAGACCCTACTGGTCGTACCTATTGTTTGAGTTCAAAGAACTAAAACCCTTAAGTCACATTCATTCTGCATAATTTCATACCTGAGAAGTTACCTGGATCTAGCCTTTTTCCTCACTAAGAAACAACCTTCACTTTAGTTACGGAACAACTACCTTGTTCACCAACCTATTTTTTTTCTTTTAAACATATAAACCTTTAAGTTTATCCTTATTTCTGTTGCATTAATTCTATTAAGTAATCCTAGAGTCCCTGTGGATTCGATCCCTAAGTACTACATCTGAGCCTCTTTTGATGAGAGTAATACACTCCTTAGGGTAATTTGAGTGGTATCAAATTTGGCGCCGTTGCCGAAGACTCTTTCTTATTACTTTTAGATTTAATTTAGAATTTAGTGTAGACTTTGTTACTTTTTGCTAAATTCTCTATTCTTTTCGTTTTTACCGCATTTAAGAATGGAGAAAACAGATGTCGGCCAAGCGACGATCGACACGGAGAGTTGTGAATCGAGCGACGCAGATACAGAAGAATCGATCGCTACGCCCGACAGCTCATCGATCGATATTGCTCAGCCGGAAGCAGGTAAGTACCCTCTTACCGATGCTGCAAATGAGAAAGTAGTCCAAACTTAACCAATAGGTCAATCAAGCAACAATTCTAGCCAAACTATTGAAAAACAGGGAACTGAAATCCCTGTTAAGTCAAACTCTACCTTAAACATAGGTAAATAGATTAAATTGCCCTTGCAAGACTACTTAAACCCAAACAGGAATTATTCCAATATGTCCGCTATAAGGGTACCCGACGATGGTACCACAAAATCTAAGTTCAACGCCGATTACTATATTATAGTACGTCGAAATCCTTTTAAATGATCGAACTTAGAGCATCCACAAGACCACATTGAAGGTCTAGAGGAATTGATCCCAGATGAGTACATTCGTTGCAGACTTTTCCCATTTTCACTAGAAGGGGAAGCCCTCAGATTGTTAAACTGTCTGCCAAAAGGATCCCTGACTGGTTGAAAAGAGATTAGAAATGTCTTTCTTAAACAATTCTTCGACGATACTCGTTACTGGGAAGTGAGAAGGCGAATCTCCACCTTCCGCCAAAATCCTCAGGAATCATTCAAAAACGCATGGGGAAGATTCAAGAGTTATGAACTCGAATGCCCCCATCATGGTTATCCAGAACCACAATTCCTTAATATCTTTTACAAAGGTGTTATTCTGAGCTATAAAACAACGCTTGATACGGCAAGCGAAGGGAATTTCGCTACTAGGAATCCTGAAGAAGCAAGACGCCTTATCGAAAACATGGCAACATGAAGATCTTATTAAGAGATGAATGAAGAAAAAGAAAAAGCTATAAACTCAAAAGGAGATACTTAATTAATAGAGATAAAGGATTCGATAAATTCGCTTCATTCCCTTCTGACCGATCAAAAACCATCTAACCTATGTCAGCACTACAATAAAGCTCCTCCTGAATCAAAAGATGAGATCAACTTCACAGAAGAGATAGAGGCTACTGATCCTCATTCTGTATTTAACGTCGACAATTTCACACGAGATTATGGAATCTGTGTGCAATCTCGTACCGGGAGAGAGAAATACAGCTTAAATCAAGCTTTTACGGGGAACCGTAAAATGAAATCTGATTTTAATGGAAAAATAAATATCGTTTATGGTAAATTAAACAAGAAGATGGACTCCCTAATTGAACATCTTCGGGAAATGGAAGATCAGATAGCTAACCTTGCAACTACTTTAAAGAGAGAGACTGGTCGTCTTCCTGGGAGAACTGATACTAACTCTGGAGTAAAACACCAGGTATGTGCCGTAATGCAGCGAAGCGGTAAAAATCTTGCAACAAAAACCAAGGACGATACCAGCAAAAAAGAGCTTATAGATAAAGCAGGTGAAAGCAATTCTAATCCCATAGAACTTCTTGACCCTGATTCTGATTCAGGTACATCCCAACAAAGAAGTAAGTCTTCAGATAAAAAGGACGAGGGAAAGACTGGAGATTCGAATTCAGAAGATGGAATTGAAATCAATCATCTAGATGGACCGATTCTTGATCAACCTATTAGGAAGGAAGACGTTCGACCATCTTGTAGCACTAACAATCGCGGTGCACATCATACCGAAGCTGAACGAGTCTATAGAACTCCACCCCCATTCCATCCGAACAAACCATCTCCTCCAAACAAACCGCAAACCAAGAAGGCATTGGAACATGCAATATGCAGAAAGGCATTCGATAAAATTACTTTTGAGTTACCCCTCAGTGACACCATTAAGATAGCACCCTCAGTAAAGAAATACATGAAAGATATGATATCTCCAAATTATCCAACTGGATAACATAGCGTGATGATGGTATCAGAGGAAGTAAGTGCGATAATACAAGGAGAAACTTCAATCAAAAGGACTGACCCTGGCAGTTTCGTCCTAGATTGCAAGATACAAAACACACATTTTCCCCGATCCCTTTGTGATCTTGGTTCTAGTGTAAACCTAATGCCACATTCAGTGGCGATATCATTAGGATATGATGCATTTGTTTCGACCCCGATCACCTTAGTTTTAGCTGATCGATCTATTAGGGTACCTGAAGGGATCCTCGTAGATGTGCCGATTAAAATCGATGATTGCTTCATACCAACCGATTTCGTTGTACTAAAGTACAAACAAGAACCAAAAGACCCTCTGTGGGAACCGAAATTCGCACCGTCTATATTTCGTATATTTTAGGAAAGTAGGAAAACCCTAATTTCCCAGAGGTCCCGGATTTCTGAGAAACCACACGTCAAGCAATCAGAACACGACAATAACAGAAAATAAAATAAAAATCGTAAAAAAGAGCAAGAAGGATTTTATTCCGAATCTGCGTATGAGCGCAACAACAACAGGATAACGTGCTTCGGCTATGAGAGCTGTCGGCGAGATCCTAGTTCTAATACCCGAAGGTAGCTAAACCTAACACTACAAGAAATATGTACATTCTTAGCGCTGAAAATATGCTATCATAGGGTTTTCATAGCGAATTCATAAATGCTATGTCATCGGCAGCCATCGTAGGTACCCCTCCTGCGATAGCATTTTTAGTGACGCTATGAAATGGGTGGTTACGATAGCAATACCTGCAAGATATAATTACATTAACAACAGCACGCTTATTTTTTGTTATCAATTGTTTACGATTCATTTTTCGTGCTATGATAGGTCACTCTTCAATAGCTATGACGTATTGCTATTATATTTTGTGCTATTATATATATGTAACATACAAGAGCTTTGTGTTATTGCTATATTAAATTTTGTTATAGCTTTCACATATCGAGGATAGAACAATTCAGTATGTTTTTTAAAATGCTATGATAGTTGATCATAACACTTTTTTTTTTGCTATTATTGACTTGTTTCAGTGCTATGATATTCTCGATGATGGTTTTCAAAATAGAAACGTTATAAGAAAACTTAAGCATTCATAACAGATGTCATAACAGATGTAGCTAATACATATTGCCGATGAGAAAAAAGATAACACCTTCAGTTTCAAAACAGAAAAGATGTAGCTAATACATATGCCGCTGAGAAAAAAGGATCAGACATTCATAATCAAACATAAGTTCATTACCCTAGTTTATAATCGAACATAGCTTCATTACCCCTCCTTCTGGACCAAACTTCTTCATTCCCCCTGCAGGCTGCAACAATCAATAAGTCTTATCATCAGTTTATCAATTACACATGCAGATTATAAAGACAAAGAACAACACTTACATCAGCCTAGAATATGACCAGTTTATCAATTGGCCAAGCAATTGATGAACCATGTGCATCTTTCAAAGACTCTATTTCATCTGATTTCCTCCAAACTTCTGCATCTTCCACCAGCACCACATCTACCCATACTCTAGCTGCATTAGGACCCAAGCGTACAAAATGGACCTTTTGATCTGGGTCTGTTGAATGCACACGACCTTCAGCAACAACTTGTTTCCTCTCACCAATGTCCATCAATTTGCACTTCTGATTCACTTTCATAACTCCATCATTAAGCTGTCAAGTTTTCAATATAAACCATTTAAAACTCAGACAGTGATATAACAAGATGATTTCGAAGTAAGCAAAAATATATTACCTGAATTGTTGATCGAGACTTCTTAGCTGGTTGAGTTTTAGAAGTTGTTGCTCCTGATTTTTCAGTTGGAAACTTAGGAACTACTGCAGCTCTAGCTTTTCCTACTGATGCTGGTTGTCTTGTTGGTTCTGGTGGGTTTTCAAAGACCACTTTGCGAGCAGGCCATGAAATAAAAGACGATAAGCAGTCCTCAAGGTATGCCTCATCCATCGTCGGCCTCCATAAATATGTACCACCTTCATGTACCACATCAAGAAAGACTTTAACTGCTTTCGGTCCGAGTGGAAGTCTATTCACCAATGCACTTGGTTCTTGTGTCTGCCAACGTCCTTCACCAACAACTACATTATCA
Organism: Raphanus raphanistrum subsp. raphanistrum; assembly: GCA_019706035.1. Taxonomy (NCBI): domain Eukaryota; kingdom Viridiplantae; phylum Streptophyta; class Magnoliopsida; order Brassicales; family Brassicaceae; genus Raphanus; species Raphanus raphanistrum. Next base: position 1,400,812 of record JACZFZ010000011.1, on the reverse strand, counting down.
TCAGATGAATCGAGTAGTTTGCATTTGTTGAGAGAGTTAGATCTCGAGCCCTGTCAAAGACATTGTGTCAAAATTCATCAAAGACCAAATCATTACATTAACTACTATGACAATGCTACAGAAACCCTTACCAGTGGTATAATGTCTTCTGGTTGGAGCCCCTGACCTAGTTCAACACATTTATTCTTAGGCCATGCAATAATGTGTCCTACAGCTTCCTTAATTGTGCACATGTTAGTCGAAGGTCTCCACAGGAAAGCTTCAGGTTCAGTAGCAGCATCAACCAAGACTTTAGCATCCGTAGGGCCTAATCTACTTTCATTCACTATATCATTTGGGTCTGAAGAAAGAAGACGACCCTCAGCAACATTCCCATCTTCATCATCCCAATCAATAAGAAGACACCTCTTTTGTGATTTTGTGTTCACACTCTGTTAAATGATCAGTTGAAATATGTGAGTGTAACATAGTAACTAAATCATTGATCTGTAACTTGAGGACTTACTCTTGCAGCCGAGTTTTCACCCACTTCATTGTCTTCTCTCTGTAACATACAATTGATGAACCAAACATTATTACTAGGTCCTTTAACAATCATAAATCCTAAACGTTTGTAAGTGACTAACCTGTTTTTTAACTTTCGCAAGTTCAGCTTGTAACTCATTAACCTTTTCCTGTAGATGAATCTGATTCTCTTGCATTTCAGAAATAGACTTGTGCTTCACTTGGAAGCAAGCTAATCTGGTCTTACTCATATTCCTGCCCATTGCTCTCATACAACCAGGATTATCAGGTCCTAACAGCTGGATGGGTGCATCTTCATCTTGATTTGTGCCTGATGATTGATTAGTAGCTTGAACAATCTCAGCTGCCTTTCGCTGTACATCAGAAAACAAACCAATAACATTAGAAGACAAAATCAATAAAAGAGTCCGTCGTGTTTTTTACTCACAATCTTCTCAGCGGCATTCGTGTTAATCGGAGTCCCATCTTTTCTGGTGCGTGACTTCACCCAGATTTTAAGCCTCGATACCTCAGATGGGTAGGCAGCACCTTTTTCTGTGGAAATATGATATATCAGTAGCATCTCATCATTTATAATGAAAGAACATAAAGCATGTATGCTTACCATATCTTCTGCTAGTCTCACCATACCCTTACGACTACATGTGGGAGGTATCTGATTGCGTCTTCTCTCCTTGTAGCTATCACTCAGAACCTATAATATGATATGTTGATATGTGATCTACTTAGCATATAAAGATCTTACTCAAACAGAGATGTATACCTTGAATTCATTGCTAGTTTTCAGCTTAACGAATTTGCGCCACTCAACGGGGGGAACGTTTTTCGGTCTGAGATTCATCCTTTGTTGGTTATTGTCAGCTGCATTAATCTGGGTAACTAGGCGTGACTTGGATGATCTCCATAGTCCTCCCATCTGCTTAAGCACTGCAATCCTTTGATACTCCTCATCAACTTCAAACCTTGCCTGCATTCACATAGTAAATAAATCAGCATGTCATATATCTTTAACTTATTTAATTTGTATATAAACTGTACCTGAACCGATTTCCAGAGCACTGTCTTCACATCTTCTTTTATCTTTTTCCAACTTTCAACGGTGACAGGAACGTGTTCCCTTACCAATGGTCCTAAATATGAAGACAGTTTCACTGAACCAGGACCGTAAGGTTCTCCCATGAAAGTGAAATCGACATGAACTCTGCTATTTGGATCTTTAGCAATGTCTTTCATCATTGTTGGTCCACGCTTTCTCTTACGGGAGTTTGAATCTTCAGGCTCCGGAACTGTAGACTCTCTGATCTCACCTTCAGGCTCACTATCAGCTCGTTCTGTCTCAGGTTGCTCACTATCAGCTCGTTCTGTCTCAGGTTGCTCACCTTCTTCTTGTTCTGTCACATGTTGGTCACCTTCTTCTTGTTCTGTCACAGGTTGGTCACCTTCTTCTTGTTCTGTCACAGGTTGACCTGTCTCCAAAGTACAAACGAACTCAACATCATCATCTGCTTGTTTCTTTTCTGGCTTCCTTCCTCTTTTGTTTTTCTTTCCACCGGCCATATCAATTTACCTGAAACAAATTATGAAAGAAAGAATTAGTTCCAAACTAACAAACACTGATAAATAAAAAAACAGAGCAAGACCAACCAACCAACCAAACAAACAACCAACATTCCAAACAGACAGACAATGATCAAACAAATTAACAGACAGACAATGACCAAACAAACGGACAGACAAATAATCGATAAGGATACGTTTCACACATAGATGCCTTCACAATCAGTTCTGACATTCTCTGCCTCATCAATGTCAACTTCCATGTCGATATCTGATGGCAATGGCCCAATGTCTGCAGTCCCCTCTTGAATATCTTTCTTTCTGTATCTTCTCGAAGGACCTCTCATAACAGTATACCAATGTGATGCCTCATCTTCCCTAGAGTAAAAGACTTGCTTTGCTTGAGATGCTAGAATATATGGATCACTTGCAAAGGATGCTTGACTATGATGGAGGTTAACAAGGGTGAAACCATCTTCAATCTTCACTCCATTACCCTTCACTGCCCATTCACACCGGAACAGAGGGACATAGAAGACATTATAATCCATCAAAATGATGTCAGTTACTCTGCCGTAATAAGAAACCAGATCGACGACCTGTGATGTATCTTTGGCACTAGATCTACAGACTGATGTAGCCTCATAATAAACCCCACTATTCTGAGTTCTCCTATCAATTGACGTTGTGTGAAACCTCTGCCCATTAACTATGAATCCTGTATAAGACCTCGCAGAACAACGTGGACCATAAGCTATCCACTTAAGTGTTTCTTCATGCTCTGTAGAATCAAGAGGCACCTAACAAAAGTAAAATCAAGTCAAAGACATGTCTACGGCAACAAGAGAAATTATGAAAACAAATCAGTAACCTGTTCTTTTAGCCAAGTTGGGAAATTCTTTGTGTGCATACTCCATAAGGTTGATGCATCTCGCCGATATTTTTCATATGTGTCTTGTAAATACTGTAGATGCTCACTTGTAAAAGATTTAAAGCAAAGAAATGTATCAATTGGTTGATCAGAAAACTAACAAATAAGAAGAGAAATATGATACTTACTCTATGTATGGTTCGACGATAGCCATGTTTTGGATGATAGCAAGATGTGCTACTTTCTTTTCCATTTCCGACAGAGTAAATGAAGTGCCCTTGGATATTGGACGACCCTCTAAGATGGAAGTGTTCTCATACTCTGTGTTTCTGTCTATTTCTTCCTCTACGTTAGTTGTCTTCTTCAAAAATTCACTGCAGAATCTGATACATTCTTCAGCTAAATATGACTCAGCGATGCACCCCTCAGGTCTTGCAGGATTTCTCACAATGTCTTTGAGGACTTTCATGTACCTGAGACGAAAGTGAGTATATATTGATTAGCAAAAGTGAGTATGTCAAAATTTAAAACAGTCATATATATAATACCTCTCAAATGGGTACATCCATCTAAATTGGACTGGTCCACCAAGGCGGGCTTCCCTTCCTAGGTGCACAGTCAAATGGACCATGATATCAAAGAAGCTTGGAGGGAAAAATCTCTCAAACAAACATAAAGTCTCAACAATCTCAGCTTCCATAACCAATAGCCTCTCCCTATCAATGACTCGCTGACACAACATATTGAAGAATGCACACAACCTGAAAATGGCTAGTCTGGGTCCTTTAGGTAACAATCCCTTAAGCGCAATCGGAAAAAGTTGCTGCATCAAAACATGATAGTCATGGGATTTCAAACCAGACACTTTACAGTCATCAAGTGAAACACCTCTTGAAATGTTTGAGCAATATCCATCTGGCCCTTTAAAGTCAAATAGTCGCCTGCAAAAGATCTTCTTCTCTACCTTTGACAAAGACCACGGTTGTAACACCCCCGAACCGTCCTAGACATAAGTCAAACCACCGGCCAACAATCAAACAAGAACATGACCGACGGAGCGACCAACGCCAAGGGTTGGAGATGAAAGGCCAACCGGCCAGCCAACAATCAAACAAGAACATGACTGACCATCCACCCCAACACCATGGTCCGGAAGCGCTACGTGACGGGCTAGGGACGATCCGGTCAGAGTCACAAAATTTACTCCAAGACTTAGACCAGTTCATCCACTAACTCGTCCCGCTAACTCAAGGTATAAGGCTTTGCAACCCGTATCTAGAGTTAACGTTTTCCGTTAGATCGAGGCCTAAGGCTTTTCAACCCTACAACGACCTAACGTTGTGTTAGACCGGACTAGTCAAATATCAGAAGTACTCATGAAGCGCATATAAACAATTACTTTATTGATTCAAAGAAATATTCATACATTGAATAATTCGAGACCGGTCCCGGCCTAACGCCAAAATCGAGTCAACTAAACGCAAATCAAAAATACCGTTTAAAAAAAGGCAAGCAAATCTACACAGGTGGTCCTAACGTCCAGCACCAAGCTATCCGATCGTCCTACTAAAGAAACCTGCAAAAAGGACAACGGAGATGGATGAGTAACCTAATGTTACTCAGTGAGCTGGCTACCTCTACCCCAACCTAGAACTAACCCAGACAACCCAAAATAACAATCAATATAGCCTTAGCAAGAAATCTAAACTAAGGCTACACAAACTGTTACTGAGTTAGACATGGCCTCCTGCCATTGCCTAACTTCGAGTAACAGGACCCTGCATGAAAAACAAGTCAACAACCAATCCCCTAGTTGACCATATATACGCCTGAGTTCAATACTCGTGTAGTGTTAGACATCTAGACTATATAAGTATCATCAATCGGTCGACCAACAATCAGAAAAGAACATGATCGGCCAACCAATGATACCACATAGCTTTAATATCCACCACCCTTCACAAGCAATCCTTCAGACACATACCTGCCAACATCAGGCCTACACTAACCAATACACACCAATCAACAATCACAAGCTACTATCTAATAAACCAGTTACTAAGTTAGACTTGGCCTCCTGCCAGGATCTAAATTCAAGTAACGAGAACCTGCAAGTAAATCAATCAACCACAATCACAATAACAAGATACTATTACTACGACTCGATCTAATACGTAACACCGTATATCAGTGTTACACTTACTCGAGGGTTCCACAACCCTCTACGACATTCTAATAAAACACAACACTCTAACCAATACTCTAACCCGGGAAATGGTGATTTCGTGTTCATCCCCAAAATCGGCAACATCCTAACTTCCTACCACAAAGGCCAGAAGAGAGGAACTTTCAACCGACCGCGGCCCACAGTCATTCGGGTCACCGCTCGACAGCCCACATTCCTTCGGGTCACTGTCACATTACACCGTCGTGTAATCACTCAGCCATAGGCCATGATCCCGTCTCTCTGAGTCTTCCTGATCCAGCGAATAAGGGTTTTTCTTAAACCCGCTAAATACGAGGCAGCGAGGAAACACTAATCAACCCTAAACAAGCCTAGTATGGGCGGGTTACGCACATACTGTCGGCACACACAAAATCCTATCCTAGACTCTCGACTCAACGACACTAACAACTAGTACCAGTAATCCGGCCTATATGGCCTAAGACTACTAATACCATCATCTAAAATACTAAACAACAGTATCAACAATAAACAACTCAACGGTTAGTCACTCCCTTACCAAGAGCTGACTAACCTCAATCAACAAGCAATTAATCTAACAAGCAATCTACTCTAACCAAACCGTTACCCAGATAGTTAAGCCTCCTGCTATGAAACTATCTTTAAAGATAACGGGAACCTGCACTCAACCAAATAACCAAGCAAGAAAAGAAAACATGATGCACCCTAGTCCTAGTCCTAGTCAGGTTATTAACTCAGTCTTAATTCCATTCATCTCAGCTTAGCCCGTGCTAAACTGAGTCCGGTTCAATAATAAAACCCTAAGGACTCTATCATGCAATAGTGTTATCTAATCTAATCTATATTCTATATGCAAACTCGATCTAACCTAAATTCCAAGTGGAACTCAAACAAAACCAACTCACAAAACTATCCTAAATTCCAAGTGGAATTCAAACAAGACAACTCACAGTGTTCTTTGACGATAAGCAGCTGGTTGATCGGAGAGGACTTAGCCAAAACCCAACCTTCACATCTTGAATGGACTGGACTGGACTGATCTTGACTTGGACAGAACCTCCCCTGATACTGGTATGGACAGAACTCAACTCGAGCAGAACCTCCCCTAGCTGCTGGACGATTTCTTCGGACTTTCGGCAGAGTATCGAGCTTCAGATCTTCGACTGAACTGAACCCATGGATCTGAACTGACCTTGGACAGCACCTCCACTTGATCACCAGAGAATATGACTTGCTTGGACGAATTGATTTGGACAGAGCCTTCCCTAAGCACTCACTCGAAATCAGTAGAGAATCTGATCTCGAAAACTCTCTAAAACGCTCGAAAAAGATCAGAACCTCTTACTTCTTTTTCTACTTTCTCTCTCTCTCTCTAGCCACGTTTTTGGAGTGATTTTTATGTGTGAGGATGAATGAAAACGAGCAGGGGTGTTGGAGTATTTATAGATATCATCAGCCACTCATATTGAACCACACCGGCGCCTGTGTGTCAGCCCGCATGCTTCCGGTCGCATGCGCGGCGACACACGGTGCACACATGTCGTTTTCATATGCAGGAGGACATCACTCACGTCCAGAAGGCTTGCTGCATGGCTGGAGTTCATGTGTCGCGACACACGGTCCTCTGCGTGTCGATCAGCATGCGCATGTTGCAGATACGGCGACATGTCGTGCTTCTGGGTGTCAAGCTGCATGTTCTGGCTTCATGCACGCCTACACCTCCTTCTTGTGGTGACACTCAGCTGTTCAATGGATAGACATCACGTCCTGATCACTTAGATCAAGCCACCTCGAGCTTCTCGGTCCATTTGTGCGGTTTCGGTCCTTCCGGTGAATTTTCAACCCGCGATCAATCTTGAATATTTTTCCGCTCCCGTTCTGATGCTCTGAATATTACTAATAGACTCCATAAGGATTCTGCACTTGGAGAAAAATATTTCCCAAGCCTCCGGCCTCCCCGAGAAATCCCGTAATATCGAAACTAGGGTTTTCGGCCAACTTCGGGTTTTCCCGTCGTGCTTGCTTCCCGTCATGCTTGCTTCCCGTCCTGCTTGATTCCCGTCCTGCTTCCAACTGATAATGTCTCCAGAATAATATTTTACTGATACGAAGATTTTCCGAGAAAACTTCGTGATGAAGAAACGTCGGTCTTCAAAAGAGTCGAGCTTCTAAACCGTCGTGCTTCCAAAAATGTGATGCTTCCAAAACGACCGTCTGATCAATCCAAGTCACTTCTAAAAATGGTAGAGCAGCTTATCTGACTCCTGGTTCACTCACGATCAATTCTTCGACCACGCCGTACTTTGAAACTTCTCAATCCATCGTTGTAGCCCTTGATTCGACCACCAAGTTGATGCTCGACCAATCTTCTATTTTCTCTGAACCATGTTGAGTTTGAAATGATCAAAACTCAACATTCCTCCTCATCTTTTGATTCCCAAAAGCTTGGCTCCAAAATCCAACTTTGTCGATCTCGACCATTTTACCCCTAAGGGCGGGTTATCACATTCTCCCCCCCCCTTAATAGAATTCGTCCTCGAATTCTTAAGTGTGTAACTGCTCAGCTTCACGAATTGCTCTCTCTGAATGACTATCTCTCCTTGGATCACTTCATTTCGCGGTCTTGATCACTTGATGTGCTTCTTTGGTCTCCATACTCGTCTCTGTCTCTCTTCAATGGAATGATCACTGCGTCATCTTGCTTTGCCTCTGCCATAGCACTGATTTCCCATGATACTATCCTTTCCTTCAGATAGATCATTCTTGCTCCTGATTACTCAATCCTTTTCTCGATCTTCCTTTACCCAGATACTGCTGAAGTCCTTTCCAAATGAAGTCTCGCTTCTTTCCATCTGTCCAGTCCATACCACTGTCTAGTCCTCTGAACCATCTTCACTCTATCTCTTCGGCTTTGGGTTTTTGGCCTTGGTTTTCACCATTAAAGTGCCGATCAACGAACGTACTTACAAGCTGCAACTTAATAGAACACTCACACGCAAGTTAGTCAACAACTAACCCAACAAATACTAACAACCTAACCGCAATACTAGCAAAGCAACCTAGCAATGCTAACCAACAACCTAACAATTCTAGACTCCACTATCTAATCCTAATTCCTAAAAAAAATAAATCCTATCGCTGGACGTGACCGGTTTCCCTAATGCCTTTTGTGACTCCTTTGACTCGATAAAATATTTGAAAACCGATTAAATCATGAGTTCCGGAAGCATGGACGTAACCATGCTCTGATACCACCACTGTAACACCCCCGAACCGTCCTAGACATAAGTCAAACCACCGGCCAACAATCAAACAAGAACATGACCGACGGAGCGACCAACGCCAAGGGTTGGAGATGAAAGGCCAACCGGCCAGCCAACAATCAAACAAGAACATGACTGACCGTCCACCCCAACACCATGGTCCGGAAGCGCTACGTGACGGGCTAGGGACGATCCGGTCAGAGTCACAAAATTTACTCCAAGACTTCATCCACTAACTCGTTGTGGGAACCGAAATTCGCACTGTCGATTTTAGTTAAGTTTAAACGTAGGAAAACTAAGTTGACCTAGCTTTCCCCGAGGATCCCGGCTATCTGCTGGGCCACGCACGACGAAGTTAATACGAGTTTAGTTTGGGAATAACTACGTAAAATAAAGAGAGCAAAAGAAAGAATCTTATTTCCGAATTCGCGGAGAGCGTTTGAAAAACAGGTCGAGATCTCGGCCGCAAGAGCTGTCGATCGTCGCTAGTCTCAAAACCTAGATCTAACCTAGTTGAGTCGCAACTCGCTAAAAAGGAAATAAAAGCCTAAGTTCTAAGTTGCTCTAGAGTGGTTTCTTTCTTCTGATTTAGGATCCCCCTTCCTCTGCTCCTAGCCTTGCTTATATACTCCCATATGACGGTCTATTCTTGATGGGCTGAGTCTGCCGCGAGCTGGACTTTTTCCATTTTCGTCGGCCTTCGTGTTTATCGGGAAAATTGACATTTATCCTTTCGGAAATTTGACATTTATCCTTCCGGAAGTTTAACATTTATCTTGTTATGTGAAGATAATTGTAAACCGTCGTATCTATCTTTTAGAAAATCGTAAATGGGCCGTCCGATCGGGTTTGGTCCCTTTCGGGCCGTCTTCCGGACTTCCGTTGGTTTCTACGATTTCTTTGAAAGAATGCTCCTACTTGGATGTCGAGTCTTTCGGAAGATCTTCGATCCATTGTTGAGGCGAATGGTGTTTTAAGATAACCATCACCGTTTTATACGAAGTCTTTCTGTCCGTTGACGTCTTACGGGTTCTCCGAAATCTTGGAGCAGGAAAAGGAGTTTTGTTTGTAGGATCTCGGAAAGTCACAAAACACGGATTTCTGGCGATCCGGGGGCCTAGAACTTACGCACGAAGACTAGCCGCCCGATGACCCGAGCCAGCACGGGGCTAGCCGCCCGGCGACCACGGCCGGCACGGGCGCTAGCCGCCGGCGGCTACGGCCAGCACGGGGGCTAGCCGCCCAGCGGCCACGGCCAGGACGGGCGCTAGCCGCCGGCGGCCACGGCCAGCACGGGGGCTAGCCGCCCGGCGGCCACGGCCAGCACGGGCGCTAGCCGCCGGCGGCTACGGCCAGTACGGGGGCTAGCCGCCCGGCGGCCACGGCCAGCACGGGCGCTAGCCACCGGCGGCTATGTCCAGCACGGGGGCTAGCCGTCCGGCGGCCACGGCCAGCACGGGCGCTAGCCGGCGGCGGCTACGGCCAGCACGGGGGCTAGCCGCCCGGCGGCCATGGCCCCGACCGGAGTCGGCTGCTCGGTTCCTTTGGCTTGTGCGTGTTTTTGCGTTCTTTTTAGTTTTCCGTAGGTTTTTCCTCGTGTAGAAAACGTTTCTAGCCGTTGATTTCGAGATGATTAATCTCGAACTTAATATTTTTCCAAGGTTTCTCGATTAACAATTAGTCTCTCGAGGTTGCTCTAACATCTTTCATGTTTTTCCGAGACTTTCGGACATCGATTTCGTCTTGACCGATTTTGACCCCAACAGTTAGCCCCCCAGCTAGCTAGGAGCCGTAGGGTTTGTAGGTCCTAGCTTGCGGTATGGTTCGTGAGGAAAGTATGGAGACGAAATCGTGTCGAAGGTCGGGGTGAATAGTTAAATCCTTGCCTATAAAGACTTGTGAATTCTTAACCATTCTTATTTCACCCAAGAATCTTAAGTTAATCTCTCTCTTGAAAATTCTCTCTCTACCTTTAAGAAAAGAATGACTTCAAGATCAAAATCCTCGAGGAGGCAGTCTCACTCGTCTTCGGATAGTTTCCATGCCGAGGAGAAAGTTCCGAAACCCGAGGTTCCAGAGATTGACAGGAGCGCGTATTACGACGCCGTCTTCGGTTCTGATGCTCCCCTTCCCGTGATCCCGATTCCCCGGCGACCTCTGAGGGCGCGTAAGGAAACTGACTCGCCGAGCAAAGTATCCCCTGAATATCTCGGAACTCTTCAAGAGTTTTATGAGGTTCCGAAGGGAGTCATGTTTCGCATTCCTCGTGGGAATGAGAGTTCGGAGAATCCTCCGAAGGGTTACTTTACCTGCTACGAGGTGTTCCTGACGCAATGCCGACTGTGGTTCCCAATCCCTGGAGTCATTGTTCAGGCTCTCGACCGTTTCGTAATCGTAATCAGCCAGCTGAACGTGCCGGCTTTGGAAAGCTGGCTTGGCGTTGTGATTTTGAGTTACAAGTTAGGGATGGACCTTAGCCCTGCTGACTTCGAAGGGTTGTGGAACTCCAAGACGACGAGCATCAATGGAGTATACTCCATGAAGGCGAGGACCGATTTTCGGTAATCCATGGAGTCACCTCGCACGCCAAGGATTACGTTGACCGTTTCTTTTTCGTGAGGATAGATGGAGAGTCTGTCGAGGAAGGCTTTCTCCACCTATTCCCGACGGACTGGTTGTACCAACGAGGTAAGATTGTCGCATCCCCTTTCTTAGAATCCGAAAAACGAGTACTGAACGTGTGTGTGTGTGTGTTTTTTTTTTTTGGTTCAGAGAACAGGTGTCTCGCGCATGTTCCTTCCGATCTTTCGACCTTGTTCCTGGAACTCCTTTACTCTTGACCGGATTCGAGGGGCGGTCGCGCTTCACCGATCGCGAGGCGGTACGCGGCCCTGTGTCAATGATGGATCCTACGTTTTTGCCCCTTCAAGGCGGAGGCGGAGATCTCGGAAGGATAAAGGGATTGCTTTTGAGGCCTCTTCGGGAAATGGTGAGCTGCCGAGATACGATCCTGACTTCACTACAGAGAATCAGGGTGTTCCTCCCCCGGGTGACTTCTTTGATGAACTCCCTCCGGCGTTTTCCCGTGACGAGTCTTTGGACAACGAGGAGAGGGACAAGGTGACTGCGGAGGGTGCTCGCTTGGTCAACGAGGTTTGTTTTTGAAACTTGAGTAAATCCCCTTTTCTTTTTATTTGACCTCGACTTCTTTGCAGGCCGTGAGAGTGTGGAACGCATCGATCGATGGAAGTTTCCGTACTGCCCGGCTGGCCCGTTTCAAAGCGGAGGAAACGGAAAGGGAATTCGCCAAGTATCGGTTGGATGTGGAGGAGCAAAAACGCCGGCAAGCCGAGGTCCAGGCTCGAGCCCTCGTTCGTGCGGAAAGGAGCGGGCGGAGAAGAGCTGCCGCCGAGCTGAACCGAAGGGCCGAAATTTTCCCTACCGAATTCGAAGCGTACAAAGAGGCTCAGGACTTTGTAGGCGATTTTCGCGAGTGTCGTGGTTCGGTCGGTACTCTACACAAGATGCAGCGTGAGGGTTTCTCTCTTTCCGGCGAACTTGCCGCGATGGATGGCTCGATGAGAATATGCGCTAACGCCGAATCTTTTGTTAATCCGATCAAAGGGAGAATTCGAGAGTTGTGGAATCCTATCCAAGTCTCGGAAGATACGGCGGATGTAGGCGCGGGTTTGAATGCAGGCGGCGGGGGTGAAGAGGTCGACCAGCCCGACTCCTCGTTTGGAATATCTCTAACCGATTGTTATGCATTCGATTATAATTTGTGATAGGCCAAGTGTGGCTGTTTGTATGTATGTGTTGCGACCCTTAGGAGGTCGCGTGACTTTGTGTTTCTCGGGATTGGCCATTGGTGGCTTTTGAATCCCTGCTATGAATGCTTTTATGAATTCTGCGTTTTCATTTATACTTTCGTCAAGTGTAGAGGGTTTGAATACGTGCAGTCACTTCGTATTCAATCTCTTTTTTTTGTCGCTTGATCCGTAGGTTACTTTGTAGCGAACGTTAGGTTTGTAAGCGATAAGAGGCAAATTTTGGAATCTCGTATTCTGGATACTTATGCCTATGAGATGTCTTAGATACCAGCAAGGCCGGGTTTAGGGCATGACCTAGGTCTACTTTCGGACTGAAGCTGTGCGATGACAAATTGGCTTTCGTTTTGCCTGTTTGCAATTTTGACCTGACTCGTACCGTTTTAGAATCTGCGAAGTGCTTATCGGCTTATATGATTCGTTTGGATACGAGTCGAGCTACTTCCTTTACGAAGAGCTAACCAAAATTTGGATTTTTTGTATAGCGCGCTATGGTATCCTTGTCGGATGCAAGAGGACTTCGTTAGAAGCCTGACTACGAATTTGAGTGAAATGTTTCTATGTTTTTCCGTCGGGGCCAATCGACGGAAATGAACTTTTGAGTCGCGGACAGACTGTTTGATAAAGTTTTTTAGAGTCGCGGATGGACTGTTTGGAGGAGAATGGAGAATCAAGACTTTTCGGGAACTAACGACGTCTCGCGTTCCTCAAAGATATGATTTTCGTTTTCTGTAATGTTTATGCGTTGAGTAATCATTTGAATTAAAGACTTTATAATGTAGAGTACATGTGAAAAGTATTTTTGCGGGAGTACAAGGATGTTTGTCCCCATCTTCCCCCCCACCTTTTTGGTGAGGGGGATAGATGAACTCGTCGGGTTGCGATGAGCTGCCTACGTACCTCTTGCAAGGATCAAGCCATCTCGTAGTTCTGTTTCTATCGCGGTTGCTTTTACTACACGATTTCCGGCACCTTGACTGTTTCAGCTAAGTCGGTGGTCGCGTTGGGAGTTAGGTCATCCATTCTTTCGGCGATGGACTCGAGGATTTTCCCGCTATCCTGAGTTGTGGCCTGTTCGGACAAATCCGAGCTGTTCTTTGCTGAGTTCTCGGAGATACTCAGATGCTTTTTAGTTCGCTTCAGGTTAGCTACTGGGGCGTTCCGATTGCTGCGCAATTTATGTTCGGCCAGGAAGCAGAGTCGCGACTGTTTTTGGTTTCCCCAGATTACCGATGTTCCAGTCGGTGTTGGAAACTTGACGCTGAGATGGTAAGTGGACGGGACTGCCTTCATGGCGTTTATCCAAGGAGTTCCCATTATGGCGTTATAGATAGCCGGGTTATCCACTACCGCGAATTCGACGATCTTCGTGACTTCTTTAGCCATGACCGGGAGTCTGATTTTTCCGAGGGTCATGGACGTGACGCCCGAGAATCCAGTCAACGGTCTTGGTTCTGGGATGACTTCTCCGAGGGGTATGTTCATCCTCTGCAGAGTGTCGCGGAACATGATGTTGACCGTGCTTCCTGTGTCGATGAGGATGCGGCCGACTTCGAGATCCTGAATCACCAAGTCGATGACCAGAGGATCGTAGTGGGGTTTATCGAGTCCGGCCGTATCCTGTTCCTCGAAGATGATTGCGCGATTGGGAACGTCGTCCTCTGGACACCATCCGGGGTTTGTTTCGGCCCTCCGTCCGTAGGCTTTGATCGACGAAACAGAGTCCTGGTAAAAATGCGATCCTCCGATGATCATGTTGATCCTTTGGCGGTTGTTGTTGTTTCCTTCGCCGTCTTGTCTCCGTCCGCGTTTTTCGCACGATTGAGTTCCAGGAGCGTTATTCTTGGGATTGGCTCCTTCGGTCTTCGGCGGACGGTCAGAATCTAGGAGCAGGTCTTTCACGCTCCTGACCGTTGCTAGTTCGCCGGCAAGCAGCTTCATAATGAGTCTAGCGCCGAGGACTTTGCAGTTGGCGGTGGAGTGACCTCTCGTCTGATGGAACTCGCAGCTGGAATTGTCCTTGTACGAGTTCCGCGTCCAAGTGTTTCCAGCGGTCCTTCCTTGTTCGGAATTGACGGCGTAGTTATGTTCGTCTCGGACGTCTTCCCCTTCGTGATGGACGTACTTGTCGTTACGAGAGGTTTTCTTCTTGCCGGACGCTTTCTGCGGTCCATGCTTTTGCGCTAGGACTTTCATCTCTTCTTCCATGATGATGAAATCTGTCGCCTTGTGGAGAGTGTCCTGGATGGTGCGTGGCCTCTCCAAAGAAATCCACTTTCGGAATTTCGATTTGTACCAGAGGTTTTTTCTCAGGGCGTCGATGGCGACTCTGTCGCTAAGGCCTGTTACCCTGGACATCACGAGTTTGAACCTCCTTATGTATTCGCGGAGCGGTTCATCTTCCTTTTGAATTAGACTCCAAAGGTCTACGTCGGAAGTTTCCCTGTCCATGAACATGGAGAATTGCTTCAGAAAAGCTGAAGCAAGCTGGCGGAAACTTCCGATGGAGTTTCTTTTCAAGTGTGAGAACCACTCGAGCGCAGCACCTCTGAGGTTCTCGACGAATAGGAGACAGCAGCCGACGTCCTTTTCATGCTCCGGAAGTTTAGACCTTGCCATCGCAATCTGGAAGGACTGCAGATGTGCCTTCGGATTTGTGGTTCCGTCGTAGGTGGGAAGCTTTATTTTCCCGGGATCTGAGACTCGTGCGTCCGTGATTCGAGAGGTGATCGGAGTCTTTCTCGATTCCTCGAGGAGCAGGTCGATCTCGGGGGCAGTGCTGGTTGCGTGGTGAATCTGCGATTTTACCGCTTTCACCTCGGCTGCAGTTTTTGCGATGTACTCGCGCAAATCATGGATCTCGTTGGCGCCGTTCGCGATCCTTTGTCTACGTTGACTGCGATAGGCCCGAGTCTGGTCTTCAGCCAACCTCTCTTGCTCTGACCAGTAGAGGTCTTCTTCCTCTTCTGTCATGGGTTTTTCGAAGGCTGCCGCCAGTCGAGCTGACTGACTTCGGGTCCTTCTGTGGTGGATGTCGGCGTCTTCGTCGGACGGATCCGATTGATCGTTGATATCCAGATTGATTCTTTCGACGTCGTCTCCTTCGTTTTACCTTGCGGGAGGTGGGAGGTTATCCGTCGTTTTCTTCTGCCCCGCCGGAGTGGTATCGTCAGGGATGAGTTCCGGGGATTTTCTCGGGGCATCTTTTTCTTGGTCTCCAGCAGTTCCGAAGTCGAGCCTCCTGACACGCCTCACCTTGGTGGATCCGCGCGGGAGTTTGCTTTTCGCTGTTAAGGTATTGACCTGTTTAGCGAGTGAAGCCATTAGTTTCTCTTGTTCTTCCGACCGTTTCTGGGCGGTGGCGAACAGTTCCTTCACCTGGTCCAGCATTGCGGTGTTTGCTTCGGCAGTGACCGTCTATACGTTTCCGGCAGGAGTCTTCTCAGCGTTGGCATCGGCGGCTGGTCCGTCGTGCGTTTGCTTGTCTTTTTCCGCGTTAGCAGACATGCTTAACTGGGCGTGCGTAGTTGCGAGAAAGATAAATCCGTGTATCCCCCTCCTTCTAGCGCCAAGCTGTGGGAACCGAAATTCGCACTGTCGATTTTAGTTAAGTTTAAACGTAGGAAAACTAAGTTGACCTAGCTTTCCCCGAGGATCCCGGCTATCTGCTGGGCCACGCACGACGAAGTTAATACGAGTTTAGTTTGGGAATAAATACGTAAAATAAAGAGAGCAAAAGAAAGAATCTTATTTCCGAATTCGCGGAGAGCGTTTGAACAACAGGTCGAGATCTCGGCCGCAAGAGCTGTCTGTCGCTAGTCTCAAAACCTAGATCTAACCTAGTTGAGTCGCAGCTCGCTAAAAAGGAAATAAAAGCCTAAGTTCTAAGTTGCTCTAGAGTGGTTTCTTTCTTCTGATTTCGGATCCCCCTTCCTCTGCTCCTAGCCTTGCTTATATACTCCTATATGACGGTCTATTCTTGATGGGCTGAGTCTGCCGCGAGCTGGGCTTTTTCCATTTTCGTCGGCCTTCGTGTTTATCGGGAAAGTTGACATTTATCCTTTCGGAAATTTGACATTTATCCTTCCGGAAGTTTAACATTTATCTTGTTATGTGAAGATAATTGTAAACCGTCGTATCTATCTTTTAGAAAATCGTAAATGGGCCGTCTTCCGGACTTCCGTTGTTTTCTACGATTTCTTTGAAAGAATGCTCCTACTTGGATGTCGAGTCTTTCGGAAGATCTTCGATCCATTGATGAGGCGAATGGTGTTTTAAGATAACCATCACCATTTTATACGAAGTCTTTCTGTCCGTTGACGTCTTACGGGTTCTCCGAAATCTTGGAGCAGGAAAAGGAGTTTTGTTTGCGGGATCTCGGAAAGTCGCAAAACACGGATTTCTGGCGACCCGGGGGCCTAGAACTTACGCACGAAGACTAGCCGCCCGACGACCCGAGCCAGCACGGGGCTAGCCGCCCGGCGACCACGGCCAGCAAGGGCGCTAGCCGCCGGCGGCTACGGCCAGCACGAGGGCTTGCCGCCCGGCGGCCACGGCCAGCACGGGCGCTAGCCGCCGGCGGCCACGGCCAGCACGGGGGCTAGCCGCCCGGCAGCCACGGCCAGCACGGGCGCTAGCCGCCGGCGGCTACGGCCAGCACGGGGGCTAGCCGCCCGGCGGCCACGGCCAGCACGGGCGCTAGCCGCCGGCGGCTACGGCCAGCACGGGGTCTAGCCGCCCGGCGGCCACGGCCAGCACGGGCGCTAGCCGCCGGCGGCTACGGCCAGCACGGGGGCTAGCCGCCCGGCGGCCACGTCCGCGACCGGAGTCGGCTGCTCGGTTCCTTCGGCTTGTGCGTGTTTTTGCGTTCTTTTTAGTTTTCGGTAGGTTTTTCCTCGTGTAGAAAACGTTTCTAGCCGTTGATTTCGAGATGATTAATCTCGAACTTAATATTTTTCCAAGGTTTCTCGATTAACAATTAGTCTCTCGAGGTTGCTCTAACATCTTTCATGTTTTTCCGAGACTTTCGGACATCGATTTCGTCTTGACCGATTTTGACCCCAACACTCGTCCCGCTAACTCAAGGTATAAGGCTTTACAACCCGTATCTAGAGTTAATGTTTTCCGTTAAATCGAGGCCTAAGGCTTTTCAACCCGTACAACGACCTAACGTTGTGTTTGTCCGGACTAGTCAAATATCAGAGTACTCATGAAGCGCATATAAACAATTACTTTATTGATTCAAAGAAATATTCATACATTGAATAATTCGAGACCGGTCCCGGCCGCACGCCAAAATCGAGTCAACTAAACGCAAATCAAAAATACCGTTTAAAAAAAGGCAAGCAAATCTACACCGGTGGTCCTAACGTCCATCACCAAGCTATTCGATCGTCCTACTAAAGAAACCTGCAAAAAGGACAACGGAGATGGATGAGTAACCTAATGTTACTCAGTGAGCTGGCTACCTCTACCCCAACCTAGAACTAACCCAGACAACCCAAAATAACAATCAATATAGCCTTAGCAAGAAATCTAAACTAAGGCTACACAAACTGTTACTGAGTTAGACATGGCCTCCTGCCATTGCCTAACTTCGAGTAACAGGACCCTGCATGAAAAACAAGTCAACAACCAATCCCCTAGTTGACCATATATACGCCTGAGTTCAATACTCGTGTAGTGTTAGACATCTAGACTATATAAGTATCATCAATCGGTCGACCAACCATCAGACAAGAACATGATCGGCCAACCAATGATACCACATAGCTTTAATATCCACCACCCTTCACAAGCAATCCTTCAGACACATACCTGCCAACATCAGGCCTACACTAACCAATACACACCAATCAACAATCACAAGCTACTATCTAATAAACCAGTTACTAAGTTAGACTTGGCCTCCTGCCAGGATCTAACTTCAAGTAACGGGAACCTGCAAGTAAATCAATCAACCACAATCACAATAACAAGATACTATTACTACGACTCGATCTAATACGTAACACCGTATATCAGTGTTACACTTACTCGAGGGTTCCACAACCCTCTACGACATTCTAATAAAACACAACACTCTAACCAATACTCTAACCCGGGAAATGGTGATTTCGTGTTCATCCCCAAAATCGGCAACATCCTAACTTCCTACCACAAAGGCCAGAAGAGAGGAACTTTCAACCGACCGCGGCCCACAGTCATTCGGGTCACCGCTCGACAGCCCACAGTCCTTCGGGTCACTGTCACATTACACCGTCGTGTAATCACTCAGCCATAGGCCATGATCCCGTCTCTCTGAGTCTTCCCGATCCAGCGAATAAGGGGTTTCCTTAAACCCGCTAAATACGAGGCAGCGAGGAAACACTAATCAACCCTAAACAAGCCTAGTATGGGCGGGTTACGCACATACTGTCGGCACACACAAAATCCTATCCTAGACTCTCGACTCAACGACACTAACAACTAGTACCAGTAATCCGGCCTATATGGCCTAAGACTACTAATACCATCATCTAAAATACTAAACAACAATATCAACAATAAACAACTCAACAGTTAGTCACTCCCTTACCAAGAGCTGACTAACCTCAATCAACAAGCAATTAATCTAACAAGCAATCTACTCTAACCAAACCGTTACCCAGATAGTTAAGCCTCCTGCTATGAAACTATCTTTAAAGATAACGGGAACCTGCACTCAACCAAATAACCAAGCAAGAAAAGAAAACATGATGCACCCTAGTCCTAGTCCTAGTCAGGTTATTAACTCAGTCTTAATTCCATTCATCTCAGCTTAGCCCGTGCTAAACTGAGTCCGGTTCAATAATAAAACCCTAAGGACTCTATCATGCAATAATGTTATCTAATCTAATCAATATTCTATATGAAAACTCGATCTAACCTAAGTTCCAAGTGGAACTCAAACAAAACCAACTCACAAAACTATCCTAAATTCCAAGTGGAATTCAAACAAGACAACTCACAGTGTTCTTTGACGATAAGCAGCTGGTTGATCGGAGAGGACTTAGCCAAAACCCAACCTTCACATCTTGAATGGACTGGACTGGACTGATCTTGACTTGGACAGAACCTCCCCTGGTATTGGTATGGACAGAACTCAACTCGAGCAGAACCTCCCCTAGCTGCTGGACGATTTCTTCGGACTTTCGGCAGAGTATCGAGCTTCAGATCTTCGACTGAACTGAACCCATGGATCTGAACTGACCTTGGACAGCACCTCCACTTGATCACCAGAGAATATGACTTGCTTGGACGAATTGATTTGGACAGAGCCTTCCCTAGGCACTCACTCGAAATCAGTAGAGAATCTGATCTCGAAAACTCTCTAAAACGCTCGAAAAAGATCGGAACCTCTTACTTTTTTTTTCTACTTTCTCTCTCTCTCTCTAGCCACGTTTTTGGAGTGATTTTGATGTGTGAGGATGAATGAAAACGAGCAGGGGTGTTGGAGTATTTATAGATATCATCAGCCACTCATATTGAACCACACCGGCGCCTGTGTGTCAGCCCGCATGCTTCCGGTCGCATGCGCGGCGACAACGGTGCACACATGTCGTTTTCATATGCAGGAGGACATCACTCACGTCCAGATGGCTTGCTGCATGGATGGAGTTCATGCGTCGCGACACACGGTCCTCTGCGTGTCGATCAGCATGCGCAGGTTGCAGATACGGCGACATGTCGTGCTTCTGAGTGTCAAGCTGCATGTTCTGGCTTCATGCACGCCTACACCTCCTCCTTGTGTTTACACTCAGCTGTTCAATGGATAGACATCACGTCCTGATCACTTAGATCAAGCCACCTCGAGCTTCTCGGTCCATTTGTGCGGTTTCGGTCCTTCCGGTGAATTTTCGACCCGCGATCAATCTTGAATATTTTTCCGCTCCCGTTCTGATGCTCTGAATATTACTAATAGACTCCATAAGGATTCTGCACTTGGAGAAAAATATTTCCCAAGCCTCCGGCCTCCCCGAGAAATCCCGTAATATCAAAACTAGGGTTTTCGGCCAACTTCGGGTTTTCCCGTCGTGCTTGCTTCCCGTCCTGCTTGATTGTGGGAACCAAAATTCGCACTGTCGATTTTAGTTAAGTTAAAACGTAGGAAAACTAAGTTGACCTAGTTTTCCCCGAGGATCCCGGCTATCTGCTGGGCCACGCACGACAAAGTTAATACGAGTCGAGTTTGGGAATAAATGCGTAAAATAAAGAGAGCAAAAAGAAAGAATCTTATTTCCGAATCTGCGGAGAGCGTTGGACAACAGGTCGAGATCTCGGCCGCAAGAGCTGTCGACCGTCGCTAGTCTCAAAACCTAGATCTAACCTAGTTGAGTCGCAGCTCGCTAAAAAAGGAAATAAGCGCCTAAGTTCTAAGTTGCTCTGGAGTGGTTTCTTTCTTCTGATTTCGGATCCCCCTTCCTCTGCTCCTAGCTTTGCTTATATACTCCCATATGACGGTCTATCCTTGATGGGCTGAGTCCGCCGCGGGCTGGACTTTTTCCATTTTCGTCGGCTTTCGCGTTTATCGGGAAAGTTGACATTTATCTTTTCGGAAAGTTGACATTTATCTTTTCGGAAAGTTGACATTTATCTTTTCGGAAGTTTAACATTTATCTTGTCATGCGAAGATAATTGTAAAACGTCGTATCTATTCTTTTAAAAAATCGTAAACGGGTTGTTCGATCGGGTTTGGTCCCTTTCGGGCCGTCTTCCGGTCTTCCACTGTTTTCTACGATTTTCTTTGAAATAATGCTCCTACTTGGATGTCGAGTCTTTCGGAAGATCTTCGATCCATTGCTGAGGCACATGGTGTTTTAAGATAACCATCGCCGTTTTATACGAAGTCTTCCTGTCCGTTGACGTCTTACGGGTTCTTTGGAATCTTGGAGCAGGAAAAGGAGTTTTGTTTGCGGGATCTCGGAAAGTCGCAAAACACGGATTTCTGGCGACCCGGAGGCCTAGAACTTACGCACGAAGACTAGCCGTCCGATGACCCGAGCCAGCACGGGGCTAGCCGCCCGGCGACCACGGCCAGAACGGGCGCTAGCCGCCGGCGGCCACGGCCAGCACGGGGCTAGCCGCCCGGCGGCACGGCCAGCACGGGCGCTAGCCGCCGCCGGCCACTGATGCGACCCAGGACCCGGACCAGGACCAGCTCGACGATCAGGACACTCAGATCAGACCAACGGAGGTTCATCCATCCGTCCAGGCCAAGCAGTCCAACCGAGCAGTGTACCGGATCAACTTGCGTTTGTCCGGAAAGGAGCTAAGGCTGGATCCACGACCTGATGACCGATCTGACCGAACCACAGATGATCTTTCCCGTCCAACTCGTCAAGACAAAGCCAACAGACGAGCCAGACTTCACTTGGAACAGTCGGAGTCAGACCACGACCGCAAATTCTCACTTCTCACATGTTTGGTCCGTACCGCACATCCCGATGATCGGACCAACGTTCTTTCTTCTTCTTTTGACGCCATCATGGACTTCTCTTCGACCAAATTCTCTAAGGCAAGGATTCTTAGACTTTCTGAAGATTTGGGTCGAGTAAAATCTTCATACGTTCAAGACAGTTCGATGATCACCCCCGCGCCGCACCTCCGTTCGTCCATCTCCTTACCGCGACGAACCAGATCATCACGGACGCACTTGGACACATTTCTGAATCTGGACCAGTCAACCTTTGAGTCCACACTTTGACTGGTCTTCCCTTCTTTTCCACACTTTGACTAGTCTTAGTCAAATTTATATTTTCTATGTGTGTTTTTCAGCATTTTTCTTTATTCTTTCTTTGACTCAAAACACTATATAATGTACCCCATTTCTTTGTAATGAGAACCACGAAATTTTCTCCTTATTTTGAGTCTTCTCTCTTTGTTCTTAGCATAGAACTTTCCTGTTTCCTAGTGAGGTTATCACTTAGCAAACAAACCTTCTTTTTTTTGGACCGGTGCGTCACATTCGGCAACAATCGAATCTGGTAGTATCAAAGGGTCTTTCCGCAACCTTTTGTGTCACCCATCATTCCATAGTTCTCTTTTCAGAGTTCATTTCATTCACAAACCGATGGAGTGATCATGTCCAATCTCAGGTTCTATCAGCCACGGCCAGCACGGGGCTAGCCGCCCGGCGGCCACGGCCAGAACGGGCGCTAGCCGCCGGCGGCCACGGCCAGCACGGGGCTAGCCGCCCGGCGGCCACGGCCAGCACGGGCGCTAGCCGCCGGCGGCCACGGCCAGCACGGGGCTAGCCGCCCGGCGGCCACGGCCAGCACGGGCGCTAGCCGGCGGCGGCCACGGCCAGCACGGGGCTAGCCGCCCGGCGGCCACGGCCACGTCCGGAGTTGGCTGCTCGATTCCTTCGGCGTGTGCGTGTTTTTTGCGTTTTTAGTTTTCCGTAGGTTTTTCCTTGTGTAGAAAATGTTTCTAGAAGTTGATTTCGAGATGATTAATCTCGAACTTAATATTTTCCCGAGGTTTCTCGATTAACAATTAGTCTCTCGAGGTTGCTCTAACATTTTTCATGTTTTTCCGAGACTTTCGGACATCGATTTCGTCTTGACCGATTTTGACCCCAACATTGATTCCCGTCCTGCTTCCAACTGATAATGTCTCCAGAATAATATTTTACTGATACGAAGATTTTCCGAGAAAACTTCGTGATGAAGAAACGTCGGTCTTCAAAAGAGTCGAGCTTCTAAACCGTCGTGCTTCCAAAAATTTGATGCTTCCAAAACGACCGTCTGATCAATCCAAGTCACTTCTAAAAATGGTAGAGCAGCTTATCTGACTCCTGGTTCACTCACGATCAATTCTTCGACCACGCCGTACTTTGAAACTTCTCAATCCATCGTTGTCGCCCTTGATTCGACCACCAAGTTGATGCTCGACCAATCTTCTATTTTCTCTGAACCATGTTGAGTTTGAAATGATCAAAACTCAACATTCCTCCTCATCTTTTGATTCCCAAAAGCTTGGCTCCAAAATCCAACTTTGTCGATCTCGACCATTTTACCCCTAAGGGCGGGTTATCACAACGGTGCTGGAGGAAGATATGTTCGCTTTCCTTGGATTTTAGGGTGCAACTCTTGTTGGGCCCGAATATGGCCCGGTAGCTGATTGCTGAATAATGAAAGACGATAACAGGCCGCGACTGGCCCATCACGAGTTCGACATCTAAAAGGAGCTAAGTTGAAGCCGAAGGCTGAGAGCTAAGGCGATCTTTAAAGAGGTCACGGTGAAGAGGAAGCTCACGTCATAACAAGAAGAAGCGCAGGACCCGGTCAAAGGGAAGCTGTTGCGGATTCCACCTCAAGCGGAGAAGATCTCGGAGATTAGTTGAAGACAACCTAAAGAAGTCCAAGGCTATTTAAAGAGAAGGTCGAGGACTAAAAAGAGGATCTGACTTTACTCATATTTCACTCAACATTCATCAAAACATTCTTATAAATCTTTGTATTCATCAAAAATCACCTTTTGTAACCATCCTTTTTCCATTATATCAATACAAATCGAAGTTCATTCAACAAGTTATTACGGGATTCAGCCCACGTTATCTTTCCCTAACCTTTCCAAAACCTTAAAACCTGATCTAAAATCTAGGTGTGAGCTTAATCCGTCACAATTGGCGCCGTCTGTGGGGAAGAAACAATCGAATCCCTTACTATAACTTGAGGATGAATCCTACCGATCAGACAACAAACCCGTCTGACCTTAACCTCCCGATTCAGAGCGATGGCTCACCGAACGACGGAGGCTCTAGTCTCGTAATCACAGAGCCTCAACGTGGCAACCACTGATCTGGGCAACAGCTTCCGGCTGGCGCTCGAACGAGCCAAACTACAACCGGGGTTACTAACCCGAGATCATCAGGTGGAACCACCTCCGGGCTCCCGATTACCGAGAATCCTCAACAGCAAGCCATTCCGAATCAAACGGAGGCTCAGCTCTCCGAGATTCGCCAGATGATGATGCAGTTAGTGGACAGAACTCAGGAAAGTGAGCGCACGATGCATCAGCTGACTGTTCATCAGCAACGATTCGAAGAGATAACCAGATCTCTAAACGCAACAACCCAACTACCGCAACGTCAAGCTCCGGGGGCCATTTTTCATGATCGATTAACCGATCCCTCATTTCCCCGAGGACGTTTAAACTTTTCCCCTGATAGCACTGCTCCGGAAGGAAGCGGATCTGCTTTCCAGACACCTCATACTGGGACAGCCCCCGCATTTAATCCACCTAACACCAGTGCTATGGGAAGTAACATAGCGACGACTAGTTCCACACCCGGTCAGGTTACTGACAGGAGCACTCGCTTACCTCCTCCGCCGCCTGATCTTAGGTACGGAGCAGGAATATCCTTCCCATCTGGGGGCAGAGCGTCAGCTTCGGTTTATCAAACCAGAAGCTCGATCCCGAATGGGGACGGTAATCAAAGGATAGATTCCGATAACCCAAGAGCTGGTGATTACTAGCCCACCAACCGCATGGGAGGATGACCAACTAGATTCCGTCAGGAACCTGCCCGTCGGGTACCTGCTAACGACCCAAACGTCCTTCCTTTAGAGGGACCTGAAGCTATCCGTAGATATATGGAACGAACTCACGCAGCTCTCCAAAAATTGGGAGCTCAAGTCCATAAAGCTACGAGCTCAGCCCCCGAAATCGATAGCTTGATCGAGGAAATCCGTGGAACTCCATTCACGGACAGAATTGCCAGCTCTCACATAAGAGATACCCGAAAAATCAGAATTCCCGAGTATGATGGGACCTCTGACCCAAAGGCCTATTTGAGAGCTTTCCGATTGGCAATCGTTAAAGCCCATTTCACACAGGAAGAATGTGAAGCAGGTTACTACAGGACATTCGCCGAAAATTTGGTCGGAACAGCCCTTGAGTGGTTCTCCGGTCTCGAGCCAGCCTCGATAGACAGTTTCGATCAACTAACTAACGCCTTCATGAAGCAGTACTCAACCCATATCCTGAAGCAAGCCTCTGAGGCCGACCTTTGGAAGGTCAGACAAGGAATGGGGGACTCACTACGAGTCTACATCGAGAAATTCAGGGCAATAAGAACTAAGCTCTCGAATCCTAACGACCTAGTCGCCATCGAGGCTCTTAGGAGAGGTCTGATCAATAAATCAAAATTCTGGTCAGAGCTAACACTCAATACTCCTCCAACTATCGATGACGCTCTTCATAAAGCCACCAGATATATTACTCTGGAGGAGGAGACAGCTGCACTGGATAAACTCCACAAGAAACCTCAGAATCACTCGAAAGGTGAATCCTCTGAGGCTAAGGGACCTCATAAAAAGGGTAACCCCCGAAATAATCAGACTCAGGGAGAACATTCCTACGCAATCGAGGAAGACAAGGAAGAGAAACCTGTTGCAGCAGCAAACAAAACTCCCTGGTCAAAAGTCTTTGATAAAGGCAAACGTTGCTCTTATCATGATCGCGAAGGGCACTCAACCGAGGAATGTTGGGACCTCCAACGACAGCTGGCAGCTAAATTCGCAGCTGGAGAAATAAAGGGCGTGGACCTTAAAAAGCCACCACCTTATCAGAAAAGAGGTTCCAGGGACACTTCCCCGAAACGCGAGAGGTCACCTGAGAAGGAGACCGATTCGCCACCTCCAGCTCCCAAGAAAAGAGTCGACATGATTCTTGGGAAATTCCCCCAAGGAAAAAGTTTACAAGTCGAAGCTCTCTTGAGCAAACCGTCCCCTCAATCGAGCCCCGACTCGAGGGTGGACTGTATCCTTGGAGGATCAGACATATGTCAAGATTCCGTCAATTCCATTAAGAATCACGTGCGGAAGGCTGTGTCTAACCCTGAATCCAATACTAAGATTTCTTTCTGGGAGAGCGAGACCTCAAACCTCGACAGACCTAACGATGATGCGTTGATTGTCACCCTGAACATCGCAGGATACGAGGTCCCTAAGCTCATGATAGACACAGGAAGCTCTGTCGACCTCATTTTCTATAACACCCTAAAAGGGATGGAAATAGACGACTACGAAATTATTGGCCAAAAAGCTAACCTCGTAGGCTTCTCCGGAGAAACAACTACCTCATTGGAAACTATCAAGCTCCCAGTCATAGCTGGCGGAATAATGAAAATGACCAACTTAGTAGTCATCGACAGACCTTCCCCGTTCCATGCGATCCTGGGAAGACCCTGGATTCACAAAATGAAGGCAGTAGCCTCAACGTATCATCAATGCGTAAAATTCCCAACACCCGAAGGGATAGCTACCATACACGGTAGCCAGAAGATATCCAGGATCTGCTATTTGGGAGGATTCGAAATCCTCAAAAAATCCCCCCAATAGCAATTACAGATCCAGGAGGGTCGCGAAATGCAACAAAATATCCGAGGTCCCCCCAAGAACCTCACTGAAAAAGTTTGCATCGACGACTCAGATCCTGAAAGACAGGTGAGCATCGGATCCGAACTACCTCCTGAAACAAAAAAGGAGCTCATTGATTTTCTGAAAAGCAATGTCAAAACCTTTGCATGGTCCACCAGCGACATGAAAGGCATAGATCCGAACGTCACCACCCATAAGCTAAAAGTAGACCCTACTTTCAAACCGATCAAACAAAAGCGTCGCAAGCTAGGCCTCGAAAAGGCTCAGGCTGTTAACGACGAAGTTGACTGACTTACGAAAGCTGGGCCCATTCGAGAGGTACACTACCCCGACTGGTTAGCTAACCCAGTAGTGGTAAAGAAGAAAAACGGGAAATGGAGAATCTGTGTAGACTTCACAGACCTGAACAAAGCTTGTCCTAAAGACAGCTTCCCGTTACCTCAGATCGACCGCCTGGTTGAAGCAACAGCTGGCCATCGACTCCTATCCTTTATGGATGCCTTCTCAGGGTACAACCAAATCATGATGGATCCTGACGACCAGGAGAAAACTGCATTCATAACCGAACGAGGAACCTATTGTTACAAGGTTATGCCATTCGGATTAAAGAATGCAGGAGCTACCTACCAGAGGCTAGTAAATAAGATGTTTGCTGGGCAACTTGGAAAAACCATGGAGGTCTATATTGACGATATGCTAGTCAAAACCTCAGCTGGAGAAGACCATATCGCCCATTTAAGAGAATGCTTCGATATCCTTAACAAGTACGATATGAAGCTCAATCCCACTAAATGTACCTTCGGGGTACCCTCGGGCGAGTTCCTAGGCTATCTCGTAACCGAAAGAGGCATTGAAGCCAACCCGCAGCAGATAGCAACCTTCCTAGAAATGCCGTCACCTAGGACAACCAGAGAGGTACAGAGATTGACTGGACGAATTCGCGGCATTAAATCGATTCATATCCAAGTCCACCGATAAGTGTCTCCCATTCTACAAGCTTCTAAGAAATAATAAGAAGTTCTTATGGGACGAGAAATGCGAGGAAGCCTTCAAACAATTGAAAGCTTACCTCTCCGAACCTCCGATCCTATCTAAACCAGTAGTAGGAGAGCCATTGTACCTGTATCTCGTTGTATCGACTGCTGCAGTTAGCGGCATTCTGGTACGGGAGGAACAAAACGAACAAAGACCTGTCTATTACACCAGTAAGAGTTTAATAGATGCCGAAACAAGGTACCCTGCAATGGAAAAACTAGCTCTAGCAGTCGTAACAGCTGCTAGAAAGTTGCGACCTTATTTCCAATCACATTCAATCGTCGTAATGACCTCACAACCATTACGAATGATATTGCACAGCCCTAGCCAGTCAGGGCGATTGGCTAAATGGGCCATAGAGCTCAGTGAATACGACATTGAGTACAGACCTCGAGCAGCAGCGAAGGCTCAGGTCCTTGCCGACTTTATCATTGAGCTAGCATCCGAGCAATTAGACTCCGAAATGGAAACTCCGAAATGGAGCTTGTATGTCGACGGAGCCTCATCAAAACAGGGCTCCAGTGTCGGTTTAAGACTAACTTCTTCAGCAGGAGAAACCATTGAGTAGTCATATAGGCTTGGATTCAGCGCCTCAAACAACAAAGCTGAATATGAAGCACTAATCGCAGGGTTGAAACTCGCCCTAAGCCTCGGAATTCGAGAGCTAAACGCTTATAGTGATTCACAGCTAGTAGCTAGCCAGTTTCACGGAGAATACGAAACGAGGGACGAAAGAATGGGGGCATATCTCGAAGTCGTCCAGAACCTCACTAGACAGTTCGACAAATTCGAGCTAACAAGGATCCCACGAGGAGAGAACTCCTCAGCAGATGCGTTGGCTGCTTTAGCTTCCACGTAAGACCCCCTCGTAAAACGGATCATACCCGTAGAAGGAATCAAAAAACCAAGCATCGACATAGCTACTAAAGCTGAGAAAGAGAGCAAACTAACAGAGCAAGCCGAGGATACCTGCCCTGAAACGGTAGCTACCCAAGTTTTCACGACATTCTGGTTCCCAAAAACCAGAATATCCAGCTCTAAAAAGCATACCTCCGGGAACACAATCCAAATCACGGAAGGTATTCCTCGAAATTCAGACTCCCTGGAGCCTGATCTCAAGAATACCCCCGGGGGCACCAACTCAGGCCCACTCGTCTGCAGAGTTAAAACCAGAAGCCGTTCAGCTCTCCAAAATTCATCTGGAGGTATTCCTCGGAATTCAGACTCCCCGGAGCCCAATCCTACCAATACCTCCGGGGGCACCACGACACCAGGTCCCGAACAGGAACCTCCTTCGTCTCTTCATAACAAAGTTGTAGGGAGAGAGGATTGGAGAATTCCAATCACGCAATACATCCTGGAAGGAAAGACTCCACCCAATAAATGGGAGGCTCGAAAGCTCAAAGCATTAAGCGTGAGATATTGCGTAACTGAATCTGTCCTCCTCAAACGAATCATTTCTGGACCTTACCTAAAATGCGTCCATGGCCTCGTTGCTATGAGACTCATGAAGGAAATGCACCGATTATACACCAACCTGCGGAAAAGGTGTCCAACATATCCGCCCCTTATCCATTTATGAGATGGTCCATGGATATCGTGGGACCACTAGTAGCATCAGGAAGTGGAAAGAAGAAGCTACGCTTCCTCTTAGTCCTAACATACTTCTTCACGAAATGGATAGAGGCTGAAGCTCTCCAACAGGTAACCAGGGTCGAGGTCGAGCAATTTGTGTGGAAGAAAATCGTGTGTAGACACGGCGTCCCATACGAAATCGTAACCGACAATGGAGGACAATTCATATCCCACGATTTCAAAATATTTTGTGACAAATGGAATATCCGCCTGACCTTCTCGACACCTCGCCGACCTCAAGGAAACAGACAGGCGGAGGCTGCTAATAAGCCAGTATTAGCAAACCTCAAGAAACGCCTCGGAACCGAGAAGGAACTCTGGTCAGAAAAATTAATTGAAGTACTTTGGGCATGTCGAACCACCCCACGAAAAGCTACAGAAGAAACTCCTTTCTCCTTAGCATATGGGATGGAAGCTGTCGTCCCAGCTGAAACCATTGACTATGATTCTTAACAAATGACATTAGAAGCACAAACCTATGACTACAGAAAATCAAACTAAGCAGAATCAAACGACACTATTCATCATTGAAACTGTTAAAATCGTAAACGAATCAAACTGATAATCGATGAAATCAATGACGGAGCAAAGATGAAATCAATGACGGAGCTGACTACGAATCAGAAGAGATGAAATCAATGACGGAGATAACTATCGATGGAATGGAAAGATGAAATGGAGACTGATAATCTATCTCTTCGATTTGAGCTAACTATCAACAGAGATGGAGACCTTCGATACCTTCAGCGACGGAGATGGTATCGGAATGGTGGATGACGGAGCTTTAATTGGCGGATGGGAGAGGCGGAACGCGATTAGAGGTGTAGGATTAGAGGATAGATTTTAGGGTTATGTGAGAAAGAGGGGAAAATTAGAGAAGATAGAGGGAAAACACGATTAGAGAGAGGGAATTCGCGGCATTAAATCGATTCATATCCAAGTCCACCGATAAGTGTCTCCCATTCTACAAGCTTCTAAGAAATAATAAGAAGTTCTTATGGGACGAGAAATGCGAGGAAGCCTTCAAACAATTGAAAGCTTACCTCTCCGAACCTCCGATCCTATCTAAACCAGTAGTAGGAGAGCCATTGTACCTGTATCTCGTTGTATCGACTGCTGCAGTTAGCGGCGTTCTGGTACGGGAGGAACAAAACGAACAAAGACCTGTCTATTACACCAGTAAGAGTTTGATATATGCCGAAACAAGGTACCCTGCAATGGAAAAACTAGCTCTTGCAGTCGTAACAGCTGCTAGAAAGTTGCGACCTTATTTCCAATCGCATTCAATCGTCGTAATGACCTCACAACCATTACGAATGATATTGCACAGCCCTAGCCAGTCAGGGCGATTGGCTAAATGGGCCATAGAGCTCAGTGAATACGACATTGAGTACAGACCTCGAGCAGCAGCGAAGGCTCAGGTCCTTGCCGACTTTATCATTGAGCTAGCATCCGAGCAATTAGACTCCGAAATGGAAACTCCGAAATGGAGCTTGTATGTCGACGGAGCCTCATCAAAACAGGGCTCCAGTGTCGGTTTAAGACTAACTTCTTCAGCAGGAGAAACCATTGAGCAGTCATATAGGCTTGGATTCAGCGCCTCAAACAACGAAGCTGAATATGAAGCACTAATCGCAGGGTTGAAACTCGCCCTAAGCCTCGGAATTCGAGAGCTAAACGCTTATAGTGATTCACAGCTAGTAGCTAGCCAGTTTCACGGAGAATACGAAACGAGGGACGAAAGAATGGGGGCATATCTCGAAGTCGTCCAGAACCTCACTAGACAGTTCGACAAATTCGAGCTAACAAGGATCCCACGAGGAGAGAACTCCTCAGCAGATGCGTTGGCTGCTTTAGCTTCCACGTAAGACCCCCTCGTAAAACGGATCATACCCGTAGAAGGAATCAAAAAACCAAGCATCGACATAGCTACTAAAGCTGAGAAAGAGAGCAAACTAACAGAGCAAGCCGAGGATACCTGCCCTGAAACGGTAGCTACCCAAGTTTTCACGACATTCTGGTTCCCAAAAACCAGAATATCCAGCTCTAAAAAGCATACCTCCGGGAACACAATCCAAATCA
Organism: Raphanus raphanistrum subsp. raphanistrum; assembly: GCA_019706035.1. Classification (NCBI taxonomy): domain Eukaryota; kingdom Viridiplantae; phylum Streptophyta; class Magnoliopsida; order Brassicales; family Brassicaceae; genus Raphanus; species Raphanus raphanistrum. The sequence goes on along the minus strand of JACZFZ010000011.1, from coordinate 1,369,406 downwards.
CGGAAGGTATTCCTCGAAATTCAGACTCCCTGGAGCCTGATCTCAAGAATACCCCCGGGGGCACCAACTCAGGCCCACTCGTCTGCAGAGTTAAAACCAGAAGCCGTTCAGCTCTCCAAAATTCATCTGGAGGTATTCCTCGGAATTCAGACTCCCCGGAGCCCAATCCTACCAATACCTCCGGGGGCACCACGACACCAGGTCCCGAACAGGAACCTCCTTCGTCTCTTCATAACAAAGTTGTAGGGAGAGAGGATTGGAGAATTCCAATCACGCAATACATCCTGGAAGGAAAGACTCCACCCAATAAATGGGAGGCTCGAAAGCTCAAAGCATTAAGCGTGAGATATTGCGTAACTGAATCTGTCCTCCTCAAACGAAGCATTTCCGGACCTTACCTAAAATGCATCCATGGCCTCGTTGCTATGAGACTCATGAAGGAAATGCACGATGGCTCCTGCGGGAACCACTCTGGAGGAAGAGCTCTAGCCATCAGAATCAAAAGACAAGGATATTTCTGGCCTACCATTATTGCAGACTGTGAGGCCTATTCCTCTTCATGCGACAAATGCCAGAGGCATGCACCGATTATACACCAACCTGCGGAAAAGCTGTCCAACATATCCGCCCCTTATCCATTTATGAGATGGTCCATGGATATCGTGGGACCACTAGTAGCATCAGGAAGTGGAAAGAAGAAGCTACGCTTCCTCTTAGTCCTAACAGACTTCTTCACGAAATGGATAGAGGCTGAAGCTTTCCAACAGGTAACCAGGGTCGAGGTCGAGCAATTTGTGTGGAAGAAAATCGTGTGTAGACACGGCGTCCCATACGAAATCGTAACCGACAATGGAGGACAATTCATATCCCACGATTTCAAAATATTTTGTGACAAATGGAATATCCGCCTGACCTTCTCGACACCTCGCCGACCTCAAGGAAACAGACAGGCGGAGGCTGCTAATGAGCCAGTATTAGCAAACCTCAAGAAACGCCTCGGAACCCAGAAGGAACTCTGGTCAGAAAAATTAATTGAAGTACTTTGGGCATGTCGAACCACCCCACGAAAAGCTACAGAAGAAACTCCTTTCTCCTTAGCATATGGGATGGAAGCTGTCGTCCCAGCTGAAACCATTGACTACGATTCTTAACAAATGACATTAGAAGCACAAACCTATGACTACAGAAAATCAAACTAAGCAGAATCAAACGACACTATTCATCATTGAAACTGTTAAAATCGTAAACGAATCAAACTGATAATCGATGAAATCAATGACGGAGCAAAGATGAAATCAATGACGGAGCTAACTACGAATCAGAAGAGATGAAATCAATGACGGAGATAACTATCGATGGAATGGAAAGATGAAATGGAGACTGATAATCTATCTCTTCGATTTGAGCTAACTATCGACAGAGATGGAGACCTTCGATACCTTCAGCGACGGAGATGGTATCGGAATGGTGGATGACGGAGCTTTAATTGGCGGATGGGAGAGGCGGAACGCGATTAGAGGTGTAGGATTAGAGGATAGATTTTAGGGTTATGTGAGAAAGAGGGGAAAATTAGAGAAGATAGAGGGAAAACACGATTAGAGAGAGGGAAAGTGAATTGATTAATGATTTTTACTAAGTGTATACGCAGAAAAGCTAATTTTTGTTTCCCGCTTAATGAAACACTATCATAGCGTTTATATAATGCTATTATACTAAACTTTTTTTTTTCCTACAATAGCAGTTCGGTAAAACCAGCACAAACCTATGACTACAGAATCACACTAAGCAGGTTCCGAAGGGAGTCATGTTTCGCATTCCTCGCGGGAATGAGAGTTCGGAGCATCCTCCGAAGGGTTACTTTACTTGCTACGAGGCGTTCCTGACGCAATGCCGACTGTGGTTCCCAATCCCTGGGGTCATTGTTCAGGCTCTCGACCGTTTCGGAATTGTAATCAGCCAGCTGAACGTGCCGGCTTTGGAAAGCTGGCTTGGCGTTGTGATTTTGAGTTACGAGTTAGGGATGGACCTTAGCCCTGCTGACTTCGAAGGGTTGTGGAACTCCAAGACGACGAGCATCAATGGAGTATACTCCATGAAGGCGAGGACCAATTTTTCGGTAATCCATGGAGTCACCTCGCACGCCAAGGATTACGTTGACCGTTTCTTTTTCGTGAGGATAGATGGAGAGTCTGTCGAGGAAGGCTTTCTCCACCTATTCCCGACGGACTGGTTGTACCAACGAGGTAAGATTGTCGCATCCCCTTTCTTAGAATCCGAAGAGCGGGTACTGAACGTGTTTTTTTTTTTTTTTTGGTTCAGAGAACAGGTGTCTTACGCATGTTCCTTCCGATCTTTCGACCAAGAGAGACATTTTTAGGACAATGCCTTGTTCCTGGAACTCCTTTACTCTTGACCGGATTCGAGGGGCGGTCGCGCTTCACCGATCGCGAGGCGGTACGCGGCCCTGTGTCAATGATAGATCCTACGTTTTTACCCCTTCAAGGCGGAGGCGGAGATCTCGGAAGGATAAAGGGATTGCTTTCGAGGCCTCGTCGGGAGATGGTGAGCTGCCAAGATACGATCCTGACTTTACTACAGAGGATCAGGGTGTTCCTCCCCCGGGTGACTTCTTTGATGAACTCCCTCCGGCGTTTTCCTGTGTCGAGTCTTTGGACAACGAGGAGAGGGACAAGGTGACTGCGGAGGGTGCTCGCTTGGTCAACGAGGTTTGTTTTCGAAACTTGAGTAAATCCCCTTTTCTTTTTATTTGACCTCGACTTCTTTGCAGGCCGTGAGAGTGTGGAACGCATCGATCGATGGAAGTTTCTGTACTGCCCGGCTGGCCCGTTTCAAAGCGGAGGAAACGGAAAGGGAATTCGCTAAGTATCGGTTGGAGGTGGAGGAGCAAAAACGCCGGCAAGCCGAGGTCCAGACTCGAGCCCTCGTTCGTGCGGAAAGGAGCGGGCGGAGAAGAGCTGCCGCCGAGCTTAACCGAAGGGCTGAAATTTTCTCTACCGAATTCGAAGCGTACAAAGAGGCTCAGGACTTTGTAGGCGATTTTCACGAGTGTCGTGGTTCGGTCGGTACTCTACACAAGATGCAGCGTGAGGGTTCCTCTCATTCCGGCGAACTTGCCGCGATGGATGGCTCGATGAGAATATGCGCTAACGCCGAATCCTTTGTTCCTCCGATCGAAGGGAGAATTCGAGAGTTGTGGAATCCTATCCAAGTCTCGGAAGATACGGCGGATGTAGGCGCGGGTTTGAATGCAGGCGACAGGGGTGAAGAGGTCGACCAGCCCGACTCCTCGTTTGGAATATCTCTAACCGATTGTTATGCATTCGATTATAATTTGTGATAGGCCAAGTGTGGCTGTTTGTATGTATGTGTTGCGACCCTTAGGAGGTCGCGTGACTTTGTGTTTCTTGGGATTGGCCGTTGGTGGCTTTTGAATCCCTGCTTTGAATGCTTTTATGAATTCTGCGTTTTGATTTATACTTTCGTCAAGTGTAGAGGGTTTGAATACGTGCAGTCACTTCGTATTCAATCTCTTTTTTTTTGTCGCTTGATCCGTAGGTTACTTTGTAGCGAACGTTAGGTTTGTAAGCGATAAGAGGCAAATTTTGGAATCTCGTATTCTGGATACTTATGCCTATGAGATGTCTTAGATACCAGCAAGGCCGGGTTTAGGGCAAGACCTAGGTCTACTTTCGGACTGAAGCTGTGCGATGACAAATCGGCTTTAGAATCTGCGAAGTGCTTATCGGCTTATATCATTCGTTTGGATACGAGTCGAGCTACTTCCTTTACGAAGAGCTAACCAAAATTTGGATTTTTTTGTATAGCGCGCTATGGTATCCTTGTCGGATGCAAGAGGACTTCGTTAGAAGCCAGACTACGAATTTGATTGAGTGAAACGTTTCTATGTTTTTCCGTCGGGGCCAATCGACGGAAATGAACTTTAGAGTCGCGGACAGACTGTTTGATAGAGTTTTTTAGAGTCGCGGATGGACTGTTTGGAGGAGAATAGAGAATTAAGACTTTTCGGGAACTAACGACGTCTCGCGTTCCTCAAAGATATGATTTTCGTTTTCCGTAATGTTTATGCGTTGAGTAAGCATTTGAATTAAAGACTTTATAATGTAGAGTACATGTGAAAGTATTTTTGCGGGAGTACAAGGATGTTTGTCCCCATCTTCCCCCCCCCCTTTTTGGTGAGGGGGATAGCTGAACATGTCGGGTTGCGACGAGCTGCCTACGTACCTCTGGCGAGGATCAAGCCATCTCGTAGTTCTGTTTCTATCGCGGTTGCTATTACTCCACGATTTCCGGCCCCTTGACTGTTTCAGCTAAGTCGGTGGTCGCGTTGGGAGTTAGGTCATCCGTTCTTTCGGCGATGGACTCGAGGATTTTCCCGCTATCCTGAGTTGTGGCATGTTCGGACAAATCCGAGCTGTTCTTTGCTGAGTTCTCGGAGATACTCAGATGCTTCTTAGTTCGCTTCGGGTTAGCTACTGGGGCGTTCCGGTTGCTGCGCAATTTATGTTCGGCCAGGAAGCAGAGTCGCGACTGTTTTTGGCTTCCCCAGATTACCGCTGTTCCAGTCGGTGTTGGAAACTTGACGCTGAGATGGTAAGTGGACGGGACTGCCTTCATGGCGTTTATCCAAGGAGTTCCCATTATGGCGTTATAGATAGCCGGGTTATCCACTACTGCGAATTCGACGATCTTCGTGACTTCTTTAGCCATGACCGGGAGTCTGATTTTTCCGAGGGTCATGGACGTGACGCCCGAGAATCCAGTCAACGGTCTTGGTTCTGGGATGACTTCTCCGAGGGGTATGTTCATCCTCTGCAGAGTGTCGCGGAACATGATGTTGACCGTGCTTCCTCTGTCGATGAGGATGCGGCCGACTTCGAGATCCTGAATCACCAAGTCGATGACCAGAGGATCGTAGTGGGGTTTATCGAGTCCGGCCGTATCCTGTTCCTCGAAGATGATTGCGTGATTGGGAACGTCGTCCTCTGGACACCATCCGGGGCTTGTTTCGGCCCTCCGTCCGTAGGCTTTGGCGGTTGTTGTTGTTTCCTTCGCCGTCTTGTCTCCGTCCGTGTTTTTCGCCCGATTGAGTTCCAGGAGCGTTATTCTCGGGATTGGCTCCGTCGGTCTTCGGCGGACGGTCAGAATCTAGGGTAAGGTCTTTCACGCTCCTGACCGTTGCTAGTTCGCCGGCAAGCAACTTCGTAATGAGTCTAGCACCGAGGACTTTGCAGTTGGCGGTGGAGTGACCTCTCGTCTGATGGAACTCGCAGCTGGAATTGTCCTTGTACGAGTTCCGCGTCCAAGTGTTTCCGGCGGTACTTCCTTGTTCGGAATTGACGGCGTAGTTATGTTCGCCTTGGACGTCTTCCCCTTCGTGATGGACGTACTTGCCGTTACGAGAGGTTTTCTTCTTGTCGGACGCTTTATGCGGTCCATGCTTTTGCGCTAGGACTTTCATCTCTTCTTCCATGATGATGAAATCTGTCGCCTTGTGGAGAGTGTCCTGGATGGTGCGTGGCCTCTCCAAAGAAATCCACTTTCGGAATTTCGATATGTACCAGAGGTTTTTTCTCAGGGCGTCGATGGCGACTCTGTCGCTGAGGCCTGTTACCCTGGACATCACGAGTTTGAACCTCCTTATGTAGTCGCGGAGCGGTTCATCTTCCTTTTGAATTAGACTCCAAAGGTCAACGTCGGAAGTTTCCATGTCCATGAACATGGAGAATTGCTTCAGAAAAGCTGAAGCAAGCTGGCGGAAACTTCCGATGGAGTTTCTTTTCAAGTGTGAGAACCACTCGAGCGCAGCACTTCTGAGGTTCTCGACGAATAGGAGACAGCAGCCGACGTCCTTTTCCCGCTCCGGAAGTTTAGACCTCGCCATCGCAATATGGAAGGACTGCAGATGTGCCTTCGGATCTGTGGTTCCGTCGTAGGTGGGAAGCTTTATTTTCCCGGGATCTGAGACTCGTGCGTCCGTGATTCGAGAGGTGAACGGAGTCTTTCTCGATTCCTCGAGGAGCAGGTCGATCTCGGGGGCAGTGCTGGTTGCGTGGTGAATCTGCGATTTTACCGCTTTCACCTCGGCTGCAGTTTTTGCGATGTACTCGCGCAAATCATGGATCTCGTTGGCACCGTTCGCGCTCCTTTGTCTACGTTGGCTGCGATAGGCCTGAGTCTGGTCTTCAGCCAACCTATCTTGCTCTGACCAGTAGAGGTCTTCTTCCTCTTCTGTCATGGTTTTTCGAAGGCTGCCGCCAGTCGAGCTGACTGACTTCGTTGCCTTCTGTGGTGGATGTCGGCGTCTTCGTCGGACAGATCCGATTGATCGCTGATATCAAGATTGATTCTTTCGACGTCGTCTCCTTCGTTTTCCCTTGCGGGAGGTGGGAGGTTATCCGTCGTTTTCTTCTGCCCCGCCGGAGTGGTATCGTCAGGGATGAATTCCGGGGATTTTCTTGGGGCATCTTTTTCTTGGTCTCCGGCAGTTCCAAAGTCGAGCCTCCTGACACGCCTCACCTTGGTGGATCCGCGCGGGAGTTTGCTTTTCGCTGTTAAGGTATTGACCTGTTTAGCGAGTGAAGCCATTAGTTTCTCTTGTTCTTCCGACCGTTTCTAGGCGGTGGCGAACAGTTCCTTCACCTGGTCCAGCATCGCGGTGTTTGCTTCGGCAGTGACCGTCGATACGTTTCCGGCAGCGTTGGCATCGGCGGCTGGTCCGTCGTGCGTTTGCTTGTCTTTTTCCGCGTTAGCAGACATGCTTAACTGGGCGTGCGTAGTTGCGAGAAAGATAAATTTGTGTATCCCCCTCTCTCTAGCGCCAAACTGTGGGAACCGAAATTCGCACTGTCGATTTTAGTTAAGTTTAAATGTAGGAAAACTAAGTTGACCTAGTTTTCCCCGAGGATCCCGGCTATCTGCTGGGCCACGCACGACGAAGTTAATACAAGTTTAGTTTGGGAATAAATACGTAAAATAAAGAGAGCAAAAGAAAGAATCTTATTTCCGAATTCGCAGAGAGAGTTTGAACAACAGGTCGAGATCTCGGCCGAAAGAGCTGTCGATCGTCGCTAGTCTCAAAACCTAGATCTAACCTAGTTGAGTCGCAGCTCGCTAAAAAGGAAATAAAAGCCTAAGTTCTAAGTTGCTCTAGAGTGGTTTCTTTCTTCTGATTTTGGATCCCCTTCCTCTGCTCCTAGGCTTGCTTATATACTCCCATATGACGGTATATTCTTGATGGGCTGAGTCTGCCGCGAGCTGGGCTTTTTCCATTTTCGTCGGCCTTCGTGTGTATCGGGAAAGTTGACATTTATCCTTTCGGAAATTTGACATTTATCCTTTCGGAAGTTTAACATTTATCTTGTTATGTGAAGATAATTGTAAACCGTCGTATCTATCTTTTAGAAAATAGTAAATGGGCCGTCCGAACTTCCGTTGTTTTCTACGATTTCTTTGAAAGAATGCTCCTACTTGGATGTCGAGTCTTTCGGAAGATCTTCGATCCATTGCTGAGGCGAATGGTGTTTTAAGATAACCATCACCGTTTTATACGAAGTCTTTCTGTCCGTTGACGTCTTATGGGTTCTCCGAAATCTTGGAGCAGGAAAAGGAGTTTTGTTTGCGGGATCTCGGAAAGTCGCAAAACACGGATTTCTGGCGACCCGGGGGCCTAGAACTTACGTGTGGGAACCGAAATTCGCACTGTCGATTTTAAGTAAGTAAATCGGAGGAAAGCTAAGTAAACCTAACTTTCCCTGAAGGTCCGGATTCTCTGCGACAACCAACGACAAGTGATCAAATAAATGCGGAAAGGTTTTATTAAGATTTGAGACTGGACCTTAAGGAAGGCTGCCTACGTACCCCTTTCGAGGATCAAGTCGGACGTAGTTCAGTTGGAGTTGTTTGAACAAGAGATCGAACTGCCTGGCGGAGTTCGTCTAGTACGAGCGTTAGTCATAGAAACGGGCATGTCGAGAATAATGCCTAGGGTTTCTATGTGCGGAACTCTAAGTACAACAAGGGTTTTGTTAAGAGTTGGGACTGGACCTTGAGAAAGGCTGCCTACGTACCCCTTTCGAGGATCAAGTCGGACGTAGTTCAGTTGGAAAGATTTGAACAAGAGATCGAACTGCCTGGCGGAGTTCGTCTAGTACGAGCGTTTGTCATAGAAACGGGCATGTCGAGAATAACGCCTAGGGTTTCTATGAGCGGAACTCTAAGTAAAAGGATTGTTAGATCCTTCCGAGAGAGACAGGAGCCTGCGGACAAGATGAAAATAGAACAAGAGGCGGCCGGACGTTCTAGGTCCTACCTTGCTAGTCTACCGCCTAAATTCTAAGTTCTTAACCTAACAGGAGCTTTCTAGGTCTCCAATCTCGGATTTCTCTCTCTCTTAATGATTTTCGCTCTGCCTTTCTTCCTCTCCCAAAGCTCCTTTATATACTCCTTCTTATGACGGTCTACTCTCCTCCTGGGCCGCAAGGCGGGCTTCTTTCCATTTTCGTCGGCTTTCATCGGGAAACTTGACATTTATCTTCGGGAAACTTGACATTTATCCTTCCGGAAATTTAGCATTTATCTCGCTATGCAAAGATAAACGTAAATCGTCGTATCTATCTCAGATAATCGTAAACGGACTGTCCGATCGCGTTTGGTCCCTTCCGGGCCGTCTCTAGGACTTCCGTTGTTTTCTACAATCTCTTGGGAAGTTCCTCGTTCATTCGTAGAGTTGAGACGAGTGGTGTTTTAAGATGACCATTGCTGTTTCGTACGAAGAATCTAAGATCTTCCTTCCCGTCGATATCTTACGAGTTTCCGAAATGTTTCCGACGGTCTTTGATTGGAGTAAGGACCAGAGTTTCGTACACGGAATCTCGATGATTCGTCCTGCGAGGACTTGAGAAAAACTCAAAGTACAAACTTCAGACTGCCGGAGACTGGGATTCGTGTACCGAAGATCGTTATCCGAAGACCCAAGCCAGCACGGGGCTAGCCGCCTGGCGGCCATGGCCAGCACGGGCGCTAGCCGCCGGCGGCCACGGCCAGCACGGGGCTAGCCGCCCGGCGGCCACGGCCAGCACGGGCGCTAGCCGCCGGCGGCCACGGCCAGCACGGGGCTAGCCGCCCGGCGGCCACGGCCAGGACGGGCGCTAGCCGCCGGCGGCCACGGCCAGCACGGGGCTAGCCGCCCGGCGGCCACGGCCAGCACGGGCGCTAGCCGCCGGCGGCCACGGCCAGCACGGGGCTAGCCGCCCGGCGGCCACGGCCAGCACGGGCACTAGCCGCCGGCGGCCACGGCCAGCACGGGGGTTAGCCGCCCGGCGGCTACGACCAGCACGTGCGTCTCGACGAGGGCTTCGATTTGATATCTTGATCGTTCTCTGGGTCCTCACGGTTTGAGAGAACGGGTTCTTTGAAGTTTCCCGGCGGCCGAACCAGCACGGGGGCTTAGCCGCCCGGCGGCCAGGACCAGCACGGGGGCTAGCCGCCGGCGGCCAGGACCAGCACGTGCGTCTCGACGAGGGCTTCGATTTGATATCTTGATCGTTCTCTGGGTCCTCACGGTTTAAGAGAACGGGCTCTTTGAAGTTTCAAGGCGGATTCCTTGTCGTTCGGCCTATTCAAACTTAGATCACTTCCCGTTTCTTCCTTATACTTTCGTATGACATATAGACTTAGCCGTTGATTTCGAGATAACCGTTTTTGACCCCAACAGTTAGCCCCCCAGCATGCAAGATGCAGGAGCGATCTTGCGGGCGGAAGATTATGAGTTGAAAATCGAAATTTTTGGCTAAGAGTATTTCATTGCGGAAATCCACATCACTTTTGATTGGCGATCTTGAACGTGACGTCGGGAAGACCGTGAGTTCGTTGCTCAACTTCGACTCGATTCTTGCTGGTCTGAAATCCGTGTGCACCCTTGTCCTGGATTCGGAGGGTTCGGAGGACCAGGACCACGCAGTCAAGGATTGCGAAGCCGGCGCATATAAGACATGCAGCGGTGGTGCGACCAATAGAGGCGACGGTGAGACCGTTCCTACTTTGGGTGAGTCGGAGGACGAAGGCGGTGTCCCGGAGGACGCCTAGGTTGATCAATCCCTGAAGGGATTTTTATTTTGATTGTATTTCGGCCGTTGGTTGGCCATCATGTATGATTTCGGGACTGGCCGTTGGTGGCTTTGAATACCTGCCCTTTTTAGGGCGCTGTATTGAATTCGCGGTACGCGTTTATAAAATATTTTACGTTTTAGAACTTCTGTTTGTCGAAGTTAGAGGGGCAGGGTGTGAGTTGTCATCTCATTCCTGCCTCCCTGACGATCACCGTATCCGTAGTTTGTACAAAGCGAGATTTTCCTGCAGTTTACGATTTACGCGAAAATTCGTGGAAACGTACAGACTTAAGTGAAGAGACAAGTTTTGGGATCTCGCGTCGTTGACGCTTTGCCTATGAGATGTTAAGATACCAGCAAGGCTGGGTTTAGGGCACGACCTAGGTTTACTCTCAGACTGAGGCTGTGCGATGACAAATCGGCTTTCGTTTTGCCTGTTCGTGATTTTAACCTGATTCGTACCGTTTTAAAATCCGCGAAGTGGTATCGGCTTATATGATTTGTATGGGCACGAATCGAGCTACTTCCTTTACGAAGTGCTGAACCAAATTTGGATTTTTTGTATAGCGCGCTATGGGATCCTTGTCGGATGTAAAAGAGCCTACCCTTAGGTGGCTTGTCTGTTTAGGACGTTAGAGTTCGTTTGTTGTGATCAGCAACAACGAAATGATGCCGTTTTGAAGGTGTATGAATTTGTTATCGAAAAATGTTTATCCGAGCACGAAGCGACGTCTCGCAGTGCTGCGATTTTATTTTTCTCATGCCATAAGAAGATTATGGGCTTTCGCTTATGATTTGATTTATACTTTCGTCAGGTGTTAAGGATAGAATCCGAGTAGCCACTTCGGATTGTGATTTTGTCGCTTGGTCCGTATGCTACTTTTTAGCGAGCGATTTTAGGTGTAAGCGATGAGAGACATGTGTCTCGATGTGATAATCGTTTCATGGATACTGGATCCGTTGTCGCAGCCGTTTAGTAGTTGGCGAATTGTGTTGAGGATTTAGGACCGAAGGGTCGCGTAAATTTTACCAGGGGGAAGCGTCTAACTTCACTATGTTTCGTGAAGTGTTGGCCTTCTGAGATTTGTTTTTGTAAGAATGACTCGTATAGCTCTAGGAGCTTTGCTACGAGCGTTTCTTTTCGTGCCGCGTTTTATGGGGCGTATAGAACTTAATCGATTTGATGATAAGTTTAAGATTTTCCGTTTAACCATTTGGTTGTTAGGATCGAGTTTCGTTATCGTATGATTTCCGATTTTGGGTTATACGACAAACTGCTTGCATAATATCCGTTTGACGTTTTACGACAAATCGTGGATTGTCTCTTTTTTTTTTTTTTTTGGCGAAAGTTGCTTCGGATTACTCATGAAGTTTTACCGAAGGTTATTTCGTTAATTTTGTAGCTCACCGTCGAGCCATTAGTCTCACGGAAGCGGAATGAGTATGCCAGGGATGCGCGGCGATCGTTTCTCGGATTTTCGAGAGATTAGATCGGTTTGCGTGTTCTGCCTAGGTAGTCAAGAAACAATAGAACAAAACTGGAAGAAAATGCCTAAGACTTAGCTTGCTAGACTTTCCACCTAGGTCCTAAGTTCCCTAAATTTTACGGCGGTTTACAAGACGTTCCCATTCCTTTCCTATGATAAAATTTTCTAAGTCGGACATACCTTAGTCTCATTGATTACTCGAGATTGCCTCATGTCCGTTCCTCTTTGTCTTCTAACGTTTTATTGTCAAAGGTCTTCGCCTAAGTTCATATCCTCGTTTCCTCGTACTGCTGGTTAAATCGACCATGTACCCGAAGGAATAGTGCAGAATCGTTGAAGCAAAGGGAGGAGAAGTAGGCGAAACTCGAAGAAGGCTAAGGTGGGCGGACAAGCGAAAATGATTGGCAAGACGTCACTTGAGTGAGGCTTGATATTTCGTCAAGCTATGAGTGAACTGGTCAGGTCAAGAAGCTTATGATATTGTTTTTCTTTACGAATGATATTTCGTAAAATATTGCCGAGCTTTTACTTTACGAGAGTTTTTCAACAAAATGTTGTCGAGTTAATTTTACAGAAACTGTTTCGTAAAATGTTGTCGAGTTTAGTCGCGCAGAAGCTGTCTCGTGAAGTATTGTCTAGGATTATTTTACGAAAGGTGCAAAGTATTGGATTGGACTATCGTCGGAATAGTTTTGCGAGGATTTGCCGTGCTTGACGAATGTTGTGTCGCCCGATAACCAGCGCAGTATGGGTGCGCTAGTCGTCCGGCGCCTAGAGGCAGCACGGGGGCTAGACAACACTTGGATGTCGAGTCTTTCGGAAGATCTTCGATCCATTGCCGAGGGAAATGGTGTTTTAAGATAACCATCACCGTTTTATACGAAGTCTTCATGTCCGTTGACGTCTTATGGATTCTTCGAAATCTTGGAGCAAGAAAAGGAGTTTTGTTTGCGGGATCTCGGAAAGTCGCAAAACATGGATTTCTGACGACCCGGGGGCCTAGAACTTACGCACGAAGACTAGCCGTCCGACGACCCGAGCCAGCACGGGGCTAGCCGCCCGGCGACCACGGCCAGCACGGGCGCTAGCCGCCGGCGGCCACGGCCAGTGCGGGGCTAGCCGCCCGGCGGCCATGGCCAGCACGGGCGCTAGCCGCCGGCGGCCATGGCCAGCACGGGGCTAGCCGCCCGGCGGCCACGGCCAGCACGGGCGCTAGCCGCCGGGGGCCACGGCCAGCATGGGGCTAGCCGCCCGGCGGCCACGGCCAGCACGGGGCTAGCCGCCCGGCGGCCACGGCCAGCACGGGCGCTAGCCGCCGGCGGCCACGGCCAGCACGGGGCTAGCCGCCCGGCGGCCACGGCCACGACCGGAGTCGGCTGCTCGGTTCCTTCGACTTGTGCGTGTTTTTGCGTTCTTGTTTGTTTTGCATAGGTTTTTCCTTGTGTAGAAAATGTTTCTTAGAACGTTGTTGACCTTTTATTTTACGAGAGTTATTTCACAAAATGTTGTCGAGTTAATTTTACGGAAACTGTTTTGTAAAATGTTGTCGAGTTTAATCATGCAAAAGCTGTCTCGTGAAATATTTTCGAGAATTTATTTTACGAAAGGTGTTCCGTAAAATGTTATCGAATTTTATCATTAGAAACGCTGATTGGTAACCCGATCAGTCGTGCTTTCTGTTTCATGAGTAGTTTGGGGTTTCTCCGTGATTTCCAGGAGAAATTCTAAAAAGCATTTTCAGTCGAAACTCTACTTGGTAATCAGACCGTCATATCAGCTTTGGGCTCGATCCTTCCTAAAATCGTATGTGGGTCGTTTAGCCGTGATTCGGGCCCCTTTTGGGCTGTCTTGGGCCTTAGACGTTTTTACGATTTTTCTTTAGAAAAAGCCGTCGATGTGACGCTGGTTTTTCCGAAAGGTTTCAATTCCCCGTATAGTTAAGGCAACTGGTGTTCAAGCTAACCATAGCCGTTTTATACGACAGGCAGGAATCCATCTCCACTACCAAGTATTTTTATGAATTTTACCGAAGTCTTTCTTCGATAATCCCAAACGAGGGGGGTTGTGTCCATGGACGATAGGAGTTTGTTTCCTGCGGTTGCCTCGACAAGACGGTCGATGTGCGGAAGCGGAAAACAATCCTTCGGGCATGCTTTGTTGAGATCAGTAAAGTCGACGCACACTCGCCATTTCCCGTTTTTCTTCTTGACGACGACGGGATTGGCGAGCCAGTCGGAATATCTTACTTCTGTTATTGATCCAACTTTGAGGAGTCTTTCGACTTCCTCATTAACCGCAGTTGCCCGTTCGGGGCCTAGCTTTCGCCTCTTTTGTTTTACGGGTTTATGAGTTGGATCGATGTTGAGTTCGTGACATGTTACGTTGATGTCGATTCCCGGCATATCTCCCGCAGCCCAAGCAAACGTGTTAAGGTTCTTCTTGAGACATGCGGTGAGTTCTGCTTTCAATAGATTGCGGAGATTGGCTCCAATCTCCACGCACCGCTCTGGGTTAGTCTCGTCGAGGCAGACCGAAATTACTGGTTCGCAAGTGGGCTCACGTTTTCCTTCCAGGACCTCAGCTCTTTGCGACTGCCAGAAGATTTCTGGAGGGTCCTGCGATGCTGGTTCGTGAGTTGCTTGCTTTTTAGGGTTAGTTTCGGACTCAGAGTTTTTTCGTTTTAACCCAGCGGCCAAGCAGACTTGCGGCGCTTTACGATCTCCTTGTATTGTTTCAACTCTGAGGAGGGTCGGAAATTTGAGGCACAGATGGAAAGTCGAGGGGATTGCTCGCAAGGAATTTAACCACGGAGTCCCGACGATCGCGTTATATGCTGCTGGACCGTCGACTACCAAAAACTCCACCATCTTCGTGACGCTCCCGGCTCTGACCGAGAGATCGACTGAGCTGAGGGTCATTGTGATGTTTCCTGAGAGTCCGATTATTGGGTTGGGATCGTCCGTGATAGCGCTTGGGTTGATTCCCATCCTCTCGAGAGTGTTCTTATATATAATATTTGTCGAGCATCCGGTGTCGACCAATATTCTTGCTACGTCGATGTCCTGGATCGTTAGTCTGATAACGAGGAGTTCGTCGTGAGGTTTGGCTTGACCAGCCGTTGCTCTGTCCCCGAATGACACGATGTTGCGGACAGGTGATGTGGCCATGCTGTTGTTACCAATCGTAGGTTTTTGAGTAAGAGAATCCGACCTCCCCTCCTTGTAGCGCCAAACTGTGGGAACCGAAATTCGCACTGTCGATTTTAAGTAAGTAAATCGGAGGAAAGCTAAGTAAACCTAACTTTCCCTGAAGGTCCGGATTCTCTGCGACAACCAACGACAAGTGATCAAATAAATGCGGAAAGGTTTTATTAAGATTTGAGACTGGACCTTAAGGAAGGCTGCCTACGTACCCCTTTCGAGGATCAAGTCGGACGTAGTTCAGTTGGAGTTGTTTGAACAAGAGATCGAACTGCCTGGCGGAGTTCGTCTAGTACGAGCGTTAGTCATAGAAACGGGCATGTCGAGAATAATGCCTAGGGTTTCTATGTGCGGAACTCTAAGTACAACAAGGGTTTTGTTAAGAGTTGGGACTGGACCTTGAGAAAGGCTGCCTACGTACCCCTTTCGAGGATCAAGTCGGACGTAGTTCAGTTGGAAAGATTTGAACAAGAGATCGAACTGCCTGGCGGAGTTCGTCTAGTACGAGCGTTTGTCATAGAAACGGGCATGTCGAGAATAACGCCTAGGGTTTCTATGAGCGGAACTCTAAGTAAAAGGATTGTTAGATCCTTCCGAGAGAGACAGGAGCCTGCGGACAAGATGAAAATAGAACAAGAGGCGGCCGGACGTTCTAGGTCCTACCTTGCTAGTCTACCGCCTAAATTCTAAGTTCTTAACCTAACAGGAGCTTTCTAGGTCTCCAATCTCGGATTTCTCTCTCTCTTAATGATTTTCGCTCTGCCTTTCTTCCTCTCCCAAAGCTCCTTTATATACTCCTTCTTATGACGGTCTACTCTCCTCCTGGGCCGCAAGGCGGGCTTCTTTCCATTTTCGTCGGCTTTCATCGGGAAACTTGACATTTATCTTCGGGAAACTTGACATTTATCCTTCCGGAAATTTAGCATTTATCTCGCTATGCAAAGATAAACGTAAATCGTCGTATCTATCTCAGATAATCGTAAACGGACTGTCCGATCGCGTTTGGTCCCTTCCGGGCCGTCTCTAGGACTTCCGTTGTTTTCTACAATCTCTTGGGAAGTTCCTCGTTCATTCGTAGAGTTGAGACGAGTGGTGTTTTAAGATGACCATTGCTGTTTCGTACGAAGAATCTAAGATCTTCCTTCCCGTCGATATCTTACGAGTTTCCGAAATGTTTCCGACGGTCTTTGATTGGAGTAAGGACCAGAGTTTCGTACACGGAATCTCGATGATTCGTCCTGCGAGGACTTGAGAAAAACTCAAAGTACAAACTTCAGACTGCCGGAGACTGGGATTCGTGTACCGAAGATCGTTATCCGAAGACCCAAGCCAGCACGGGGCTAGCCGCCCGGCGGCCATGGCCAGCACGGGCGCTAGCCGCCGGCGGCCACGGCCAGCACGGGGCTAGCCGCCCGGCGGCCACGGCCAGCACGGGCGCTAGCCGCCGGCGGCCACGGCCAGCACGGGGCTAGCCGCCCGGCGGCCACGGCCAGGACAGGCGCTAGCCGCCGGCGGCCACGGCCAGCACGGGGCTAGCCGCCCGGCGGCCACGGCCAGCACGGGCGCTAGCCGCCGGCGGCCACGGCCAGCACGGGGCTAGCCGCCCGGCGGCCACGGCCAGCACGGGCGCTAGCCGCCGGCGGCCACGGCCAGCACGGGGGTTAGCCGCCCGGCGGCTACGACCAGCACGTGCGTCTCGACGAGGGCTTCGATTTGATATCTTGATCGTTCTCTGGGACCTCACGGTTTGAGAGAACGGGTTCTTTGAAGTTTCCCGGCGGCCGAACCAGCACGGGGGCTTAGCCGCCCGGCGGCCAGGACCAGCACGGGGGCTAGCCGCCGGCGGCCAGGACCAGCACGTGCGTCTCGACGAGGGCTTCGATTTGATATCTTGATCGTTCTCTGGGTCCTCACGGTTTAAGAGAACGGGCTCTTTGAAGTTTCAAGGCGGATTCCTTGTCGTTCGGCCTATTCAAACTTAGATCACTTCCCGTTTCTTCCTTATACTTTCGTATGACAAATAGACTTAGCCGTTGATTTCGAGATAACCGTTTTTGACCCCAACATTACGCACGAAGACTAGCCGCCCGACGACCCGAGCCAGCACGGGGCTAGCCGCCCGGCGACCACGGCCGGCACGGGACGGCCGGCACGGGCGCTAGCCACCGGCGGCTATGGCCAGCACGGGGGCTAGCCGCCCGGCGACCACGGCCAGCACGGGCGCTAGCCGCCGGCGGCCATGGCCAGCACGGGGGCTAGCCGCCCGGCGGCCACGGCCAGCACGGGCGCTAGCCGCCGGCGGCTACGTCCAGCACGGGGGCTAGCCGCCCGGCGACCACGGCCAGCACGGGGGCTAGCCGCCCGGCGGCCACGGCCAGCACGGGGGCTAGCCGCCCGGCGGCCACGGCCAGCACGGGGGCTAGCCGCCCGGCGGCCACGGCCAGCACGGGGGCTAGCCGCCCGGCGGCCACGGCCAGCACGGGGGCTTGCCGCCCGGCGGCCACGGCCAGCACGGGCGCTAGCCGCCGGCGGCCACGGCCAGAACGGGGGCTAGCCGCCCGGCGGCCACGGCCAGCACAGGCGCTAGCCGCCGGCGGCTACGGCCAGCACGGGGGCTAGCCGCCCGGCGGCCACGGCCGCGACCAGAGTCGGCTGCTAGGTTCCTTCGGCTTGTGCGTGTTTTTGCGTTCTTTTTAGTTTTCCGTAGTTTTTTCCTCGTGTAGAAAACGTTTATAGCCGTTGATTTCGAACTTAATATTTTTCCAAGGTTTCTCGATTAACAATTAGTCTCTCGAGGTTGCTCTAACATCTTTCATGTTTTTCCGAGACTTTCGGACATCGATTTCGTCTTGACCGATTTTGACCCCAACATTATAAATTCAATCTATCACTTTGATAATTCATTATAAATCCCAATTAAGAGATATCAAACGCCAAATCTCAATAACTCCCTTAGGAACCATTAGATCGGACCATACATGCCCAACCAAGGCCATGGAGAGATTACTCTGATCTAACCAAGCCTTGGTGGCGTGTCCATGAGTTTTAACCCATAGATTACTTCAGAATATATTAGAGAAGAGATATATTGACAGGAAGAGAGTAATAGATGCAACCATCCACACATGGATCAAACGGGCCGACCATCCGGATGAATGGCCTTAGGCGGTTTGCACTTGGTTTGCATCCTGTACCTTAGGTGTTTGTTCGGAAGCCCCCAGACTCTTCTCTGCAGCCTTCTCCTTTCCTCTGGTATCCATTTCCGATCAAGTCTCCTTTGCCCACGGCTTAGAACCCACCGGAATCACCTTGCCTTCACACGGACTGCCTTTGCGGTCTCACTTCTCTTTTCTCTCTTTGATTCTGTAGAGAATTGGGCAGAGTTTCCCCTTATGTTTCTGATGATTTCTGTCGACAGAGGAGGGTTATATTTATAGGAGAGGGACTTGGCAACCGTCCGGACGCAGTGATTGGCCGTTTGGCCAACGGTTACACCTTTTCGCCCAAACCGTCCAACTGCTCCGAAACTGCTCTTCTTTGCGTTTGGGCTGATCGATCTCAAGCCCAATAGCTTGCCTATATGCTTAGCTTACTTGCCAAAGCATCCTAGACCCAATGGACACCCATGACCATCATCCGGTCCATGACCATCACTCATGGTCCGCAATGTCCGGCCAAGACTTCATCACTCTGTGCAGCTGAGTTGAGCTGAGTACTAGTTGCCTGAGATGAGTGAGCTACTTCTCCAGCTCCAGTGAGCTGGCCGAGACTGTGTGAGCTCCCTACCAGCTCCACCTAGCTGATTGAGCTGCCTCCGGACCTTGTCCAGCTTCCGGACCACTCATCCAGCTACCTTGTCCTTCTTTCTTTCTTATTCTGGTCAAGTCTCAGTCATCTGATGCACTTAACTTTCTGTTTGAACCATGATATGCTTGCCTTTAGGTCATAAGACCTGGCCAGTTCATCTCCCCGTACCATGGCCCGTACTGATGGCTTTAGTTAGAACTAGGGACATGACAAGTCTCCCCCACTTGGAAGGAACTCGTCCCCGAGTTCATACTTGATGATTCTCCAACCACATACTGACTATACCACTTAGGATACTCAGCTTTCATTCTTGCTTCTGTTTCCCAAGTGATAATGTCTTTGCCATTGAATTCCCATACTATCTTTAGCATAGGAACTGTCTTCTTTCTCATTGCTTTTTCCATCCGATCAATGATCCGAACCGGCCTTGTCTCTAAGGTGAGGTTCTTACCAAGATCTTTTGGAATCTGAGGCAACACAATGTCTTGATCCGTTAGGCACTTTCTTAGTTGAGACACATGAAACACATTATGGTAAGCATCCATTTCAGATGGCAAATCCAATTTGTAAGCCACTGTCCCAATCCTTTCAAGTATCCTGAATGGACCTAAGAACCTTGGGTCCAGTTTCCTTCTACCAGAAACTCTGGCCCTGCCTTTGAAGGTAATCATCTTGAGGTAGATTAGATCACCAACCTCAAACTCAAGATGTTTCCTTCTCTTGTCCGCATAGCTTTTCTGGCGGTCTTGGGCTTCCTTCATCTTCTCCTTGACCATTTTAATCTTCTCTGTGGTTTCTTCCACAATCTCAGGTCCTATTATGCTGCGCTCCCCCACTTGGGTCCAGCATAAAGGTGTTCTGCAAGGCCGCCCATACAATGCTTCATATGGAGACATACCTATGCTGGTGTGAAAGCTGTTGTTGTAAGCAAACTCTACCAGTGGTAAATGTTTCTCCCATGAGTCACCCCAATCCAGAACACATGCCCTTAGCATATCTTCCAAAGTCTGGATGGTCCTCTCTGACTGACCATCCGTTTGAGGATGATAGGATGTACTCATGTTCACTCTTGTTCCTAGAGCCTTTTGGAAAGCTCTCCAGAAGTAAGAAGTGAACCTAGGGTCTCTATCTGAGACTATACTGGCCGGCACTCCATGCAGCCTCACAAATTGATCTATATAGATCTTTACAATCTCATCTACACCATCACCCTTCTTGTTTGGTAAGAAGTGTGCAGTTTTGGTCAGGCGGTCCACAATCACCCAAACTGCATCCTTCTTGTTCCTGGTTGTTGGAAAACCAATTACAAAGTCCATGGTGATGTGATCCCATTTCCATTCAGGTATAGGGAGGTTCTGAAGTAAACCACTTGGAACCTGATGTTCAGCTTTGACAAGTTGACAAGTGGGACACTTAGCCACCCACTCAGCAATGTCAGCCTTCATTCTGATCCAATGGTAATACCTCTTGATGTCTTTGTACATCTTGTTTAGCCACGGGTGCACTGAGAACTTGGACTTATGAGCTTGACTCATAATCTCTTCTTTTAGTCCTCGGTCACCAGGAACACTAACCCTCCCATGTACCAAAATGGTACCATTGCTTGTGACTTGGTACTCAGTCTTATCATTCTTTGCAACCTTTTGCAAGTTCTCATCCAAGCCTTGTGCTTGTTGGATTCTGGTAAGTAGATCAGCCTGGTTCACAGCCTCCAAACCCAAAGGCTCGTCCTCACTAGCCAAAGTGTTTAGATTCAGTGACCGGACCATCCCTTCCAAAATCTATGCTTCCTTCTCAGCTGATACCTCAGCCCTACGCCTGCTTAAAGCATCAGCTACTAGATTGGCCTTGCCTGGGTGATAGGCAATGTCCAAATCATAGTCGGCCACAAACTCCATCCACTGCCTTTGTCTCAAATTCAACTCAGGTTGAGTGAATATGTACTTCAGGCTCTTGTGGTCTGTGAGAATTTGAACTTTGGCACCATACAAGTATGATCTCCTTATCTTCAAGCCAAATACCACTGCGGCCATCTCCAGGTCGTGTGTTGGATAGTTGCCTTCATGCTTCCTAAGTTGCCTTGAGGCATATGCTATGACCTTCCCATTCTGTGTGACACACAGCCTAATCCAGCAATGGATGCATCCGTGTACACCACATATGGTTGATCTGCCTCAGGTAACACCAAGACTGGTGCACTGGTCAGCATGTTCTTCAAGGCTATAAAGCACTTTTCACAAGCTTCAGACCAAATGAACTTGACATCCTTTCCAGTAAGTTGTGTCATAGGTTGTGCCACACTTGCAAACCCCTTGACATACTTTCTGTAGTAGCCGGCCAGACCCAAGAAGCTTCTCACTTCAGTTGCATTCTTTGGTCTGGGCCACTCTTGTATACACTTGATCTTCTCTGGATCAACTGACACTCCTTCCTCAGACACTACATGTCCTAGGAAGCCGATGCTCTTCTGCCAAAAGCTGCACTTGCTTAGCTTGGCAAACAGTTGCTGCTCTCTCAGCCTTTCCAACACCAATCTGAGATGCTTCTCATGATCTTCCCGAGTCTTAGAGTATACTAGTATGTCATCAATGAAGATGATTACAAATTCATCTAAGAAATCTTGGAAAATTCCATTCATCATCTTCATAAAGGCTGCTGGTGCATTGGTCAATCCAAATGGCATGACCACAAACTCATAGTGACCATACCTTGTCCGGAAAGCTGTCTTCTTTACATCTTCTGATGCAATGGGGATTTGATGATAACCTGATGCCAAATCAATCTTTGAGAACCACTTGGCTCCTTTCAGTTGATCTAGCAACTCATCAATCATGAGCAAAGGGTACTTGTTCTTTATAGTAACCCTGTTCAGCCCTCTATAATCAATGCATAACCTGAAGCTACCATCCTTCTTCTTAACAAAGAGGACTGGTGCGCCCCATGGTGATACACTTGGGCGTATGAACCCTTTATCCAACAACTCTTCAAGTTGTTTCTTTAGCTCAGCCATCTCAGCTGGAGCCATGCGGTATGGGCTCTTTGACATTGGGGCCGTCCTTGGTTCCAGTTCTATTATGAATGGGTCTGACCTATCAGGGGGAATGCCCTGTAGTGACCTAAACACATCATCAAACTCACTTACCAGCGGTATCCCGTCCGGGCCACCATCCCCTACGACCTCCTTAGTGGTGATTGTGGCTATATAAGCCTCACAACCTTGCTCCAGCATCCTTGCCGCTCAGACTGCTGATAACACTAAGCATCCAGAGGCCGGATTAATACCTTGGTACCTGATCGGGGGTCCACACCCACTCTAAAACTGCACCCTTCCTCGGTGACAGTCAAAGGTGGCCCGATTCTTGCCAAGCCAGTCCATGCCTAGGATCACCTCGTGATTCTTAAGGCGGACCACAATCAGATCCACAGGCATTGCCTTGTTCTGGATCATTACTGGAATGTCTTTAACCAGGCCTAGTGAATGCATTACTTGCCCACCGGCTGCACTCACCAAGCCAAGATCATTCCTGGTTCCCATTTGGAACATGCCTTTACCAATCATATCTGGACTCACAAAACTATGTGTAGCTCTAGTGTCAAATAATACATGTGTTTCCACACCAACAATACATAAGGTCCCAGTGATCGCCTTGAAGGGTCCGGACTCATCCACATCCCTTGAAAGCTCATAGACCCGAGGTGCTGAAGTTTGGCCTTGCTTGTGGTATGGTCGGTTGTTCTCAACACGACCCTTGCCTTGTCCAGTTTGCAACTGAGGACAGTCCACACGGAAATGCCCTCGCTTGCCACACTGATGACAAGTCCTGGCCTCACTGGTCGAGCCTTGTCCACGGTTCCTGTCCGGACCAGGACAATCTCGAGCTGAGTGATCCATCTTACCACAACGGGTACAAGCTCCCATTGCCTTCCAGCACTCTCCTCCATGATGTTTGCCACACTTGGGACACTCAGGCCTACCACTTGAGGTTTTACCCCCTTCGGCCCCATCCCTCTTTCTCTTCTTGTCACCACTCTGACCAGAAGACACCACCACAGTCTTAAGCATCTGCTTGTTTTCTTCAGCCAGATTGGTCTCCAGCATTGCCATCCTCTCCACCAGCTCAGAGACTGTGTTGAAGGTACGGACTGAGCAATAAGTCTTAAGTTCAGCCCTTAAGCCCCTTATGAACCTGCGGACCTGAACCTTCTCATCCTCAAGTTCCTTACCCACATACCTCCTGAGCCGGTTGAACTCTTCCTCATACTCTCTTACTGACCGTTTGCCCTGAACCAAGTCCAGGAACTTGGCCTCCAAACGATCCCATGCCTCAGCTGGAAAGTACTTGTGGTTGAACTCAACCTCAAAGTCAGAGAACTTCAAAATGGAACCATTGGTGCGCTTGTCTAGGGACAGCCACCAGTTGTGTGCATCTCCCTCCAGGAAGTGCACTGCTATGTCTCTCTGGTACTCCTCAGGGCACCTTGTAGATTTGAAGTTTCTGACAAGCCGGTCCCTCCACTCATCTGCCTCCATGGGATCAGCACTTCCAGCAAAGTGTTTGGTTCCCAAACGAGAGATGTGCTCAACCGGCTCCAGGAGCTATCACTTGAGCTTGAGTAGTCTGACCCACTGATGAATTCACAACTGGTGTGAACACTTGGGTCATTGCCAGCATCTGGCTTCCCATCAACTTGATTGCATCAAGTATTTGCTTCATGGTCGGTTCAGCCATTGGTTCATCCGGTCCAATCCTCCCATCACCTTGGATGTTTGGATCAGCCCGGTTACCAGTCTCTGAGGACTCAGCTTCACCTTCCTGATCATTCCTTTGCTGCCCACTAGCTGCTCCTAGCTGGCTTCCAGCTGCATTCAGTGGCTGCCCGGTCTCGTCCAGCTGCCTGCTCTCTCCACCCAGCTGAACCTCAGTCTGATTAACTTGAGTTTCAGTCAGGGTAGCCTCCCCGGTATGCCCAGTAGGTGGAACTGACAGCAACACTTGCGGATTGGGCACTGAGACATCTCCTGTTCCGGACGCCCCTGTCCCATCCTTAGTCTTCCGAGACTTCTTCCTTGTTCCCTTAGGACAACAAAGACAAACACAAAGGCAAAGGTTAGATTAACATTTTTATTTGCAAATCTCAAGCAATCTAATGTTACCCAATACCAAAACCTGCCATGAGACCCAGCCGGATGTGTGATGACCTGCCCTAACCCAACAGCCTAGAATCAAGTATGCTCTGATACCAACTTGTAAGACCCAAACCTGGATCCCATGATCCAACCAGTCCGCGGCCTTACCTAATGTTCTAAGTGCAATTCAGCCGGTTAAGGTCCAATCTTTACTTAGTCATTTTTCAATCAATGGAGGTTCATGCAATAATAAAAACAATGCGGAAGCTTAAGGCAAACATCATATTATATATATATGTCAAATGTGATCCATACAAAGTATTCAAGTCAATCAGTTGCACAATAGGCTATCTTAAATCCAATGTAAATAACAAGTCACTACATCACACATCCCACACAGCCAAGGTCTTCATGGCTCCTTAGCCTTACCACGATCCCTGTCAGGACCTGAAATCAAAACCCACAACACATATGCATAAGAATCATGATCAGATATCCTAGCAACAACAACCTAAGCATGGTTTGGACACTTAGCCTATTTTGGCCAAAAGTGACCCCTTCTGATACTTGTCCAAAAACTAAATAAAATTCATGATAATTCATGATAATTCATGACTAAGAGAATGGTCCAATTGGATTTCCCAGAACCGGCCTCAATCATATTGATCTTGACCATGAACAGCCAAACCGGCCACAAGGGACCATCTCGAAATCAATGTTATAAATTCAATCTATCACTTTGATAATTCATTATAAATCCCAATTAAGAGATATCAAACGCCAAATCTCAATAACTCCCTTAAGAAACATGAGATCGGACCATACATGCCCAACCAAGGCCATGGAGAGAATACTCTGATCTAACCAAGCCTTGGTGGCGTGTCCATGAGTTTTAACCCATAGATTACTTCAGAATATATTAGAGAAGAGATATATTGACAGGAAGAGAGTAATAGATGCAACCATCCACACATGGATCAAACGGCCCGACCATCCGGATGAATGGCCTTAGGCGGTTTGCACTTGGTTTGCATCCTGTACCTTAGGTGTGTGTTCGGAAGCCCCCACACTCTTCTCTGCAGCCTTCTCCTTTCCTCTGGTATCCATTTCCGATCAAGTCTCCTTTGCCCACGGCTTAGAACCCACCGGAATCACCTTGCCTTCACACGGACTGCCTTTGCGGTCTCACTTCTCTTTTCTCTCTTTGATTCTGTAGAGAATTGGGCAGAGTTTCCCCTTATGTTTCTGATGATTTATGTCGACAGAGGAGGGTTATATTTATAGGAGAGGGACTTGGCAACCGTCCGGACGCAGTGATTGGCCGTTTGGCCAACGGTTACACCTTTTCGCCCAAACCGTCCAACCGCTCCTAACCTGCTCTTCTCTGCGTTTAGGATGATCTATCTCAAGCCCAATAGCTTGCCCATATGCTTAGCTTACTTGCCAAAGCATCCTAGACCCAACGGACACCCATGACCATCATCCGGTCCATGACCATCACTCATGGTCCGCAATGTCCGGCCAAGACTCCATCACTCTGTCCAGCTGAGTTGAGCTGAGTACTAGTTGCCTGAGATGAGTGAGCTACTTCTCCAGCTCCAGTGAGCTGCCCGAGACTGTGTGAGCTCCCTAGCTCCACCTAGCTGATTGAGCTGCCTCCGGACCTTGTCCAGCTTCCGGACCACTCATCCAGCTACCTTTTCCTTCTTTCTTTCTTATTCTGGTCAAGTCTCAGCCATCTGATGCACTTAACCTTCTGTTTGAACCATGATACGCTTGCCTTTAGGTCATAAGACCTGGCCAGTTCATCTCCCCGTACCATGGCCCGTACTGATGGCCTTAGTTAGAACCAGGGACATGACAGGAATGGTGTTCACCATGGTGTCGCTACACCTTATCATCCAGAAACTAGTGGTCAAGTGGAAGTTTCAAACCAGCAAATCAAAGAAATTTTGGAGAAAATCGTTCGAATAGACAGGAAAGATTGGTCTCGCAGACTAGACAATGCATTGTGGGCCTATCGGACCGCTTACAAGACACCACTGGGAACGACACCCTTTCATTTACTTTACAGGAAATCATGCCATTTACCAGTTGAACTGGAACACAAGGCAGCCTGGGCAACCAAATTACTAAATTTCGATATCAAGCCAGCTGCCGAGAGACGTCTCATTCAGCTCAACGAGCTCGATGAAATCAGACATTTGGCATACGAAAATTCGAAGTTATATAAGGAATGCACGAAAGCCTACCATGATAAGAAGATCATATCTAGACACTTCGAACCAAACGATCAAGTACTCCTATATAACTCCCTATAGAAAAATAAAACTTGAAGTTATCTGTAATCGCAAGAGAGGTACATATCGATCGACAAAGCTGCTTTCATGTCGATCGACATACTCTGTTCAAACTTGTCGATCGTTACACACATGTGTACATCAATATGGACCTCTTGCGATTACAGCTAACTTCAAGTTTTAATTTTCTATTTCAGATGAGCACAGACTCAGATAACGAGAGGGAGCAGAGGACAAATAAGAGAAATGATAGAGCTAGCACTTCACAGAGCCGGCAACGACAGGCCCAACGAGACGACGAGAGACGTCCTTGGCCACTTGATGATAAGACCCCAATCGAGTACGTGGGTTTTCACGACTTTTCGGACCCGAATAAGGTGATCATCAGCAGCGAGTGAGTTGATAGAGCACTCACTAAGGAGTGGGACGACTATGATTGTCTGTTCTACAACGCATGGCTCGAAGTCGACATCGAGCCCACACGTTTCATTAATCCGGACATCATACACAGGATGCGGATTAAGGATGATCTGTCCACAATGATAGCTCAGCTCGGCTTCGGAAACATGGCCACTCACGCCTACGATCTCCATGTCCTATTGGTCCGTCAGTTCATGGCCTCCGTTCAGCCCACCTACCGCAACGAGCGAATGAGAATTGCAGGAGACGGTGTTCTCTCTTTCTTCTCGAGAGGGAAGAGATACTCTATCTCCATCCCCGAGATTCGCAACATCTTCGGTTTCGCAGAGGACGCGACATCCAGCAGGTTCCCGGCTTTTCCAGGAGTCAGCGGCTTCTGGGAGATCATCGGCACTGATTACCTCAGCGGCGCGGCGACTTAGACTGACATCCGCCACCCTACGCTCCGCTACTTCCTCCGGGCTATTGCCAACACTCTGTTGTGCAAGATGGAGCCTAACAAGGTGAGGCTACAGGATCTCACACTGCTCTTTCCCGCAGTGAACGGTTTGGTCCCTCTCTCTCACCTTGATACCGAGGGGATGGTGATACCAAACCTTGGAGCTTGTTGACACCGATCTTTGAGAACTGTGGTGTTCGTTTGAGCAGGAGAGAAGCAGATCGCCGCCATCTTTTCTTGGACGAGCAGCACTTGATGCACTCGAGTTGGCTCAAAGAGAGCCTTAATTTGAACTTCAGGATGGACGGCCGCTACCTCCTACTTCAGCTTCCGCAGCAGACACTCACTGACTTCAACAGTCAGGTGGAGAGGATCCGGTTCAGGCCCGGAGAGGACGTCCTACACGACCTCCCCACAGAGCCTCGCAGACCACCAGTTGTCCGTGGTGTTAGAGCTTCTCAGACAGCATCTTAGGCTCCTCTTCCTGACTTCCCGATCATACAGGACATCCCTATGGCGGAGGAGGACTTTCAGAGGACAGTTGTGAGTGCTCTTTGAGCCATCTGGGCCCGAGTGACGCGGCCACCATGTGCGAGAAGGAGGAGCGTCAGAGCCCATTCCCCATCCGCGGCAGGACCATCTCACCAGTACCAGGAGGATGACGACGACGTGCGCGCCGACTAGTCCTCCTATCCCTTATCTCTACATACTTTTTATTTTTAATTATGTTTCGGATTTGCAGGATTTATGTTTTAAACTTATTTATGTTTTTTGCTTTTGATTGACAACAGAGCTATCATCCAAACACAATGCCGCAAATTCTGTCTAAACCTATCGATCGATATCACCATCTGGTAATCGATCGATGACTAAGACAGAGAGGTACAGCACTTTGCTTTAATATCCCCACATTACTATTATTTTAAGTCTGGGGGAGACAGTTACTAACATTATTATTTTTATTTTTATTTTATTTATCAACTATTTTTCAAATATAAATTGTTTTATCGAGTCAAAAGGAAATGATGAATTTATGAATTGTTTTTCTAACCATTCTTTGGCATTACTCTAGACCTATTAATTGCAGATTGCACTAGAGATACCAAAGTGGATCAACCTGTTATCAAGACATACTTGGTCAGATTGTTTAAATAAACCAAAGCTAACCTCCAACCTAATACTGACTATCTCAGCTTGTCTTGGGGCTTGGTATACATTGGATCGGAATCCTCCTGCAAGTCTGGAAGGTACTGTCTGTGTGTTTCTGGTTCCCTTCCTTCTCTCTCTTCGGCATCTCAAAGATCTAAGTTTATGTTATAAAAGATTGATATGACTTCTTGAGAGGCAGAGGTAGGTATATTACCTATGACCCCACTATTCTAAATCTCAGGGACAATCACACATAGTGGAAGCGAGGGGTAGGTACATTACCTATGACCCCACTATTCGCCTACACTTTGCCAAAAAATGTATGAGTTACAATGCAAAGTCAATGAGATAGACGAGATGACCTGTATTGGCATCGAAACCTGTTGAAATTGAAACTAATAAGAGATTCAGAGAAGAGAGATGAGGGGAGAAAGGGATCAGAGAAGACTACCTGTGTGCTCAGAAACTTGTTTGAGTTGAATCCATGTGTCCTTTGATCGATACTCCCAAGGTAAAGCATTCACCTTTCTTTTATGTCGAGAAATGAGGTTAGTAGAGGGGAAATGTTAGACAATATTTTGGCTAAGCCGTTGGATAGATGAAATTGGTTGCTAAATTAGGATATGGTATAGTGTGCGTTTGAGATTGAGACTGTTCAGATTTATATGCCAGAGAAGTGATGATTTTAAGTATTCGAGTCTTAATGTTTTCAAACCTCCTTCGGAGAGACTACATGTTTGTTTTGCTTGAGGACAAGCAAAAGAGTAAGTCTGAGGGAGTTGATATACCATGAATTTCACCCGCTTTTAAGACATGGTATATAAGAGTTTTCAATTATATTTATGACTTTTCAAAGTCCTTTCAGAGTAATTTCAGGCACATGTACATACTTGGAGAAAGTGATACTTTTGAGGCAATTCTCGGAGTATTCCTACGAATGAAGTATCGACTGATATGCAACTTGTAACATCGGACGACCGAAGACAATTACAATCGTTCGACATATATTACGTGCATCGATCGATATGAAAGCCATTCGATGGATAACAATTTGGAAGATCTTTCTAGTATCTCAAAGTTATGTTATTTACACACCAAGTCCCTGGCCGCCTGTTAGGCCTTATATATTAGGGTTTTGTATCATTTTAGAGGCACACTTGCCTAGAGACCTAGTGGAGAAAGAAGCATTTTGGCTATCTTAGGAGAAGAGTTAGAGTTTGAGAGATAGATCTGAGACTATAAAATAGAGAAGATCTTGAACTCCCTTTTTATATCTACTCATACTCTTTGTGTTCCTTATTTCATATTAAGATTTATTCAAACCATCATGATTTTGTCTCTCATGAATATGTCTGAGTAAACCTAATTGTTAGATTTAGGTTTCTCATAACGATGAATCATGTGATGAGTTTGTGACATCAGATAAGGTGTTAAGAATTAGTTCTTTCATTTTAGTTATACTTAACACTAGATTTAGGACTGATCACCCTTGAATTTAGATCTTAGGATTGATGAGATAACCTACTGTATACTATCAATTCCCTGAAACAAACTAGAGTGATCTAACTGACTAGGCACATGCGAAAGGTGGTCTAGACAGTTAGAGAACAATATCAAACCAGTCCGCTAAGCTTGCTAGAATTACCATCAATCGACGCAACCATTGTTGTAGCGATCGATTGTTTGAAAGGTGTATCGATCGATTAGACGATAGTCATATCGATCGACTCTTTGCGTGATCAACAAACGACAGTTGAGATCCGGGATCTAGTCAAAGGAGACCTACTGGTCGTACCCATTGTTTGAGTTCAAAGAACTAAAACCCTTAAGTCACATTCATTCTGCATAATTTCATACCTGAGAAGTTACCTGGATCTAGCATTTTTCCTCACTAAGAAACAACCTTCACTTTAGTTACGGAACAAATACCTTGTTCACCAACCTATTTTCTGCTTTTAAACATATAAACCTTTAAGTTTATCCTTATTTCTGTTGCATTAATTCTATTATGTAATCCTAGAGTCCTTGTGGATTCGATCCCTAAGTACTACATCTGAGCCTCTTTTGATGAGAGTAATACACTCCTTAGTGTAATTTGAGTGGTATCAGCAATCGCCAAGCATCCCATCAATCAACGACATAAACTGTCCACGACAGAAATGGTAAGGATCACCGCGAAAAGAAAAGGAAGAAAGTTGATACGGATAAAATATAGGCAAACCTTGGAACGATGTTGCGACAATAATCCCTGAAGGCTCGCCTTCCTCGCTCTTAGCGCATCTCTTCCGCTTAACCAACCCAGTCGCAGGACCAGCCCTAGTGCGGCCCTTAGGCAGCGGAACAGCGCTGGGAGCGAGAAGTCCCAAAATGATCTCCCTTTTCTCCGGAGACGGAGGCATGGATTCTACCGCTTCCTCCTGACCGGAGATCACGATCGGAGCGATAGAGGAACCTAAGGTACGAGCCTGAATGTCGAGTGACTGCTCGGGAAGGATGCCTCTTTCCACAGACAAGGGAGCATCGCATGGAGCCTCGGATCCAAGGGCCGGGGACGAAGGCACGAGCGAAGTAGGAACGCGTGATGCCTCGGCTCTGGCCCGTTTCGACTCTTTCTCCGCAGTACGTCGCGACATCTTGTCCTTAAAGGAACTGAACCCGACAACAAAAGACGGAGTGGCGTCGTTAACGGCCAAGGCCGGCGGAGCCTTGACTGGCTTCACCCATCTCAACATCAGAATCCTTCTTTTCACTATGAGAGGAAGACATTTTCGCTTATGAACAAAGGAAGAAGAAGTTGAGAGAAAGAAGTGTGTGAAGAATGAGAAGTGATCAGCTACTACTTATAAGGATGTGAGGATGACGTGGATTTCCGCAATAAAATATCCTTACCCGAAGATTTCGATTTCCAATTCATATCAGTCACCCGCAAAATCGTATCCGAGTTTTACGGGCTGGGGGGCTAACTGTTGGGGTCAAAAACGGTTATCTCAAAATTAACGGCTAAGATCATTTTCCACAAAACGATCACCGAAAGAGGAATCTGAGCGCAACCACCGCATGGCCGGTAGAGCCAGCGGTTGCACCCACCGCATGGCCCCGAGTGCCGGCGGTTGCGCCCACAGCACGGCCCCGAGCGCCGGCTGTTGCGCCCACCGCACGGCCCCGTGCGACGGCGGTTTCGCCCACCGCACGGCCCCAGGCGCCGGCGGTTGCACCCACCACACGTCCCCTGTGATAACCCGCCCTTAGGGGTAAAATGGTCGAGATCGACAAAGTCGGAGTTTGGAGCCAAGCTTTTGGGAATCAAAGGATGAGGAGGAGTGTTGAGTTTTGATCATTTCAAACTCAACATGGTTCAGAGAAAATATAAGATTGGTCGAGCATCAACTTGGTGGTTGAAACGTGGGCGACAACGATGGATCGAGAAGTTTCAAAGTACGAGATGGTTGAAGAGTTGATCGTGAGTGAACCAGGAGTCAGATAAGCTGCTCTATCATTTTTAGAAGTGACTTGAATTGATCAGACGGTCGTTTTGGAAGCATCACGTTTTTTGGAAGCACGACGGTTTAGAAGCTCGACGTTTATGAAGACCGACGTTTCTTCATCACGGAGTTTTCTCGGAAAATCTTTGTATCAGTAAAATATTATTCTGGAGACATTATAAGTCGGAAGCAGGACGGGAATTAAGCATGACGGGAAGCAAGCATGACGGGAAAACCCGAAGTTGGCCGAAAACCTTAATTTCGGTATTGCAGAATTTCTCGCGGAAGCCGGAGGCTCGGGAAATATTTTTATTCAAGATCATGATTCATATGGAGTTTATTAAAAGTATTCAGAGCATCAGAACGGGAGCAGAAAAATATTCAAGATTGATTGCGGGTCAAAAATTCACCAGAAGGACCGAAACCGCACAATTCGACCGGGAAGCTCGAGGTGGCTTGATCTAAGTGATCAGGACGTGATGTATATCTCTTAACCAGCTGAGTGTCAAGGGAAGCTCGAGGTGTCGCCGTGCATGAAGCCAGAACATGCAGCTTGACACACAGAAGCACGAGGTGCCGCGCAACCTGCGATCGAAGCATGCTGATCGACATGTTGTCACTGTGTGTCGCCGTGCATGTGATCCAGCCATGCTGAGAGACATCTGGTCTTCCAGGCAGGAGAGAGGTGTCATCCTGCATGAGTTTGATCCATGCTGATCGACATGTGGAGCACGAGGTGCCGCGACGCATGCGTCCGGAGCCATGCGAAGCGACACACGCGCTGCCACCAACTTCGATCTGATTCGCTGATGTATCCTATATATACCCCACGACCCCTGCCCATTTCATTCATCCTCACACACCAAAATCACTCCAAAACGTTGCTAGAGAGAGAGAGAGAAAGTAGAAAAAGAAAGCAAGAGGTTCCGATCTTTTTCGAGCGTTTTAGAGAGTTTTCGAGATCAGATTCTCTACTGATTTCCAGTGAGTGCCTAGGGAAGGCTCTGTCCAAATAAATTCGTCCAAGTCAGTCATATTCTCTGGTGACCAAGTGGAGGTGCTGTCCAAGGTCAGTTCAGATCCATGAGTTCAGTTCAGTCGAGGTCAATTCGATACTTTACCGAAAGTCCGAAGAAATCGTCCAGCAGCTAGGGGAGGTTCTGCTCGAGTTGAGTTCTGTCTAGACCAGTATCAGGGGAGGTTCTGTACAAGTCAAGATCAGTCCAGTCCAGTCCATTCAAGATGTCGAGATTGGGTTTTGGCTAAGTCCTCTCCGATCAACCAGCTGCTTATCGGCATAGAACACTGTGAGTTATAGTCAATTGTTTGCTAAGCTGTTTTCATGCAGGTTCCCGTTACTTGGAGGTTGGATCATGGCAGGAGGCCAGGTCTAAACTGAGTAACGGTTTGATTAGTTAATAGAAATGGTTAGGTTGATTGGTTAGTTAGCAATTTATGAATGCTTAGATATTATCGTTAGGTTGTTAGATTGCTTGCTTGCTTGATTGTTGTTTGAGGTTAGTCATCTCTTGGTAAGGGAGTGACTAACCGGTTGATTGATTAGTTATGATATTGTTTTTAGTGTTGTAGAGTTAGAGTGTGTATACCATGCTAGGCTTGGTTAGGGGTTGATAAGTGTTTCCTCAACCTCCTACCCGGCGGGTTTAAGGAAACCCCTTATTCGCTGGTTCGAGAGCACTCAGAGAGACGGGGTCATGGCCTATGGCTGAGTGGTTGCACGAAGAGGTAATGACTGGCAGTGACCCGAACGTACTGTGGGCTGTCTCGTGGTGACCCGAATGTACTGTGGGCCACGATCTTCGTGTGAGGAGGAACACGAAATCACCATTCCCCGGGTTAGAGTGTCGAGTCATAGTAATAGTTTCTTGTTATTGTGATTGTGGTTGATTGATTTGCTTGCAGGTTCCTGTTACTTGAAGTTAGATCATGGCAGGAGGCCAAGTCTAACTTAGTAACCGGGTTATTAGATAGTAGTTGTGATTGTTGATTGGATATTGGTTAGTTTAGGCATGATGTTGGCATGTATGTGTCTGAAGGATTGCTTGTGAAGGGTGGTGGATATTAAAGCTATGTGGTATCATTGGTTGGCCGATCATGTTCTTGTCTGATTGTTGGTCGACCGATTGATGATATTTATATAGTCTAGATGTCTAACACTACACGAGTATCGAACTCAGGCGCATATATGGTTAACTAGGGGATTATAGCTCACTGAGTAACATTAGGTTACTCATCCAACTCCGTTATCCTTTTTGCAGGTTTCTTTAGTAGGACTATCGGATAGCTTGGTGCTGGACGTTAGGACCGCCGGTGTAGATTTTCATGCCTTTTGTTAACGGTACCTTGTGATTTGTGTTTAGTTGACTCGATTTTTTGGCATTAGGCCGGGCGCCAGTCTTGAATTGTTTTGCTGTATGAATATTTCTTTGAATCAATAAAGTAATTGTTTTATATGCGCTTCATGAGTACTCTGATATTTGACTAGTCCGGTCTAACACAACGTTAGGTCGTTGTACGGGTTGAAAAGCCTTAGGCTTCGATCTAACAAAAAACGTTAACTTCGGGTACGGGTTGCAAAGCTGTATGCCTTTAGTTAGCGGGACGTGTTAGTGGATGAACTGGTCTAAGTCGTGGAGTAAATTTTGTGACTCTGACCGGATCGTCCCTAGCCCGTCACGTAGCACTTCCGGACTATGGTGTTGGGTTGGACGGTCAGTCATGTTCTTGTTTGATTGTTTGCTGGCCGGTTGGCCTTTCATCTCCAACCCTTGGCGTTGGTCGCTCCGTCGATCATGTTCTTGTTTGATTGGTTGCCGTTGGTTCGACTTATGTCTAGGACGGTTCGGGGGTGTTACAGTGGTGGTATCAGAGCATGGTTACGTCCATGCTTCCGGAACTCATGATTTAATCGGTTTTCAAATATTTTATCGAGTCAAATGAGTCACAAAAGACATTAGGGAAATCAGTCACGTCCAGCGATAGGATTTATTGTTTTAGGAATTAGGATTAGATAGTGGAGTCTAGAATTGCTAGGTTGCTTGCTAGCATTGCGGTTAGGTTGTGGTTAGTTTTTGTTGGGTTAGTTGTTGAATAACTTGCGTGTGAGTGTTCTTTGAGTTGCAGCTTGTAAGTGCGTTCGTTGATCGGCACTTTAATGGTGAAAACCTTAAAGTGAAAGGAGTTCAAGGCCAAAAACCCAAAGCCGAATAGATAGAGTGAAGATGGTTTAGAGGACTGGACAATGGTATGGACTGGACAGATGGAAAGAAGCGAGACTTCATTTGGAAAGGACTTCAGCAGTATCTGGGTAAAGGAAGATCGAGAAAAGGTTTGAGTAATCAGGAGCAAGAATGATCTATCTAAAGGAAAGGATAGTATCATGAGAATCAGTGCTATGGCAGAGGAAAAGCAAGATGACGCAGTGATCATTCCATTGAAGAGAGACATAGACGAGTATGGAGACCAAAAAAACTGAAAGAGGGATTACAAGGGCAAACCGATGAGAAGCACATCAAGTGATCAAGACCGCGAGATTAAGTGATCCAAGGAGATGTTGTCATTCAGAGAGATCATGTCGTGAAGCTGAGCAGTTACACACTTAAGAATTCGAGGACGAATTCTACTAAGGAGGGGAGAATGTGATAACCCGCCCTTAAGGGTAAAATGGTCGAGATCGACAAAGTCGGAGTTTGGAGCCAAGCTTTTGGGAATCAAAGGATAAGGAGGAGTGTTGAGTTTTGATCATTTCAAACTCAACATGGTTCAGAGAAAATATAAGATTGGTCGAGCATCAACTTGGTGGTTGAAACGTGGGCGACAACGATGGATCGAGAAGTTTCAAAGTACGAGATGGTTGAAGAGTTGATCGTGAGTCAGATAAGCTGCTCTATCATTTTTAGAAGTGACTTGGATTGATCAGACGGTCGTTTTGGAAGCATCACATTTTTGGAAGCACGACGGTTTAGAAGCTCGACGTTTATGAAGACCGACGTTTCTTCATCACAGAGTTTTCTCGGAAAATCTTCGTATCAGTAAAATATTATTCTGGAGACATTATAAGTCGGAAGCAGGACGGGAAGTAAGCATGACGGGAAGTAAGCATGACGGGAAGCAAGCACGACGGGAAAACCCGAAGTTGGCCGAAAACCCTAATTTCGGTATTGCGGAATTTCTCGCGGAAGCCGGAGGTTCGGGAAATATTTTTATTAAAGATCAAGATTCCTATGGAGTTTATTAAAAGTATTCATAGCATCAGAACGGGAGCGGAAAAATATTCAAGATTGATCGCTGGTCGAAAATTCACCAGAAGGACCGAAACCGCACAATTCGACCGGGAAGCTCGAGGTAGCTTGATCTAAGTGATCAGTACGTGATGTCTATCTCTTAACCAGCTGAGTGTCAAGGGAAGCTCGAGGTGTCGCCATGCATGAAGCCAGAACATGCAGCTTGACACACAGAAGCACGAGGTGCCGCGCAACCTGCGATCGAAGCATGTTGATCGACATGTGGTCACTGTGTGTCGCTGTGCATGTGATCCAGCCATGCTGAGAGACATCTGGTCGTCCAGGCAGGAGAGAGGTGTCATCCTGCATGAGTTTGATCCATGCTGACCGCCATGTGGAGCACGAGGTGCCGCGACGCATGCGTCCGGAGCCATGCGAAACGACACACGCGCTGCCACCAACTTCGATCTGATTCGCTGATGTATCCTATATATACCCCACGAAACCTGCCCATTTCATTCATCCTCACACACCAAAATCACTCCAAAACGTTGCTAGAGAGAGAGAGAGAGAAAGTAGAAAAAGAAAGCAAGAGGTTCCGATCTTTTTCGAGCGTTTTAGAGAGTTTTCGAGATCAGATTCTCTACTGATTTCGAGTGAGTGCCTAGGGTAGGCTCTGTACAAATCAATTCGTCCAAGTCAGTCATTTTCTCTGGTGATCAAGTGGAGGTGCTGTACAAGGTCAGTTCAGATCCATGAGTTCAGTTCAGTCGAGGTCAGTTCAATACTCTGCCGAAAGTCCGAAGAAATCGTCCAGCAGCTAGAGGAGGTTCTGCTCGAGTTGAGTTCTGTCTAGACTAGAATCAGGAGAGGTTCTGTCCAAGTCAAGATCAGTCCAGTTCAGTCCATTCAAGATGTCGAGATTGGGTTTTGGCTAAGTCCTCTCCGATCAACCAGCTGCTTATCGGCATAGTACACTGTGAGTTATAGTCAATTGTTTGCTAAGCTGTTTTCATGCAGGTTCACGTTACTTGGAGGTTGGATCATGGCAGGAGGCCAGGTCTAAACTGAGTAACGGTTTTATTAGTTAATAGAAATGGTTAGGTTGATTGTTTAGCTAGCAATTTATGAATGCTTAGATATTATCGTTAGGTTGTTAGATTGCTTGCTTGCTTGATTGTTGTTTGAGGTTAGCCATCTCTTGGTAAGGGAGTGACTAACCGGTTGATTGATTAGTTATGATATTGTTGTTAGTGTTGTAGAGTTAGAGTGTGTATGCCATGCTAGGCTTGGTTAGGGGTTGATAAGTGTTTCCTCAACCCCGTACCCGGCGGGTTTAAGGAAACCCCTTATTCGCTGGTTCGAGAGCACTCAGAGAGACGGGGTCATGGCCTATGGCTGATTTGTTGCACGAAGAGGTAATGACCGGCAGTGACCCGAACGTATTGTGGGCTGTCTCGTGGTGACCCGAATGTACTGTGGGCCACGATCTTCGTGTGACAACCGGCAGTGGCCCGAACGTACTGGGGCTGTCGCGCGGTGACCCGAATGTACTGTGGGCCGCGTTCGGTTAATAGTCCTTCTCCTGGTCTTTGTGATAGGGAGATAGAATATTTCCGAGGATGATGAGGAGGAACACGAAATCACCATTCCCCGGGTTAGAGTGTCGAGTCGTAGTAATAGTTTCTTGTTATTGTGATTGTGGTTGATTGATTTGCTTGCAGGTTCCTGTTACTTGAAGTTAGATCATGGCAGGAGGCCAAGTCTAACTTAGTAACCGGGTTATTAGATAGTAGTTATGATTGATGATTGGATATTGGTTAGTTTAGGCTTGATGTTGGCATGTATGTGTCTGAAGGATTGCTTGTGAAGGGTGGTGGATATTAAAGCTATGTGGTA
The DNA here is from genome assembly GCA_019706035.1 of Raphanus raphanistrum subsp. raphanistrum. NCBI lineage: Eukaryota > Viridiplantae > Streptophyta > Magnoliopsida > Brassicales > Brassicaceae > Raphanus > Raphanus raphanistrum. Next base: position 1,331,703 of record JACZFZ010000011.1, on the reverse strand, counting down.
TCATTGGTTGGTCTATCATGTTCTTGTCTGATTGTTGGTCGACCGATTGATGATATTTATATAGTCTAGATGTCTAACACTACACGAGTATTGAACTCAGGCGCATATATGGTTAACTAGGGGATTATAGCTCACTGAGTAACATTAGGTTACTCATCCATCTCCGTTGTCCTTTTTGCAGGTTTCCTTAGTAGGACGATCGGATAGCTTGGTGCTGGACGTTAGGACCGCCGGTGTAGATTTTCATGCCTTTTGTAAACGGTACCTTGTGATTTGTGTTTAGTTGACTGGATTTGGAATTAGGCCTGGCGCCAGTCTTGAATTGTTTTGCTGTATGAATATTTCTTTGAATCAATAAAGTAATTGTCTTATATGCGCTTCATGAGTACTCTGATATTTGACTAGTCCGGTCTAACACAACATTAGGTCGTTGTACGGGTTGAAAAGCCTTAGGCGTCGATCTAACGGAAAACGTTAACTTCGGGTACGGGTTGCAAAGCCTTATGCCTTTAGTTAGCGGGACGTGTTAGTGGATGAACTGGTCTAAGTCGTGGAGTAAATTTTGTGATTCTGCCCGGATCGTCCCTAGCCCGTCACGTAGCGCTTCCGGACCATGGTGTTGGGTTGGATGGTCAGTCATGCTCTTGTTTGATTGTTGGCTGGCCGGTTGGCCTTTCATCGCCAACCCTTGGCGTTGGTCGCTCCGTCGGTCATGTTCTTGTTTGATTGTTGGCCGGTGGTTCGACTTATATCTAAGACGGTTCGGGGGTTTTACATCCCCGGACGCCGGCGGTTGCGCCCACCGCACGGCCCCGGGCTCCGGCGGTTGCGCCCACCGTACGGCCCCGGGCGCCGGCGGTTGCACCCACCGCACGGCCCCGGGCGCCGGCGGTTGTGCCCACCGCACGGCCCCGGGCGCCGGCGGTTCCGCACGGCCCCGGGCGCCGGCAGTTCCGCACGGCCCCGGGCTCCGGCGGTTTTGCCCACCGCATGGCCCCGGGCGCCTGTGGTTGCGCCCACTGCATGGTCCTGGGCGCCGGCGGTTGCGAACCTAATCCCAGCCTGTCCAACTTAGACCAATTCCCGTGTGTTCCGTATGGTCGTGTCATCCAAGCTACGAGCCTAGTGTATCTCGGTTCGTCTCGATCGGAGCTATCGTCGAAGTTTTACGACTAAAACTGAGAAGGTTAGTTCTCTCGTAAAATATATCGTATAAAACAAGGACGATCAGTTTGAACATCGGTTCTTTAAACCATACGATCTATTTTACGAGAAAAACAATCTTTCCGAAAAATCGTATAAGCGTTCGAAGGCCTGCAACAAACTCAATTACGATTTTGAGGATTCAGGCCCAACGAAACTATGACGGTTTATCCTACTTCCCGAAAACAGGATAAATGTCAAGTTTCCGAAGATAAATGTAAGAGTTCTAGGATAATTTTGAAGATCGACGAAAAATGGAATATTCCCGAAAAGAGATAAACTTGGACCCAAAGGCAAAAGACTAAAAGGGCCACCGACCTAGATGCATATAGCTGGAGCAGAATAAAGAGCAGATCCAAAAATTTGAGACTTAGAGAATTCCTGTTAGCTTAGAGAACTTAGGGCTTAGGTGGTTAGACTAGCATAGCAAAGCCTATGACGTTTTGTTGCCTGTGGCTCTATCTCTATCTTTTCAGTCGTAGTATATCTCTTCTCTTTCGGAGAAATATTGTACTCATATCATTTAATCAATAAAACGCCATCGAGCAATTTTTCTATTTACTTTTCGCCATCTGTTATTGTTTCAATTTCGTGTGGTTACGCATAGAATCCGGACCTTCAGGAAAAGTCGGGTTTTCTGGACCTTCCTCCATATTTATTCTTAAAATCGACAGTGTGAATTTCGGTTCCCACAGATAACTCAAAGATCTAACTTTTGTCAGAATATCAGGAAAATCGCACCGTGGTAAAGTCTCCATTCATAGCAAAATATCTGACGCATCTGTTCAGTTCTGCATCTCAAAAAGTTTCAAAATCACCAAAGTTCTCGGAAGTATACCTAAAACATAGTCCAAGCCCATATAATTTACTTCAAAACACTTATTTACCATGGCTAAAAACGAGTAAAATCTATGGTATATCAGAACTTTGTTGTCGATCGATGGCACAAGGTGTAAATCGATCGATTATTGATTTTGGATGTCGACCTCTTGTTTGGTTTGATGCTCAATTTGGGTAAATCCTCTTTTTATCTTCAAAATACTCCAAAATCATCACCTTCATCCAAAACACTTATGGACCTATAAATATGCTAAGTAGACAGTAAAACATAACAATTGTATCTTAAAACACTTATATACCATGGGTAAAAATATTTAAAATTCATGTTATATCACCTTTTGACTCAACTTCAGAAGATATATTTTTTAAACTTTCATCCATATTCATCTTGCACCATTTTTAACTCGAAACCCCTCAAATGCCTTCAAGCTCACCAATAAGTATCTCTAACATCTGATATAGACATATGCAATGCAATGTTATATATATATAATGATTAAGCCATTCTTGGTTTTCTTGTTTGGCTGATTTAATGTTCTACCATTTAACTATTAAAATTGTATCAAAGGTTAAATTTCAACCTATATATTTTTTTGTGATTGTTTACTGTTACATACCGTGGCAGCACTGCTCTACTTGGTACTGGTCCCAAAACATCACAATAAAATCGAAGAGAACTTTTTATTTTCTAGACAAATGTTACGCACCTAATCTCTTACATTGATTACATTGATCGTAAGGGATACTGAATGTATTATGTTATCTTCTCCAGAATCAAAACTAAAATTTTGGAGCCTATAAATATTATTTAATAATTTTAATAATTATTTTTTCAGTTAATTTAATATTATATATTTATTTTAAAGACTAAAAAATTTGGGAAGCAAAATCAGTGCTTCACTTGGCTCCGGCCATGGTCATCTCATATGTTTAGTTCACCGTCTAGTTCTCTTTGCTAAAAGGCTTATTGACACAAGAGACAAAACTCTCACGACTGTTATTCTGTGACCGACATGGAATTAAAAGTTTAAAAGTTGTTAAGTGTGTTTGTACGGCTACTAAAAATTCACATATGCATATTGCTTCTAGGTCATTGCTTCTAAGATTACATCTAATTACAAAACATGTTTATTTCCTCATCTCTCTTGAGCTACATAAAAGCCAATATTACTGTTGGTGCCTTTTGACGCAAGAGAAGTTTGAGAGATTCATAGAGCGGATAAGATCAAATCTTCTGATGATAAATATTCTATTTTTTGTTTCTTTTCTTTTCTTGGGCGGACATATAGGTGGTTATCATTTTGTCAGCATCTTATATGTGTAAACGATGGCATAAGAGATGATGTTTTCTTGGACATTATAAGATGATCCAATGGTTCTATTCATTGCAATTAATGCCTTGCTGGTCGTTTTTGGGGGTTAAGATTTTGTTTGGTGGTTAACATTTTGTCACCATCTTATTTGTGTCAACGACTGATTGACATAAGAGATCATGTTTGTATAGCACATGTATTTTCAAAATAAAATAATAAATAGTAATACTGAAAAATTACATTTATTACTTCTCAATAGTCAAATTCAACACCATAAATTCAATAAATCCCAAAGATATCTCTAAAAGTATAAAAACCAACATTCCGAAGGAAAACTAAAAAAAAAACTCAAAAGCACTGATAGCAATAACTCCTGCTGATCAGTCTCACCTGAAAGAGAAAAAAAAGAAGGGTGAGTAACAAAGGTATCACTCAGTCAGATATGGGATGCTAGATCCGTAAACCACTGGCTAGTAAAAATTGAACTCACACTATGGAAGTTTAACTCTAACATGAACAAACACGATGCCTACTGCATCACACAAAACAACCAATATGGCGCCTGGTTCTCGTAAGACCAGGTCGCCATATGGCGACCGGTTTGTCCCAAACACGTGTCTCCGTATGACGACCAGAACACTATAAATTTGTGTATTCTTAACTTAACCTCATTACACTCTCTTTTGAACAACGACCATGTTAGGGATATTTTTGTGTAGGATCGTTTAAGTGCTACGGAAAACTAGAGGATTTGTATGAAAGCAAGAGAAATCGTAAACTACAAGATGTTATTGAGTGTTTTTAATCGGGACTACAATGTTTGGGTGAATAAACCCTAGTTCTAGTAGCGTAAACTCTAATCTTCTAGTCTCCGAAAGTTGATCCCTTTTTCTAGGGTTTGGGCTCCCCTTTTATAGTTGTAGATGTCGGCTTCAAGTAATAGAACTCTTCCATAATCAGAAAAATGGAAGTTTTCCCTTAGATAGAAAACTTTTATTTTGCTCCAAAGGGTCGGTCCGATCTAGGGGTCAGACCCAAGGCAGGGGTCGATCCTGTGAGGGATTAAACTCACTACCTGGATTTTAGATCAGGTTTAAGGTTTAGGATAGGTTAGGGAAAGATAACGCGGGCTGAATCCCGTAATAACTTGTTGAATGAACTTTGATTTGTATTGATGATTTTGATAAAGAGTGATTACAAAGAGTGATCCTTTATGATTACAAAGATAATAAGAATGTGATGTGAATGAGAATGTTTTCAGAGTATCGAGTGAAATATGGATCGAATATATCTTCTTTCTTGACTTGCTTTCTCTTTAAATAGCCTCAGGTCCCGTCGGTTGCTACCAACAGGTTCCCGAGATCCTCTCCGTGATTTGAGGGATTTGTAACAGCTTCCCTTTGACCGGGTCCTGCGCCTATTTACTTGTCCACGAGCTACCTCTTTGACCAGGTCCTGCGCCTGTTTACTTGTCAACGAGCTGCCTCTTTTCCTTGACCTCTCTGATGAACATCTCCATCTCACAGCCTCCGGATCTGACTTAGCTGTTTTTGAAGATTGAATTCATGATGGGCCTTTCACGGCCTGTTATCATTTCTTATTGTCTATCACTAGCTAGGGGGTCATATTTAGGTTCAACAGTTGCCCCCAGCTTTCGAGATAAGATTTCTTATCTCGGAAGCTAGACCTAGCCGGCGAGCATCAATCTTTTTGTTGAGATCTCGAGCAACAGTTATCTTTATTGAAGATTTCTTTTGCTTAATCTGATGGCTACGATTACGTATGAAAAGGCGCAAGTATCCGACTCCTCGGCCAGCAAGCTTCCCATTCCTCAATTCTCAGAGAGTTCAGGTACTTTCGAGATTAACATGTTTAATCTATCCTTTTACGGAGAGTATGGTTCTAATTTAGGTTTGGTGGGCCCTGATTCAGCTCCAGTCGAGACGTCCCAGATGGGCGATGACAAGGAGGCAGATGAGGAAGATCCAGCCAAAGAAAGTGATCCAGTCGAGGGAGACAAGGATGTCGGGATGAGCTTCCGTGATAATGATGTTTAAGAGCTGCGGCTCTTTTTGAATTGTAATGTTGCTTTTCATGACTTTTGCCCAATGGGCTTTGTTTACGTTTCAGACTTATAGCCTGAGGAGGCTTTTAAACCTTAGGGTCTTCTGAACCCTCGTTAGTCTGGGGAGGCTTTTAAACCCTTTTATTCAAATTTCGGTTTTGTTTTTCGTATTAAGTCATTTGACTTGGTTCGATCGTTTCTTGGATGAGATTGACTTTTGTCAAGTGGAAGTTTCGGTTAGGACATGTATCGTGATTATTATATACAATGTCTAACGACTTATCAGGTCTCGAAGATTTCGAGTGTATTCGATTATGAGGATCCTTAGAAGGAGTTCTTGAAATATTGAGATTAGCTCCGGGTTTTTAGGAACCTGAGCTACCCTGAAGACCTTAGGAGGGGGTTCATGGGAACCTGAATTCGTTTGTGGGATTTTAAGACCCATTGAAGTTTGCTTAGGATTTTAAGACCTTTATGATTTGATGAGGATTTTAAGACCTCGAAGATTTGATAAGGATTTTAAGACCTTGGAGAATTTGATGAGGATTTTAAGACCTCGAAGATTTGATAAGGATTTTAAGACCTTGGAGAATTTGACAATGATTTTAAGACCTTGGAGATTTGATAAGGATTTTAAGACCTTAGATCCAGGTTCGTCGAGACCTGATACTGTCTGAAGGATTTTAAGACCTTTAGGTTCAGGTTCGTCGAGACCTGATATTGCTCTGAAGGATTTTAAGACCTTTTGAGATTTTTAAGGATTTTAAGACCTTAGGTTCAGGTTCGCAGGGACCTGTTTTGTTAAAGAATTGAGATAACGAGAATAATTTCTTTATTGATAATTGGATACATGGTATCGTAGTAATCGTACAATTGCTGTATTACGATGATCATACACTTGCTGCGCGGGCTATGTGATTTTAATCAGACATATGCCCCCTTTGATTGTAGTGAACGAAGTGTTTGAAATGAGGTTGAGGCTGCACTCATGACGGAGTTGCCTACGTACCCAGTCAAGGGATCAAGCCTAACGTAGTTCGGGAATTTAAGTACCTAATGATAGTATTTCTTCAGATTTGTGGCGTTCCAAGTTCTAATTTCAGGTACCCCGGTTTGCACCTTTCGGAGCTTGTAAACGCCAGGTCGTACCACGTGGATGATCTGATTGGGACCTTCCCAGTTGGTTCCTAACTTTCCAGCATCTGGTTCTTTGGTTCCTTCGAAAACTTTCCTAAGTATTAGGTCACCTACAGCGAACTGTCGGAGCCTGACTTTGGAGTTGTACTGTCGTGTCATTGCTTGCTGATAGTTTTGAATGCGAATCAGGGCTCGGTCCCGTCTTTCCTCGATTAGGTTGAGGCTGTCCGTTAGGAGCTGATTGTTAGCTGCGGGATCAGACGTACAGAGCTCTCGACGGAGGCTCTCAGTGGAGGTTTCCGCCGGAACGACAACTTCCGTTTCGTAGGCTAAAGAGAAAGGGGTGTCCTCTGTAGCCTTTCTAGGGGTGGTTCGTCATGCCCAAAGTACTTCAGGTATCTTTTCAAACCAGGTTTTCTTGTTGGTTCCGAAGCGTTTCTTGAGGTTTGCTAATATTGGCTTATTAGCAGCCTCCGCCTGACCGTTGCCTTGAGGTCGTCGAGGTGTTATGAAAGTAGGGCGGATATTCCACTTGTCGCAAAATGCTTTAAAGTCGCGAGAAATGAACTGTCCTCCATTGTCGGTTACGGTCTCATACGGGACGCCGTGGCGGCAGACAATGTCTTTCCACACAAATCCTTCGACTTCGAATCTAGTTATCTGTTGGAAAGCTTCAGCTTCTATCCACTTCGTGAAGTAGTATGTCAAGACCAAGAGGAAGCGTAGCTTCTGCCTTCCTCTTCCTGACGTTATGAGTGGTTCTACGATGTCCATGGACCACCTCATGAACGGGTACTGAGCGGGTATTGAGGATAATTTTTCCGCAGGCTGATGTATAATCGGTGCATGCCTTTGGCATTTATCACATGAAGAGGAGTAAACCTCGCAGTCAGCTATAATGGTGGGCCAGAAATAACCCTGTCTTTTGATTCGGATAGCTAGAGCTCTTCCCCCAGAGTGGTTTCCTCAGGAGCATGCGTGCATTTATTTCATAAGATTGATAGCATCGAGGCCATGGACGCATTTTAGGTAAGGTCCGGAAATGCTTCGTTTATGGAGGGCTGACTCGATTATGCAGTATCTTGCGCTTAATGCTTTGAGTTTTCGGGCCTCCCACTTATTGAGGGGGAATCTTACCCTACAAGATGTACTGCATGATCGGTATTCTCCAATCCTCTCTCCCAATGATTTTGTCATGAAGAGATGAGGGCGGGTCTTGTTCAGGTCCCTGTGTGTCGTGACCTGATGTGTCTTGTTCAGGTCCCTGAGTGTCGTGACCTGATGTCTTATTGCCCCCGGAGATATTGGTCGGATTAGGCTCGAAGGAGTCTGAATTCTGAGGAATATCTCCAGTTCTGGTGTTGTTCTCTGGAGTCTGGGTCGTTTCTTCGGATACGCTTTCAAAAGCAGAACGACTCCTGGTCCTGGCTGCGTGGACAGGTGAATCTGAGGTCTGGATCTTGCCCCCGGAGGTATGCTTTTTAAAGCTACGAATTCTGGTTTTTGGGAACCAGTACGTTGTAAGAACTTGGGTTGCTACCGTCTGGGGGTAGCTACCTTCCGTTTGCTCTTTCGGCTTGCTATCGATCTCAGCTTTGGTAGCTATGTCGATACTTGGCTTTTCGATTCCCTTTACGGGTATGATCCGTTTTACGAGAGGGTCTTATGTTGACGCTAAAGCAGCCAGCGCGTCTGCTGAGGAGTTCACTCCTCGTGGGATCCTCGTTAGTTCAAATCTGTTGAATTGCTTAGTGAGGTTCCAGAAAACTTCTAGGTATGCCCCCATTCTTTCGTCCCTTGTTTCATACTCGCCGTGGAACTGGCTAGCTACTAGCTGTGAATCACTATAAGCGTTCAGCTCTCGAATTCCGAGGCTTAGGGCGAGTTTTAATCCTGCAATTAATGCTTCGTATTCAGCCTCGTTATTAGAAGCGCTGAATCCGAGCCTGTAGGATTTTTTGATGGTTTCTCCAGCTCAGGAAATTAGCCTTAGACCGATGCCGGAACCTTGTCTTGGCGAGGCTCGTCAATGTACAGACTCCACTTCGGAGCTTCCATTTCCAAGTCTAGTTGTTCGGAAGCTAGCTCGATTATGAAATCGGCAAGGACATGAGCTTTTGCTGCTGCTCGAGGTCTATACTCGATATCGTATTCACTGAGCTCTATTGCTCATTTAGCAAATCGTCATGATTGGCTAGGGCTGTGCAAAATTGTTTGCAATGGTTGTGAAGTCACTACGACGATTGAGTGCGATTGGAAATAAGGTCGCAATTTTCTGGCAGCTGTTACGACAGCTAGAGCTAGTTTTTCCATAGTAGGGTATCTAGTTTCGGTGTCTATCAGACTCTTGCTGGTATAATAGACAGGTCTTTACTCGTTTTGCTCTTCTCGTATCAGCACACCACTAACTGCAGTGGTTGATACGGCAAGGTAAAGATATTGCGGTTCTCCCATACTGGTTTAGCCAGGATCGGAGGTTCGGAGAAGTAAGCTTTCAATTGTTTGAAGGCTTCCTCGCACTTTTCGTCCCATAAGAATTTCTTATTATTTTTTAGAAGTTTGTAGAATGGGAGGCACTTATCGGTGGACTTGGATATGAATCGATTTAATGCTGCGATTCGTCCAGTCAATCTCTGTACCTCTCTGGTTGTCTTAGGTGACGGCATTTCTAGAAAGGTAGCTATCTGTTTCGGGTTGGCTTTTATGCCTCTTTCGGTTACGAGGTAACCGAGAAACTCGCTTGAAGGTACCCCGAAGGTGCACTTAGCAGGGTTGAGCTTCATATCGTATTTGTTGAGGATATCGAAGCATTCCCTTAGGTGGGAAATGTGGTTTTCTCCAATTGAGGATTTGACTAGCATATCATCAATATAGACCTTCATGGTTTTCCCGAGCTGGCCAGCGAACATTTTATTCACTAGCCTTTGATAGGTAGCTCCTGCATTTTGTAAACCGAATGGCATGACCTTATAGCAATAGGTCCCTCATTCAGTTATGAATGCAGTTTTCTCTTGATCGTCGGGATCCATCATGATTGATTGTACCCTGAAAAGGCATCCATGAAGGACATGAGCTGGTGGTCAGCAGTGGCCTCGACCAAACGATCGATGTGAGGTAACGGGAAGCTATCTTTGGGGCAAGCTTTATTTAGGTCGGTGAAATCTACGCAGACTCCATTTCCCGTTCTTCTTTTCTACAACTACTGGATTAGCTAACCAGTCGGGGTAATGTACCTCTCGAATGGACCCGGCTTTCGTAAATCGGTCAACTTCGTCGTTAACAGCCTGAGCCTTTTCGAGGCCTAGCTTGCGACGCTTTTGTTTGATCGGTTTGAAAGTAGGGTCTACTTTTAGCTTATGGGTGGTGACGTTCGGATCTATGCCTTTCATGTCGCTGGTGGACCATGCAAAGGTTTTGACATTGCTTTTCAGAAAATCAATGAGCTCCTTTTTGTCTCAGGAGGTAGCTCGGATCCGATGCTCACCTGTCTTTCAGGGTCTGAGTCGTTGATGCAAACTTTTTCAGTGAGGTTCTTGGGGAGACCTCGAATATTTTGTTGCATTTCGCGACCCTCCTGGATCTGTAATTGCTATTGGGGGGATTTTTTGAGGATTTCGAATCCTCTCAAATAGCAGATCATGGATATCTTCTGGCTACCGTGTACGGTAGATATCCCTTCGGGTGTTGGGAATTTCACACATTGATGATACGTCGAGGCTACTGCCTTCATTTTGTGAATCCAGGGTCTTCCCAGGATCGCATGGAACGGGGAAGGTCTGTCGATGACTACTAAGTTGGTCATTTTCATTATTCCACCAGCTATGACTGGGAGCTTGATAGTGCCCAATAAGGTAGCTGTTTCTCCGGAGAAGCCTACGAGATTAGCTTTCTGGCCAATAATTTCGTAGTCGTCTATTTCCATCCCTTTTACGGTGTTGTAGAAAATAAGGTTGACAGAGCTTCCTGTGTCTATCATGAGTTTAGGGACCTCGTATCCTGCGATGTTCAGGGTGACAATCAACGCATCATCGTGAGGTCTGTCAAGGTTTGAGGTCTCGCTTTCCCAGAAAGAGATCTTAGTAATGGACTCGGGGTTGGGAGGCTTAGGTCTAGTGTTAGACATAGCCTTCCGTACGTGATTCTTAATGGAGTTGACGGAGTCTTGACACATATCGGATCCTCCGAGGATGTAGTCTACCCTTAAGTTGGGGCTCGATTGAGGTAGCGGTTTGCTCAAGAGAGCTTCGACTTGTAAACTTTTTCCTTGGGGGAATTTTCTAAGAATCATATCGACTCTTTTCTTGGGAGCTGGAGGTGGCGAATCGGTCTCCTTCTCAGGTGACCTATCGCGCTTTGGAGAGGTGTCTCTCGGACCTCTTTTCTGATAAGGTGGTGGCTTTTCAAGGTCCACCCCCTTTATTTCTCCGGCTGCGAATTTAGCTGCCAGTTGTCGTTGGAGGTCCCAACATTCCTCAGTTGAGTGCCCTTTCCGATCGTGATAAGAGCAGTGTTTGTTCTCATCATATCCTTTTGACCAGGAGGTTTTGTTTGCTGCGGCGATAGGTTTTTCTTCCTTATCTTCCTCGATTGCGTAGGAATGTTCTCCCTGGGTCTGATTGTTTCGAGAGTTCCCCTTTTTATGAGGTCCTTTTGCTTCTGAGGCTTCACCTTTCGGGTGATTCTGGGGTTTCTTGTGGAGTTTATCCAGTGCAGCTGTTTCCTCTTCCAAGGTGACATATCTAGACGCTTTATGAAGACCATCGTCGATAGTTGGGGGAGGATTGAGCATTAGCTCCGACCAAAGTTCCGATTTATACCAGAGACCTCTTCTGAGAGCCTCGATGGCGACCTGGTCGTTGGGGTTTGAGAGCTTAGTTCCCACTGCTCTGAATTTTTTGATGTAGGCTCGTGGTGAGTCTCCCACTCCCTGTCTGATTTTCCAGAGGTCAGCCTCGGATGCTTGCTTTAGGATATGAGTCGAGTATTGCTTCATGAAAGCGTTGCTTAACTGGTCGAAGTTATCTATCGAATTTGGTTCGAGACCACAGAGAACCATTCGAGGGCTGTTCCGACTAGATTTTCGGCGAATGTCCTGCAGTAACCTGCTTCGCATTCTTCTTTCGTAAAGTGAGCTTTCACGATAGCTAGCCGGAAGGCTCTCAGGTAAGCCTTTGGGTCTGAGGTCCCGTCGTATTCGGGGATCCTAATTTTTCGTGTGTCTCTTATGTAAGAGTTGGCAATTCTGTCAGTGAATGGAGTTCCACAGGTCTCCTCGATCAAGCTCTCGATCTCGGGAGCTGAGCTCGTTGCCTTGTGGACTTGAGCACCCAGCTTTTGGAGAGCTGCGTGAGTCCGCTCCATATATCTACGAATAGCCTCAGGTCCCTCTAGAGGAAGGACAGTCGGGTCATCGTTAGGTACCTGACGAGCATGTACCTGGCGAACAGGTCCCTGATGGAATCGTGTTCGATCATTTTTTCCAACTGCTCGGTGGGCTGATTTGCTCACTGGCTATTGGGTTATTTTGACGAGTTAGGTTAGTGGGGCGAGCTGTAGGATCAGCATTCGTCCTTTGATGTTCGCCCGGATTCGTGTTTAGGTTTCTGGCCCGAAACACCGGAGCTGACGTTCTGCCCCCTGACGGGTCGGATACTCCTTCTCTTGACTTAAAAATAGGTGGTGGAGGAGGTAAGCGAGCGCTCTGACCAGTAACCTGATCGGGAATAGAGCTAGTCGATGCTATGTTGCTTCCCATAGCACTGGTGAGGGGTGGACTGAACACGGGAGCTGTCCTAGCATGAGGCGTTTGGAAAGCTGGTCCATGTTCTCCCGATCAAGTGTTATCAAGGGAAAAGTCGAGACATCCTCGAGGGAACGAGGGGTCAGTTATTCGATCTCGGAAGGTCACTCCCAAGCCCTGACGTTGCGGTGGTTGGGTTGTTGCGGTTAGAGATCTAGTGACCTCTTCAAATCGTTGCTGCTGAGCGGCTAGCTGTTGCATTGTACGCTCACCTTCTTGAGCTTTTTCTACCAGCTGCATCATCATGCGACGGATCTCAGAGAGCTGAGCCTCCGTCTGGTTCGGAGCAGGTTGGTGCTGAGGGGTAACGAGGGCTGGGAGCCCTGGATCGATCCCACTGGAGGTTCTCGTGTTGGCTGCTCCAGCACTGTTCATCGAGATACTGTTCATCGAGATACTGTTCATCGAGATACTGTTCATCGAGATACTGTTCTTCCAGTACTGTTCATCCGAGTACTGTTCATCGGGATACTGTTCATCGGGATACTGTTCATCGGGATACTGTTCACCGAGATACTGTTCACCGAGATACTATTCTTCCAATACTGTTCATCCGAGTACTGTTCATCGGGATACTGTTCATCGGGATACTGTTCACCGAGATACTGTTCACCGAGATATTGTTCTTCCAGTACTGTTCATCCGAGTACTGTTCATCGGGATACTGTTCATCGTTAGATGAATTTGTTGTCTGATCGACTGGATTCATCCTTAAGTTGGAGTAAGGGATTCCATCGTTTCTTCCCCACAGACGGCGCCAATTGTGAGGGATTAAACTCACTACCTGGATTTTAGATCAGGTTTAAGGTTTAGGATAGGTTAGGGAAAGATAACGCGGGCTGAATCCCGTAATAACTTGTTGAATGAACTTTGATTTGTATTGATGATTTTGATAAAGAGTGATTACAAAGAGTGATCCTTTATGATTACAAAGATAATAAGAATGTGATGTGAATGAGAATGTTTTCAGAGTATCGAGTGAAATATGGATCGAATATATCTTCTTTCTTGACTTGCTTTCTCTTTAAATAGCCTCAGGTCCCGTCGGTTGCTACCAACAGGTTCCCGAGATCCTCTCCGTGATTTGAGGGATTTGTAACAGCTTCCCTTTGACCGGGTCCTGCGCCTATTTACTTGTCCACGAGCTACCTCTTTGACCGGGTCCTGCGCCTGATTACTTGTCAACGAGCTGCCTCTTTTCCTTGACCTCTCTGATGAACATCTCCAGCTCACAGCCTCCGGATCTGACTTAGCTGTTTTTGAAGATTGAATTCATGATGGGCCTTTCACGGCCTGTTATCATTTCTTATTGTCTATCACTAGCTAGGAGGTCATATTTAGGTTCAACAGATCCCTGGTATCTTCTTGAGCAAGGGCCTGGGAGTCGAAGACCTATCCTGAAGCTGGAGAAAACTTATGCCTGGATATTTTTCCCCAACAGTTTGCCCTTTATTCCTTGATTTACTCGTGGAAATCAAGGGATAACATGTTTTTCCCGAGCCTTAGTAGTTTTCTCTTGGATACCTTATCTTCTTGCAGTGGGTCAGACCGGGACCCTAACTGGGAACTATGATTCAAGAAGGCTTTTGAATTTCTTGACCCAATCGCTGAAAGATCCTTCGGATCGTCCGTAATTACCATAATCTTCATTCTTGGATCCCACTTTCCTTTCGAGGATCCCGTCTTTATTCCAAGAGATCTTGGTAGCGGGGTTCATTTGAATTTGAATTTCCCGAGCCCAGTCTTGGGAACTCCGAGATCTCGGATCCGCGGATTTTCCGAGAAGAACTCCAACGGCTCTCTACCCTTTTTGTATATATATATATTCTCTTTTTCGTGTAACGTCTCCTCAACCCCGAAGCTTGCCATTTCTCGTGCCAATTCTTGAAGCTTTTTAATGGCAGAAATGAGCGAATTGGAAAAGAGATCGAACTCCTTGTCGTCCGGGTCCAGCAGCCCACCGTCACGCTGTGACACAAACGTGCGAAATCCTTTGAGCCCAACTCCCCTGTCGTTTGTTTCTTCGGGACCCCCGCAAGTGGGTCCTGCATCAACGGTTAGGGAGGACGAGTTGTGCGATTGGCGAAAAAGTATTCGCTTCCTCCTTCCGTCGTTCTTCGCGTTCCCGGACTGTCAGAGCGGGCTTCCGATGGTATGCCCGAGGAGATTGCTATCTATGAAGCTTTCTTTGAATCGGGCTTCAGAGGCGACGTACCATCGTTGATATCGAGTCTATGCAGCTACTTCCATATTTCTCCATCCCAGCTTAATCCTCCAGCTTGGTGTATCCTCATAGCTATCCAAAACCTCGGAGATGAAGAAGATCTGGCTTTCGGAGTTAATGAAGTACTTTTCGCTTATCATCTAGCTCCGATCAATGTGCACGAGGGGCGTTTTCATCTTCGTCCGAGATCGGGGCTTCCCATAGTCGAGGAGCTTCCCAAGACTGATCGGAAGAGATTGGCTTTTGTGAAGAAATGGCCAGAGAGATATGTTTTTATGACTCTCCCAGGATCCCATTATCGGTGGAACTTCGTAGGTAAGGGGTTTTAGTAGACGCTCTTTCTCACGAGTTCTGACGATGGAATCTATCTGATTTGCATTTCTCCTTCCCCCCCTTTTTTAGAGGGAACTCATTCAGCTCCCGTCGAGGGCGAACGCAATGTTCTTCAGGTACGGAAGCTCCCCCTCGAGCGACGCCGCGTGACCCATCTTCTCAGTTTGGAGGTCCTGCGCCGTAGCAAGCTATGGGGTAGGTTATTTCTTTGCGACCTACAGGTATTCCTCTTTCACATAATAACTCGCGAAATATCTTTTTTCAGAAGACAAAAGGGAAGGAGATCCTGAAGATCCGATGATGGCTTTTAAGAAGGCCACAGATGCCATATCGACGAGAAGGGACTCATCCAGCAGGAATGCTTCGGGCGATGGAGCCTTGACCGTTGGTAACAAGCGTAGAATGATAATGAGGGATGGTGACTCCTCTCCATTACGAGGCGGCAGGCCTAGGGAAGGTGTAAGCACGCGTTCACAGCGGCCGTTGCTGACTGGGTACTCATCTGGAGGGTTGTCTGACGTGCTAGCTGATTTGAATGCCAATGTGTTCGCGAGGATGCAGGTTCTTCCCTCGGACAAGGACTCCTCTGGGATTACTCAGCAGGTTCAGGGCGAACTCTTTCAGGTGAGATATGGATAGGACCTTGTATTATAAGTCCGCAGTTCATAAGACTTGTTTTCCTATGCAGGTTCTTTCTGATTTGCATCATCTGAAGGATCGAATAGCGGAGGAGGGTTCATCAATGAATCGAGATGAGGTTTCGGAATTAACCCATCAATTATCTGAGGAGAAGAGTAGGCGTGTTGCAAAGGAATTGGAGCTGAGGGACCTTCAAGCAAAGGTTCGGGTGTGGGAACCGAAATTCGCACTGTCGATTTTAGTTAAGTTTAAACGTAGGAAAACTAAGTTGACCTAGTTTTCCCCGAGGATCCCGGCTATCTGCTGGGCCACGCACGACGAAGTTAATACGAGTTTAGTTTGGGAATAAATATGTAAAAAAAAGAGAGCAAAAGAAAGAATCTTATTTCCGAATTCGCGGAGAGCGTTTGAACACAGGTCGAGATCTCGGCCGAAAGAGCTGTCCATCGTCGCTAGTCTAAAACCTAGATCTAACCTAGTTGAGTCGCAGCTCGCTAAAAAGGAAATAAAAGCCTAAGTTCTAAGTTGCTCTAGAGTGGTTTCTTTCTTCTGATTTCGGATCCCCCTTCCTCTGCTCCTAGCCTTGCTTATATACTCCCATATGACGGTCTATTCTTGATGGGCTGAGTCTGCCGCGAGCTGGGCTTTTTCCATTTTTGTCGGCCTTCATGTTTATCGGGAAAGTTGACATTTATCCTTTCGGAAATTTGACATTTATCCTTCCGGAAGTTTAACATTTATCTTGTTATGTGAAGATAATTGTAAACCGTCGTATCTATCTTTTAGAAAATCGTAAATGGGCCGTCCGATCGGGTTTGGTCCCTTTCGGGCCGTCTTCCGGACTTCCGTTGTTTTCTACGATTTCTTTGAAAGAATGCTCCTACTTGGATGTCGAGTCTTTCGGAAGATCTTCGATCCATTGCTGAGGCGAATGGTGTTTTAAGATAACCATCACCGTTTTATACGAAGTCTTTCTGCCCGTTGACGTCTTACGGGTTCTCCGAAATCTTGGAGCAGGAAAAGGAGTTTTGTTTGCGGGATCTCGGAAAGTCGCAAAACACGGATTTCTGGCGACCCGGGGGCCTAGAACTTACGCACAAAGACTAGCCGCCCGACGACCCGAGCAAGCACGGGGCTAGCCGCCCGGTGACCACGGCCAGCACGGGGGCTAGCCGCCCGGCGGCCACGGCCAGCACGGGGGCTAGCCGCCCGGCGGCCACGGCCAGCACGGGCGCTAGCCGCCGGCGGCTACGGCCAGCACGGGGGCTATCCGCCCGGCGGCCACGGCCAGCACAGGCGCTAGCCGCCAGCGGCTACGGCCAGCCCGGGGGCTAGCCGCTCCGGGGCTAGCCGCCCGGCGGCCACGGCCAGCACGGGCGCTAGCCGGCGGCGGCTACGGCCAGCACGGGGGCTATCCGCCCGGCGGCCACGGCCAGCACGGGCGCTAGCCGCCGCCGGCTACGGCCAGCCCGGGGGCTAGCCGCTCGGGGGCTAGCCGCCCGGCGGCCACGGCCAGCACGGGCGCTAGCCGCCGGCGGCTACAGCCAGCACGGGGGCTAGCCGCCCGGCGGCCACGGCCGCAACCGGAGTCGGCTGCTCGGTTCCTTCGGCTTGTGCGTGTTTTTGCGTTCTTTTTAGTTTTCCGTAGGTTTTTCCTCGTGTAGAAAACGTTTCTAGCCGTTGATTTCGAGATGATTAATCTCGAACTTAATATTTTTCCAAGGTTTCTCGATTAACAATTAGTCTCTCGAGGTTGCTCTAACATCTTTCATGTTTTTCCGAGACTTTCGGACATCGATTTCGTCTTGACCGATTTTGACCCCAACATTTAGCCCCCCAGCTAGCTAGGAGCCGTAGGGTTTGTAGGTCCTAGCTTGCGGTATGGTTCGTGAGGAAAGTATGGAGACGAAATCGTGTCG
This sequence comes from Raphanus raphanistrum subsp. raphanistrum, assembly GCA_019706035.1. NCBI lineage: Eukaryota > Viridiplantae > Streptophyta > Magnoliopsida > Brassicales > Brassicaceae > Raphanus > Raphanus raphanistrum. The sequence goes on along the minus strand of JACZFZ010000011.1, from coordinate 1,314,230 downwards.
AAGGTCGGGGTGAATAGTCAAATCCTTGCCTATAAAGACTTGTGAATTCTTTACCATTCTTATTTCACCCAAGAATCTTAAGTTAATCTCTCTCTTGCAAATTCTCTCTCTACCTTTAAGAAAAGAATGATTTCAAGATCAAAATCCTCGAGGAGGCAGTCTCACTCGTCTTCGGATAGTTTCCATGCCGAGGAGAAAGTTCTGAAACCCGAGGTTCCAGAGATTGACAGGAGCGCGTATTGCGACGCCGTCTTCGGTTCTGATGCTCCCCTTCCCGTGATCCCGATTCCCCGGCGACCTCTGAGGGCGCGTAAGGAAACTGACTCGCCGAGCGAAGTATCCTTTGAATATCTCGGAACTCTTCGAGAGTTTTATGAGGTTCCGAAGGGAGTCATGTTTCGCATTCCTCGTGGGAATGAGAGTTCGGAGCATCCTCCGAAGGGTTACTTTACTTGCTACGAGGCGTTCCTGACGCAATGCCGACTGTGGTTCCCAATCCCTAGAGTCATTGTTCAGGCTCTCGACCGTTTCGGAATCGTAATCAGCCAGCTGAACGTGCCGGCTTTGGAAAGCTGGCTTGGCGTTGTGATTTTGAGTTACGAGTTAGGGATGGACCTTAGCCCTGCTGACTTTGAAGGGTTGTGGAACTCCAAGACGACGAGCATCAATGGAGTACACTCCATGAAGGCGAGGACCGATTTTTCGGTAATCCATGGAGTCACCTCGCACGCCAAGGATTACGTTGACCGTTTCTTTTTCGTGAGGATAGATGGAGAGTCTGTCGAGGAAGGCTTTCTCCACCTATTCCCGACGGACTGGTTGTACCAACGAGGTAAGATTGTCGCATCCCCTTTCTTAGAATCCGAAAAGCGAGTACTGAACGTGTGTGTTTTTTGTTTTTTTTTTTGTTTTTTTGTTTTTTTGTTTTTTTTTGTTCAGAGAACAGGTGTCTCGCGCATGTTCCTTCCGATCTTTTGACCAAGAGAGACATTTTTAGGAGAATGCCTTGTTCCTGGAACTCCTTTACTCTTGACCGGATTCGAGGGGCGGTCGCGCTTCACCGATCGCGAGGCGGTACGCGGCCCTGTGTCAATGATGGATCCTACGTTTTTGCCCCTTCAAGGCGGAGGCGGAGATCTCGGAAGGATAAAGGGATTGCTTTCGAGGCCTCGTCGGGAAATGGTGAGCTGCCGAGATAAGATCCTGACTTCACTACAGAGAATCAGGGTGTTCCTCCCCCGGGTGACTTCCTTGATGAACTCCCTCCGGCGTTTTCCCGTGACGAGTCTTTGGACAACGAGGAGAGGGACAAGGTGACTGCGGAGGGTGCTCGCTTGGTCAACGAGGTTTGTTTTCGAAACTTGAGTAAATCCCCTTTTCTTTTTATGTGGAACACATCGATCGATGGAAGTTTCTGTACTGCCCGGCTGGCCCGTTTCAAAGCGGAGGAAACGGAAAGGGAATTCGCCAAGTATCGGTTGGAGCTGGAGGAGCAAAAACGCCGGCAAGCCGAGGTCCAGGCTCGAGCCCTCGTTCGTGCGGAAAGGAGCGGGCAGAGAAGAGCTGCCGCCGAGCTGAACCGAAGGGCCGAAATTTTCTCTACCGAATTCGAAGTGTACAAAGAGGCTCAGGACTTTGTAGGCGATTTTCGCGAGTGTCGTGGTTCGGTCGGTACTCTACACAAGATGCAGCGTGAGGGTTTCTCTCTTTCTGGCGAACTTGCCGCGATGGATGGCTCGATAAGAATATGCGCTAACGCCGAATCTTTTGTTCCTCCGATCGAAGGGAGAATTCGAGAGTTGTGGAATCCTATCCAAGTCTCGGAAGATACGGCGGATGTAGGCGCGGGTTTGAATGCAGGCGACGGGGGTGAAGAGGTCGACCAGCCCGACTCCTCGTTTGGAATATCTCTAACCGATTGTTATGCATTCGATTATAATTTGTGATAGGCCAAGTGTGGCTGTTTGTATGTGTTGGGGTCAAAAACGGTTACCTCGAAATCAACGGCTAAGTCTATTTGTCATACGAAAAACCTTCCGAAAAACGAACACGAACACCCGTAAACCGAAGGAACCGAGCAGCCGACCCCGGCCTTGGCCGTAGCCGCCGGGCGGCTAGCCCCGTGCTGGCCGTGGCCGCCGGCGGCTAGCGCCCGTGCTGGCCGTGGCCGCCGGGCGGCTAGCCCCGTGCTGGCCGTGGCCGCCGGCGGCTAGCGCCCGTGCTGGCCGTGGCCGCCGGGCGGCTAGCCCCGTGCTGGCCGTGGCCGCCGGCGGCTAGCGCCCGTGCTGGCCGTGGCCGCCGGGCGGCTAGCCCCGTGCTGGCCGTGGCCGCCGGCGGCTAGCGCCCGTGCTGGCCGTGGCCGCCGGGCGGCCAGCCCCGTGCTGGCCGTGGCCGCCGGCGGCTAGCGCCCGTGCTGGCCGTGGCCGCCGGGCGGCTAGCCCCGTGCTGGCTCGGGTCTTCGGATAACGATCTTCGCTACACGAATCCCAGTCCCCGGCAATCTGAAGTCTGTACTTCGATTCTTTCCCAAGTCCTCGCAAGACGAATCATCGAGATTCCGTGTACGAAACTCCGGTTCTTACTCCAATCTAAGATTGTCGGAAACGTTTCGGAAACCCGTAAGATATCGACGGGAAGGAGGATCTAAAATTCTTCGTACGAAACAGCGATGGTTATCTTAAGACACCACTCGTCTCAACTCTACGAACGAATGAAGAACTTCCAAAGAAATTGTAGAAAACGACGGAAGTCCTAGAAACGGCCTGAAAGGGACCAAACACGATCGGACAGTCCGTTTACGATTATCTGAGGTAGATACGACGATTTACATTTATCTTTGCATAGCAAGATAAATGTTAATCTTCCGGAAAGATCAATGTAAAGTTTCCCGATGGAAGCCGACGAAAATGGAAAGAAGCCCGTCTTGCGGCCCAGAAGGAGAATAGACCGTCATAAGAAGGAGTATATAAAGGAGCTTTGGGAGAGGAAGAAGGGCAAAAAAAAAAGATCTCAAAGAGAGAGCAAATCCGAAACTTAGGGACTTAGAGAATTCCTGCTAGCTTAGGACTTAGGAGTTTAGACTAGCGGAGCAAAGCTTAGAACGTTTTGTCTCTTTTATTTCCGTCGTTTTTCGCTTCAGCGTTTCTCTACTTCCCTTTTTCGGAAGAATATTGTACCATCTATTCAATAAAACGCCTTAGTGCAATTTTTCCGCTACGTTGCTTTATTTTATCAATTTCGTTTGGTTATCGCAGAGAATCCGAGCCTTCAGGGAAAACTAGGTTTACTTAGTTTTCCTTCGATTTACTTAACTAAAATCGACAGTGCGAATTTCGGTTCCCACAGTTTGGCGCTAGAAGGAGGGGGGATCGGATTCTCTTACTCAAAAACCTACGATTGATAACAACAGCATGGCCACATCGCCTGTCCGCAACATCGTGTCGTTCGGGGATAGAGCAACGGCTGGTCAAGCCAAACCTCACGACGAACTCCTCGTTATCAGACTAACGATCCAGGACATCGACGTAGCGAGAATTTCTGTCGACACCGGATGCTCGACAAATATTATATATAAAAACACCCTCGAGAGGATGGGAATCGACTTAAACGCTATCACGGACGATCCCAATCCGATAATCGGACTCTCAGGAAACATCACTATGACCCTCGGCTCGGTCGATCTTTCGGTCAGAGCCGGGAGCGTCACAAAGACGGCATAATTTTTGGTAGTCGACGGTCCAGCAGCATATAACGCGATCGTCGGGACTCCGTGGTTAAATTCCATGCGAGAAATCCCCTCGACTTTCCATCTGTGCCTCAAATTTCCGACCCTCTCCGGAGTGGAAACGATACAAGGAGATCGTAAAGCGCCGCAAGTCTGCTTGGCCGCTGGGTTAAAACGGAAAAACTCTGAGCCCGAAACTAAACCAAAAAAGCAAGCAACCCACGAACCAGGATCGCAGGACCCTCCAGAAATTTTCTGGCAATCGCAAAGAGCTGAGGTCCTGGAGGGGAAACGTGAGCCCACTTGCGAACCTGTAATTTCGGTCTGCCTCGACGAGACTAACCCAGAGCGGTGCGTAGAGATTGGAGCCAATCTTCGCGATCCGTTGAAAGCAGAACTCATCGCATGTCTCAAGAAGAACCTTAACACGTTCGCTTGGGCTGCGGAAGATATGCCGGGAATCGACATTAACATAACGTGTCACGAACTCAACATTGATCCAACTCACAAACCCGTAAAACAAAAGAGGCGAAAGCTAGGCCCCGAACGGGCGACTGCGGTTAATGAGGAAGTCGAAAGACTCCTCAAAGTTGGATCAATAACAGAAGTAAGATATCCCGACTGGCTCGCCAATCCCGTCTTCGTCAAGAAAAAGAATGGGAAATGGCGAGTGTGCGTCGACTTTACCGATCTCAACAAAGCGTGCCCGAAGGACTGTTTTCCGCTTCCGCACATCGACCGTCTGGTCGAAGCAACCGCAGGAAACAAACTCCTATCGTTCATGGACGCGTTCTCCGGTACAATCAAATCATGATGAATCCCGAAGACCGCGAGAAGACAGCATTCATTACCGACCGAGGAACCTATTGCTACAAAGTAATGCCTTTCGGTCTTAAGAACGCCGGTGCCACGTATCAGCGACTCGTCAATCGGATGTTTGCCAAGCAACTCGGAAAAACCATGGAGGTGTATATCGACGATATGTTGGTAAAATCTCTTGACGAGCGCGATCACGTAGTTCACCTAGAAGAATGCTTTGAGAGATTGAACCAGCACAACATGAAACTCAATCCAGCAAAATGCAGATTCGCCGTAGCGTCGGGAGAATTTCTCGGTTACCTCGTAACATTCCGCGGAATAGAGGCCAATCCGAAACAAATCAACGCACTGATAGAAATGGCCTCCCCGAGAACCAAGCGGGAAGTCCAGAGGCTGACCGGACGAGTCGCGGCCTTAAACCGATTCATCTCTCGCTCCACGGATAAGTGTCTCCCTTTCTACGAAACCTTAAAGGGGAACAAAAAGTTCGAGTGGTCAGAAGATTGCGAGAAAGCTTTCCAACAGCTGAAGCAGTATCTGGCCACCCCTCCTATCCTCGCAAAACCCGTAGTCGGAGAGCCCTTGTTCCTCTACATCGCAGTATCCGCATCAGCAGTCAGTGGCGTCCTGATTCAAGAAGAATTCGGAGAACAGAAACCAGTCTTCTACATTAGTAAAACGTTACTAGATGCCGAGACTCGGTATCCGCTGATGGAAAAATTGGCACTCGCTGTCATAACTTCGGCAAGAAAACTTAGACCATATTTTCAATCTCATACCATCGTGGTGCTTACCACTTTCCCGTTACGGACGATTCTACACAGTCCAAGCCAGTCTGGTAGACTCGCGAAGTGGGCAATTGAACTAAGCGAGTACGATATCGAATATCGTCCAAAGACCTGCACGAAATCGCAGGTACTCGCGGACTTCTTGGTAGAATTACCCACGACGGATTTAACTAACGAGGATCCTGGGTCAACGTGGGATCTCCATGTCGATGGATCTTCGACCAAGCAAGGATCTGGAATCGGGAACCGGCTCACTTCGCCGACAGGAGAAATCCTCGAGCAATCATTCCGCTTGGATTTTCGTGCATCGAACAACGAAGCGGAATATGAGGCGCTGATTGCGGGCCTACGATTGGCCCAGGGGCTGAAGATTCGAAACATTCACGCTTACTGCGACTCTCAGTTAGTCGCAAACCAGTTCAGCGGAGAATACGAAGCAAGGGATGAAAGGATGAACGCATATCTGAAGGTCGTCCAAGATTTGGCCCACGATTTTCAGCAATTTGCGCTAACCAGGATTCCCCGCTCGGAAAACGTCCAAGCTGACGCTTTAGCCGCTCTCGCCTCAAGCTCGGATCCAGGGCTTAAGAGAATAATTCCCGTTGAATTCATAGAGCATCCAAGCATCGGGCCGCCGGTAATCGCCAACCTGATCAGAACGCAGATCGAAGGCGCGGAAGAAAACGAAGATCAACCGGAAGACGACGCAGACCAAACAGACTATGGCTGCGACACTCCCTGGTTAGAACCTATCAAAGCCTACATCGTAGATGGTACCCTACCCACGGAGAAATGGGCAGCCCGGAAAATAAAAATCCAGGCAGCACGATATGTAACCGTGGAAGGCGAAATCTACAAATGGCGATTCTCCGGACCTCTCATGACTTGCGCGGAAGGAGAAAAGGCGAGAAAAATCATGGAAGAGGTTCATTCCGGATCGTGCGGGAACCACTCCGGCGGAAGGTCTCTCGCAACAAAAATAAAACGCCACGGATTCTACTGGCCAACTATGGTAAAGGATTGCGAGAAGTTCGCTCGGAAATGCGAGAAGTGTCAGCGGCACGCCCCGACAATTCATCAGCCCGCCGAAATCCTCTCTTCTATCTCGTCCCCGTACCCTTTCATGCGATGGTCGATGGACATCGTCGGACCAATGCACAAATCAAAACAAAAACGTTTCCTGCTGTTCCTCACAGATTTCTTTTCAAAATGGGTGGAAGCATAATCCTACGCAAGTATCAAAGACGTACAAGTCGAGAACTTCGTTTGGAAAAACATCATAACCAGACACGGTGTCCCATACGAAATCGTAACGGACAACGGGTCCCAGTTTATTTCCACTCGATTCGAGGCATTCTGCGAAAAATGGAAAATACGACTTAACAAGTCTACTCCCAGATACCCACAGTGCAACGGACAGGCTGAAACCATAAACAAAACCGTCCTAGACAGATTGAAAAAACGCTTGGAAGCCAAAAAGGGACGATGGGCAGAAGAACTCGAAGGGGTCCTTTGGTCTCATCGAACCACTCCAAGACGAGCAACGGGGGAAACTCCATTCGCTCTCGTTTACGGAGCAGAATGCATGATTCCAGCGGAAGTAGAATTCCCCGGCGTACGGGGGAGGTTTCTTCCCGAACGGGAAGATCTGAATAATGCCATGCTGCTGGATAATCTTGACCTCGTCAATGAACGTCGCGACCAAGCCCTCATTCGAATTCAAAATTACCAGCAGGCCGCCGCAAAATACTACAACGCGAACGTGCGTCCTCGAAGATTCAAAGAGGGTGATCTGGTCTTGCGAAAAGTCTTCCAAAACACTGCCGAACGAAACGCGGGAAAACTGGGAGCAAACTGGGAAGGACCATACAAAATCATAAAAGTCGTCCGACCAGGTTCTTATCAAATCGCGAACATGCAAGACGTAAAAAATCCCGAGAACTTGTAATGCGATGCATCTCAAGAAATACTACCACTAGATCGTAAACGTGGACAACAGAACTACGAGATGGCTTGATCCTCGAAAGAGGTACGTAGGCAACTCGCCAAAATCGGTGGGTTCAGCCATCCCCCCCCCGATTTAAAAGGGGGGAGTGGGCACGATTTTCGAAAAAACTGAACTTCGAAATCTTTCCGCAAATCAATTCGCCTGACGGCCTCAACAATGGATCCAGTATCCACCAAATAAATCATAAACTATCGCCCGGCAACATTCCGCGATTTCTAAAAAGCCCATAGACCTTTATGGCATAAGAAAAACAAACTTCAAAGCACTGCGAGACGTCGCTTAGTGCCTGAACATTCGTTTTTCGATTAAAACCTTCATACGCCTTCTAAACGGCATCATATCGTTGTTGCTGATCACAACAAACGAACTCTAACGTCCTTAACAGACAAGCCACCTAAGGGTAGGCTCTTTTACATCCAACAAGGATCCCATAGCGCGCTATACAAAAAATCCAAATTTGGTTCAGCACTTCGTAAAGGAAGTAGCTCGATTCGTGCCCATACAAATCATATAAGCCGATACCACTTCGCGGATTTTAAAACGGTACGAATCAGGTTAAAATCACGAACAGGCAAAACGAAAGCAGATTTGTCATCGCACAGCCTCAGTCTGAGAGTAAACCTAGGTCGTGCCCTAAACCCAGTCTTGCTGGTATCTTAAACATCTCATAGGCAAAGCGTCAACGACGCGAGATCCCAAAACTTGTCTCTTCACTCAAGTCTGTACGTTTCCACGAATTTTCGCGTAAATCGTAAACCGCAGGAAAATCTCGCTTTGTACAAACTACGGATACGGTGATCGTCAGGGAGGCAGGAATGAGACGACAACTCACACCCTGCCCCTCTAACTTCGACAAACAGAAGTTCTAAACGCAAAATATTTTATAAACGCGCACCGCGAATTCAATACAACCCCCTAAAAAGGGCAGGGATTCAAAGCCACCAACGGCCAGTCCCGAAATCATACATGATGGCCAACCAACGGCCGAAATACAACCAAAATAAAAATCCCCTCAGGGATTGATCAACCTAGGCGTCCTCCGGGACACCGCCTTCATCTTCCGACTCACCCAAAGCAGGAACAGCCTCGCCATCGCCCTCGCCGACTTCCTCACCACCCTTGTCCGCAACAATTCCAGCATCCTGGACCTCTGGAATTTCCGAGCTCGGGACCAGGGTACCCGAGGATGACGGGCCGGCAAGCTCCGCCGCAGTGCAAGTTCCCATCTCCTCAAAACGCTGAATCCGCCTCTTAAGACGTCGAACTTCCGAGGACTTGCTCTTCTTCTCCTCCTTCGCCTTGAGCAGCGAGCTCACAGTCTTTCCCAGATCACGCTCGAGATCGCTGATCATAGCTTCGAGCGTCGACATCTGGGCAGCATGAGTGCTCTCAATCGATTGAAGCACGGCCTCGGTACGCTTCAGAGTTTCCCGCGACGAATCCAGCTCCTTGGACAAACGTGTAACCTCCAGTCCGCAATCGCCAAGCATCCCGTCGATCAACAACACAAACTGATCACACGAGAGAATGTGAGAATCAAGGGAATAGCAAAGGGTAGAAAGTTTTCACAAAATACCTTGGAGCGATGCTGAGATAGTCTCGCCGAAACTTCGCCTTCCTCACTCCTAGTACACCTTTTCCTCTTCGCTGATTCGGCAGCCCCAGCTCTTGAACGACCCCTCGATGGTGGAACAGCGTTGGACGCGGGAAGTCCCAAGACGATCTCCCTCTTCTTTTCTGGAGGAGGAGGCATGACTTCTACCGCATCCTCCGAAACCACTAACGGCGCGAAAGGGGAACCCTCCGGACGAGCCTGGACATCGGATGCTTGCTCCGGAACGACAATTTCTCCAGCAGGCAAAGAGACATCGGGTCCAGAGGCTGGAAGTGTGGAGATCGGGACAGGAGTAACGTCGGGTCCAAGAACCAAGGCCGCGGGATCCGGAGTTAAAGTGACATCGGATCCGAGAGTCGGAACCACGGAAGTAGCACTAGGACATGCCACGCTAGACTCCATCTCAGCACGGCGTCGCTCCATCTTGTCCTGAAAAGAACTAAACCCCTTGACGAATGTCTGCGTAAGAGCAGGAGCATCCTGCGCCGGCGAGGCTTGGTTAGCTTCACTCATTTCGACATCGGAATCCTTCTTTTCATTTGGAGAGAAAGCCATGTTTTCTGAAATTCGAGAAAAAGAGAGTGAGTGAAAAATGAGAGGGAGATGGGGTGCTACTTATAAGAAATCAAAGGTGGTAGAGTTTTTCGGAATAAAATATTCTTAGCCGAAAATTTCGATTTTCAAATCTTTCGCACACAAAATCGCTCCCGCATCTTGCATGCTGGGGGGCTAACTGTTGGGGTCAAAAACGGTTACCTCGAAATCAATGGCTAAGTCTATTTGTCATACGAAAAACCTTCCGAAAAACGAACACGAACACCCGTAAACCGAAGGAACCGAGCAGCCGACCCCGGCCTTGGCCGTAGCCGCCGGGCGGCTAGCCCCGTGCTGGCCGTGGCCGCCGGCGGCTAGCGCCCGTGCTGGCCGTGGCCGCCGGGCGGCTAGCCCCGTGCTGGCCGTGGCCGCCAGCGGCTAGCGCCCGTGCTGGCCGTGGCCGCCGGCGGCTAGCGCCCGTGCTGGCCGTGGCCGCCGGGCGGCTAGCCCCGTGCTGGCCGTGGCCGCCGGCGGCTAGCGCCCGTGCTGGCCGTGGCCGCCGGGCGGCTAGCCCCGTGCTGGCCGTGGCCGCCGGCGGCTAGCGCCCGTGCTGGCCGTGGCCGCCGGGCGGCTAGCCCCGTGCTGGCTCGGGTCTTCGGATAACGATCTTCGCTACACGAATCCCAGTCCCCGGCAATCTGAAGTCTGTACTTCGATTCTTTCCCAAGTCCTCGCAAGACGAATCATCGAGATTCCGTGTACGAAACTCCGGTTCTTACTCCAATCTAAGATTGTCGGAAACGTTTCGGAAACCCGTAAGATATCGACGGGAAGGAGGATCTGAAATTCTTCGTACGAAACAGCGATTGTTATCTTAAGACACCACTCGTCTCAACTCTACGAACGAATGAAGAACTTCCAAAGAAATTGTAGAAAACGACGGAAGTCCTGGAAACGGCCCGAAAGGGACCAAACACGATCGGACAGTCCGTTTACGATTATCTGAGGTAGATACGACGATTTACATTTATCTTTGCATAGCAAGATAAATGTTAATCTTCCGGAAAGATAAATGTAAAGTTTCCCGATGGAAGCCGACGAAAATGGAAAGAAGCCCGTCTTGCGGCCCAGAAGGAGAATAGACCGTCATAAGAAGGAGTATATAAAGGAGCTTTGGGAGAGGAAGAAGGGCAAAAAAAAAAAGATCTCAAAGAGAGAGCAAATCCGAAACTTAGGGACTTAGAGAATTCCTGCTAGCTTAGGCTAGCGGAGCAAAGCTTAGAACGTTTTGTCTCTTTTATTTCCGTCGTTTTTCGCTTCAGCGTTTCTATACTTCCCTTTTTCGGAAGAATATTGTACCATCTATTCAATAAAACGCCTTAGTGCAATTTTTCAGCTACGTTGCTTTATTCTATCAATTTCGTTTGGTTATCGCAGAGAATCCGAGCCTTCAGGGAAAACTAGGTTTACTTAGTTTTCCTTCGATTTACTTAACTAAAATCGACATTGCGAATTTCGGTTCCCACAGTATGTATGTGTTGCGACCCTTAGGAGGTCGCGTGACTTTGTGTTTCTCGGGATTGGCCGTTGGTGGCTTTTGAATCCCTGCTATGAATGCTTTTATGAATTCTGCGTTTTGATTTATACTTTCGTTAAGTGTAGAGGATTTGAATACGTGCAGTCACTTCGTATTCAATCTCTTTTTTTTGTCGCTTGATCCGTAGGTTACTTTGTAGCGAACGTTAGGTTTGTAAGCGATAAGAGGCAAATTTTGGAATCTCGTATTCTGGATACTTATGCCTATGAGATGTCTTAGATACCAGCAAGGCCGGGTTTAGGGCAAGACCTAGGTCTACTTTCGGACTGAAGCTGTGCGATGACAAATCGGCTTTCGTTTTGCCTGTTTGCGATTTCGACCTGACTCGTACCGTTTTAGAATCTGCGAAGTGCTTATCGGCTTATATGATTCGTTTGGATACGAGTCGAGCTACTTCCTTTACGAAGAACTAACCAAAATTTGGATTTTTTGTATAGCGCGCTATGGTATCCTTGTTGGATGCAAGAGGACTTCGTTAGTAGCCAGACTACGAATTTGATTGAGTGAAACGTTTCTATGTTTTTCCGTCGGGGCCAATCGACGGAAATGAACTTTAGAGTCGCGGACAGACTGTTTGATAGAGTTTTTTAGAGTCGCGGATGGACTGTTTGAAGGAGAATGGAGAATCAAGACTTTTTGGGAACTAACGACGTCTCGCGTTCCTGAAAGCTATGATTTTTCGTTTTCCGTAATGTTTATGCGTTGAGTAAGCATTTGAATTAAAGACTTTATAATGTAGAGTACATGTGAAAAGTATTTTTGCGGGAGTACAAGGATGTTTGTCCCCATCTTCCCCCCCCCCTTTTTGGTGAGAGGGATACCTGAACTCGTCGGGTTGCGACGAGCTGCCTACGTACCTCTTGCGAGGATCAAGCCATCTCGTAGTTCTGTTTCTATAGCGGTTGCTATTACTCCACGATTTCCGGCGCCTTGACTGTTTCAGCTAAGTCGGTGGTCGCGTTGGGAGTTAGGTCATCCGTTCTTTCGGCGATGGACTCGAGGATTTTCCCGCTATCCTGAGTTGTGGCCTGTTCGGACAAATCCAAGCTGTTCTTTGCTGAGTTCTCGGAGATACTCAGATGCTTCTTAGTTCGCTTCGGGTTAGCTACTGGGGCATTCCGATTGCTGCGCAATTTATGTTCGGCCAGGAAGCAGAGTCGCGACTGTTTTTGGCTTCCCCAGATTACCGCTGTTCCAGTCGGTGTTGGAAACTTGACGCTGAGATGGTAAGTGGACGGGACTGCCTTCATGGCGTTTATCCAAGGAGTTCCCATTATGGCGTTATAGATAGCCGGGTTATCCACTACCGCGAGTTTGACGATCTTCGTGACTTCTTTAGCCATGACCGGGAGTCTGATTTTTCCGAGGGTCATGGACGTGACGCCCGAGAATCCAGTCAACGGTCTTGGTTCTGGGATGACTTCTCCGAGGGGTATGTTCATCCTCTGCAGAGTGTCGCGGAACATGATGTTGACCGTGCTTACTGTGTCGATGAGGATGCGGCCGACTTCGAGATCCTGAATCACCAAGTCGATGACCAGAGGATCGTAGTGGGATTTATCGAGTCCGGCCGTATCCTGTTCCTCGAAGATGATTGCGTGATTGGGAACGTCGTCCTCTCGACACCATCCGGGGCTTGTTTCGGCCCTCCGTCCGTAGGCTTTGATCGACGAAACGGAGTCCTGGTAAAAATGCGATCCTCTGATGATCATGTTGATCCTTTGGCGGTTGTTGTTGTTTCCTTCACCGTCTTGTCTCCGTCCGCGTTTTTCGCCCGATTGAGTTCCAGGAGCGTTATTCTCGGGATTGGCTCCGTCGGTCTTCGGCGGACGGTCAGAATCTAGGAGCAGGTCTTTCACGCTCCTGACCGTTGCTAGTTCGCCGGCAAGCAGCTTCGTAATAAGTCTAGCGCCGAGGACTTTGCAGTTGGCGGTGGAGTGACCTCTCGTCTGATGGAACTCGCAGCTGGAATTGTCCTTGTACGAGTTCCGCGTCCAAGTGTTTCCGGCGGTCCTTCCTTGTTCGGAATTGACGGCGTAGTTATGTTCGCCTTAGACGTCTTCCCCTTCGTGATGGACGTACTTGTCGTTACGAGAGGTTTTCTTCTTGCCGGACGCTTTCTGCGGTCCATGCTTTTACGCTAGGACTTTCATCTCTTCTTCCATGATGATGAAATCCGTCGCCTTGGGGAGAGTGTCCTGGATGGTGCGTGGCCTCTCCAAAGAAATCCACTTTCGGAATTTCGATTTGTACTAGAGGTTTTTTCTCAGGGCGTCGATGGCGACTCTGTCGCTGAGGCCTGTTACCCTGGACATCACGAGTTTGAACCTCCTTATGTAGCCACGGAGCGGTTCATCTTCCTTTTGAATTAGACTCCAAAGATCTACGTCGGAAGTTTCCCTGTCCATGAACATGGAGAATTGCTTCAGAAAAGCTGAAGCAAGCTGGCGGAAACTTCCGATGGAGTTTCTTTTCAAGTGTGAGAACCACTCGAGCGCAGCACCTCTGAGGTTCTCGACGAATAGGAGACAGCAGCCGACGTCCTTTTCCCGCTCCGGAAGTTTAGACCTCGCCATCGCAATCTGGAAGGACTGCAGATGTGCCTTCGGATCTGTGGTTCCGTCGTAGGTGGGAAGCTTTATTTTCCCGGGATCTGAGACTCGTGCGTCTGTGATTCGAGAGGTGAACAGAGTCTTTCTCGATTCCTCGAGGAGCAGGTCGATCTCGGGGGCAGTGCTGGTTGCGTGGTGAATCTGCGATTTTACCGCTTTCACCTCGGCTGCAGTTTTTGCGATGTACTCGCGCAAATCATGGATCTCGTTGGCGCCGTTCGCGCTCCTTTGTCTACGTTGGCTGCGATAGGCCCGAGTCTGGTCTTCAGCCAAGCTCTCTTGCTCTGACCAGTAGAGGTCTTCTTCCTCTTCTGTCATGGGGTTTTCGAAGGCTGCCGCCAGTCGAGCTGACTGACTTCGGGTCCTTCTGTGGTGGATGTCGGCGTCTTCGTCGGACGGATCCGATTGATCGCTGATATCCAGATTGATTCTTTCGACGTCGTCTCCTTCGTTTTCCCTTGCGGGAGGTGGGAGGTTATCCGTCGTTTTCTTCTGCCCCGCCGGAGTGGTATCGCCAGGGATGAGTTTCGGGGATTTTCTCGGGGCATCTTTTTCTTGGTCTCCGGCAGTTCCGAAGTCGAGCCTCCTGACACGCCTCACCTTGGTGGATCCGCGCGGGAGTTTGCTTTTCGTTGTTAAGGTATTGACCTGTTTAGCGAGTGAAGCCATTAGTTTCTCTTGTTCTTCCGACCGTTTCTGGGCGGTGGCGAACAGTTCCTTCACCTGGTCCAGCATCGCGGTGTTTGCTTCGTCAGTGACCGTCGATACGTTTCCGGCAGGAGTCTTCTCAGCGTTGGCATCGGCGGCTGGTCCGTCGTGCGTTTGCTTGTCTTTTTCCGCGTTAGCAGACATGCTTAACTGGGCGTGCGTAGTTGCGAGAAAGATAACTCCGTGTATCCCCCTCCTTCTAGCGCCAAACTGTAGGAACCGACATTCGCACTGTCGATTTTAGTTAAGTTTAAACGTAGGAAAACTAAGTTGACCTAGTTTTCCCCGAGGATCCCGGCTATCTGCTGGGCCACGCACGACGAAGTTAATACGAGTTTAGTTTGGGAATAAATACGTAAAATAAAGAGAGCAAAAGAAAGAATCTTATTTCCGAATTCGCGGAGAGCGTTTGAACAACAGGTCGAGATCTCGGCCGAAAGAGCTGTCAATCGTCGCTAGTCTAAAACCTAGATCTAACCTAGTTGAGTCGCAGCTCGCTAAAAAGGAAATAAAAGCCTAAGTTCTAAGTTGGTCTAGAGTGGTTTCTTTCTTCTGATTTCGGATCCCCCTTCCTCTGTTCCTAGCCTTGCTTATATACTCCCATATGACGGTCTCTTCTTGATGGGCTGAGTCTGCCGCGAGCTGGGCTTTTCCATTTTCGTCGGCCTTCATGTTTATCGGGAAAGTTGACATTTATCCTTTCGGAAATTTGACATTTATCCTTCCGGAAGTTTAACATTTATCTTGTTATGTGAAGATAATTGTAAACCGTCGTATCTATCTTTTAGAAAATCGTAAATGGGCCGTCCGATCGGGTTTGGTCCCTTTCGGGCCGTCTTCCGGACTTCCGTTGTTTTCTACAATTTCTTTGAAAGAATGCTCCTACTTGGATGTCGAGTCTTTCGGAAGATCTTCGATCCATTGCTGAGGCGAATGGTGTTTTAAGATAACCATTATCGTTTTATACGAAGTCTTTCTGTCCGTTGACGTCTTACGGGTTCTCCGAAATCTTGGAGCAGGAAAAGGAGTTTTGTTTGCGGGATCTCGGAAAGTCGCAAAACACGGATTTCTGGCGACCCGGGGGCCAAGAACTTACGCACGAAGACTAGCCGCCCGACGACCCGAGCCAGCACGGGGCTAGCCGCCCGGCGACCACGGCCAGCACAGGGGCTAGCCGCCCGGCGGCCACGGCCAGCATGGGCGCTAGCCGCCAGCGGCCACGGCCAGCACGGGGGCTAGCCGCCCGGCGGCCACGGCCAGCACGGGCGCTAGTCGTCGGCGGCCACGGCCAGCACGGGGGCTAGCCGCCCGGCGGCCACGGCCAGCACGTGCGCTAGCCGCCGGCGGCTACGGCCAGCATGGGGGCTAGCCGCCCGGCGGCCACGGCCAGCACAGGCTCTAGCCGCCGGCGGCTACGGCCAGCACGGGGGCTAGCCGCCCGGCGGCCACGACCAGCACGGGGGCTAGCCGCCCGGCGGCCACGGCCAGCATGGGCGCTAGCCGCCGGCGGCTATGGCCAGCACGGGGGCTAGCCGCCCGGCGGCCACGGCCGCGACCGGAGTCGGCTGCTCGGTTCCTTCGGCTTGTGCGTGTTTTTGCGTTCTTTTTAGTTTTCCGTAAGTTTTTCCTCGTGTAGAAAACGTTTCTAGCCGTTGATTTCGAGATGATTAATCTCGAACTTAATATTTTTCCAAGGTTTCTCGATTAACAATTAGTCTCTCGAGGTTGCTCTAACATCTTTCATGTTTTTCCGAGACTTTCGGACATCGATTTCGTCTTGACCGATTTTGACCCCAACATCGGGCTATCGAGGGTTCATTAGAAATTGCTTCAGCTGAATCGCTTCAATTGAGCCGAGAGAAGCAGGAGCTGGAGGAGACTATCGCTGAACTTCGAACGGAGGCGGAGACTTCGAAAAACAAGACGACCATGGCTGTGAACGGTGCAAGGATCATCGTCCGTTGGGAAGTAATGAGAGATTGGCTCAAAGGGCAGGCCCAGAAATGGAACTTGCACAAGAAGTTCTCTCAGTATATGACGATGGTTTTGGCTGAAGCGGAACTCGAGGGTACTGAACCTCCCTCCTTTGAAGACGAACCAGCTATTCCTTCATCTAGGCGCTGCAGGCCTTAGAGGATATCTGAGCTTTTGTAATAACGGCCTTGGGCGGTCCGCCCTGGCTAAAACAATGTTTTTAATATGCTTTTCTTGTCCCTTGAATTTTGTTGTTGAATAATATCCTTTTGCTTTTGTTCGGAATGGTTTGTAAGACCTTTGAGCACGGTCCCCTGGGCGGAGTTTTAGGGTCTAGGATCGGGATCCTCTTGTGGCGCCGATAATTCAAGGGCACAACCCTTGCCGAACACATTTCGTATCTTT
Organism: Raphanus raphanistrum subsp. raphanistrum; assembly: GCA_019706035.1. Taxonomy (NCBI): domain Eukaryota; kingdom Viridiplantae; phylum Streptophyta; class Magnoliopsida; order Brassicales; family Brassicaceae; genus Raphanus; species Raphanus raphanistrum. The sequence continues at coordinate 1,297,446 of JACZFZ010000011.1, read as the reverse complement.
AGGACACGGGAGCGTCTAGATAGGCTTGTAGTCGTGTTATAAAGGGTGGATCCTTGTAGGGGTTGACCCCTTGAGTAGATATTAACATCTAGGACCTGAATCCTGTTAGTAGATTGATTGAATCCTGAAATGATCAGAAAAACGTTAGACCTTGTAATCCATTATTAAAAACCTGAGTTTTAGATTTGGAATGAAAGATCCTTGCTTGGAACTCTAGAGTTCTAGCTTGGTTTGAACCCTGAGGTTCTTGAGACTTAGAACCCGGAAGTTCTTAAGGTCTTGAACCCTGAGGTTCCTTACCTAGGCCCAAAGGCCGTTTTATTGAACCCGAAGGTTTGCTCATTAAACCCTGAGGTTTTCTGAGTCTTGGGGTTTGATCTTTAGATCCTGGGTGTAACACCCCCGAACCGTCCTAGACAGAAGTCAAACCACCGGTCAACAATCAAACAAGAACATGACCGACGGAGCGACCAACGCCAAGGGTTGGAGATGAAAGGCCAACCGGCCAGCCAACAATCAAACAAGAACATGACTGACCGTCCAACCCAACACCATGGTCCGGAAGCGCTACGTGACGGGCTAGGGACGATCCGGTCAGAGTCACAAAATTTACTCCACGACTTAGCACTACTAGAAATATGAATATTGGTAGCAGTTCGCGGTAGCACGAATTCACGAACTGCTACTAAAAGTGTCAAAATCGGAACACAACTCTTTCGTAGCATTGAATTTGCACTAGGAAAAAAATCTATCAAGCGGGAACACAAAAATCACAAATTTTGTTTAAGATAACACTTTGGTGGGGTAATTTTTTTTTTGTCCGCCAACACTTAGAAAAAAATTGATTATTCCCTCTGTTTTTTTCCCCTCTCTCATCTCTAAACGCTGAATTTTTTTTTCCTTATTTCATTCTATCGATGCTCTTCCATCATCTTCTTCAATCATATACCTTGTTCAAAATCAAAACTTATGAACCTAAATTCCATGCCAATCGAAGACACTAAGCTGAGAACCAAACCCTAATAATGCCTTCCTCTGTCGCTCTTCACCACCATGGCTTGAAGAGATAAAGTTGCAGAGGATGTCGGTAACTAAAGGCATAAGGCTTTGCAACCCGTACCCGAAGTTAACGTTTTCCGTTAGATCGAGGCCTAAGGCTTTTCAACCCGTACAACGACCTAACGTTGTGTTAGACCGGACTAGTCAAATATCAGAGTACTCATGAAGCGCATATAAAACAATTACTTTATTGATTGAAAGAAATATTCATACATTGAATAATTCGAGACCGGTCCCGGCCTAACGCCAAAATCGAGTCAACTAAACGCAAATCAAAAATACCGTTTAACAAAAGGCATTCAAATCTACACCGGTTGTCCTAACGTCCAGCACCAAGCTATCCGATCGTCCTTACTAAAGAAACCTGCAAAAAAGACAACGGAGAGGGATGAGTAACCTAATGTTACTCAGTGAGCTATAATCCCCTAGTTAACCATATATACGCCTGAGTTCAATACTCGTGTAGTGTTAGTCATCTAGACTATACAAGCATCATCAATCGGTCGACCAACAATCAGACAAGAACATGATCGGCCAACCAATGATACCACATAGCTTTAATATCCACCACCCTTCACAAGCAATCCCTCAGACACATACATGCCAACATCAGGCCTACACTAACCAATACACAGCAAACAACAAGCACAAACTACTATCTAATAACCCGGTTACTAAGTTAGACTTGGCCTCCTGCCGTGATCTAACTTCAAGTAACAGGAACCTGCAAGCAAATCAATCAACCACAATCACAATAACAAGAAAAATACACTATTACTACTACTCGACTCTACTTGACACTCTAACCCGGGGAATGGTGACTTCGTGTTCCTCCTCATCATCCTCAGAAATATTCTATCTCCCTATCACAAAGACCAGGAGAAGGAATATTAACCGAACGCGGCCCACAGTACGTTCGGGTCACCGCGCGACAGCCCCAGTACGTTCGGGCCACTGCCGGTTGTCACACAAAGATCGTGGCCCACAGTACATTCGGGTCACCACGAGACAGCCCACAGTACGTTCGGGTCACTGCCGGTCATTACCTCTTCGTGCAACCACTCAGCCATAGGCCATGACCCCGTCTCTCTGAGTGCTCTCGATCCAGCGAATAAGGGGTTTCCTTAAACCCGCCGGGTACGAGGTTGAGGAAACACTTATCAACCCCTAACCAAGCCTAGCAAGGCATACACACACTCTAACTCTACAACACTAACAACAATATCATAACTAATCAAATCAACCGGTTAGTCACTCCCTTACCAAGAGATGACTAACCTCAAACAACAATCAAGCAAGCAAGCAATCTAACAACCTAACGATAATATCTAAGCATTCAGAAATTGCTAACTAACCAAGCAACCTAACGATTAGCATGCTACTATGATTCTCAAGCAATAACTAAGCATGCTATCAACCTAACCATTTCTATTAACTAATCAAACCGTTACTCAGTTTAGACCTGGCCTCCTGCCATGATCCAACCTCCAAGTAACGGGAACCTGCATGAAAACAGCTTAGCAAACAATTGACTATAACTCACAGTGTTCTTTGCCGATAAGCAGCTGGTTGATCAGAGAGAACCTAGCCAAAACCCAATCTCGACATCTTGAATGGACTGGACTGGACTGATCTTGACTTGGACAGAACCTCCCCTGATACTGGTCTGGACAGAACTCAACTCGAGCAGAACCTCCCCTAGCTGCTGGACGATTTCTTCGAACTTTCGGCAGAGTATCGAACTGACTTCGACTGAACTGAACCCATGGAACTGAACTGATCTTGGACAGCACCTCCACTTGATCATTGAAGAAACTAACTACCTTGGACGAACTGATATGGACAGAGCCTTCCCTAGGCACTCACTCGAAATCAGTAGAGAATCTGATCTCGAAAACTCTCTAAAACGCTCGAAAAAGATCGGAACCTCTTACTTCTTTTTCTACTTTCTCTCTCTCTCTCTAGCAACATTTGGGAGTGATATTTGGTGTGTGAGGATCAATGAAAACGAAGGAGGGGGTTGGGTATATATAGGATACACCAACCAGTGAGATCGCACCACCCGAGCGCCTGTGTGTCGTCCCGCATGCTTCCGGTTGCATGCGCGGCGACACCTCGTGCTCCACATGTCTTGCTGCATGACTCAGTCACATGCAGAGAGACACATCCAAGTCCAGATGGCGTTCAGCATGGATGGAGTGCTTGCATCGCGACACACGAGCCTCTGCGTGTCGATCAGCATGCGCAGATTGCAGATACGACGACATGTCGTGCTTCTGGGTGTCAAGCTGCATGCCTTGGCTTCATGCACGCCTACAACTCCTCCTTGTGGTGACACTCAGCTGTTCAATGTATAGACATCACGTCCTGATCACTTAGATCAAGCCACCTCAAGCTTCTCGGTCGATTTGTGCGGTTTCGGCCCTTCTGGTGAATTTTCGACCCGCGATCAATCTTGAATATTTTTCCGCTCCCGTTCTGATGCTCTGAATATTACTAATAAACTCCATAGAAATTCTTAACTTGAAGAAAAATATCTCCCGAGCCTCCGGCTTCCTCAAAAAATTCCGCAATACCGAATTTAGGGTTTTCGGCCAACTTCAGGTTTTCCCGTCGTGCTTGCTTCCCGTCATGCTTGCTTCCCGTCCTGCTTAATTCCCGTCCTGCTTCCGACTTATAATGTCTCCAGAATAATATTTTACTGATACAAATATTTTCCGAGAAAACTTCGTGATGAAGAAACGTCGGCTTCAAAAACGTCGAGCTTCTAAACCGTCGTGCTTCCAAAAATGTGATGCTTCCAAAACGTCCGTCTGATCAATCTAAGATTCTTCTGTAAAGAGTAGAGCAGCTTATCTGACTCCTGGTTCACTCACGATCAATTCTTCGACCACACCATACTTTGAAACTTCTCGATCCATCGTTGTCGCCCGCGATTCGACCACCAAGTTGATGCTCGACCAATCTTCTATTTTCTCTGAACCATGTTGAGTTTTAAATGATCAAAACTCAACATTCTTCATTACTCTTTGATTCCCAAAAGCTTGGCTCCAAACTCCGAGTTTGTCGATCTCGACCATTTTATCCCTAAGGGCGGGTTATCACATTCTCCCCCCCTTAATAGAATTCGTCCTCGAATTCTTAAGGGTGTAACTGCTCAGCTTCACGACATGCTCTCCCTGAATGACTATCTCTCCTTGGATCACTTCATTTCGCGGTCTTGTTCACTTGATGTGCTTCTCATCTGTTTGCCTCTGATGTCTCCTTTTGATTTCTTTGGTCTCCATCTTGAGTTCTGATTCTGAAATCGCTCCATCTGGATGCCTTTCCAAAGAATTTCTCTTGGTCTTGAATCCTTCCCTTTCTTCACTTCTTTATTTGCCACGCTTCACTCATTCTCAGCTCGTCTTCATATCAGTTTACCTTGTCCATCAATGTTCCTTGAGTGTCCTCCTCAAGGTCTCAATACTCGTCTCTGTCTCTCTTCAATGGAATGATCACTGCGTCATCTTGCTTTGCCTCTGCCATAGCACTGATTTCCCCTGATACTATCCTTTCCTTCAGATATATCATTCTTGCTCCTCATTACTCAATCCTTTCCTCGATCTTCTTTTACCCAGATACTGCTGAAGTCCTTTCCCAACGAAGTCTCGCTTCTTCTCATCTGTCCAGTCCATACCACTGTCCAGTCCTCTGAACCATCTTCACTCTATCTCTTCGGCTTTGGGTTTTTGGCCTTGAACTCCTTTCACTTTAAGGTTTTCACCATTAAAGTGCCGATCAACGAACACACTTACAATCTGCAACTAAAAGAACACTCACACGCAAGTTAGTCAACAACTAACCCAACAAAAACAAACAAAGCAACCTAACCGCAAGCTAACCAAACAACCTAGCAATTCTAACCAGCAACCTAACAATTCTAGACTCCACTACCTAGTCCTAATAACTAAAAACAACAAATCCTATCGCTGGACGTGACCGGTTTCCTAATGCCTTTTGTGACTCATTTGACTCGATAAAATATTTGAAAACCGATTAAATCATGAGTTCCGGAAGCATGGACGTAACCATGCTCTGATACCACATCTGTAACACCCCCGAACCGTCCTAAACAAAAGTCGAACCACCGGCCAACAATCAAACAAGAACATGACCGACGGAGCGACCAACGCCAAGGGTTGGAGATGAAAGGCCAACCGGCCAGCCAACAATCAAACAAGAACATGACTGACCGTCCAACCCAACACCATGGTCCAGAAGCGCTACGTGACGGGCTAGGGACGATCCGGTCAGAGTCACAAAATTTACTCCACGACTTAGACCAGTTCATCCACTAACACGTCCCGCTAACTAAAGGCATAAGGCTTTGCAACCCGTACCCGAAGTTAACGTTTTCCGTTAGATCGAGGCCTAAGGCTTTTCAACCCGTACAACGACCTAACGTTGTGTTAGACCGGACTAGTCAAATATCAGAGTACTCATGAAGTGCATATAAAACAATTACTTTATTGATTGAAAGAAATATTCATACATTGAATAATTCTAGACCGGTCCCGGCCTAACGCCAAAATCGAGTCAACTAAACGCAAATCAAAAATACCGTTTAACAAAAGGCATTCAAATCTACACCGGTTGTCCTAACGTCCAGCACCAAGCTATCCGATCGTCCTTACTAAAGAAACCTGCAAAAAAGACAACGGAGAGGGATGAGTAACCTAATGTTACTCAGTGAGCTATAATCCCCTAGTTAACCATATATACGCCTGAGTTCAATACTCGTGTAGTGTTAGTCATCTAGACTATACAAGCATCATCAATCGGTCGACCAACAATCAGACAAGAACATGATCGGCCAACCAATGATACCACATAGCTTTAATATCCACCACCCTTCACAAGCAATCCCTCAGACACATACATGCCAACATCAGGCCTACACTAACCAATACACAGCAAACAACAAGCACAAACTACTATCTAATAACCCGGTTACTAAGTTAGACTTGGCCTCCTGCCGTGATCTAACTTCAAGTAACAGGAACCTGCAAGCAAATCAATCAACCACAATCACAATAACAAGAAAAAGACACTATTACTACTACTCGACTCTACTTGACACTCTAACCCGGGGAATGGTGACTTCGTGTTCCTCCTCATCATCCTCATAAATATTCTATCTCCCTATCACAAAGACCAGGAGAAGGAATATTAACCGAACGCGGCCCACAGTACGTTCGGGTCACCGCGCGACAGCCCCAGTACGTTCGGGCCACTGCCGGTTGTCACACAAAGATCGTGGCCCACAGTACATTCGGGTCACCACGAGACAGCCCACAGTACGTTCGGGTCACTGCCGGTCATTACCTCTTCGTGCAACCACTCAGCCATAGGCCATAACCCCGTCTCTCTGAGTGCTCTCGATCCAGCGAATAAGGGGTTTCCTTAAACCCGCCGGGTACGAGGTTGAGGAAACACTTATCAACCCCTAACCAAGCCTAGCAAGGCATACACACACTCTAACTCTACAACACTAACAACAATATCATAACTAATCAAATCAACCGGTTAGTCACTCCCTTACCAAGAGATGACTAACCTCAAACAACAATCAAGCAAGCAAGCAATCTAACAACCTAACGATAATATCTAAGCATTCAGAAATTGCTAACTAACCAAGCAACCTAACGATTAGCATGCTACTATGATTCTCAAGCAATAACTAAGCATGCTATCAACCTAACCATTTCTATTAACTAATCAAACCGTTCCTCAGTTTAGACCTGGCCTCCTGCCATGATCCAACCTCCAAGTAACGGGAACCTGCAGGAAAACAGCTTAGCAAACAATTGACTATAACTCACAGTGTTCTTTGCCGATAAGCAGCTGGTTGATCGGAGAGAACCTAGCCAAAACCCAATCTCGACATCTTGAATGGACTGGACTGGACTGATCTTGACTTGGACAGAACCTCCCCTGATACTGGTCTGGACAGAACTCAACTCGAGCAGAACCTCCCCTAGCTGTTGGACGATTTCTTCGAACTTTTGGCAGAGTATCGAACTGACTTCGACTGAACTGAACCCATGGAACTGAACTGATCTTGGACAGCACCTCCACTTGATCATTGAAGAAACTAACTCCCTTGGACGAACTGATATGGACAGAGCCTTCCCTAGACACTCACTCAAAATCAGTAGAGAATCTGATCTCGAAAACTCTCTAAAACGCTCGAAAAAGATCGGAACCTCTTACTTCTTTTTCTACTTTCTCTCTCTCTCTCTAGCAACGTTTGGGAGTGATATTTGGTGTGGGAGGGGGTTGGGTATATATAGGATACACCAACCAGTGAGATCGCACCACCCGAGCGCATGTGTGTCGTCCCGCATGCTTCCGGTTGCATGCGCGGCGACACCTCGTGCTCCACATGTCTTGCTGCATGACTCAGTCACATGCAGAGAGACACATCCAAGTCCAGATGGCGTTCAGCATGGATGGAGTGCTTGCATCGCGACACACGAGCCTCTACGTGTCGATCAGCATGCGCAGATTGCAGATACGACGACATGTCGTGCTTCTGGGTGTCAAGCTGCATGCCTTGGCTTCATGCACGCCTACACCTCCTCCTTGTGGTGACACTCAGCTGTTCAATGGATAGACATCACGTCCTGATCACTTAGATCAAGCCACCTCGAGCTTCTCGGTCGATTTGTGCGGTTTCGGCTCTTCTGGTGAATTTTCGACCCGCGATCAATCTTGAATATTTTTCCGCTCCCGTTCTGATGCTCTGAATATTACTAATAAACTCCATAGAAATTCTTAACTTGAAGAAAAATATCTCCCGAGCCTCCGGCTTCCTCGAAAAATTCCGCAATACCGAATTTAGGGTTTTCGGCCAACTTCAGGTTTTCCCGTCGTGCTTGCTTCCCGTCATGCTTACTTCCCGGCCTGCTTAATTCCCGTCCTGCTTCTGACTTATAATGCCTCCAGAATAATATTTTATTGATACGAATATTTTCCGAGAAAACTTCGTGATGAAGAAACGTCGGCTTCAAAAACGTCGAGCTTCTAAACCGTCGTGCTTCCAAAAATGTGATGCTTCCAAAACGCCCGTCTGATCAATCTAAGATTCTTCTGTAAAGAGTAGAGCAGCTTATCTGACTCCTGGTTCACTCACGATCAATTCTTCGACCACACCATACTTTGAAACTTCTCGATCCATCGTTGTCGCCCGCGATTCGACCACCAAGTTGATGCTCGACCAATCTTCTATTTTCTCTAAACCATGTTGAGTTTTAAATGATCAAAACTCAACATTCTTCATGACTCTTTGATTCCCAAAAGCTTGGCTCCAAACTCCGAGTTTGTCGATCTCGACCATTTTATCCCTAAGGGCGGGTTATCACACTGGGACCATGGTTAAACCTTGCGGATACCTCGAACCCGGAGGTTGATGCTTTTTAACCCTGAGGTTCTTGGCAAACCCGAAGATTGGTATTTAGGATTCGAAGATCCTTGAACCCTGAGGTTCTTACTGGATCCGAAGATCAGCTGGACCCTGAGGCCCTTGATCAACCCAGAGGTGATCTAGAATCCGGAGATTCCTTACAGACCCGGAGGCTGCATTGAACCCTGAGGTTCTTTTATAGACCCTGAGGCCGTACTAAACCCGGAGGTTATTATATAGACCCTGAGGCTGTATTTAACCCTGAGGTTCGTCATAGACACTGAGGCCGTATGCGTTATGGGAGGTTTGTGATCGTATTCTGCTCCCCATGGGGGAACCACTACCGATCTGTTATTGAGAAACCGCACTCTGCCACCCGGAGGTATAGGCCACTCTTGTGAATCTCAATGCTGCACTCTACCTTTCTGCAGAAAAGGTCACGCTCAGACTTACTGTGGTCTGGCGTGGGCCTGCCCCGCGGAGCGACTTCACACCAGACACACTACTTCCCACGTCTGGATAAGTATTAAATTTTGGTGCTAACCGGTATTTTCGCACATTTGCTCCCTGCATATCAGCCGTCAGCATCTGATTACAGTACTTTGCAGTGTATGTCATGCCGCCTGCGTGTGTTTAGCTCGTAGCGTCTTTAACACAGGGTTTGGGTAGCACTAGTACGGTGGTCCCCGCGTAACTCTTGGACTTATAGCCTTTACGCAGGGCCTGAGGTGCAGACAATGTAATAGGGTTGATCAGACCCGTTCCTTTTATGTCGTGCACCCATGTGAGTAGTCTCACTAGTGTATATAGGGTTTGCTGAGGTCTAAGATCCTTTAAGCCCTGACCTAACTAGTATGCCCCTTTAAGTACATTGGAATTCCTATAACCCCTTTAGACGTATCGCGTACATAGGAGTAGGAAACCAGTGTACTTAAATAATAGTAGTAGTATATAGAGCTTGATCCGGGGATCTTACTGTAGAAGTGATAGAATTTGAGGTGCAAGGCGTTCCAGCAATTAGGTTGGACCTTGCCGTCGCTGTCTTCCAGCTTATAGGCTCCTGCCCCTTGCACCTCTATTACCTTATAGGGATCTTCCCATCCAGGAGCGAGTTTTCCGGCTGATTTGTCCCTTGTGTGGTCACAAACTCGCCTTAGGACCCAATCCCCTTTCTGGAAGGTTCTGGATCTGACCTTTTAGTTGTAGCTCTTGGCGACTTTCAACTGGTAGGATGCATTTCTAAGGCGGGCAACCTCCCTCTTTTCGTCGAGTAGGTCTAGACTCAGGGACATTAGCTCGTTGTTCTCCTCCTGGGAGAGGAATTCAGAGACCGTGGTCCTTACGTGCACCTCTGTGGGTATCACCGCATCAGCACCATAGACAAGAGAGAAGGGAGTCTCCTGAGTAGCCGTCTTCGGGGTTGTCCGATAGGCCCAGAGTACTCCATGTAGTTCTTCTGCCCATCGTCCATGGGCGACTTCTAGGTGCTTCTTGAGCATGTCCACCACTGTTTTGTTAGTGGATTCTGCTTGGGCGTTAGATTGAGGGTGTCGTGGTGCTGAGTAGGAGAGCTTGATATTCTAGTCCTTGCAGAACTTCGGAAGTTATAGCTTGTGAACTGTGGTCTGTTGTCTGTGACGATCTCATGGGGTGTTCCGAAGCGTGTGATCACGTCAGTCCATAGGAATTTCCTAATTTGGAGGTCCGTTATCTTGGCTAGTGCTTCAGCCTCCACCCATTTGGTGAAATAGTCTGTCACGACTAGGAGGAAAATCTTTTGCCTTGGTGCCATAGGGAACTTTCCTACTTTGTCCATGCCCCATTTTCGGAAGGGCCAAGGAGAATTTAGGGATTTGAGGTTCTCTGGTGGAAGGTTGGAGATTGGCGCGTGCTTTTGGCATTGACTGCAGAGCTTTGCTTATTTGAGGGAGTCCCTCGCCATGGTTGGCCAATAGTATCCCGCTCTTCTAGCTCTGAGTACCAGGCTCCGACCACTAGAGTGGGAACCACATTCTCCCTCATGCAGCTCTTCTAATATCCTGGCGGCTTCTCTAGGGGTAAGAAATCGTAGATAGGGTCCTGAAAAGGATCTTCGGTATAGTTTCCCCTCGGAAAAGCAATACCTTGCAGCTTGGCGCCTTATCTTCTGACTTTCGTCTCGATTTTTAGGCAAGGTGTCATACCTTAGGTAGTTGGTGATGGGCGTCATCCAAGTCACTCATATGACTTGTAGTTTCTAGGTCGGACCCTAGGTTAGCTAGAGCGTCAGCCTGGGAGTTGTGCTCCCTAGGAATCTGGGTGAGCTTACAATGTCGGAACCTGTCGAGTAGTCGCTTAGACACGGATAGGTATCTGATCATACTCGGATCTTTCGCCTGAAAGTCTCCTTGGACTTGGCTTATGATCAACTGTGAATCGCTGAAGACCTGGATATCTTCCACCCCCATCTGTTTGGCGAGCGTCAGCCCTGCTATTAGAGCTTCATACTCAGCTTCGTTGTTCGTTGCTTTGAAGTTGCAATCCCACACCGGCACCCCCTTACATTACTAGACCCATCAACGTACAGTGTCCATTCGCCTTTCTCCCCCTCGCTATCACGAAGCTTTACCTCTTGCTCCAGGGCTGGGAGCATGGCAGGAGAGAATTCAGCTACGAAATCTGCCAGGACTTGCGATTTGATGGCTGTTGCAGGCCGGAAGATCACGTCATATTCCCCCAGCTCTATAGCCCATTTTGCTAGTCGTCCAGACACTTCTGGCTTATGCAGAACAGCCTTGATGGGGAAGGAGGTGACTACCTGGATTTGATGAGCCTGGAAGTAGGGGCTTAGCTTTCTGGCATCATTAACTAAGGCAAGGGCCAACTTCTCGAGGTGACTATAGCGGGTCTCCGCGTATAGTAAAGATTTACTCACGTAGTAGATATGATGTTGATTTCTTCCTTCTTCCCTCACTAGGACTGCACTGACTGTGAGGGATTAAACTCACACCTAGATTTAGATCAGGTTTTAAGGTTTAGGAAAGGTTAGGGAAAGATAACGTGGGCTGAATCCCGTAATAACTTGTTGAATGAACTTCGATTTGTATTGATATAATGGAAAAAGAATGGTTACAAAAGGTGATCTTTGATGAATACAAAGATTTATAAGAATACTACAATAAGAATGTTTTGATGAATGTTCAGTGAAAAATGAGTGAAGTCCGATCCTCTTTTTAGTCCTCGACCTTCTCTTTAAATAGCCTTGGACTTCTTTAGGTTGTCTTCAACTAATCTCCGAGATCGTCTCTGCTTGAGGTGGAATCCGCAACAGCTTCCCTTTGACCGGGTCATGCGCTTCTCCTTGTTACAACGTGAGCTTCCTCTTCTCTGTGAGCTCCTTGGTTAGAGTCCTTAGCTTTCATCCTCCGGCTCTAGCTTAGCTCCTTTTAGGTATCGAATTTGCGATGGGCCTGTCCCGGCCTATCATCATCTTTTATTATTTCGAGATCAGCTACCGGGCCATATTCGGGCCCAACAGTTGCCCCCAGCTCTCGAGATTAGATATCGTTATTCTCGGGAGCTAAACTTAGCCGCCCAAGCTAGATTCTCTTGTTGAGATCATGATTACTAGCTATCTCAACCATATTTACTTTTATCTGATCGAACGGCTGTAAATTTCTTTCGATTAAATCGATGGCTTAGATTAAAGCGAGTTTGAAATTTGATTTTCGATTTTCGAGACGTGATGGGATATAAAGCTGAGAGAATTAACTGCTTGTCTCTCCACTTCCTCCACGCCTCTCGACGGTTTCCAAGGTAATTCACCTCTTTTCCTTTATTTTACTGCGTTTTCTTATTATTTTTTTTTATCCGCTTCTTGATCGAACTAGTTCTTCATCTTTAACCTCTCTCTGAGATTTCGCCTTAGTCCAATTCCTCTCTTTTGCTTCCTATTTCTCTTTCCTTTTACTATCATGAGTCAAAAAGAAGGTTCCGGCGAGGTTCAACTCTCAGCCTCCGGTGCCCGCATTATGAAGGTCAAGCAGGAAGCCGGTGAAAAGATGACAGAAGCCAAGAAGAAGAAGGTTAAAGACTCGATCGGAGCGAGAGTCAAGAGGATGAAGAAGAAAGGTAGCAAGAGCGCCTCCTCCGGTCCTCACTTCCCTTCGCTCTTAAAGGGTCAGGACGTCATCAATCTTGCTGTTCAAGCTCACGGCAAGAGCGATCTAGTTAGAGCTTGTGCTGAAGATGAGACCCCCGAGACTGTTCCGGAGGGTTGGTTCTGCGTTCATGAGAAATATATCTCCAAGAGCCATCTTAGTTTTCCTCTCCCCATCCTTTTGCTGGATCTCTTAGATCATTACCAGCTAGCCCTTCCTCAACTTTGCCCATCGGTTATCAGAGTGATAAATGGGTTTATCACTAGGGCCAAGGAGGAAGGGGTTATCGTGGGGTTGACTGAGCTAATGAGTCTCTTTTCTATAAAGGAGAGTACTTCCAAGGATGGTGGAAGCGGTACCTGCTACCTCCCCTGTCGTCCAGGGTTAGGTATCTTTAAATTCACGGCCAGTGACGATGACTGGCGGAAGAAGTACTTTTATGTCAAGATTGATCCCTTGACGGTTCCTGTAGGCCGTGACCTCAGGAACTCATGGTCTGATATTTCTGGTTAGGATTTTAGGGATATGTTTGCATGTTTATCTTTGCTTATCGTGATGTGCTAATCGTCTTTTGACTCTTTTTTGCAGAAATTAAGGATCATGTCAAGTTGTCTAGTAAGCTTACTAGAGCTCTCTACAGGAAGCTGCAGCATAGCCCTAACACTTGGGGAGCTTACACCACTTCGAGAGTTGGATCAGCTAGGTTTCCTGAGCGATACCAGGCGTCCTTCCCTGATTCAGTGACGGTTGCTGGTTTAGAGGGTAAACTTCTACTCTTAATTCATGATTTTTACTGTTTGAATTTGTCTCATATGATTGATGAATCTTTTTCATGATTTAGTTTCTGAGGGTGATTCAGTTTTCGAAGTTTCATCCGGAGCAAGTACTTCCGAGAAGACTCAATCACAGAAGATGCCTATTCAGCCTTCCTTCCGTTCCAAGGGTAGATCGACCAAGGCTGCCAGCTCCTCTAGAGGAAGTGACAAGAACCAAGGAGGATCCTTCCTTGACTCTGTGAAGGAGGCTCTTGACGAAGGAGGCTCTGCTCCTGCTAAAGGTGTTAGCTCTTCGGAGCTTAAAGTTCAGGAAGTTGGCCTTCCCTCCGAGGTCCCGATGACTGAAGCTAATCCTCAAATGGTGAGGGATCCTCCAGAATTTGAGCCCCCGAGAAACAAGAGGTCCCGAACTGACCAGATTGACAGACCTTTGAGGTCTTCCTCCTCCTCCTCTAGAGGGGGAACCGTTGGCTGGAACTTTGCTCATTCGAAGCCTGGATCAGTTTTGGATGATCCGTGGGGTTTGGCTACCCTGATGAGGCATATGAAGAGTACCGGGTGTTCCCTCCCCTCGATCTCCAATCTCACGCACAAGGACGAGTATGTTGATATTGCCCATCATATGGGTCAGGTATGAAATCTATTTTGACTTTTAGCTTTATCTTTGGAAGATTTTTCGCTGAACCGTTTTTTATTTTCTGTAGTTGGCTGGCGCTATTAACAGGGCTCAGTTCAAATTTGAGGACGCCGTTAACAATGCCCCCAGTGCTGAGGAATCAGCTCAGGTCACTGAACTGGTCAAGGCCAACAAGACTGAGCTCAATCAGACTCGGGCTCTGATCTCGGATCTCCAGACTGAGGTAAAGAGACTTGGCTCAAATGCGATGCTCAGCAAGGGACAATCGAGAGCCAGTTGATGGATCTCCAGGTAAAGAATAGGAAGATTGGGGATTTGGACGCTGCTCGGAAGATAGCCGAGTATCAGGTTAAGGAGCTGATCGCTTCATCCCAGAGCAGCCAGAAGAACAAGGAAGCTGAGGTCAGGCTAGCCGTCCGGAGAGGAAAGAAGGAGGTAGCTGAAGCCTACAACAAAGTTCTGGTTGTTGTCAAGGAGAAGTTCTCCAAGAAAAAGGACGAAGTCGATCTCCTGGTTCATGCTCAAGAGATTCAAGCCAACACCGAGCTCCTGAAAGACATGCTGGATGGCGAGATTAAGAGTACTCAAGACGAGTATGATCGCTTGGTGGCGATGATGCCGGAGGCTGTCGCGGCGTACGAGAAGGCTCAGGTCTCGGATTTCTCGATCGGCAAGCTCCCTCTTCCCCAACTCTCCGAGAGCTCAGGTACTTTCGAGATTAATATGTTTAATCTCTCCTTTTCTGGAGAGTTCGGTTCTAATTTGGGATTGATGGGTTCTTACTCAGCCCCAGTCGAAGCCGCCCTTGGGTGTAGTGATAAGGAGATGGAGGAGGAGGTTCCTGAGGAGGAAGATCCGGTTGGTAAGGGAGCTGAGAAGAGCTCGGATGACAAGGAAGTTTAAGAGCTGAGGCTCTTTCGTGTTTTCTTAGGATTTCCGCCCAATGGGCTTTGATTTCTTTTGTTTTAAGACTTATGGCCTGAGGAGGTCTTTAAACCTTTATCTGTTCGTACTTTGAATCTTTGTTAGCCTGGGGAGGCTTTTAAACCCTTGTTTAATTTCAAACTTGATTGTTTCGAAATTTGTTTTTTGCTTTAGTCGTAAAATATGACATTTGATCATAATCGGATTTTATGATAAGTCTTGGAGACTTGGATCGTTTTTAGTTCCTTAAGAGGAATTCTTGGAATATCGAGAATAGCTCAAGGTTTTTAGGAACCTAAGTTTAATTTAGACACCTTAGGTGGGGGTTCTTGGGAACCTGAATTCGTTTGTGGGATTTTAAGACCCATTGAGACTTGCTTAGGATTTTAAGACCTTTCGGGGTTTGATAAGGATTTTAAGACCTTTGTATTTTAAGGATTTCAAGACCTTTGAGATTTGATAAGGATTTTAAGACCTTGGAGATTTGATAAGGATTTTAAGACCTTTGAGATTTGATAAGGATTTTAAGACCTTTGAGATTTGATAAGGATTTCAAGACCTTAGGTCCAGGTTCGTCGAGACCTGATATTGCTTGAAGGATTTTAAGACCTTTAAGGGTTTATCAATTTTGATTTCGTTTGAAGGATTTCACGACCTTCAAGATTGTCAAGGATTTTAAGACCTTAGGTCCAGGTTCGTAGAGACCTGAGCTAATCCAAAGGGTTTTTAGGACCTTAGGTCCGTGTTTACATGGACCTGTGTTGTTAAAGAATTGAGATATCGAGAATAATTGCTTTATTGATAATTGGATACATGGTATCATGGTAATAATACAATTGCTGTTTGGGCTATGTGATTTTAATCAGACATATGCCCCCTTTGGTTGTGGTGAACAAGGTGTTGAAATGAGGTTGGGGCTGCACTCATGACGGAGTTGCCTACGTACCCAGTCAAGGGATCAAGCCTAACGTAGTTCATGAATTTTAGGTACCTAATGATAGTATCTCTTAAGATTCGTGGCGTTCCACGATCTGATTTCAGGTACCCCGGTTCGCACCTTTCGGAGCTTGTAGACGCCAGGTCGTACTACGTGGATAATCTTATAGGGACCTTCCCAGTTGGTTCCCAACTTCCCAGCATCTGGTTCCTTGGTTCCTTCGAAAACTTTCCTAAGTACTAGGTCACCTACAGCGAACTGTCGGAGCCTGACTTTGGAGTTTTACTGTCGCGCCATAGCTTGCTGATAGTTTTGAATGCGAATCAGGGCTCGGTCCCGTCTTTCCTCGATTAGGTCGAGGCTATCCATTAGGAGCTGATCGTTAGCTGCGGGGTCGGATGTACAGAGGTCCCGGCGAAGGCTACCAGCAATGGTTTCGGCTGGGATGACAGCTTCCATCCCGTAGGCTAAGGAGAAAGGGGTTTCTTCTGTAGCTTTTCGTGGGGTGGTTCGACATGCCCAAAGTACTTCAAGTAATTTTTCTGACCAGAGTTCCTTCTGGGTTCCGAGGCGTTTCTTGAGGTTTGCTAATACTGATTTATTAGCAGCCTCCGCTTGTCTGTTTCCTTGAGGTCGGCGAGGTAATGAGAAGGTCAGGCGAATATTCCACTTGTCACAAAATATTTTGAAATCGTGGGATATGAATTGTCCTCCATTGTCGGTTACGATTTCGTATGGGATGCCATGTCTACACACGATTTCTTTCCACACAAATCGTTCGACTTCGACTCTGGTTATCTGCTGGAAAGCTTCAGCCTCTATCCATTTCGTGAAGTAGTCTGCTAGGACTAAGAGGAAGCGTAGCTTCTTCTTTCCACTTCCTGATGCTACTAGTGGTCCTACGATGTCCATGGACCACCTCATGAATGGGTAAGGGGCGGATATGTTGGACAGCTTTTCCGCAGGTTGGTGTATAATCGGTGCGTGCCTCTGGCATTTGTCGCATGAAGAGGAATAGACCTCGCAGTCAGCAATAATGGTGGGCCAGAAATAGCCCTGTCTTTTGATTCTGATGGCTAGAGCTCTGCCTCCAGAGTGGTTCCCGCAGGATCCGTCGTGCATTTCCTTCATGAGTCTCATAGCAATGAGGCCATGGACGCATTTTAGGTAAGGTCCGAAAACGCTTCGTTTGTGGAGGACAGACTCGATTTTGCAGTATCTCGCGCTTAATGCTTTGAGCTTTCGAGCCTCCCATTTATTGGGTGGAGTCTTTCCTTCCAGGATGTATTGCGTGATTGGGATTCTCCAATCCTCTCTCCCTATAACTTTGTTATGAAGAGACGAGGGAGGTTCCTGTTCGGGACCTGGTGTCGTGGTGCCCCCGGAGGTATTTGTAGGATTAGGCTCCATGGAGTCTAAATTTCGAGGAATACCTCCAACTTCTTCGTTATTCCCCGGGGTCTGGATAGTGCCCCCATATGAATTTTGGAGGGCTGATCGGCTTCTGGTTTTAACTCTGCATACGAGTGGGTCTGAGTTGGTGCCCCCGGGGGTATTCGTGAGATCGGGCTCCAAGGAGTCTGAGTTTCGAGGAATACCTTCAGTATTTTGGATCGTGTTCCCGGAGGTATGCTTTCTAGAGCTGCGTATTCTGTTTTCGGGAACCAAAAAGTTGTGAGAACTTGGGTAGCTACCGTTTCAGGGCAGGTACCTTCGGGTTGCTCTGTTAGCTTGCTGTCTATCTCAGCCTTAGTAGCTATGTCGATGCTTGGTTTTTCGATTCCTTCTACGGGTATGATCTGTTTTACGAGGGGGTCTGACGTGGAGGCCAAAGCAGCCAACGCATCTGCTGAGGAGTTCTCTCCTCGTGGGATCCTTGTTAGCTCGAATTTGTCGAACTGCCTAGTGAGGTTCTGGACAACTTCGAGATATGCCCCAATTCTTTCGTCCCTCGTTTCGTATTCTCCGTGAAACTGGCTAGCTACTAGCTGTGAATCACTATAAGCGTTTAACTCTCGAATTCCAAGACTTAGGGCGAGTTTCAACCCTGCTATTAATGCTTCATATTCAGCTTCGTTGTTTGAGGCGCTGAATCCGAGCCTATATGATTGTTCGATGGTTTCTCCTGCTGAAGAAGTTAACCTTAGACCGACACCGGAGCCCTGTTTTGATGAGGCTCCGTCGACATATAGGCTCCACTTTGGAGATTTCATTTCGGAGTCTAATTGCTCGGATGCTAGCTCTATGATAAAGTCGGCAAGGACCTGAGCTTTCGCTGCTGCTCGAGGTCTATACTCAATATCATATTCACTGAGTTCTATGGCCCATTTAGCCAATCGCCCTGACTGGCTGGGGCTGTGCAATATCATTCGTAATGGTTGTGAGGTCATTACAACGATTGAGTGCGATTGGAAGTAAGGTCGCAATTTTCTAGCAGCTGTGACGACTGCTAAGGCTAATTTTTCCATTGCAGGGTACCTTGTTTCGGCGTCTATCAAACTCTTGCTGGTGAAATAGACAGGTCTTTGTTCGTTTTGTTCCTCTCGTACCAGCACGCCGCTAACTGCAGCAGTCGATACAGCGAGGTACATGTATAGTGGCTCTCCTACTACAGGTTTGGATAGGATCGGAGGTTCGGAGAGGTAAGCTTTCAATTGTTTGAAGGCTTCCTCGCATTTCTCGTCCCATAGGAACTTCTTATTGTTCCTTAGAAGCTTGTAGAATGGGAGGCACTTATCGGTGGACTTGGATATGAATCGATTTAATGCTGCGATTCGTCAAGTCAATCTCTGTACCTCTCTGGTTGTCTTAGGTGACGGCATTTCTAGGAAGGTTGCTATCTGCTGCGGGTTGGCTTCGATGCCTCTTTCGGTTACGAGGTAGCCTAGGAATTCGCCTGAAGGTACCCCGAAGGTACATTTAGTGGGATTGAGCTTCATATCGTATTTATTAAGGATATCGAAGCATTCCCTTAAGTGAGAGATATGGTCTTCTCCAGCTGAGGATTTGACTAGCATATCGTCAATATAGATCTCCATGGTTTTTCCAAGTTGCCCAGCAAACATCTTATTTACTAGCCTCTGATAGGTAGCTCCTGTGTTCTTTAATCCGAATGGCATAACCTTGTAACAATAGGTTCCTCGTTCGGTTATGAATGCAGTTTTCTCCTGGTCGTCGGGATCCATCATGATTTGGTTGTACCCTGAGAAGGCATCCATAAAGGATAGGAGTCGATGGCCAGCTGTTGCTTCAACCAGGCGGTCGATGTGAGGTAACGGGAAGCTGTCTTTAGGACAAGCTTTGTTCAGGTCTGTGAATTCTACACAGATTCTCCATTTCCCGTTTTTCTTCTTTACCACTACTGGGTTAGCTAACCAGTCGGGGTAGTGTACCTCTCGAATGGACCCAGCTTTCGTAAGTCGGTCAACTTCGTCATTAACAGCTTGAGCCTTTTCGAGGCCTAGCTTACGACGCTTTTGTTTGATCGGTTTGAAAGTAGGGTCTACTTTTAGCTTATGGGTGGTGACGTTCGGATCTATGCCTTTCATGTCGCTGGTGGACCATGCAAAGGTCTTGACGTTGCTTTTCAGAAAATCAATGAGCTCCTTTTTTGTCTCAGGAGGTAGCTCGGATCCGATGCTCACCTGTCTTTCAGGATCTGAGTCGTCGATGCAAACTTTTTCAGTGAGGTTCTTGGGGGTACCTCAAATATTTTGTTGCATTTCGCGACCCTCCTGGATCTGTAATTGCTATTGAGGGGATTTTTTGAGGATTTCGAATCCTGCCAAATAGCAGATCCTGGATATCTTCTGGCTACCGTGTACGGTAGCTATCCCTTCAGGTGTTGGGAATTTCACACATTGGTGATACGTCGAGGCTACTGCCTTCATTTTGTGAATCCAGGGTCTTCCCAGGATCGCATGGAACGGGGAAGGTCTGTCGATGACTACTAAGTTGGTCATTTTCATTATTCCGCCAGCTATGACTGGGAGCTTGATAGTCCCCAATGAGGTAGCTGTTTCTCCGGAGAAGCCTACGAGATTAGCTTGCGATGTTCATTGTGAGGGATTAAACTCACACCTAGATTTAGATCAGGTTTTAAGGTTTAGGAAAGGTTAGGGAAAGATAACGTGGGCTGAATCCCGTAATAACTTGTTGAATGAACTTCGATTTGTATTGATATAATGGAAAAATAATGGTTACAAAAGGTGATCTTTGATGAATACAAAGATTTATAAGAATACTAATAAGAATGTTTTGATGAATGTTCAGTGAAAAATGAGTGAAGTCCGATCCTCTTTTTAGTCCTCGACCTTCTCTTTAAATAGCCTTGGACTTCTTTAGGTTGTCTTCAACTAATCTCCGAGATCGTCTCCGCTTGAGGGGGAATCCGCAACAGCTTTCCTTTGACCGGGTCCTGCGCTTCTCCTTGTTACAACGTGAGCTTCCTCTTCTCCATGAGCTCCTTGGTTAGAGTCCTTAGCTTTCAGCCTCCGGCTCCAGCTGAGCTCCTTTTAGGCATCGACTTTGCGATGGGCCTGTCCCGGCCTATCATCATCTTTTATTATTTCGAGATCAGCTACTGGGCCATATTCGGGCCCAACACTGACTGCATGTTCCGATACTTCCAGGTAGAGCAGCAGGACCTCACCTTCCAAAGTTTTTGAGAGGAGAGGTGGAGTAGTGAGATAGGCCTTGAGATCGGATAGGGCTTGCTCACATTTCTCGGTCCATTGGAAGTCCTTGGGGTCCTTCATGGTTTCAAAGAAGGCGTGTGACTTGTCGGATAGCCTGGAGATGAATCTGCTCAAGGCGGCCATCCTTCCTGTCAGTCTTTGTACCTCCTTAACGTTGCGAGGAGAAGGTATCACTTGGATTGCTCTCACCTGCTCTGGGTTTGCTTCAATGCCCCTGTGGGTGACTATGTACCCTAGGAACTTTCCAGAGCTTACTCCGAACGAGCACTTTGAGGGGTTTAGTTTCATGTTGTACCTCCTGAGAATGGTGAAGGCTTGTTGAAGGTGTGAGATATGGTCTTCGGCGTCTAGGGACTTCACCAACATGTCATCAATATAGATTTCCATGGTCTGCCCTATCTGATCGGCGAACATCATGTTGACAAGCCTTTGGAAGGTCGAGCCGGCGTTCTTCAATCCGAAGGGCATAACCTTGTAACAGTAGATACCCCTTGAGGTCATGAATGAGGTCTTCTCTTGATCGTCAGGATGCATTAGGATCTGAATATACCCAGAGAATGCATCCATGAAGCTCATCAGTTCGTGACCAGGCGTTACGTCGACCAGCTTGTCGATGTGAGGCAGAGGGAAAGGATCTTTAGGACAGGACTTATTAAGGTCAGTGAAATCGATACAGACTCTCCACTTCCCATTCTTCTTCTTCACGACCACCACATTGGCTAGGCATTCCGGGTATTGCACCTCTCGTATGAATCCAGCATCTAGTAGGTTCTTGACCTCTTCGTTGATTATCTCATCCCTTTCAGGAGCGAATTTTCTCCTCTTCTGTCTGACAGGAGGATGCATTGGATCCACCTTGAGTTGATGCATGATAACATCAGGATCGATTCCAGGCATGTCTTCGTGAGACCAGGCGAAGCAATCGGAGTTGGATCTTAAGAAATCGATCAGTCTCCTTCTCAAGCTTTCCGGAAGCTTAGAGCCTATCTTTAAGTTTCGACTCGAGTTCCCTTCCGTGAGCGGGACTTCATCCATTTCTTCCACTTCCGGCTCTTCAGTATGTGGGGCCGGAAGCTTCTTCTGTAATTGCTATAAGACCTGAGTCTTTCCCCTAAGGGTTGTCTGATAGCAAGACCTAGCATTCTCTTGATCCCCTTTGACTGCTCTGATGCCCCAAGGGGTTGGGAACTTGACCAGCTGGTGCAAAATTGAAGGTACTGCTCCAATATCATGGATCCAAGGCCTTCCCAATATAATGTTGTATAAGGAGGGGCAGTCGACGACCAGGAACTTTGTGGCTTGGTTTACCCCTTCAGCATGCACAGGAAGAAGGACCTCCCAAGGTTTGTTTGATTTCTCCACTGAAGCCTACTAGGGGAGTTGCCTTTCTGGTTAGAGCTGTAGGTTCCAAACCCAGATCGGCGAAGGCCGAATTGAAGATTATGTTGCTGGAGCTCCCATTATCCACTAGTATCCGCTTGACCAAGCAGTTTTCTATGGTAAGTGAAATGACTAGAGCGTCATGATGAGGGGCGAGGACCTTCTCCTGTTCCCTTGCAGTGAAACTGATCTCATATGTTCCAATGAGCAGGCGCTTGGGACCCTTGGCCTCTTGGCCGTTCCTGGCATTGCGAGTACTTTTCTTGGCCGCGGCACTACTAATTCCGCTCACCTCTGATCCTCCTGTGATGACGTGGATCACCCGGTCTTGCTGTGGTGGCAATGCTGGAGCTGCCTCGATAGGGAGACTGGGACCTTCTTTATTTAGAAGGTTCTTGGCTTTATCCGAGAGGAACTCCTGTAGGTAGCCTTTCTTGACGAGCTTGGCAACTTCCATCTTTACGGCTATGCAATCCTCCGTAGTATGGCCACGATCACTATGGAACTTGCACCATTGCTTGGGATTTCGATTAGCCTCTGCGGCCTTCATCTTAGGAGGCCACTTGACTTAAGAGCCCATTTGTCGTAAGACACCGATCAGCTCCGGTTTGGTTATCGCGAGATGGGAGATGTCAGGCCAAGTAGACACCATCATCCCTTCGGATCTAGGCAAAGGTCGATGCTGATACCTGCCCCTATTCGGGTTGCTAGTCTCCCTGGCGGACTTAGAGTGAGAAGACTCGTCGCGGTCATTCCTTGTAGGCTTTGATGACTTCTGATCGTACTTCGGACCGGCTTTAGCCCTACTGGCAACATCTTCTTCCTATCTTACTTGGGCCCAAGCACGGGAGAGCACGTCTTCCATAATTCTGCAGTTGTATTTGATCAGCTCATTGTAAAGGTCTCCCTCTGGGAGTAGACCCCTCTTGAAGGCCGAGATAGCCGTATCAGCGTTGCACTCAGGAATAGCTACCTTCGCTGTGGGAACCGAAATTAGCAATGTCGATTTTAGTTAAGTTAATCGAAGGAAAACTAAGTAAACCTAGTTTTCCCTGAAGGCTCGGATTCTCTGCGATAACCAAACGAAATTGATAGAATAAAGCAACGTAGCGGAAAAATTGCACTAAGGCGTTTTATTGAATAGATGGTACAATATTCTTCCGAAAAAGGGAAGTAGAGAAACGCTGAAGCAAAAAATGACGGAAATAAAGGAGACAAAACGTTCTAAGCTTTGCTCCGCTAGTCTAACTCCTAAGTCCTAAGCTAGCAGGAATTCTCTAAGTCCCTAAGTTTCGGATTTGCTCTCTCTCTGAGATTTTTTGCTCTGCCTTTCTTCCTCTCCCAAAGTTCCTTTATATACTCCTTCTTATGACGGTATATTCTTCTTCTGGGCCGCAAGGCGGGCTTCTTTCCATTTTCGTCGGTCTCCACGTTTATCGGGAAACTTGACATTTATCTTCGGGAAACTTGACATTTTTTCTTCCGTCGATTTAGCATTCGTCTTGTCACGTAAAGATAAACGTAAATCGTCGTATCCATCTCAGATAATCGTATACAGACTGTCCGATCGCGTTTGGTCCCTTTAGGGCCGTCTCTAGGACTTCCGTTGTTTTCTACGATCTCTTTGGAAGTTCCTCGTTCATTCGTAGAGTTGAGACGAGTGGTGTCTTAAGATGACCACCGCTGTTTCGTACGAAGAATCTAAGATCTTCCTTCCCGTTGATATCTTACAAGTCTCCGGAATGTTTCCGACGGGCCTAGATTGGAGTAAGAACCGGAGTTTCGTACATCGAATCTCGATGATTCGTCCTGCGAGGACTTGGGAAAGACTCGAAGTACAGACTTCAGATTGCCGGGGACTGGGATTCGTGTACCGAAGATCGTTATCCGAAGTCCCGAGCCAGCATGGGGCTAGCCGCACGGCGGCCACGGCCAGCACGGGTGCTAGCCGCCGGCGGCCACGGCCAGCACGGGGCTAGCCGCCCGGCGGCCACAGCCAGCACGGGCGCTAGCCGCCGCCGGCCACGGCCAGCATGGGGCTAGCCGCCCGGCGGCCACGGCCAGCACGGGCGCTAGTCGCCGGCGGCCACGGCCAGCACGGGGCTAGCCGCCCGGCGGCCACGGCCAGCACGGGCGCTAGCCGCCGGCGGCCACGGCCAGCACGGGGCTAGCCGCCCGGCGGCCACGGCCAGCACGGGCGCTAGCCGGCGGCGGCCACGGCCAGCACGGGGCTAGCCGCCCGGCGGCCACGGCCAGCACGGGCGCTAGCCGCCGGCGGCCACGGCCAGCACGGGGCTAGCCGCCCGGCGACCACGGCCAGCACGGGCGCTAGCCGCCGGCGCCCACGGCCAGCACGGGGCTAGCCGCCCGACGGCTACGGCCAAGGCCGGGGTTGGCTGCTCGGTTCCTTCGGTTTACGGGTGTTCGTGTTCGTTTTTCGGAAGGTTTTTCGTATGACAAATAGACTTAGCCGTTGATTTCGAGATAACCGTTTTTGACCCCAACAGTTAGCCCCCCAGCATGCAAGATGCGGGAGCGATTTTGTGTGCGAAAGATATGAAAATCGAAATTTTCGGCTAGGAATATTTTATTCCGAAAAACTCTACCACCTTTGATTTCTTATAAGTAGCACCCCATCTCCCTCTCATTTTTCACTCACTCTCCTTTTCTCAAATTTCAGAAAACATGGCTTTCTCTCCAAATGAAAAGAAGGATTCCGATGTCGAAATGAGTGAAGCTAATCAAGCCTCGCCGGCGTAGGATGCTCCTGCTCTTACGCAGACATTCGTCGAGGGGTTCAGTTCTTTCCAGGACAAGATGGAGCGACGCCGTGCTGAGATGGAGTCTAGCGTGGCAGGTCCTAGTGCTACTTCCGTGGCTCCGACTCTCGGATCCGATGTCACTTTAACTCTGGATCCCGCGGCCTTGGTTCTTGGACCCGACTGTTACTCCAGTTCCGATCTCCACACTTCCAGCCTCTGGACCCGATGTCTCTTTGTCTGCTGGAGAGATTGTTGTTCAAGCACCCGATGTCCAGGCTCGTCCGGAGGGTTCCCCTTTCGCACCGATAGTGGTTTCGGAGGATGCAGCAGAAGTCATGCCTCCTCCTCCAGAAAAGAAGAGGGAGATCGTCTTGGGACTTCCCGCGTCCAACGCTGTTCCACCATCGAGAGGACGTTCAAGAGCTGGGGCTGCCGGATCAGCGAAGAGGAAAAGGTGTACTAGGAGTGAGGAAGGCGAGGCTTCGGCGAGACTATCGCAGCATCGCTCCAAGGTACTTCGTGAAAACCTTCTTCCCTTTGCTATCCCCTTAATTCTCACATTCTCTCGTGTGATCAGTTTGTGTCGTTGATCGACGGGATGCTTGGTGATTGCGGACTGGAGGTTACACGTTTGTCCAAGGAGCTGGATTCGTCGCGGGAAACTCTGAAGCGTACCGAGGCTGTGCTTCAATCGATTGAGAGCACTCATGCTGCCCAGAGGTCGACGCTCGAAGCTAGGATCAGTGATCTCGAGCGTGATCTGGGAAAGACTGTGAGCTCGCTGCTCAAGGCGAAGGAGGAGAAGAAGAGCAAGTCCTCGGAAGTTCGTCGTCTTAAGAGGCGGATTCAGCGCTTTGAGGAGATGGGAACTTGCACTGCGGCGGAGCTTGCCGGCCCGTCATCCTCGGGTACCCTGGTCCCGGGCTTGGAAATTCCAGAGGTCCAGGATGCTGGAATTGTTGCGGACAAGGGTGGTGAGGAAGTTGGCGAGGGCGATGGCGAGGCTGTTCCTGCTTTGGGTGATTCGGAGGATGAAGGCGGTGTCCCGGAGGACGCCTAGGTTGATCAATCCCCGAGGGGATTTTTATTTTGATTGTATTTCGGCCGTTGGTTGGCCATCATGTACGATTTCGGGACTGGCCGTTGGTGGCTTTGAATCCCTGCCCTTTTTAGGGCGTTGTGTTGAATTCGCGGTACGCGTTTATAAAATATTTGCGTTTAGAACTTCTGTTTGTCGAAGTTAGAGGGGCAGGGTGTGAGTTGTCGTCTCATTCCTGCCTCCCTGACGATCACCGTATCCGTAGTTTGTACAAAGCGAGATTTTCCTGCGGTTTACGATTTACGCGAAAATTCGTGGAAACGCACAGACTTGAGTGAAGAGACAAGTTTTGGGATCTCGCGTCGTTGACGCTTTGCCTATGAGATGTTTAAGATACCAGCAAGGCTGGGTTTAGGGCAAGACCTAGGTTTACTCTCAGACTGAGGCTGTGCGATGACAAATCGGCTTTCGTTTTGCCTGTTTGTGATTTTAACCTGATTCGTACCGTCTTAAAATCCGCGAAGTGGTATCGGCTTATATGATTTGTATGGGCACGAATCGAGCTACTTCCTTTACGAAGTGCTGAACCAAATTTGGAGTTTTTGTATAGCGCGCTATTGGATCCTTGTCGGATGTAAGAGAGCCTACCCTTAGGTGGCTTGTCTGTTTAGGACGTTAGAGTTCGTTTGTTGTGATCAGCAACAACGATATGATGCCGTTTAGAAGGCGTATGAAGGTTTTAATCGAAAACGAATGTTCAGGCACGAAGCGACGTCTCGCAGTGCTTTGAAGTTTGTTTTTCTTATGCCATAAAGGACTATGGGCTTTTAGAAATCGCGGAACGTTTCCGGGCGATAGTTCATGATTTATTTGGTGGATACTGGATCCATCGTTGAGGCCGTTAGGCGAATTGATTTGCGGAAAGTTTTCGAAAGTTCAGTTTTTTTTCGAAAATTGTGGGAGCGTGCGGGTGTACGCCCCCCACTCCCCCCCTTTTAAATCGGGGGGGATAGCTGAACCCACCGGTTGGCGAGTTGCCTACGTACCTCTTTCGAGGATCAAGCCATCTCGTAGTTCTGTTGTCCACGTTTACGATCAAGTGGTAGTATTTCTTGAGATGCATTGCATTCCAAGTTCTCGGGATTTTTACGTCTTGCATGTTCGCGATTTGATACGAACCTGGTCGGACGACTTTTATGATTTTGTATGGTCCTTCCCAGTTCGCTCCCAGTTTTCCTGCGTTTCGTTCGACAGTGTTTTGGAAGACTTTTCGCAAGACCAGATCACCCTCTTTGAATCTTCGATGACGTACGTTCGCGTTGTAGTATTTTGCGGCGGCCTGCTGGTAATTTTGAATTCGAATGAGGGCTTGGTCGCGACGTTCGTTGACGAGGTCAAGATTATCCAGCAGCATGGCATTGTTCAGGTCTTCCCGTTCGGGAAGAAATCTCCCCCGTACGCCGGGGAATTCTACTTCCGCCAGAATCATGCATTCTGCTCCGTAAACGAAAGCGAATGGAGTTTCCCCCGTTGCTCGTCTAGGACGGTTTTGTTTATGGTTTCAGCCTGTCCGTTGCACTGCGGGTATCTGGGAGTAGACTTGTTAAGTTGTATTTTCCATTTTTCGCAGAATGCCTCGAATCGAGTGGAAATAAACTGGGACCCGTTGTCCGTTACGATTTCGTATGGGACACCGTGTCTGGTTATGATGTTTTTCAAAACGAAGTTCTCGACTTGCACGTCTTTGATGCTAGCGTAGGATTCTGCTTCCACCCATTTTGAAAAGAAATCTGTGAGGACCAGCAGGAAACGTTTTTGTTTTGATTTGTGCATTGGTCCGACGATGTCCATCGACCATCGCATGAAAGGGTACGGAGACGAGATAGAAGAGAGGATTTCAGGCGGGCTGATGAATTGTCGGGGCGTGCCGCTGACACTTCTCGCATTTCCGAGCGAACTTCTCGCAATCTTTTACCATAGTTGGCCAGTAGAATTCCGTGGCGTTTTAGTTTTTGTTGCGAGAGACCTTCCACCGGAGTGGTTTCCGCACGATCCGAAATGAACCATCTTCCATGATTTTTCTCGCCTTTTCTCCTTCCGCACAAGTCATGAGAGGTCCGGAGAATCGCCATTTGTAGATTTCGCCTTCCACGGTTACGTATCGCTGCTGCCTGGATTTTTATTTTCCGGGCAGCCCATTTCTCCGTGGGTAGGGTACCATCTACGATGTAGGCTTTGATAGGTTCTAACCAGGGAGCGTCGCAGCCATAGTCTGTTTGGTCTGCGTCGTCTTCCGGTTGATCTTCGTTTTCTTCCGCGCCTTCGATCTGTGTTCTGATCAGGTTGGCGATCACCGGTGGTCCGATGCTTGGATGCTCTATGAATTCGACGGGAATTATTCTCTTAAGCCCTGGATCCGAGCTTGAGGCGAGAGCGGCTAATGCGTCAGCTTGGACGTTTTCCGAGCGGGGAATCCTGGTTAGCGCAAATTGCTGAAAATCGTGGGCCAAGTCTTGGACGACCTTTCAGATATGCGTTCATCCTTTCATCCCTTGCTTCGTATTCTCCGCTGAACTGGTGTGCGACTAACTGAGAGTCGCAGTAAGCGTGAATGTTTCGAATCTTCAGCCCCTGGGCCAGTCGTAGGCCCGCAATTAGCGCCTCATATTCTGCTTCGTTGTTCGATGCATGAAAATCCAAGCGGAATGATGGCTCGAGGATTTCTCCTGTCGGCGAAGTGAGCCGGATCCCGATTCCAGATCCTTGCTTGGTCGAAGATCCATCGACATGGAGATCCCATGTTGACCCATGATCCTCGTTAGTTAAATCCGTCGTGGGTAATTCTACCAAGAAGTCTGCGAGTACCTGCGATTTCGTGCAGGTCTTCGGACGATATTCGATATCGGGGGGATGGCTGAACCCACCGGTTGGCGAGTTGCCTACGTACATCTTTCGAGGATCAAGCCATCTCGTAGTTCTGTTGTCCACGTTTACGATCTAGTGGTAGTATTTCTTGAGATGCATCGCATTCCAAGTTCTCGGGATTTTTACGTCTTGCATGTTCGCGATTTGATACGAACCTGGTCGGACGACTTTTATGATTTTGTATGGTCCTTCCCAGTTTGCTCCCAGTTTTCCTGCGTTTCGTTCGGCAGTGTTTTGGAAGACTTTTCGCAAGACCAGATCACCCTCTTTGAATCTTCGATGACGTACGTTCGCATTGTAGTATTTTGCGGCGGCCTGCTGGTAATTTTGAATTCGAATGAGGGCTTGGTCGCAACGTTCGTTGACAAGGTCAAGATTATCCAGCAGCATGGCATTGTTCAGGTCTTCCCGTTCGGGAAGAAATCTCCCCCGTACGCCGGGGAATTCTACTTCCGCCAGAATCATGCATTCTGCTCCGTAAACGAAAGCGAATGGAGTTTCCCCCGTTGCTCGTCTAGGACGGTTTTGTTTATGGTTTCAGCCTGTCCGTTGCACTGCGGGTATCTGGGAGTAGACTTGTTAAGTTGTATTTTCCATTTTTCGCAGAATGCCTCGAATCGAGTGGAAATAAACTGGGACCCGTTGTCCGTTACGATTTCGTATGGGACACCGTGTCTGGTTATGATGTTTTTCAAAACGAAGTTCTCGACTTGCACGTCTTTGATGCTAGCGTAGGATTCTGCTTCCACCCATTTTGAAAAGAAATCTGTGAGGACCAGCAGGAAACGTTTTTGTTTTGATTTGTGCATTGGTCCGACGATGTCCATCGACCATCGCATGAAAGGGTACGGAGACGAGATAGAAGAGAGGATTTCAGCGGGCTGATGAATTGTCGGGGCGTGCCGCTGACACTTCTCGCATTTCCGAGCGAACTTCTCGCAATCTTTTACCATAGTTGGCCAGTAGAATCCGTGGCGTTTTGTTTTTGTTGCGAGAGACCTTCCACCGGAGTGGTTTCCGCACGATCCGAAATGAACCTCTTCCATGATTTTTCTCGCCTTTTCTCCTTCCGCACAAGTCATGAGAGGTCCGGAGAATCGCCATTTGTAGATTTCGCCTTCCACGGTTACGTATCGCGCTGCCTGGATTTTTATTTTCCGGGCAGCCCATTTCTCCGTGGGTAGGGTACCATCTACGATGTAGGCTTTGATAGGTTCTAACCAGGGAGCGTCGCAGCCATAGTCTGTTTGGTCTGCGTCGTCTTCCGGTTGATCTTCGTTTTCTTCCGCGCCTTCGATCTGTGTTCTGATCAGGTTGGCGATCACCGGTGGTCCGATGCTTGGATGCTCTATGAATTCGACGGGAATTATTCTCTTAAGCCCTGGATCCGAGCTTGAGGCGAGAGCGGCTAAAGCGTCAGCTTGGACGTTTTCCGAGCGGGGAATCCTGGTTAGCGCAAATTGCTGAAAATCGTGGGCCAAGTCTTGGACGACTTTCAGATATGCGTTCATCCTTTCATCCCTTGCTTCGTATTCTCCGCTGAACTGGTTTGCGACTAACTGAGAATCGCAGTAAGCGTGAATGTTTCGAATCTTCAGCCCCTGGGCCAGTCGTAGGCCCGCAATTAGCGCCTCATATTCTGCTTCGTTGTTCGATGCATGAAAATCCAAGCGGAATGATTGCTCGAGGATTTCTCCTGTCGGCGAAGTGAGCCGGATCCCGATTCCAGATCCTTGCTTGGTCGAAGATCCATCGACATGGAGATCCCATGTTGACCCAGGATCCTTGTTAGTTAAATCCGTCGTGGGTAATTCTACCAAGAAGTCCGCGAGTACCTGCGATTTCGTGCAGGTCTTCGGACGATATTCGATATCGTACTCGCTTAGTTCAATCGCCCACTTCGCGAGTCTACCAGACTGGCTTGGACTGTGTAGAATCGTCCGTAACGGAAAGGTGGTAAGCACCACGATGGTATGAGATTGGAAATACGGTCTAAGTTTTCTCGCCGAAGTTATGACAGCGAGTGCCAATTTTTCCATCAGCGGATACCGAGTTTCGGCATCTAGTAATGTTTTACTAATGTAGAAGACCAGTTTCTGTTCTCTGAATTCTTCTTGAATCAGGACGCCACTGACTGCTGATGCGGATACTGCGATGTAGAGGAATAAGGGCTCTCCGACTACGGGCTTTGCGAGGATAGGAGGGGTGGCCAGATACTGCTTCAGCTTTTGGAAAGCTTTCTCGCAATCCTCTGACCACTCGAACTTTTTGTTCCCCTTTAAGGTTTCGTAGAAAGGGAGACACTTATCCGTGGAGCGCGAGATGAATCGGTTTAAGGCTGCGACTCGTCCGGTCAGCCTCTGGACTTCCCGCTTGGTTCTTGGGGAAGCCATTTCTATCAGTGCGTTGATTTGTTTCGGATTGGCCTCTATTCCGCGGAATGTTACGAGGTAACCGAGAAATTCTCCCGACGCCACGGCGAATCTGCATTTTGCTGGATTGAGTTTCATATTGTGCTGGTTCAATCTCTTAAAGCATTCCTCTAGGTGGACTACGTGATCGCGTTCGTCAAGAGATTTTACCAACATATCGTCGATATACACCTCCATGGTTTTTCCGAGTTGCTCGGCAAACATCCGATTGACGAGTCGCTGATACGTGGCGCCGGCGTTCTTAAGACCGAAAGGCATTACATTGTAGCAATAGGTTCCTCGGTCGGTAATGAATGCTGTCTTCTCGCGGTCTTTGGGATTCATCATGATTTGATTGTAACCGGAGAACGCGTCCATGAACGATAGGAGTTTGTTTCCTGCGGTCGCCTCGACCAGACGGTCGATGTGCGGAAGCGGAAAACAATCCTTCGGGCACGCTTTGTTGAGATCGGTAAAGTCGACGCATACTCGCCATTTCCCGTTCTTTTTCTTGACGACGACGGGATTGGCGAGCCAGTCGGGATATCTTACTTCTGTTATTGATCCAACTTTGAGGAGTCTTTCGACTTCCTCATTAACCGTAGTTGCCCGTTCGGGGCCTAGCTTTCGCCTCTTTTGTTTTACGGGTTTATGAGTTGGATCAATGTTGAGTTCGTGACATGTTATGTTAATGTCGATTCCCGGCATATCTTCCTGCAGCCCAAGCGAACGTGTTAAGGTTCTTCTTGAGACATGCGATGAGTTCTGCTTTCAACGGATCGCGAAGATTGGCTCCAATCTCTACGCACCGCTCTGGGTTAGTCTCGTCGAGGCAGACCGAAATTACAGGTTCGCAAGTGGGCTCATGTTTCCCTTCCAGGACCTCAGCTCTTTGCGATTGCCAGAAGATTTCTGGAGGGTCCTGCGATGCTGATTCGTGGGTTGCTTGCTTTTTTGGTTTAGTTTCGGGCTCAGAGTTTTTCCGTTTTAACCCAGCGGTCAAGCAGACTTGCGGTGCTTTACAATCTCCTTGGATCGTTTCCACTCCGGAGAGGGTCGGAAATTTGAGGCACAGATGGAAAGTCGAGGGGATCGCTCGCATGGAATTTAACCACGGAGTCCCGACGATCGCATTATATGCTGCTGGACCAACGACTACCAAAAATGCTGCCGTCTTTGTGACGCTCCCGGCTCTGACCGAAAGGTCGACCGAGCCGAGGGTCATTGTGATGTTTCCTGAGAGTCCGATTATCGGATTGGGATCGTCCGTGATAGTGTTTAGGTCGATTCCCATCCTCTCGAGGGTGTTTTTTTATATAATATTTGTCGAGCATCCGGTGTCGACCAATATTCTCGCTACGTCGATGTCCTGGATCGTCAGTCTGATAACGAGGAGTTCGTCATGAGGTTTGGCTCGATCAGCCGTTGCTCTGTCCCCGAATGACACGATGTTGCGGACAGGTGATGTGGCCATGCTGTTGTTACCAATCGTAGGTTTTTGAGTAAGAGAATCCGACCCCCCCCTCCTTCTAGCGCCAAACTGTGGGAACCGAAATTCGCACTGTCGATTTTAGTTAAGTTAATCGAAGGAAAAACTAAGTAAACCTAGTTTTCCCTGAAGGCTCGGATTCTCTGCGATAACCAAACGAAATTGATAGAATAAAGCAACGTAGCGGAAAAATTGCACTAAGGCAGTTTTATTGAATAGGATGGTACAATATTCTTCCGAAAAAGGGAAGTAGAGAAACTGCTGAAGCGAAAAACGACTGGAAATAAAGGAGACAAAACGTTCTAAGCTTTGCTCCGCTAGTCTAACTCCTAAGTCCTAAGCTAGCAGGAATTCTCTAAGTCCCTAAGTTTCGGATTTGCTCTCTCTCTCTGAGATTTTTTGCTCTGCCTTTCTTCCTCTCCCAAAGCTCCTTTATATACTCCTTCTTATGACGGTCTATTCTCCTTCTGGGCCGCAAGGCGGGCTTCTTTCCATTTTCGTCGGTCTCCACGTTTATCGGGAAACTTGACATTTATCTTCGGGAAACTTGACATTTATTCCTTCCGTCGAATTTAGCATTCGTCTTGTCTACTGTAAAGATAAACGTAAATCGTCGTATCCATCTCAGATAATCGTAGACATGACTGTCCGATCGCTGTTTGGTCCCTTTCAGGGCCGTTCTCTAGGACTTCCGTTGTTTTCTACGATCTCTTTGGAAGTTCCTCGTTACGATTCGTAGAGTTGAGACGAGTGGTGTCTTAAGATGACCATCCGCTGTTTCGTACGAAGAATCTAAGATCTTCCTTCCCGTTGATATCTTACGAGTTTCCGGAATGTTTTCCGACGGTCCTAGGATTGGAGTAAGAACCGGAGCTTTCGTACATGGAATCTCGATGATTCGTCCTGCGAGGACTTGGGAAAGACTCGAAGTACAGACTTCAGATTGCCGGGGACTGGGATTCGTGTACCGAAGATCGTTATCCGAAGTCTCGAGCCAGCACGGGGCTAGCCGCACGGCGACCACGGCCAGCACGGGCGCTAGCCGCCGGCGGCCACGGCCAGCACGGGGCTAGCCGCCCGGCGGCCACGGCCAGCACGGGCGCTAGCCGCCGGCGGCCACGGCCAGCACGGGGCTAGCCGCCCGGCGGCCACGGCCAGCACGAGCGCTAGCCGCCGGCGGCCACGGCCAGCATAGGGCTAGCCGCCTGGCGGCCACGGCCGGCACGGGCGCTAGCCGCCGGCGGCCACGGCCAGCACGGGGCTAGCCGCCCGGCGGCCACGACCAGCACGGGAGCTAGCCGCCGGCGGCCACGGCCAGCACGGGGATAGCCGCCCGGCGGCCACGGCCAGCACGGGCGCTAGCCACCGGGGCCACGGCCAGCACGGGCGCTAGCCACCGGGGCCACGGCCAGCACAGGGCTAGCCGTCCGGCGGCCACGGCCAGCACGGGCGCTAGCCGCCGGCGGCCACGGCCAGCACGGGGCTAGCCGCCCGGCGGCCACGGCCAGCAAGGGCGCTAGCCGCCGGTGGCCACGGCCAGCACGGGGCTAGCCGTCCGGCGGCTACGGCCAAGGCCGCGGTTGGCTGCTCGGTTCCTTCGGTTTACGGGTGTTCGTGTTCGTTTTTCGGAAGGTTTTTCGTATGACAAATAGACTTAGCCGTTGATTTCGAGATAACCGTTTTTGACCCCAACATTCGCTTGGTTGAAGCGAGCTATGTAAGAACGAAGGGGCTCATTCCTATGCTGGAGGATCTCATAGAGATCATCCGAGTTCCTCTCTAGGTCACGGCTGCTAGCGAACTGCTCCACGAACTTATCGCTAAGGGCTGCAAAGGATTTGATGGATTTGGTGGGCAAGTTGATATACCACTGAAGAGCGGGGCCGGTCAAGGTCGATCCGAATCCTTTGCACATGGTAGCTTCCCGTGCATCCCGAGGGATTGCTACTGCTAGAATGCGTTGCTTGTACTTAGCAATGTGATTGTCGGGATCCCCAGTACCTTCGTACATCTTTATGCTTGGGAAAGAGAACTTTCGCGGCATCTCCACCGAAGCAATCTCCTCCACGAAAGGCGTATCAGAATAGGACCCCTGAATTCTTCTTCGAATAGGAGGAACTGCCCCTGGGAGCCTTTCTACCATGGATTGTATGGTGCCGAACCTTTCGGACACCACTCTTTTAAGTAGGCTGCTAGGGCTGGATCTGAGATCTCGGGATCATCGGGTGAATACTCCTCGTCCTCCTTATCAGAATCGCTATCTATTTGTACTCGGGTCCTATCGTTCGCGGCTCCTCGGCTTTCGGGTTCGTCTTCGGTTGAGGCGGGTCGACGAGGTATCTCTTTGCTGTCTCGCGGCGTGTAGAGTGAAGCCATGGGTCGCACCTTACTCTGGAACCGCTTTCGCTTGTTGCTAGCCTCACCGAGGGTATGGTTTTCTTGTCGGAGGACAAGATTCTCCGCCTCTATGGCGTCAGCTTCTCAGCGCTTTGCTGTAGCTGCTTGAAGTGCTCTCCTAGTTGGTCTTTTAGGGTTTGAACTTCGAGGAGAAGTTCAGGACCTCCGGGTGTTGTCTCCCGAGCTTTGTGAAGATTGATAGTGCTCAAATTACCCAGTAGAGCTTACTCTCTCAAATAAGAGGTACAGCTGTAGTACTTAGGGATCGAATCACGAGGAGCTAGGGAACCAATTAAATAAAATCTACTAATCAATCCTAGGTGAAGTTGGTTTATATGATGGAAATAAAAATAGCAATTCCTAAAATGAGCAAGGTAGTTGCTCTAACTAACAATATGATGGGTTGTTTAAATGTGATAAAGAGTGCTAGACATAGGGCTTTTATTCAGGAATGGAGATTATAATTTCAATAAATGCTTTAACAAGTTTCTTGCATGATACTATAGATCTCAGCCGCTTATCTCAAGTGATATCTCACTGGTTAAATAATCTAAAACTCTGGCCTCAACTGTCGTATGTTGACACAGAAAAAGAGTCGACCGACATCCCTTCGAGATATCGATCGATACACCTTTCGCTCGGCGATCGATTCACCTGTCGGGATATCGATCGACGGCTTCTAGATATGCCTAGGCACGAGCGGATAATGAACACTAGGTCTCAAGGAAGGCTGTCGCTCCTCTCAACAGGAGACAAGCTAGCTCAAATTGATAATTCAAGATAATCAAAGATCCTAGTGATCTATATTCTAGTTAGCTAGTGATCTATATTCGAACAAGCATAGGGATCCTAGGGATCCTAGTGATCCCACAAACCTATTTATACCCTAGATCTAAGAAGTAGACTACTCAGACATAGCTAAGGAATTCATGACAATGGATAGATGAAAGAATTGCATAGATAGAAATAAGTAGAAATACAAATAGATATGAGAAATCTCTCCAATCTCTCAAAACAAATAAAACTCTAGTCTCTTTCTCACACTCTCTGCTTTGTTTTCTCTGAGTTGTCAAATGCTTGCTTCTCTCGAAGTTGCCGTCAAAAACATTTAGCAGGAACATTTAAGCATTTCCATTACGTTAAAACTCGTCAGGGGGAATCTCGTAATTTGGTGAAGTCTTGATGAAGTGTCTGAAGGTGTAGTGTTTGAAGGGTTACCAGTAGTCTCTGTAAGGTTAGCTTGTGGTTTCGGTGTGGGTCTGAGTGCATTGATGCGGTTGCTGTCTATCGATGGTAGTTGCACTCGGTATGTGAGAGGTGCGTGTCGATCTATAGGTGGAGAAAAGGGTCGATCGATACGTTTCTCATCTTTGTGTCGATCGATGAGTGGCTTGTCTCGTTGGTCGATGTCTTCGTAGGTGTGGGTGGGTGGGTATGGATGAGAAGCCGTGAATTCAGCATGTGTCAATATCCTCACCGTGTTGCAATCTGCAGTCGAATCCAGACATGACATCGTTGATGTCGATCGATGTGGACTAGATGGTGTCGATCGACACCATTGTGATCCACCGAAACTGAGTAAACTTTCCACTTCAAAGTCTCCTTCTTGTAGCTTCTCATGTTTCACCAATTGCCAGAAATCATCATCTATAATTGCATTCACGTGGTGTTTCCTACTTCCTTTCCCTACTTCCTTAGTTCCAATCCTCCTGATAGAGTCTTCAGTCTGGACAATCTGTGTCTCAAGTTTCTTAACTTGAGTGCAAATGGTGTCTATCCTTGTGGTCAGATTGTTGAAGACAGAGTCAATCTTCCCATTGAAGTCTACTGTAAGCTTCTGCTGACCTTCTAGAACTCTATCAATCATGGCATCAAACTTACTCTCCTGGGTGGGTGGTGGTGGGTTTTGGTAAGCTGAGTTGTCGTAGTTCCTTGTGTTGGTGAAGGGTTTCTGATACTATGAACTCTGGTTGTAGTTACTCTTCTGACCACTGCCAAAAAAGTTTATGTTCCCACTCTGGTTTCCATATCTCTGAAATCCAGTACCTCCAATGTAGTTCACATCTTCCTATGTATCATCTTCTCTAGCCTCTCCTTCTTCAGTTGAGCAGACTGGCCGCCCCAGAAATGTATGTAAAGCATCTATCTTGGCTCTGACTTCATTCATCTGGTCTTCCCCGATGGCTGCAACCGATTTTTTCTTGTCAGAGTCAGTGTTCTTGGTGCTGCTGCTGTTGGCTAGGTTCTCAATAAGTCTCACAGCCTCTATTGGATTCCTAGTGTTGAAGTTCCGCTCGCTAGCAGTATCAAGAGACATCTGATACCTCAAGGCGATACCTCTGTAGAAAGTGCTTAGCAGCTGCACTTCATTGAATCCATGGTGTGGACAGTCTCGCTGGAAGAACTTAAATCTGATCCACGGGTCTTTAAAAGTCTCAATAGGCTTTTGCGCGAAAGTGGCGATTTTGCTCCTTAAGTCTTCAGCGCGTGCCTCATCAAAGAAATTATGCAGGAAGACGTTTTTGATGTCAGCCTAGGATGTCAGTGATCCTGTAGGTAGCTGCTTGAGCCAGTGCGAAGCTTCTCCAATCAGTGAGTATTTGAAGAGCTTGCAAAGTAGGTAGTCCTCAGGGACTCCATCTATAAGAATAGCAGCAATAAGATCCTCGAACCTCTCCAGATGTTTTATAGGATGCTCGTGTGATAGCCCAGAATAAGGTATCTTACACGAGAGAGTAGTACTGAGGCTTGAGCTCGAAGTTTGGCTTCTGAATCTCTGGAAGTCGAATAGCTGATATGTTGGTGTAGTACTCGTCTGGACGATTGTAGTCTGCCAACAATCGTGTTTGAGCTTCTCCTGTAGCCTCAGCTTCAGGCTCATGGATTATATTTCCCTGTGCATCTAGCTTATGACCTGTTGCATTACGCAGATGACCATCTTGGTCATACAGGTTTCCATTCTCGCCCTGCGTGAGGATAACAATCGCGACCATGCTTCGCGGAATAGTATCGATCGATGTACGGTGAGTAGTATTGAACGATGTGGATCGGCGAACGGTATCGGTCGACGGTGCTGTCTGAGTGTCGGTCGACGGTTGAACGTGAGTGTCAGTCGACGGTACTGCGGTTTCTGTCGATCGATGCGGAGCGTAGGTCTTTGCGGATTGAGTGTTCCAAGTGTGCAGGATCCTCTGAGAATAATAGTTGATTTCCCATGTTGCTTCTGGTACTGCTGGGCATGTACCTGAAAAGACAAGAAAAATTTTAATCAGAAAGGGGGTAAAAAGAAAAACCTAAGATTAATAAGATTAAATCTAATGGCGATCAAAGCTCTCCGGCAACGGCGCCAAATTTGATAGTGCTCAAATTACCCAGTAGAGCTTACTCTCTCAAATAAGAGGTACAGCTGTAGTACTTAGGGATCGAATCACGAGGAGCTAGGGAACCAATTATATAAAATCTACTAATCAATCCTAGGTGAAGTTGGTTTATATGATGGAAATAAAAATAACAATTCCTAAAATGAGCAAGGTAGTTGCTCTAACTAACAATATGATGGGTTGTTTAAATGTGATAAAGAGTGCTAGACATATGGCTTTTATTCAGGAATGGAGATTATAATTTCTATAAATGCTTTCACAAGTTGCTTGCATGATACTATAGATCTCAGCCGCTTAACTCAAGTGATATCTCACTGGTTAAATAATCTAGATCTCTGGCCTCAACTGTCGTATGTCGACACAGAAAAAGAGTCGATCGACATCCTTTCGAGATATCGATCGATACACCTTTCGCTCGGCGATCGATTCACCTGTCGGGATATCGATCGACGGCTTTTAGATATGCCTAGGCGCCAGCCGATAATGAACACTAGGTCTCAAGGAGGGCTGTCGCTCTTCTCAACAGGAGACAAACTAGCTAAAATGGATAATTCAAGATAATCAAAGATCCTAGTGATCTATATTCTAGTTAGCTAATCTAGAACAAGCATAGGGTGCAATCCATTTGATGACTATCACAA
The DNA here is from genome assembly GCA_019706035.1 of Raphanus raphanistrum subsp. raphanistrum. NCBI lineage: Eukaryota > Viridiplantae > Streptophyta > Magnoliopsida > Brassicales > Brassicaceae > Raphanus > Raphanus raphanistrum. Next base: position 1,258,406 of record JACZFZ010000011.1, on the reverse strand, counting down.
CTTAGCAATTATATTTTGGGGCTAATCCCACAAACCTATTTAAACCCTAGATCTAACAAGTAGACTACTCAGACATAGCTAAGCAATTCATGAAAATTGATAGATGAAAGAATTGCATAGATAGAAATAAGTAGAAATACAAAAGGAGATGAGAAATCTCTCCAATCTCTCAAAACAAATAAAACTCTAGTCTCTCTCTCACACTCTCGAAGTTGCCGTCAAAAACACTTAGCAGAAATATTTAAGCATTTCCATTAGGTTAAAAACTCGTCAGGGGCAATCTCGTAATTTGGTGAAGTCTTGATGAAGTAATCGGCTAAACCATTTCGTCCTCGATATCGATCGACAACACTGGACATGTATCGATCGATTATAATCTTCTAGTACGCGGATCTTCTCAGCTACATCGATCGACAACTCTGGATGAGTATCGATCGATTATAATCGCAATGTTGACTTCCGACATGGTCTTGAATGGTCAACTCGGGTATATCATCTCTTGTACTCCAAAATGCTCCAAAAACATCACTTTCTCACAAAATGCTTCTGAACCTGAAAACATACCTAACAGGCTAGAAAACAGATTAAATATATAATAAAATACTAGTATACCATGGTTAAAAACGGGTAAAATCTATGGTATATCAAAGATCCGTGACCTGACTCTGAAGAGACTCAAGCCTGTTGAGGAGCTCGATCTCCCTCGGAGTCATGTCCGTCTGGTTAGCGTCGTCCTCTAATGCCATCGTCACGTAGTTGGATCACTCCCCTCCTTCTAGCGCCAAACTGTTAGGGTATTTTTGTGTAGGATCGTTTAAGTGCTACGGAACACTAGAGGATTTGTATGAAAGCAAGAGAAATCGTAAACTAGAAGATGTTATTGAGTGTTTTTAATCGGGACTACAATGTTTGGGTGTATAAACCCTAGTTCTAGTCGCCTAAACTCTAATCTTCTAGTCTGCGAAAGTCGATCCCTTTTTCTAGGGTTTGGGCTCCCCTTTTATAGTTGTAGATGTCGGCTTCAAGTAATAGAACTCTTCCATAATCAGAAAAATGGAAGTTTCCTCTTAGATAGAAAACTTCTATTTTGCTCCAAGGGGTCAGTCCGATCTAGGGGTCAGACCCAAGGCAGGGGTCGATCCCTGGTATCTTCTTGAGCAAGGGCCTGGGAGTCGAAGACCTATCCGGAAGCTGGAGAAAACTTATGCTTGGATATTTTTCCCCAACAGACCACACTGTCTCTTGCCTCGCCTCGATCAGAGTTATCGTTAAAACTTTAGGATAAAACCGCGAAAAACTTGTTTCTCGTAAATTTTGAATCTATCGATTAAAACGGTAAATAGTTGAACGGAACACTGATATTTCAAAGACTATTCGAGCAGTTAAGTAATTTAATAAAAACCAAAGTCGTATCGAAGATTCACTTTCGGGGAAAAATCGTAAAACGCTTGGATCGCAAAAACAGCCCAAAGAGGTGTAAGACTACTATTAAAGCTCAGTTGCTATTAGAAATCAAAATTAAACCCAAATATTCTATGACGGTTTACTCTATCTCGCAGGAGAAGATAAATGTCAAGTTTCCGAAGATAGATGGAAAATCTCGAGGATAATCATGAAAATCGAGGAAAAATGAAATATTTCCGTAAAGTGATAAAATTGGGCCTGGCGGTAAAAAGGAAGGACTAAACTTACCTAGAGGGAGTATATAAGAGATTTCAAGACGAGAAGCAAACAACGAGGACTTTTCATACACACAAAAAGACTTAATTAGCACTTAGAGCAACATGAAATATTTTCCGTTTTTGTTATCGAGCTGCAATTCAAGTAGGTTTACAAAATCTTAGGTTCCTAGAACTAAGGAACTCGCCGACAGCTGTCATAGTCTAGGCTCTTACCTGTTGTTAACACTTAAAAGCAAATTTGGAATAAGAACTCTTTTGCTCTCTCTCGTTTTTGTTATTCGATTTATTATCTCGTTTTTTCATTATTTGACTGCTTGACGTTTGGCTTAGCAGAAATCCAGGACTTCTGGGAAAATTAGGGTTTCCTAACTTTTCTTATTTAAAAGAAATCGACGACTGTCGATTTCGGTTCCAATTGTTTGGCGCTAGAAGGAGGGGGGGGGGGGTATGGATCAATTTAACTCTCAGCCATGAACTGCTCGATCAGACCGACTAGCAGACTAGTGCTGATAGAACCACCGACAAATAGGTCAACTCTCCAGCACCAAACATATCTGCGGTTAAAGAAAACGCCAACACCCCAGCGTTCAATGGAGTCAAAAACATGTTCTCCGCTTACGAAAAGAGGTCGGAGGAACAAGACAAACTCATGGGTTCTCTCGCTAAACAGGTTGAAACCCTAACTGCAAGAACCCGAGCTGTGTTCCCTCGCCAACCACTAGGATTCGCAGGGGAAGGCTCGGCTTCACAACTCCACACGACAGAACTAGGAGCATGCAGGGAAATCAGTCGGAACAAAATCCCGACGAGGTAACTCATGTCGTTAATCGGAAAAACCAAAAAAAAATTTCGTCTCCTGAACGCGAAAACGTGGAAAACGAAGTCAAACAAGTCAACTTGGATCTAGCAATCAGTCATAACAATACGATAGTGGACTCTAACATTCATCAAGAAGAACAAGAAATCGCATGTCTCAGGGAGATCCTCTTGAGATCCTTTGTTTGATAAACCTCTGGACCGTAGAGGAAGAAAATATCTTATGGGTCAGACAAGAGAAACTGGTCGAGGGACAGGACGAGATCAATCGCAGCAGGCACCGTCGGGTTCGGAAAAACACTGGCGATAATCAAGAGATTTGCTATCCCCGCGATTACATCACGAACACAGTCGTGGAAGTAATCGCGGTGAAATCCCAAATTCATCATGCTACTAGCGCAGCATCGGTAATCGATCGATTGGTAGAAGAAGCTGGAAAGACACCCTTCACGGCTCCCATCACCGAGACAAAATTCTGGAAAGATCAAAGTGCCAGCATACAACGGCACCACCAATGCTAAGGCACATCGGCAAGCTTTTCCAGATCACGACGGGAAGAGCCACACTTAGGGAGAACGAAAAAGACATCGGTTACTGTAACGTCTTCGTCGAGAATTTGGAGGGACCAGCGCTAGAGTCGGTCTCTCGCTTCAGGAAAAATTATATCAGAAGCTTCCGTCAACTCGCATCAGAGTTTCTCAAGTAATACTCTATGGTCATAGAAAGAGAAAAGTTCGATGCCAATCTCTAGAGCATATCCAAGAGAGAATACGAGCCTCTCTGCGACTTCATATGTAGATTCAAACTCGTCATGTCTACGGTTAGTGGAATGAGCGACAAAGTGGCCATCGAGGCGTTCAGAAAGACGCTCTGGTACAAGTAAAAATTTAGAAAATGGATAATCCTTGACAAGCCGCGTAGGATTCAGGATGCGCTCCACAAGGCTACTGACTACATCATCGTCAAAGAAGAAACTAAAATTTTGTCGCAAAAGCATTTGCCGAAGAAAAACCTCAAAAGATACAATGTCAGACTAGAAGTCCAAAAAGAAGAACTCTTATAACGACAAGTACGTCCCTCACGAGGGAGAGAAACTCCAAGGTGGCACAACTATGCGATAAACTCAAAGCAAGGAAAGACTTTGGGAAACGCTTGGACCCGAAATTCCAGCTACGATGAAAATACCTTCTGCAACTTTCACCAGACCCAGGGCCACTCGACCGTTAACTGCATGGTTCTTGGAGCAAGGCTGGCCGCGAAATGACTCGCAGGAGAACTCTCCGAAATAACTAGCGTAAAGGATCTCATATGCGATTCAGATCGCCCCCCCAAAGACTGACGGCAACCCCGCTATCAGAAAGGAACGCTCAAGAGAATCAATCAGCGAAAAATGCGAAAGAAGGCAAGACGTAAAGGGGAACGACAACAATCACCAGAGAGTAAAAATGATCATCTGAGGATTGCAGTACTGTCACGATACCGTGTCATCCATCAAAGCTTAGCAGTGGAAGGTTGAGACAAATGCCAAGTGGCACAACCTGGTCTCCGCCCAGCTATGTTTCGAGAAACACAATAACCTTTGAGGAAGAGGAAGCAGGCGGCATTAATCAACCCCACGGCGATCCACTTGTCATTGAACTCGTAATCAGAGATCTCAAAGTCCCAGGGTCTCGAACCTGGGATTGAATCACCATCAAAGAAACCATTCTCCCAAACCTTTAGATTTCAACTACGAATCCCACTATGGTGTAATTCTTTTACTTAACGACTAAGTGTAAATTCGAGGCCCTGATCAAGTCTTAGAGTGCATTTCGGTCCCGCGAGATAACGCGGCTTATCGGTTTTAGTAAAAACCTCTCACGACACCGACTCGGTATCGACGGAGTATCAACTCAGTTCGATCAAATGCTCCAAAAAGAAAAAACTAGAGCTCTTTCCTCAAAAACAACAAGAGATGATCAAACCCATCTCCTTTATTAAATTCAATAATAAAATATAAAAAACAAACAATATAAAGAGCAAATGATATAAGTTAGTTCCCTAGTACTTCAAACGTCAAACTCTCCGCCCCAAAGCAGCCATCTATTTGCTTCGAACTCATCTCTGTCCAAAGACCCCTTCGCGAAGTTATCCTCAGGAGCATGAGGAGGATCCGACCCTTCATCCGCCATCGCATACATGTCGAACTCTCCAAGATCGATCTCTTTAGATCAGTAGTCGCTTCGGCTCAACAGAAGCCAGCAAGTCTTTATTTGTTATCTCCTTCAGAAGGTCGATCCTCGCCACGACCTCCCCAAGTTGGATCTCACTGGCAACCGTTGCCCGCTCATCCTCCCATCTTTCTTTTTAAGATCTCAAAACGCCCAAATAACCATCAGCTAAAGCCCTTTTTTCCTCGTGAAACGAACGGCGGGAGAGCATCTGCGTGCTTAAGAGCATTCTGACTCGACTCGCGACTCGAGAGGGGAGACTCGTTCAAGAGCCGACCTCCTCTCATTCTCCGCAATAAGAAGAAGAGATTCAAGAATGGCGACTCGACTCTCTGATTCCTCCGCAGCAGGTAAACAAGCAACATTGGCGCGATCGCGTTCTTGCACCAACTTCAAATTCAATTTCAGTTCCCGAACGACCTTCTTGACCTCGAGGAGCTCGTCAGATCAGGGAACATCCTGAAGGCGCTTCTCCAAAGTCGCCGCGAACTTCGTAAGCTTCGCATTTGGTCATGTTCAGCAGAGAAGGTAGTGGGTAGCCAGCGGGCTTGAAGTTCCTAACCAAGTGAGCCACGCTATCCGGATCCTCCGTAATCTGACAATCCTTTGAATGAGTGAACTGCTAGTGAAATGGCCTCGCGGCGGTATCCACCAAAAAGAACTTGACGCTGTTCAGAGCCACTTCGCCTTTGCCTTCTTAGAAGGACGATCACTTCCTTCTAAACCAGTCGGGCTGCTCGATTTCTCGTAAACAACCGAATCTTTACCACCATATTCTTTTCCAGTCAGCTGAGCGCTTCGCTAACATCTCCTGACCAAATTCGTTCCGAACCAACATTTCCGGCTTTGTTTCTTGCCTTATCGGCGTCACTAGGATTTGATCTTCTCGACAACATGATCGCTCTGCAAAGACCTCTCAGGTGTTTCTTTGATGAAGAAACTCGAAGTCAAAATTTTAAGATTTTATAAGGGGACGAGACTCAGCGAGTATCCCAACAATAAAAGATATACGTAAATCTAAAAGAGATAATTGAAGCATATCCATCTTTTAGGAAAAGAAAAAAGAGACAACCAAAAATTCAAACGATTCAAATAAAAATCCTGCAAAATCTCGGAAAAAGGGGGATCTCCGCAAATTCATCCAGTTTTTTTTTTAAAAAAGAAAAGAAAACAACAGAAAAAAATTAATAAAAATGAAATTAGGAGCTCTCTTCTGCCCCGCCATCCGATGGATCCATGTGGTCAGAGTCGTCCGAGACTTGCGGAAGATCGAGGTAAGCAACGGTCCAATCCAAAGAAGGGCTTGAGTAAACAACATCTCTGAAATCCTTCTCGAGCCTCTTCAAATGAACGAGCTCCCTGTTGACATTGAAGTTACCCTCTTCGATCTCAGTTAGAAGATCAATATTCGCAACGACCTCCTGGAGTTGGATCCTAGCCGCAACTTCCCTCCTTTTTGTTCCACCTCTCCTCAAGAGACCTCAAGACCGCCATATAACCCCGCACCATCTCACGGCGATCAGAACGAGAAGCCCGTCGAATGTCTCGGTCTATGTCGGCTTCGAGTTCCGCTATCCTGGTCTGTTGAGCAACATTTTCAGCCTCTAAAACCGACTTCTCCTGGATGACCATCTCCAGATCCCCTGTCACGGCCCTAAATCTCTCGACATCCTCCCTGTTCTCTCGCTTGACGACCTCGAGCTCTGCGGAGATTCTCTTCAAATCAAGAGCGACGTTCTAAATCTCTGAATCCCTCCTAGAGGCCCTTGCGTGCTCTCCCATCCTCAAGACCAGGGTATTGCAGGCGTCCATGACCTAGAGGATACATCCGCAAAGAATCAATGTTATCACACGAAAAACAAAACGAAGAACGAAGATGCTTGTTCTTGAGGACTAACCTTGGCGTTTGCCTCAGCAACTTTGGTATAGACCTCCTCCTCCTCCACACAAGAGAAAACGTCGGTCTGAAGCCTTGAGAGGGGGCGACCTCGTCCAGACTCTTAGGATCAACGTCGACCTCACGCGCCGAGGCGTCGTCATCTCCCCCAATCTTCGGCTTCTTCGACCGCTTTGGAGCAGATCGAAAAGATCCCGGAGAAGCGCTTTGCGGTGGGAGGACGGACTTGCGTTTACGAGACGGCGTGTCCTCTTCCGAGTTGGAGCTCAGAGACACCGGAATGAGCTCCACCGATGAATTCCTCGAGGCCGATCTCGCAGTATCGATACGACGATCTCCTCGGCGGAAGCAGGCTCGTCCTCACGATCGGGATAACGAACGTCATCGAGCAGTTTGAGTGTCCCCGAAATCGCGAGAGCGATTCCCAAACCAAGAGGGAGCGACAGCGGGGTCCGGATTCGTTCCCCGCTAAACGACGACCAATCAATGTCCCCTCGCCTTAGAATAGTCAGCAATCCCCGGAGCTGATCCGACATCGGAGAACTCTCAGCAGGGACTAAGCAAAAAGAAACACAAAGTCTTTAAAATTGCACGTATATAAAGAAAGTAAAAAAAAGGAGAGTAGTAGCAAAGCTCACCGATATCTTCGGCCCAACGCCGAGGAAGTAAGGAGAAGTCGAAATCTCCCACAGTCGACGAGTCGACCTTAAAGAGGAAGGATTTTTCACGCCATACCAAGTCCCGATACGGAAGGTTGTTAATGACATGACGACTTGGGTGCGGGGACAATAAGAAGGACTCTACTTGTTGCGCTTTATGGAGAACAGCTGGTGCAACTCCATGAGGCCGAACATGAGCTTTTTTCCCGGGCTTTAACCAGGATCGCCAAGAACTGCCTAAGGAGGTTCGGGCACATCTGGGTAAGAGAGAGACCAAAGTTCGGCGAGTATTTCCAGCACCTGTCTTTGAATCGTGAAGGAGAGACCGCAAGTCTCAAAAAAATAAGGTACGCTCTGCAGTACCCGTCCCTGACAGTCTCATGAGTCTCGTGATCAGAAGCAATCTCGCAAACCACGGCACGAGCAACACCAAACGAGGAATACAAGACCTCAAGATGTTCGCTCTTAAGTGTTGGACGAGGGAACGAGAAAAATGACATCTTGTTAAAAAGATAAAACGCAAGAAAGTTTTAGAATCGAGAGAAAAGAAGAAGAACAGAGTTGAAGAAAAAGGAAAACTCCTTCGCTATTTAAATAACACTCTCAAACGGCTATATCGCGGCTCCCAAGGAATGATAATATTGCTTAGGGAAATAATTGCTTCAGCGGCACCCTAGATATTAGCGCGCGTAGCCACGTTACACACCCTTAAACAGCGCGAAATAACAGCCGAATAGAAGCTCCGAAAACCGGAGCAGAAATTCAAACCGAATCTCTAAACTGAGCAAACCGAACCCTCTCTTCCAATTCTCGATCAAACGAAAAGAGACTGGGGACAAATGTTGGACCCAATTTTCGACATTTGGCTAAACGGGCTAAGACTAAACAGATGGGCCACAAAAGAGAAGGCCCATGGCGACGTCGACGACGTGAAGAAGAGGTCGCCGCAATCCCGGAGATCGCGGAGCTCGTTACAAGGAAGTCGGGGTTGACGTTATAAAAAGAGAGAAAGAACAACACTTGAGAGGCGGCAAAAACCCTAGAGAGAGAGCACAGAACACATTTTTACCTTTCTTACTTCGTCTTAAAACTCGATCTTTTCGATCTCACTATTATAGTCGATCTCTTTGATTTTTCTTGTAACCAATCTCTTATTCAATAAAAGTCCATTTTTGCCAAGCGATTTCTGTTTACATCGTTGTTGTTCTAAGGATATCGTTACCCACTACTTTGTTATTCCCCAGTTTACTTTACAAACACTACAAAATACTGAGTGTATATTTTAGGTTCTACAATATGGTCCTGTTCGTTTAGAGATTTTACGAGCATATCGTCGATAAAGACTTTTATAGTTTTTCCGAGTTGTTCGGAGAACATTTGGTTTACGAGTCGTTGATATGTCGCTCCAGCATTCTTAAGACCAAATGGCATCACCTTGTAGCAATACGTTCCCCGATCTGTGATAAATGCGGTTTTTTCGAGGTCATTAGGATTCATCATGATCTGATTGTATCTTGAGAAGGCGTCCATAAAAGACAAGAGTTTGTTTCCTTCTGTAGCTTCCACCAATCAGTCGGTATGGGGGAGGGGAAAACTATCTTTCGGACATGCCTTATTGAGGTCAGTAAAGTCGACGCAGACTCGCCACTTGCCATTTTTCTTTTTGACAATGACAGGATTGGCTTGCCAGTCTGGGTACCTTACTCCAGTTATTGATCCTACCTTAAGTTGTTTTTCGACCTCATCGTTTACAGCTTTTGCGCGTTCTGGTCCGAAAGCCGGATCGATGTTGAGTTCGTGACATATTACGTTAATGTCGATTTCGGGCATGTCTTCTGCGTTCCAAGGAAAAGTGCAGATGTTCTTTTTCAAACAGGCTAAGAGTTCTGTTTTTAAAGGTTCGCGGAGGTTAGCTCTGATCTCGACACAACGGTCAGGGAATGCTTCGTCTAGACATACCGTGATTACTGGTTTGCACGTCGGTTCGCGCCTCTTTTCGAAGGCCTGGGCTTTCTGTATTTGCCGAAAGATCTTGGTCTCGTCTTCTACCAGATTTTCTTTGACAGGAGTCGATTTTTGTTTTTTCTGAGACGGAGCGTTTGCGATTGAACCTTTTCGTATAGTTCAGGGAGAAGCAAACTCGCGATACTCTATGATCTCCCCAAATAGTTTCAATTCCAAGCGGTGTTCGAAACTTGAGACAAAGGTTGTAGGGAGATGGAACTGCTTGCATAGAATTCATCCATGGAGTTCCTACGATCGCGTTATAAGAGGCTGGGCGATCGATGACTTGGAACTCTACGTTCCTTGTCACACTTCCGGCTTTAACACAGAGGTTAATAGAACTGAGAGTCATGGTTACTTCCCTTGAGATCCCAAGTAGCAGAGATGAAGGTCCCGTGATTTGGAATGGATCGATCTTGCGACGTCGATGTTTGTATGGTCAGTTCGATCACAAGGAGATCGTTACGAGGTTTGGCTTGTTCTGCTGTTGCTCGTTCCTCGAATGTGATGACCCTGCCGTTTTCTAAGTCGTTATAACTGTCTTCTGACTGAGCGTGTTGTGGCTGTGAATTAGATTGATCTGTAACCCCCCCCCCCCCTCCTTCTAGCGCCAAACTGTGGGAACCAAAATTCGCACCGTCGATTTCCGTTTAAATTAAGAAAATTAGAAAAACCCTAATTTTCCAGAGATCCCGGATTTCTGCTAAACCACACGGGTTAAATAATAACCGACGGGTTCCAAAAGAATGACCTCGGGGTCTATGAACCTCTGAGTTCATGATAGTGCTCAAATTACCCAGTAGAGCTTACTCTCTCAAATAAGAGGTACAGCTGTAGTACTTAGGGATCGAATCACGAGGAGCTAGGGAACCAATTAAATAAAATCTACTAATTAATCCTAGGCAAGGTTGGTTTATATGGTGGAAATAAAAGTAACAATTTCTAAAATGAGCAAGGTAGTTGCTCTAACTAACAATATGATGGGTTGTTTAAATGTGATAAAGAGTGCTAGACATAGGGTTTCTATTCAGGAATGGAGATTATAATCTCTATAAATGCTTTAACAAGTTGCTTGCATGATACTATAGTTCTCAGCCGCTTAACTCAAGTGAAGTGTCACTGGTTAAATTATCTAGATCTCTGGCCACACCTTTCGCATGATGACACAGAAAAAGAGTCGGTCGATATCCTTTTGAGATATCGAGCGATACACCTTTCGCAGCCCCGATCGATTCACCTGTCGGGATATCGATCGACGGCTTCTAGATCTGCCTAGGCGCGAGCCGAATATGAACACAAGGTCTCAAGGAGGAGCTGTCGCTCTCCTCAACGGGAGACAGACAAGCTCAAATGGATAATTCAAGATAATCAAAGATCCTAGTGATCTATGTTCTAGTTAGCTAATCTAAAACAAGCATAGGGTGCAATCCATTTGATGAGTATCAAAACTTAGCAATTATAGTTTGGGGCTAATCCCACAAACCTATTTGAACCCTAGATCTAACAAGTAGACTACTCAGACATAGCTAAGCAATTCATAACTATAGATAGATGAAAGAATTGCATAGATAGCATAAAGTAGAAATACAAAAAGAGATGAGAAATCTCTCCAATCTCTCAATACAAATAAAACTCTAATCTCTCTCTCACACTCTCTGCCTTTCTGAAGAGGGTTGTCAAAAGCTTGCTTCTTTCGAAGGTTGCCGTCAAAAAACACTTAGCAGGAATACTTAAGCATTTCCATTAGGTTAAAAACTCGTCAGGGGCAATCTCGTAATTTGGTGAAGTCTTGGTGAAGTAGTCGGCTAAACCATTTCGTCCTCGATATCGATCGACAACACTGGATGTGTATCGATCGATTATAATCTTCTAGTACGCGGATCTTGTCAGCTACATCGATCGACGACTCAGGATGAGTATCGATCGATTATAATCGCAATGTTGACTTCCGACTTAGTCTTGAATGGTCAACTCGGGTATATCATCTCTTGTACTCCAAAATGCTCCAAAAACATCACTTTCTCACAAAATGCTCCTGAACCTGAAAACATACCTAACAGGCTAGAAAACAGATTAAATATATAATAAAATACTAGTATACCATGGTTAAAAACGGGTAAAATCCATGGTATATCAACTCCCCCAGACTTACTCCTTTGCTTGTCCTCAAGCAAAAACAGTAGTCTTTGGAAAAGGTTTGAAAATAGCAGGAACTCAAAGATTAAAAATATTGAAGTCATCACTCTATGGGTTTGCAATTCATGTCTAAAGATCCTAATCACATAAGTTCATTATGCTTTATCCTAGCTTAGCAACCAAACTCATCTAGTCAACAACTTAGCAAATCTCATCTGACATTCCCCTCTACTAACCTCATTTCTTAACATAAAATAAAAGTGCAGGCTTTACCTTGGGAGTATCGATCAAAGAACACATGGATTCAACTCAAACAAGTATCTGAACACACATGTAGTCTTCTCTGATTCCTTTCTCCCCTCTTCTCTCTTCTCTGAATCTCTTATTAGTTTCAATTTCAACAGGTTTCGATGCCACATAGGTCATCTAGTCCATTTCATTGACATTTGCATTGTAACTCATACATTTTTGGCAAAGTGTAGCGAATAATGGGGTTCGGTACTCAACCTATCCCTCGTTTCCACAATGTGTGATCATCCTTGAGATTTAGAATACTGGGGTCGCGGGAGACACTCCTACCCCTCTGCCTCTCAAGAAATCATTTCAATCTTTTATAACATACACTTAGATCTCGAGACGCTGAAGAGAGAGAAGGAAGAGAACCAGAAACACACAGAATTTTTACCTTCCAGACTTGTAAGAAGATTCCGATCCAGTGATTTCCAAGCCCCAAGACAAGCAAATAATTCAGTATTAGTGTTGGAGGTCAGCTTTGGTTCCTTCAAACAATCTTAGCTAGTGAATATAGATGGCAGGTTGATCCACTTTAGCATCTTTAGTACTATCTGCAATCAGTAATCTAGAATGGTGCTAAAGAGTGGTCAGACAATCAAATATATATCTATATCAATGTTCCTATTTAATACTTATGCGAAAAATAATTTTGAAAAACAATTTAAATAAAAACCAAAATAAAAACACATATTAGTAAACTCCCCCAGACTTAAATTACACTGTCCCAGTGTAACACATCCAGTGGTGATGTAAATAAAATAAATCATAATAAATAAATATAACAAGGTAGAATGAATAAACCTGATCGACAAGGTGTCGATCGAATTCGTAGTGGTATACGTCGATCGTTAGTAATGGTCGTGTGGTGTCGAGCGATATGAATGGTGAATGTCGGTCGATGGAATCATCATTCTACTTAGATCTAATAAAAAATGCAAAATAAATCCAAAAAATAAAAGCAAAAATGAAAAATAAATAAAATAAAGAAAAATAAAAGAAAACATAATAGTGGGTTGCCTCCCACTCAGCGCTTTGTTATAGTCATTTAGCTTGACCTGTGGTAGGTGAGTGACTCATGGGGTACAGTGGGGGTTGTTGTTTGCTGTTGGGCAAACATTTCCCTCATCTTTGGACTCAGCAGCAGTGAAGCTTCTTGTGGCATCATCTGACCTCGTCCCACTAGGTTGAATTTTAGCTATATCTGCTTTGATGACTTGCAACCTTCTCTCAAAATCTTCCATGTCAAACTGATGTTGATGGTAATCAAGTCTTGGCTTCTCAGGAAGTTCTCCATGTTGGTCTATGTTGTGCCGGTCTCGCATTTGTTGATCCTGATCTGCCAAGGATTCTATATCGATCGATACTACAACTTGTGCGTCGGTCGTTTCGCTGGGATCTCTGTCGGTCGACGAAGTATCATCTGGGTCGATCGATTCTGAGCGTTGGCCTTGGTACGCAAGAATTTTCTGCATATTGCTTATCTCATTCTTCAATAGACCAGTAGCTCTGCAGAGGTTGGTCACTTTTTCGTTGAGGGTGTTGTCAATGTCATCAGTTCGTTCTATGAGTCTCTCCTCCATAGAATTCATGGCTTCGTACAGCTTATGTTTGATCTCATCAACTTCTGCTGTGGTACATGCTCTCTTTGCTGGTGGTGGCTCGATGTCGATCGATAGTGGTTTAGGCCTGTCGATCAATGTCGTGGTTCTGTCATGACGACCAATATAATCTTGAACTATGCTCATGTCTCTTTGTAGCTCGTTCAGCTGTCGTGACAGTGTATCCAGGTATCGCATGATAGGTGAACTTAAAAGATCATGCTTCTCTTCGTATGCTTTCATCCTATCCTCCATTTCTGCGATCCTTGTGTCGATCGATGGTGAGTTCAGTGGGTCGATCGATGAAAAGGTAGCATTCTTAGCTTGTTCTTTCTTGCGAATCGATGCTAGCTCTTTCTGTAGAAGATCGATCTTCTTGCTTAAGCATTCGACATTGTTGCTGAGAGGGCTGTAGACGTCTCCAATCCGTGTATTGATTTAAGCAACCTCCCATTCATCTTTCCTAGGTGATGAACATTCTGGTCGGTCCATGGATGTAGTTTTGCCGATGTTGATCGATGGTACAGGTACTCTGTCGATCGATACTGGTGGCGTAGCTTCTTTCTCAAGCATGGTCAATATGTTTCCAAGCTCCACTCTTATCTCAGCCATATCATTCTGGAAGTCCTTGCAACTGACATCCAAAGGCTGGAAAGTGTCTTCCACCAATGTGTGCAAGTTTGCCTCAAGGTCTGCCTGAGCTCTCCATACATCAGTCACCATATCATCTATCTCCTCTCGACTGTAGGGTACTGGTGGTGGTATGTATGCATGGTAAGGGGGTGTGTATACGGGAAGGCGTAAGAAACCTTTGTGAAAAAGGGATGCTCTATCTAGAATTCTCTTTACTTGCTCCTTGGTAACATGGATGATCTCACCATCAACTCCTCTAGCATAGCCAAACTCATCTCTATAGACACCATATTCATCCTTAGCTTCCCATTTGAATCTCCTGGATCCATCAATATTGAAGGCGCGTCATCCAAACTCCAATCGTCGGTCGGGCGATCTGACTCTTGGTCTGTCGATCGATCCGGGATATCCGCCGTCGATCGATGGTGTTGAAACGATGTCGATCGATGGTGAATTCCTAGGTTGACCGAATTGTTGAGGAACTGTATCCTCCTTTGTGTTGGTGTTGTGGTTGTCCTGGACGTGAGCTAGGATGTCTGGATGGCTACGTTGCTGTGTGAACAGGTTTTCTGGTCCATTAGCAACTTGGAGGATGTCTGCTATGTCTTCTCTGGTTATGTGCAGAACTCTTCCATCCATTGCTCTTGCATAGCCATATGTGTCCCTGAAAATTCCAAATTAATCAGGTGTTAGTGAAACGTTCCTGATATCGTAAGGTTCATGAGATCGAGGTTGAGCTCTGTTGAAGGCGTCGATCGATGGTGTTGTTGTGGTGGCGATCAATGGTGCACGTCTAGCTGCACGGTTGGATTGATTGTTCATGTTGTTGCAGTCCTCCACTGATGAGTTTCTGAATGCTGGAAGCTGCTGGGTAGAAGGTGAAAAGTTTTGAATTTTCGTGGCTTGAGTTGTCAACCTTTTATACCCATGTGTTGCCCTAATCGGTGAAATTCCGATTTTGTCCTTCAAGTCGTCCGGGTTAATATCGATCCATGTGATACTGGCTATGTCGATCGATGGACGATTTCGTTTTGCTGGATGAAGTAGATAATCGATCGATGGTGGGCGTTTGATGTCGATCGATTGTGGGAATCGAATTGCAAATCTGTCATTTTCCATGTAATTTTCCCAAGCTCTCTCTTCCCAATAGTCTGCATCATGTTCTTCACTGTGGTCTCCACTGTGGGAAGAGGTGGCTATGTCTACTGCAAAACTCTCATGAAATCCGCTATCTGCCCAACTCTTTACTGAGTAATCATCTTCCTTTCGGCTGGGTGGGATGGCGAAATTCGGGTAGCAATGATCTGGTAGAGCGAGTTCATCATCTGCTGGGTCTCTGTCGATCGATGATCCATATTTGTTGTCGATCTCCTCTGTCTTGCAAGTGTCGATCGATGATGTTAAAGTGTTGTCGATCGATCCCGAGTACTCTGTCTCGTACTCGACTTCACAATGATAAACTGCTATGATACCAGTATCATCTTCTTTTACCACTGATTTGGCTGGTGGTTTGCCAAGCTTGACAGGGTCGTAGTGGATTTCTGGATCTATCATAGTCAAGCACATCATGTTGGTGTTCATGTCACATATGGCTCCTACTGTGGCCATAAATGCTCTTCCAAGTAAGAGGGAAGAGTTCCAATTTAGCTTGATATCTAGGACATGAAAATCCACAGGGACGATAGCATTACCAATATGAACCTCCAGGTCTCTGATGAAGCCGCCAGAGTGTTTCTGAGTGTAATCCACGAATGTAAAGATCTCTGGTGAAGGCTCTACTTGCAGGCCCAGATGGTCGGCCATGACCTTTGGTAAGATGCTGACTGATGAACCAGTGTCACATAGTGCATGAGGAAATTCAATCCCTTGTACTACACAGGGTATTGCAAACTTCCCAGGATCACTCTTCTTCTGCAAAGTAATCCTTTTCCTCATACCCTCTCTGACATTGTCAAACCTTCTCCTAATGTCAGTTTCAGTCTCCTTTGTTTCTCTGAAGAACATCCACAATCTGCTTGTGAAGTAAACCTCCTCAAAAGGTTTCTCTGGTGGGATTCTGATAACTCTCTTAGTGAAACCATCAATCTCTTTTTCATTAGCTTCCCTCTTAAGGTTCTTAGGAATCTTCTCCTTCCTACTCCTTAACCTTCTTCCTTCAGTTCCCTCTGATGTAGGTGTAGTGTCTGAAGGGTTACCAGTGATCTCTGTAGGGTTAGCTTGTGGTTTAGGTGTGGGTCTGAGTGCATTGATTCGGTTGCTGTCTATTGATGGTAGTTGCACTCGATATGTCAGAGGTGCGCGTCGATCGATAGGTGGAGAAAAGGGTCGATCGATACGTTTCTCGTCTTTGTGTTGATCGATGAGTGGCTCGTCTCGTTGATAGATATCTTCGTAGGTGTGGGTGGGTGGGTATGGATGAGAAGCCGTGAATTCAGCATGTGTCAATATCCTAACCGCGTTGCAATCTGCAGTCGTATCCGGAAATGACATACTTGATGTCGATCGATGTGGACTAGTTGGTGTCGATCGACACCATTGTGATCCACCGAGACTTAGTGAACTTTCCACTTCAAAGTCTTCTTCTTGTAGCTTCTCTTGTTTCACCACTTGCCAGAAATCATCATCTATGATAGCATTCACGTGGTGTTTCCTATTTCCTTCCCCTACTTCCTTAGAAGTTCCAATCCTCCTGATAGAGTCTTCAGTCTGGACAATCTGTGTCTCAAGTTTTTTAACTTGAATGCAAATGGTGTCTATCCTTGTGGTTAGATTGTTGAAGATAGAATCAATCTTCCCATTGAAGTCTACTGTAAGCTTCTGCTGTCCTTCCAGAACTCTATCAATCATGGCATCAAACTTACTCTCCTGGGTGGGTGGCGGTGGGTTTTGGTAAGCTGAGTTGCCGTAGTTCCTTGTGTTGGTGAAGGGTTTCTGATACTGTGAACTCTGGTTGTAGTTACTCTTCTGACCACTGCCTAAAAAAGTTTATGTTTCCACTCTGGTTTCCATATCTCTGAAATCCAGTACCTCCAATGTAGTTCACATTTCCCTCTGTATCATCTTCTCTAGCCTCTCATTCTTCAGCTGAGCAGACTGGCTGCCCCAGAAATGCATGTAAAGCATCTATCTTGGCTCTGACTTCATTCATCTGGTCTTCCCCGATGGCTGCAACCGATTTCTTCTTGTCAGAGTCAGTGTTCTTGGTGCTGCTGCTGTTGGCTAGGTTCTCACTAAGTCTCACAGCCTCTATTGGATTCCTGGTTTTGAAGTTCCCCTCGCTAGCAGTATCAAGAGCCATCTGATACCTCAAGGCGATACCTCTGTAGAAAGTGCTTAGCAGCTGCACTTCATTGAATCCATGGTGTGGCAGTCTCGCTGGAAGAACTTAAATCTGATCCACGCGTCTTTAAAAGTCTCACTAGGATTTTGCGCGAAAGTGGCGATTTTGCTTATTAAGTCTTCAGCGCGTGCCTCATCAAAGAAATTACGCAGGAAGGCGTTTTTGATGTCGGCCCAGGATGTAAGTGATCCTGTAGGTAGCTGCTTGAGCCAGTGCGAAGCTTCTCCAATCAGTGAGTATTTGAAGAGCTTGCAGAGTAGGTAGTCCTCAGGGACTCCATCCATACGAATAGCAGTGATAAGATCCTCGAACCTCTCCAGATGGTCCATAGGATGCTCGTGTGATAGCCCAGAATAAGGTATCTGAGACACGAGAGAGTAGTACTGAGGCTTGAGCTCGAAGTTCGGCTTATGAATCTCTGGAAGTCGAATAGCTGATCTGTTGGTGTAGTACTCGTCTGGACGGTTATAGTCTGCCAACGATCGTGTTTGAGCTGCTCCTGTAGCCTCAGCTTCAGGTTCATGGATTATGTTTCCTTGTGCATCTAGCTTCTGACCTGTTGCATTACGCAGATGACCATTCTTGGTCATACAGGTTTCCATTCTCGCCCTGCGTGAGAATAACAATCGCGACCATGCTTCGCGGAGTAGTGTCGATCGATATACGGTTAGAAGTATCGAACGATGTGGATCGGTGAACGGTATCGGTCGACGGTGCTGTCTGAGTGTCGGTCGACTGTTGAACGTGAGTATCAGTCGACGGTGTTGCGTTTCTGTCGATCGATGCGGAGCGTAGGTCTTTGCGGATTGAGCGTTCCAAGTATGCAAGATCTTCTGAGAATAATAGTTGATTTCCCCTGTTGCTTCTGGTACTGCTGGGCATGTACCTGAAAAGACAAGAAAAATTTTAATTAGAAAGGGGGTAAAAAGAAAAACCTAAGATTAATAAGATTAAATCTAATGGCGATCAAAGCTCCCCGGTAACGGCGCCAAATTTGATAGTGCTCAAATTATCCTAGTAGAGCTTACTCTCTCAAATAAGAGGTACAGCTGTGGTACTTAGGGATCGAATCACGAGGAGCTAGGGAACCAATTAAATAAAATATACTAATTAATCCTAGGCAAGGTTGGTTTATATGGTGGAAATAAAAGTAACAATTCCTAAAATGAGCTAAGGTAGTTGCTCTAACTAACAATATGATGGGTTGTTTAAATGTGATAAAGAGTGCTAGACATAGGGTTTCTATTCAGGAATGGAGATTATAATCTTTATAAATGCTTTAACAAGTTGCTTGCATGATACTAAAGTTCTCAGCCGCTTAACTCAAGTGAAGTATCACTGGTTAAATTGTCTAGATCTCTGGCCACACCTTTCGCATGATGACACAGAAAAAGAGTCGGTCGATATCCTTTGGCGATATCGAGCGATACACCTTTCGCAGCACCGATCGATTCACCTGTCGGGAAGTCTTGGTGAAGTAGTCGGCTAAACCATTTCGTCCTCGATATCGATCGACAACACTGGATGTGTATCGATCGATTATAATCTTCTAGTACGCGGATCTTCTCAGCTACATCGATCAACGACCAAAATGCTCTAAAAACATCACTTTCCCACAAAATGCTCCTGAACCTGAAAACATACCTAACAGTCTAGAAAACAGATTAAATATATAATAAAATATTAGTATACCATGGTTAAAAACGGGTAAAATCCATAGTATATCAGTTCAATCTTACAGCCTCCGGGTTTAAGAGAAACTTATGGGTTCCACAAGACGACCTCAGGGTCTAATAACCCATTGGTTCATTCTTACAGCCTATGGGTTTAGATGAACCCTACGGGTTCCATAAACTGCCCAGGGCCTAAAAAGCAACCTACGGGTTCAGTTAACGACTTCAGGGTCTAAGCAAGGGCCTCCAGGTTCCACCTTGCAACCTTCGGGTTGAATAACGACCTCAGGGTCTAAAGAACGACTTCAGGGTCTAAATAATGTCCTCCGGGTTCAACGAGACCTCAAGGTTCAAAGATCTACCTTCGCGTTCGATAAAAACCTCCGGGTTTAATAAAAATCAAGGGTCTCATGGCCCAATTATGCTAAAACCCTTGCATTCTCAGCAAGATCCTTGCATTACAAGGACCAACCTTCGGGTTATCGATATTAGATTCCAGGATCTAATGTTTTATACTTTGATATCTCGAGGTCCCAGATAACTTAGAAGCAGGGTCCATGCCCCGAAGATTACTACAACTTCCAAAGGTCTCCGATGGCTTATCAAGTCCCAAGGGGTTTTAGCACGCGTAGATCCCAAATATCAAGGATCCATCATGGAAATTATACCCGAGATCAAATTATCCTCAAGCTATGATCGGCATTCGAACCATAGCCCGACTGATAGTGCTCAAATTACCCAGTAGAACTTACTCTCTCAAATAAAATCTACTAATCAGGGATGATAGAAATAAAAATAACAAATCCTAAAATGAGCAAGGCAGTTGCTCCAACTAACAATATGAAGGGTTGTTTAAATGGGATAAAGAGTGCTAGACATAGGGTTTCTATTCAGGGATGGAGATTATAATCTCTATAAATGCTTTAATAAGTTTCTTGCATGATACTATAGATCTCAGCCGCTTAACATATGTGAATGAATCACTGGTTAAAATATCTAAATCTCTGGCCACACCTTTCGCATGATGACACAGAAAAAGAGTCGGTCGATATCCTTTTGAGATATCGAGCGATACACCTTTCGCGGCGCCGATTGATTTACCAGTAGGGTATCGATCGACGGCTTCTAGATCTGCCTAGGCGCGAACCGAATATGACCGCGAGGTCTCAAGGAGGAACTGTCGTTCTTCTCAACGGGAAACATGCATCGCTCAAATGGATAATTCAAGATAATCTAAGATCCTAGTGATCTATGTTCTAGTTAGCTACTCTAAAACAAGCATAGGGTACAATCCATTTGATGAGTATCACAACTTAGCAATTATAGCTTGGGGCTAATCCCACAAACCTATTTAAACCCTAGATCTAACAAGTAGACTACTCAGACATAGCTAAACAATTCACAACAATAGATAGATGAAAGAATTGCATAGATAGAATAAAGTAGAAATACAAAAGGAGATGAGAAATCTCTCCAATCTCTCTCAAACAAATAAAACTCTAGTCTCTCTCTCACACTCTCTGCTTTGGTTGTGAAAAGCTTCAAGCTTCAAAGGGTTTCAAAACTTGCCGTCAAAAAGACTTTGCAGGAGTATTTAAGCATTTCCATTAGGTTAAAAACTCGTCAGGGGCAATCTCGTAATTTGGTGAAGTCTTGGTGAAGTTGTCGGCTAAACCATTTCGTCCTCGATATCGATCGACAAAACTGAATGTGTATCGATCGATTATAATCTTCTAGTACGCGGATCTTCTCAGCTGCATCGATCGACGACTCATGATGAGTATCGATCGATTGTAATCGCAATGTTGACTTCCGACTTAGTCTTGAATGGTCAACTCGGGTGTATCATCTCTTGTACTCCAAAATGCTCCAAAAACATCACTTTCTCACGAAATGCTCCTGAACCTGAAAACATACCTAACAGGCTAGAAAACAGATTAAATATATAATAAAATACTAGTATACCATGGTTAAAAACGGGTAAAATCCATGGTATATCAACTCCCCCAGACTTACTCCTTTGCTTGTCCTCAAGCAAAAACAGTAGTCTTTGGAAAAGGTTTGGAAATAGCAGGAACTCAAGGATTCAATATATTGAAGTCATCACTCTATGGGTTTGCAATTCATGTCTAAAATCCTAATCACATAAGTTCCTCATGCCTTATCCTAGCTTAGCAACTAAACTCATCTAGTCAACAACTTAGCAATTCTCATCTGGCATTCCCCTCTACTAACCTCATTTCTTAACATAAAATAAAGTGCAGGCTTTACCTTGGGAGTATCGATCAAAGAACACATGGATTCAACTCAAACAAGTTTCTGAACACACAGGTAGTCTTCTCTGATTCCTTTCTCCCCTCATCTCTCTTCTCTGAATCTCTTATTAGTTTCAATTTCAACAGGTTTCGATGCCACAAAGGTCATCTAGTCTATCTCATTGACATTTGCGTTGTAACTCATATATTTTTGACAAAGTGTAGCGAATAATGGGGTCTCAGGTAATTTACCTATCCCTCGTTTCCACAATGTGTGATCATTCTTGAGATTTAGAATACTGGGGTCGCAGGAGACACTCCTACCCCTCTGCTTCTCAAGAAATCATATCAATCTTTTCTTTATAAACTTATATCTCGAGATGCCGAAGAGAGCGAAGGAAGGGAACCAGAAACACACAGACTTTTTACCTTCCAGACTTGTAAGAGGATTCCGATCCAGTGATATCCAAGCCCCAAGACAAGCAAATAAGTCAGTATTAGTGTTGGAGGTCAGCTTTGGTTCCTTCAAACAATCTTAGCTAGTGAATATAGATAGCAAGTTGATCCACTTTAGCATCTTTAGTACTATCTGCAATTAGTAATCTAGAATGGTGCTAAAGAGTGGTCAGACAATCAAATAATAATCCATATCAATGTTCCTATTTAATACTTATGTGAAAAATAATTTTGAAAACATATTAATAAAAACTAAGATAAAAAACACATATTAGTAAACTCCCCCCCAGACTTAAATTACACTGTCCCAGTGTAACATCCGGTGGTGAGGTAAATAAATAAAACATAATAAATATAACAAGTTAGAATGAATAAACCTGATCGACAAGATGTCGATCGATTCGTAGTGGTCTACGTCGATCATTAGTAATGGTCGTGTGGTGTCGAGCGATATGAATGGTGAATGTCGGTCGATGGAATTATCATTCTACTTGGATCTTAAATAAAAACTGCAAAATAAAATCGAAAAAATAAAAGCAAAAAGAAAATAAAATAGAATAAAGAAAAAGAAAACCTAATAGTGGGTTGCCTCCCACTCAGCGCTTGGTTATAATCATTTAGCTTGACTGTGGTAGGTGAGTGACTCATGGGGTGCAGAAACTGCTGATTGCCGGACAGCAATCATCAATCTTGTGTCTCCTACTGTTGAACCATGTGGCGACGAAGCTTCTTGTGGCATCGTCTGCTCGTAGTTGCTTCTTATCTATCTGGAGGACTGTATCTTGAAGTTTCCTCACAGAATTCTCGATGTATTCGATTTTGTCAACTTCCTTGTCAATGGTCTGGTAGGTGTGTGCGGACAATAACCTTAGCTCACTCTGTAATGCATCGATCCTGTCCATAATAAACTGATCTCGGTCTGCTAAAGACTCAGTGTCGATCGATGCTACGAGATTCGTGTCGGTCACTTCGCTGACGGGTCTGTCGGTCGACGCAGAATCCCTTGTGTCGATCGATTGTGAACACTGTCCTTGGTACTGCAGAGCACGTATATTGCCCTTCATGTGGCGAGTAGTTCTGCAGAGGCTGTTAACCCTTTCGTTAACAGTGTAGTCAATGGTATCACATGTCCCGTTGAGTCTTCTTTCCATAGCATCCATAGCCTCATACAGCTCAAGTTTAAGTTCATCAACTGCTGCTGTAGTGTCTGGTCCTCTTGTTGGTGGTGGCCCGCTATCGATCGATATTGGTCTAAGCTTGACGATCGATGGAAAAGTAGCATTCTGAGCTTGATCATTCTGGCGAAATGTGTCCAACTCGTTCTGTAGAAGATCGATCATCTTGCCTAACCATTCGACATTGTTGTTGAGAGGGCTGTAGACGTCTCCAATCCGTGTATTGATGTAAGCAATCTCCCATTCATCTTTCTTAGGTGATGAACATTCCGGTCGATCCATGGATGTAGTCTTGCCGATGTCGATCGATGGTACAGGTACTCTGTCGGTCGATACTGGTGGCGTAGCCTCTTTCTCAAGCGTGGTTAATATGTTTCCAAGCTCCACTCTTATCTCAGCCATATCATTCCGGAAGTCTTTGTAACTGACATCCAAAGGCTGGAAAGTGTCTTCCACCAATGTGCGCATGTTTGCCTCAAGGTGCGCCTGAGCTCTCCATACATCAGTCACCATATCATCAACCTCCTCTCTACTGTAGGGCACTGGTGGTGGTGTGTATGCATGGGAAGGGCGTGTGTGTATTGGAAGTTGTAAGCAACCTTTGTGAAAAAGGGATGTTCTATCCAAAAGTCTCTTTACTTGCTTCTTGGTAACATGGATGATTTCACCATCAACTCCTCTAGAATAGCCAAACTCATCTCTGTAGACACCATATTCATCGGTAGTGAAGGCACGTCGTCCAAACTCCAGTCGTCTGTCGGGCGATCGGACTCTCGGTCTGTCGATCGATCCTGGATATCCGCCGTCGATCGATGGTGTTGAAACGATGTCGATCGATTGTGAATGTCGAGGTGGACCAAAGTGTTGAGGAATTGGATCCTCCCTTGTGTTGGTGTTGTGGTTGTCCTGGACATGTTGTAGGATGTTTGGATGGCTACGTTGCTTTGTAAACAGGTTTTCTGGTCCATTGGCAACTTGGAGGATGTCTGCTAAGTCTTCTCTGGTTATGTGCAGAACTCTTCCATCCATAGCTCTTGCATAGCCATCTGTGTCCCTGAAAATTCCAAATTCATCAGGTGTTAGTGAAACATTCCTGATATCATAAGGTTCATGAGATATCAGTTGAGCTCTGTTGAAGGTGTCGATCGATGGGTGTGTGGTGGTGGCGATCGATGGTGCACGTCTAGCTGCACTGTTCGATCGATTGAACATGTTGGAAGCTGCTGGATAGAAGGTGAAAAGTTTTGAATTTTCGTGGCTTGGGTCGTCAACCTTTTATACCCATGTGTTGCCCTAATCGATGAAATTCCAATTTTGTCCTTTAAGTCATCCTGGTTAATATCGATCGATATTATACTGGCAATGTTGATCGATGGACGATGTCGTTTTGCTGGATGAAGTAGATAATCGATCGATGGTGGGCGTTTGATGTCGATCGATTGTGGTGCAAATCTGTCATTCTCCAAGTAGATTTCCCAAGCTCTCTCTTCCCAATAGTCTTCATCATATTCATCACTGTGGTCTCCACTGTGGAAAGAGGTGGCTGTGTCTACTGCAAAACTCTCATGAAATCCGCTATCTGCCCAATTCCTTATTGAGTAATCATCTTGCTTTCGGTTGGGTGGGATGGCGAAATTCGGGTAGCAATGATCTGGTAGATCGAGTTCATCATCCGGTGGGTCTCTGTCGATCGATGATCCATAGTTGTTGTCGATCTCCTCTGACTTGAATGTGTCGATCGATGAGGTCAAAGTACTGTCGATCGATCCCGAGTACTCTGTCTCGTACACAACTTCACAATGACAAACTGTGATGATACCAGTATCATCTTCCTTTACCACTAATTTGGCTGGTGGTTTGTCAAGCTTGACAGGTTCGTAGTGGATATCTGGATCTATCATAGTCAAGCACATCCTGTTGGTCTTCATGTCACATATGGCTCCTACTGTAGCCATAAATGCTCTTCCAAGTAAGAGGGAAGAGTTCCAATTTAACTTAATGTCTAGGACATGAAAATCCACAGGGACGATAGCATCACCAATGTGTACCTCTAGGTCTTTGATGAAGCCTCCAGAGTTTCTCTGAGAGTAATCCACGAAAGTAAAGATCTGTGGTGAAGGCTCTACTTGCAGGCCCAGATGGTCTGCCATGACCTTTGGTAAAATGCTGACTGATGAACTAGTGTCACATAGTGCGTGAGGAAATTCAATACCTTGTACCACACAGGGTATTGCAAACTTCCCAGGATCACTCTTCTTTAGCAAAGTAATCCTTTTCCTCATCTCTTCTCTGACGTTGTCAAACCTTGTCCTAATGTCAGTTTCAGTCTCCCTTGTTTCTCTGAAGAACATCCACAATCTCTTTGTGAAATAAACCTCCTCAAAAGGTTTCTCTGGTGGGATTCCGATAACTCTATTAGTGAAACCATCAATCTCCTTTTCATTAGCTTCCCTCTTAAGGTTCTTAGGAATCTTCTCCTTCCGACTCCTTAACCTTCTTCCTTCAGTTACTTCTGATGTAGGTGTAGTGTCTGAAGGGTTACTAGTTATTTCGGTAGGGATAGCTTGTGGTTTCGGTGTGGGTCTGAGTGCATTGATTCGGTTGCAGTCTATCGATGGTAGTTGCACTCGGTATATGAGAGGTGCGTGTCGATCGATAGGTGGAGAATAGGATCGATCGATACGGTTCTCTTCGTTGTGTCGATCGATGAGTGGCTCGTCTCGTCGGTCGATATCTTCGTAGGTGGGGGTGGGTGGGTATGGATGAGAAGCCGTGAACTCAGCATGTGTCAAAATCCTAACCGCGTTGCAGTCTGCAAGCGTGTCCGGATAAGACATCGTCGATGTCGATCGATGTGGACTAGCTGGTGTTGATCGACACCATTGTGATCCACCGAGACTTAGCAAACTTTCCACTTCAAAGTCTTCTTCTTGTAGCTTCTCCTGTTTCACCACTTGCCAGAAATTATCATCTATGATAGCATTGACGTGGTGTCTCCAATTTCCTTCTCCTACTTCCTTAGAAGTTCCAATCCTCCTGATAGAGTCTTCAGTTTGGACAATCTGTGTCTCAAGTTTCTTAACTTGAGTGCAGATGGTATCTATCCTCGTGGTCACATTGTTAAAGACAGAATCAATCTTCCCATTGAAGTCTACTGTAAGCTTCTGCTGACCTTCCAGAACTCGATCAATCATGGCATCAAACTTACTCTCTTGGGTGGGTGGTGGTGGGTTTTGGTAAGCTGAGTTGCCGTAGTTCCTTGTGTTGGTGAAGGGTTTCTGATACTGTGAACTCTGGTTGTAGTTACTCTTCTGACCACTGCCAAAAAAGTTTTTGTTTCCACTCTGGTTTCCATATCTTTGAAATCCAGTACCTCCAATGTAGTTCACATCTTCCTCTGTATCATCCTCTCTAGCCTCTCCTTCTTCAGCTGAGCAGACTTGTTGTCCCAGAAAAGCATGTAAAGCATCTATCTTGGTTCTGACTTCATTCATCGGGTCTTCACCTATGGCTGCAACCGATTTCTTCTTGTCAAAGTCAGTGTTCTTGGTGCTGCTGCTGTTGGCTAGGTTCTCAATAAGTCTCACAGCCTCTCTTGGATTCCTAGTGTTGAAATTCTCCTCACTAGCAGTATCAAGAGGCATCTGATACCTTAAGGCGATACCTCTGTAAAAAGTGCTTAACAGCTGCACTTCATTGAATCCATGGTGTGGACAGTCTCGCTGGAAGAACTTGAATCTTATCCACGCGTCTTTAAAAGTCTCACTAGGCTTTTGCGCGAAAGTGGCTATTTTGCTCATTAAGTCTTCAGCGCGCGCCTCATCAAAGAAATTACGCAGGAAGGCGTTTTTGATGTCGGCCCATGATGTCAGTGATCCTGTAGGTAGATGCTTGAGCCAGTGCGAAGCTTCTCCAATCAGTGAGTATTTGAAGAGCTTGCAGAGTATGTAGTCCTCGGGGACTCCATCCATACGAATAGCAGCGATAAGATCCTCGAACCTCTCCAGATGGTCCATAGGATGCTCGTGTGATTGCCCAGAATAAGGTATCTGAGAAACGAGAGAGTAGTACTGAGGCTTGAGCTCGAAGTTCGGCTTCTGAATCTTTGGAAGTCGAATAGCTGATCTGTTGGTGTAGTACTCGTCTGGAAGGTTATAGTCTGCCAACGATCGTGAATGAGCTTCTCCTGTAGCCTCAGCTTCAGTTTCAGGGATTATGTTTCCCTGTGCATCTAGTTTCTGACCTTTTGCATTACGCAGATGACCATCTTGGTCATACAGGTTTCCATTCTCGCCCTGCGGGAGAATGACAATCGCGACCATGCTTCGCGGAGTAGTGTCGATCGGTATACGGTTAGAAGTATCGATCGATGTAGATCGGTGAACGGTATCGGTCGACGTTGCTGTCGGAGTGTCGGTCGACTGTTGAACGTGAGTATCAGTCGACGGTAATGCGGTTCTATCGATCGATGCGGAGCGTAGGTGTTTGCGGATTGAGCGTTCCAAGTGTGCAGGATCCTCTGAGAATAATAGTTGATTTCCTTTGTTGCTTCTGGTACTGCTGGGCATGTACCTGAAAAGACAAGAAAGAAAACTTTAAATAAGAAAGGGGGTAAAGGAAAAACCTAAGATTAATAAGATTAAATCTAATGGCGATCAAAGCTCCCCGGCAACGGCGCCAAATTCTCACGAAATGCTCCTGAACCTGAAAACATACCTAACAAGCTAGAAAACAGATTAAATATATAATAAAATACAAGTATACCATGGTTAAAAACGGGTAAAATCCATGGTATATCACCGACCCAAGAGAGCAAGCTCCAAAGACGAGGACAAGGGTCCTAAAAAAAAGGGAGTTTCGAGATGATTCTACTATGACTAAGGGTCTTAAAGAACGCCGAGATTGCAAGAGAGGCAAAGATCAGATAAGCGGAAGCTACGAGAAGGAAAAAGACGTTTGTATTATTGATGGCTACTAAGAGTCCTTATTGCAATAAAATAATCAAGAAAATCGAAGGCCCAAAATCCCGCAAAAAGCCACTATAGTCGGATACTTCGATGGACGAATAAATTGCGGCTGTCAAACAGGGGACCTACTGGATCTGGCAGGAGGGATAGCTGGTTCGTCCTCGAAGGAAAGAGGATCAATACCCTTGAATTCCACTTCGGCCAAAGCCACAGTTTTGAATCATGTAAACTCCCTCATTAGATCCCACTGATGAGTCTGCCCTCTGAGCCAATCCCTCATTACTCCCCATCGAGCTGTGATCCTCGCCATGCTAAACGTTGGGGAAAATACTCTGGTATCATTTCCTCCAGGCTCCAGGTAGAACCCAGACCTCCGGGTCCCCGCTTACGAAGTACCCCTGGTCCTTACTGAAAGGAACCCGAGAACTCAGGAACTACCCTTCGGAACAACTCCAGGAACTACTCCTATCTCCGAGAAATGGACAACTTCTGACTAGGAGAGTCTTCCATATTTCTGAATATGGAAGACTTCCTCTTACTCAGACCGACTAAAAGACGACTATATAAGGATAAACAAAACCCTAAGGCGGGGGATGGACTCATCTACACCCTAGAGACTTAGAGATTAGACTTAGACGGCTAAAACTAGGGTTCTTACATCATTCTATTGTAATCGCAGCTCTTTGATCTAATAAAACATCTCTTCAAGTCTCCTTTACGATTTCTCTATACAAACCTTATACAAATCCATCCAAAATACTTGAGCCTATACACTTGTACTCCGTTCCGTAGTACCCTAAAAAGAACTTACAGAAAAATCCCCTAAAAATTTGGCGCTAGAAGGAGGGAGGGGGATAATCCAAACTACGTGATGGTGAAGGCGGACAAGCAAGATGAGCCTCAGAAGCGACTCAACATCCCAAAGAACCAAGATATCAACCTGGAGCACCACTACGAAGACGAGACCCAACCAGCGCAGAATCTAGAAGCGTCTGACTCCAAAGCCGGGGCCTTAATCCCGCTATCGACGTTCGAAGAAGTGGGAACATCAGCGGTATCTCTTGCGACCTGCTCAGGCAGAAGCTGGGAGATTCATGTCATATCCGGTGGCTCGAGCACGGACGACGTAAATCATTCGACCGTAGGGAGAAGCACACGCGACAGCGAGCGTGTCCCTGGGGAAATCTGGATGGGGTGTCGACCACTGGACACGGGCAAAATCAGCTTTACTCCCGAGGAGCAGAAGGGAGTGTCTGCCCCTCACCATGACACTCTAGTCGTATCACTTACCGTGACGAACTGCTTGGTAAAAAAGATTCTGGTGCACAATGGAAGCTCCACCAACATCATTTTCCAATCTATTTACCGAGAGCTAGGGATGGGCAATCATGCTCTTGAACGAAAAGTAACCCCACTTATCGGTTTCAGTGGAGAGGTCAAGCAAACCATCAGATGAACAGTACTATGATGAACAGTACCATTTGACAATCGGATTTCTTTGTTGTTTGATGCTGCCATCAAACCAGTAGCTGAACCGGAGGTTCACCAAACTGTCCTAACCAACCACCTAGGCGATACAAGCGACATAGGTCCAGTAAACGGCGCATATCTCAAAAACCAAGATTAGTTTTGGAATGAAATTAATTTTAATGGATTCTACACTCAAGAAGGAGTCCAGACCAAATTGGAATAGGTCCAAAATAATCACTGAGTAAGAAGTTATGAATTTTATAAACTGGAGGTTCTCCATCCCGAAGAAGGGGCGTTCTGAACCAAAGCCCATCATAGGATTCAATAGGAGTCTCTCAGCTTTCTATAAATCCCAATATCAGGAGAAATGGCCACAAAAATCAGGAGTTATGACCAATTTGCCAGAACCGGCCAAACCAGTGCTACACCCGCCTCAATTGAAAGCTAACCGGTTCAATCAGCTTCAAACCAGACATTGGCGTCCACGAGATCATTTCAACCAATCAGGAGGTATTCCAGAAGTCCTTAGCTACACCAGAACCCAAGAGATCAGTTGGTTCATTGAAGACTCACTTAAATCAAACCAGAGCTATTTATGGAAAGATTGGACAATCTTCTGCTTTGATCATTTCCAATAAATTCCAATCCGACCAGAATACATAAGGACTAAACCAAGACGTCCAGGAGACATTATGCATATTTCAGAAGAGTTATATGAGTTCATACCATCGGTTCTTTAAACCATACGAATTATTTTACGAGAAAGACAATCTTTCCGAAAAATCGTATAAACATTCAAAGGCCTGCAACGAACTCACTTACAATTTTAAGGATTCAGGTCCAACGAAACTATGACGGTTTATCCTGCTTCCCGAAAACAGTATAAATTTCAAGTTTCCGAATATAAATGTAAAAGTTCGAGGATAATCATGAAGATCGATGAAAAATGGAATATTCCCGAAAAGAGATAAACTTGGGCCCAAAGGCGAAAGACTAAAAGGGCCACCGACCTAGATGCATATATAAGGGAGGCTGGAGCAGAAGAAAGAGCAGATCCGAAAATCAGAGACTTAGAGAATTCATGTTAGCTTAGAGAACTTAGGGCTTAGGTGGTTAGACTAGCAAGCAAAGCCTAGGACGTTTTGCTGCTTGTAGCTCTATCTTTTCTGTCGTAGCATATCTCTTCTCTTTCGGAGAAACTTTGTACTGGTATCATTTAATCAATAAAACGCCATAGAGCGATTTTTCTATTTACTTTTCGTCATCTGTTATTCTTTCGATTTAGTGTGGCTACGCAGAGAATCCGGACCTTCAGGGAAAGTCTCATTTTCTCGACCTTCCTCCATATTTATTCTTAAAAATCGACAGTGTAAATTTCGGTTCCCACAGTTTGGCACTAGAAGAAGGGGGGGGGGGGTCGGCACGACATGACTATTTCGTCTATCTGAGGGATCGTATCATTCGAGGACCGAGCAACGGCCTACCGAGCCAAACCTCGAAACGATCTCCTCGTAATCGAACTCACGATTCACGACATCGACGTAGCGAGAATATTAGTCGACACCGGATGCTCAGCCAATATTATCTATAAAAGCACCCTCGAGAGAATGGGGATCGATCTAAGCACTCTCACAGACGACCCCAGCCCAGTATTCGGACTCTCTTGGAACGCTACAATGACCCTCGGCTCGATTGACCTCTCAGTCAAAGCTGGGAGCATCACCAAAATCGTGGAATTGCTGGTGGACGAGGGCGCAACGGCATACAACGTGATCGTCAGAACTCCATGGCTAAACTCCATGAGAGCAATCCCCTAGAAATTCAACCTTTGCCTTAAATTTCCGACTCCTTTCGGAGTTGAGACAATACAAGGGGATCGTCAGGCATCAGAAGTCTGCCTCACCGGACTAAAACGAAAAAGCTTAGAGATCGAAACCCCCGGAAAAAGAAAGCGATTCACGAGCTGGCGGAACCAGACTCTCCGGAGACCTTCTGGCAGCGCAAAGAGACGAAGCCCTAGAAGGGAAGCGTGAACCAACCTGCGAGCTGGTAATCTCGGTCTGCGTCGACGAGTCTTTTCCAGAATGATGTGTCGAGATTGGAGCCAACCTCTGTGAACTGTTAAGAGCACAGCTCATAGCGTGTCTCAAGAAGAACCTTAATACGTTCGCTTGGACTGCGGAAGATATGCCGGGAATCGACATAAGCATAACATGTCACGAACTTAACTTCGACCAAACTCATAAACCCGTTAAACAAAAAAGACGAAAGCTGGGACACGAGTGTGCCACTGCAGTCAACGAGGAAATGGAGAAGCTCCTCAAAGTAGGGTCGATAACAGAAGTAAGATATCCCGACTGGCTCGCTAATCCCGTCATAGTCAAAAAGAAAAACGGCAAATGGCGATCTTAATAAGGCGTGCCCGAAGGACTGCTTCCCGCTTCCGCATATCGCGAGCATATAACCCACCTGGAAGAATGCTTCGCAAGGCTTAACCAGCATAACATGAAACTCAACCTCGTAACGTATCGCGGGATCGAGGCCAACTCCCAACAAATCGACGCACTGATAGAGATGGTCTCCTCGAGAACCAAGCGAGAGGTCCAAAGATTAACCGGAAGAGTCGCAGCTTTGAATAGTTTCATCTCGCGCTCAAATGATAAGTGCCTTTCGTTTTATGGTACGTTGAAGGGAAACAAGATATTCGAGTGGTCGGAGGAATGTGAAAGGGCTTTCCAACAGTTGAAACATTACCTGGCCACTCCTCCCGTTCTTGCGAAACCCGTAGAAGGCGAACCTCTATTCCTCTACATCGTGGTTTCCGCAACAGCGGTCAGTTATGTCTTGATACAAGAAGAGCGCGGCTAACAGAAACCGATATTTTACGTAAGCAAGACACTGCTGGACGCGGAAACTCGATAGCCGTTGATGGAAAAATTGGCATTCGCTGTCATAACCTCGGAAAGAAAACTAAGACCATAATTTTAGTCACATACCATAGTGGTTCTCACCACATTCCACCTGCGGACAATTCTGCACAGTCCGAGCCAGTCCGGCAGACTCGCAAAATGCGCAATCGAACTAAGCGAGTACGACGTCAAGTACCGCCCAAGGACGTGCGCGAAATCTCAAGTTGATACGTCCTGGGTCGGGACAGGATCACTCAAACGGACTTAGGGATATGAACTCGCCAAAAGGGAGAACTGATGGATTGAACGGTGACACAAAGGGTTGCGGAAGGCCCAATGATACTACCAGAGGTGAACTCCGAAGAGAACTGATGGATTGAACGGTGACACAAAGGGTTGCGGAATGACCCAATGATACTACCAGAGGTGCTTGATTGTCGCCTGATATGACTCACAGGTCCGAGAAGGAAGCAAACTCGATCTGTTGCCGGATATGACGCACCGGTCCAACGAGAAAGAGAGAGTTACTTGGAGCTAACCACACCAAGAACAAGAAAAGTGAGATTCCCTCTCAAGGTTTCAAAAATAATCACTCAAAGCTTATTTTATTTCATTGATCAAATGGCCTTTATATAATAGGCAAGGCATACAAAAGGTTTAGTCAAAACCTAGAAACTTGTAAGCTAATAAATATTAAAACTTGACCAAAGAACAAAGACCAAAGACCAAAGACCAAGACTTTTGACCGAAAATGGAAATTTGTGGTCGCAAAACTCTTCGGCTGATCTCGTCCTTTTGCATGGTCGACGGGCTCTGGATTGCCGTCAGATTGATATATTATTTGACCATACCTTCTCGTTTCTTTTTGGACCTTTCTTTCTTTGGGCTGAAACATATTCATAGACATATTTTCATAAATCGTCAAGCTCATCTCGTTTAAAACTCAAGCCCAAAAGCCAAACTTTCTTGATTTGTTGCTGCTGCTGATTCAGGGCACATCACAAGTACTCTGCAGATTTCTTGGTAGAATTACCCACGGGAGACATAACTAACGAGGAACCAAATTCAACTTGGGTCCTTCACGTCGACGAATCGTCGTCTAAACAAGGGTCTGGGATCGGAATCCGACTCACCTCGCCTACAAGAGAAATCCTGTAACAATCATTCCGATTAGAGTTTCACGCATCAAACAATGAGCGAAATAGGAAGCACTCGTAGCAGGCTTGCAGCTGGCCCATGGGCTAAAAATCCGCAACATTCACGCTTACTGCGACTCTCAGCTGGTCGCAAACCAATACAACCGAGAATACGAAGCAAGGGATGAGAGAATGGACGCATACCTGAAACTCGTCCAGGACTTGGCTCGTGATTTCGACCAGTTCTCCCTCACCCGGATTCCTCGCTTGGAAAACGTCCAGGTCGATGCCTTAGCCACCCTCGCCTCCAGCTCGGATCCAGGATTCAAAAGGATAATTCCCGTCGAATTCATAGAGCACCCAAGCATTGGACCACCAGTGCTCATTAATCTAATCAGGGGCCACATTGAAGACGCGGAAGAAATCGAGAATGAGCCGGAAGAAGATACGTATAAAACCGAGTACGGCTGCAACAGCCCTTGGTTAGAACCAATTCGAGCCTATATCGTGGACGGAACTTTACCCCTCGAAAAATGGGCAGCCCGAAAGGTGAAAATCCAAGCAGTGCGGTAGGTCGCGATAGGAGGAGAAATTTACAAATGGAGTTTTTCCAGCCCTCTCATGACATATGTGGAAGGAGAAAGGGCGAAAAAGTCATGGAAGAGGTCCATTCCGGGTCGTGCGGAAATCACTCCGGCGGAAGATCTCTCGCAGTCACAATAAAATGACACGGTTATTATTGGCCAACTATGATCAAAAATTGCGAGAAATTCGCTCGGAAATGCGAGAAGTGCCAAAGGCATGCTCCGACGATTCGCCAACCCGCGGAGGTCCTCTCATCCATCTCGTCCCGTACCCTTTCATGGGATGGTCCATGAACATTGTCGGACCTCTACATAAATCAAAGCAGAAACGTTTCCTTCTAGTCCTCACGGATTTCTTCTCGGAATGGGTAGAAGCAAAATCCTACGCAAGTATCAAAGACGCACAAGTCGAGAACTTCGTTTGGAAAAACATCATAACTAGACATGGGGTCCCATATGAAATCGTGACATACAACGGATCTCAGTTTATTTCTACCCGATTCGAAGCATTCTGCGAAAAATGGAAAATACGACTTAACAAGTCAACTCTTAGATATCTGCAATGCAACGGACAGGTGGAAACTATAAACAAAACCGTCTTAGACAGATTGAAAAAGTGCTTAGAAGCCAAAAAGGGGTGATGGGCAGAAGAACTTGAAGGCGTTCTCTGGTCACATCGAACCACTCCGAGCAACGGGAGAAACTCCTTTCGCCCTCGTTTATGGAGCAGAATGCATGATTCCGGCGGAAGTGGAATTTCCCGGAGTACGAGGAAGATTCCTCCCCGAACAGGAAGATCTAAACAATGCCATATTGTTGGATAATCTCGATCTCTTCAATGAACGCCGCGACCAGGCACTCATTCGAATCCAAAATTACCAGCACGCAGCCATAAACTATAACTCGAACGTACGCAATCGTAGGTTCAAAGAAGGCGATCTAGTCTTACGCAAAGTCTTCCAAAATACTGCCGAACGAAACGCATGAAAACTGGGAGCGAATTTGGAGGGACCATACAAGGTCATACAAGTGGTCCGCCCAAGTTCCTATCAAATCGCGAATATGCAAGACGTAAAGATCCTAAGGACTTGAAACGCGATGCATCTTAAGAAACACTACCACTAACCGAAACGTAGACATCTCTGTAACCGGCGGGTTCAGCTATCCCCACGATTAAAAGGGGGGAGTTGGGTGCGTATACTCGCATACTCCTACAACTTTTGAAAACTCAGGATTTTCAAAACAAAATTACAGACAACACGGTCTATCGACAAAATCCTCAACACAATTCGCCAACTACTAAATGGCTACGATAATGGATCCAGTATCCACAAAACGATTATGACATCAAAAAACATGTCTCTCATCGCTTACACCTAAAAACGCTCGCTAAAGAGTAGCATACGGACCAAGCGACAAAATAAGAATTAGAATACGAAGTGATTACTCGGATTCTACCCTCTACACTTGACGAAAGTATAAATTAAATCATAATCCAAAAGACCATAATCCTCTTATGGCATAAGAAAATAAAGTCTCAGCATTGCGAGACGTCGCTTAGCGCTCGAATAAACATTTTTTTAAGAAAATTTCGTACGCCTTAAAAACGGCATCATTTCGTTGTTGCTGATCACAACAAACAAACTCTAACGTCCTAAACATACAAATAGCCTCCTTTAAAAGGATAGGCTCTCTTACATCCGACAAGGATAACATAGCGCGCTATACAAGAAAACCGAAATTTTGTTTAGCACCTCCTTACGGAGGTAACTCGATTCGTACCCAGACAAATCATATAAGCCGATAACACTTTGCAGATTTAAAACGGTACGAGTCAGGTTAAAATCACAAACATGCAAAACGAAAGCTGACTTGTTATCGCAAAACCTTAGTACGAGAGTAAACCTAGGGCTTGCCCTAAACCCAGCCTTTCTGGATCTTGTATCTCATAGACATAGTATCAACACCCGATACGAGATCCCAAAACTTGTCTCTTCACTTAAGTCTATTCGTTTCACGAACCTTCGCCTAAATCAGTAAACCGCGAAAAATCTCGCTTTGTACAATTGATGGATACGGTGATCAACAGAGGTTTGGGAATGAGACGACAACTCATACCCTCTCCCTCTAAATTCGAAAAACATAATTGCTTCCAACTCTATAAAAATCAAAACATTTAATAGATTGAGCCGCAAAGTTTAAAACGCCCTAAAAAGGGTAGGGATTCGAAGCCACCAACGGCCAGTCCCAAAACATACATCAAGGCTGCATAACGGCCGAAACACAAGCAAAATAAAAATCCTTAAAAGGGATTGATAAACCTAGACGCAGCTCGGAGCATCACCTTCATCCTCAAACTCGCCCGAAGTAGGAACGGTCTCCCTCCCGCGCCGACCTCGCCGTCTTCGACTGCGTGGGCCTGACCCTCCGAGCCCTCCGAATCCGGTACAAGGTAAGACTTGGACTTCAGACCAGCAAGAATCGAGTTGAAGTCCCCTTCGGAAATCTCCCATTCTCCCTTGCGGGACAGCAACCTGGCTTCCTCAGAATCTAGAGATGGGGCCTCGTCGCCTAAGCAGCTGAAGCTCGCTCAGACTCCCCTAGATTCCCACCAAGGCCAAGTCCCTCTTACAGACAGCTATCAAGGATTCGAACAGGATGACCATCTTCGTTAGACGGTCAAAGAAGTCGCCACGGGGGTCGACAGTCTCTGTCGACTTGCCAGCACCCGTCTCCTCTAGATTTTGGATCTTTTGTTGGAGACGGCGAATTTCCGAGGATTTGTTCTTCTTCTCTTTCTTCACTTTGAGCAACAAACTCGCGGTCTTCCCGAGGTCAAGCTCGAGATCACCGATTTGAACTTCAAGCTGAGACGTCTGGGCAGCATGGGCAGTCTCGATCGTCTGTAACACGGCTTCAGTACGCTTCAACGCCTCTTGTGACGACTCCAGCTCCTTCGACAGGCAAACGACTTCCGACCCGCAATCGCCAAGCATCCCATCAATCAACGACATAAACTGTCCACGAAAGAAATGGTAAGGATCACCGTGAAGAGTGAAGGAAGAAAGTTGATACGGATAAAATATAGGCAAACCTTGGAACGATGTTGCCACAATAATCCCGAAGGCTCGCCTTCCTCGCTCTTAGCGCATCTCTTCCATTTAACCAACCCGGTCGCAGGACCAGCCCTAGTGCGGCCCTTAGGCAGCGGTACAGCGCTGGGAGCGAGAAGTCCCAAAATGATCTCCCTTTTCTCCAGAGGCGGAGGCATGGATTCCACTGCTTCCTCCTGACCGGAGATCACGATCGGAGCGATAGAGGAACCTAAGGGACGAGCCTGGATGTCCAGTGACTGCTAGGGAACGATGCCTCTTTCCACGGACAAGGGAGCATCGCATGGAGCCTCGGATCCAAGGGTCGGGGATGAAGGCACGGGCGAAGTAGGAACGCATGATGCCTCGGCTATGGCCCGTTTCGACTCTTTCTCCGCAGTACGTCGCGATAACTTGTCCTTAAAGGAACTGAACCTGGCAACAAAAGACGGAGTGGCGTCGTGAACGGCCAAGGCCGGCGGAGCTTGACTGGCTTCACCCATCTCAACATCGGAATCCTTCTTTTCACTATGAGAGGAAGACATTTTCGCTTATGAACAAAGGAAGAAGAAGTTGAGAGAAAGAAGTATGTGAAGAATGAGAAGTGATGAACTACTACTTGTAAGGATGTGAGGATGACGTAGATTTCCGCAATAAAATATCCTTAACCGAATATTTCGATTTCCAATTCATATAAGTCACCCGCAAAATCGTCTCCGAGTTTTACGGGCTGGGGGGCTAACTGTTGGGGTCAAAAACAGTTATCTCAAAATCAACGGCTAAGATCATTTTCCGCAAAATGATCACCGAAAGAGGAATCGAAGCGCAACCACCGCATGGCCCCGAGAGCCAGTGGTTGCGCCCACCGCATGGCCCCGAGCGCCGGCGGTTGCGCCCATCGCACGGCTCCGAGCGCCGACGGTTGCGCCCACCGTACGGCCCCGGGCGCCGGCGGTTGCGCCCACCGCACGGCCTCGTGCGCCGGCGGTTGAGCCCACCGCACGGCCTCGTGCGCCGGCGGTTGAGCCCACCGCACGCCCCAGGGGCAGGCTGATAGAACCAAAATTAGGATCACTCTTTTGGTACGGATGATATGGACTCCGAAGAGAACCTGATTTGTACATGGCCTAACTCCTTCATCTGAACTCTGTTTGATCTGATTCTTCTTCGAGGAGTTCCATAATTGAGTTGAGCACATTATGCAAGTAGTTACACTCGAAGAAATATCATGGTTTAGAAGATATGCTTCGAACAATGAACGTATGTCTGTGTTGCTTTTCGGGTGGTTTGATGGTCGAACCAGCTTAGAAGATCGAACCAACTTGCTCAGCTCGTCCGGGTGAGTGTTATTCCAGCTCAGCTCGTCCATGATAGTGTCAGTCCAGCTCAATTGAGTATTCAGGTCATCCAAGATTGCATAGATGATAAGAGAATTGGCATAATCTGATGAGAAAACCTCGGCTAGCTCTAGCTGGTCGACAAGGTCGCCACCTTGGGCCGTGTCTATGAACAAAAAAGGACGGTGCTCGATTTTGGTTCTATCATACTCTCCCTCTTCAAAAAGATTTGTCCTAAAATCTGAAACATTAAAAGGAAAAGGATTATAAGCAAAAGAATTATAATTAGCACAATGCTCACCTTGAGTTTGATCCAGTTTTTGAATGGAAGAAGACCCTTCTTGGTTGGCTTGATGACCATGGATTTGTTCTTCATCTAGCCCCTCCATTGGCTCATGTGTGAAGTCATCGAAAATTGGCAAAGGGTCTTCCTTTTCTTGTTCGGTTTCAATGTTCTCATTCTCCAAAGTCACCAACGGTCTTTGCTTTTGACACTTGTTAGCATAATGACCGATTCTATGGCATTTGAAGCACCTGGTAGAATGAGCTTTGCTTGTGGGTTTCACAGCTTTGCTTTTATCAGAAGACAACACATTAGTTTTTAAATCAGAATTTGAAAGATAAGAAGACTTACATTGATGTTTTGGTGTTGAAGAAGTGTTGGTGTTTCCCTTCTTTCTGAGTTGTCGGATAGCATGAATCGCCTTATGCAACATCTTCTCTAAACTGACATAAATCTGAAGTTCGTTCTGATCTAGCACATCACGGTTGCTTCTCTTGGCTTTAGTGAAGGAACGTTCTCTACTTCTGACTCGCTTCTCATCATCATTGGACATGTTTTGTCTCTTCCTTTGTCTCTGCACAAAATCAAACCCATTAGAAGCAAACTGTTTCTTATCAAAAATCAATTGCTCCTTTTCAAAAACGGTTTTAAAAGAAAAGTAGACATCTTGTTGTGGTTTTGATTTCTTGAGAAGTCCAAACATCCTGAAAACACTTAACAACCAAGTTAGCAAATAAAATCCTCACACTCTCAAAGTGTTTAGCTCTTGATTTTTAGGTGATCACTCAGAGTTCTTTCTACTGGTTCAAAGGATGATAGGCAGTCAAAATTCAGCAATCAAAACCCAAAACAAACTTTGTGGGAAAAAGAAAAGAGAAAGAAGATGAAGATATTTTTTTTGTGTGGATCCGCCTTAACTGTCCTAAGGGCGAATTTCTCCTCGGCCAGCAGGTTTTCTCTTCCACCACTCCCCCTGGATTTCTCTTCAGAAGTGATTCAAGCCAAAACTTTTATTTTTTTTTTCTTTTTTTTTAAATGGCGATCACAAGGGAGTAAAGGAACAGCCCGAATCCAAAAAGAAATAAGAAATGATGAAGAGATGAGAAGGTGAAAAGAAGATACAAAACAAACCAGCCAAAGTGGCTCTGATACCAATTGATAGAACCAAAATTAGGATCACTCTTTCGGTACGGATGATATGGACTCCGAAGAGAACTGATGGATCGAGGAGTGACATTAAGGGTTGCGGAATAGCCCAAAGATACTATCAGAGATTCGAAGGTTGCCGGATGTGACGCACCGGTCCAACACAACGAAGTGGCTCGCTTGGAGATAACCTCACCAAGTGAAATATGAATGTTCTAAGAAAAGAACAATGAGAGAAAACTCAAAAAGAAAAATAAGAAAATCGATGTGGTTTTTATTTCATCATAGCATCCTTATTTATACATAATGTAGTCAAAGAGAAATAAATAAGGATGTAGGAAAACAAGACATAGAAAATAGAAATGTAGGAAAACAAGACATAGAAAATAGAAATTTGACTAAGACTAGTCAAAGTTCGGAAAATGAGGAAGACTTGGTGAGATTCATTGGACTGTCCAGTTCATGAAGATGTCCAGGTTCATGCTGTGGTGATCAGGTCGTGCACACCATGCTGGGAAGAATATGGACACACGCGGGACGGTCCACACATGTCTGAATTCGCGGGAACTGAACAGCACCTGATTTGTACATGGCATAACTCTTTCATCTAAACTCCGTTTGATCTGATTCGCCTTCTAGGAGTTCCATAATTGATTTGAGCACATTATCCAAGTAGTTTCACGCGAAGAAACATCATGGTTTAGAAGATATGCTTCAAACAATGAACATATGTCTGTGTTGCGTTTCGGGTGGTTTGATGGTCGAACCAGCTTGGAAGATCGAACCAACTTGCTCAGCTTGTCCGGGTGAGTGTTAGTCCAGCTCAGCTCGTCCATGATAGTGTCAGTCCAGCTCACTTGAGTATTCAGCTCATCCAAGATTGCATAGATGATAAGGGAATTGGCATAATCTGATGAGAAAACCTCGGCTAGCTCTAACTGGTCGACAAGGTCACCACCTTGGGCCGTGTCCATGAACCAAAAAGGACGGTGCTCGATTTTGGTTCTATCATACTCTCCCTCTTCAAAAAGATTTGTCCTCAAAACTGAAACATTAAAAGGAAAAGGATTATAAGCAAAAGAATTATAATTAGCACAATGCTCACCTTGAGTTTGATCCAGTTTTTGAATGGAAGAAAACCCTTCTTGGTTGGCTTGATGACCATGGATTTGTTCTTCATCTAGCCCCTCCATTGGCTCATGTGTGAAGTCATCGAAAATTGGCAAAGGGTCTTCCTTTTCTGGTTCGGTTTCAATGTTCTCATTCTCCAAAGTCACCAACGGTCTTTGCTTTTGACACTTGTTAGCATAATGACCGATTCTATGGCATTTGAAGCACCTGGTAGAATGAGCTTTGCTTGTGGGTTTCACAGCTTTGCTTTTATCAGAAGACAACACATTAGTTTTTAAATCAGAATTTGAAAGATAAGAAGACTTACATTGATGTTTTGGTGTTGAAGAAGTGTTGGTGTTTCCCTTCTTTTTGAGTTGT
This sequence comes from Raphanus raphanistrum subsp. raphanistrum, assembly GCA_019706035.1. NCBI lineage: Eukaryota > Viridiplantae > Streptophyta > Magnoliopsida > Brassicales > Brassicaceae > Raphanus > Raphanus raphanistrum. Next base: position 1,217,163 of record JACZFZ010000011.1, on the reverse strand, counting down.
CGGATAGCATGAATCGCCTTATGCAACATCTTCTCTAAACTGACATAAATCTGAAGTTCGTTCTGATCTAGCACATCACGGTTGCTTCTCTTGGCTTTAGTGAAGGAACGTTCACTACTTCTGACTCGCTTCTCATCATCATTGGACATGTTTTGTCTCTTTCTTTGTTTTTGCACAAAATCAAACCCATTAGAAACAAGCTGTTTCTTATCAAAAATCAATTGCTCCTTTTCAAAAAAAAGTTTTAAAAGGAAAGTAGACGTCTTGTTGTGGTTTTGATTTCTTGAGAAGTCCAAACATCCTGAAAACACTTAACAACCAAGTTAGCAAATAAAATCCTCACACTTTCAAAGTGTTTAGCTCTTGATTTTTAGGTGATCACTCGGAGTTCTTCCTACTGGTTCAAAGGATGATAGGCAGTCAAAATTCAGCAATCAAAACCCAAAACAAACTTTGTGGGAAAAAGAAAAAAGAAAGAAGATGAAATACAAAAGGAGATGAGAAATCTCTCCAATCTCTCAATACAAATAAAACTCTAATCTCTCTCTCACACTCTCTGCCTTTCTGAAGAGGGTTGCCAAAAGCTTGCTTCTTTCGAAGGTTGCCGTCAAAAAACACTTAGCAGGAATATTTAAGCATTTCCATTAGGTTAAAAACTCGTCAGGGGCAATCTCGTAATTTGGTGAAGTCTTGGTGAAGTAGTCGGCTAAACCATTTCGTCCTCGATATCGATCGACAACACTGGATGTGTATCGATCGATTATAATCTTCTAGTACGCGGATCTTGTCAGCTACATCGATCGACGACTCAGGATGAGTATCGATCGATTATAATCGCAATGTTGACTTCCGACTTAGTCTTGAATGGTCAACTCGGGTATATCATCTCTTGTACTCCAAAATGCTCCAAAAACATCACTTTCTCACAAAATGCTCCTGAACCTGAAAACATACCTAACATGCTAGAAAACAGATTAAATATATAATAAAATACTAGTATACCATGGTTAAAAACGGGTAAAATCCATGGTATATCAACTCCCCCAGACTTACTCCTTTGCTTGTCCTCAAGCAAAAACAGTAGTCTTTGGAAAAGGTTTGAAAATAGCAGGAACTCAAAGATTAAAAATATTGAAGTCATCACTCTATGGGTTTGCAATTCATGTCTAAAGATCCTAATCACAGAAGTTCATTATGCTTTATCCTAGCTTAGCAACCAAACTCATCTAGTCAACAACTTAGCAAATCTCATCTGACATTCCCCTCTACTAACCTCATTTCTTAACATCAAATAAAAGTGCAGGCTTTACCTTGGGAGTATCGATCAAAGAACACATGGATTCAACTCAAACAAGTATCTGAACACACATGTAGTCTTCTCTGATTCCTTTCTCCCCTCTTCTCTCTTCTCTGAATCTCTTATTAGTTTCAATTTCAACAGGTTTCGATGCCACATAGGTCATCTAGTCCATTTCATTGACATTTGCATTGTAACTCATACATTTTTGGCAAAGTGTAGCGAATAATGGGGTTCGGTACTCAACCTATCCCTCGTTTCCACAATGTGTGATCATCCTTGAGATTTAGAATATTGGGGTCGCGGGAGACACTCCTACCCCTCTGCCTCTCAAGAAATCATTTCAATCTTTTATAACATACACTTAGATCTCGAGACGCTGAAGAGAGAGAAGGAAGGGAACCAGAAACACACAAAATTTTTACCTTCCAGACTTGTAAGAAGATTTCGATCCAGTGATTTCCAAGCCCCAAGACAAGCAAATAAGTCAGTATTAGTGTTGGAGGTCAGCTTTGGTTCCTTCAAACAATCTTAGCTAGTGAATATAGATGGCAGGTTGATCCACTTTAGCATCTTTAGTACTATCTGCAATCAGTAATCTAGAATGGTGCTAAAGAGTGGTCAGACAATCAAATATATATCTATATCAATGTTCCTATTTAATACTTATGCGAAAAATAATTTTGAAAAACAATTTAAATAAAAACCAAAATAAAAACACATATTAGTAAACTCCCCCCCCCCCAGACTTAAATTACATTGTCCCAGTGTAACACAGCCGGTGGTGAGGTAAATAAATTAAATCATAATAAATAAATATAACAAGGTAGAATGAATAAACCTGATCGACAAGGTGTCGATCAATTCGTAGTGGTATACGTCGATCGTTAGTAATGGTCGTGTGGTGTCGAGCGATATGAATGGTGAATGTCGGTCGATGGAATCATCATTCTACTTAGATCTAATAAAAACAGCAAAATAAATCCGAAAAAAATAAAAGCAAAAATGAAAAATAAATAAAATAAAGAAAAATAAAAGAAAACCTAATAGTGGGTTGCCTCCCACTCAGCGCTTTGTTATAGTCATTTAGCTTGACCGTGGTAGGTGAGTGACTCATGGGGTACAGTGGGGGTTGTTGTTTGCTGTTGGGCAAACATTTCCCTCATCTTTGGACTCAGCAGCAGTGAAGCTTCTTGTGGCATCATCTGACCTCGTCCCACTAGGTTGAATTTTAGCTATATCTGCTTTGATGACTTGCAACCTTCTCTCAAAATCTTCCATGTCAAACTGATGTTGATGGTAATCAAGTCTTGGCTTCTCAGGAAGTTCTCCATGTTGGTCTATGTTGTGCCGGTCTCGCATTTGTTGATCCTGATCTGCCAAGGATTCTATATCGATCGATGCTACAACTTGTGCGTCGGTCGTTTCGCTGGGATCTCTGTCGGTCGACGAAGTATCATCTGGGTCGATCGATTCTGAGCGTTGGCCTTGGTACGCAAGAATTTTCTGCATATTGCTTATCTAATTCTTCAATAGACCAGTAGCTCTGCAGAGGATGGTCACTCTTTCGTTGAGGGTGTTGTCAATGTCATCAGTTCGTTCTATGGGTCTCTCCTCCATAGAATTCATGGCTTTGTACAGCTTATGTTTGATCTCATCAACTTCTGTTGTGGTACATGCTCTCTTTGCTGGTGGTGGCTCGATGTCGATCGATAGTGGTCTAGGCCTGTCGATCGATGTCGTGGTTCTGTCATGACGACCAAGATAATCTTGAACTATGCTCATGTCTCTTTGTAGCTCGTTCAGCTGTCGTGACAGTGTATCCAGGTATCGCATGATAGGTGAATTTAAAAGATCATGCTTCTCTTCGTATGCTTTCATCTTATCCTCCATTTCTGCGATCCTTGTGTCGATCGATGGTGAGTTCAGTGTGTCGATCGATGAAAAGGTAGCATTCTTAGCTTGTTCTTTCTTGCGAATTGATGCTAGCTCTTTCTGTAGAAGATCGATCTTCTTGCTTAAGCATTCGACATTGTTGCTGAGAGGGCTGTAGACGTCTCCAATCCGTGTATTGATTTAAGCAACCTCCCATTCATCTTTCCTAGGTGATGAACATTTCGGGTCGGTCCATGGATGTAGTTTTGCCGATGTTGATCGATGGTACAGGTAATCTGTCGATCAATACTTGTGGCGTAGCTTCTTTCTCAAGCATGGTCAATATGTTTCCAAGCTCCACTCTTATCTCAGCCATATCATTCTGGAAGTCCTTGTAACTGACATCCAAAGGCTGGAAAGTGTCTTCCACCAATGTGTGCAAGTTTGCCTCAAGGTCTGCCTGAGCTCTCCATACATCAGTCACCATATCATCTATCTCCTCTCGAATGTAGGGTACTGGTGGTGGTATGTATGCATGGTAAGGGCGTGTGTGTACTGGAAGGCGTAAGAAACCTTTGTGAAAAAGGGATGCTCTATCAATAATTCTCTTTACTTGCTCCTTGGTAACATGGATGATCTCACCATCAACTCCTCTAGCATAGCCAAATCTCTATAGACACCATATTCATCCTTAGCTTCCAATTTGAATCTCCTGGATCCATCAGTATTGAAGGCGCGTCGTCCAAACTCCAATCGTCGGTCGGGCGATCTGACTCTTGGTCTGTCGATCGATCCGGGATATCCGCCGTCGATCGATGGTGTTGAAACGATGTCGATCGATGGTGAATTCCTAGGTTGACCGAATTGTTGAGGAACTGTATCCTCCTTTGTGTTGGTGTTGTGGTTGTCCTGGACGTGAGCTAGGATGTCTGGATGGCTACGTTGCTGTGTGAACAGGTTTTCTGGTCCATTAGCAACTTGGAGGATGTCTGCTATGTCTTCTCTGGTTATGTGCAGAACTCTTCCATCCATTGCTCTTGCATAGCCATATGTGTCCCTGAAAATTCCAAATTCATCAGGTGTTAGTGAAACGTTCCTGATATCGTAAGGTTCATGAGATCGAGGTTGAGCTCTGTTGAAGGCGTCGATCGATGGTGTTGTTGTGGTGGCGATCAATGGTGCACGTCTAGCTGCACGGTTGGATTGATTGTTCATGTTGTTGCAGTCCTCCACTAATGAGTTTCTGAATGCTGGAAGCTGCTGGGTAGAAGGTGAAAAGTTTTGAATTTTCGTGGCTTGAGTTGTCAACCTTTTATACCCATGTGTTGCCCTAATCGGTGAAATTCCGATTTTGTCCTTCAAGTCGTCCGGGTTAATATCGATCCATGTGATACTGGCGATGTCGATCGATGGACGATGTCGTTTTGCTGGATGAAGTAGATAATCGATCGATGGTGGGCGTTTGATGTCGATCGATTGTGGGAATCGAATTGCAAATCTGTCATTTTCCATGTAATTTCCCCAAGCTCTCTCTTCCCAATAGTCTGCATCATGTTCTTCACTGTGGTCTCCACTGTGGGAAGAGGTGGCTATGTCTACTGCAAAACTCTCATGAAATCCGCTATCTGCCCAACTCTTTACTGAGTAATCATCTTCCTTTCGGCTGGGTGGGATGGCGAAATTCGGGTAGCAATGATCTGGTAGAGCGAGTTCATCATCTGCTGGGTCTCTGTCGATCGATGATCCATATTTGTTGTCGATCTCCTCTGTCTTGCAAGTGTCGATCGATGATGTTAAAGTGTTGTCGATCGATCCCGAGTACTCTGTCTCGTACTCGACTTCACAATGATAAACTGCTATGATACCAGTATCATCTTCTTTTACCACTGATTTGGCTGGTGGTTTGCCAAGCTTGACAGGGTCGTAGTGGATTTCTGGATCTATCATAGTCAAGCACATCATGTTGGTGTTCATGTCACATATGGCTCCTACTGTGGCCATAAATGCTCTTCCAAGTAAGAGGGAAGAGTTCCAATTGAGCTTGATATCTAGGACATGAAAATCCACAGGGACGATAGCATTACCAATATGTACCTCCAGGTCTCTGATGAAGCCGCCAGAGTGTTTCTGAGTGTAATCCACGAATGTAAAGATCTCTGGTGAAGGCTCTACTTGCAGGCCCAGATGGTCGGCCATGACCTTTGGTAAGATGCTGACTGATGAACCAGTGTCACATAGTGCATGAGGAAATTCAATCCCTTGTACTACACAGGGTATTGCAAACTTCCCAGGATCACTCTTCTTCTGCAAAGTAATCCTTTTCCTCATACCCTCTCTGACATTGTCAAACCTTCTCCTAATGTCAGTTTCAGTCTCCCTTGTTTCTCTGAAGAACATCCACAATCTGCTTGTGAAGTAAACCTCCTCAAAAGGTTTCTCTGGTGGGATTCTGATAACTCTCTTAGTGAAACCATCAATCTCTTTTTCATTAGCTTCCCTCTTAAGGTTCTTAGGAATCTTCTCCTTCCTACTCCTTAACCTTCTTCCTTCAGTTCCCTCTGATGTAGGTGTAGTGTCTGAAGGGTTACCAGTGATCTCTGTAGGGTTAGCTTGTGGTTTAGGTGTGGGTCTGAGTGCATTGATTCGGTTGCTGTCTATTGATGGTAGTTGCACTCGATATGTGAGAGGTGCGCGTCGATCGATAGGTGGAGAAAAGGGTCGATCGATACGTTTCTCGTCTTTGTGTTGATCGATGAGTGGCTCGTCTCGTTGATAGATATCTTCGTAGGTGTGGGTGGGTGGGTATGGATGAGAAGCCGTGAATTCAGCATGTGTCAATATCCTAACCGCGTTGCAATCTGCAGTCGTATCCGGAAATGACATACTTGATGTCGATCGATGTGGACTAGTTGGTGTCGATCGACACCATTGTGATCCACCGAGACTTAGTGAACTTTCCACTTCAAAGTCTTCTTCTTGTAGCTTCTCTTGTTTCACCACTTGCCAGAAATCATCATCTATGATAGCATTCACATGGTGTTTCCTATTTCCTTCCCCTACTTCCTTAGAAGTTCCAATCCTCCTGATAGAGTCTTCAGTCTGGACAATCTGTGTCTCAAGTTTTTTAACTTGAATGCAAATGGTGTCTATCCTTGTGGTTAGATTGTTGAAGACAGAATCAATCTTCCCATTGAAGTCTACTGTAAGCTTCTGCTGTCCTTCCAGAACTCTATCAATCATGGCATCAAACTTACTCTCCTGGGTGGGTGGCGGTGGGTTTTGGTAAGCTGAGTTGCCGTAGTTCCTTGTGTTGGTGAAGGGTTTCTGATACTGTGAACTCTGGTTGTAGTTACTCTTCTGACCACTCCCAAAAAAGTTTATGATTCCACTCTGGTTTCCATATCTCTGAAATCCAGTACCTCCAATGTAGTTCACATTTCCCTCTGTATCATCTTCTCTAGCCTCTCATTCTTCAGCTGAGCAGACTGGCTGCCCCAGAAATGCATGTAAAGCATCTATCTTGGCTCTGACTTCATTCATCTGGTCTTCCCCGATGGCTGCAACCGATTTCTTCTTGTCAGAGTCAGTGTTCTTGGTGCTGCTGCTGTTGGCTAGGTTCTCACTAAGTCTCACAGCCTCTATTGGATTCCTGGTTTTGAAGTTCCCCTCGCTAGCAGTATCAAGAGCCATCTGATACCTCAAGGCGATACCTCTGTAGAAAGTGCTTAGCAGCTGCACTTCATTGAATCCATGGTGTGGCAGTCTCGCTGGAAGAACTTAAATCTGATCCACGCGTCTTTAAAAGTCTCACTAGGATTTTGCGCGAAAGTGGCGATTTTGCTTATTAAGTCTTCAGCGCGTGCCTCATCAAAGAAATTACGCAGGAAGGCGTTTTTGATGTCGGCCCAGGATGTAAGTGATCCTGTAGGTAGCTGCTTGAGCCAGTGCGAAGCTTCTCCAATCAGTGAGTATTTGAAGAGCTTGCAGAGTAGGTAGTCCTCAGGGACTCCATCCATACGAATAGCAGTGATAAGATCCTCGAACCTCTCCAGATGGTCCATAGGATGCTCGTGTGATAGCCCAGAATAAGGTATCTGAGACACGAGAGAGTAGTACTGAGGCTTGAGCTCGAAGTTCGGCTTATGAATCTCTGGAAGTCGAATAGCTGATCTGTTGGTGTAGTACTCGTCTGGACGGTTATAGTCTGCCAACGATCGTGTTTGAGCTGCTCCTGTAGCCTCAGCTTCAGGTTCATGGATTATGTTTCCCTGTGCATCTAGCTTCTGACCTGTTGCATTACGCAGATGACATTCTTGGTCATACAGGTTTCCATTCTCGCCCTGCGTGAGAATAACAATCGCGACCATGCTTCGCGGAGTAGTGTCGATCGATATACGGTTAGAAGTATCGAACGATGTGGATCGGTGAACGGTATCGGTCGACGGTGCTGTCTGAGTGTCGGTCGACTGTTGAACGTGAGTATCAGTCGACGGTGTTGCGTTTCTGTCGATCGATGCGGAGCGTAGGTCTTTGCGGATTGAGCGTTCCAAGTATGCAAGATCTTCTGAGAATAATAAGCGATTTCCCATGTTGCTTATGGTACTGCTGGGCATGTACCTGAAAAGACAAGAAAAATTTTAATTAGAAAGGGGGTAAAAAGAAAAACCTAAGATTAATAAGATTAAATCTAATGGCGATCAAAGCTCCCCGGTAACGGCGCCAAATTTGATAGTGCTCAAATTATCCAGTAGAGCTTACTCTCTCAAATAAGAGGTACAGCTGTGGTACTTAGGGATCGAATCACGAGGAGCTAGGGAACCAATTAAATAAAATATACTAATTAATCCTAGGCAAGGTTGGTTTATATGGTGGAAATAAAAGTAACAATTCCTAAAATGAGTAAGGTAGTTGCTCTAACTAACAATATGATGGGTTGTTTAAATGTGATAAAGAGTGCTAGACATAGGGTTTCTATTCAGGAATGGAGATTATAATCTTTATAAATGCTTTAACAAGTTGCTTGCATGATACTATAGTTCTCAGCCGCTTAACTCAAGTGAAGTATCACTGGTTAAATTGTCTAGATCTCTGGCCACACCTTTCGCATGATGACACAGAAAAAGAGTCGGTCGATATCCTTTGGCGATATCGAGCGATACACCTTTCGCAGCACCGATCGATTCACCTGTCGGGAAGTCTTGGTGAAGTAGTCGGCTAAACCATTTCGTCCTCGATATCGATCGACAACACTGGATGTGTATCGATCGATTATAATCTTCTAGTACGCGGATCTTCTCAGCTACATCGATCGACGACCAAAATGCTCTAAAAACATCACTTTCCCACAAAATGCTCCTGAACCTGAAAACATACCTAACAGTCTAGAAAACAGATTAAATATATAATAAAATATTAGTATACCATGGTTAAAAACGAGTAAAATCCATAGTATATCAGTTCAATCTTACAGCCTCCGGGTTTAAGAGAAACCTATGGGTTCCACAAGACGACCTCAGGGTCTAATAACCCATTGGTTCATTCTTACAGCCTATGGGTTTAGATGAACCCTACGGGTTCCATAAACTGCCCAGGGCCTAAAAAGCAACCTACGGGTTCAGTTAACGACTTCAGGGTCTAAGCAAGGGCCTCCAGGTTCCACCTTGCAACCTTCGGGTTGAATAACGACCTCAGGGTCTAAAGAACGACTTCAGGGTCTAAATAATGTCCTCCGGGTTCAACGAGACCTCAAGGTTCAAAGATCTACCTTCGCGTTCGATAAAAACCTCCGGGTTTAATAAAAATCAAGGGTCTCATGGCCCAATTATGCTAAAACCCTTGCATTCTCAGCAAGATCCTTGCATTACAAGGACCAACCTTCGGGTTATCGATATTAGATTCCAGGATCTAATGTTTTATACTTTGATATCTCGAGGTCTCAGATAACTTAGAAGCAGGGTCCATGCCCCGAAGATTACTACAACTTCCAAAGGTCTCCGATGGCTTATCAAGTCCCAAGGGGTTTTAGCACGCGTAGATCCCAAATATCAAGGATCCATCATGGAAATTATACCCGAGATCAAATTATCCTCAAGCTATGATCGGCATTCGAACCATAGCCCGACTGATAGTGCTCAAATTACCCAGTAGAACTTACTCTCTCAAATAAAATCTACTAATCAGGGATGATAGAAATAAAAATAACAAATCCTAAAATGAGCAAGGCAGTTGCTCCAACTAACAATATGAAGGGTTGTTTAAATGGGATAAAGAGTGCTAGACATAGGGTTTCTATTCAGGGATGGAGATTATAATCTCTATAAATGCTTTAATAAGTTTCTTGCATGATACTATAGATCTCAGCCGCTTAACATATGTGAATGAATCACTGGTTAAAATATCTAAATCTCTGGCCACACCTTTCGCATGATGACACAGAAAAAGAGTCGGTCGATATCCTTTTGAGATATCGAGCGATACACCTTTCGCGGCGCCGATTGATTTACCAGTAGGGTATCGATCGACGGCTTCTAGATCTGCCTAGGCGCGAACCGAATATGACCGCGAGGTCTCAAGGAGGAACTGTCGTTCTTCTCAACGGGAAACATGCATCGCTCAAATGGATAATTCAAGATAATCTAAGATCCTAGTGATCTATGTTCTAGTTAGCTACTCTAAAACAAGCATAGGGTACAATCCATTTGATGAGTATCACAACTTAGCAATTATAGCTTGGGGCTAATCCCACAAACCTATTTAAACCCTAGATCTAACAAGTAGACTACTCAGACATAGCTAAACAATTCACAACAATAGATAGATGAAAGAATTGCATAGATAGAATAAAGTAGAAATACAAAAGGAGATGAGAAATCTCTCCAATCTCTCTCAAACAAATAAAACTCTAGTCTCTCTCTCACACTCTCTGCTTTGGTTGTGAAAAGCTTCAAGCTTCAAAGGGTTTCAAAACTTGCCGTCAAAAAGACTTTGCAGGAGTATTTAAGCATTTCCATTAGGTTAAAAACTCGTCAGGGGCAATCTCGTAATTTGGTGAAGTCTTGGTGAAGTTGTCGGCTAAACCATTTCGTCCTCGATATCGATAGACAAAACTGAATGTGTATCGATCGATTATAATCTTCTAGTACGCGGATCTTCTCAGCTGCATCGATCGACGACTCATGATGAGTATCGATCGATTGTAATCGCAATGTTGACTTCCGACTTAGTCTTGAATGGTCAACTCGGGTGTATCATCTCTTGTACTCCAAAATGCTCCAAAAACATCACTTTCTCACGAAATGCTCCTGAACCTGAAAACATACCTAACAGGCTAGAAAACAGATTAAATATATAATAAAATACTAGTATACCATGGTTAAAAACGGGTAAAATCCATGGTATATCAACTCCCCCAGACTTACTCCTTTGCTTGTCCTCAAGCAAAAACAGTAGTCTTTGGAAAAGGTTTGGAAATAGCAGGAACTCAAGGATTCAATATATTGAAGTCATCACTCTATGGGTTTGCAATTCATGTCTAAAATCCTAATCACATAAGTTCCTCATGCCTTATCCTAGCTTAGCAACTAAACTCATCTAGTCAACAACTTAGCAATTCTCATCTGGCATTCCCCTCTACTAACCTCATTTCTTAACATAAAATAAAGTGCATGCTTTACCTTGGGAGTATCGATCAAAGAACACATGGATTCAACTCAAACAAGTTTCTGAACACACAGGTAGTCTTCTCTGATCCCTTTCTCCCCTCATCTCTCTTCTCTGAATCTCTTATTAGTTTCAATTTCAACAGGTTTCGATGCCACAAAGGTCATCTAGTCTATCTCATTGACATTTGCGTTGTAACTCATATATTTTTGACAAAGTGTAGCGAATAATGGGGTCTCAGGTAATTTACCTATCCCTCGTTTCCACAATGTGTGATCATTCTTGAGATTTAGAATACTGGGGTCGCAGGAGACACTCCTACCCCTCTGCTTCTCAAGAAATCATATCAATCTTTTCTTTATAAACTTATATCTCGAGATGCCGAAGAGAGCGAAGGAAGGGAACCAGAAACACACAGACTTTTTACCTTCCAGACTTGTAAGAGGATTCCGATCCAGTGATATCCAAGCCCCAAGACAAGCAAATAAGTCAGTATTAGTGTTGGAGGTCAGCTTTGGTTCCTTCAAACAATCTTAGCTAGTGAATATAGATAGCAAGTTGATCCACTTTAGCATCTTTAGTACTATCTGCAATTAGTAATCTAGAATGGTGCTAAAGAGTGGTCAGACAATCAAATAATAATCCATATCAATGTTCCTATTTAATACTTATGTGAAAAATAATTTTGAAAACATATTAATAAAAACTAAGATAAAAAACACATATTAGTAAACTCCCCCCCAGACTTAAATTACACTGTCCCAGTGTAACATCCGGTGGTGAGGTAAATAAATAAAACATAATAAATATAACAAGTTAGAATGAATAAACCTGATCGACAAGATGTCGATCGATTCGTAGTGGTCTACGTCGATCATTAGTAATGGTCGTGTGGTGTCGAGCGATATGAATGGTGAATGTCGGTCGATGGAATTATCATTCTACTTGGATCTTAAATAAAAACTGCAAAATAAAATCGAAAAAATAAAAGCAAAAAGAAAATAAAATAGAATAAAGAAAAAGAAAACCTAATAGTGGGTTGCCTCCCACTCAGCGCTTGGTTATAGTCATTTAGCTTGACTGTGGTAGGTGAGTGACTCATGGGGTGCAGAAACTGCTGATTGCCGGACAGCAATCATCAATCTTGTGTCTCCTACTGTTGAACCATGTGGCGACGAAGCTTCTTGTGGCATCGTCTGCTCGTAGTTGCTTCTTATCTATCTGGAGGACTGTATCTTGAAGTTTCCTCACAGAATTCTCGATGTATTCGATTTTGTCAACTTCCTTGTCAATGGTCTGGTAGGTGTGTACGGACAATAACCTTAGCTCACTCTGTAATGCATCGATCCTGTCCATAATAAACTGATCTCGGTCTGCTAAAGACTCAGTGTCGATCGATGCTACGAGATTCGTGTCGGTCACTTCGCTGACGGGTCTGTCGGTCGACGCAGAATCCCTTGTGTCGATCGACTGTGAACACTGTCCTTGGTACTGCAGAGCACGTATATTGCCCTTCATGTGGCGAGTAGTTCTGCAGAGGCTGTTAACCCTTTCGTTAACAGTGTAGTCAATGGTATCACATGTCCCGTTGAGTCTTCTTTCCATAGCATCCATAGCCTCATACAGCTCAAGTTTAAGTTCATCAACTGCTGCTGTAGTGTCTGGTCCTCTTGTTGGTGGTGGCCCGCTATCGATCGATATTGGTCTAAGCTTGACGATCGATGGAAAAGTAGCATTCTGAGCTTGATCATTCTGGCGAAATGTGTCCAACTCGTTCTGTAGAAGATCGATCATCTTGCCTAACCATTCGACATTGTTGTTGAGAGGGCTGTAGACGTCTCCAATCCGTGTATTGATGTAAGCAATCTCCCATTCATCTTTCTTAGGTGATGAACATTCCGGTCGATCCATGGATGTAGTCTTGCCGATGTCGATCGATGGTACAGGTACTCTGTCGGTCGATACTGGTGGCGTAGCCTCTTTCTCAAGCGTGGTTAATATGTTTCCAAGCTCCACTCTTATCTCAGCCATATCATTCCGGAAGTCTTTGTAACTGACATCCAAAGGCTGGAAAGTGTCTTCCACCAATGTGCGCATGTTTGCCTCAAGGTGCGCCTGAGCTCTCCATACATCAGTCACCATATCATCAACCTCCTCTCTACTGTAGGGCACTGGTGGTGGTGTGTATGCATGGGAAGGGCGTGTGTGTATTGGAAGTTGTAAGCAACCTTTGTGAAAAAGGGATGTTCTATCCAAAAGTCTCTGTACTTGCTTCTTGGTAACATGGATGATTTCACCATCAACTCCTCTAGAATAGCCAAACTCATCTCTGTAGACACCATATTCATCGGTAGTGAAGGCACGTCGTCCAAACTCCAGTCGTCTGTCGGGCGATCGGACTCTCGGTCTGTCGATCGATCCTGGATATCCGCCGTCGATCGATGGTGTTGAAACGATGTCGATCGATTGTGAATGTCGAGGTGGACCAAAGTGTTACGGAATTGGATCCTCCCTTGTGTTGGTGTTGTGGTTGTCCTGGACATGTTGTAGGATGTTTGGATGGCTACGTTGCTTTGTAAACAGGTTTTCTGGTCCATTGGCAACTTGGAGGATGTCTGCTAAGTCTTCTCTGGTTATGTGCAGAACTCTTCCATCCATAGCTCTTGCATAGCCATCTGTGTCCCTGAAAATTCCAAATTCATCAGGTGTTAGTGAAACATTCCTGATATCATAAGGTTCATGAGATATCGGTTGAGCTCTGTTGAAGGTGTCGATCGATGGGTGTGTGGTGGTGGCGATCGATGGTGCACGTCTAGCTGCACTGTTCGATCGATTGAACATGTTGGAAGCTGCTGGATAGAAGGTGAAAAGTTTTGAATTTTCGTGGCTTGGGTCGTCAACCTTTTATACCCATGTGTTGCCCTAATCGATGAAATTCCAATTTTGTCCTTTAAGTCATCCGGGTTAATATCGATCGATATTATACTGGCAATGTTGATCGATGGACGATGTCGTTTTGCTGGATGAAGTAGATAATCGATCGATGGTGGGCGTTTGATGTCGATCGATTGTGGTGCAAATCTGTCATTCTCCAAGTAGATTTCCCAAGCTCTCTCTTCCCAATAGTCTTCATCATATTCATCACTGTGGTCTCCACTGTGTAAAGAGGTGGCTGTGTCTACTGCAAAACTCTCATGAAATCCGCTATCTGCCCAATTCCTTATTGAGTAATCATCTTGCTTTCGGTTGGGTGGGATGGCGAAATTCGGGTAGCAATGATCTGGTAGATCGAGTTCATCATCCGGTGGGTCTCTGTCGATCGATGATCCATAGTTGTTGTCGATCTCCTCTGACTTGAATGTGTCGATCGATGAGGTCAAAGTACTGTCGATCGATCCCGAGTACTCTGTCTCGTACACAACTTCACAATGACAAACTGTGATGATACCAGTATCATCTTCCTTTACCACTAATTTGGCTGGTGGTTTGTCAAGCTTGACAGGTTCGTAGTGGATATCTGGATCTATCATAGTCAAGCACATCCTGTTGGTCTTCATGTCACATATGGCTCCTACTGTAGCCATAAATGCTCTTCCAAGTAAGAGGGAAGAGTTCCAATTTAACTTAATGTCTAGGACATGAAAATCCACAGGGACGATAGCATCACCAATGTGTACCTCTAGGTCTTTGATGAAGCCTCCAGAGTTTCTCTGAGAGTAATCCACGAAAGTAAAGATCTGTGGTGAAGGCTCTACTTGCAGGCCCAGATGGTCTGCCATGACCTTTGGTAAAATGCTGACTGATGAACTAGTGTCACATAGTGCGTGAGGAAATTCAATACCTTGTACCACACAGGGTATTGCAAACTTCCCAGGATCACTCTTCTTTAGCAAAGTAATCCTTTTCCTCATCTCTTCTCTGACGTTGTCAAACCTTGTCCTAATGTCAGTTTCAGTCTCCCTTGTTTCTCTGAAGAACATCCACAATCTCTTTGTGAAATAAACCTCCTCAAAAGGTTTCTCTGGTGGGATTCCGATAACTCTATTAGTGAAACCATCAATCTCCTTTTCATTAGCTTCCCTCTTAAGGTTCTTAGGAATCTTCTCCTTCCGACTCCTTAACCTTCTTCCTTCAGTTACTTCTGATGTAGGTGTAGTGTCTGAAGGGTTACTAGTTATTTCGGTAGGGATAGCTTGTGGTTTCGGTGTGGGTCTGAGTGCATTGATTCGGTTGCAATCTATCGATGGTAGTTGCACTCGGTATATGAGAGGTGCGTGTCGATCGATAGGTGGAGAATAGGATCGATCGATACGGTTCTCTTCGTTGTGTCGATCGATGAGTGGCTCGTCTCGTCGGTCGATATCTTCGTAGGTGGGGGTGGGTGGGTATGGATGAGAAGCCGTGAACTCAGCATGTGTCAAAATCCTAACCGCGTTGCAGTCTGCAAGCGTGTCCGGATAAGACATCGTCGATGTCGATCGATGTGGACTAGCTGGTGTTGATCGACACCATTGTGATCCACCGAGACTTAGCAAACTTTCCACTTCAAAGTCTTCTTCTTGTAGCTTCTCCTGTTTCACCACTTGCCAGAAATTATCATCTATGATAGCATTGACGTGGTGTCTCCAATTTCCTTCTCCTACTTCCTTAGAAGTTCCAATCCTCCTGATAGAGTCTTCAGTTTGGACAATCTGTGTCTCAAGTTTCTTAACTTGAGTGCAGATGGTATCTATCCTCGTGGTCACATTGTTAAAGACAGAATCAATCTTCCCATTGAAGTCTACTGTAAGCTTCTGCTGACCTTCCAGAACTCGATCAATCATGGCATCAAACTTACTCTCTTGGGTGGGTGGTGGTGGGTTTTGGTAAGCTGAGTTGCCGTAGTTCCTTGTGTTGGTGAAGGGTTTCTGATACTGTGAACTCTGGTTGTAGTTACTCTTCTGACCACTGCCAAAAAAGTTTTTGTTTCCACTCTGGTTTTCATATCTTTGAAATCCAGTACCTCCAATGTAGTTCACATCTTCCTCTGTATCATCCTCTCTAGCCTCTCCTTCTTCAGCTGAGCAGACTTGTTGTCCCAGAAAAGCATGTAAAGCATCTATCTTGGTTCTGACTTCATTCATCGGGTCTTCACCTATGGCTGCAACCGATTTCTTCTTGTCAAAGTCAGTGTTCTTGGTGGTGCTGCTGTTGGCTAGGTTCTCAATAAGTCTCACAGCCTCTCTTGGATTCCTAGTGTTGAAATTCTCCTCACTAGCAGTATCAAGAGGCATCTGATACCTTAAGGCGATACCTCTGTAAAAAGTGCTTAACAGCTGCACTTCATTGAATCCATGGTGTGGACAGTCTCGCTGGAAGAACTTGAATCTTATCCACGCGTCTTTAAAAGTCTCACTAGGCTTTTGCGCGAAAGTGGCTATTTTGCTCATTAAGTCTTCAGCGCGCGCCTCATCAAAGAAATTACGCAGGAAGGCGTTTTTGATGTCGGCCCATGATGTCAGTGATCCTGTAGGTAGATGCTTGAGCCAGTGCGAAGCTTCTCCAATCAGTGAGTATTTGAAGAGCTTGCAGAGTATGTAGTCCTCGGGGACTCCATCCATACGAATAGCAGCGATAAGATCCTCGAACCTCTCCAGATGGTCCATAGGATGCTCGTGTGATTGCCCAGAATAAGGTATCTGAGAAACGAGAGAGTAGTACTGAGGCTTGAGCTCGAAGTTCGGCTTCTGAATCTTTGGAAGTCGAATAGCTGATCTGTTGGTGTAGTACTCGTCTGGAAGGTTATAGTCTGCCAACGATCGTGAATGAGCTTCTCCTGTAGCCTCAGCTTCAGTTTCAGGGATTATGTTTCCCTGTGCATCTAGTTTCTGACCTTTTGCATTACGCAGATGACCATCTTGGTCATACAGGTTTCCATTCTCGCCCTGCGGGAGAATGACAATCGCGACCATGCTTCGCGGAGTAGTGTCGATCGGTATACGGTTAGAAGTATCGATCGATGTAGATCGGTGAACGGTATCGGTCGACGTTGCTGTCGGAGTGTCGGTCGACTGTTGAACGTGAGTATCAGTCGACGGTAATGCGGTTCTATCGATCGATGCGGAGCGTAGGTGTTTGCGGATTGAGCGTTCCAAGTGTGCAGGATCCTCTGAGAATAATAGTTGATTTCCTTTGTTGCTTCTGGTACTGCTGGGCATGTACCTGAAAAGACAAGAAAGAAAACTTTAAATAAGAAAGGGGGTAAAGGAAAAACCTAAGATTAATAAGATTAAATCTAATGGCGATCAAAGCTCCCCGGCAACGGCGCCAAATTTGATAGTGCTCAAATTACCCAGTAGAGCTTACTCTCTCAAATAAGAGGTACAGCTGTAGTACTTAGGGATCGAATCACGAGGAGCTAGGGAACAAATTAAATAAAATCTACTAATCAATCCTAGGCAAGGTTGGTTTATATGATAGAAATAAAAATAACAAATCCTAAAATGAGCAAGGCAGTTGCTCCAACTAACAATATGAAGGGTTGTTTAAATGGGATAAAGAGTGCTAGACATAGGGTTTCTATTCAGGGATGTAGATTATAATCTCTATAAATGCTTTAATAAGTTGCTTGCATGATACTATAGATCTCAGCCGCTTAACATATGTGAATGAATCACTGGTTAAAATATCTAGATCTTTGGCCACACCTTTCGCATGATGACACAGAAAAAGAGTCGGTCGATATCCTTTTGAGATATCGAGCGATACACCTTTCGCGGCGCCGATCGATTTACCAGTAGGGTATCGATCGACGGCTTCTAGATCTGCCTAGGCGCGAACCGAATATGACCGCGAGGTCTCAAGGAGGAACTGTCGTTCTTCTCAACGGGAAACAGGCATCGCTCAAATGGATAATTCAAGATAATCTAAGATCCTAGTGATCTATGTTCTAGTTAGCTACTCTAAAACAAGCATAGGGTACAATTCATTTGATGAGTATCACAACTTAGCAATTATAGCTTGGGGATAATCCCACAAACCTATTTAAACCCTAGATCTAACAAGTTGACTACTCAGACATAGCTAAACAATTCATAACAATAGATAGATGAAAGAATTGCATAGATAGAATAAAGTAGAAATACAAAAGGAGATGAGAAATCTCTCCAATCTCTCTCAAACAAATAAAACTCTAGTCTCTCTCTCACACTCTCTGCTTTGGTTGTGAAAAGCTTCAAGCTTCAAAGGGTTTCAAAATTTGCCATCAAAAACACTTTGCATGAGTATTTAAGCATTTCCATTAGGTTAAAAACTCGTCAGGGGCAATCTCGTGATTTGGTGAAGTCTTGGTGAAGTAGTCGGCTAAATCATTTCGTCCTCAATATCGATCGACAACACTGAATGTGTATCGATCGATTATAATCTTCTAGTACGCGGATCTTCTCAGCTGCATCGATCGACGACTCAGGATGAGTATCGATCGATTGTAATCGCAATGTTGACTTCCGACTTAGTCTTGAATGGTCAACTCGGGTGTATCATCTCTTGTACTCCAAAATGCTCCAAAAATATCACTTTCTCACGAAATGCTCCTGAACCTGAAAACATACCTAACAAGCTAGAAAACAGATTAAATATATAATAAAATACAAGTATACCATGGTTAAAAACGGGTAAAATCCATGGTATATCACCGACCCAAGAGAGCAAGCTCCAAAGACGAGGACAAGGGTCTTAAAAAAAGGGAGTTTCGAGATGATTCTACTATGACTAAGGGTCTTAAAGAACGCCGAGATTGCAAGAGAGGCAAAGATCAGATAAGCGGAAGCTACGAGAAGGAAAAAGACGTTTGTATTATTGATGGCTACTAAGAGTCCTTATTGCAATAAAATAATCAAGAAAATCGAAGGCCCAAAATCCCGCAAAAAGCCACTATAGTCGGATACTTCGATGGACGAATAAATTGCGGCTGTCAAACAGGGGACCTACTGGGTCTGGCAGAAGGGATAGCTGGTTCGTCCTCGAAGGAAAGAGGATCAATACCCTTGAATTCCGCTTCGGCCAAAGCCACAGTTTTGAATCATGTAAACTCCCTCATTAGATCCCACTGATGAGTCTGCCCTCTGAGCCTATCCCTCATTACTCCCCATTGAGCTGTGATCCTCGCCATGCTAAACGTTGGGGAAAATACTCTGGTATCATTTCCTCCAGGCTCCAGGTAGAACCCAGACCTCCGGGTCCCCGCTTACGAAGTACCCCTGGTCCTTACTGAAAGGAACCCGAGAACTCAGGAACTACCCTTCGGAACAACTCCAGGAACTACTCCTATCTCCAGGAAATGGACAACTTATAACTAGGAGAGTCTTCCATATTTCTGAATATGGAAGATTTCCTCTTACTCAGACCAACTAAAAGACGACTATATAAGGATAAACAAAACCCTAAGGCGGGGGATGGACTCATCTACACCCTAGAGACTTAGAGATTAGACTTAGACGGCTAAAACTAGGGTTCTTACATCATTCTATTGTAATCGCAGCTCTTTGATCTAATAAAACATCTCTTCAAGTCTCCTTTACGATTTCTCTATACAAACCTTATACAAATCCATCCAAAATACTTGAGCATATACACTTGTACTCCGTTCCGTAGTACCCTAAAAAGAACTTACAGAAAAATCCCCTAAAAATTTGGCGCTAGAAGGAGGGAGGGGGATAATCCAAACTACGTGATGGTGAAGGCGGACAAGCAAGATGAGCCTCAGAAGCGACTCAACATCCCAAAGAACCAAGATATCAACCTGGAGCACCACTACGAAGACGAGACCCAACCAGCGCAGAATCTAGAAGCGTCTGACTCCAAAGCCGGGGCCTTAATCCCGCTATCGACGTTCGAAGAAGTGGGAACATCAGCGGTATCTCTTGCGACCTGCTCAGGCAGAAGCTGGGAGATTCATGTCATATCCGGTGGCTCGAGCACGGACGACGTAAATCATTCGACCGTAGGGAGAAGCACACGCGACAGCGAGCGTGTCCCTGGGGAAATCTGGATGGGGCATCGACCACTGGACACGGGCAAAATCAGCTTTACTCCCGAGGAGCAGAAGGGAGTGTCTGCCCCTCACCATGACACTCTAGTCGTATCACTTACCGTGACGAACTGCTTGGTAAAAAAAATTCTGGTGCACAATGGAAGCTCCACCAACATCATTTTCCAATCTATTTACCGAGAGCTAGGGATGGGCGATCATGCTCTCGAACAAAAAGTAACCCCACTTATCGGTTTCAGTGGAGAGGTCAAGCAAACCATCAGATGAACAGTACTATGATGAACAGTACCATTTGACAATCGGATTTCTTTGTTGTTTGATGCTGCCATCAAACCAGTAGCTGAACCGGAGGTTCACCAAACTGTGCTAACCAACCACCTAGGCGATACAAGCGACATAGGTCTAGTAAACGGCGCATATCTCGAAAACCAAGATTAGTTTTGGAATGAAATTAATTTTAATGGATTCTACACTCAAGAAGGAGTCCAGACCAAATTGGAATAGGTCCAAAATAATCACTGAGTAAGAAGTTATGAATTTTATAAACTGGAGGTTCTCCATCCCGAAGAAGGGGCGTTCTGAACCAAAGCCCATCATAGGATTCAATAGGAGTCTCTCAGCTTTCTATAAATCCCAATATCAGGAGAAATGGCCACAAAAATCAGGAGTTATGACCAATTTGCCAGAACCGGCCAAACCAGTGCTACACCCGCCTCAATTGAAAGCTTACCGGTTCAATCAGCTTCAAACCAGACATTGGCGTCCACGAGATCATTTCAACCAATCAGGAGGTATTCCAGAAGTCCTTAGCTACACCAGAACCCAAGAGATCAGTTGGTTCATTGAAGACTCACTTAAATCAAACCAGAGCTATTTATGGAAAGATTGGACAATCTTCTGCTTTGATCATTTCCAATAAATTCCAATCCGACCAGAATACATAAGGACTAAACCAAGACGTCCAGGAGACATTATGCATATTTCAGAAGAGTTATATGAGTTCATACCATCGGTTCTTTAAACCATACGAATTATTTTACGAGAAAGACAATCTTTCCGAAAAATCGTATAAACATTCAAAGGCCTGCAACGAACTCACTTACAATTTTAAGGATTCAGGTCCAACGAAACTATGACGGTTTATCCTGCTTCCCGAAAACATGATAAATTTCAAGTTTCCGAATATAAATGTAAAAGTTCGAGGATAATCATGAAGATCGATGAAAAATGGAATATTCCCGAAAAGAGATAAACTTGGGCCCAAAGGCGAAAGACTAAAAGGGCTACCGACCTAGATGCATATATAAGGGAGGCTGGAGCAGAAGAAAGAGCAGATCCGAAAATCAGAGACTTAGAGAATTCATGTTAGCTTAGAGAACTTAGGGCTTAGGTGGTTAGACTAGCAAGCAAAGCCTAGGACGTTTTGCTGCTTGTAGCTCTATCTTTTCTGTCGTAGCATATCTCTTCTCTTTCGGAGAAACTTTGTACTAGTATCATTTAATCAATCAAACGCCATAGAGCGATTTTTCTATTTACTTTTCGTCATCTGTTATTCTTTCGATTTAGTGTGGCTACGCAGAGAATCCGGACCTTCAGGGAAAGTCTCATTTTCTCGACCTTCCTCCATATTTATTCTTAAAAATCGACAGTGTGAATTACGGTTCCCACAGTTTGGCACTAGAAGAAGGGGGGGGGGGTCGGCACGACATGACTATTTCGTCTGTCCAACAGTTGAAACATTACCTGGCCACTCCTCCCGTTCTTGTGAAACCCGTAGAAGGCGAACCTCTATTCCTCTACATCGTGGTTTCCACAACAGCGGTCAGTTATGTCTTGATACAAGAAGAGCGCGGCTAACAAAAACCGATATTTTACGTAAGCAGGACACTGCTGGACGCGGAAACTCGATACTCGTTGATGGAAAAATTGGCATTCGCTGTCATAACCTCGGATAGAAAACTAAGACCATATTTTTAGTCTCATAAAATAGTGGTTCTCACCACATTCCACCTGCGGACAATTCTGCACAGTCCGAGCCAGTCCGGCAGACTCGCAAAATGCACAATCAAACTAAGCTAGTACGACGTCAAGTACCGCCCAAGGACGTGCGCGAAATCTCAAGTTGATACGTCCTGGGTCGGGACAGGATCACTCAAACGGACTTAGGGATATGAACTCGCCAAAAGGGAGAACTGATGGATTGAACGGTGACACAAAGGGTTGCGGAAGGCCCAATGATACTACCAGAGGTGAACTCCGAAGAGAACTGATGGATTGAACGGTGACACAAAGGGTTGCGGAATGACCCAATGATACTACCAGAGGTGCTTGATTGTCGCCTGATATGACTCACAGGTCCGAGAAGGAAGCAAACTCGATCTGTTGCCGGATATGACGCACCGGTCCAACGAGAAAGAGAGAGTTACTTGGAGCTAACCACACCAAGAACAAGAAAAGTGAGATTCTCTCTCAAGGTTTCAAAAATAATCACTCAAAGCTTATTTTATTTCATTGATCAAATGGCCTTTATATAATAGGCAAGGCATACAAAAGGTTTAGTCAAAACCTAGAAACTTGTAAGCTAATAAATATTAAAACTTGACCAAAGAACAAAGACCAAAGACCAAAGACCAAGACTTTTGACCGAAAATGGAAATTTGTGGTCGCAAAACTCTTCGGCTGATCTCGTCCTTTTGCATGGTCGACGGGCTCTGGATTGCCGTCAGATTGATATATTATTTGACCATACCTTCTCGTTTCTTGTTGGACCTTTCTTTCTTTGGGCTGAAACATGTTCATAGACATATTTTCATAAATCGTCAAGCCCATCTCGTTTAAAACTCAAGCCCAAAAGCCAAACTTTCTTGATTTGTTGCTGCTGCTGATTCAGGGCACATCACAAGTACTCTGCAGATTTCTTGGTAGAATTACCCACGGGAGACATAACTAACGAGGAACCAAATTCAAATTGGGTCCTTCACGTCGACGAATCGTCGTCTAAACAAGGGTCCGGGATCGGAATCCGACTCACCTCGCCTACAAGAGAAATCCTGTAACAATCATTCCGATTAGAGTTTCACGCATCAAACAATGAGCGAAATAGGAAGCACTCGTAGCAGGCTTGCAGCTGGCCTATGGGCTAAAAATCCGCAACATTCACGCTTACTGCGACTCTCAGCTGGTCGCAAACCAATAAAACCGAGAATACGAAGCAAGGGATGAGAGAATGGACGCATACCTGAAACTCGACCAGTTCTCCCTCACCCGGATTCCTCGCTTGGAAAACGTCCAGGTCGATGCCTTAGCCACCCTCGCCTCCATCTCGGATCCAGGATTCAGAAGGATAATTCCCGTCGAATTCATAGAGCACCCAAGCATTGGACCACCAGTGGTCATTAATCTAATCAGGGGGCAGATTGAAGAGGCGGAAGAAATCGAGAATGAGCCGGAAGAAGAAACGTATAAAACCGAGTACGGCTGCAACAGCCCTTGGTTAGAACAGATTCGAGCCTATATCGTGGACGGAACTTTACCCCTCGAAAAATGGGCAGCCCGAAAGGTGAAAATCCAAGCAGTGCGGTAGGTCGCGATAGGAGGAGAAATTTACAAATGGAGTTTTTCCAGCCCTCTCATGACATATGTGGAAGGAGAAAGGGCGAAAAAGTCATGGAAGAGGTCCATTCCGGGTCGTGCGGAAATCACTCCGGCGGAAGATCTCTCGCAGTCACAATAAAATGACACGGTTATTATTGGCCAACTATGATCAAAGATTGCGAGAAATTCGCTCGGAAATGCGAGAAGTGCCAAAGGCATGCTCCGACGATTCGCCAACCCGCGGAGGTCGTCTCATCCATCTCGTCCCGTACCCTTTCATGGGCTGGTCCATGAACATTGTCGGACCTCTACATAAATCAAAGCAGAAACGTTTCCTTCTAGTCCTCACGGATTTCTTCTCGGAATGGGTAGAAGCAAAATCCTACGCAAGTATCAAAGACGCACAAGTCGAGAACTTCGTCTGGAAAAACATCATAACTAGACATGGGGTCCCATATGAAATCGTGACATACAACGGATCTCAGTTTATTTCTACCCGATTCGAAGCATTCTGCGAAAAAATGGAAAATACAACTTAACAAGTCAACTCTTAGATATCTGCAATGCAACGGACAGGCGGAAACTATAAACAAAACCGTCTTAAACGGATTGAAAAAGTGCTTAGAAGCCAAAAAGGGGTGATGGGCAGAAGAACTTGAAGGCGTTCTCTGGTCACATCGAACCACTCCGAGCAACGGGAGAAACTCCTTTCGCCCTCGTTTATGGAGCAGAATGCATGATTCCGGCGGAAGTGGAATTTCCCGGAGTACGAGGAAGATTCCTCCCCGAACGGGAAGATCTAAACAATGCCATATTGTTGGATAATCTCGATCTATTCAATGAACGCCGCGACCAGGCACTCATTCGAATCCAAAATTACCAGCACACAGCCATAAACTATAACTCGAACGTACGCCCTCGTAGGTTCAAAGAAGGCGATCTAGTCTTACGCAAAGTCTTCCAAAATACTGCCGAACGAAACGCATGAAAACTGGGAGCGAATTTGGAGGGACCATACAAGGTCATACAAGTGGTCCGCCCAAGTTCCTATCAAATCGCGAATATGCAAGACGTAAAGATCCTAAGGACTTGAAACGCGATGCATCTTAAGAAACACTACCACTAACCGAAACGTAGACATCTCGGTAACCGGCGGGTTCAGCTATCCCCACGATTAAAAGGGGGGGGGGAGTTGGGTGCGTATACTCGCATACTCCTACAACTTTTGAAAACTCAGGATTTTCAAAACAAAATTACAGACAACACGGTCTATCGACAAAATCCTCAACACAATTCGCCAACTACTAAATGGCTACGATAATGGATCCAGTATCCAAAAAATGATTATGACATCCAAAAACATGTCTCTCATCGCTTACACCTAAAAACGCTCGCTAAAGAGTAGCATACGGACCAAGCGACAAAATAAGAATTAGAATACGAAGTGATTACTCGGATTCTACCCTCTACACTTGACGAAAGTATAAATTAAATCATAATCCAAAAGACCATAATCCTCTTATGGCATAAGAAAATAAAGTCTCAGCATTGCGAGACGTCGCTTAGCGCTCGAATAAACATTTTTTTAAGAAAATTTCGTACGCCTTAAAAACGGCATCATTTCGTTGTTGCTGATCACAACAAACAAACTCTAACGTCCTAAACATACAAATAGCCTCCTTTAAAAGGATAGGCTCTCTTACATCCGACAAAGATAACATAGCGCGCTATACAAGAAAACCGAAATTTTTTTTAGCACCTCCTTACGGAGGTAACTCGATTCGTACCCAGACAAATCATATAAGCTGATAACACTTTGCAGATTTTAAAACGGTACGAGTCAGGTTAAAATCACAAACATGCAAAACGAAAGCCGACTTGTTATCGCAAAGCCTCAGTACGAGAGTAAACCTAGGTCTTGCCCTAAACCCAGCCTTGCTGGATCTTGTATCTCATAGACATAGTATCAACACCCGATACGAGATCCCAAAACTTGTCTCTTCACTTAAGTCTATTCGTTTCACGAACCTTCGCCTAAATCAGTAAACCGCGAAAAATCTCGCTTTGTACAATTGATGGATACGGTGATCAACAGAGGTTTGGGAATGAGGCGACAACTCATACCCTCTCCCTCTAACTTCGAAAAACATAATTTCTTCCATCTCTATAAAAATCGAAACATTTTATAGATTGAGCCGCAAAGTTTAAAACACCCTAAAAAGGGCAGGGATTCGAAGCCACCAAAGGCCAGTCCCAAAACATACATCAAGGCTGCATAACGGCCGAAACACAAGCAAAATAAAAATCCTTAAAAGGGATTGATAAACCTAGACGCAGCTCGGAGCATCACCTTCATCCTCAAACTCGCCCGAAGTAGGAACGGTCTCCCTCCCGCGCCGACCTCGCCGTCTTCGACTGCGTGGGCCTGACCCTCCGAGCCCTCCGAATCCGGTACAAGGTAAGACTTGGACTTCAGACCAGCAAGAATCGAGTTGAAGTCCCCTTCGGAAATCTCCCATTCTCCCTTGCGGGACAGCAACCTGGCTTCCTCAGAATCTAGAGATGGGGCCTCGTCGCCTAAGCAGCTGAAGCTCGCTCAGACTCCCCTAGATTCCCACCAAGGCCAAGTCCCTCTTACGGACAGCTATCAAGGATTCGAACAGGATGACCATCTTCGTTAGACGGTCAAAGAAGTCGCTACGGGGGTCGACAGTCTCTGTCGACTTGCCAGCACCCGTCTCCTCTAGATTTTGGATCTTTTGTTGGAGACGGCGAATTTCCGAGGATTTGTTCTTCTTCTCTTTCTTCACTTTGAGCAACAAACTCGCGGTCTTCCCGAGGTCAAGCTCGAGATCACCGATTTGAACTTCAAGCTGAGACGTCTGGGCAGCATGGGCAGTCTCGATCGTCTGTAACACGGCTTCAGTACGCTTCAACGCCTCTTGTGACGACTCCAGCTCCTTCGACAGGCAAACGACTTCCGACCCGCAATCGCCAAGCATCCCATCAATCAACGACATAAACTGTCCACGAAAGAAATGGTAAGGATCACCGTGAAGAGTGAAGGAAGAAAGTTGATACGGATAAAATATAGGCAAACCTTGGAACGATGTTGCGACAATAATCCCGAAGGCTCGCCTTCCTCGCTCTTAGCGCATCTCTTCCATTTAACCAACCCGGTCGCAGGACCAGCCCTAGTGCGGCCCTTAGGCAGCGGTACAGCGCTGGGAGCGAGAAGTCCCAAAATGATCTCCCTTTTCTCCTGAGGCGGAGGCATGGATTCTACTGCTTCCTCCTGACCGGAGATCACGATCGGAGCGATAGAGGAACCTAAGGGACGAGCCTGGATGTCCAGTGACTGCTAGGGAACGATGCCTCTTTCCACGGACAAGGGAGCATCGCATGGAGCCTCGGATCCAAGGGTCGGGGATGAAGGCACGGGCGAAGTAGGAACGCATGATGCCTCGGCTATGGCCCGTTTCGACTCTTTCTCCGCAGTACGTCGCGATAACTTGTCCTTAAAGGAACTGAACCTGGCAACAAAAGACGGAGTGGCGTCGTGAACGGCCAAGGCCGGCGGAGCTTGACTGGCTTCACCCATCTCAACATCGGAATCCTTCTTTTCACTATGAGAGGAAGACATTTTCGCTTATGAACAAAGGAAGAAGAAGTTGAGAGAAAGAAGTATGTGAAGAATGAGAAGTGATGAACTACTACTTGTAAGGATGTGAGGATGACGTGGATTTCCGCAATAAAATATCCTTAACCGAATATTTCGATTTCCAATTCATATAAGTCACCCGCAAAATCGTCTCCGAGTTTTACGGGCTGGGGGGCTAACTGTTGGGGTCAAAAACAGTTATCTCAAAATCAACGGCTAAGATCATTTTCCGCAAAATGATCACCGAAAGAGGAATCGGAGCGCAACCACCGCATGGCCCCGAGAGCCAGTGGTTGCGCCCACCGCATGGCCCCGAGCTCCGGCGGTTGCGCCCATCGCACGGCTCCGAGCGCCGACGGTTGCGCCCACCGTACGGCCCCGGGCGCCGGCGGTTGCGCCCACCGCACGGCCTCGTGCGCCGGCGGTTGAGCCCACCGCACAGCCTCGTGCGCCGGCGGTTGAGCCCACCGCACGCCCCAGGGGCAGGCTGATAGAACCAAAATTAGGATCACTCTTTTGGTACGGATGATATGGACTCCGAAGAGAACCTGATTTGTACATGGCCTAACTCCTTCATCTGAACTCTGTTTGATCTGATTCTTCTTCGAGGAGTTCCATAATTGAGTTGAGCACATTATGCAAGTAGTTACACTCGAAGAAATATCATGGTTTAGAAGATATGCTTCGAACAATGAACGTATGTCTGTGTTGCTTTTCGGGTGGTTTGATGGTCGAACCAGCTTGGAAGATCGAACCAACTTGCTCAGCTCGTCCGGGTGAGTGTTAGTCCAGCTCAGCTCGTCCATGATAGTGTCAGTCCAGCTCATTTGAGTATTCAGGTAATCCAAGATTGCATAGATGATAAGGGAATTGGCATAATCTGATGAGAAAACCTCGGCTAGCTCTAGCTGGTCGACAAGGTCGCCACCTTGGGCCGTGTCCATGAACCAAAAAGGACGGTGCTCGATTTTGGTTCTATCATACTCTCCCTCTTCAAAAAGATTTGTCCTCAAATCTGAAACATTAAAAGGAAAAGGATTATAAGCAAAAGAATTATAATTAGCACAATGCTCACCTTGAGTTTGATCCAGTTTTTGAATGGAAGAAGACCCTTCTTTGTTGGCTTGATGACCATGGATTTGTTCTTCATCTAGCCCCTCCATTGGCTCATGTGTGAAGTCATCGAAAATTGGCAAAGGGTCTTCCTTTTCTTGTTCGGTTTCAATGTTCTCATTCTCCAAAGTCACCAACGGTCTTTGCTTTTGACACTTGTTAGCATAATGACCGATTCTATGGCATTTGAAGCACCTGGTAGAATGAGCTTTGCTTGTGGGTTTCACAGCTTTGCTTTTATCAGAAGACAACACATTAGTTTTTAAATCAGAATTTGAAAGATAAGAAGACTTACATTGATGTTTTGGTGTTGAAGAAGTGTTGGTGTTTCCCTTCTTTCTGAGTTGTCGGATAGCATGAATCGCCTTATGCAACATCTTCTCTAAACTGACATAAATCTGAAGTTCGTTCTGATCTAGCACATCACGGTTGCTTCTCTTGGCTTTAGTGAAGGAACGTTCTCTACTTCTGACTCGCTTCTCATCATCATTGGACATGTTTTGTCTCTTCCTTTGTCTCTGCACAAAATCAAACCCATTAGAAGCAAACTGTTTCTTATCAAAAATCAATTGCTCCTTTTCAAAAACGGTTTTAAAAAAAAGTAGACATCTTGTTGTGGTTTTGATTTCTTGAGAAGTCCAAACATCCTGAAAACACTTAACAACCAAGTTAGCAAATAAAATCCTCACACTCTCAAAGTGTTTAGCTCTTGATTTTTAGGTGATCACTCAGAGTTCTTTCTACTGGTTCAAAGGATGATAGGCAGTCAAAATTCAGCAATCAAAACCCAAAACAAACTTTGTGGGAAAAAGAAAAGAGAAAGAAGATGAAGATATTTTTTTTGTGTGGATCCGCCTTAACTGTCCTAAGGGCGAATTTCTCCTCGGCCAGCAGGTTTTCTCTTCCACCACTCCCCCTGGATTTCTCTTCAGAAGTGATTCAAGCCAAAACTTTTATTTTTTTTTTCTTTTTTTTTAAATGGCGATCACAAGGGAGTAAAGGAACAGCCCGAATCCAAAAAGAAATAAGAAATGATGAAGAGATGAGAAGGTGAAAAGAAGATACAAAACAAACCAGCCAAAGTGGCTCTGATACCAATTGATAGAACCAAAATTAGGATCACTCTTTCGGTACGGATGATATGGACTCCGAAGAGAACTGATGGATCGAGGAGTGACACTAAGGGTTGCGGAATAGCCCAAAGATACTATCAGAGATTCGAAGGTTGCCGGATGTGACGCACCGGTCCAACACAACGAAGTGGCTCGCTTGGAGATAACCTCACCAAGTGAAATATGAATGTTCTAAGAAAAGAACAATGAGAGAAAACTCAAAAAGAAAAAGAAGAAAATCGATGTGATTTTTATTTCATCATAGCATCCTTATTTATACATAATGTAGTCAAAGAGAAATAAATAAGGATGTAGGAAAACAAGACATAGAAAATAGAAATGTAGGAAAACAAGACATAGAAAATAGAAATTTGACTAAGACTAGTCAAAGTTCGGAAAATGAGGAAGACTTGGTGAGATTCATTGGACTGTCCAGTTCATGAAGATGTCCAGGTTCATGCTGTGGTGATCAGGTCGTGCACACCATGCTGGGAAGAATATGGACACACGCGGGACGGTCCACACATGTCTGAATTCGCGGGAACTGAACAGCACCTGATTTGTACATGGCATAACTCTTTCATCTAAACTCCGTTTGATCTGATTCGCCTTCTAGGAGTTCCATAATTGATTTGAGCACATTATCCAAGTAGTTTCACGCGAAGAAACATCATGGTTTAGAAGATATGCTTCAAACAATGAACATATGTCTGTGTTGCGTTTCGGGTGGTTTGATGGTCGAACCAGCTTGGAAGATCGAACCAACTTGCTCAGCTCGTCCGGGTGAGTGTTAGTCCAGCTCAGCTCGTCCATGATAGTGTCAGTCCAGCTCACTTGAGTATTCAGGCTAATCCAAGATTGCATAGATGATAAGGGAATTGGCATAATCTGATGAGAAAACCTCGGCTAGCTCTAGCTGGTCGACAAGGTCGCCACCTTGGGCCGTGTCCATGAACCAAAAAGGACGGTGCTCGATTTTGGTTCTATCATACTCTCCCTCTTCAAAAAGATTTGTCCTCAAATCTGAAACATTAAAAGGAAAAGGATTATAAGCAAAAGAATTATAATTAGCACAATGCTCACCTTGAGTTTGATCCAGTTTTTGAATGGAAGAAGACCCTTCTTGGTTGGCTTGATGACCATGGATTTGTTCTTCATCTAGCCCCTCCATTGGCTCATGTGTGAAGTCATCGAAAATTGGCAAAGGGTCTTCCTTTTCTTGTTCGGTTTCAATGTTCTCATTCTCCAAAGTCACCAACGGTCTTTGCTTTTGACACTTGTTAGCATAATGACCGATTCTATGGCATTTGAAGCACCTGGTAGAATGAGCTTTGCTTTTGGGTTTCACAGCTTTTCTTTTATCAGAAGACAACACATTAGTTTTTAAATCAGAATTTGAAAGATAAGAAGACTTACATTGATGTTTTGGTGTTGAAGAAGTGTTGGTGTTTCCCTTCTTTCTGAGTTGTCGGATAGCATGAATCGCCTTATGCAACATCTTCTCTAAACTGACATAAATCTGAAGTTCGTTCTGATCTAGCACATCACGGTTGCTTCTCTTGGCTTTAGTGAAGGAACGTTCACTACTTCTTACGCGCTTCTCATCATCATTGGACATGTTTTGTCTCTTTCTTTGTTTTTGCACAAAATCAAACCCATTAGAAACAAGCTGTTTCTTATCAAAAATCAATTGCTCCTTTTCACAAAAAAGTTTTAAAAGGAAAGTAGACGTCTTGTTGTGGTTTTGATTTCTTGAGAAGTCCAAACATCCTGAAAACACTTAACAACCAAGTTAGCAAATAAAATCCTCACACTTTCAAAGTGTTTAGCTCTTGATTTTTAGGTGATCACTCGGAGTTCTTCCTACTGGTTCAAAGGATGATAGGCAGTCAAAATTCAGCAATCAAAACCCAAAACAAACTTTGTGGGAAAAAGAAAAAAGAAAGAAGATGAAGATATTTTTTTTTTGTGGATCCGCCTTAACTGTCCTAAGGCCGGATTTCTCCTCGGCCAGCAGGCTTTCTCTTCCACCACTCACTCTGGATTTCTCTTCAGAAATGATTCAAGCCAAAACTTTTATTTTTTTTTCTTTTTTTTTATCGATTTTTTTTCTTTTTTTTTAAATGGCGATCACAAGGGAGTAAAGGAACAGCCCAGATCCAAAAAGAAATAAGAAATGATGAAGAGATGAGAAGGTGAAAAGAATATAGAAAACAAACCAGCCAAATTGGCTCAGAAACCCCTTGTTAGAACCAAAATTAGGATCACTCTTTCGGTACGGATGATATGGACTCCGAAGAGAACTGATGGATCGAGGGGTGACACTAAGGGTTGCGTAATAGCCCAAAGATACTACCAGAGATTCGAAGGTTGCCGGATGTGACGCACCGGTCCAACACAACGAAGTGGCTCGCTTGGAGATAACCTCACCAAGTGAAATATGAATGTTCTAAGCAAAGAACAATGAGAGAAAACTCAAAAAGAAAAATAAGAAAATCGATGTGATTTTTATTTCATCATAGCATCCTTATTTATACATAATGTAGTCAAAGAGAAATAAATAAGGATGTAGGAAAACAAGACATAGAAAATAGAAATGTAGGAAAACAAGACATAGAAAATAGAAATTTGACTAAGACTAGTCAAAGTTCGGAAAATGAGGAAGACTTGGCGAGATTCATTGGACTGTCCAGGTTCATGATGTGGTGATCAGGTCGTGCACACTATGCTGGGAAGAATATAGGACACACGCGGGACGGTCCACACATGTCTGAATTCGCGGGAACTGAACAGCACCTGATTTGTACATGGCATAACTCCTTCATCTGAACTCCGTTTTATCTGATTCTTCTTCGAGGAGTTCCATAATTGAGTTGAGCACATTATCCATGTATTTTCACGCGAAAGAAACATCATGGTTTAGAAGATATGATTCGAACAATGAACGTATGTCTGTGTTGCTTTTCGGGTGGTTTGATGGTCGAACCAGCTTGGAAGATCGAACCAACTTGCTCAGCTCGTCCGGGTGAGTGTTAGTCCAGCTCAGCTCATCCATGATAGTGTCAGTCCAGCTCACTTGAGTATTCAACTCATCCAAGATTGCATAGATAATAAGGGAATTGGCATAATCTGATGAGAAAACCTCGGCTAGCTCTAGCTGGTCGACAAGGTCGCCACCTTGGGCCGTGTCCATGAACCAAAAAGGACGGTGCTCGATTTTGGTTCTATCACAGGCGGTTGCGCCCACCACACGTCCCCGGGCGCCGGCGGTTGCGCCCACCGCACGGCCCCGGGCGCCGGCGGTTGCGCCCACCGCACGGCCCCGGGTGCCGGCGGTTGTGCCCACCGCATGGCCCCGGGCACCTGCGGTTGCGCCCACTGCATGGTCCCGGGCGCCGGCGGTTGCGACCTAATCCCAGCCTGTCCAACTTAGACCAATTCTCGTTAGTTCCGTATGGTCGTGTCATCCAAGCTACGAGCCTAGTGTCTCTCGGTTCATCTCGATTGGAGCTATCGTCGAAGTTTTACGACTAAAACTGAGAAGGTTAGTTCTCTCGTAAAATATATCGTATAAAACAAGGACGATCAGCTTGAACATCGGTTCTTTAAACCATACGATCTATCCCGAAAACTATGTATAAATGTTCGAAGGCCTGCAACGAACTCAATTACGATTTTAAGGATTCAGGCCCAACAAAACTATGACGGTTTATTCTACTTCCCGAAAACAGGATAAATGTGAAGTTTCCGAAGATAAATGTAAAAGTTCGAGGATAATTATGAAGATCGACGAAAAATGGAATATTCCCGAAAAGAGATAAACTTGGACCCAAAGGCGAAAGACTAAAAGGGCCACCGACCTAGATGCATATATAAGGGAGGCTGGAGCAGAATAAAGAGCAGATCCGAAAATTTGAGACTTAGAGAATTCCTGTTAGCTTAGAGAACTTAGAGGCTTAGGTGGTTAGACTAGCATAGCAAAGCCTAGGACGTTTTGCTGTATGTGGCTCTATCTCTATCTTTTCAGTCGTAGCATATCTCTTCTCTTTCGGAGAAACTTTGTACTCGTATCATTTAATCAATAAAACGCCATCGAGCAATTTTTCTATTTACTTTTCGTCATCTGTTATTCTTTCGATTTCGTGTGGTTACGCAGAGAATCCGGACCTTCAGGAAAAGTCGGGTTTCTTGACCTTCCTCCATATTTATTCTTAAAAATCGACAGTGTGAATTCGGTTCCCAGAGATAACTCAAAGATCTAACTTTTGTCAGAATATCAGGAAAATCGCACCGTGGTAAAGTCTCCATCCATAGCAAAATATCTGACGCATCTGTTCAGTTCTGCATCTCAAAAAATTTGAAAATCACCAAAGTTCTCCGAAATATACCTAAAACATAGTCCAAGCCCATATAATTTACTTCAAAACACTTATTTACCATGGCTAAAAACCAGTGAAAATCCATGGTATATAAGAACTTTGTTGTCGATCGATGGCACAAGGTGTAAATCGATCTATTATTGATTTTGGATGTCAACCTCTTGTTGAAATATTGTTTCGAGAAGATAATGATTAAGCCGTTCTTGGTTTTCTTGTTTGGCTGATATAATTTTCTACCATTTAACTATTAAAATTGTATCAAAGGTTAAATTTCAACCTATATATTTTCTTGTGATTGTTTACTGTTACATACCGTGGCAGCACTGCTCTACTTGGTACTAGGTCCCAAAACATCACAACAAAATCGAAGAGAACTTTTTATTTTCTAGACAAATGTTATGCACCTAATCTCTTACATTGATTACATTGATCGTAGGGGATACTGAATGTATTATGTTATCTTCTCCAGAATCAAAACTAAAATTTTGGAGCCTATAAATATTATTTAATAATTTTAATATATTTTTTTCAATTAATTTAATATTATATATTTATTTTAAAGGCTAAAAATTTTGGGAAGCAAAATCAGTGTTTCACTTGGCTCCGTCCATGGTCATCTCATATGTTTAGTTCACCGTCTAGTTCTCTTTGCTAAAAGGCTTATTGACACAAGAGACAAAACTCTCACAACTGTTATTCTGTGACCGACATGGAATTAAAAGTTTAAAAGTTGTTAAGCGTGTTTGTACGGCTACTAAAAATTCACATATGCATATTGCTTGTAGGTCATTGCTTCTAAGATTACATCTAATTACAAAACATGTTTATTTCCTCATCTCTCTTGAGCTACATAAAAGCCAATATTACTGTTGGTGCCTTTTGACGCAAGAGAAGTTTGAGAGATTCATAGAGCTGATAAGATCAAATCTTCTGATGATAAATATTCTATTTTTTTTTTTCTTTTCTTGGGCGGACATATAGGTGGTTAACATTTTGTCAGCATCTTATTTGTGTAAACGATGGAAGAGATGATGTTTTCTTGGACATTATAAGATGATCCAATGGTTCTATTCATTGCAATTAATGCCTTGCTGGTCGTTTTTGGGGGTTAAGATTTTGTTTGGTGGTTAACATTTTGTCACCATCTTATTTGTGTCAACGACTGATTGACATAAGAGATGATGTTTGTATAGCACATGTATTTTCAAAATAAAATAATAAACAGTAATACTGAAAAATTACATTTATTATTTCTTCAATAGTCAAATTCAACACCATAAATTCCATAAATATCCATGAATCCAATTAATAGAATAAATCCCAAAGATATCTCTAAAAGTATAAAAACCAACACTCTGAAGGAAAACTAAAAAAAAGCCCAAAAGCACTAATAGCAATAACTTCATGCTGATCGGTCTCACCTAAAAGAGAAAAAAAAATGAGGGGTGAGTAACAGGGGTATCACTCAGTCAGATATGGGATGCTAGATCCGTAAACCACCGACTAGTAAAAATTGAACTCCCGCTATGGAAGTTTAACTCTAACATGAACAAACAAAATGCCTACTGCATCACACAAAACAAACAATATGGCGCCTGGTTCTCGTAAGACCAGGTCGCCATATGGCGACTGGTTCGTCCCAAACACGTGTCTCCGTATGACGACCAGAACATTATAAATTTGTGTATTCTTAACTTAACCTCATTACATTCTCTTTTGAACATTGACCACATTGTCTCTTGCCTCGCCTCGATCGGAGTTATCGTTAAATATTTCCGTAAAGTGATAAAATTGGGCCTGGCGGTAAAAAGGAAGGACTAAACTTACCTAGACGGAGTATATAAGAGAGTTCAAGATGAGAAGCAAAAAACGAGGACTTTTCATACACACAAAAAGACTTAGCACTTAGAGCAACATCAAATACTTTCCGTTTTTGTTATCGAGCTGCAATTCAAGTAGGTTTACAAAATCTTAGGTTCTTAGAACTAGGAAACTTGTCGACACCTCTCATAGCCTAGGCTCTTACCTGTTGTTAACTCTTAAAAGCAAATTCGGAATAAGAACTCTTTTGCTCTCTCTCGTTTTTGTTATTCGATTTATTATCTCGTTTTTTCATTATTTGACTGCTTGACGTTTGGCTTAGCAGAAATCTGGGACTTCTGGGAAAATTAGAGTTTCCTAACTTTTCTTATTTAACAGAAATCGACGATGTCAATTTCGGTTCCATTTGTTTGGCGCTAGAAGGATGAGGGGGGGGGGGGTATGGATCAATTTAACTCTCAGCCACGAACGCTCCATCAGACCGACCCGCAGACTAGTGCTGATAGGACCACCGACGAATAGGTCAACTCTCCAGCACCAAACATATCCGCTGTTAAAGAAAACGCCAACACCCCAGCGTTCAATGGAGTCAAAAACATGTTCTCCGCTTACGAAAAGAGGTCGGAGGAACAAGACAAACTCATGGGTTCTCTCGCTAAACAGGTTGAAACCCTAACTGCAAGAACCCGAGCTGTGTTCCCTTGCCAAACCACTAGGATTCGCGGGGGAAGGCTCGACTTCACAACTCACAACTCCACACGACAGAACTAGGAGCACGCAGGGAAATCAGTCGGAACAAAATCCCGACGAGGTAACTCCTGTCGTTAATCGGATGAACCCAACAAAAAAAATTTGGTCTCCTGAACGTGAAAACGTGGAAAAAGAAGTCGAACAAGTCAACTTGGATCTAGCAATCAGCATAACAATACGATGTGGACGCTAACATTCATCGAAGAAGAACAAGAAATCGCATGTCTCAGGGAGATCCTCTTGAGATCCTTTGTTCGATAAACCCCTGGACCGTAGAGGAAGAAAATATCTTATGGGTCAGACAAGAGAAACTGGCCGAGGGACAGGACGAGATCAATCGCAGCAGGCACCGTCGGGTTCGGAAAAACACTGGCGATAATCAAGAGATTTGCTATCCCCGCGATTACATCACGAACACGGTCGTGGAAGTAATCGCGGTGGAATCCCTAATTCATCATGCTACTAGCGCAGCATCGGTAATCGATCGATTGGTAGAGGTAGCTGGAAAGACACCCTTCACGGCTCACATCACCGAGACAAAATTCTGGAAGAGATCAAAGTGCCAGCATACAACGGCACCACCAATGCTAAGGCACATCGGCAAGCTTTCCAGATCACGACGGGAAGAGCCACACTTAGGGAGAACGAAAAAGACGTCGGTTACTGTAACCTATTCGTCAAGAATTTGGAGGGAGCAGCGCTAGAGTGGGTCTCTCGCTTCAGGCAAAATTATATCAGAAGCTTCCGTCAACTCGCATCAGAGTTTCTCAAGTAATACTCTATGTTCATAGAAAGAGAAACGTTCGATGCCAATCTCTAGAGCATATCCAAGAGAGAAGACGACCCTCTCTGCGACTTCATATGTAGATTCAAACTCGTCATGTCTACTGTTAGTGGAATGAGTGACAAAGTGGTCATCGAGGCGTTCATAAAGACGCTCTGGTACAAGTAAAAAATTTAGAAAATGGATAATCCTTGAGAAGCCGCGTAGGATTCAGGATGCGCTCCACAAGGCTACTGACTACATCATCATCAAAGAAGAAACTAAAATTTTGTCGCAAAAGCATTTGCCGAAGAAAAACCTCAAAAGATACAATGTCAGACTAGAAGTCCAAAAATAAGAACTCTTATAACAACAAGTACGTCCCTCACGAGGGAGAGGAACTCCAAGGTGGCACAACTATGCGATAAACTCAAAGCAAGGAAAGACTTTGGGAAACTCTTGGACCCGAAATTCCAGCTACGATGAAAATACCTTCTTCAACTTTCACCAGACCCAGGGCCACTCGACCGTTAACTAAATGGTTCTTGGAGCAAGGCTGGCCGCGAAATGACTCGCAGGAGAACTCTCCTGAAATAACTAGCGTAAAGGATCTCATACGCGATTCAGATCGCCCCCCCCAAAGACAGACGACAACCCGCTATCAGAAAGGAACGTTCAAGAGAATCAATCAGCAAAAAATGCGAAAGAAGGCAAGACGTAAAGGGAACGACAACAATCACCAGAGAGTAAAAATGATCATCTGAGGATTGCAGTACTGTCACGATACCGTGTCATCCATCAAAGCTTACCAGTGGAAGGCTGAGACAAACGCCAAGTGGCATAACCTGGTCTCCGCCCAGCGATGTTTCGGGAAACACAATCACCTTTGAGGAAGAGGAAGCAGGCGGCATCAATCAACCCCACTGCGATCCACTTGTCATTGAACTCGTAATCAGAGATCTCGAAGTCCCCAGGGTCCTCAGTCGACACGGGAATTACAGTCCATTTCATCTTCTGTGATAACCTTCAAAGGATGAATGTCAAACTCGGGGAAGTCGTACCAATGCCAAAGGAATTAAGTGGTTGTTCCGCCATAACGTCAATGACCCTCAGATCGATCAAACTCCCAGTCATGGCAAAGGTGGTCAGAAAAATTGTGGACTTTGCTGTCGTCGACCATCCAGCCATCTACAATGTCATCATGGGAACGCTCTGGCTATATGCTATGAAGGCAATTCCCTCGACTTACCACCTAGGCATCAAATCCCGGACTCAAAACAGAATTGCCGCAATATGGGGAAATCAAAAGCAGTTTGTTTCCTAGCTGAACACAATCTCTGACGAAATGCAACTGACACAATGACAAAAACTAAGTTTACTAAGACGTCTCTGTCATTTGCTGAAAACTCTTCGGTCGTTTTAGCATCATACGCTCAAGCAACGGCTTCAGACAGTGAGCAGGCCTCCGAGCCCAGCTCTCTCACCCAACTGTTGGAGTCGAAATCGGACAAGGCAAAGTTGGTATCCAAATCTCTGTAAAGAAAAATTAACGAAAAATCTGCGGAAAAATCTTGTTTTAAGATTACGATTTCTTAAAATCAACGATTTCTTAAAACAACGATTTCTTAAGAACTTAAGACAACGATTTCTTAAGAAATCAATGATTTCTTAAATCAACGATACGATGCTATCAAAGGTCCAAACTTCCGCAAACAAACATCCTAAAAGCATCGCGGTGGTTTCGGGCACTTGGACAATTGATTTCAGTCCACGGAACAAACCCGATCGCGATGGCAATCGGGTCAAGGACAAGAGCTCGATTGCTATAGCGATCGGATTGCGGAAACACGCTCGGTCGCTATAGCGACCGAGCTCCGCGTAGAGCTGGATCGCTATAGCGACCGAGCCTCGGACGAAAGCTCGGTCGCTATAGCGACCGAGCTCCGTGTAGAGCTGTGTCGCTATAGCGACCAAGATGCGGCCAAAGTTTGGTCGCTATAGCGACCGAGCATACGAGCATTAACCATTTTCCGAAACGTCCAAAGTCTTCCGAAACGACAATACGACGTAAAACTATGCATTTTCGACTATCCTTATAGCAATCTTCCGCAAGCCACGGCTAACCATTTCTTGATTTCTCGATCAAATGGGAACGTCAGCTTGGTCTACGACGAAACCGCGTGAACTTAACTTTATCAGAGAAATCGTAACAAACGTCTCGAACCGAAAAACGGCCCGAAAGGTCCTAGACTTGACTCGAGGCCCACTTACGATTTCTTAAAAATCCCATAAATTTTATGACGGTTTATGCTTGGAGGATAAACATCAGTTTCTGCGGAAAAATGAAAACTTTCCGCAGATAATTATGAAGATCGGAAAAATAGAATATCTCTATTTTTTGGACTATGACGGCTTAAGGGTAAAAGAGGAAGTCGTGAACCGACCTAGGAGGGAGTATATAAGGAGTTCAAGGCGAGAGGCATAGAGGGGAACTTTTTCAGAGCAAAACTAGCACTTAGAGCAATTTAGGCAATATTTCCGTTTTTGTTAGCGAGCTACGACTCAAATAGGTTAGACTTAGGTGGCTAGACTAGCGAACTTATCGACAGCTCTCGTAGCCGATTTCTTACCTGTTGTTCACGCTCAACGCGAATTCGGAATAAGATTCTACTTTGCTCTCTTTTACGATTTTATTGCGATTTCTTATTTTCTCATCTTAATTCTCGTGTTCTGATTGCTTGGCGTGTGGTTTCTCAGATATCCGGGATCTCTGGCGAATTAGGGTTTTCTTACTTCCCTAAGTTATACGATAATTTGACGGTGCGATAGGCCTGGATCCTTGCAGGAACGTCCTTCCGGACAAATCCCTAGCGAAACATCCCCTGTCGAAAAGAGCAACTCGAAAAATCCTCCGCCGTCCGAAAAGGACACCGAGGTGGATGAAGTCGAGCGCATCGACTTGGAGCTTAGCGATGACTACGAAGAAGACGCTGACATCCATCCAAGAAGGACCCGAAGCCAGACGGCTCGGGAGAGTTCTCGGTTCGACGCACCCATGATGGAAGAAGAAGAAATTCTCTACTGGGTCGAGCAGGAAGAACTAGCCGAAAGGCAAACCGAGATTACTCGCCGCAAACACTGAGAAGCTCGGAAAGCGGCTGAGACGAATCCGGATATCCACGATCTCCGTGACTACATCACCAAAACTGCTGGGGAAGTAAGGGCTGTGAAATCGCAGATTCACCATGCCACGAGTTCCGCTCCGTAAATCGATAGGCTTCTTGAGGTGGCTCGCAAAACGCCCTTCACCGCGCGCATCTCCGAAACTAAGGTGTCTAATCTGGGCAAACCAAAATACTGATCTACAACGGTACCACTGATCCTAAAGCGCACCTCCAGGCATTCCGTATCGCTATGGGAAGAGCCAGACTTAAGGACAGCGAGATCGACGCCGGCTACTGTCGCCTGTTCGTCGAGAACCTCGAAGGCGCGGCACTCGAGTGGTTTTCCCGGTTGAAGCGAAACTCTATCGGAAGTTTTCGCCGGCTCGCCTTGGAATTTCTCCTTAAGTACTCTATGTTCATAGATAGAGAAACGTCCGATGTCGATTCTCTGGAGCCTGGCTCAGGAAGAAGGCGAGCCCCTCCGAGAGTTAGTGAGCCGTTTCAAACTGATCATGTCAAAGATCAGCGGGATTAGCGACAAAGTCGCTATAGACGGGCTCAGGAAGGCACTATGGTACAGGTCGAAGTTCAGAAAGTGGATAACACTCGAAAAACCTCGCACAATCCAGGACGCCCTCCACAAAGCCTCAGGATTACCTAATGATCGAAGAAGAGACGAAAGTCTTGTCGCAAAAACATAAGCCGACAAAGAACCCTTCAAAAGACGCATATCCGAACTCTGAAAAGTCGCGCACAATTACGTAACGATCAAGTACGTCCATCACGAGAGAGAAGAACTCTAGAGTCGCGCACAATTACGCGATCAATCCGGAGCAAGGCAGGACCTCGGGAAATACATGGAACCGTAACCAGAATTACACCGAAAATTCCTTTTGCGAGCTCCATCAGACCAGGGGCCACTCCACGACTAACTACAAGGTCTTGGGGGCAAGGCTGACCGCAAAGCTGCTTGCTGGGGAGCTTCTCCGGAGTAACCAGCGTCAAGGATCTAATCCTCGACACCAATCGACCGCCGAAAGTCCGACAAAAACCCTCCCGCAGAAACTTCTTCTCCGAGAAATCAGGCAGGAGATAAACGCGGAAGAAGATCGAACGACGGGGGGAACGATAATAATCGCAGGAGGGTGAACATGATCATCGGAGGATCGCACTACTGCAAGGAATCGGTCTCGGCTATCAAAGCCTACCAACGGAAGGCCGAGTCGAGCGCAAAGTACCCCACACGGTCCCCTCCTCGAGACGGACGAAGTGGTCCGGTGACATTCACGGAAGAAGAGGCCAGCGGAATCGATCAGCCCCACTGCGATCCTTTAGTCATAGATCTCGTAATAAGAGATCTCGAGGTCGCAAGAATACTCATCGACACCGGAAGCATCCGTCAACGTAATGTTCCGTGATACCCTTAACAGGATGAACGTCGAGCTCGGGGAAGTCACCCCGGTACCAAAACCGCTTACGGGCTTCTCCGGACAATAAGTCCATGATGCTAGGATCCATCCAGCTACCCGTCATGGCGAAAAACGTCACTAGGATAGTCGATTTCGCGGTAGTAGACAGCCCAGCTATTTACAACGTGATCATGGGAACTCCATGGCTAAACGTCATGAAGGCTGTCCCTTCGACTTATCACCTGGACGTCAAATTTCCAACTAGAACTGGAATCGCCGCAATCTGGGGTTGTCAAAAACAGTTGCGGCTTTGTTTTTTAGCGGAACATAAGTTAAGACAGATCACGACGACCTCCACGGCTAAACGCAAGCGCACTCAACCTTCCGCCGAGGACGTCCCGACAACAGGCACAGCGACTCCTCCCGCAGAAGCAGATTCAGAAGTTGGAACCATTTCCAATTCCAAAGACAACATCGAGACTCAACGGGAAGAGAAAAATCCCGAGGAAAACGTCGACCCCGCGGCTAAAGCGGTTGACGAAAAACTAACCGCCGAGTAAACACACTCGCAGCACAAACAGAACTACGAGATGGCTTGATCCTCGAAAGAGGTACGTAGGCAGCTCGTCGAAACCCGGCGAGTTCAGCTATCCCCCTCGCCAAAAAGGGGGGGGGGAGTGGGTATGTATACTCGTATACTCCCACAAAGATTCAGAATACCCCCACATGTATTCGATATTTTCGAAATTCACGCATGTAATCGATATTTTTCGAAACTTTTTAAATAAAAATTATATTTTCTATCTTCCAAACACTTACTTAAACGCAATAACGCTTCGGAGAAACGAAAATCAGTATCTTTAAGAAAAACGCGAGACGTCGCAATTTTCCAAAAGAATAATGATATCGTATTATCCAAAAAAGCAGTCCACCCGCGACCTCTAAAAACAGTCCATCCGCTGACTTTTAAAAACAGTCCATCCGCGACTTCTAAAAACAGTTCATCCGCAACTCCAAACACGTCCGTCGATTGGCCCCGAGGGACAAACATAGAAACGTTTCACTAACACAAATCGTAGTCAGATCTTTTCGAAGATCCTCTTACATCCGACAAGGATACCATAGCGCGCTATACAAGAAATCCAAATTTTGGTTTAGCACTCCTTCGGAGATTGCTCGATTCTTACCACACAAGTCATATAAGCCGGCGACTAGTCGCAGACTTTAATCGGTAAGAATCAGGAAGAAATCACTAATAGGCAAAACGAAAGCCGATCAGTCATCGCACAGCCTTAAAGCCGAGAGTAAACCTAGGTCTTGCCCTAAACCCAGCCCTGCTGGTACTTAACATCTCATAGACATAAAATACGAGATCTTAAACATGTCTCTCATTGCTTACGCCTAAGACGCTCGCAATAAAGTAGCATAAGGACCAAGCGACAAACTAAGAGTTAGAATACGAAGTGACTACTCGCATTCTACCCTCTACGCTTGACGAAAGTATAAATCAAACCATAAGAATGAAAATTTTCGAAATCTACTTCATATTCATAGAAGCCGTAAAAACGGCGGGGATTCAAAGCCACAAGCCAGTCCCGAGATACACAAATTTATACGACCTCCTACGGTCGCAGCATAAATAAAACGACCACACTTGGTCGCACAAATACAAAGATAAGGGAAAACACTTTCCCGTCAAACTTCAACTTAGATCAAAAGAAGAGGAAATCCTCCGACGAGGAAACTCTGAATTCCCTCGGATGGGTCACCTCATCTTCACCTCCCTCCGCTTTAGTCGCGACCTCCACCGTGTCGGGAGAAACCGGGATCGGCTCCCAGAGTCCCCAAATCCTCTCTTCGATAGGTGGAACAAGCGATTCAGCATGAGCGTTATCCGCCATTCAACCTTGCATAAGGCTTAGCTCCTCTTCATAGACGTAGTCGCTTTGTCGCGTCTTCGAGAGAGTTCCGACCGAACCACGACATTCACGAAAATCGCCCACCGCGACATCGGCTGCCCTGAGGTTCTGGTACTCCGCCTTGAATCGCATCGCGCGATCCTTCATCTCGGCAGCAATCTCTCTTTTGGCATGCCTCCTCGCTCTGCGAACCTCGTTGGCATGATTAGCGGCCGCCCTCAGATCTCGCTCCAAGTCCTTCGCAGCCTTTTCCGCTTTAAAGCGCCAGATCCTCGTTTCTCTTTGGCTCTCCGTCAACGCCGAACCGAGATTATTCATCGCCTACGAAATTCAAAAAAAAAAAAAAACGAAGTCTTATTTTCTCGAAAAAGAAAACAAAGATACATTCGAATAAGTGTGTGAAAGAGTTTGAGAGGAAGAACTAACCCCGTTAATCACGCGAGAGGTCTCCGTGACTATTTCAGGCCTCTCCGTTTCTTCCACGAAGGGAGGCGGATAAGGATGGTCGGGAATGCCCTCGAAGAAATCATAAAAGTTAAGGAGTGGCATTTCGCTCGAACCGCTTCCGTCGCCAAACACGAGAGTTGGATCCCATCCCGGAAGTTGGAAATCATCAACAAGGAAATCGTTATCCTCGAGATCAAGGCCTTTGTCTTTGGACAACGTTCCGGACGGTCTCTCGGCTGGAACGTTTTCTGGAAGACGCGTCACGGGAGCAAAGTCTACCTCGCCTTCCGCCTCGAAATCAGGGTGGACTAAGTCTGATCGCCTTGCGAACCCTCTTACGAGTAAAAAAGGTCCACCAATGGTCGCCACTCCTGAGCGTATCCCTCACTTGCACAATATCCGCGGGCAATGGATGTGCCAACCAGATGTATGGCGCGGGATTAGGAACCGTTCGAAACATCGGAATAAATTCCTCCTCGACAGACGCACCATCAAGCCGGACGAAAAAGAAGAAATCCCTCCACTCGGTTGAAATTAGAAACGGTCCCTCTAATCACCGACATTATTCTTCGAGGAGTGAATCGCCAGAAACCCGATTTCCGAACGTATTGCACTCTTAAAAGAGCCTCGAAGTGATGGTAGAGAGGGATAAGCCGTGCTCATAACTCAAAATTCC
Source organism: Raphanus raphanistrum subsp. raphanistrum (assembly GCA_019706035.1). Lineage (NCBI taxonomy): Eukaryota > Viridiplantae > Streptophyta > Magnoliopsida > Brassicales > Brassicaceae > Raphanus > Raphanus raphanistrum. The sequence goes on along the minus strand of JACZFZ010000011.1, from coordinate 1,172,496 downwards.
GAGACCAATGAGAACCTCAAAGCTCGTGGGAGTCATCTGGCTAAAGGAGACTCGGAAACGATCCAGCACAGCGGACAATGATCTCAGAGATCGGAAATTAAATACGACAACGCGTCAAAACGGCTTCGTAACATGTGAAATTAGCCCTCCGGAGGATTGTCGGCATCCTCCCCGCGCCTAGGAATTCAAAACTCTACCGCTTCTGGAACTCCATCGTACTTTCGGAGCCTAGCAAGGAAAGATTTAGTGGTCTTGCTCGGCAGGTTAGCACCAACAACCCGAAAACGGTCGATCGGGAAATCTTCCTCCTTAGGAGGATCAATTTGATCGCTGCTCGCTCTCCAATACGCATCGAGCTCCGCACCATTCGGAGGAAAAAAGCTCGACTCAATCATCCTTGATACACTCAGGAGAAGGATTTTTAGAAGCTTTCTTCTTTGAAGATTTTTTACCACCTTTGAACATCTTTGAAATTTTTAGTAAGGAAGAAGAGGATTCTCAAAGAAATTCTTATGAAGTGTTCTTGGAAGGATTCTTTCTCAAAAAAATTCTTATGGAAGATGAGTGAGTGAAAAATGAAGGAATTACCTCTCTTTTATAAGCTACAGAAATTATTGTTCAAGCTCGAACTTTCGGATACAAACTTGACCTAAAAACTCGACTAAACTCGCCAAACCGTACGATAGAATCTGGCTAACCCACGATTCTAGCGTACTGGGGGGCTAACTGTTGGGGTCGAAATCGGACAAGGCAAAGTTGGTATCCAAATCTCCGTAAAGAAAAATTAACTTAAGGATTTTTACGCTTTCGAGAGAAAGTAGAAATCCTTGTACGAAAAATCTGCGGAAAAATCTTGTTTTAAGATTACGATTTCTTAAAATCAACGATTTCTTAAAACAACGATTTCTTAAGAAATCGTTCTTAAGACAACGATTTCTTAAAAAAATCAATGATTTCTTAATCAACGATACGATGCTATCAAAGGTCCAAACTTCCGCAAACAAACATCCTAAAAGCATTGCGGTGGTTTCGGGCACTTGGACGATGGATTTCAGTCCACGGAACAAACCCGATCGCGATGGCAATCGGGTCAAGGACAAGAGCTCGATTGCTATAGCGTTCGGATTGCGGAAACACGCTCGGTCGCTATAGCGACCGAGCCCCGCGTAGAGCTGGGTCGCTATAGCGACCAAGCCTCGGACAAAGCTCGGTCGTTATAGCGACCGAGCTCCGCGTAGAGCTGGGTCGCTATAGCGACTTTGCTCCGCGTATAGCTGGGTCGCTATAGCGACCAAGCTGCGGACAAAGTTCGGTCGCTATAGCGACTGAGCATACGAGCATTAACCATTTTCCGAAACGTCCAAAGTCTTCTGAAACAACAATACGACGTAAAACTATGCATTCTCGACTATCCTTATAGCAATCTTCCGCAAGCCACGGCTAACCATTTCTTGATTTCTCGATCAAATGGGAACGTCACCTTGGTCTACGACGAAACCGCGGGAACTTAACTTTATCGGAGAAATCATAACAAACGTCTCGATCCGAAAAACGGCCCGAAAGGTCCTAGACTTGACTCGAGGCCCATTTACGATTTCTTAAAAATCCCATAAATTTTATGACGGTTTATGCTTGGAGGATAAACATCAGTTTCCGCGGAAAAATGGAAACATTCCGCAGATAATCATGAAGATCGGAAAAAATGGAATATCTCCATTTTTTGGACTATGACGGCTTAAGGGTAAAAGAGGAAGGCGTGAACCGACTTAGGAGGGAGTATATAAGGAGTTCAAGGCGAGAGGCATAGAGGGGAACTTTTTCAGAGCAAAACTAGCACTTAGAGCAATTTAGGCAATATTTCCGTTTTTGTTAGCGAGCTACGACTCAAATAGGTTAGACTTAGGTGGCTAGACTAGCGAACTTATCGACAGCTGTCGTAGCCGATTTCTTACCCTGTTGTTCACGTTCAAACGCGAATTCGGAATAAGATTCTACTTTGCTCTCTTTTACGATTTTATTGAGATTTCTTATTTTCTCATCTTAATTCTCGTGTTCTGATTGCTTGGCGTGTGGTTTCTCAGATATCCGGGATCTCTGGCGAATTAGGGTTTTCCTACTTCCCTAAGTTATACGATAATTTGACGGTGTGAATTTCGGTTCCCACACCAACCAGAGAAGACAAGCCCAGAAGAAGACGCCGATCTAGCCACAGCCATCCCAACTAAGACAGTCGAAGCAACAGAAACAACCGAGTAAAAACACTCGTCACCACTAACTTAACTAAGAGATGGCTTGATCCCCACAAGGGGTACTGATATACCATGGATTTTACCCATTTTTACCCATGGTATATAAGTGTTTTATATACTATTTATTATGTATTGGAGTCTATTTAGAGTATTTACAGGTTCAGGAACGATTTGGAGATATATGGTGATTTTGGTGTCTTTTGGAGTCTTTCTCAAGTGCATAACTGCACAGACGCTTCAGATGTTTAGCTCTCGATGGAGACCTTTCCACCGTTGGATTTAGTCCATCTTTTGAAACAAGATAGATCTTTGAGTTAGCTTTCCAATGCCACCGGTCTAAGGTCAATCCGCATCCTGTAGCATAAGTTATGCCCGTTTTACTGAAGAGTGATCAGTCTGCCTCGCGAGAGGAAGCTGTCGAGAAGAGGATTGTATGTCGATCGATGCAAGAGAGTGCATGTCGATCGACAGAGACATCAGAATGTGGGCTGAGTATATTTTATGACCAACTGAAGCCCAGGAGTCACCACAAAGTTACCAAAATACCCTTGACGACCAGAAACCCTATTTATGTTATTTCTAAGCCACTGTTGACGGCTACGCTTTCTTTTGATTCATTGTTCTTAGTCTAGGAGAGAAGAGAGGAACTCCTTTAGAGTCCTCTTGGAACTCCTTTGGTTTTTATATCTATTCTATTGCAATTTCATCTACTCATCTATGATTTCTGTGACAACTATCATGTCTGAGTAGATCCACCTATTAGGTTTAGGGTTCAGATAGGTTACGAGGGATTAGCCCCAAATATAGAATTGCTAAGTTGTGGTATTAATCATTGAGACTGTTTTTAATGCTTGTTCTTGAGTAATTAACCTGAACTTGATCATAGAATCATTAGGCACAAGCGAGAGCTTGGTCTCTTATTTGACTTGTCTTCTCTGATCTAGGATTGCTAGATAACAGCGCGAGCTGGTTTAGAAACCCTAGCGAACACATATTCAACCCGCGCATTAAGCCTACTAGAAGCGCGTCGATCGATATCCCGACAGGTGAATCGATCGACGGAGCGAAAGGTGTATCGATCGATACTCTTATAGAGCCATCGATCGACACTTTCTAATTGATCATCCCGACAGATGAGATCATTGGATCTAGTAATAGATAACCTATACAACGAGAGTTGATATGTTATTCTTATAGTTGAGTTCTATAATATCATAATTTAGTATCTATATCATTATAATTCCAACCTGAATAGAAACCCTAGATCTAGCTACCATCCTTCCATAAAACAACTTTTAGTTACCTTCTGAAGAACTGCCTTGTTTACTTTGCTTTCATTTATTTATAAAATTCATATTTACTGCTTTATAACTGTTTGCCTAGTTTAACCTTAATATCTATAGTTTAGTGTGTGCCCCTGCTCTCTGTGGATTCGATCCCTAAGTACTACAATCAAACCTCTTATTTGAGAGAGTAAGATCACTTGTTAGGGTAATTTGAGTGATTCAGGTACGTAGGCAACTCGTCGATTGACGATTGCAGATATCACTCCTCTAAAAAGGGGGGGGGGACTGCTAATAGATTTGGTATTGTCTTGTAACCTGAGTCATCCTTCGACGACTCAAAGCCTCTCTGGTGATTTCATACTCGTTGTATTTACTAACTTTTTGGGGAGGTAAAATTATTGTTACTTACTTTTTATGAATCCAATTCTTTTACTTAACATACAAACAAATTTCAGATATATTGTAACGTCCGGAACGGCTACAACTAATGGATAGCCAAATCAATTCTCTTAAGCCTTTCCTATCACAACTCGGGATGTTACAATTCACCCTCTCTCAAAGAACGCAATGTCCTCGTTGTGCCCCACGACATGTCTCAAAATGCCTTTAGTGTCATAACCAAGATAGCTAACCAGCTCTGATAGCACTTGTAACGCCCCGACCCTCCACAACTAGTGAGTCATCCATGCCTGCTCACTTGGCCCATGGGCCCCATCTTGTTCCAACGGTTGGTCTGTTAATTTTTCTTAAGTCTCAAAATCATTGTTTACTACCATGCAATCACCACATAACCTTTCCATGTGCATTGGTCTCACTAGCATGCTATCGAGAATCACTTCATGATAGGTCACCCATCTTTTTACTATTCAAGATGAAGTACACTTATTTTTTTGAACGAACAAGATGAAGATGAAGTACACTTAACTCTGGAGTTCTAAACAGATGTGTGAGCGCACTTTGGTGACACAGATAACCAAATCAGTTCTTTTGAGCATTTCCATATATCACAACTCTCGGAATGTTACATTATTCATATACGTGGAACTTAGATTTAATAATTTGTTCTTTGCTGTATTGTGCGCTAGCAAAAATTCATACGTTGACACCTCTCCACTGTATGCCGAATTAATCAAGATTGTGATATATGTAAAATATGATACAATTCTGTTTTTTAAGATTTAAAATAGATTAAGAAAAATAAAAATTCTCATTAAAAAAATAGTTTTAAAGTACTATTTAGATTTAATATTTTTAGAAAAGAAAAATTACAAATTAACATTTTTAGTATTTTACATTATATATTGTTAAAAATATTTGATAGTAATTTGAAATTTTTTATTGCGACATGTTTTAAAAATAAGATACAATTCTCCCTTTTTAGGATTTAAAAGAGATTAAGAAAATAAAAATTTTAATTACGAAATAGTCATTAAAATTTATATTTTAGGATTTAGTATTTTAAGAAAAGGAAAATTAAAACATTACCATTGTTAGTATTTTACACTATATATTGTTAAAATATTTGATAGTAATTTTCATTTTTTAAATTCTAAACAAGAAAATAATTGTAAAAACATATTTTAAAGTAATTATTTCTTTTTTAATTTGTTTTCTAAAAAATTGTGATATGTGTAAAAATGATACAATTCTCTTTTGTTTATGATATAAAAGAGATTTAGAAAAGAAATTTTTTTATTACAAAATGGTATTTTATGGTTCTTTTTAGGATTTTATAAAAAAATACTATCATATAGTTTTTTACAATTTCATATTGTTAAAAAGATTGATAGTAATTTTTTTGGTCTAAACAAAAAACAATTGTAAAAAAATATTTGAAATTAATTATCTTTTTAAAAAGTTTTTTTTTATAATTTTGTTTTTAAAGATACTAAAGTAAGATAATTATAAAAGATAAATATTATCTTTTAAGAAAAAAATATTAAACAAAAACGAATTATAAAATCCAACAAGTACAATAAATTATTTAATAAAATAATGAATAAAAACTAACTATTAAATAAATAATATTCCTTTTTCAAAACCTAAACAAAAGAAAATTGGAAAAGTATTCTTATTAATTTCTTATAATTAACTAACTTTCCTTTTTTAATATATAACTGTATGTTAAGCAATCATGAAAAAGAAGCTACATATATTTCACACTATATTTAGGTTTAAGTTTTCATATATTAGTTTTACAAAACAATAGTATTTATGTGAAAGTTATTACATGAGTATTTTATTTAAATTTCTTGATACAAGTCAATTTTTTTTATTATAATTATTACATCTTATGATGCTAACATAATTTTTTTTAGTTACGAGGTTGTCGTCGTACATGAGTATTTGTGAATATGATGAATATGTGTTTGTACATATAAAAAAAATATATAATTATTAAAACATAAAATATTTTTTAATTATAAAATAAATCTCACACAAAATATGTAAATCATTCATAAAATTATAATAAAATAATTATTATTTTTTGTTTTTTATTAAATTAAACATCAAACAAAACCCGTTGCAACGCAACGGGCTCATATCTAGTTAATGATAAAATTTGATTAATAATTTAATAAAGATAATTTTTTTAGAATTAATCTTTTGTTTGTTACTTTAATTTATTTTATGTTTCACTATAGTAACATGTATTTTTTTAATGGAAAGGTTTTTCTGATTTAATTTTTAGTGGTTTCTAACAGTCATAAATATTGACACGCTCTATAAATACAGCCATAAATTTTTAGTGGTTTCTAGTTGACTATAAACGTCGGTCCTTTGGATTAAGTTTTTTTTTATCTATTAAAATCTCAGGAAGATTGCATATACACTATCAAAGTCCAAACCGGCACAAGAGGGTCCTCCGGAACAGATTCCATCATAGGGGTTGAACTCGCCGATAAATCCGGCAAGCACATAGAAATTAAAGACATTGAGAGATGGGGTGGGAAAATGCCAGAAGGTCATGACTACTTCGAGAACGGTGTTCTGGACGTTTTCAGTGGGACAAAGCAGTGTCTTCCGAACCCAGTATGTTTTATGAGACTGAACTCTGACAACTCCGGTATAACACCCGGGTGGTATGTGGAATACATGGATGTTACAACGAGCAAAGTTGGAAGCCCGAGCACACATATACGCTTTAGTGTGCAGCAATGGCTTGCCATCGATAGTAGCCCGTATGAGCTACATGCAGAAAGAAACAAATGCTCATCTAATATCAAGAAGAGTGTCTATTCAATCATATGAATTAATGAGGGTGTATTGGAGACTGGTTCTATGGTAATCTTGTGAACTCGATAAAAATAATGGTAACTGAATAAGATTTGTCTTGTAAACGTGTGATATCAATAATGGTAATAATTGAATAAAACTGCTGTCTTGTGTTGTAAAACATATAATGGAATAAAATGTTGTCTTGTTGAGTTTTTTTTTTAAAAAGGCTTTAATCTTTGGATGATTTCAAATCTTTACCAGCTTAAAAGGTAGAAGATAAAATCCCTAAAGAGAATATAGAAGGCAACACTTCTTTATTATGAGGTGTTAATATTTAAAGTGGCTCTCCTTCTTCATTAAATCTCTTAAATAATTGCTAAACTTTAGAACACAGCTCTCTCTCAGATCTCATCACTACAAGAAACATAGTAACTTTAAACAGAATTTTCGGAAGGAAAAAAATAAATACTTTTAATATATAATTTGGACTACTGATGAATTTCTAATATACTTAAATAATGTTTTTTCTGAAATATGTTGAAAATTTTAGAAAATCAGCAAACTAATATTTTATTAAATCCTCTGAAAATAAAATAATAATTGATGCTAGGAGTTTTCAAGGGTCCTAATCAAATGTTGTAGTATAAAAGATTGTCGAACCAATCCTAAGTGATTCTAAAGCAAAGGGAATGCAAGACCATGCCTAAGCTAAGTGCAATCAATAAGTGGAGTGAATTTGAACTAAGAACAATACTAAAATGCAACAAAGTAAGAAACTTTCTTTGATTATGAGATGGGAGAACCCATGGATTAGGGAATAGGACCTTGGGTGATTAAGTTTTGAACTAAAGATGATCACTTTCAACCTATCTAGCAAGCCTTAGGCCTAGAATCTATTATAAGCAAGCTCTATCTCTAGATGAATGCTCATTCACTAGCAAATCTCAAGCTTCTAATCTTTTAGGTTGAATCAAATGCAAGCAATCATTAATAACAAGTCTAATAGCCCCTTGGATAAGGCTAATTTTGGTATTTAAAATGTGATGAAAATGACCTAAGGTCGAGTTGGGTCGAACCGACCCGGTTTGAGCAAACCGGTCACACCTTGCTCTCGCCCATGACCTCCTCACGCCCGGCTGGACGAACCAGGTCCTGGAATCCGGTCGATCTCCACCCCCGGGTGGACGATCCCGGTCCAGTGACTCCGGTCGATCTCCACGCCCGGGTGGACGATCCCAGTCCAGTGACTCCGGTCGATCTCCACGCCCGGCTTCTTCGATCCGGTCTCGACCACTCCGGTCTCGACCACTACGGTCTAGTCGTGTCCAATGATGAGTATTTGCTTGGCTGAACACCATTCTTCATCTCCTTTGGATTTTTAAACTCTCAAACACTTCATATCACCTCATAGTATGCTCCAACACCTGATAGGGACATATGTATGCAATATGGATCCTAAAGACACTAAGATCTAAGCTATATGATCAAAATGCACAAGATATCAATAATTTCAAAAAAAATCAGTAGTTTTTTATTATGTTATATTGTAATATTGTTATATAATAGGTGGTTAGAGTTGTTAGTTATGTTAAATTAGAGTTTAAGTGTGATCTTGACTTTTGGTTGGACGTAGTTCTAGATAATATATTAGGATTTATCAGTTAAGATTTACCGAAACACTGTCCTCCCTCATATCTCATCGCTACAAGAAAACATAATAATTTATAACTAAATTTTCCAGAAGAAATTAGATAAATATTTTAATTAATCAATTGGAAATTACTGTGAATTTTTGTTATAAATAAAGAAATAGTTACTTTTAATAAATTTGCTGAAAATTTCTGACAAAATTAAATGAACTATTATTTGATTTACCGAAACACTGCCCTCTCTCATATCTCATCGCTACAAGAAAACATAATAATTTATAACTAAAATTTCCAGAAGAAATTAGATAAATATTTTTATTTATCACTTGGAAATTCCTGATGGATTTTTGTTATAAATAAAGAAATAATTACTTTTAAATAAATATGCTGAAAATTTATGACAAATTAAATAAACTATTATTTTAAAACAAATCCTTTGAAAATCCGTAGGGAATTCTCTATAAACTCCTGACGGGATTTATTTTTGATATGTGTGCATAAGAGATTGTCGATAATATTGATGATAGAATTTAGGAATTTTAAGATATGTATAAAATTTGTCACACTCCATTCTTTGAAGATCCTCATTGACTTCTTTTTTTTTTTGCATCAAACTGTTATCCTCTAGCTAGCGAGTCAGCTACCACATTTTGTGCCCTTGGGATGTAGCAGATCTTGAAATCTGTATAACACATCTTGAGAGTATGAATCTTTTCCAGCTCAGTTGAGAAGTTTTTTCAGACTTGTGGTTCCGTCAGTCCGAATGTTGCAACATGGTCTCTGTTGTCCATTTTAACGCTTCCAGTTCCGAGTGTAATGCTGAGTCGCGTATCCTCAAGGTTTCTTGTCCCTTTCATTTGGATCTTTCCCATTCCATCCTTCCAAACCCATCCAATTACACTGAACTGATCAGTAAAGGTCCATGAACCATCCACCAAACAAATATCACCCAAGCTTAAGACATGTGGTTGTTGAGGAATTTGATCCCGTGGAGATGTCGTAGTCACTTCGCATTGTGCCAGGCCTGGCATTCACTCTCTGCATACCTAACTAACTCCAACGGATCCCTGTCTATGCCCCTGAATAGTTTATCATTCTGAGCCTTCCAAATGTACCAGATTATCCAAGGATAAGGTTCCCTATCATTTTCTGGCTCCATGATACTGTTCTTCCTCCAAAATAGATAATCCATATTTGTATAAATGCTCGAGATAGGAAATGATGTAGGGTTTGACGGTGTAGATGATAATGCCCATGCTTGTAAGGCCGGTGGGCATTCAAAAATCGCATGAGTAGCAGTCTCTTCTGGTTCTCCACATCTTGGACAACAATTGTCACATCACATATTTCTTCATACCAAATTCCTTGTGACCGCTACATGCCCTGTAATTAATTGCTAAATAATATGGCGAATCTTCTAAGGTGCATTCACTTTCCAAGACAAGGTCTGGAGTTTGGTTATATTGGGCTCTAAAACTTTTTTTTCCCTCATTGTCTGTCAGTATATTTGTAACTATCCAATATCCAGATTTGTTTGTATATTGTTCATTTTTGGTTTAGCTCCAGCAAAAGGTCTCACGTCGATGAGTAGGGCTTATGGCCAAACTCTGTATAAGCTAATGACTGTCATATTCGGGTGTACCACTGGGCCCTAGGACGTGCTGGTGTTTTTGGCATTGAGGGAATCCATGGATGCACTTTGTTTCTAATACCCAGAAGTAATAGCTTTCTTGCCGCTTTAATACTCGTCCACACATAAGATGGGTTGTCTACTGAACCTATTCGCAAAGTCGAGCTCAGACGATAGTATTTGCCTCGTAGCACTCTTCCCACTAGCGAGTCTGGAAACTGAATAAGACGCCAAAGCTGTTTTTCTAAGAGTGCTAAGTTGAATTCATGAATCATGCGGAAACCAACACCTCCTTCTTCTCTAGGTGCACACATCATATCTCATCTGGCGTAGTGAGTTCTTGTTTTTGGTGGATTTGAACTTCAACAGAGTTGTGCGATGACATATGTCGAAAGAGCAAATAACTTGCACTTGGATCCAACAATGTCCTTTAGGATTCCTAAGTATAAACTCCTTCATTTTGGATGCCAAGTGTATCTTTGATTTGTTGTCGCTCATTTTCTAGGATTCTCTTACCATAAAAAAGTAAAGAGGATTTTTCAAAATTTATACATTAACCTGATGCATTTCCATATATCCTGACTACTTTCCTAACTTCTTCACATTCACGGGGCTCCGCCTTACAAAAGAAAAGGCTATCACCAGCAAAGAGAATGTGGGATACCGAGGGGCTAGCGCGTGCGAGTTGCATCCCTTGTTATCTTTCTTTGATTCTCTGCTTGATTAAGAAGGCTAAAGAGCGTATTGGTGCATAGAATAAATGTTGGCGTCGAAATCGATCACGACGGAATCAATGTCTGAAAGTCCTCAGAAAGTGTCCTCTTTGAAAAAGAGATAAATAGAGCGCAAGAAATCTAAATCGAGTTTCAAATCATTTCCGGAAAGAAATTGATAAGACCTCGAGAAAGATTACTCTAAGCCTCGGATAAAAAAATCAAGTACAAAGGTTCAATTGTACGAACACACCGACATGTTCACCGGGCGAACGAATAAGACCAAGTAAACCAGCCAACTCGCCATTTGGCGAGTTGGACCAAGAAGCATGGCCAACTCTCCATTTTGGCGATTTGGTTGACCTCCAGCTGGCCAAAATGGCGAGGTGGACCAAGCAGCATGGCCAACTCGCCATTTTGGCCAGTTGGATCACTCCCAACTTGCTCAATTGTACCACGGGAAGACCTCCATCCATTGTGTTTGGTCCAAAGAAAGGAATAAGAAAGATACATTCCAAAGAACATTCTCAATGGTCCAAAGAACAATCTAGTCTTTTGTCTTACGTCTCTTCCTATCCCTAAACCTAAGTATAAATACTTTGTAATCTCCAATTTGGAGAGATTATCTTATTTTCTCTTAAGAAACACAAAACTTCTTTTGGTGAAAGTTATTTCCTTGAATCAAATCATCATCTTGTTCTTGTGTTCTTGACTGTTTATAAGTTCTTATCTTCCTTTCTTTACATGATTAAGCTTGAACACCTCATGAGTTTAAGAGTAATCATGGTGATTAGTGAGTAATCCACTTTTGGATTCATGGGTTAGGGAGATTAAGGGTGATTAGACTAGATCTAAGGTGTTTAGGTATAGATCTTTCTTATTCCTTGCTAGTAGAATGATTTTAATGCCTCTTTTGAGTTGGCCTCTCTAAAGTTGAGCTTTAGACATTTTCCACCCACAAGGTGTTTGATGAAATGTCTGAACCAACTCTCCTAAGCTTTTAACACACTCTACCAAAGAGATTTGTTGTTAAAGGTGTTAAGATGGTTATTAGACTTGTTCATAATGATTGCTTTCTAAACATTCAACCAAAGAGATTTGATGCTTGAGTTTTGGAAGCAAATGAGCATTCATCTAGAGATAGAGTTTGTTTAGGATTGTGTCTAGGTCTAAGGTAGATAGATTGATTGAAAGTTGTCACCTTTAGTTCAAAGCTTGATCACACAAGGTCTAATCCCTTATCCCATGAAAGTTTCTTACTTTGTTGCATTTTAATATTGTTCTAGCATAATCTCACATCTCATATTGATAGCATTTATCTTAAGCATGGTCTTGCATTCCCTTTGTTTCATGATCTCTTAGAATTGGTTCGATATCTTTTATATTACATCATTTGATTAGGACACTTGAAAAGTCCTATCATCAAATTGGCGCCGTTGCCAACTTCTAAGTTGATTTTGACATTGGGATTTAGTCACTTTCTTGAGACTAAATCATTTTTATTTTCTATTGTGATATTGATTCTTGCCTCCTTTCTCCCTTTTGACTTTTCAGGTTTATGAACTTGAGGAGCAGAGCTTCATCAAGCCTAGTTTCCATAGTTGAAGATATAGCTGCACTTGAGAGAGAGATTGTGAGAAGGAGAAGAGAAGAAGAGCAACAGGCTGACATTCAGAGGTTGGGGTTTGACATGGAGAACATACCTCAAGATAGAGTTGCTGAAGTTGCCAATGGTCAAGGAGCTGCAAACCTTAGACCTCCACGCCAACAACAACACCCACCGCGCCAAGCTCGTGCCATTGGAGCCTATGATCATCCTCACATTCTTGGTACTAGTTTGGGAATCAGAGCACCACCAGTTGAGAACAACAATTTTGAGATCAATTCAGGGCTGCTCAACACCATCTAGCATAACAAGTATCATGGCCTTGCAGCTGAGGATCCTATTGATCACTTGTACAAGTTTGATCAATATTGTGGTTTGTCCAAGACAAATGGTGTCTCTGAAGATGCATTCAAGCTGAAGCTGTTCCCCTTCTCATTGGGATACAAGGCACATCAGTGGGAGAGGTCTCTCCCAAGTGACACTATCACTACTTGGGAGGACTGTAAAAGAGCCTTCTTAGAGAAAATTTTCTCCACTTCAAGAAAAGCTAAGATAAGGAATGAGATCTCTGGTTTTCAACAGAAGAATATAGATAGCTTCAATGAGGCATTGGAAAGATTCAAGTACTACCAAGCTCAATGTCCTCATCATGGTTTCAGTAAAGAAAGCTTGCTTAGCACTTTCTACAAAGGAGTTCTACCATCTTGTAGAAACAGGCTTGACACTGCTAGCAATGGTTTTTTCTTGAGAAGAACTGAGCATGAGGCAGAGGAACTGGTAGAGAATAATGCCAAGAGTGATTCAGTCTACAATGAGGAGTATGATAGGGCCAACAGAGGTGAAGATCAGCAAACAAGGAAAGATATCAAGTCCTTGCAAGAGAAGTTGGATTTGGTTCTTTCCAACCAAGCTAGGAAGGAGCAGATTAATTTTGTTGGTGATCCTAGTCAAGAGGCTCCTCCTAAGGTGAATGAGGTTGATGGTTTGGAAGGGCATGAAGTGCTTTGTTTCATCAACAACATGGTACTTGGTACAAGAAGGAACCTAACTTTAAGTACAACAACTACCATCCAAGGTCTTATCCAAACAATCAGCAAGGGGGATACCAGCCTAAGCAAAACACTCAGCAAGGGAACTACCAGCCTAGGCAAACCCCCTCCCCCCCCCCCTCCCTTCTGGTTTTGGGAACAACATCAATCAGTCCACTCAAGCTCAAGGGGGAGCTCTTCTCAAGCTAAAGCTCCTGATTCAAGTATGGAGTCAATGTTCAAGCAGATAATGGATGCCCAGTCTAGAGTACAAAGCTCTTTTTGAGAAGCAAATGAGTGAAGTTCAGGTTACAATGCCCATCATTGATGCCTTCATGCTTGTCCCTCAGTATAGCAAGTTCTTGAAGGATGCTATGGCTGCTAAGAAGAAGGAAATTGAGGAAATGATAGTTCTTACTCATGAGTGCAGTGCCATCATCCAGAGATTGACAATCCCTAAGAAGCTAGAAGATCCTGGAAGCTTCACTCTACCTTGTCCCATTGGTCCTTTGATGTTTGAGAGGTGTTTATGTGACTTGGGATCCAGTGTTAGCCTCATGCCTCTATCTGTAGCCAAGAAGCTTGGATTCAGCCAATACAAGAAGTGCAAACTGTCTTTGGTGCTTGCTGATCGCTCTGTGAAGTTTCCCATTGGCGTTTTGGAAGATCTCCCAATGATGGTGGGAAATTGTGAAATTCCTACTGATTTTGTGGTGCTAGAGATGGATGAGGAAGCTAGAGATCCCTTGATCCTTGGAAGACCATTCTTAGCCACAGCAGGAGCAATAATAAATGTGAAGGAAGGCAAGATTGACCTTCACTTGGGCAAGGAGCACATTCTCCACTTTGACATCAATGAGATAATGAAGAGGCCAACTATTGAAGGGAAAATCCTTCTACATAGAGGAAATGGAAGCTCTAGCTGATGAGCTTCTTGAAGAGTTGGCAATTGAGGATCCTCTACAACTTGCTTTGACAATTGATAGAGAAGTCCAAGTGGTTAAGAACAAGGAAAGTGATGTTTATGGGAGGATGCTGGATTCACACAAAGGGTTTGATGGTGAGTATCAGTATGAGGAGCTTCAACAAGTGATTCATCAAGCGGCCTCAGCCACTCAACAAGAGGATAATTATCAAGAGGACTGAAGTGAACTCAAGGCGTCTAAGGTGGAGCTTAAACCTCTTCCCCATGGTGTAAAGTACGCTTTCCTTGGCCCTTAATGAAACTTATCCCTGTCATTTTGATTAGTGGGCTTACTGAACTTGAGCTGTCTCAGTTGTTGAGTGCACTTAAGAAATTTATGAAAGCAATAGGGTATTCTCTTGATTATTTCAAAGGGATATCACCTTCTTTGTGCATGCATAGGATACATCTAGAGGATGAATCAATGACTTCTATTGAACATAAGAGAAGGTTGAACCCTAATTTGAAAGATGTAGTAAAGAAGGAGATTCTTAAACTGTTAGATGCCAGTGTAATTTACCCAATCTCAGATAGTAAATGGGTATCTCCTGTGCATGTAGTCCCAAAGAAAGTTGGTATCACTGTAGTTAAAAATGATAAGGATGACCCACTAGAACCGTAACTGGACATAGGATGTCCATTGATTACAGAAAGCTCAACTATGCATCTAGAAAATATCATTTTCCATTGCTTTTATTGATCAGATGCTTGAGAGACTTGCTAACCATCCTTTCTATTTCTTTCTTGATGGGTATTCATGGGTTTTCCAAATCCCCATACAGTCCCAATGATCAAGAGAAAACAAGATTCACATGCCCCTATGGTACCTTTGCCTATCGAAGGATGCCATTTGGGTTATGTAATGCTCCAGCCACCTTTCAAAGGTGCATGATGTCTATCTTCTGTGATCTCATTGAGGATGTTGTGGAGTTGTTCATGGATGACTTCTCTGTCTACGGATCTTCGTTTTCTGCTTGTTTGTCCAACTTGTGCAGGGTCCTACAGAGATGTGCAAGACACCAACCTTGTGCTGAATTGGGAGAAGTATCATTTCATGGTCAAAGAAGGGATTGTACTTGGGCACAAGATTTCAGAGAAAAGCATTGAGGTGGACAAGGAGAAGATTGAAATGATGGTTAGTCTACCTCCACCAAAGACAGTGAAGGACATCAGAAGCTTCCTTGGTCATGCTGGGTTCTATAGAAAGTTCGTCAAGGACTTCTCAATGGTTGCTAGACCAATGACCAAGCTGCTATGAAAAGAAACTACTTTCAGCTGTGATTCAGAATGTCTGAAAGTTTTCAAGAAGCTGAAAGGTGACCTGGTTAGTGCTCCTATTGTCCAGCCACCTGATTGGAGTCTCCCCTTTGAGATCATGTGTGATGCTAGTGACTTTTCTGTTGGAGCTGTCTTGGGGAAGAAAAAGGATTGCAAGACTCATGTGATCTACTATGCTAGCCAAACATTGAATGATGCTCAGATGAGGTATGCCACAACTGAGAAGGAGATGCTGGCCATTGTTTTTGCCTTTGAGAAGTTCAGAAGTTACTTGGTGAGGTCAAAGCTCATTGTCTACACTGATCATGCTGCTTTAGACACCTCTTGGCCAAGAAGGTTGCCAAGCCAAGACTATTGAGGTGGATTCTTTTGCTTCAGGAGTTTGACTTAGAGATCAGAGACAAGACCGTCATTGAGAATGGAGTGGCTGATCACTTGTCTAGGCTGAGGATTGAAGGTGAAATCCCTATTGATGAAAGACTTCGTGAAGAGCAAATCATGGCTATTAGGGCAGTGGTTGCAGTTTGCGACACATGCAATAAGATTGAAGAGGTCAATGCATCTAAAGAGAAGGAGCCTTGGTATGCAGATTTTGTGAATTACCTTGTCACTGGAAAGGAGCCATTAAAGCTTGAAGGTTATGCCAAGAAGAAGTGCTACAAGGAATTTAAGAGGTACTATTGGGATGAGCCCTTTTTCTACATCCGTTGTAAGAATCATCTCTATAGAAGGGCAGTGGCTGAAGAAGAAGTTGATGGGATCCTAAAACAATTGCCATGGATCTTCACATGGAGGCCATTTTGCTACCTTCAAGACAGTGGCTAAGGTTCTACAAGCTGGATTTTGGTGGCCACATATGTTCAAGGACACACAAGATTACATCTCAAAGTGTGATTCTTGCCAAAGGAGAGGGAACATCACTAAGAGGAATGAAATGCCTCAAAATCCAATTCTTGAAGTAGAGGTGTTTGATGTATGGGGAATAGATTTCATTGGACCTTTCCCCTCTTCTTATGGCAACACGTAGATACTAGTGTCTGTAGACTATGTGTCTAAGTGGGTTGAGGCAGTTGCAAGTGATAAACTAAAAATGAATCCTTGCTACAGTCAAGTTAACAGTTGTAATTATAGTACTTTAGATTCAGTTCCAGAGGACCAGTCTACACTTTATGCTAATGAGTTTCACAATTAAGCTAAGATGAAAATGAGGTTTTGGTGTAAAGAAGTAACACTAGGAAACAAGTAAACTAAGGTTGATTCAATTTAACAAGAAGCTAGCCTAGGGTAATTCATCGGGTGTTGATATTTAGCCGAACATTTATTCAAGCGCGATGCAGTGCTCCTTAGAACTCGGATCACTCAGCTGGAACACTCCACTGTCGTGGCAGTGATCCCTTTACCGATCGATCTCACCATCTAACTGTCGTTGAGATGAGATGCGATGATAAGCCTTAGGAGATCAAGTCCGAAATGCTCACTTACTACCCTAATATCTACTTTCGCTGATTAGGGATACTAAGCTCATTCAATACAAATCAAGTTATCTCCTAAGCGGTTAACTAGGTGATTAAACTTATGATCTTAACATCAGGCGATCAAATCAATGCAAGCATAGAGAACAGTATGAATGAAAGGTAATATAAATAGCTTATCTATGTTCAGGTCTTGTTCAACACCCTAATACCCCTAGGCGAGCTAGATCACTACTCGATCATGATGCAATGGAACAAAGCATTAAACTCTAAAAAATACTGCATAATGAACAAGAGTAGAAAACTAGGGTTCAGATGATCTTCTCTATGAGAGGATGATTCTTCTCCCTTACAAGTTGCAAATCACCAAAAGCTATAGTTCTCTTGTAAAAACTAGCGTAAGAAGTAAAAATGAGATATATGGCGTTTTTATATGGATGTGCCAATCGATAGAAAAGAGATTAGGGCAGCAGGGCTTAAATTCCCAAAATAGGAGTTTCCATATTCGTCGGGAACAATCGCGGGATCACTCCGTCTGCTTGTTCCGCTTGAGAACAGTCTCGGGACTGTTCTTCTTGAGTGTTCTCCGCAGTCTTGCTCCAAAAGGACATCTTTTCTTCATGCGCCTTCTCTTCACAGTTTTACCAACTCCAGACCTGTAAAAGATCAAAAAGGGCTAGACTGACACGGATAAGAATCTAGAATCAAATGAAAGCATAAATATAATACCCATTGCTACCAACGTGTCGAACACATCGGTGTCAAGTCCGAGGTTTGCGAGAGTGTACTCGTGAGCGAAACGAGTAGGCAAGATCTCGGCACCGAGCAGTTTGTTGTACCTAGACGCGGATTCCTTGTCCCATCCTTCACAGTTGTAATCGAGAAAGAGAGGGTCATTGACGTCGATGGGTTGACCCTCGTTCTTGTCAGGCCATGGGTAGGATGCTGGAACATTCCGGTTCGGTGGGGGGCATGGCGCTTGCTCGTGAACTCCTGGATTTGATCATCTTGGTGCGTGGAGCCATCTGCAAAACAGAAACAGATCACTCAATTAGCACAGTTCATCAGTTCGTTCTAGAAACGATGGAGCATTCCAATCTCCTCATATCGTTCAAGTCCATCAGTTTCTAAACAACCTACAATCTTATTCCACAACACAATCGCAATTACCGAAAAGCACCATATTCAAACAGGTTCTTATTCCAATCAAATCAATCACTGATCTCAACCCTAGTAGCAATTATGACATTGAAGCTACAACCTAGGTTTGAATCAATAAGCAAAAGAGAAGAAGGATCTAAAGAGACACTTACAAATCGCGAATTGCATGCGCGAAGATGGAGGTGTCTTGAGTGATTACCTTTGATTTGGATGGTGGATTCTGCAAAAACAAACCAATCTCGAGAGAACCCAAGAAATTAGAGCCAAAAATCGAAGTTGATGAGGAAGAGATGAGATGGTGCGTTTTTAGGGTTCTAAGGGGTGGGTTGCGTTTTTGCGGCGAAGAGAGAGAGTGTGGGGAAGTGGAGTGAGTGGTTGGGCCTTAAATAGGTCAACAAAAACCGCTTCCCCTTCTGTTTTTTATTTTTTTATTTTTTTTTTTTTTTTTTTTGTTCGAGACTTACCTGGGAACAATCGGCGGAACAACTGCTGGAGTGTTCTCATGAGAAGATCTCGAATTTTCTTGATTTTCTTCCTGCAAGTTAGTTTCTAAAATGATAAAAACCAAAAAGGAAATAATATTTACACTCACCAGTGGTTGCCTCCCCCCAAGCGCTTGTTTTCTGTCACTAGCTTGACTTTAGTGAGCCGGTTAGGCTTGAGGTGGATCGCTTAAGGGTATCTCTACCCCTTCAGCGATTTTTGTGTCAGCAAGATATGGCTTAAGATGCTGACCATTGATAACAAATTCTCCTCCTCTTGTGTCCAGAAACACAACAGCTCCATAGGGGTGAACCTCTTTAATGGTGAAAGGTCCGGACCACCTTGATTGATTGATTGAGCTATCCAGGGAACAACTTAACCCGTGAGTTGAAGAGTAACACCTGATCATTCGGAGCAAAGCTTCTGCTGATGATCCGTTTGTCATGAAATGCCTTGGTCTTCTCCTTTTAGATCTTTGAGCTCACATAGGTAAGGTGCCTGATCTCTTCCAACTCGTGGATCTGAATTGTTCGCTTCTCTTTGGCGGGCTTGATGTCGAAGTTGAGCAGTTTAACAGCCCAATCAGCCTTGTACTCTAGCTCCACGGGTAAGTGGCACTGCCTTGCCGTAGACCAGATGATAGGGAGTAGTCCCTAACAGGGGTCTTGTAGGCAGTTCTGTATGCCCAGAGAGCATCGTCAAGCTTGAGAGACCAGTCCTTACGGGTAGTGTTGACTGTTTTCTGCAGAATGTTCTTGATCTCTCTATTGGAAACTTCCACTTGACCACTCGTTTGGGGATGATAAGCTGTTGCAACCTTGTGTTTCACTCCGTTCTAGCTCAGCAATCCCTGGAACCTCTGTTGATGAAGTGAGTTCCACCATCGCTTATAACCACTCGAGGCACTCCAAATCGTGAGAAGATGATGGAAGTGAACATCTTTATTACAACGCGTGCATCATTGGTTGGACTAGCAATATCTTCTAACCCATTTTGAGACATAATCCACAGCAACCAAGATGTACTCGTTTTTGTGAGAGACTGGGAAAGGTCCCATGAAGTCGATCCCCCAGCAGTCGAACACTTCTACTTCCAAGATGTAGTTCTCAGGCATCTCGTTTCTTTTGCTTATGCTTCCCATCCGCTGACACGCATTGCACCATGATATGAATGAGTGGGCATCTCTGAACATAGTGGACCACCAGAAACCGGCTTGGAGGATCTTGGAAACTGTTTTGAACGTGGCAAAGTGACCAGCATAGGCTGAACCGTGACAGTGATGGAGTATTCCTGGAATATCAGCTTCTGGAACACACCTTCTGAAAATCCAATCCTTGCCTTGCCGATATAGATATGGCTCGTCCCAGAAGTAGTGCCTCGCCTCCCTTAGAAATTTCCTCTTCTCATTCACAGTGAACTTCAAGGGTTCCTTTTCAGCTGCCAGGAAATTGGCAATCTCAGCAAACCACGGAAGATTCGGGTACTGCTTCTGGATCACTGCAATGAGTGCTTCGTCTATGCGGGAACAATCCCTACTGACGAGAAGTGGTTGTTCCGTGTTGCACAGACCAATCGCGTTGACATATTCCATCAGTTGTTCCCCGGCAACGGCGCCAAAACTTGATAAACTAAAAATGAATCCTTGCTACTGCCAAGTTAACAGTTGTAATTATAGTACTTTAGATTCAGTTCCAGAGGACCAGTCTACACTTTATGCTAATGATTTTCACAATTAAGCTAAGATGAAAATGAGGTTTTGGTGTAAAGAAGTAACACTATGAAACAAGTAAACTAAGGTTGATTCAATTTAACAAGAAGCTAGCCTAGGGTAATTCATCGGGTGTTGATATTAGCCGAACAGTTATTCAAGCGCGATGCAGTGCTCCTTAGAACTCGGATCACTCAGCTAGAACACTCCACTGTCGTGGCAGCGATCCCTTTACCGATCGATCTCACCATCTAACTGTCGTTGAGATGAGATGCGATGATAAGCCTTAGGAGATCAAGTCCGAAATGCTCACTTACTACCCTAATATCTACTTTCGCTGATTAGGGATACTAAGCTCATCCAATACAAATCAAGTTATCTCCTAAGCGGTTAACTAGGTGATTAAACTTATGATCTTAACATCAGGTGATCAAATCGATGCAAGCATAGAGAACAGTATGAATGAAAGGTAATGTAAATCGCTTATCTATGTTCAGCTCTTGTTCAACACCCTAATACCCTAGGCGAGCTAGATCACTACTCGATCATGATGCAATGGAACAAAGCAATAAACTCTGAAAAATACTGCATAAGAACAAGAGTAGAAAACTAGGGTTCAGATGATCTTCTCTATGAGAGGATGATTCTTCTCCCTTACAAGTTTCAAATCGCCAAAAGCTATAGTTCTCTTGTAAAAACTAGCGAAAGAAGTAAAAATGAGATAGATGGCGTTTTTATATGGAGGCGCCAATCGATAGAAAAGAGATTAGGGCCGCAGGGCTTAAATTCCCGAAATAGTAATTTCCATATTCGTCGGGAACAATTGCGGGTTCACTCCGTCTGCTTGTTCCGCTTGAGAACAGTCTCGGGACTGTTCTTCTTGAGTGTTCTCCGCATGCATGCTCCAAAAAGACATCTTTTATTCATGCGCCTTCTCTTCACAGTTCTACCAACTCCAGACCTGTAAAACATCAAAAAGGGCTAGACTGACACGGATAAGAATCTGGAATCAGATGAAAGCATAAATATAATACTGTGAAAAACACCATATATCAGCAAGTCCTACAAATGATTCAAGAGTGGTGTTAAAGATGTTCAAGAGCATCATTTTTCCAAGATTTGGAGTCCCTAGAGTTGTTATAAGTGATGGAGGCTCGCATTTCATTAACAAGCTTTTTGAGAATCTTCTCAAGAAGAATGGAGTGATGGATAAGAGCTCGGATAAGAGCTCAGTTGCTATAGCGAACGGATCACGAGACCACACTCGGTCGCTACAGCAACCGAGCCTCGATTACAGCTTGGTCGCTATAGCGACCGAGCTCCGAACCGAGTAGCGACTATCCGAAACGTCCGAGGTCTTCCGAAACGACGATACGACGTAAAGCTATGCATTCTCGACTATCCGTATAGCCATTCTCCGCAACTCACGACTATCTGTTTCTTGATCTCTCGATCAAATGGAATCGTCCGTTTGGTTTACGATAAAACCGCGGAAACTTAACCTTATCGGAGAAATCGTAAAAACGTCTCAAATCAAAAATACGGCCCAAAGGGGTCCTAAACTTGATTCGAGGCCCACTTACGATTTCTTAAAAACCCATAAACCTTATGACGGTTAATGCTTGGAGGATAAACATCAGTTTCCGCGGAAAAAATGGAAACTTTCCGCAGATAATCATGAAGATCTAAAAAATGGAATATTCCCATTTTTCGACTATGACGGCTTAAGGGCAAAAGGGGGAAGCGTAAACCGACCTTGGAGGGAGTATATAAGGAGTTCAAGGCGAGAGGCATAGAGGCATCACTTTTCCAGAGCAACTTAGCACTTAGAGCAATTTAGGCAACTTTCCGTTTTTATTTTTCGAGCTGCGACTCAATTAGGTTTAGCCACCTTCGGGTACTAGAACTAGGATCTCGCCGACAGCTCTCGTAGCCGAAGCACGTTGTCCTGTTGTTGTCACGCTCATACGCAGATTCGGAATAAAATCCTTCTTGCTCTCTTTTTACGATTTTTATTTTTATTTTCTGTTATTATCGTGTTCTGATTGCTTGACGTGTGGTTTCTCAGAAATCCGGAACCTTCTGGGAAATTAGGGTTTTCCTAGTTTCCTTATTTATACGAAATATTGACGGTGCGAATTTCGGTTCCCACAATGGACGAGACCGGGATCATCAACCCGGGCGCAAAATGGATCGAGAAGGTCCATTTGGACCGAGATGGATGAGACCGGGATCATCAACCCGGGCGCAAAGCCGTACGGACAGCAGGATCCAACCTGCGTCCTGATCCAACCCGCGTCCCGCTCCAGACCCGCATCCCTCTCCACGACCCGTGTCCCTCTCCACGACCCGCGTCCAGGTAAGTTTTTCTTCCACTTTTTCGACCCAAACCCGAATACCCACGACCCGACCCGACCCAGCACCACTTCCTAACCTAATTTTCGCCCTCTTCCCCTCATTTCTTCATCCTCCACTCACCAAAAGCCTCTCTAGCCTCCAAGAACCAAAAACACCATATCTCACTCAAATCTCCACCAAATCAATCCATTCTTTTTCCTAAATCAAAGTCTTTCTCCCATTAGTCTATTTTCTTGAATCCTTTCTTCATTTCCTTTCATCCACAGCAAGGTATGATTTCTTTAAGTTCATTTTCGCAACTCTCATGAAACCTAGATTTTTGAACTTGAAATTGGATCATTTTCTTGCTAGATTCTTGTGAAATAGACTAGGGAAGGCTTGTGTATCATGCTGAGCAGTTGATTTGATGGTGGAATTAGGTTTAATTTGAACTTTGAGAAATTAGGGTTCATGAGATTTGGGGATTTTTCACAATTTACTTGTTTTAGGTTGTTCTTGGGGTAGATTGAATGCTAAGTTGGTGGAGAGCTTAGATTTAAGGTTGATTTCGTGATTTGGTTCCGAGGAGGAACGTAGGCAGCAAGTTTTAGCCATGCTAAAGAAGAAAACACAAGCCAAGAGAGATGGCAAAAGAATTGCTGTTGATGAGAGTGTGGCTGACATTGCTCACAAGCAAGCCCCTCCCAAGAGAGAAAAGGCGCCAAAGGGTAGAGGTGGAGGAGCTCTTGTATTTGAGAAAAGCAACAAAGAAGCTGATCTTATTACTTCAACTCAATCTCCAGTACCACCGCTAAAACCACCTACCAAGCAGCCCACTTCTCAGTCAGTTTGTGAAGAGGTGCACCAGAACCAAGCCTTTGAGGACAAGCAGTTGCGAGCAAAGCAGAAGAAAGAAGGCAAATGGCCAGTGGTTGAAGAGAGTGATAGTGACAAAGCTGAAGAACCCTCTCCAGACAGTGATGAGGAACAAGGCCCTCACAAGAGACAAAACTTCAATGCTGGCAGAGATAGAAGAAGAAACCCACAGAAGCTGAGCAGGTGGAGCAAATGAGGAAAGGAATTGCTTGGCCTCCAACAAGATTTGTAGACAGGACAGTCTTAAAAGAATTGGAGATTGAAGATGATGTTAAGGAGATGCTCGAATGCATGAAAATAGGCAGTTTCTATCCAGTGGCTTACCACACTTATCCTGAGGTCTCTTGCCAGTTCTTGTCTACACTTGAAGCAACATTCCACAAAAAGAGGCATGCGCAGCAAGGATGGGGAAGAATCATGTTTAAGATTGATGGCCAGTTTTACACCATGTCCTTCGCAGAGATTGGAGAAGCTCTTGGTCACCAAGATGGGAAGACTCCGGCTCTTCATAAGCTCACCAATACCCCCAAAGAAAAAAGTAAT
This sequence comes from Raphanus raphanistrum subsp. raphanistrum, assembly GCA_019706035.1. Taxonomy (NCBI): domain Eukaryota; kingdom Viridiplantae; phylum Streptophyta; class Magnoliopsida; order Brassicales; family Brassicaceae; genus Raphanus; species Raphanus raphanistrum. Next base: position 1,148,294 of record JACZFZ010000011.1, on the reverse strand, counting down.
TGAAGATCTAACTTGGACAGTGATATCAGGGAAGGAAAGAGGTGGCAGGAATGACAGGAACACCGCCATTAAACACCCCACCGTGCGCTATCTCCACAGGTTGCTTATCCACAACCTTTTTCATAGGAAGGAGGTGAGTAATGTTGCTGGAGAGGAGTTGAGATTTCTTCACCAAGCTATCCAACACTATGCCTCCCACCCTCAGTTGCCCATTGTCCCTGATGACTTCTACACTGATTTTGGTATGGTGGGATACCTTGTGAAGCGCCTAATGTACTACAAAGATTGGTCTTGGACAAACCACGATTCAGACCCTCATATTGGTATTGGTGGCTGGATAACCCCTATTGCTGGGTTACTTGGGAATTGACTTGGGAACTAATGAAAAAGGTCCAGCCTACTTGAATGGAAACTACCTCAAGAAAGTCCAATTCTTCTCTGGAACATTATATGGAAGGTGTGTCTACTCCTACAAGAGGCTCAACAAGAAAGTTGAGATTGTTCTTCCCAACTTCCCACTCACCACCTTGTCAAGTCCAGGTGCAATTGATACCACTCAAATTACCCTAAAGAGTGCTTTTACTCTTTCAAATAAGAGGTTCAACTGTAGTACTTAGGGATCGAATCATGAGGAGGTAGGGAACCAATTAAATCTAATTTAACTAATCAATCCTAGGTAAAGTTGGTTTTATGATGGAAATATAAAATAACAATTCTAAATGAGCAAGATAGTTGCTCTTCTAACAGTATGATGGGTTGTTAATAAGATAATGAAGAGTGCTAGACATAGGGTTTTTATTCAGGTATTGGAGATTATAATATTTATAAATGCCTAACCAAGTTTTTTGCATGATATTAAAGAACTCAGCCGCTTAACAATCAGTGATGTCTCACTGATTAAGTAATCTAGATCTCTGATCTCAACTGTCGTTGTTGACCAGAAAAACAGTCGGTCGATATCCTTTAGAGATATCGATCGATACACCTTTCGCAGCGCCGATCGATTGTCCAGTAGGGATATCGATCGACGGCTTCTAGAAATGCCTTGGCACGTACTGATAGTGAACACTAGGTCTCAAGGAGGGCGGTTAGCTCTTCTCCCAGGAGACAACTAGCTCAAATGGATAATTCAAGACTCAAAACGTCCTAGTGATCTATGCTCTAGTTAGCTACTCTAGAACAAGCATAGAGTTCAATCCAATTGATGAATATCACAACTCAGCAAATATAGTTTGGGGCTAATCCCACAAACCTATTTAAACCCTAGATCTAACAAGTAGACTACTCAGACATAGCTAAGCAATTCATAATACAAGATAGGTAAAAGAATTGCATTAGATAGAGAATAGAAAACAAAAGGAGTTCAATCAAATGATATCTCTCTAATCTCTCAAAACTTAGAACAAAGGTAAAACTCTAGCTTTCTGTCTTTTTTGCTTTTCTTCGCTTGCCGTCAAAAACACTTAGGCAAGGTATTTAAGCATTTTCATTAGGTTAAAAACTCGTCAGAGGTAATCTCGTAATTTGGTGAAGTCTTGATAAAGTAGTCGGCTAAACCATTTCGTCCTTATATCGATTGATAGTGCTCAAATTACCCAGTAGAGCTTACTCTCTCAAATAAGAGGTACAGCTGTAGTACTTAGGGATCAAATCACGAGGAGCTGGGGAACCAATTAAATATAATCTACTAATCAATCCTAGGTGAAGTTGGTTTTAATGATAGAAATGTAAATAGCAATTCCTAAAATGAGCAAGGTAGTTGCTCTAACTAACAATATGATGGGTTGTTTAAATGTGATAAAGAGTGCTAGACTTATGGCTTTTATTCAGGAATGGAAGATTATAATATCTATAAATGCCTAACAAGTTGCTTGCATGATATATTAGAACTCAGTCGCTTAATCTCAGTGATGTCTCACTGGTTAAATAATCTAGATCTCTGGCCTCAACTGTCGTATGTTGACACAGAAAAAGAGTCGATCGATAATCCTTTAGAGATATCGATCGATACACCTTTCGCTCGGCGATCGATTCACCTGTCGGGATATCGATCGACGGCTTCTAGATATGCCTAGGCGCGAGCTGATAATGAACACTAGATCTCAAGGAGGGCGGTTAGCTCTTCTCCAGAAGATACTAGTTCAAATAGATAATTCAAGATTATCAGAGATCCTAGTGATCTATATTCTAGTTAGCTACTCTAGAACAAGCTTAGGGTGCAATCTATTTGATGAATATCACAAGTTTGGGGCTAATCCCAATTATAGTTTGGGGCTAATCCCACAAACCTATTTAAACCCTAGATCTAACAAGTAGACTACTCAGACATAGCTAATCAATTCATGACAATGGATAGATGAAAGAATTGCATAGATAGAATAACGTAGAAATACAAAAGGAGATAACAGATCTCTCCAATCTCTCAAAACAAATAAAACTCCAGTCTCTCTCTCACATTCTCTCTGCTTTGTGGTAACTTAGACTTTTTCTCAAAAGCTTGCCGTCAAAAACACTTAGCAGAAATATTTAAGCATTTCCATTAGGTTAAAAACTCGTCAGGGGCAATCTCGTAATTTGGTGAAGTCTTGGTGAAGTAGTCTGTTAAACCATTTCGTCCTCGATATCGATCGACAACACTGATGTGTATCGATCGATTATAATCTTCTAGTACGCGTATCTTCTCAGCTACATCGATCGACAACTCTGGATGAGTATCGATCGATTATTATCGCAATGTTGACTTCCGACTTGGTCTTGAATGGTCAACTCGGGTATATCATCTCTTGTACTCCAAAATGCTTCAAAAACATCACTTTATCACAAAATGCTTCTGAACCTGAAATCATACCTAACAGGCTAGAAAACAGATTAAATCTATAATAAAACACTAGTATACCATGGTTAAAAACGGGTAAAATCCATGGTATATCAACTCCCCCAGACTTACTCCTTTGCTTGTCCTCAAGCAAAAACAGTAATCTTTGGAAAAGGTTTGAAAACAGTAGGACTCAAAGATTCAAAATATTGAAGTCATCACTCTATGGGTTTGCAATCCATATCTAAACATCCTAATCACAGAAGTTCATTATGCCTTATCCTAGCTTAGCAACCAAATTCATCTAGTCAACAACTTAGCAAATCTCATCTGACATTCCCCTCTACTAACCTCATTTCTTAACATAAAATAAAAGTGCAGGCTTTACCTTGGGAGTATCGATCAAATTAAGGACACATGGATTCAACTCAGACAAGTATATGAACACACAGATAGTCTTCTCTGATCCCTTTCTCCCCTCATCTCTCTTCTCTGGATCTCTTATTAGTTTGAATTTCAACAGGTTTCGATGCCACAAAGTTCATCTAGTCCATCTCATTGACATTTGCATTGTAACTCATACATTTTGATAAAGTGTAGCGAATAATGGGGTCTCTGGTAATTTACCTATCCCTCGTTTCCACAATGTGTGATCATCCTTGAGATTTAGAATACTGGGGTCGCAGGAGACACTCCTACCCCTCTGCCTCTCAAGAAATCATTTCAATCTTTTATAACATAAACTTAGATCTCTGAGATGCCGAAGAGAGAGAAGGAAGGAAACCAGAAACACACAGACTTTTTACCTTCCAGACTTGTAGGAGGATACCGATCCAATGATTTTCAAGCCCCAAGACAAGCAAATAAGTCAGTATTAGTGTTGGAGGTCAGCTTTGGTTCCTTCAAACAATCTTAGCTAGTGTATATAGATGACAGGTTGATCCACTTTAGCATCTTTATTACTATCTGCAATCAGTAAATCTAGAATGGTGCTAAAGAGTGGTCAGACAATCAAATATAAATCTATATCAATGTCCCTATTTAATACTTATGCGAAAAATAATTTTGAAAAACATTTTAAATAAAAACCAAAAATAAAAACACATATTAGTAAATTCTCCCCTAGAGTGAGGAAAATAAAATAAATCATAATAAATAAATAATAAATAAATATAACAATATAGAACGATTTAACCTGATCGACAAGGTGTCGATCGATTCGTAGGGGTGTACGTCGATAGTTAGTAATGGTCGTGTGGTGTCGAGCGATATGAATGGTACTGTGTCGGTCGACGGAATCATCATTCTACTCGGATCTTATAAAACTGCAAAAATAAATCCAAAAATAAAAGTAAAAATGAAAAATAGAATAATAAAAGAAAAGAAAGAGAAAACCTAATAGTGGGTTGCCTCCCACTCAGTGCTTTGTTATAGTCATTTAGCTTGACTGTGGTAGGTGTGTGACTCATGGGGTGCAGAAACTGCTGATCATTGGACAGCAATCATCAATTTTGTATCTCCTACTGTTGAACCATGTGGCAGCGAACCTTCTTGTGGTATCATCTAACCTTAGATGTTTCTTATCTATCTTGAGGACTGTATCTTGAAGCTTCCTCAAAGAATTCTCAATGTATTCGATGTTGCCAACCTTCCTGTACGATGGTCTGGTAGGTTTATACGGACAGACTCTCTCAGCTCATTCTGTAATGCATCGATCTTGTCATGAATTAACTGATCTCGGTCTGCCAAAGACTCTGTGTCGATCGATGCTACTAGATGCGTGTCGGTCGTTTCGCTCGGAGTTCTGTCGGTCGACTCAGTGTCAACGGTGTCGATCGATGCTGAGCGCTGTCCTTGGTACTCAAGAATTCTCTGCATACTGCGTATCTCATTCTTCAAAAGACCAGTAGCTCTGCAAAGGTTGGTAACTCTTTCGTTGACAGTGTCGTCAATGTCATCACTTCTCCCATTAATTCTATCTTCCATTGCATTCATTGCTTCGTACAGCTCATGTTTGATCTGGTCAACTTCTGCTGTAGTGCATGCTCTCTTCGCTGGTGGTGGCTCGATGTCGATCGATATTGGTCTAGGCCTGTCGATCGATGTTGCGTTTCTAGTCACGAAGACCAAGATGATCTTGAACTCTGCTCAAGTCTTGTTGTAGCTCGTTCAGCTGCTGTGACAGTGTATCCAGGTATCGCATGATAGGTGAACTGAAATGATCATGCTTCTCTTCGTATGCTTTCATCCTATCTTCCAGTTCTGCGAACCTTGTGCCGATCGATGGTGAAGACTGTGTGTCGATCGATGGTAAAGTAGCATTCTGAGCCTGATCTTTCTTGCGAATTGATGCTAGCTCTTTCTGTAGAAGATCGATCCTCTTGCTTAACCATTCGACATTGTTGTTGAGAGGGCTGTAGACGTTTCCAATCCGTGTATCGATGTAAGCAATCTCCCATTCATCTCTCTTAGGTGATGAACATTCTGGTCGGTTCTTGGATGTAGTCTTGCCGATGTCGATCGATGGCACATGTACTGTGTCAAGCGATACTGGTGGCGTAGCTTCCTTCTCAAGCATGGTTAATATGTTGCCAAGCTGCATTCTTATCTCAGCCATATCACTTTGGAAATCCTTGTAGCTGATATCCAGAGGCTGGAAAGTGTCTTCCACCAATGTGAGCATGTCTGCCTCAAGGTGCGCCTGAGCTCTCCATACATCAGTCACCATATCATCTATCTCCTCTCTGTTGTAGGGTACTGGTGGTGGTCTGTATGCATGGTAAGGGCGTATGTGTTCTGGAAGGCGTAAGCAACCTTTGTGAAAAAGAGATGCTCTTTCCAAAATTCTCCTTATGTGCTTCTTGGTAACAGGGATGATTTCATCATCAACTCCTCTAGTATGTCCAAACTCATCTCTGTGGACACCATATTCATCCTTTGCTTCCCACTTGAATCTCCTGGATCCATCAGGATTAAAAGCACGTCGTCCAAACTCCAAACGTCTGTCGGGCGATTTGACTCTTGCTCTGTCGATCGATCTGGGATACTCGCCGTCGATCGATGGTGATGAAACGATGTCGATCGATGGTGAACTCCTGGGTTGACCGAAGCTCTGAGGAACTGTATCCTCTCTCATGGTGACGTGGTGGTTGTCCTGGACGTGAGCTAGGATGTCTGGAGGGCCACGTTTCTGTGTGAACAGGGGTCCATTAGCAACTTGGAGGATGCCTACTATGTATTCTCTGGTTATGTGCAGAACTCTTCCATCTATTGCTCTTGCATAGCCATCTGTGTCCCTGAAAATTCCAAATTCATCAGGTGTTAGTGAAACATTCCTGATATCATAAGTTTCATGAAATCGAGATTGAGCTCTGTTGGTGGCGTCGATCGATGGTAAGGTGGTGGTGGCGATCGACGGTGATCGTCTAGCTGCTTGGTTGGATCGATTGTCCATGGTGTTGCAGTCCTCCATTGTTAAGTTTCTGAATGCTGGAAGCTTCTGGGTATAAGTTGTTGAGGTTTGAATTTTCGTGACTGGTGTTGTCAACCTTATATACCCATGTGTTGCCCTAATCGGTGAAATTCCGATTTTGTCTTTTAAGTCGTCCGGGTTAATATCGATCGATGTGGCGCTGGCGATATCGATCGATGGACGCTGTCGTTTTGCTGGATGAAGTAGATAATCGATCAACGGTGGGTGCTTGATGTCGTTCGATTTTGGGAATCGATTTGCAAATCTATCATTCTCCAAGTAGTTTTCCCAAGCTCGCTCTTCCCAATAATCTTCATCATATTCTTCACTGTGGGAAGATCTAGCTATATCTACTGCAAAACTCTCATGAAATCCGCTATCCGCCCAACTCCTTACTGAGTAATCATCTTCGTTTCTGATTGGTGTGATGGCGAAATTCGGGTAGCAATGATTTGGTAGATCGAGTTCATCATCTGGTGGGTCTCTGTCGATCTATAATCCATGGTGGTTGTCGATCTCCTCCGACTTGCTGGTGTCGATCGATGATGTTATGGTGCTGTCGATCGATCCCTAGTACTCTGTCTCGTACTCGACTTCACAATGACAAACTGCAATGATACCAAGTATCATCTTCTTTTACCACGGTTTTGGCTGGTGGTTTGCCTAGCTTGACCGGGTCGTAGTGGATCTCTGGATCTATCAAAGTCAAGCACATCCTGTTGGTGTTCATGTCACATATAGCTCCTAATGTAGCCATGAATGCTCTTCCAAGTAAGAGGGAAGAGTTCCAATTTAGCTTGATATCTAGAACATGAAAATCCACAGGGACGATAGCATTACCAATCTGAACTTCCAGGTCTGTGATCAAGCCTCCAGAGTTTTTTTGAGTGTAATCCACAAATGTAAAAATCTCTGGTGAAGGCTCTACTTGCAGACCCAGATGGTCTGCCATGACCTTTGGTTAGATGCTGACTGATAAACCAGTGTCACATAGTGCATGAGGAAATTCAATCCCTTGTACCACACAGGGTATTGCAAACTTCCCAGGATCACTCTTCTTCTTCAAAGTAATCCTTTTACCTCATATCTTCTCTGACATTGTCAAACCTTCTTCTAATGTCATTTTCAGTCTCCCTAGTTTCTCTGAAGAACATCCACGATCTACTTGTGAAGTAAACCTCCTCAAAGAGTTTCTCTAGTGGGATTCTGATAACTCTTTTAGTGAAACCATCAATCTCCTTCTCATTAGCTTCCCTCTTAAGGTTCTTAGGAGTCTTCTCCTTCCTACTCCTTAACCTTCTTCCTTCAGTTCCCTCTGATGTATGTTTAGTGTCTGAAGGGTTATCAGTAGTCTCTGTAGGGGTAGCTTGTGGTTTCGGTGTGGATCTGAGTGCATTGATTCGGTTGCTGTCTATCGATGGTAATTGCACTTGGTAAGTGAGAGGTGCGTGTCGATCGATAGGTGGAGAAAGGGGTCGATCGATACGTTTCTCATCTTTGTGTCGATCGATGAGTCGACTCGTCTCGTCGGTCGATATCTTCGTAGGTGTGGGTGGGGTGGGTGAGGATGCGAAGCCGCGAATTCAGCATGTGTCAATATCCTAACCGCGTTGCAATCTGCAGTCGAATCCGAACATGACATAGTTGATGTCGATCGATGTGGACTGGATGGTGTTGATCGACACCATTGTGATCCACCGAAACTTAGTGAACTTTCCACATTCAAAGTCTCCTTCTTGTAGCTTCTCATGTTTCACCACTTGCCAGAAATCATCATCTATAATGGCATTCACGTGGTGTTTCCTACTTCCTTCCCCTACTTCCTTAGAAGTTCCAATTCTCCTGATAGAGTCTTCAGTCTGGACAATATGTGTCTCAAGTTTCTTAACTTGAGTGCAAATGGTGTCTATCCTTGTGGTCAGATTGTTGAAGACAGAATCAATCTTCCCGTTGAAGTCTACTGTAAGCTTATGCTGACCTTCTAGAACTCTATCAATCATGGTATCAAACTTACTCTCCTGGGTGGGTGGCGGTGGGTTTTGGTAAGCTGAGTTGCCGTAGTTCCTGGTGTTGGTGAAGGGTTTCTGATAATGTGAACTCTGGTTGTAGTTACTCTTCTGACCACTGCCAAAAAAGTTTATGTTTCCACTCTGGTTTCCATATCTCTGAAATCCAGTACCTCCAATGTAGTTCACATTTCCCTCTGTATCATCTTCTCTAGCCTCTCATTCTTCAGCTGAGCAGACTGGCTGCCCCAGAAATGCATGTAAAGCATCTATCTTGGCTCTGACTTCATTCATCTGGTCTTCCCCGATGGCTGCAACCGATTTCTTCTTGTCAGAGTCAGTGTTCTTGGTGCTGCTGCTGTTGGCTAGGTTCTCAATAAGTCTCACAGCCTCTATTGGATTCCTGGTGTTGAAGTTCCCCTCGCTAGCAGTATCAAGAGTCATCTGATACCTCAAGGCGATACCTCTGTAGAAAGTGCTTAGCAGCTGCACTTCATTGAATCCATGGTGTGGACAGTCTCGCTGGAAGAACTTAAATCTGATCCACGCGTCTTTAAAAGTCTCACCAGGCTTTTGCGCGAAAGTGGCGATTTCGCTCCTTAAGTCTTCAGCGCGTGCCTCATCAAAGAAATTACGCAGGAAGGCGTTTTTTATGTCGGCCCAGGATGTCAGTGATCCTGTAGGTAGCTGCTTGAGCCAGTGTGAAGCTTCTCCAATCAGTGAGTATTTGAAGAGCTTGCAGAGTAGGTAGTCCTCAGGGACTCCATCCATACGAATAGCAGCGATAAGATCCTCGAACCTCTCCAAATGGTCCATATGATGCTCGTGTGATAACCCAAAATAAGGTATCTGAGACACGAAAGAGTAGTACTGAGGCTTGAGTTCGAAGTTCGGCTTCTGAATCTCTGGAAGTCGAATAGCTGATCTGTTGGTGTAGTACTCGTCTGGACGATTGTAGTCTGCCAACGATCGTGTTTGAGCTTCTCCTGTAGCCTCAGCTTCAGGCTCAGGGATTATGTTTCCCTGTGCATCTAGCTTCTGACCTGTTGCATTACGCAGATGACCATCTTGGTCATACAGGTTTCCATTCTGGTCCTGCGTGAGAATAACAATCGCGACCATGCTTCGCGGGTTAGTGTCGATCGATGTACGTTGTGTAGTATCGATCGATGTGGATCGGCGAATGGTATCGGTCGACGGTGCCGTCTGAGTCTCGGTCGACGGTTGAGCGTGTATATCAGTCGACGGTACTGCGGTTCTGTCGATCGATGCGGAGCGTAGGTCTTTGCGGATTGAGCGTTCCAAGTGTTCAGGATCTTCTGAGAATAGTAGTTGATCTCCCTTGTTGCTTCTGGTACTGCTGGGCATGTACCTGAAAAGACAAGAAAAATTTTAATCAGAAAGGGGGTAAAAAGAAAAACCTAAGATTAATAAGATTAAATCCAATGGCGATCAAAGCTCCCCGGCAACAGCACCAAATTTGATAGTACTCAAATTACCCAGTAGAGCTTACTCTCTCAAATAAGAGGTACAGTTGTAGTACTTAGGGATCGAATCACGAGGATCTGGGGAACCAATTAAATATAATCTACTAATCAATCCTATGTGAAGTTGGTTCTAATGATAAAAATGTAAATAGCAATTCCTAAAATGAGCAAGGTAGTTGCTCTAACTAACAATATGATGAGTTGTTTAAATGTGATAAAGAGTGCTAGACTTAGGGTTTTTATTCAGGAATGGAGATTATAATATCTATAAATGCCTAACAAGTTGCTTGCATGGTATATTAGAACTCAGTCGCTTAATCTCAGTGATGTCTCACTGGTTAAATAATCTAGATCTCTGGCCTCAACTGTCGTATGTTGACACAGAAAAAGAGTCGACCGATAATCCTTTAGAGATATCGATCGATACACCTTTCGCTCGGCGATCGATTCACCTGTCGGGATATCGATCGACGGCTTCTAGATATGCCTAGGCGCGAGCTGATAATGAACACTAGATCTCAAGGAGGGCGGTTAGCTCTTCTCCAGAAGATACTAGTTCAAATAGATAATTCAAGATTATCAGAGATCCTAGTGATCTATATTCTAGTTAGCTACTCTAGAACAAGCTTAGGGTGCAATCTATTTGATGAATATCACAACTTAGCAATTATAGTTTGGGGCTAATCCCACAAACCTATTTAAACCCTAGATCTAACAAGTAGACTACTCAGACATAGCTAAGCAATTCATGACAATGGATAGATGAAAGAATTGCATAGATAGAATAGAGTAGAAATACAAAAGAAGATAACAGATCTCTCCAATCTCTCAAAACAAATAAAACTCTAGTCTCTCTCTCACACTCTCTGCTTTGTGGTAACTTAGACTTTTTCTCAAAAGCTTGCCGTCAAAAACACTTAGCAGGAATATTTAAGCATTTCCATTAGGTTAAAAACTCGTCAGGGCAATCTCGTAATTTGGTGAAGTCTTGGTGAAGTAGTCGGCTAAACCATTTCGTCCTCGATATCGATCGACAACACTGATGTGTATCGATCGATTATAATCTTCTAGTACGCGGATCTTCTCAGCTACATCGATCGACAACTCTGGATGAGTATCGATCGATTATTATCGCAATGTTGACTTCCGACTTGGTCTTGAATGGTCAACTCGGGTATATCATCTCTTGTACTCCAAAATGCTCCAAAAACATCACTTTATCACAAAATGCTTCTGAACCTGAAAACATACCTAACAGGCTAGAAAACAGATTAAATATATAATAAAACACTAGTATACCATGGTTAAAAACAGGTAAAATCCATGGTATATCATCCATCGACAACACTGGATGTGTATCGATCGATTATAATCTTCGAGTATGCGGGTCTTCACAGCTACATCGATCGACAACTCTAGATGAGTATCGATCGATTCTTCTCTGAATGTTGACATCCGACTTGGTCTTGAATGGTCAACTCGGCTGTATTATCTCTTGTGCTCCAAAATACTCGAAAAGCATCACTTTATCACAAAACACTCCTGAACCTGAAAACCTACCTAATAGGATAGAAAACATATTAGTTACATAATAAAAATATAATTATACCATGGTAAAAAGTGCGTGAAATCCATGATATATCAACTCCCTCAGACTTATCCTTTGCTTGTCCTCAAGCAAAAGTTAGTAGTCTTTGGAAAATGTTTGAAAATAGTAGGGACTCAAGGATTCAAAACATTGAAGTCATCACTCTATGGGTTCGCAATCCATATCTAAACATTCCTAATCACAGAAGTTCATTATGCATTATCCTAGCTTAGCAACCAAATTCATGTAGTCCACAACTTAGCAAATCCTATCTGACATTCCCCTCTACTAACCTCATTTCTTAGCATAAAATAAAAGTGTAGGCTTTACCTTGGGAATATCGATCAAAGGACACATGGATTCAACTCAAACAAGTTTCTGAGCACACAGGGGTAGTCTTCTCTGATCCCTTTCTCCCCTCATCTCTCTTCTCTGAATTTCTTATTAGTTTCAATTTCAACAGGTTTCGATGCCAATACAGGTCATCTAGTCTATTTCATTGACTTTGCATTGTAACTCATACAAGCTTTTGGCAAAGTGTAGGCGAATAATGGGGTCATAGGTAATGTACCTACCCCTCGCTTCCACAATGTGTGATCGTCCCTGAGATTTAGAATAGTGGGGTCATCGGTAATGTACCTACCCCTCTGCCTCTCAAGAAGTCATATCAATCTTTTATAACATAAACTTAGATCTTTGAGATGCCGAAGAGAGATAAGGAAGGGAACCAGAAACACACAGACAGTACCTTCCAGACTTGCAGGAGGATTCCGATCCAATGTATACCAAGCCCCAAGACAAGCAAATAAAGTCAGTATTAATGTTGGAGGTCAGCTTTGGTTCCTTCAAACAATCTCAGCATGTGTGATTAGGTGACAGGTTGATTCACTTTAGCATCTTTAGTACTATCTGTAATCAGTAAATCTAGAATGGTGCTAAAGAGTGGTTAGATAATCAAGTATAAATCTCTAACAATGTCCCTATTTTAGTACTTATGCGAAAAATAATTTGAAAAACATTTTTGAAAATAAAAACCAAAATAAAAACTCATATCAGTAAACCTCCCACCAGACTTAAATTACACTGTCCCAGTGTAACACAGCCGGAGTTGAGTTAAGAAATAAATCATAAGTACTTAATGTAACAAGTAAGAACGATTAAACCTGACCGCGATGGCGTCGATCGATACATATAGAGATACGTGGATCGTTAGTGATGGTATTGTGATGTCGAGCGATATGAAATTATTGTGTCGGTCGACAGGATCATCATTCTACTTGGATCTTAAAAATCTGCAAAAACTTATGCGAAAATAAAAAAAATGTAGAAAAATACTAAAATAAAACCTAATAGTGGGTTGCCTCCCACTCAGCGCTTTGTTATAGTCATTTAACTTGACTTTGGTGGTGTGAGCTAGTTTGTGCAGAAACTGCTACTTGTTGGACACCAAGCATCAATTTTGTGTCTCCTCCCATTGAACCATGTGGTGATGAAGCTTCTTGTGGCATCGTCACTTTCCGAGTTGTTTCTCATCCATCTTGAGGGTGGCATCTGTGATGTTCCTCAGACTTCTTTCTAGTAGTTCAATGCTGCCTTCATTCCTGTAGATGGTGTTGTAGGCATATTATGATAGCTCCTGTGGGAACCGAAATTCGCACTGTCGATTTTAGTGAATAATAAACGGAGGAAAGTTAAGTAAACCTAACTTCCCCTGAAGGTCCCGGATATCTGAGGGGCTACGCACAAGACAATCAATATATCAAGAAGTTCATATTAAAATCGTAAGGGAAAAAGAAAAGAGCAAAGATGATCTTATTTCCGAATTCGCGTTTGAGCGTTTGGACAACAGGTAAAGACGTCGGCTACGAGAGCTGTCGTTCAGTTCGCTAGTCTAGCAACCTAAATCTAACCTAGTTGAGTCGCAGCTCGCTAGAGATATTTTGATGATGATCCCTCTGCTCCTTGCCCCAATCTTTCTTATATACTCCTCCTTAAGACGGTCTATCCTCCCTTTGGGCCAGATCTCTCGCGAATCGGGCTTTTCCATTTTCGTCGATCTTCATGTCTATCGGGAAACTTCACATTTATCTTCGGAAAACTTGACATTTATCTTTTGGAAACTTGACATTTATCTTGTTATGTAAAGATAAACACAAACCGTCATACTTAATCTCGAATTAGATTTAAAAAATCGTAAACGGGCCGTTTGGTCGTGTTCGGACCCTTTCGGGCCGTTCTTTAGACCTTGGACGTTTTTACGATTTTTCCGAGAAAGTAATCTTGTCGCCATATCGATTTTCCGAAAGATCCCCAATTCCTCGTATAGTTGAGATGATTGGTGTTTTAAGATAACCTGCCATCGTTTTATACGATGAATTGAAATCTTTCCGTTAATCGAACATTTCGCGGTTTTCCGAATCTTCCTCGAACGATTCCGATCGAAATGGAACGGGAGTCTTACGTTCATGATTTTAAAGATTCGTACTGCGAAGCTTCAAGCAAGGATGCAAAGTATAGACTGGACTAGTGCCAGGACGGTTATACGAAGAATTGGCCGTACTCGTTGAACGACCAGCAGCCCGGCGAGCAGAAAGTAAGTCTGGTCGCCCGGCGAGCAGAACGCGAGTCTGGTCGCCCGGCGAGCAGAACGCAAGACTGGTCGCCCGGCGAGCAGAACGCGAGTCTGGTCGCCCGGCGAGCAGAACGCGAGTCTGGTCTCCCGGCGAGGAGAACGCGAGTCTGGTCGCCCGGCGGGCAGAACACGAGTCTGGTCGCCCGGCGAGCAGAAATGGGACGTCTGTTCTGCTGGCCCGGCGACCAGAACGTAAGGCTGGGCGCCCGGCGACCAGAACGCTAGTCTGGTCGCCCGGCAAGCAGGAACGGGACGTCCGTTCTGCTCCCCCGGCGACCAGAACGTAAGGTTGGGCGCCCGGCGACCAGAAAGCTAGTCTGGTCGCCCGACGAGTAGAAACAGGACGTCCATTCTGCTCGCCCGGCGACCAGAACGTAAGTCTGGGCGCCCGGCGAGCAGAACGCGAGTCTGGTCGCCCGGCGAGCAGAAACAGGACGTTCGTTCTGCTCGCCCGACGACCAGAACGTAAGTCGGGCCCCCGGGGAGCAGAACGCGAGTCTGGTCGCCCGCCGAGCAGAAACGGGACGGCCGTTCTGCTTGCCCCGCTACCAGAACGTAATTCTGGGCGCCCGGCGAACAGAACGCGAGTCTGGTCGCCCGGCGAGCAGAAATGGGACGTCTGTTCTGCTCGCCCGGCGACCAGAACGTAAGTCTGGGCGCCCGGCGAGCAGAACGTGAGTCTGGTCGCCCGGCGAGCAGAACGTGAGTCTGGTCGCCCGGCGAGCAGAACGTGAGTCTGGTCGCCCGGCGAGCAGAAATGGGACGTCCGTTCTGCTCGCCCGGCGACCAGAACGTATGGCTGGGCACCCGGCGACCAGAACGCTAGTCTGGTCGCCCGGCGAGCAGAAACGGGACGTCCGTTCTGCTCGCCCTGCGAACAGAACGTAAGCCTGGGTGCCCATCGAGCAGAACGCGAGTTGGGTCGCCCGGCGAGCAGAAACGGGCTGTCCGTCTTAACGCCCGGCGACCAGAACGTAGGTCTGGGCGCCTGGCGAGCAGAACGCGAGTCTGGTCGCCTGGCTCACGTTCCTCAGGTGTCTTGTTTTGGTTTTCCGTTCTCTCGGTTTTTCTAAGTTTTGAATACCATTTGGTTTTTCCGAGGACTTTCGGGCATCGATTTTGTCTTGACCGATTTTGACCCCAACAATTAGCCCCCCAGCTAGCTAGGAACCGTGGTGGGCTAGGTTCTAGCTTGCGGCATAGCTCGTTAGGGAAGTGCGGAGATGTAATCGTTGCCGAAAGTTAGAGTAAATAGTAAAAAAAAATTCCTATAAAGATTTACTAAGAATTTTTATGATTCTCACTTTATCCAAGATCTTTACACTCAAAGAATTTTCCAACAATCCCATTCTTGAGAATCCTCTCCTTTCTTTCAAAGAAAAAGATGTCTACAAGATCAAAATCTGCTAGGAAGAATTCTTCTTTCCACTCGTCTTCGGACGATCCCCGGCAAACGAAGTGATCAGCCCAAAAAACGAGTTCGTGGTCAAGGAAGACGGGAGGGAGGCATATTGCAATGCTCTTCGTGGCTCGTCTCCACCTCAGCGAGAGAACTCCGTTCCAAAACGTCCTCCGAGGGTGCCCGGTGCGTCATTCACGCCAAGCGCGGTTCTTCCCGAGTATCTCACGACCCTTTGGAATTTCTGCCAAGTTCCGAATGGTAATGAAAGCGCGAGGAATCCCCCGCCTGGTTTCTTTACTTGCTATGAGGCCTATTTGTCATACTGCCGCATGTGGTTCCCGATACCCGACACCATCGTCTGTGCCCTTCATCGTTTCGGACTCTCGATGGGCCAGCTGAACGTTCCAGCCATGGAGAGCTGGCTTGGCGTGGTGATCTTAAGCTACGAATTGGGGATGGATCTCGGCCCTGGCGACTTCGAGGGGTTCTGGACTACCAAAACAATGACGGTTGAGGGTTTGTATTCTATTAAGTCAAGGAACGATCTGATGATAGTCAAAGGGACTACTTCAACCCCCAAGGACTGGTTCGAGCGTTTCTGCTTTGTCAAGATAGACGAGGAATCCGTTGAAGGAAGCTGCCTCGATTTACTCCCTCGGGAATGGCACTATAGTCGCGGTAATATGACTACTTTTGCTTTCTGTTTCGTCGCACACATTTTTTTTTTAGTTTGCGAAGAAATAACGAATTATTTCATGCAGCGAACAACCCTTTTCCGGAGACTCCTAACGATCTTTACGCTAAGCGAGATCTTCTTCGGTCAAGGCCATCTTCCTGGAACTCCTTCACTCTTGAACGGATCCAAAGCGCAGTCAAGCTCCACCGGGCGCAAGGTGCTTTCCGGCGCAGGTTGCCGATTTATCCACTCAGAGGCGGAAGAACAGGTCTCGAAAGGGTAAAAGTGTTGCCTCCGAAGCTACCTCGGGAGATCACCCGCTGCCGGGATGGAATCCTGGTTTCGCTCCAGAAGGAACCAGTGCGGTCCCTCCCCCTGGTGACTTTTTTGATAACCTCCCTCCCGCGTTTACATCCGACGAGTCGTTGGACAATGAAGCTAGGAGGAAAGTCACTAGCGACGGATCTCGCTTAATCAACGAGGTTTATCCTTTGATCTTTGATCGTATCTTTGTAATTATGCGTACGTCTCTTTGATCTTAAATTCTTGCAGGGGATGAGTGATTTCTTGCATATTTACATGTTTTTAGCCTTCATATCTTGTGCATTTTGATCATATAGCTTAGAGCTTAGTGTCTATAGGATCCATATTGCATACATATGTCCCTATCAGGTGTTGGAGCATACTATGAGATGATATGAAGTGTTTGAGAGCTTAAAAATCCAAAGGAGATGAAGAATGATGTTCAACTAAGCAAGTACTCTTTTAGACACGACTGGACCGGATTGCCTCGACCGGGATGGTGATGCCGGGCGTGTGGGCGAGGACCGGACAGACCAGACCGCCATCACCAACACGGGCGTGAAGGGTGAGACCGGACTACCTCGACCGGGATGGTGAAGCCGGGCGTGTGGGCGAGGACCGGACTGCGTGGACCGCCATGACGAACCCGGGCGTGGATGATGAGACCGGAGTGCAGGACCGGAATGCGCAACCCGGGCGTGAGGCAGCTTGGGTGAGAGAGTGGTCAAGGCTCGTTTTCTCAAACCGGTACGGTTTGACCCAATTCGACCTTGGGTCATTTTAAACACTATTTTGAGGTTTTCATTAGCCTTATCCAAGGGGCACTCTAGTCTTTTATCCTATGTATCTTTCTTTACCCTAAATCTAAGTATAAATACTTTGTAATCTCCATTTTGGAGAGATTATCTTATTTTCTCTTAAGAATCACAAAACCTCTTTTGGGTGAAAGTTCTTCCCTTTTGTTCTTGTGTTCTTAAGTGTTTATAATTTCATTTCTTGCTTTCTTAAACATGATTAAGCTTGGAAACCTCATGGGTTCAAGAGTAATCATGGTGATTAGTGAGTAATCCACTTTTGGATTCATGGGTTAGGGAGATTAAGGGTGATTAGGCTTGATCTAGGATGTTTAGGTGTAGATCCTTCTTAATCCTTGCTAGTAGAGTGTTTTTAATGCTTCTTTAGAGTTGGCCTCTCTAAAGTTGAGTTCTAGACATTTTCCACCCACAAGGTGTTCGATGAAATGTCTGAACCAACTCTCCTAAGCTTTTAACATACTCTACCAAAGAGATTTGTTGTTAAAGGTGTTAAGATGGCTATTAGACTTGTCATTAATGATTGCTTCCTAAACATTCAACCAAAGAGATTTGATGCTTGAGTTTTGGAAGTGAATAAGCATTCATCTAGAGATAGAGTTTGTTTACTCTTGTGTCTAGGTCTAAGGTAGATAGATTGATTGAAAGCTGACACTTTTAGATTAAGTTTGATCACCCAAGGTCTAAATCCCTTATCCCATGAGTCCTTTACTCTCATAATCTACAGAAAGTTTCTTGCTTTATTGCATTTTTAATTTATTCCTATTTTAGTATAATCTCTCATCTCATCTTGATAGCATTTAGCTTAAGCATGGTCTTGCATTCCTAGTGCTTCGCATTCTCTTAGAATTGGATTGACATCCTTTATACTTCAACATTTGAATAGGATCTTAGCAAAATCATGTTATCAAATTGGCGCCGTTGCCAATCCTAGTTTGATTTTGACATTGAGATTTGGTCACTTGCTTGAGACTAAGTCATTTTTATTATTGCTGTTTGTGATATTGCTTCTTGCCTTCTTTCTTTCTTTGACTTTTCAGGTGTATGAACTTGAGGAGCAGAGGTTCATCAAGCCTTGTTTCCATTGTTGAAGACATTTCTGCACTTGAGAGGGATATTGTGAGAAGGAGAAGGGAAGAAGAGCAACAGGCTCACATTCAGAGGTGGGGTTTTGATATGGAGAACCTGCCTCAAGATAGAGCTGCTGAAGATGGTCAAGGAGCTGCCAACCTTGGACCAAGACATCAACAACGCCAAGCTAGAGCAATTGGTGCCCATGATCAGCCTAACATCCATGGAAATAGGGCTGGCATTAGAGCACCAGCTGTGGAGAACAACAACTTTGAGATCAAGTCAAGCTTGATCAACATGATCCAAAGCAACAAGTACCATGGGCTTGCTTTGGAAGATCCTCTAGATCACTTGGACAACTTTGATCAGCTGTGTGGCACCATCAAGATCAATGGTGTTTCTGAAGATGCATTGAAGCTTAGGCTGTTTCCATTCTCTTTGGGAGATAAAGCTCACACCTGGGAGAATGGTCTATCAAGAGATAGCATCCGGACATGGGATGAGTGCAAAGAAGCCTTCCTCACCAAGTTCTTCTCTAACTCAAGAACTGCAAAGCTTAGGAATGATATTTCAGGATTTCAACAAAGGAATCTTGAAGGTTTTGGTGATGCATGGGAACGATTCAACAGCTACATTTCTCAGTGTCCTCATCATGGTTTCACCAAGGAAAGCTTGCTTAGTACCTTCTACAGGGGAGTTCTCCCATCTTGCAGAAACAGGCTTGACACAGCTAGCAATGGTTTCTTCCTGGGCAGAACTGAGCAGGATGCAGAGGAGCTGGTGGAGAACATGGCAAAGAGTGACTCAGTTTACAATGAGGAGTATGATAGAGCCAGCAGAGGTGAGGATCAGCAGACAAAGAAGGATATCAAATCCTTGCAAGACAAGTTGGACTTGGTTCTTTCAAACCAATCCAAGAAGGAGCAGGTTAGCTTTGTTGGTGATCCTAGTCAAGAGGTTTCTCCTAAGGTGAATGAGGTTGATGGTTTGGAAGGGCAAGAAGAGCTTTGCTTCATCAACAACAATGGTACATGGTACAAAAAGGAACCTAACTTTCAGTACAACAAATACCAGCCTAGGCAAAACACACCTCCTAGTTTTGGGAACAACAACAATCAGTCCAATCAAGCTCAAGGAAACTCTTCTCAAGCTACAGCTCCTGATTCAAGTATGGAGTCAATGTTCAAGCAGATAATGGATGCTCAGTCTAGATTAGCAAAGGACATTGGTCATGAGTTCCAAACCGTGCACTCCAAGATTGATACTAGCTATACCGAGCTGAACAACAAGTTCCTACTACTTGCCTCTCGCTTTAATGCTTTGGAGAGTTAGGTCGCCTCTATGCCATCATCTTCCAAGAGCCCAATGGGATCACTACTAGGGAAACCAGATAAGAATCCCAAGGAGTCTTGCAATGTTTTCATCTCTACTACTTATTCAAAGATTGAGCTGAGTGATCATGAGAAAGAGGTGGATGAGATTGAAAGACTTTTGCATGGAACAGAGATTGTAGCAATAGCTGAAGCACATATGGTGGATAAGGTTATGGAAAGGGTTCAGGTGCAAGTTGAAAGGAAAGTTGAAGCAACAAATCTGCAGAGAGCTGAGCCTAGGGCTGAGAAACAAGTTGAGAGGAGAGCTGACAACAAGCTGAAAGAGGTTAAGCTAGAAGAAGCCACTGAGGTTGAGCTGTCACCATATGAGGTCCCTCTCCCATTTCCACAAAGGGTTCTCACCAAAGCTCAGAAGAAGGTTATCTCTAAGTTCAGGAAGGACCTAAGTGATGTTGGCGTCAAGCTTCCAGAGATCTCGGGTATGCGTGAGGCTCATGTCCAAATGCTGCTCATCCAGGACATTCTCACTCACAAAGAAGAAGTAGCAGAGCTCCTGAACATCTCAACACTGCAGCTTGACCCACCAGTCCCTCCAAAGTCTCTTCCTAAGCTTGGACACCAAGGGATGTTCACTTTACCTTGCTCCCTTGGTCAGCTCACTCTTAAAGATGCTCTTGTTGATTCTGGTGCTAGTGTGAATGTAATCTCAATGGAGATGGTGAAGAGTATAGGGATTGAGAGTATGGAACCAGACAAGTCTTCACTACAGTTTGGGGATTCCTCTTCTACAACCCCACTTGGTATCATTAAAGACTTCCCTTTGAAGATTGGAGCATGCACCATTCCCATTGACCTCACTGTCCTTAACATGGCGACTGGGAAGAGAGTTCCTTTGGTCTTGGGCACACCTTTCCTCACAACAGTTGGAGCTTGCATTGACTTTCCCAACAAGAAGGTCACTCTTATGAATGTGAACAAAACTGTCTCCTACCCATTACAACCTCCATTGGATGCTGGCTATTGTGGGACAATCACTTTTGGCCAAGAAGCTGATAAGAAGCCCCAAGATGAAGTTGTTGTTTGTGAGACAAAAGGTCTCAATGGAGAGACTTCTCAAGAGTTGTGTGTTGAGCACTTGGAAAGTGCTAAAAAGGAGGGGATGAGTGGAACCTCAAAGGCCACTCATGGCAAGAAGAAGTTGCTGCAAGAAACTCATCCTCCATCTCTTGATATGATCTCACACACTCTCACTCTCCATCCAATGAAGCTCAAGGATGGTGTCATTGAGTACAAGCTCAAGTGTAAGGGCAAGTCAAGGCCATTCTCTAGTGCAAAAGCCATCATCACCCCTCAGCTCCAAGATGATCCAGTCAAGCTTCAAGAACTCCACTCTCAGGTCCTCACCATCACTCTTGAAGGTGGGAAGGACCCTCCTTCTCACTAACCAAAAGAAGGAATGTCAAGCTAGAGACTTAAAACAAGCTCACTTGGGAGGAAGTCCCATGACTATCCATGTACATATGTCTTTTGGATTTTCATTTAAAGACCCATGGAAGAAGGAGGGCGACCAGACTCAACTCCGAGGCATCAGCCTCTTCACACGCTCCATAGAGGTACTCCTTCACCTTTCCATTGTATATACCATTTCATATTGCATTTAGATTTTCTCTTAATCATCTCTCTCCACTTTTCACACAAGAGACTGTGTGAAATTAAGTGTGGGGGAGGTGCAAGTTGCAGATGTTCTTGTGTTTTCTTGTCATTTAGCATGCATTGTATATAGTTATTGCATAGAAAACCCATAAAAATTTGAAAATTTTGAAAACACACAAAAAGAAGCGTTTAGTTGCATCATTGGCATTTTAGGATTGAGTCTAGAAGCATTCATATAAGTTGCATTCATACATAAGGGGATGATTTTACCTTGAAAGATGCTCATGCCAAGTTCTCATTTTGGCAACCTTTGTAATCATGACAACTAGATAGAGCATTCTCTTGATAGCTTGTAGACTTTGTGCCTTGAATTCTCTTCTCAAAACTCACTGGATTGTTTGAAACTCTCTCTTTGAAGATGCTCCTGTCTTATTTAAACTTAATGTCTCTTGCTTATGGTCCTTTGTGTGCTGAGTCATGGCTTATACACACTTGAATTGTCTTATCCTTTTTGTCCAATCTTTTTGACAATTTCAAGTGGCACTCCATACCTTAAACCCAAGCTTTCTTTCAAGCCATCATTGATTGTTGAGTGAGGTCTTTTTAGAAAGCTTTGCATGCGCATAATGTTGAGAGCATTGGGAACGACAATGCTTAGTCTCCATTCTAGCTAGATTAGACACTCTTTTGTCTAGCATTTAGGATGGGGTGGTGAGTGTTGTGAAGCTTATTTTGGGAGTATTATTTGGTTAAGAAAGAAAAGTTTAGACTTTTAGAACTCTAAAGTTAAATCTAAGTCTCAAGGGATAGTTAGATAAGATCTTTGACTCTTGTATTAAATGTTTTGGCCCCCAAATAAAAAAAAAAAGAAAGCAAATAAAAAAAAAAAGCAAAAATATAAAAAAAGAAATGAATGAAAAGGGGGCTAGCAAAGTTTAGAAAAGGCTAAGAAGTGTTCAAAAGTATAAAAATCCCTTGATTGACTTCATAAAAGAAAAGAGTTCTAGAATAGAAAGTGTTTTAAGTTCTTTGAGAAATCTTTGGTGAGTGATGAGAGTTAGGTTTTGGCACTTGAAGTTTAAATTTGAGCTTATATGTATGTGGGAAAGGGTAGGACAATGGAGATTGAGCATTGTATGCATGAGTTGATTCCGTTTCTTAGATATATTATGTGCATTACCAAAGCTACTTTGATTTGAGAATGAACCACCTTTAAAGATTGCTTTGAACTACTTATTTCACCTTGAACTGAAGCATTTTCTTACCAAACCAAATGACTTGGACCTTTTGACCATATGCAAGATTTTATATTGAGTTTGCTTAAAGATTGTTAGAGAGTTGTTGGATTTGTGGTTTGTGGAATCATGATGATGAGTGTAGAGATCAAAAGAGTTGAATAGGCCTAGAGAAGTTAGAGAAGAATGGAAGTTTTGCTCTAGCTAGTTGTTATGATTATGCAAGGTTGTTAGGATGAGAGCTAAGAAGAGCATCTTTTGGCTATGAGTCCCCTCTTTCAAACCTCTCCTCATTAGTTCTTGAAAGTTTACTTGAGGACAAGTAAAGGACTAGTGTGGGGGAGTTGATATCTTGCATATTTACATGTTTTTAGCCTTCATATCTTGTGCATTTTGATCATATAGCTTAGAGCTTAGTGTCTATAGGATCCATATTGCATACATATGTCCCTATCAGGTATTGGAGCATACTATGAGATGATATGAAGTGTTTGAGAGCTTAAAAATCCAAAGGAGATGAAGCATGATGTTCAACTAAGCAAGTACTCTTTTAGACACGACTGGACCGGATTGCCTCGACCGGGATGGTGATGCCGGGCGTGTGGGCGAGGACCGGACAGACCAGACCGCCATCACCAAACGGGCGTGAAGGGTGAGACCGGACTGCCTCGGCCGGGATGGTGAAGCCGGGCGTGTGGGCGAGGACCGGACTGCGTGGACCGCCATGATGAACCCGGGCGTGGATGATGAGACCGGAGTGCAGGACCGGAATGCGCAACCCGGGCGTGAGGCAGCTTGGGTGAGAGAGTGGTTAAGGCTCGTTTTCTCAAACCGGTCCGGTTCGACCCAATTCGACCTTGGGTCATTTTAAACACTATTTTGAGGTTTTAATTAGCCTTACCCAAGGGGCACTCTAGTCTTTTATCCTATGTATCTTTCTTTACCCTAAACCTAAGTATAAATACTTTGTAATCTCCATTTTGGAGAGATTATTTTATTTTCTCTTAAGAATCACAAAACCTCTTTTGGGTGAAAGTTCTTCCCTTTTGTTCTTATGTTCTTAAGTGTTTATAATTTCATTTCTTGCTTTCTTAAACATGATTAAGCTTGGAAACCTCATGGGTTCAAGAGTAATCATGGTGATTAGTGAGTAATCCACTTTTGGATTCATGGGTTAGGGAGATTAAGGGTGATTAGGCTTGATCTAGGGTGTTTAGGTGTAGATCCTTCTTAATCCTTGCTAGTAGAGTGTTTTTAATGCTTCTTTAGAGTCGGCCTCTCTAAAGTTGAGTTCTAGACATTTCCCACCCACAAGGTGTTCAATGAAAAGTCTGAACCAACTCTCCTAAGCTTTTAACATACTCTACCAAAGAGATTTGTTGTTAAAGGTGTTAAGATGGCTATTAGACTTGTCATTAATGATTGCTTCCTAAACATTCAACCAAAGAGATTTGATGCTTGAGTTTTGGAAGTGAATAAGCATTCATCTAGAGATAGAGTTTGTTTACTCTTGTGTCTAGGTCTAAGGTAGATAGATTGATTGAAAGCTGACACTTTTAGATTAAGTTTGATCACCCAAGGTCTAAATCCCTTATCCCATGAGTCATTTACTCTCATAATCTACAGAAAGTTTCTTGCTTTATTGCATTTTTATTCCTATTTTAGTATCATCTCTCATCTCATCTTGATAGCATTTAGCTTAAGCATGGTCTTGCATTCCTAGTGCTTCGCATTCTCTTAGAATTGGATTGACATCCTTTATACTTCAACATTTGAATAGGATCTTAGCAAAATCCTGTTATCAATGAGGCGCGGCGATCGAAGGAAACTTAAGTATGGGGCGTGGCGATCGAAGGAAACTTCCAAGCAGCGCGACTGTCTCGCTTCAAGGCCGAGGAGGCCAAGAGGGAACTTTTCCGATACCGGCAGGAGGTTGAAGAGAAAACCCGTAAACAGGCCGAACTTCACTCTCGAGCCCTCATACGCGCGGAAAGAAAGGAAAGGAGAACGGTTGCCGCTGAGATGAGGCAGAGGGCCGGAATTTTTGCCACTGAGTTCGAGAGCTTAAAGGAAGCTAAGGAATTTGTAGGTGACTTCTGCGAGTGCCGAGGCTTGGTTGGTACCCTTCACACGACGCAGGGCAAGGACTTCTCCTTTCCCACCGAGGTCGCCGAGATGAATGTTCTCATGAGGGACTGTGCGGACGCTCAATCCTTGGTTCCTCCAATTGAGGGAAGGGTCCGAAAGCTCTGGGATCCTATCGAGGTTTCGGAGGATACGGTGGAAACGGGCGCATGCGGAGAGGCCGGGGGCGGAGACCAAGAGGTAGATCACCCGCGGACCTGTTCGGGATTTCCCTCTCCGGGTATTGTGAATTAGATTTCGATTTCTGAAGTCTTCTGGGATTATATCCCTTTTATTGCGTTTGCTGTGTGCTAGGCCGAGTGTGGCCGTTTATCTGTTTTATGCCGCAACCGTAGGAGGTCGCGTAACTTTATGTATATAGGGGCTGGCCGCTTGTGGATTTGAATCCCTGCCGCTTTTGCGGCTTTTATGAAGATTTTCTCGAAATTTTCGTTTTATGATTTGATTTATACTTTCGTCAAGTGTAGAGGGTAGAATGCGAGTAGTCACTTCGTATTCTAACTCTTATTTTGTCGCTTGGTCCGTATGCTGCTTTTTAGTGAGCATTTTAGGTGTAAACGATAAGAGACATGTTTTGCGGTTTTGGCGGGAAACCGCGTTTTTGCGGTTTTGGCCGAAAATTGTGTTTTGCGGTTTTGGCGGAAAATGTGTTTTTGCGGTTTTGGCGGGAAAACGCGTTTTTGCGGTTTTGGCGGGAAATCCCGTTTTGGCGGCAAACACGTTTTTGCGGTTTTGGCGGAAAATCGCGTTTTTGCGTTTTTGGCGGAAAACGTGTTTTTGCGGTTTTCGCGGGAAAACGTGTTTTTACGGTTTTGGCGGAAATCGCGGTTTTGCGGTTTTGGTAGAAAAACGTGTTTTTGCGGTTTTGGCGAGAAATCGCGTTTTTATGGTTTTGGCAGGAAAACGAGATTTTTTGGTTTTGGCGGGAAAACGAGATTTTTTGGTTTTGATGGGAAAACACGTTTTTGCGGTTTTGGCGAGAAAACGAGATTTTTTCGGTTTTGGCTGGAAAATGCATTTTTGGCGGGAAAATGATTTTTTGGCGGGAAACATGTTTTTGCGAGAAAACGAGATTTTTCAGTTTTGGCGGGAAAATGAATTTTTTGGTTTTGACGGAAAAAATGTTTTGTGCTTTTGTCAATTTTTACGTGGAACATAATGATATTATGTTTAGGTTTATACTTTGTGAATTATATTAGGGGCATAATAGACATTATACCATTTTGAATGAACCATCTTCATTCAAATATGATCCAAATTGGTTCATTTGAATGAACTTTAAAATTAAGCCTAGATTTCCAAAAGTCATCCGAATGATCCATCTGAATGAATTGTAATTTTAGTATCTAAACAAACAAAACTCTCATCTTCATTCAAATGGCTCATCCGGATGGAGAAACAAACATGCCCTAAGTAGCACGGTGTTTATATATAAATTCATACATTTACTAATGTGACCAAGATATTGGTAAACTACACAGGTTGGTCTACACAGACACTGGGCTTCAATCAGCAGCTCCGCTTCTGAAGGGATATGCCAAGGTTAAGAGCCTGACTATATCCGAGCTTAATGAGTTTGTCATGACTGCTCCATCCCAGGTAATATCTCTAACCTCAGATGATCTAAAACCACGTGATTGATACCATTGAAATGGTTATGTTATTCCACCATGTAGAACCTTATAGCAAACGAAGCTGGTCATATGCTGGTAAGTTACACTCTTAACTCTCGGAATCGTCTTCCCCGTGTAAGTACTAACACGTGCAGTTTTAGTTTTACAACTAGGCTGGAGATGGTGTTAACCTTAGTCAGGGTTAGTGCATACAACTTCACTGCAAGTCATTAGACTTTCACAATCACACAAATTCTTAACGGACGTGATCGTGCACCGCTTCCTGATTTCGTTGATACTGTGAGTGCTATGATTGTTTCGTCTTTGATATTTTTAAGTACTGTAAATTAACATAGAATATTGGACATGTTCAGGGAGACAACGTGAACAAGAGGGGAGGACACACCAGTTGACGGAATGGTTCTTGCTAAGGCTGAAACTGGGGGTGGCAGTCGGCAGGCAGCACCAGATGCGGTATCAGACCCAGATGGAGATCCACAGAAGCCTTAAGCCAGAGCAGCTTCGAAAATGGTGAAGAAGTCGTGTCTAGCTTAGTGCTTTGTCATCAGATTTGCTTTGGCAATGGTTGGTTTTTAATATTAAAGATGTGGTGTTTACTTCTGCTTTTTCCCTTTTTTTAACTTTCTCAACACTCAGCATTTTCTGAATTTTCTAAAAAAAATATGTTTGGTCTGACAGTTTCTACGATTGTTTAAGGTTATACAAACCTTAATGTTTTCCCCAAGGATTCTACACATTATCAGGAAAATATACAGTGTTGTAAATTTAAGGGGAAGAGTCCATTAAATTACGTAGAGACTTATTGGAAACAAACCATCTTATATAATAAAGTAGACTTTTTTATCTCCATAGGGGGAAAAATGCCATGTGTCATCATCATTTAATTCTTTTTATATTGAGTCATTAAAATTATTTATATGCAAATTTATTTAATTAAGATGTTGAGACCCAAATCCAAAATTTTTGACAACTAAGCCCAATATTTTACATACTTCTTTTTTTTACTGTTATCGTGTATTCATATCTATGTTCCACCTGCAAAACTTTTACTGAATTATAACGTTTCCGTGTCACTGAAACATGCTCATCAAGTCTGGCCATTAACTCTTTCATTGAAGATATCTCTCATGACGTTGATTTTAAAAACTTTTTTCCTAATTTCATAGATGCTAATAAATAGGAATGCAAATAATCAAACTTTTCCTGCTTCACCAGATTCAACCTTCTGCTTCCTTACACACATGTGCCGCCACAATGGTTTCATCCTACATCCTTTTTTCTAAGTTGAAGTTCGGTTGTTGCTCTCAGATGGTGGTTACACGTCTTTTCCGTCTCTGGAAAACATGCAATCTTAAGAAAGTAGAGTTATGGGAGTTCACGAATGCCATCAAGAAATCTTATAACGAATGCCAATAAAAATCTTACAAAAATGCAATTCATATAAAATATTCAACAACAAATAAAATATTTATTTTCAAATAAAAAATAAAATACAATTTATAACGTTAAACTGTTAATCTTAAAACAACAAATGCAAAGTTATTGAAATTTAATATGTTTTACATCAGAGACTTTACTATTATATACAAAACATATTATTGAAAAACACAAACACAAAATATATTAACCTATAACCTATTATGATATAACATAATAAAAACATTAAATAATGTTCTTAACAAATAGAGATGACCACATAATTACATCATCCAAAAAAATTTACTCAACAACAATAAATATCAAAAATTTTAAAAATTTAATACTAAGATTTAAGATTAAAAATACATTGTACCAACTTCGAATGTATCTTTACGATCAATATACATCTGATTGGTTAAATCGATATAGTCACAACTTCTTAATTTTGACAAATCCAGAGCGAGAAGAAACTAGCGGTTAATATAACACCTGTGATTATTTGAAATTATCATCATAAGCACCGCTCACAAAATATAATTCATAGAAATCAACCTAGAAAAGTCCAAAGCATCAAACTATTATAACACCTCCCCATCATCCCAATATACAAAACTAGGTCTGGGCATAAATCTCAAACCCGAACCCGATCCGAAGTAAGAATATCGGTTAAGTTATGGATCTAGCCAAAAACAAAATTAATTTCATTTACTTTGGGTTATCGGTTTGGTTCCATTTTAGCCGATAACTGAAGAGTAACCCAAGTTGAACCGAACAAATACAAAGCTGATAGTATAAAACGTGACAAAAAAAATCATCTTATTCCAAATGAGATGACGCAAAATAAAAGATAAATAAAAATGCAGTTTATATAACTAGCATAGATTTATCAATTTAAGTTTTTAGGCATCTTCACTATCATATCTAATTATTGATATATATATATATATAATGTGAAAAGTAATATTTTCACAACATAATATATATATGTATATATACATATAAATATATATGTATAAACTCTAATTTAATATAATCATTGTAAGATGAAGTCCAGATTTATAAATTTTTTAAATCATAATTTAAATTAATAAGTTTCAATTAAATAATAAACAATTCAGCTATTACACTTTCAAACTCTCATGCATATATTTAAACTTAAATTTCTTTCATGGTAACTTTGCAAAGACTACAATCAAATTAATAAATTCCATAAAATCATATACATATTTTGTTTTCTAAAATACTGTTGAGAAATGTTCTAAATAATAAAATTATAGTCAAATCATAACAATATTAGTAAAACCGGCGCGTAGCGCCGGCAAACCCCTAGTTATAAATAGTTCGAAGTGAAATGAAAAATTGGAAGCAAACCGTTATAAATAGTTTTGACTGAAATGACTATGTTTACAACTCAGCCAATTAAACATCATAACTGGAATTTAATTGATTTTTGTTCATTTATCTCTTCACCTTATATATAAATTCCAGTAAAATAATAGATACTATAATTTTTGGATTGCGTAAGACAAAAGCATATTAAATTCCAGTAAAATAATAGATACCATAATTTTTTATAATAGATTATAAGACATATATTAAAATAAACCTGCTAAATATATAATCATGATCGTTTAAATATATTGTAA
This sequence comes from Raphanus raphanistrum subsp. raphanistrum, assembly GCA_019706035.1. Taxonomy (NCBI): domain Eukaryota; kingdom Viridiplantae; phylum Streptophyta; class Magnoliopsida; order Brassicales; family Brassicaceae; genus Raphanus; species Raphanus raphanistrum. The sequence continues at coordinate 1,118,964 of JACZFZ010000011.1, read as the reverse complement.
AGAAACCAAACATTTATATTGCTAAGTATATTCTATAGACGAAGAGACCTTTTATCTAGGACAACATCTCCTATGTTATAAGTTAAGTTAAATCGTGTTTGCAAAACTCAAAACTAAATAAAGTTTTGGGAAACAACAAACCGAAAACACCACTGCATAGCTCAAAATATAGAACTACACTTTTGAGATGAAATATTAAAAATATAATAACACATATCACATAAAATACTGGAAAAGAACAAAAAGAAACATATAAAATACATGGGTTAATTTGCTCAATATTCATATGGGCTCTGACAATTAAGAATATAGCCATGCAAGGAAAAGTCTGTCAATTTGCACCGTAATAAAACATTATAATCTTTCATGGAGAGTGAGCATAACAGTGAGTGTGTGTATTTCAAACGCCGAACTATATACTATTCTATATATACATAGATATAGAATAGATTATTCCAAAAACATAAATGTAAATCCTAAACCCCAAACTGTAAACTTTAAACCCAAATCTTAAATCCTAAACCCTAAACCTAAAACTAAACCCTAAACCCAAACCATATACCCTAAACCCAAACCATATACCCTAAACCCAAACCCAAACCCGAACCATATACCCTAAACCATAAACTCTAAACCCAAATTCTAAAACATAAATCCAAATTATATACTCTAAACCCAAACCCTAAACCCAAACTATATACTCAAACCATATACCCTAAACTCAAACCATATACCCTAAACCATAAACCCTAAACCCAAATTCTGAACCATAAACCCAAATTATATACTCTAAACCCAAACCCTAAACCCAAACTATATACTCAAACCATATACCCTAAACCCTAAACCCTAACCAAACCATTATCCATTACGTGACTATGTTATACATATTATGGTATGGAAAACTCGACACACCCACAAACTTTGTATATAGGAAATTTTCTAAAATTTCTTTAGAGAGAGAGAGCTGATGAGTGGCGACGGTGTTGGAGAACAAAACAATGTAACTGATCAAGTAGTGAGTAAGAAAAATTAGGAAGCAGAGATGGAGATATAAAGTGCAAAAAAAAAGAAAAAGAAATATATCATACTATACTGTAATTTAAAATACAGTATAGTATGAGAGAGAGAGAGAAAGAGAGAAAGAGAAACCCTAAACCCAAATCATATAGTATAGGCAAATACAAATAAACAAACACAAATCCATATACCCTAAACCCAAATCTAAACTCAAACCCTAAACCCAAATCATATACCCTAAACCCAAACCCTAAACCATACACCCTAAACCCAAATTATGAACCATAAACCCAAACCATATACCCTAAACCCAAACCATATACCCTAAACCATATACTCTAAACCCAAACCCTAATCATAAACTCTAAACCCAAATTTTTATCCATTACGTGACGACTATACTATACATATTATGGTATGGAATACTCGACACACCCACAAAATTTGTATATATGAAATTCTTTAAAATTTCTTTAGAGAGAGATGATAATTTTTAATAAGTATATGACAAATTTTTTAATAAATATCTATATTTTTAATAAGTATATGACAAATTCAAATTATAATTTTTTAAACTTGTAAAGTGAATTAAAAAAGAGAGGTGAAAGTGAGAAAGGGTAATATGGCAAATAATGCATAAATATCATAGCCTAATTGTTCTTATGGTTAGAGACTTGGTTTAAATCCTACTATGTATATGCATCCAAATTTCCCAAAATACATCCACAATTAACTTATAAGCAAATATTTGCTACTCTAATTTCTCACCTCAAATACAAAATAATTACCTGAAAAAAAAATTATCAAATCCAATCTGATATGTGCACATACTAAAATTACATTATATTTTTGAATAAATGTCAAATTTATTCAACCAAAAATGAATATTTTACAAAGAATGTGTCTTTTCTTAGCAATCTAAAATTGTCATATTACCATAGTGGCCCTGAGATTTTGGGGAACATGTAAAAAAAATTGTTATCAGTTTGGGGGTTTAAAAAAATTTTGAAGACTTATTTTTATGTAGTTTTTTAAAAAAAAAAATTGGGACTGTTGCAAATGTTTTACTTAGCATGGCCGAGAGCGGCTCTGCATATTACATTCAGAAATTACATCATCACATCCATCTTGATTAATAATTCACACAAACTTCTACACAACATCACATAATAAACATTAAAAATAATAGAAAAAACAAAAGAAATCATTTCTGTTTATAGACTAATAACTATAAGGAGGGTGTATTCAACCGAAAGTTTGAGGTGATTTGTATTAAAATGATAAATCTATTGTTATTCAAACATGAATTTTAAAAATTCATTTAAAATCCACTGTTATTGAACTTGCCATTTCGTAAAGTACTCCGAAATCCACTGTTATTGAAAATATTTTAAGTTGTGGAGTTTTAAAGTTTGAGGTGATTTTAGGGCGTTTGTGTGGTGTTTCTTAGTTAAAAATAAAAATAAAACTCAAATCCCATGATTTTAGGTGATATTCTAGGATATTTTAATAAAAATCAACTAAATCTCTGCAACTTATTAAAATCATCTAAAACTCTATTAAAAATCAAATCACATCAAATGTTAAATTGAATACACCCCCTAAAAGAATGAAGAAACAAAGAATAACGAACGTTCTGAACATGGGTCAATCATATCCAAGTTCCTCTAATAAAGCAATGTGAAGAACAAATTTGCAAAAAAAAAAAAAACCAATGTGAAGAACAAACAAAAAGTCAAGGAATAAACACAACCCAAATAAAATGATCAAATATTTCCACCAAATACATAGCCAATGACGTTGTCAAGAAAAATACATAGCCAATAAATTCGTAATTTTAACAGTTAACTCCTAATTCAAAAACCTAACAAACCCCTATCAGTATTAAATGTAGGACTTGCAAAACAAACCAATAACAATGTTTGTCAAATCAAGAATGTGTTCGTTGATGTTTTTTCCCCCTAATTTTTGGTGACTATTTTACGAAAAAAAAAAAGAAATTCAAAGGATCGAGGAAAACTGCAAGATTCAATATAAGACGTCCCAACATACATAAATTTTCAAAGAGTGATCAATTTACGAAGTATCAATTTTATGTGCTTCCAAATGACAAGAAATACCGACTAAGACCTCATCCTTATACCTTATTCATTCAGGTCAATTGAAAATATCCCATTTAAGGAAAATGTAGAGGAAATACATTCTAAAGGAATTTAGGTTCAAACTTATGGTGATCTTAGAATGCCTTTCCTCAGAAAAAAAAAACATATGGTGATCTGCTACGTTTAGCCGCTAACAATATACCTATACAATAATATTGTGGCTACATCTTTGGTTTAGTTTATTTAAATTTAAGAGTCATTTAGCTCAATATACATAGAATGAAAAATAATTAGGTAAGTGGTAAGATATTATTGTATTTGCATAAACGGTAAAGCAAGAGTGGTGAAATTTACGTGCATCTCCTTTTTGTCTTGTGAAACCTCTATTTTAAAACAGAAGTTGTGGGGTAATATTTTTTTATTAATAATATTTCATTAATTCTTTCCAAAAAAATGGCAAATCTAACAAACATATAATTAACAATACAGCGGAGAAGTCGAGAGAGGGAAAAGGGACAATGGATATCACTACGGCTCCGATTGAATATGATGGCTTCCAAATCAAATTATCGGAGATTACACCGTTGCGGAGAGTCTAAGACCAGCGGAACGACCGTCGTCGATGTATGGCCGAGGAGTGATGGAAAGATCTATGGCCGAGGAGTGATGGAAGAAACGGCTACGGCATGAAAAAAATGTGACGGCGGTGGTCCTGAATGAAATTGGAACGGCGGTGGTCCGGAAGATACTACGACGGCGGAGGTCCGGAAGGAATTGCGACGGCGGTGATCCTGAAAGAAACTGCGACGCGGTGGTTGTGAGAGAAACTGAGACGGCGGTGATGGTCGAGAATAAGCAGTGATGTTAATGGGAGTAGAGGATTGTCAGCAAAGATGGTTGTGTAAAGGAGTTGTGTTTTCCGGAAAGAAAAAAAACAGATCTGAAAAAGAGTCAGTTTTTAGTTTGATTGTAATTGTAGTGTCGTAGCTCTTGACGAGGAAGAGCGTCTAAGAAAAAAGGAAAAAATGTTATTTTTCTTAGATAGTTAAAGTAGGTTGCGTGCGTAAAAATAGGGATAGAGCAGGTATATTTGAAATAGAAACAGTACATCTACCACATAGCTAATTATACTTTATTCTATGTATCCTATTTATTCTATGTATATAGGATGCAATTACTCTAAATTTAAAGTAAAAATTTCCCCTAAACCCACAAGTATATGTTACAGGTCAAATATACATAATGCAGTCTGGATATCTTCAAAATCCATAGCAAAAACGGAGGTTGTTATAGACTTAGTTCTGAATAGGTACACATTATAAACAACAAATAAATGTATATAGTAAATTAGAATAAATATTTAACTAATAAATTAAATATAAAATTCTCCACATTTAGTTTTATTACTGACTTTTCGAACAAAAAAATCTTTTCACTTATTTTTTTGAAATTATATAGAAAATACAGAGTCAAGTGACACACAATAAAAATAATGAAGATAGTTATGCATAAAATTATGAAACAGACTCCTAAAGAAGATAACTGGATTAATAATCACTGGTAATGAACCAAAATAAATTATAGAAACTGTTTTTTTCATGTACTCATAATCTGTTATACAATTAGTATTATTAACAATAGTTTTTCAAAGTTTATAAACACTTCAAGTTTAGCATTAAGCAAATGTCGATGTCAACTTCTGAAGATTTTTAGCGACATTTTGAGTATTGTTCTACAATGGACAGCATTTATCAAAATATCATTTGTAAGTGGCATCAACTTATATAGATTCTAAATACCATAAAATATTCCAAAACCGTAACTTAGAGCTCAATTGTAAATAAAAAGTGCAAACTCACTGATTACAAACAAAAAAATATATAAATTTGTGAATATCTACTATGAAAGAAGAGTGATGTGGTATGTTCTCAGACTTTGCAAGTGTAATACACTAGGTGTTTTCCTGCACCATGTGCAGTAAAATTTTTTTAAAATATTTTCTAACAGATAAACATAAATTATATTTATTTTTTTATTAATATTATAAATTTTCTTTTTCTTATTAATATTTTAATATAAATTTGACTTAACTGAATATTAAAATTAAGATAAAAACATTTTTGTTTATTTTGAAATATATTTAAGAATGTGCATGTATATATTTAAAATTATAATCTTAGGTAGATTTTTCTATCTATTTATTTTAATTAAATATATTAAATAAATATGTAAAATTGCATAATTGTCAAAAATTAAAATTAAACAATATTTATAAAATCTGTAGATATATATAAGAAACTAATGATTTTACGATTTAATTTGATTTTATGATTTATTTTTTGTAATTTTATAAAAATATGTATATATTTTTGAAATATTTTTAATTTAAATGATATTTTGAAATTTGAAATGTCATAATTGAATATATTTATTTTAATGATGATTTATGAGTTATTACCATATTTTAAAAAAGTCCAAAAATATAAATCGAAAATAAATGTAATATATGAGTTATTACCATATTTAAAAAAATTTACCAAAAATATAAATTAACATTAAGTATAATTGTCCATGTCATATTAATCTATAAGACATGTTATCAATTTTATTAGCCATGTCATATTATTTTTGTGAGAATGATTGTAGAGAAGACATGTGGCAAAAATTGTCCATGTCATATTAATCTATAAGACATGTCATCAATTTTAGTAGCCATGTCATATTATTTTTGTGAGAATGATTGTAGAGAAGACATGTGGCAAAATCACTTCTCAAATATAGTCTAGGGGATGGTTCATTTCTATTGTAACCAACTGGACTTTACCTATGATTAGTAATTTGTTTGCATGATAGTCCAATGTATAAGATAAAAAAAATATTTGGATAATAACTTAGATTAACTATTCTTTATTTATTTCACATTTGCTCATTTTTCATATATATTTTAGATAGTAAAAATGATAAATTTCAGTTTTATTAATTTCTAATTCAATATATAATTTTTTTCTCATCCAATATATGTTTTAAATTTTTATAAAAAGGGAAGTAATATATGTGTATTATACATATATATATATATATATCTATATATATATTAATACATTGATATTCGTCTAACCCTCGGACATACATTGATATTCGTGTAATTCCAGGCATAGCCCGGACAAAATCTCTAGTATATATAAAGGAGACTTCGCAGTCCGTTCCTGCGTCCACATCAGCAATCACCTAAGGGCTTTTTTTGCCACGTGGAATCTCGAGTTTCTTCTTTACATATTTACAGAGCTCTCTATTTGGATTATTTACAGCTTGCAAAAATCCTTTAACTGGCCCAAAACGTTTCTTGAAAGGGTGAATTTGCTGAATATTCATAAGAGGCAAAAGAATGAAGAATATAGCCATACTACAGTAATTCAAGATGGATGGGACAATTTACACAAAATATGACCAAAATCTCCTTCCAAGTGCGTGCACGTAATGTTGAAATCCCAAAGATAAAATTGGCATACTATACTACACAGTATATAGTATAGTCACACGAATAATTTTATTCTAAATATACTATATTTCATTTAGAGTAATATGAAAATTGATGTTGGTTACCAACATAATGAAACACAATCAAATAAACCTTAAACCTGCTACCTAAACTCAAACTCTAAACTCAAACTCTAAACTCTAAATCCAAACGGTAGACCCTTAAACCCTAAATCCAAACTGTATACCATAAACCCAAACCCTAAATCCAAATTCTTAACCCAAACCCTAAATCCAAATTCTTAACCCAAACCGTAAACCATAACGGAACTACCCAAACTCTAAACCCAAACGCTAAAACTTAAACCCAAACCTTTAACACAAATTATTAACCCAAACCGTAGATCCAAACGGAGCTACCTAAACCCTAAACCCTCTTAAGCCCAAACTCTAAACCCAAACCACAAACTCTTAACCCAAACTCTAAACCTAAATTGTAAAACAAAACCATCGCCCATAACGGCGCTATCCAAACCCTAATCTTGAAGGTCTAAACCTTAAACTCAAACCGTAGATCCTAAATCCAAAATCTAAACCCTAAACCCTAAACCCCCATAAACCCAAAATCTAAACCCTAAACCCAAACCGTAAACCCTAAACCCAAACCGTAAACCATTAACCCAAACCCTAAACCCAAACCATCTCCCATAACAGAGAGGAAAAATATTATAATATACTATACTATGTTTATAAATAAAATAGTAATTTATAATGTTTACAATATATTATACATGATTATGTTAGTTGCTGGAGAAGAAAAATGAAATATCAAAGAAATTATATATTCCTAAAAATTGTTTTAAGAAACAAGTGTTGATTATAAATTTTTAAAAAATATTGTATTCATAATAAAAATATAGATTTATCACAAATATATGAATTTTGTTATAAACATGGACTATTCTATAAAGGTAATATAGAATAGAACATCCTGTTCGTTAACAATAACTTACACATTTCAAAGAAATTTTTTATATCCGTTTGAAAAAATTTAAAATATGGCACATGTAAAATAAATTATATGTTTTTATTATTATTAATATTTAGCTGAATCTGATTAATTTAAACCCCACAGATGAAACAAAATTAAAAGGGAGAGGAGAAAAGGAAAAAAAGAAAATAAAAAAACAAATTAATCAAGCTTTCTAATTGGTCAAGGACAGAAAATGTAATATTACATAAAATATACAGTATATTCTAGCTATGTTGTTACTATGTGCATTCCCTTAATTTTTTTTCTACTATGGACATGCTCCTACATGTTCCCCTTCTTGAAACCATTAACCTGCGCAGCCACGTCCTATCATCTTCCTCCTACTTGTGAAACCCAGAATTACCTGCCGCTCCTGATCTCTTTTGTAACGGCCTGTCTGAATGATTGTGCTTCATCAAATCCATGTTAATGGCTTTTACCATCAAAACCTACTTGCCGATACAATTTCCCTGTCTTCACACTAAATATATCACTCTGTTATATAGATTCACTATTGCCCCAAATACAGTCTAGAAAAATCCTTCACCTCCATGGCCAACAAATCGGCAATATCATCCTCCACGATTCACTATGCTCTGTTCTTCAGATACCTTCTTCCCAAGCTTCTACTGAGATCATCCATTTTTGGGAATCCCAAAACACAGTAAGAGGATGAATGCTTATTGGTCTGGATATAAGGAAAAGAGGAGGCGGATTCAAAATGCAGGTTCTTTTAGTTACTGAAAAGACATTTGGTTTGTGAGATTATTAACAAAGCAATAGATGTCGTAAAAGCTTAACAGATCTGATACAACGAGATTTAATTTCTTAAATTTGGTTGATTTTCAGGTGTAAATGAGCTTTAGGTTGTGTGACCTCAAGGGCTCAATAATCAACTTCAAGCATCAACGCCAAACTTCTTTGAACCAAACTATTCGCATTCTTTCAAGTTCGGCTGTATTCTGAGCTAAAACCTTATTTTGGTATTTTTCAGATTTATAGGAACTTATGGCCGAAACATGGAAGACTTAGACCATCTTCCATGTATTTCTCTATTTTTATCTTTAAAATAGAGGATCTCTAAAATAGAGATGTGTTTCTCTCCAATGTATTCTTCTATTTTTACCTCTAGAAAGGATTATTCTCGAAAGATTCTATTTTTATTTTACAACAAGTATCTTTTATTTTTAAAAGTTGCAAATCAACCCTATTCAAATTTACTTTTATAAGATTTTCATACATTTTTAACTTTGTTTAAACAAAAGTTTCACTAAAAAGATTGTTAGTTAAATTAAAAGTGTTATTTTATGTTTATAAAAACTGTATTTTCTTATAAAAATAATTGTTTTTGATATAATTATAAAAGTTTAAAAATTAAAGAACTGTTTTGAAATAAAAAAAAAGTATGCCTCTATAATAGAGGAATGCTATTTTTTCCTCTATTTATAGATTTGAAAGTAGCATTCCTCTATTATAGGGGTGGATATAACAATGGGTTGGAACACTTTTTACTCTATTATAGCATTTGGAGGTGAATATAGCAATAGATTAGAGATTTTCTTAACCATATATCGAGGATAGCGCTTGCTTCAATTTGTAGAAAGAACGCTGAGATGGAAACATCCCTCCTATTGCACTATCTACACTCAGTGAGAATACACTTTCCCCTTCAAAATTTACCTTTTTGAACTTAACCCTGAAGAAAAGGAAAAACTACACAATGGAATTCATTGGTTTGATTCACATTTTTCCATTTTCTGTGGATTCAAAGTTTTTTTTTCTGCAAATCCAAGAACCTTATCATAGCTTTGTTTTGGTTCCTTAGCAGTGGTTCGATGATTGACGTTTTCAACACTTCCGTCTGCGAGACTGGAGCCGGAAACCATATTCTTGGAGCTCTCTTTGTTGATCTCGAGCTCAGCCTTTCCTTCTTGAGCAGCTTATCCCCGGCAACAACTTCGCCAATGGTGAGTAAACAATTTCCTTCTCTCTTTCCTCTTAATGATTCTTCAAATGATGATTAGAAGTAAATAATCTTTAAATACAAAAAGAAAATTCTTTAAGGGAAGCCTGAAACAAACTTCTCTCTTCAAATAGAAACATCAGATTTCTCCAGACGCAAGAAAGTGACGTGTTGTGAGAATTTAGTTGATATGATCTGTTTCTACTGTTAAAATGTACATTTAGTAGGTCACATTGTAAATTAATGTTATTAAGCTTCTCGCATTTCCAGCTACATTACAAGAAATATCGGTATTAGTAGCGCCGTTTTTCGTTTTGGTAGCGAAAACACTAACGCTATAACAGCCGCAGATATGGTAGAACCCCCCCCCCCCCCCATATCATAGCGTTTTTCGTGTGCTATAATAAATAGAGATATCACAGCGTTTAAGTTTCGCTATTTTAAAAGTTTATAATAGCATCATCATTTTGCTATTATATGATTTTCTATGGCATTTTCCATGTGTCATGACTTCATTTACAATGACATAGATATAATGCTATAATTAAAATAAAATAATTAAAAATAATTAAATCATATTATTATAATTTAATTAATTACAATAATTAAAAATGTAAATAATCAAAATATTATGGCAATTAATTCGTAAATAAAAATTAAATGTTATTTATTATTAAAATCAGTATACAAATAATTAAAGAACACATTAAACCAAAAACTAGTTACAGACATTAAACCAAACCATAATTAACCTAAGGTTTACAAATAAACCCGGTTTACACTGGTTTACACATAAACCCGGTTTCTAAACCAGTTTACACATTAAACCAAAAACCTAATTAAATCTGAAGCTTAATTAACCAAAACCCAATTAACCAAAAATTAGTTAAATCTAAAACCTAAATCTAAGCCGCCACTCCCTTCTCCGTTCATAGTCGTCGTCCTCTTGTTGTCGCCGCCATCTCTATCAAGCTCCGACGTTGCCGTACCTCCTCCTCCATCAAGCTCCTATGCTGATACAGGAAAGAAGGGAAGAGTAGAAGTGTGAAGGAAGGAAGCGTAGAAGTGAAGTAAATAATAAGAAGCAAACGGCGTCGTTTATGGTTAAGTGGCAACGACGTCGTTCAACTCAAACGACTACAGAAAATATCTCGTTATAAGTCTCTTTTTAGAAAGCTTTTTCATTATCCAGAAATTCAAAAAGAAGTTTGTTATTCTCTCTCTCTAAAACTCTGTGTGATGATTTGAGGTGTGGAGATCGATTTGTGATTCTTCACACTGAGTAAGGATCGGCGTTTCATGAACGTTGGATTATGTATTGGTTACGCTTTGGTATTAATCGGAGTATACGTTTTTCGTTATTAAAGGTATCAGAGCTTCGTCGTTTTCTCGGAGCTGAAGATGGAGACTAGATCGCAGACGTTGATGAATGAAGCGGCGTTTCGTGAGGCGGAAGGTTCGTTTGGTTCGAGGATTGCTGTGTTGGAAGAGAAGATGGAAGATCAAGCTGAGAAACTCAACCTCAAGTTAGATCAACATATCGCAGAGATTTTTGAGTCGATTCACTTGATTTCGTTTCAGAAGGGGCAGAACGCTTTGGGTGATGATCACAAATCTGACGATCGCAAGTCTGATCATCCATCGCCGTTGTCGTACGAGTCAGCGAAAGGTAGATCTGGTAACGCTAATCACTACTCTGGTAGAACTCGTTTAGCGAAGCTTGATTTTCCGAGGTTTAGCGGTGAGAACATGAAGGAGTGGTTATCTAAGGTTGAGTAGTTCTATTCGATCGATATGACTCCTGATGATTTGAAAGTAGGATTAGCATCTATGCATTTTGATGGCTTAGCTTCGGCTTGGCATCAATCCTTGATGCAATCAGAAGAAGGACCGGATTTGTTGTATGATTGGGTGACATACAGGATGTTGTTGGTGGAGCGTTTTGAAGATGTACTGGATGATCCAATCGCTGAGCTGAAAGAGTTGAAAGATACTGATGGGATGGTGGATTATCATGGGAAGTTTGAGTTGATTCAGGTACGTGTGAAGCTTTCTGAGGCGTACTTGGTGAGTGCTTATCTGGCAGGATTACGCACTGATACACAGATGCATGTTCGCATGTTTCAACCTCAAACAGTGCGTCAGTGTCTTATGCTGGGTCGTTTATATGAGAAGGCTCATCCTAAGAAACCTTTTCAGTCCACTTGGTCTCAAACGAAACCAGTGAACAACAGTAAAGGTATCTTACCGTACAAGAAGGAGACGAGCTCCAGTGGTAATCAAAGAGAGAAGCATGAGAAGTTACCTTGGAAGCCTCTGTCACAGGAAGAGATGAGTAAGAGAAGGGCGGATGGATTGTGTTACTTTTGCGATGAGAAGTATACTCCAGGACACTATTTGAAGCATAAGAAGACTTAATTGTTTATGCTTGACGTGGAGGAGGAAGAAGTGGAGATTGTGGAGCAAGAACAAACAGTTGAGGAAGAAGCTTGTGACTGTGCTCACATCTCTGTTAACGCAGTTTCTGGAACATCGGGGTATCGAACCATGCGAGTTAAAGGGGTTTCAGGGAAGCGTTCTATCTTTGTGTTGGTGGACTCTGGGTCCACTCACAACTTTATCGATCCACAAGTTGCTGAGAAGTTGGGGTGTACTGTATTACCATCGGTAAAGTCGAGAGTAGTTGTTGCTGATGGAAGGAAATTAGCAGTTTCAGGAACAGTTGAACAATTACAGTGGAATTTTCAACATAATTCCTTCACTGCTGATTTTATGGTTATTCCACTTGGCGGTTGTGATATGGTATTGGGAGTTCAATGGCTGGAGCAGTGGGGACCAATTACTTGGGACATCCAACAGCTAACCATGAAGTTTAAACGAGAAGAGAAGTATGTGTTGTTACATGGGATTAAGGATGGTTCTGTTCGCGCAATGAAGGCTCAGAAACTGAACCATTATGCAGAGGAGGAAGTACAGTTGTCTATGCTATATGTTCAACCTATAGGCGAGACAGCTTCTGGTTCTCTGTGTACAGTGGAGGCAGTAGAAGATCAGGGTGAGATGATATCAGAGATAGCGGCGTTGTTGACAGAATTTAAAGATATCTTTGAGGAACCGAAGTCACTTCCGCCATTCAGGGAACACCATAACCACAAAATCCCCTTATTGGAAGGTTCTAATCCTGTCAATCAGCGTCCATATCATTATGCGTTGCATCAGAAGAACGAAATTGACAAGATGGTTCAAGAGCTACTGATTGCAGGAACGATACAAAATAGTTCAAGCTCTTATGCATCTCTGGTAGTTCTGGTGAAGAAGAAGGATGGAAGTTGGCGTCTTTGTGTGGATTATCGTGGTCTTAACATGATGATGGTGAAGGATAGGTTTCCCATTCCTTTGATCGAGGACTTAATGGATGAGTTGGGAGGATCCAAAATATATTCCAAGATCGATCTCAGGGCTGGCTATCATCAAGTCAGAATGGATCCTAGCGACATCCACAAGACTGCATTCAAGACTCACAGTGGTCACTATGAGTATTTAGTTATGCCTTTTGGCTTAACTAACGCTCCTGCCACATTTCAAGGCCTGATGAATGCAGTGTTTCGGGAGTTGTTGAGGAAGGGAGTGCTGATATTCTTTGATGATATTCTTGTATACAGCTCATCGATGGAAGCTCATGTGAAACACTTGCGTCGAGTCTTTGAGCTTATGCGTGCACATAAGTTGTTTGCGAAGAGAAGTAAATGTGCATTTGCTACTACTAAGGTGGAGTATTTGGGACACTATATTCAGGCAGAAGGGGTATCTACTGATCCGCAGAAGGTGAAGGCGGTGAAAGAGTGGCCTGTTCCATCTAATCTCAAGAAGTTAAGAGGGTTTCTTGGCTTAGTAGGCTATTACAGAAGGTTTGTGCAGAGCTTTGGAGGTATTGCGAGACCTCTGACTATGTTAACTAAGAAGGATTGTTTTGATTGGTCTGAAGAGTCGGAGTTGGCGTTTGAAAATCTTAAGAAGGCACTTTGTGAAGCTCCTGTGTTGGCTCTACCCCGTTTTGATAAACCTTTTGTGGTTGAAACTGATGCTTGTGGCCATGGAATTGGAGCAGCGTTGATGCAGGAAGGTCATCCGGTTGCTTATATCAGTAGACATTTGAAAGGGAAGCAGTTGAACTTATCCATCTATGAGAAGGAGTTATTAGCAGTGGTGTTTGCGGTTCAAAAGTGGCGTCATTATCTGCTACCGAATCATTTCATTATCAAAACAGACCAAAAGAGCCTTAAATATTTGTTGGAACAGAGACTTAACACTCCAATCCAACAACAGTGGTTGCCAAAGCTTTTGGAGTTTGACTATGAGATTCAATACCGACAGGGTAAGGAGAATGTGGTTGCAGATGCCTTGTCGCGTGTGGATGGTTCGGAGATATTACACATGGCGATGTCGGTTTTGGAATGTGATATTTTGAAACAGATCAAAGACGCTTATGAAGAGGATGTGATGCTTAAACAGTTGATTGTTGATTTGGAAGAAAAACCTGGGAGTAAGAAGAACTTCACGTGGACTCAAGGCATATTAAGAAGGAAGAGTAAGATTGTGGTGCCAGGAAATGGGTCACTTCGTAGTTCTATCTTGCGTTGGCTTCACTGTTTGAGTTCTGGAGGACACTCGGGTCGTGACGTTACTCACCAGAAGGTTAAGAGTTTGTTTTACTGGAAGGGTATGTCTAAGGACATCCAACAGTTCATCAGAGAGTGTCAAGTCTGTCAACAGTGTAAGTACGACACTGCTGCTTACCCTGGTTTGATTCAGCCATTACCTATTCATGAGGCTATCTGGATGGATATTTCGCTTGATTTCATCGACGGTTTTGCCTCTCTCTTTTGGTAAATCGGTGATTTTTGTGGTGGTTGATAGACTGACGAAAGCAGCTCATTTCATCGCTTTAGCTCATCCGTATTCAGCATCCTCTGTCGCTCAAAGTTTCTTGGATAACATTTTCAAGTTACATGGTTTCCCTCGTTCCATTGTAAGTGACCGTGATGCTGTTTTCTTGAGTGAATTTTGGAAGGAGCTGTTCAGTTTGCAAGGAGTGGCTCTTAACATCTCGAGTGCGTATCATCCTCAAAGTGATGGGCAAACAGAGGTGGTCAACAGGTGTGTTGAGACTTACTTGCGATGCATGTGCAGTGACCGTCCTCACCTCTGGAGCAGATGGCTTCCTCTTGCAGAGTTTTGGTACAATACCAATTACCATACGTCTATTCACACAACTCCTTATGAAGCAGTGTATGGTCAAGCTCCTCCGATTCATCTTCCTTATTTACCGGGCGAGTCAAAAGTTGCTGTTGTTGCTAAGTGCTTACAAGATCGGGAAGATATGCTTTTGATGTTGAAGTTTCATTTTCTTCGCGCTCAGCACCGTATGCAACAGTTTGCAGATCAACACAGGACTGATAGGAGTTTTGAGATTGGTGATTGGGTGTATGTGAAGCTTCAACCATATCGACAGAAGTCAGTAGTGCTCCGTTCTAATCAGAAATTGGCCCCGAAGTACTTTGGACCGTATAAAATTGTTGATAAGTGTGGCGCAGTGGCTTATAAGGTGGATCTACCTCCTACTTCTCAGATTCACCCTGTTTTTCACGTGTCGCAGCTGAAGCAAATGATTGGTACGGCTACAACTTCGTCGGAGCTACCTGAGACATTGTCGGATGTATTGCTGAAAGAACCGGAAGCGATTTTAGAGAGGAAGATGGTGAAAAGGCAAGGACGTGCAGCTACGAAGGTCCTGGTGAAGTGGAAGAATGTGCCGAGTGATGAAGCTTCGTGGGAGTTCTTGTTTGACTTGACCCGAAGGTTTCCATCTTTTAAACCTTGAGGTCAAGGTTTCTTAGGGAGGAAGGATTTGATACAGGAAAGGAGGGAAGAGTAGAAGTGTGAAGGAAGGAAGCGTAGAAGTGAAGTAAATAATAAGAAGCAAACGGCGTCGTTTATGGTTAAGTGGCAACGACGTCGTTCAACTCAAACGGCTACAGAAAATATCTCGTTATAAGTCTCTTTTTAGATAGCTTTTTCATTATCCAGAAATTCAAAAAGAAGTTTGTTATTCTCTCTCTCTAAAACTCTGTGTGACGATTTGAGGTGTGGAGATCGATTTGTGATTCTTCACACTGAGTAAGGATCGGCGTTTCATGAACGTTGGATTCTGTATTGGTTACGCTTTGGTATTAATCGGAGTATACGTTTTTCGTTATTATATGCCTTCACCTTATGGTACCAAGAACAAACAAAAATGAATTTCAAAATACAGAGAGAGAGAGAAACAGAGAGTGCGAGGAGAGAGAGTGGTGGTGGTGGTGGAGACCGACGAAGATGGATCTGAGAACCGATGGGGGTGGGGGTGGTGGTGGTGGTGACGAGATCGTCTTCTTCAGCCTCTCGTGTGTTGAATCGACCCTACAAACAAAACAAATAAAATCAGATTCAAACTAATAGAGAGAGACAGAGAGACAGATCAAGCGTCTTCCTCCAGCCATAGCTTGAAGAATCTGCTTTGATTGAGACATAGATGAAGAAGATGAATGAGGAAGAAGATAACAAGCTTTGATTTTGTTGATAAAGATTAAGAGATCGAGAGAGAATCTATGGAGATATGAGTTTTCAGAAAAAAAAAAAAAAGCAAAGAGATAGACAAAAGAGTCTGTCGACAGAGAGAAGAGAGAAAGAGAGAGATAATGGTTAGATTTGGTCCGTTGGATTAAATCTAATCCAATGGTAAAGGAAGTGATCCGGGCAGATTAATATTATTGGTCGATGGCAATTTTCTTATTTCTTTTTTTAGACAGTTTCCTTCTTTTTATTTTTTTGTTGTTTTATCTTTTAGTAGGTTTATATAGTAATTTTTATGTTAGATAATACAAAATTATGATTTTATATTTTTGTTTCATCATTAAAACTTTTTATTTAAATGTTAATAACTGTGATATGTGATATGGTTTAATGTTTTGAGATGTAAAATTATCATAATATATGATTTGAGGTATATATATATATGTAAGGTTTATAGTTTAGATGTATAAAATAAAAGGATAAATTTAAAATTTTGAAAATTCACTTTTATAAGTATTGGATGTTATAAAATTAGGATCTTTTATAATTGATGTTGAAAATATTAGATTAGACTAATGACTTTGTGTTAGAGATAAACATGAAGTTAACTTAAAGAGCAAGTTAAAGCAATCCTAAGAGAGCTAGGATTAGGATAGTTAATACCTAAGAGTTTAGGAAATATATTAGCTATATATATAGATATGCAAGAGTGTTGCATACATTTAAGAGTTTTAGAGTTTGTGTTTGATTGCTTAAGTTTTTGAGAAGTTTTCTTAAGCTAATAAAGAGAGTTCTTTATACTTTGAGTTCTACACAAACATTGAGATAATATTTGGTATCAGAGCCATAATCTGAGCAAGATAATCGAGAGAGATGGGGGATCTAGTTGTAGCATCAAAACCAGGTGGAGGATCATCTTCCATTAAGTGTCCGATGCTGAGTGCTACGAACTATACCGTATGGGCAATTCGTATGCAGCTTTTACTTAACGTTCATGAAGTGTGGGAGGTCGTTGAGGGAGAATCTACCGACAAGAAGAAGAACAATATGGCAACCGCTCTGATTTGTCAATCTATACCAGAAACATTAATCCTGCAACTTGGGGTACTTGGTTCTGCAAAGAAGGTATGGGACGCCATAAAAACTCGCTATGTCGGAGCAGAAAGAGTTCGTGAGGCTCGACTCTGTACACTAATGATAGAGTTTGATCGAATGAAGATGAAAGAAAGTGACAAGATAGATGACTTTGTGGGCAAGATGTCGGAGATAACATCAAAAGCGGCTGCACTAGGAGAAACTATAGAAGAAACAAAGCGTGTCAAGAAACTCTTGGCAAGTTTACCAAGAAAGAAGTATATACTTATGGTGGCTTCTTTAGAACAACTATTGGACCTAAAAACAGCAAACTTTGAAGAGGTTGTGGGACGTTTGAAAACATATGAGGAGAGGATAACTGAAGAAGAGGAGGATACACAAGATCAGAATAAACTCATGTACACGAATGCAGAATCACAGTCTTACGGAGGTGGAAGAGGCAAAGGTGGCAGATACAATAGCAGAGGAAGAGGACGCGGCAGATCAAACTGGGACAATAGATCATATTGGGAGAGTAGAGACACATCTAAGATCACTTGCTTCAGGTGTGATAAGCTAGGACATTATGCGGCAACCTGTCCTGATAGATTGCTAAAACTACAAGAGACAACTGAAAGCAAGGATGAAGACAATACTCAAGTAGCAGATCGACTTATGATGCACGAAATCGTTTATCTTAACGAAAGGAATGTGACACCAAAGGATTTTGAGTCAAACGATGACAATGGCAGAGTGTGGTATCTAGACAACGGAGCTAGTAACCATATGACAGGAAACCTAAGCTATTTCAATTCTCTAGACAACACAATCACAGGCAAGGTTCGTTTTGGAGACGACTCAAGAATAGATATTAAAGGAAAAGGTTCTATATTGTTCGTAAGCCAAGATGGAAAGAGGAAAATTGTTGCAGATGTCTATTATATTCCTGATCTTAAGAGTAATATCATCAGCCTCGGACAAGCCACAGAATCTGGATGCGACGTAAGAATGAGGGAAGACTACCTTACTCTGCACGATCGAGACGGAAACCTCATAGTCAAAGCGCCAAGAGCAAGAAACAGATTGTATAAAGTAGTGATGAATATAGCTGAGCATACATGTCTACAAACAATGAGGTGTGAAGCATCACAATGGCATGCACGCCTTGGACACCTTGGAGCAGATGCGTTGAAAGCTATGGTAAGTAAAGAGCTAGTCAATGGACTTCCAAAGTTAAAAATTGAGAAAGAAGTCTGCAGTTCCTGTTTGCAAGCAAAACAAACCAAACGTCCATTCCCACAAGCGACAGAGTATCGTGCAAATAAGGTTCTTGAACTTATACATGGGGATCTTTGTGGACCTATATCACCATCTACTGCAGGAAGAAGCAGGTATATATTCGTGCTCATTGATGACTACTCACGATACATGTGGTCTATACTACTAAAGGAGAAATCAGAAGCGTTTGAAAAATTTAAAAATTTCAAGATGATAGTTGAACACGAAGCTAATGCAACCATCAAGACATTAAGAACAGACAGAGGTGGGGAGTTTACCAGCTCAGAGTTTCAAGAGTTTTGTGAAAAGGCAGGGATACAACGACACCTAACAGCTCCGTACACGCCGCAACAAAACGGAGTAGTAGAGAGGAGAAATCGAACTTTGTTAGAGATGACAAGGAGCATCATGATGCACATGAGTGTGCCAAATTACTTGTGGGGAGAAGCGGTTAGGCACTCAACGTATCTCATTAACAGGATTGCAACTAAGAAACTGGTTTCACAAACTCCATATGAAGCTTACAGAAACAGAAAACCGAGTGTCAAGCATATTCGAGTGTTTGGTTGTGTAGCTCATGCTAAAGTAGAGTCGGTGAATTTAAAGAAACTAGACATCAGGTCTCGTACACTGGTGCATCTAGGCACGGAACCAGGCTCAAAAGCCTACAGACTATTTGATCCTACGCAGCAAAAAATCGTGGTAAGCCGAGATGTTATCTTTGAGGAACAAAAGAAGTGGGAGTGGAACAAAACACGACATCAGGAAGCAGAGAAACCAGGAGGTTTCAAGATTACGTTTGGAGATTTTGGGAACTCAGGTCTCGAAGAGAAAGCTACGACCAGTACCAAAAGTCTTGGAGAAACAGTTAAAGAAGAGAAAAATAATGACTCGGAGGGAGAAGAGAAAACAGAGGAAACAGAGGGAGAAGAAAAAACAGAGGAAGAAGAAGAAACAGAGGAGGAACCTCAACTGCGAAGATCAACTAGAGTTAGTAAGAAGCCAGGATACCTAGATGACTATATCTATCTAGCAGAAGTAGAGGGAGAGAGGCTATTACTTCTGTTAGATGAGGAACCGTGGGATTTCAAAACTGCAATAGAGGAACGAGTGTGGCGAGAAGCTTGTGAAGATGAGATCAATTCGATTGTGGAGAATAAGACATGGGACTTAGTTGATCTTCCACCAGGAGCAAGAGCTATTGGATTAAAATGGATTTTTAAAATCAAACGCAATGCGGATGGAAGCATTAACAAGTACAAATCAAGGTTGGTAGCTAAAGGATATATACAAAGACATGGCATTGATTTTGAGGAAGTATTTGCGCCTGTTGCTCGTATCGAAACGGTCAGATTTCTTATTGCCTTAGCCGCGTCGAAAGAATGGGAAATTCACCACCTCGACGTCAAAACTGCGTTCCTGAATGGAGAACTTAAAGAGGACGTATATGTCAAACAACCTGAGGGGTTTGAAGTACAAGGGGAGGAAGAAAAGGTCTACAAGCTTAATAAAGCATTATATGGGCTAAGACAGGCTCCGAGAGCATGGAACGAGAAGCTTAACAAGGTACTAGAACAGTTAACATTCAAGAGATGCTCAAAAGAACCAGCTCTGTATCGCAAGATAGAAAAAGATAGACTTCTATTGGTTGCCGTATACGTTGACGACTTACTAATCACTGGTTCCGATCAGAGCATGATAAGTAAGTTCAAACAGCAGATGTCAAGTAACTTCTCTATGAGTGACCTTGGCTTATTAACCTACTATCTCGGGATTGAGGTAAAACAAGAGAAGGGAAGAATTACTCTGAGTCAAGCTAGATATGCAAACAAGATTCTATCTGAAGCTGGAATGGAGGAATGTAATGCGACGCACACACCCATGGAGTTCGGGCTGAAGATATCAAAAGCAGAAGAAGAAGATGACATTGATGCAAAGGAGTATAGAAGAATGATCGGATGCTTGAGATATTTGTTACACACACGTCCTGACCTCGCGTTCTCTGTGGGAGTACTCAGTCGATATATGCATTGTCCTAAAAGATCACACGGTGCGGCCTTGAAGCACATACTAAGATACATCAAAGGTTCGACGAGTGTGGGCCTCGTATATAAGAAAGCAAGTTCGGTAAAATTGGAAGGTTTTAGTGACTCAAGTCACAATATTGATGATGATGATGGCAGGAGCACAACTGGTCACATGTTTTATCTAAACAGAAGTCCCATCACGTGGTGTTCTCAAAAGCAGCAACCGAGGCTGCCAAACAAGCCATATGGCTGCAAGAGCTTTTGGGAGAAGTCATTGGAAAAGAGAGTGAACGTGTTGTCATCAGTCTTGATAACAAATCAGCCATAGCACTTACCAAGAACCCGGTTTTCCACGGTCGTAGCAAGCATATACACAAGCGTTATCACTTCATCCGAGAATGCATCGAGAATGAGCTAGTGGATGTTCAACATGTTCCAGGCGCTGAACAAAAGGCTGATATTCTAACTAAAGCTTTAGGAAGAATCAAGTTCAAGGAAATGAAAGCACTAGTAGGAGTTCAAGACATTGAAGAAGATAACTTCAAGTTTAAAAGGGAGAATGTTAGAGATAAACATGAAGTTAACTTAAAGAGCAAGTTAAAGCAATCCTAAGAGAGCTAGGATTAGGATAGTTAATACCTAAAAGTTTAGGAAATATATTAGCTATATATATAGATATGCAAGAGTGTTGCATACATTTAAGAGTTTTAGAGTTTGTGTTTGATTGCTTAAGTTTTTGAGAAGTTTTCTTAAGCTAATAAAGAGAGTTCTTTATACTTTGAGTTCTACACAAACATTGAGATAATACTTTGTATGTAGGGTTTAAGTTGGAGTTTAGGGTATTAGACTTAGAGTGTAAATTTAGATTTAGTGTTTGAGGTTTTGGAATTGATATCTGAGATTAGATTTTTTAAAATGATTAAACTTTGAATTTGAATTTCAAATTGAAGTTATATTATGAAATTATTGAAGTTTTAAAGTTTAGGGTTTAGGGTATAGAGTTTGATTGAAGATTTAATGTTTGTGTTTTTGTAAGTTATAGATTAAGATTAAAAATTAAACTTTTGAGTTAATTTTAAGATTATAGGCTATAGTGTGAAAAAGTAGAGTTTTAATTATGTTTAGAGCTTAAGGGTTAAACACATACTTAGTATTTTTGGAATAAAATTTTATAATTAAGATTTAAACAATAACTTATAAAGTTATTAAGTTAACATAGTTTGAAAATTAAAAATTGTGTTTTTATTTATAATTGTTGAAAGTTGTATTCAGTATATATGGTTTGAGATATGTTGCTAGGTTTAGGGTATATTTAGGGTTTAGAACTTGAGGTTAAATTAAAATCTGAATAAAACTTAAGATGTGAAATTAAAATAAAAAAACATTAAAATTTATATGCAGAAATATAAATTAAAATACAAATTTAGTGTTTGAGATTTTGGTTTAAAAACATGCTTAGGGTTTTGTTAAAAAAAAGATTAACAAAATTATTTAAATTTAGTGTGAGATTTAGGTTTTATTTCATTTATTTGAATAATATTTTACTTTTTTTTTTCAACAATAATATTTACTTAATATACTATTTTATTCATTAGACTTTGTATATAGCTTTCATATTCAATAAACTATTCAAAAATACATAATCTTTTTTATAGCATAACTTAAAAATTTCCAAAAGCACTTTGCCACTAGTCCTCCACAACTCCTCCATGTTCTGTTCTTGGAAGCACCTCATAACTCCTCGGATGCATAAACGGAGAAGAAACTCACTCTTGAAGGTAAGCAATGGTCCGACAGCTAATTCTGTTAACTGTTTGACGAGATTCCATGTATCACCAGCCCTTCTCAAGATACCGATGAAGTATATGTAATGCTCTGTTCATGTACCAATCGATAATTTAAGGGAGTGAAGCTTTAGATTTTTGGGCAGGTATTGTTATCCTTGTTGCCATGACCAAGAGCTCCACCAACAATGAAAACAACATCACTATGTCTCTCTTTATATAGCCTTGAACAACGCCATATCTCTTCTGCAAGAAGAAGAAACCCATCAAACCTGGTATAAGCTATCAAACTGTTTATCAATCTGTAGAAGCAATGAAGTATCTCAATACAAATGAAAGAGTGTGAGTCACAGAGAATCCACAAAAGCTTATTTTGGTAACAGAAAACTTGAAAAATAGGCAACAAGAGAGCCACCAGCGCTAGATATCAGATTAATATCACCCTCATACTTGGGAAATAGTCACATGAAAGTTGCATAAAAGATCATAAAGAGCAAGAATGAAACATGGCTCTCAGCTTATATTGCATTGTAACAATTATCAAAGTATAAACAGTATCCCAAATCTGGGTTTTTGTGACTCTGTCCTTAACATTCAAGCTACGAGATTCATCTATAACTTTGTTCCCTAAAAAAGGGAAACACCAAGTAGAACAATGAAAGACAGAGAAACCATGTTGAACTAAATCTCACAAAGATACCATACAATGTGATTCTTATACAATAATACATAATGTAAGAACAAAACGCACACACACAACAAGCTTACCAAAACAGATAGACATTTTAGCTATAAAGACAAGAACTTTCCAGTTTCAAGAATCAAAAGAGTCTTACCTCAAAGGAATCAAGTTCCCTGAAGTTAAAATTCTCAAATATTTGCTTAAACTCATGGTTAAAACATCTTCAAACTCGGGCTGCTCTGGAAACAAAGATCAGAAACAAGCACAAGTTGAGGGACCTGTCTTGCAAATACGTAAAACTCCACCATTGGAGAGGGTCGAAGCTTTCTCTCGCCGGATCGGGAGCCCAACGATGCGGGCAGAGGGATAGCAGATGAAGATTGGAGGTCGAGATGAGCATTACCATTAACTGAGAATTGCGACGGTTGAGCAGGAGAGTGACAACGACAGCGTGATCGTCGAGGGGATGAAGTCAGCCACGGGGAAGGAGAAGACGGGACAACTCGGAGTAATCACGGCGTGGAACGAGCAGGGGCCAGGTGGTGTCGCGGCTTGAGCAGTCGTGGTTCAGATTGAGATACCAGGGGTGGGATTGAGGTAATAGTAACTCGGGTTTGGAGTTTCCATTGATTGAGAAATGGCTTTGTTTTAGTTTAAGAAAGAAACCCTAATGAGAGAGAACTTTGATCCGTTAATGGAGGAGAAGAAAGATAGAGAAGAGGGATGAGTGATTTTTTTTTCTTTGAAAAGAGAAAATAATTTTTTTGTTTAAGTGGCGGAAAAATGAAAATTTACTAAGTGATTTGCCTCCAAAATGATATTTCAGTTACGAAAGAGATTTTCCAGTTTTTTTTTAATGAAATTTTTTCTTAGCTTATATTTAATGCTACTGTAGAGTTGTGATTTGATTTTTGAATTTTTGGTAGCAGTTCGTGAATTCGTGCTACCGTGAACTGCTACCAATACCCATATTTCTTGTAGTGCTATCATATTGGTGAAAATTTGGTTTGAAAACATACAGAAACATGGATATTAAATAGATTGTGGAACAAACGTGATCAGTAAATTTATAGAAACATGGATATTAAAAGATTGTGGAACAAACGTGATCAGTAAATTACTAATCAGAGTGATAGGCGTAACAGTATTGACTACCAAGTATTTGTGGGTTTGCGTAACTCGATGATCTTATTAGAATAGGTAATTACAATATTTATAGTGATTACATAGGGTTAAGCTAACGACTGATATGTCCTTATACATATATTATCTACACTCTCCCTCAAGATGGAGGGCCTTGATGAACTCCAATCTTGGACATGAGTTCCTGAAATCGTTGTCTTGGTAGTGCCTTAGTGAGAGCATCTGCCAGCTGATCTTTCGTGGAAACATGAGATACTCTTAATGCCCCGGATTGGACGTTGTTTCGAACGAAATGGAAATCCAATGCAAGGTGTTTCATTTTGGAGTAAAAGACGGGGTTATGACTAAGATATGTAGCTCCGACGTTGTCGCAATAGATAACCGGTGTAGTCGGCAGTGTAACACCTAGCTCAGTGAGAAGTGAACATACCTATCGTATCTCTGCTGCTGTATTTGCGACTGATCTGTACTCAGCTTCTGTGGAGGACCGTGCGACACCAGTCTGCTTCTTAGAAGACCACGCAATAGGTGTGGAGCCAAGGTACAAGATATACGCATTTGTAGAGACATAATCGTCAACGTCTCCAGCCCAGTCGGCATCGGAGAAAGAGTGAAGAGTAAGAGGCGTGTGTCTCTGCAGGAAGATCCCATGAGACGTAGTACCAGCCAAGTAACGCAGTACCCGTTTTGCCGCTTGCCAGTGGAGCTCAGTTGGGCGATGCATAAATTGTGAGAGACGATTTACGCCAAAGGCGATGTCAGGCCGAGTGAACGAAAGGTATTGCAGGCTCCCTATGAGTTTCCTGTATTCACGTGGATCACTGATCGGAGAACCTGAGTTGAGAGTTAACCTTGGAGTCGTAGCGAGAGGCGTGGATACTGGCTTCGCGTCGAGCATATTCATCTTTGTAAGCAAGTCAACGATGTACTTCTTCTGCATCAAAAGCATGCCCTGAGAAGTGCGTATAACCTCTATGCCAAGGAAGTAGTGGATATCAGACGGATCCTTCAAGGAGAATCGGTTGGAGAGACAGTGTATGAAGGCATTGACGAGACTCGTCGTGCTACCGGTGATGATGATATCATCGACATATACCAGGACATACACAATGTTGGTATCTTTAAGGTATATAAATGCCGATGTATCAGCAAGCGAGTTGATGCAGCCCATGTCGGTGAGGAAGTTTTTAAGCTCCTGGTACCATGCTCGGGATGCCTGCTTCAGTCCGTAAAGTGCTTTGTTGAGGCGACAGACATGGTGGGGTCTGTCTTGATCAACAAATCCAGGAGGCTGTGAGACGTAGACTTCGTCCGTAAGGGTTCCTTGCAAGAAGGCGTTGTTGACATCGAGCTGCTTGATGGGCCAAGACCGCGATACGGCAAGGTGGAGGACTAGGCGTATGGTGATTGACTTCACGACGGGGCTAAACGTCTCAGCGTAATCGATGCCATGTTCTTACTTATCACCGCGAGCAACCCATCGTGCCTTAGGCCTGTCAAAAGAACCATCAGCCAAATATTTTTCAGTATAAATCCACTTAGTTGCAATAACATTCTGATGTGGAGCTGGAGGAACCAAATCAAAAGTGCGATTGCGGACTTGAGCATCATACTCATTACTCATAGCTCCGCGCCACATTGGATCTCGCATGGCCTGGATATGGGTAGTGGGTATGGTTTTGGATGGGGTTTTGGTTACAGTGAGGGTGAGCTTTTTAGAGGGTTTAACGATCCTCTTTTTGGCTCGTGTTTGCATCGGGTGTGCATTGGCAATGGGAGATGGGGAGGCTTGTTGGTGTGGGTTATCAGGTACGGGTATGGCTGTGGTGATAGGGGCGGGTTCGTTTGGCTGAGGAGGGATGTTTGGTTGGGTAGGCGAGCTCGGGTTTTGGGTAGGTTGATCAATGTTGTCGTCTGTATCAGCTCGTGGTGAAGCTGGTAACGATGTGTTTGCGGAATTAATCCCATCGCTCGTTTCTCTGTCATGCTCAGGAATTGCAGAAGAAGAAGACGATGAAGTCTGGGTCAACTGACTTTGGTGAGGATCCTGGCCCGAGGGTCGCGATGATGATGACGAAGCAGCCGAAGACAAAGACGAGGACGAGTGTACGAGTAGTGGTGGCTGAAGTGGAACATGGGTATGAGGAGAGAAGGACGGTGATGAGGTTGTAGCTTCTGCTGGTGGAGTTGTTGGTTTGTTGAGAAAGGGAAATTGAGATTCAACAAACTGAACATGTCTGGAGATGTAGTAGCGACCAGTAGGCTCATGTAGACATATATATGCACTCTGTGTAAGGGAGTATCCCATGAACACGCACGGAAAAGATTTATTCTCCAGCTTGTGTTTTGTATAAGGTTTAAGCCAAGGGAAACACAAGCAACCAAAAACTTTGAGCTTCAAGTAGTTGGGTTGTTTGGAGAATATCTTCGAGTATGGAGACTGATTTTGAAGAACCGGCGTAGGTAGACGATTGATCAGGTACACAGCTGCGGCAAATGAGTATGTCCAGTACTCCAATGGAATCGATGCCTGGTGGAGGAGTGTGAGCCCGGTCTCGACAATATGGCGATGTTTTCTCTCGGCAATGCCATTGTGTTCTGGTGTATGTGGCGGTGAGGTAAAATGAGAGATGCCATGAGTGCTGAGAAACTGTCTTAGAGCCACAAATTCTCCACCATTATCAGAGTAAAATTTTTTGATCTTGGTCGCAAAGTGATTCTCCACCAGCGGTTTGAAGAGTGCAAACACGTCTTTGACTTGGGATTTCAGCTTCAATGGATAGAACAAGGTGTAACGGGTGTAGTGGTCAACAAAGACAAGGTAGTACTTATACTGGTCAATGGAAAGGATGGGTGAAGTCCAAACATCGGTATAGATATATTCAAGAGGCTTTTTAGAGGTGATGGTGTTTGTATGAAAAGGAAGTTTGTGACTTTTACTGATAAAGCAATGAAAACAAGGAGTTTGTTTATTCAAAGAAGCTGAAACTGGTAATGAAAACTGAGAAACAATTGTTTGTAAAACAGGAAATGAAGGGTGACCCAAACGGAAATGCCAAAAAGAAATAGAAGCTTTCGGTGTAGGGGATGCAAAAAGGCTGATGGTGTTTTGGGGTGTAACCGGCCACTCGTACAACTCGTCTTTAGTCTTGCCTTGGAGCAATCGGACCCCCGTGCTGAGATCCTTCACCTGAAAGTAAGCAGGGAAAAATTCAACAGACACATTATTAGCATTACACAGACGATAAACAGAGATCAAGTTTTTCTGTAAGTTTGGAACACAAAGGATATTATTTAAGGTTAAAAGACGAGAGGGAGTTTGTATGGAGTTGGAACCAGTATACGAGATCGAGAGGCTTGAGCCATCAGCAATGGTAACTTCTTCACCACCAGTGTATGGTTGATGGAGTGAGAGATTGCTCAAATCAGTGGTGAGATGATGCGTCGCGCCACTGTCAAGAATCCAATTATTTGGATTGTAGGATTGTGCCATCACCATATTAGCACGAGGCTGCCAGTTGTTGTTGGGCGCAGTACGGTTGTTGTTGTAGGCAGGGGATGAACTCTGAAGTTGAGAGCACTTGCGAGCACTGTGTCCATAGATGCCGCAAAGTTGACATTTGCCCTGGTAACCGCGCGTCTGCTGCTCCGGACGAGAGGATTGATTCAGTGGATGCTGCCATGTTTGTTGACGATTGTTCCTCTGTGATCCTTGGTAGTTGATGTTTCCACAGTTGTTGTTGTTGGATCCACGGTAGTTGGCAGCATTAGCGGTAATCGGCGCGGGAAGAGACGGAACCGATTTGCTTTGCAGTTTGGCTTCATAGTTGAGAAGCTTCTCATGAACCTCAGTGAGCGATGGGGGTGTCTCACGTCCTTCAATCTGATCAACAACTTGCTTGTACTCCTCTGGTAAGCCCTCCATGATGAACTCGATTTGATCTTCAAGATCGTATGGCTTGCCGAGAATTGCCAACTGATCGAACCGAGTGGTGAAACTCTGAAAGTATGCGTCGATCGTCTGAGTTCCCTTTGTCAAGTGCTTGACCTGATGTCGAAGCTGTTGTAAATGGCCTCGAGATGGTTTCGCATAGGTTTCGGAGAGCGTCGTCCAGATCTGTGCCGCCGTGGTTGCCATAGAGAGGATGGGCTGAATGGTGACTGTGATGGTGCCTAATAAGGCGCTGTAGATCAGTTTTTCCTGTCTTTTCCACAAAGTGTAAGCAGGATTTGCAGAGACTCCGTCTGCAGTGGTGATCGTAGAGGATGGTTGTGTGATCGAACCATCGAGATACCCGGCTAAGTCATAGCCGTCGAGCAGAGCATGAATTTGGCGACTCCACATGAGGAAATTCGTCGCAGTGAGCAGAGTCGGTGTGTCTGAGAGCACAATGGTTTCAAGAAAGGTTGCAGGAGAAGCCATGGTGAGAGAAGGAGAAAGAAGAAGACGTTAAGGGATGGCGGCTAGGAAAAGAAAAATAAAAATTTTGAGATCCCTAGGTGAGCTCTGATACCATGTGGGTTTGCGTAACTCGATGATCTTATTAGAATAGGTAATTACAATATTTATAGTGATTACATAGGGTTAAGCTAATGACTGATATGTCTTTATACATATATTATCTACAGTATTACATATTAACTTATAGTATCAAAATTTAAATCTTTTAAACTTTGCTTTTTCTAAAATGTTTGATATACCAACTTTTCCTTTCATACATATTTAGCAATTATGGGTACTCAGTTGCGCCGACAAAGAACATGTGTAAATAAAAACGAGATAGCTCTATTTAGAACTCGATACTTACTTAGAATCATGAAAAATGTTCAGAGATATATATTCTCCAAAATGTACAGAGCAATGTGTAGAAAGTGTTATTTTTTCAAAAAAAAATGTGTAGAAAGTTAGAAACCAACATTATATTATTTTGTGAATTCAAAAAGATAAAATTATGGCTTGAATAACAGATTACAACATAACCCTAACATAAGAATATAACCAATTTTTGAACAATTATACACTTAGAATATTCTTTTTTTAACTTTAGGTCCAGTGGAAGCCCTCTTGGTCCAGTGGTCTGACTAAGGGTTCAATTGCTTCTACATCCTGAGGTCTGGATTTCAAACCCCAGAAAATACCAAATTATGCAGATTATGAAGAAACATATTACATGAGATCTTCAGCTTGGTGTAGGGCGTACCATCGAACATGGATCTCATAGGACGGCTCAGAGTGGTGCAGTCAGGCGTGTATTCTCACAGGGTGGTAGAATTGTCGGCTGTAAAAATCGTCTTTGTAATATTCTCATCATTGTAATAGCATAATTACTCGATAATAATCGATTCAGACGTTCAAAAAAAACTTTAGGTCCAAAAAATTCCATATAAAAAACTCACACACCATGTTACAAAACACGTTAATGGAAACAGTGAGATTTTTTTTGAACAAAGAAAACAGTGAGTTAAAAAACATTTGTACGCAGTTTGGTTCATGATTCATCTTAATTTTCAGATTAATAATGGTTACGCTTCATTTAACTTATTTTAGTAAATTTCAGTGATTAGTAACACACTAAAAATAAAATAAAAATAATGTAAACTGACACAAACATGATTATAAAACATCATTTGTTGTTGCATAATATATACTAAGACTTGAAACTATTTATATATTAATTTTAAATACATTTATCATTTTATCATATTACATTTGATCTTTCATTGATTTAGCTCCGAGAGGGGTACTGTATTATTTTATAATCATGAGAAATTAGTTATTGTAATAATATCAAAATCAGATACTTTAAAAAATATAGTTATTCTTACTTTGTTTTCTTAAACTATATACTTAACTGAAATAGAAAAAATATAAATCATTACATTTTCTTTAATTTTCTAATTTTCTATATTTGTGTTCTCTAACAAAAAAGTAGCATTGTTTTTTTTAACCCAAACCATCTTATTATATAAAGCTTGGTTCTTCAAAGTTACTAATTAAAACGATCGCGACACATGGCAACTATAACTTTAAGATTGTGACATGTGTTTAAAATTATATTAACTTTTATTATAATTATCTAAGAGTATTATCTTGCGGTCTCACCCCGGCGGAGATGAACAATATTTTCCTTTTAAAAATAATTTGGTGATAAATATAATATTATAAATTATTTAATTAACAAATACGAAATTTCCTTATTTATTTAAGGAATTTTTACGAATTATCTCATAATAAACAAAGAATATTATTAAGTAATTTTTTAAAGAATTTAAGGAATCTTATTTATTTAAAGAATTTTTTAACAATAATACGAAATTTTCCTTAATTAATTTACGAATTTTCCTTATTTATTTATTTTTGTTGATGATGAACCTTATATTAAAGCCTACTTAATTAAAATTTTGTCAATATAAATATTATAAACTAAAAAATTATTATAACTATATAAAATAAATGATTACATAGTAATTTTCCTTTTTTATATTATACCAAGAAAAAAGAAAAAGTAAATATATAATATATTTATATATTAATGATGATTCATTAAAAAACCTTTATTATTATATATTTTAAAAATTTATATATAATAATATTTTTAAATATATAATTATTATAATTATTTTAAATGGAAAATTACTATGTAATTAGTTTTTAACACAAGTTAATTTTATTATCTTAGTATAATTATTTTTAATTATGAGATAATTTAACATATATCACAATTTTAAATATACCATTATAATAATTAAATATAATATGTTTACTAAATATGTATTTTCTAAAAATGATTCAATTAACAAGAAAAATTGTAAAAATATTAGTGATATTGAAAATAAACGAATTTTGAAAATGCCAGCTTTTAGGAATAGTTAAATTAACTGGAAATAATTAATTAAAAGAAAATTTATTTGCCCAAAAAAAGAAATTTAAACTATAATCAATTTGTAAAATATTTAACACTAATTTTCCTTCTCTAAAATCATAAAGAAAAAATAAATGTAAAAAAATATTTAATCGTAATTATCTTTTTAAAAAATTTTAAACCAAAAAATTGTAAAAAAATTGCTTAATGGTAATTTTTCTTTATTCAAATCATGAAGAAAAGATATCTGTAAAGAAGTAAAAAAACTGTCAAGCAATATTTGATAGTAGTTATCTTTTAAAAAAAAAATCTTAGACCACAACCTAGGCTCAATATAGTCTTTTATGATAAGATTAATTAAGATTTTAGAAAAAACAATTGTATTAAATAAATTATTTTAGAATCTGATTTTTTTAATTGAAAAGGAAAATTTCTACAAATTAGACACTACATATATTTTTAGTCACTACATATTTAAACACATGTCACAGCATTAGAAATAAAATTATCAAATTATCTTTGCAATTATCTTTTGGTTAGGATTTTAAAACTGAAAAATTACTATTAAATAATATTTATAATTAATTTCTAATTTTTTTTTGTTTTGGTTATTATCTTAGTATATATATTTTTAGTTATGAGATATATTAGACAAGTCATCTATATAATCGCCATCATATTAATTATCAACTTTGAAGAACCAAACAACTTTTTAAAAAAATATTAAACAAAAATAAATTATAAATTCAACAATACAATAAATTATTTAATAAAAATCATGAATAAAAACTATCTATTAAATAAATAAATAAAATTCATCTATGTACCATAATTACAAAATACAAATTTTAACTTGAACTTATGTAAACATTTTAATTATAAAATAAATCTCATACAACATATACGAATCAATCATAAAATTGTAACAAAATTATTCTTATTTTATATTATTTATTAAATTAAAACATCAAAAAAACCCGTTGCAACGCAACGGGCTCATGTCTAGTCTTATTATATAAAGCTTGGTTATTCCAAGTTACTAATTAACATGATTGTGACATGTGTCAATAAATTTTTAAGATGATGACATGTGTCAAAAATATGATATAATTCTCTTTTGTTTATTATTTAATAGAAATTTAAAAAGGAAAAGTGTTTTAAAAAAGAAAAGTTTCTAAAAAATTACTATTAAATAATTTTTATAATTACTTTTCACTATTAAATAAAATTTATAATTATTTCTTCAATATTATTTTTAGTAGATATATTTTGAATCATTATATATTTTAGAAAAGGAAATTACTATTACATAGTCTTTTAAAATTCTAATAATATAAAATATTTGATAGTAATTTCTTTTTTTAAAAGACTAAACAAAAATAATAATTGCAAAAAGGTATTAGAAAGTTAATTCTTTTTTAAAAAAATTATAATGTTTATTCTTAAACTCACTAAAGATAGAGAATTATAAAAGATAAATTCAACTTTTTAAAAAATGTTAAACAAACGAATTGTAAAATCCCACAATTTCAATTATTTAATAAAAAAAATATGATATAATTTTTTTTTTATTATTTAACTAGAAATTTAAAAAGGAAAGTCTTTTAAAAAAGGAAAGTTTCTAAAAAATTACTATTAAATAATTTTTATAATTACTTTTCACTATTAAATAAAATTTATAATTATTTCTTCAATATTATATTTAGTATATATATTTTGAATCATTGTATATTTTAGAAAGGAAAATTACTATTACATAGTCTTTTAAAATTCTATAATATAAAATATTTGATAGTAATTTCTTTTTTTAAAAGACTAAACAAAAATAATAATTGCAAAAAGGTATTAGAAAGTTAATTCTTTTTTAAAAAATTATAATGTTTATTCTTAAACTCACTAAAGATAGAGAATTATTAAAAGATAAATTCAACTTTTTTTAAAAATGTTAAACAAACGAATTGTAAAATCCCACAATTTCAATTATTTAATAAAAAACATGAGAAAAACTAACTTTATAATAAATACTATTCCTTTTTAAAAGACTAATTAAAAGAAAATTGTAAAAGTACTCTTATTATTTTCTTATAAGTAACTAACTTTCCTTTCTAATAGATAATTGTATGTTAAAAATTAGACCAAAAATAGCTTCAAACATTCACATCTAGTATTTAGGTTTAAGCTTCCCACATATTATTTTTACAAAACACAATAGTATTTACATGAAAAGTATATTACCTGAGTATTTTCTTTAATTTCTTGATACAACTCAACGAGTTTTATTTCATTCATTAAATTTTATTATAACATCAACTTTCAATTTTGATGTTGTTGTTTACATCATATATTTAACATATATTTTTCTATATTAAAAATAAAAATAGTTTGCATACAAATCATAAAGGAAAAACTACTAAAATAATTAGTTTCCTTTTACAAAAAAAAGTATAAATAAAAATGTAAAGTAAAGAATCTTATTTTTCTTATAATTAACTAAATTTATTTTTTAATAATTCTGTGTTTAAAAAATATAAAGCAAAAATAACTTAAAATAACTTAAAAAATATAAAGCAAAAATAGTACTCTGGAGGGTTTTACGGGTTTAATGGGAGCAAGGAACACAAGAGCTAGTTTATCCCCTCTACATGCAGAGGTGGAGGCTCTAATTTGGGCATTAGAGTGTATGAGAAACCTAAGACAGCGTCAGGTGACGTTTACAACGGATTGTTCTCAGTTGGTGAAGATGGTGTCGGAACCAGAAGATTGGCCAGCTTTTGCACCTTATTTGCAGGAAATCAAGAATTTGCAAGAAAGCTTTCACAATTCACAGATCATTCATGTACCAAGGACGGAGATTTCAAGGGCGGATTGTCTAGCACGAGGTGTCAGACAGCAATCGTCTTTCGTCGTTCACATGGATGCTGAGTTACCTAACTGGATTACAGAGTCTATATGAGTCTGTTTTCTTCTTGTCTACAAAAAAAAAAAAAAAACTTAAAACATTTCACCTGATATGATTACGACATGTGTCAATTACTAAAAAATTAGATTTTGAATATGTCAATCAAAACTGACATTATGTGAAAATAACCTTTTCAGAATATCTTAAATAAAAGAGATTTCTAAAAAAAAGATTTATTTTATAATCTTAACCAATTAAGATTTTTGTTCTTTTAAATCCTAACCGAAGAGAATTGTAAAATAATAATAGTAATTTTTAATTTAAAAATTTAATGATAAACATGATACTAACAATTATTTAACTAACAATACAAATTGAAAAAAAACATTAGTGATATTAAAAAAAACGAATTTTGAAAATGCCATCTTTTAAAAATAATTAATATTAACTGGAAATAATTATTTGATAGAAATTTTGTTTTTATAAATCCTAGATGAAATATAATTGTAAAAGATTAAGTAATATAAATTTCCTTTTCTAAAATCCTAAAAGCTGTAAAAGAATATTTGATAGTCTTTTTTCTTTTTTTTTCTAAAATAAATCCTAAACAAAAGAAATTTGTATCATATTTCTAAGTCCTAACCAAAAGAGAATTGTAAAAATATTATTTTATAATATTTAAAGAGAGTATGTGATGGTGAACATAATATTTAAAAAAAATAATTAACGAAAGAAGTGTAAAACTGGTATTGATACAAATTGTTAATAAAAGCAATTTTAATATTATTTATTAATAACTAGAAATAATTATTTGATAGCAATTTTTTTTCTGAAATTCCAAAGAGAATATAATTGTAATAGGTTATATGACAAATTTTCCTTTTCTAAAAACTAAAAAATGTAAAAGAGTATTTAATTTTTTTATTTAATTTATTAATTGTAATTAAATAGGAGATTTATAAAATATTTTTTTTCCTTTTTTAAAATCCTAGCAAAATAAATTTTTAAAACTTATTTAATAAAGCATTAAGTTAGTACATAAGAACATGTATAATATTGTCCTTGACTCGATTGGTGTATTTGACTTTGATTTCTTTTTACCTTTCATTCAATTTTTTATTTTGGGTCGTGTTGAGTTTAAACGTTTAGGTATACAAATATTCTATAATCCTAATTGCAAAATTTACAACATTGATCTATGAACAATGATTATAAAATACAAATATTAACTTGAATTTATGTGTGAAAAATGGGTTTTAATTATAAAATAAATATCACACAACATATGCAAAAAAATCATAAAACTATAATAAAATGATTTTTATTATGTTTTTATTAAAGTAAAACTCCAAACAAAACATCAAACAAAACCTGTTGCGTTGCAACGGGCTCATATCTAGTATTTAATAAAATTTATAATATCATAGAATAAAAAGAGATTATATTTATAATTTTCAATATAAAGTAAGATTTTAACTGTTTTATAAAATTAAGATACCTTTTAGTGAAAATTACCCAGACTAACTCTACTTTCTTAGTTAATTACTAGAGTAAGTTACTCTGAGTAACTTCTCTCTATCATTGCACTTTAGTTTATGTATAGAAAGACAGAAATACCTGGATTAATTATTCAATATTACAATACTGCCATTGACAATTTATTCCATTAAATAATTAATAAAAATAAAAACATAAGTTACCTTTCTTTGACCTTTAATGATTATTATTAAAAATAAAAGAAAAAGAGATATGTTAGAGCAATTTCACCTCTAACTGGTATTATAGAGTTGAAAATAACAATGAGTTAGAGATGCTCTAAGTAATAAAACTAGTAAAATATAAAAGTTATTAATATTTTAATTTTTGTTTGAAAATCTTAAAAATTATTAACAAAAATTAAATTAAATAGTTTTTTCATATTTAGCTTAATGTTTTAATTTAATTTTTGGTTATGGTATATAGCTAAATTTGGCTATATTTTATTTATAACTATTGCCATAATTTAACATTTTATCATTAATTTACAATAAATCAAAAACTGATATATATAGATATATATATATATATATATATAGACAAAATCAGTTATATCATTAATTTTAATCATTATTTTATTTATAATTTAAAATTTTAATCATTATTTTATTTAAGAAAAGAAAATATTAAGCAATAACGAATTATAAAATCCTACAAGTACAATAAATCTTACTATATAAGGTTTGGTTTTTCAAAGTTACTAATTTTTATATTTAAGATTGTGACATGTGTTATAAAATAATAACAAAGAGATGTTTACAAAAATATAGTTATAAATATTATTTATTGTAATTTTCTATTTTTAAATCCTAAACAAAAAATAATTGCAAAATATTATTTGATAGTAATTTCCTTTTAATGTTGTGACATGTGTTAAAATATATAATAACTAAAAATAATTTTCAATTTTTTAATCTTAAACAAAAGATAATTGCAAAATATTATTTGATAGTAATTTTCCTTTTAATATTGTGACATATGATAAAATAAATAATGATTAAAAATATATATAATAATATATAAGATAATAAAAAAGATTTTTATAAAAACAGTAATTGTAAAATTTATTTAATAGTATAAAATAATAATTTAAAAATTGTTTCGTAGTAATTTTTTTTAGAAATTTTCTTTTTTTATAATATCATAAACAAAAAAGATCTGAAAATAGTTTATTTAATACTAATTTCCTTTACGAAAATCCTAAGGAATATATAATTGTAAAACATTATATTGATTTTGGTTCTTCAAAATTGCTAATTAATATGATTAAATATATATAGTGATAATTATAAAATTGATAGAAAAATTATGATAAAAATATATATTGATAACAATTTTTTTTCTTGAGATTCAAAAGAGAAGATAACTATAATAGGTTATATGACCGATTTTACTTTTTTAAAAATTTTATACAAAAATGTAAAAGAGTATTTAATATTACTTTTTATTTTTAATTTTATTATATAAAACTTGGTTCTTCAAAGTTACTATTGCAACATGTGTCAATAATTATTTAAGATTATGACATCTGTAAAAAATATGATACAATCTTATGTAAATAAATATTCAATCTTTTAAAAACATTAATCAAAACATAAGTTACCTTTCTTCTTCGTTGGTAACTTATTAGGGTTACCCAAAGAACAAAAAAGAAGTACCCAGAACAAATAAATTAGGGTTCGACGTTTCTCTTTCGGGGAAGGAAAACTGTTGCCTCCGATGAGTTTCAATTAGGTTTTGAGTTTCAATTAGGTTCTTAACATCTCTGGTGTCGAAGTCTCCGGCGAGGCAAACCACCGTCGTTTTACCCGATCTGTGTTCGTCTTCTCAACCAAAAATCGATTTCTGGTTTGACACTATGTACCCTCCGCAGCTTTGTAGTCTTAATTACCAAACAATATTTAAATTCTGTTTCAGTTAATTCATTGTTTTGCTCGATTGTTTTACCCCTTGGTTCACTTGATGATTCATCATCATATTTTAAAGATTTGTTGCTTCTTTGAATTGAGAGCAGTTGTCCTTAAATACATTTTTTGCTTAGCATTCTTGTTTTTTTTTTTTCTGAATTTTAATTCCTCGCTTTATTGTTTCTTGTTTTATGAGAAGTATCTTTTATAGTGCTATTTTCATCATTTAGATGTTGTGAAGTTCGTAGAGAAGAAAAAACATCGCTAAAGTCCAAATGATACGTTTGTTTCCTTCTTTTTTTTTTGTCTTTTGTTACTTGGTTTGTTGCTTCATGCTAATGTGTATTTTTTTTTTTCATTTCAGGTTATGGATTCTTCTGGCAGTAAGCAAACTATCCACGACTACTATACAAAAAAGGCAAACTCCTAGTCAGCAGAGGAGTATGAGCTATTATAGCTATTTGTCAAACTTTCAAATGGTAGAAGTAGGTGTGGGACTTGATGGATGGGATGCGGTAAAGAAGTCTGCAGTTGGTATATTTCCTAAGTTTTATGAGCTCAAATTCACATAGTGTGCGAAGGTTGTCCATCACTTATTAACGCATCAGATTCGAGTTAAGAAGAATTATGAGATATGGTCGTTGATTGATTGGCAGCCCATTCGTCTCTCTTTAATTGAATTTGGTGCGATCACAGGGATGAACTGCGAACCGTTTCGAAAAGACGACATTTGTGATGTTGCCCATACAGAATTTTGGAAACAGATGGGGGTTTCTCCAGCTGTTGGTCCTAACCTTGTCCAACTTCAGTTGGTATTGGAAAGATGCAAAAATTGGAGTCTCAAGAAGAGGACAATGGTGGGTTTGTTATGTGTTCTTCATCTTTCTGTCTATGGAAATGATCCCTCACGTCATATTCCGTTGGAGTGTGCAAAGAGAGTCCTTGATTATGAAGCTTTCCAGAGATACCCGTGGGGTCGGGTAGCATGCCAGAGTTTGATATACTCTGTTAAGTGTGCCGATTTTAGTGCGAAGGAATCTTATACAATGGGAGGGTTCATTTTCATCTTACAGATTTGGGCATATGAGTCGGTTATGGGCTTAGGAGAGCTTTACGGGAATAAAATCAGTGGTGCAGAATTGCCTCTTCTTTTATGGAGTGGATCCCGTAAGCGATTTAAATTTGAGGACTTTTTAAGGCAGGAGAAAGAACATCACGAAGATAAGTTTTAATTTCTTAACATCTTTTATTTGTAGATCCTTTTATATTCATACTCTAATGAAAGACAATCATTTTATAGGTGTGTGTTAGGAATTTTTTCACACAAACTGATGGAGAGCTTACACCTCAGTGGGATGATGACGTTGATGATGATGATGTAAAAAACTTGGTTCATGATATCAGTCACAATTGTGTAGATCGTGGATTTTGGGATATCAATGAAGAGCCTCCAGCTACTAGAAGTAAGAAGCGTCCAAAATCTGTTCCTGAGACTAATTTTGAGAGTTCTAAAATGAAGAAGGCTAATGATACAAAAACTGTTGGAGTTGAAGAAGACTGTTATGTGCTAAACGTGAGTTGTACTTCTACTTATTTGTTTTAAATAACATGTACAATGTTTTATTATAATTTTTTTTCTCTGTAGAAGGAAGAAACTCAAATGAACCAGCTTTCGACCTTGATAAAGGCGTTGACAGGAAAACTTGATAACATGGATACATCGATCGAGGCAAATATTGGTGTTCTTCTTGCTCCTATAAACGAGAAGTTGGCAACAATGGAGAAGGACCTTCAAAATCTGAAAAAAGGACGTAGCTGATGACAGAAAAGAAGATGCAAATTCCAATGTTAATGAAAGTGCTGAAGTACATAGCAAAGAAATGGTAAAGATCATTATCACTACAAGAAATATGTACATTGTTAGCGCGGGTTTTATGCTATGTTAAAGGTTTGATAGCATTTTACCAAATGCTATGTATGCGGCAGCAATCATAGGTACCTCTTCTACGATAGCATTTTCGTAACGCTACAAAAAATAGAGATATAATTGCAATATTTGAATGCTATTATTAAATTAAATGATGGTTCATATTTCGTGCCATGATAGGTCATTCTAAAATTTAAAAAAAAAAACTAAATTAAAATAATTAAAATTAAACCCATTTTTTATAATTAAAAAAAAAATTAAATTTAATGATAAATAAATTTCGGTTTACAAAACTAAACCAGAAAAAAAAAAATAAAGTAAACCACAACGGTTTATCCAATTCGGTTTACACTAAACCGGAAAACCCTAAAAAAAAGCACTAAACCTAAAAAAAAAAGAAAACTCCAGCCACTTTTGATTCCTCCTCAACCGTCGTCTCTGCTACAGCTTCCGTGCGCCTCCTTCGACGCAGCTTCCGAGGATTCACCATGTGGACGTCGTCTTCCCCATGAAGCCTCCTCTTCTCCAGCTTCTTCCAGATCTACTGGAACTCCGTCTTCCGCCGCACCACCACTTCCACCTCGCCTTTCCTCCTCCAACCGTAGAACACAAAAAATCAGTTCAAAACAGAGTGATATATGGACGGAGAGAGAGAGAGAGAGAGAGAGAGAGAGAGAGAGAGAGTTCAAACCAAGTGGCGGTGGTGGGACGGCCAGCGTGCCTCATATGTCTTGAATCAGACTCGAACTCAAGGCGGTGAAAAGAGTACGGTGAGCGGTGAAGAAAGTGGTGAGCAGAAGATGGAGAAGATGATGAAGAACAGAGGAGAACAAATATGGAGGAGATGGACTTTGAAAGAGAAAAGAACAGAAGATGGAGAGATGAGAGATCCGTAGATCTGAAGAGAGAAGGAGAAAGAAGAAAGAAGAAAGAAAACAAAAAAAATCTTGTCCATTGATTGAAACTCAATCTAACGGCTGGAATGGTGATCCATGTGAAAAGTGTATTGGCCAATAGAATTTTTTTTTCTTTTATGTTTACTTTTTGCTGCTATATCATTGGATGCTTAAGATTAATTTTAAAAACAGATTTTTAGTTTAGAGTTTAAGAGATTATTGGTGTTTGAAGTTTAAGTAAGTGTTAATATAAAGTTTGGGTTCAATGTTAGTTAAAGGATATATATCTAACTCTAAAGTTTGGAGTTTGAAAAATATGACTTGGTTTATAAATTTTAAAAGTTAAATAATTGGAAGTATAAGATAAAGTTAAATAGTTTAGGAGTTTAGAATATAAGGTTTGGGGTTTAGAGTTTAAAGGATATAGGGTTATATTTAAGATTAAGAGCATGAGAAATAAGATTTGATTTACAAATTTAAAGCTATATAATAAAAGTATAAATGTTTTAGAGTTTAGAATATATATAGTTTAGATTTGGATTTTTGAGTTAAAAAATTCAAAGGGTTTTGAAAATTAAGAAAGTGTATATGAAATGCAGTTTGATGTGAGGTATAGGGTTTAGGTTTGAAATTTTGGGTTAAAATTTGAATAATATCAGATTAAAATATTATATTTAAGATTTGTGGTTCAATTTTTAAAATCAAAATCTAGTGGATGTATAGTTTATGTTTGAAATTAGAGTTTAGAGTATAAAGTTTGATCGAAGATTTAGTTTTTTTCTCGAAGTTATATTTGAGAATGAGAATATTAAATTTTGAGTTTAAATTTAAGAATTGAGATTACAGTATGAAAATATTAGAGTTTCAAAGTTTATATTTAGAGTTTAGGGTTTGAAAATAGGTTTAGGGTTTCAACTTGTCCACTTCATTTCGGGTATAATTTTGTGTATGATTAAAGATTAAAGATTTGTATTTAGAAAACTATAGTTTTAGATTAAAAAGATTAAAGATTTGTGTTTAAATATTATTTTTAGAATTTAGGGTTTAAAATCATGTTTAGGGTTTCAAATAGCTTTTCTTAACGTTAGAAAAATGCTATTATATGTTTTTGACAGCATTATTAAAGCGGTTTAAATAATGTCTTTGGCGCTTAAATTTACTTTCGTACTAAATATTGGCGGAATCATTGATTTTATTTTCCCGCTCACTTAATTTTTAAAATAGCATTAATTAAGTGCTATTTTAAGTTTCACTGTATCATAGCGCTTATCTAATGCTATTTTATATTACGGAAATTTTTGAATCATCTACGATAGCAGTTTAGTAAAACGAGCTATAACAATCTGCTATCAATGTAGACTTTTTTTGTAGTGTATCTTACTCTTATAGGTTTCTTTCCTATTAGGATTATGACAATATTTGTTAATGTATATGTAATTCGATTATATTTTTGTATTTTCAAGTCTTGGATGGTGGAGATGAATTCTGCAACGCAGGATGGTTTACCTACTCAACGCGTTGTCAAGAAAGTGAGGAAGGCAAGCCAAAAATGTGAAGATATTGGACTTGACAAGATAAAATTTTCTGATAAGAAGGCTCTGAAAACCAAAATACAAGTTCCACACTTACTCGATAACTCATCAGGGGATGAAACATTGTCTGATCCAGTGCAGCGTGACAAGGCTAGAGATCTCGCTGATCGTTTAGATGCCATTGCAGGCTTGGCTAGAAAGATGAATAAGCCTACATCTCCCACACCTGCCTCACCTCCGCACAAACGCCAAACTAAACTAGCATCGTCTCAGCTATTTCCTTTCGTAGGAAACTCTACGTTGAAGCGCATCATCACAGGTGAAACACCATCCATCTCAGCATATGATCCGTTTGCTGATGTTGACGATGATAAATTGAGGAATTTACTTCATTTTCTATTGGATGATGAGTACGTATTCCTGTTTTTAACTCGAGTTTTAATAATGTCACATTGCTATATTTGTTTTAATCTATATAATCTTCTTTTAGGAAGGAATCAGACAGAACCTGTAATAATATTACAGAATTCTATAAGGTGATAATAACTCCAAGAAATCAGTGGGGTACATTTGACTATGGCTGGTTGACTAACATGGTAACCCTTTTTGAGTATCATATTCTTCTTTTCTTCTTAAATGGTTTAGTCTTAGGGTTTGACTTGTTCAAACGCAGCGGTTGCGGTTGCAGTTGCGGGAGTTTTCGGATGCGGATGGTTGCGGTTTCTAGCATTATTAAGTGTTTTGTATGACTGGTAGAATGTTTGAAAATTATTGCGTTTGCGGGTCACTTTTAACTGGTTTACCCACCCATAAATACAAAAATTAATTAATAAAAAAACTAATAGAGCAAAAAAATAATTATAAAAAGTTATAATTAAAAATAATAAACTTGCTGATAAAAAAACTTAAAATCCAATAACAAAATAATAAATAATAAAGAAAAACAATTGGCATGATTATTGTTTCATGCATTATAATAATCACCAAATATTTCATCGAGTTGTGCAACATACTCGAAAAAATTTGTTCCCAGACGTGGATCTTCTGGATTCGTCTTATACATATTGTAAAATTTCTTCAAATAATCACAACGATTTTTAGCGTGCGTCCAATTCATCTCTATTCCAAATTGATCATTAAGCTTCTTGACAATATTTTCTTTATGGGACAGATTAAAAAATCTGTTTCCTTCATCTTTGCTCTGTTTCTCCACAATTATACATTGAAGTAATGTATGTGTCATCTCGTTCGTCCATGTAACTCTCTGAAAACAAGGCGTAGTTAACTTATTTACTCTTTGCAATCTAATATATATTGTCAAATATAAACATATATAACGTTAATTAAAAATAAATAAAGTGGTTGTATGTGATTGTGATTAGTTAGTGATAGACCCAAGGAAATGCACTCGTCCGGTAAGGGGAGATATGAACTCAGATCCGGAAGGATAGAGAACTGGTGGGATGAATGGTGACACAATGGGATGCGGAAAGGCCCAATGATACTACCAGACATCGATCGTTGCCGGATGTGACACACCGGTCCAACAAAAGAAGGATCGAGACTTGAAGATAACCTCACCAAGAAACTAAGAAATGTTCTAACAAAGAACAAAGAGTGAAAACTCATAAAAAGAAGAAAACAATCTGATTTTATTTCATTGCAGAGTTTACATATTTATAAGGTTTGTTGTCAATGAGAAATAAAAGAAAATGCGGAAAACAATGCATAGAAAATGACAATAATTGACTAGAAATTTATTAATGAGTCAATTGTGCGGAAAATGATGGAAGACCAGTCAAAGTGGTGATTTTGATGCAGTCTTGGTCAAGGGTGCAGACTCTGATGTAGATTGGTCAAGATTCGTCCAAGCGTCCAGGTGCATCCATGATGATCGGGTCCATGGCAGTAAGGAGAAGGACGCATGCGGGCTGGTCGAGCTGGTTGGTCGGGTGATCTTCATGAACCGAATGAGCTGATGGGTTGACACAGTCAGTAGATTCAGCACGATCTGATGGTAAAACCTCGGTTTGGTTGAGCTGGTAAACAAGAACGCCACCTTGGGCCGTATCCATGAACCAAAAAGGACGGTGCTCGATTTTGGTTCTATCATACTCTCCCTCTTCAAAAGGATTTGTCCTCAAATCCATTTTACCTGAATCAAAAGAAAATGAATCAGACAAAAAGAATTTTAAAAACATGAAATTTCAATGAAGGAAAAATTTGGAGAGAAAATTCCTTGGAGTTTTGAAGTCATTTTCCTCAAGTACTTCCATCTCCAAAGCCTAGGCTGATAAGCTCGGTCACTGCTTTCATTTTTTTGAGACTGAACCTGTTTATCCTGAATACTCAAAGCAAACATTAAAATACCAGGATCATATGTGCAAGACAAATACTTGTTCAAATCATAACTCAAGATATCTTTTCCAAGAACAAGTAGCACACATTTCAACCTGTCAAGATACACATCAAAGTAAACATTACAGACCAGAATTTTATCAAGATATGCAACAATAGTATTCATTTCCAAGACGGGCATATCATGCTCAACATCTGAACACACAAGCTTAAGTTCAGATTGAGAATTAACTATCAAAGATTCAAGATGTTTTTCAAAGAAAGTGTTGTAAACCACAATATCATCAAGGCTCAAAACAACACAATTATCTCGAAAGGATCTCAGAAAATGCCAAGTCTTATCAGTTTCAAAAC
Source organism: Raphanus raphanistrum subsp. raphanistrum (assembly GCA_019706035.1). Taxonomy (NCBI): domain Eukaryota; kingdom Viridiplantae; phylum Streptophyta; class Magnoliopsida; order Brassicales; family Brassicaceae; genus Raphanus; species Raphanus raphanistrum. The sequence goes on along the minus strand of JACZFZ010000011.1, from coordinate 1,074,497 downwards.
ACACAAGATCAGGCTGCAAAACAAAATCACAAGAATCAAGATCACAAAAATCATTTTCAGTTCTAGGTGATTCAGGTTCCAGCAACTTCTTAACCAAAATTTCGTCCAAGGCACAAGAGAATGCAAATAAATTATCAGTGATCAGTGCATGTCTAGAAGAACTCAGATCAAAGTCATTACCTTTGAAAACAAACGAATCAAAAGATTTTCTAGCACATAAATTGGTTTGTTGCAAATTATGATCAAATGACTTTTCAAGAAAATGAAAACCTTTGTTATGTTCCAAGAACTGATCAAAGCTCAAAATAATTCCATAATTGTTGCCATTGACATTTTGAAAACATTGTTGATCAAGAAGTTCATCAGGTTTAACAATTTTAAAAGAATTAATTATGTTTTCAAAAACAGATTTTGAAACACAAAATTCTTTCATCTTGTCAAGACCAAAACGAGTCACATCATGAGAACTGATCTTGACAAACATATCAGGCAGAGAATTAAGCAAATCAGATTTCTCACAGGGCTTTTGAAGATCAGGAGACAAAGGGGCAAGAGATGTGCAGGGATCAAAGTATAGATGACTCTCCATAGCGATGGATGTCATGCTTGTTGCTTCCTCATCAAAGACTGGACCAGGTTCATCCTCCTCATCAAAGATAGGACCTAGATCTTCATCCAAGGGTTCAGTAGAGTCAAGACGTGGCCCTTAATGTGGATAGTCCAGTGGCTCTTCCTCAAAAACCTGTGGAGACAAAACAAAACTACTCGGATGCTCCGGTTGCAAAAAGGTTAGTTCTGCAATAGTCTGTTCATTATCAATCATAAACTCAGATTTAGGAGAAGGAAGATCACAATATTCCTCACAAGTCATCAATTTTTCAATCAGATCTTCATCAGATTCATCATAAATGGGTAAAGAATCTGAAAAATCTTTAAACTCCTCAACATGGTTTTCAGATTTACCTTTGGCTTTCTTGTTGATGAACAATGATGGCTCAGCTACTTGGGCACGCGTGGATGTGCTCTTCTCATGGATCTTGCTGATGTCCTTGAGAGCTTTCATCATTCCCTTCTCAAAGTTATTACAAAACTCTTGGACATCAAAGTGGAGCAAACACCTTTTTGGATCAGCCACATTTCTGATCGTTTCTTTGCACATTTGGTTTGGCTTTTCCTGCACACTAACAAACTCATCAAAATTGTTCAAAGAATATTTAAATAGAGTTTGAGAGACAGATGGTCGTGCGGAGTTTTCCTTGCTACTTTGCCTTAGAAGACCAAACATCTTAACCTGAGAATCTTAACACAAAAGTTAGATAAAAAAATCTCACTCTCAAGTGTTTGATCTCACCCACTCAAGTGTTTCTCTCGATTTTAAAATGTTCACTCACAAGCTTTATACTCAAAGTTCTAAGAGAATATATCAAGAAATCCCAATGGGCAAATCCAAGCAAGATCAAAGTGTTTAAGATAGAAAGATAAGAGATTTTTGGTTTGAAATCCGTTTTAACCACCTCAAAGGCCGGATTTCTCCTCGGCCAGCAGGCTTTCTCTTCCAGCACCAATACACAAAACAAACTTTGAAATCTTTGAAACTCTTTTTTTTTCTCGGATCTGATTTTCTTTTTTTTTTCTTTTTTCTGTTTTTTTTTTCTTCTTTTTTTTATAGAAAATGGATGGTAATGAGGGGCCCGGATTTAAGAAAGGTAGAAGAAGAAGTGTTTAAGAACTGGAAGATGAGAAAAAATATGGAATGAAATAGAGTTACCGGAAGAGTGGCTCTGATACCAAATGATAGACCCAAGGAAAGGCACTCGTCCGGTAAGGGGAGATATGAACTCAGATCCGGAAGGATGGAGAACTGGTGGAATGAATGATGGCACAATGGGATGCGGAAAGGCCCAATGATACTACCAGACTTCGATCGTTGCCGGATGTGACACACCGGTCCAACAAAAGAAGGATCGAGACTTGGAGATAACCTCACCAAGAAACTAAGAAATGTTCTAACAAAGAACAAAGAGTGAAAACTCATAAAAAGGGGAAAACAATCTGATTTTATTTCATTGCAGAGATTACATATTTATAAGGTTTGTAGTCAAAGAGAAATAAAAGAAAATGCAGAAAACAATGCATATAAAATGACAACAATTGACTAGAAATTTATTAATGAGTCAATTGTGCGGAAAATGATGGAATACCAGTCAAAGTGGTGATTTTGATGCAGTCTTGGTCAAGGGTGCAGACTCTGATGTAGACTGGTCAAGATTCGTCCAAGCGTCCAGGTGCATCCATGATGATCGGGTCCATGGCAGTAAGGAGAAAGACGCATGCGGGCTGGTCGAGCTGGTTGGTCGGGTGATCTTAATGAACCAAATGAGCTGATGGGTTGACACAGTCAGTAGATTCAGCACGATCTGATTGTAAAACCTCGGTTTGGTTGAGCTGGTAAACAAGAACGCCACCTTGGGCCGTGTCCATGAACCAAAAAAGACGGTGCTCGATTTTGGTTCTATCAGTTAGGATATATGAAATCTAAATATAATTTAATGTTTAATATTTTTTTTCAACCGCAACCGCCCGCAACCGCAAAACGCTTGCGGGAAGGAGCTTTTGATTTTGAGCGGTACAAAGTGGTTTGAAGCAGTAAAAAACGGTTCGTGTGATTGTTTCGAAACGCCGTCAACCGCTACCAAACGCAAAAGCTGCGTTTGCGGGTGGTAGCAGGAAAACCAGTCAACACCTTAGTGTTGTACTTGTATTCTTCATAAACTTTTAGTCTTAAATTCTTTTAATGTTATAAATTTGTTCTAACAAGTTCTTTTTTTTTGATTTTTTTTATTTCAGCATATGTGGTCTGCAATGCATATGTTCTATAAGAGATCACTTTGTGATCCTTCGCCGTACCATTCTGAGCGCATTGTTTTCTTGGTTCAGTGGGTTGCCACGAAAATAGTCAATGATTTCAAAGAGTTTAATCCTAAGACTTGGAAACCGACAGATACATATAAGGGTATCTGCAACGGTACGTATCCAGCTGACCGAGTCACAAACAAGAAGTGGCGTCATGATATTGATCATCTATATGCATGTCATTTTGTAAATGGTAATCACTGGGTTGCATTGGATATTGACTTGAGGAAGGAGAGCATTACTGTTTACAGACTGTAGTAGATGATAAATAAATTCGAAACGTCTGCCGGCCGTTCTCAAAGATGATTCCGTACATACTGAGTGCTATGGTCCCTGCCACTGTTCGGAAGAAGAGTGGAAAGCAATTCAGTGTACGAAGAAGAGTGGAAACCGTTCCACAGAATGACCTCCCAGGAGACTGTAGTGTCTACCATAAAATACATTGAGTGTCTTGCGATTGGTTGCACATTTGAAGGGTTACGTGATGAGAACATTCAGGATATTCGATGGAAGCTAGCTGCTGAGATTTATGATGCTGTTGGACAGCCTCAAACCGCTCATTTATTTCCTGAGTTACCTAAGTAGTATGTTCAGTTCTTATTAGTGAATTTCTAGTGTTTATCAGCTATGCAAATTGCCACATTTAATCTTAGTACTTTTATTTCCAGCACTTATTTTCGTAGTGAGCTTCTGGTGTGATTTGCCACGTTTATTTTAGTAGTTTATTTAGATTTACTAATTTTCTTATTAAACTTGTACTCTTATTGTAGTCACATGCATGTTATTAGAAGTTGAAGAAAATAAAAAGAATACTATCGTTGTTGAAGTTGAAGAAAATAACGTGCACACAATCTTGCTGAGAAAACATCTAAACCCAAACAGGCTGAAGCTGTGAAAACTTTTTTGGATCATTTGTTGTTGTCCTGTGCGTGTCTACTAGGAAGAATGGTAAGAACAACACAACCTGTAATTTCAATAAATACTTATTAATAACCAGAAGAACACACATACCTCACTTTAAATGAAGCAAACATAGTTTTTACTAAAAATCAGAAAGCATATAAAAGGACTAAGCATAGGCTAAACTTGAATCTTGCATGTCTTACAGTTATGTCCAGACTGATTACAATTTGAACATAAATGTTGTTTTCTAGGTCGTTTTTTCTCAGTGGCTTTCTCCAAAGCTGACTTGATCCTTGACCTTTTGGGTCTTCCAGGCTGTGCGTGTATAACCGGAGGTAAGCAAATCTTTGTTGAAATATTTTCTGGAACTGGTGAAGCAACATCTCTTGGCATTATGGAAGTAGAATAAGCGCTCAACAAGTATGGGTTGTGATAATAGGGATGACAAAGTGCTATGCTGCTTTGTTTACGTGCTTCCGCCGCCGCAATTGCATGAACACATGGTAATTTCTCCTTATCAAACCGACGACAAGTACATTGTCTTCCTGCTAAATTAAAAATATGCAGAGACGAACTGGTTGTAACTTGTGAAAGATGCAAATCGATTGATTGAACTGTATAAGTATCTTGGCATTTGGTACACTTTTATGAGAAGAAAAAAAACATTGTAACAAATTAATATAAAACAAGTGTGTAATCAAAAGAGAAAATGTGTTATTTTACCTCCAAAAGTATCTCCACTCCACGAATCAAAGTTGTCTTCGTTGTTCCTGCAGCTGTTCTCCTACTTGTAAACCATCTTGCCATCATTAACCGTAACGCATCCAAGAGTTTTACAATGGGCAAACTTCTTGAGCCTGAGATGACTTTGTTGATGGACTCAGCAATGTTTGTCGTTAATAAGTTGTATCTATCCCCAGGAAAATGCACACGAGCCCATTTTTGTATATCAGCAGTTTCCAAATATTTGTGTAATCCAGGGTTCATCGCTTGGATCTCTTCAAATGTTGTATAAAAATCAGCCAACGTAAAAGCACTTGCAGCTTTTTTAACCAATCTAAATGCATCACCGCCTCTGAACAGTTGCAATATATTTTTGTAAAGATGGTATGTGCAAATTCCGCGACTAGACTTACGATACACTTTTCCAATAGCATTACCTATAGCTTTATGTCTATCAGAAATAACTGCAAGTTCTTCGTCATCGGGAATTACCTTACTTAGTTGTTGAAAGAACCATTCCCAAGAACCATCATTTTCGCTATCAACAACTGCAAAAGCAATAGGAAATATCTGAAAATTTTCATCTTGAGCTGTTGCGGTTAGTAGAGTTCCTTTATATTTTCCCTGAAGGTATGTACCATCAACGACAATTACTTTTCTCATGTAGGGAAATCCAGTTATACTTGCACCGAATGCAAGGAACAAGTACTTGAATCTGTTAACCTCATCAACTTCCAAATGTGTGAAAGTTCCAGGATTTGCTTTTCTTATATGATACAGATACATGGGCAACTTTGAGTATCCACTCTCCGCAGAACCTCTAACAATATCTCTTGCGCGTAAAAGTGTTCGATGAGACTTCCAGTAATCCATCTAGTTACAAAAAGGTTCACAATAACATATTAGTTAGACATTTTATTTTTATATAAACAAAATATAAACATGTCATTTCAGATGACGCACCTTGACACCAAATCTCATGTTTAAGGCATCTCCAACATGTTTCGGAAGAACTTTTGAATCAACACCACCAACATAGTCCACATATAGTTTTGCAAAAATTTCTGGAGTCGCTTGTCGGGCACTGGCATAACGTTCTGTAATAGAACAGGAATGTTTTGAAACGTGTGTACGAATGGTAAACTGAGTAGAATTACCAACTGGGGTAGCTCTTACTCTCCATGTACAATCTTCTAGCCAGCACTTAATAGTTAATATATTTCTTTCTGATCTATCCACTCTGAAGTCAAATTGTTGAAGGACTGACAAGATCTTCAACCAAGTCTCCAATGCATCTCTTGTATCATATCGTTGTCCCACTGCTATATTAAGTGCATCTAATTCTAGCTTAACATGATATTTACCTCTTTTTACCGGAACGCTTGCAGACGTTGAACCACTTTTTATAGTAAGTGAATTTTTATTCTTCTTCTTCTTCAGCATGAATTCCATTCAATGTAAAGTCTTCGTCATCTGAAGATGCGGCATCTAAATCATCACAATAATCAAATATAGAACCTTCGTCTTCTTCATCACTTGCATCCTCGTCTTCTTCTAAGACGCGTTCCTTAAGTTCAAGACATAGTTGCATTGGTTCCGTCTTGAGCTGTTCCAAAAATCCAGTGAATTGCCTCTGATTTTTAATATCCACAGGTGGTGTATTTTCGGGCAACATCAACAAAACCTTCTTTGGAAACATGTAGCTCAATTCCTCGTCGTAAATCTGATCATTAACCTTGTACTCTTTGATCACCATATGAACAAAATCATCATAACTAGTTCTGTCGTCTACGGCTATATCTTTACTCCTAGCTCCTTTGTCAACACCAAATAACCATTTGTTTTTACCAAATATCCAGTGACCACAAACAATTTTTATTTCTGCCATGAGGGAAAAGGAAGAAAAAATATCAATCTGAAAAACGCCATTGATGTCGTTATGCACAAGGTTCGTGACTTTGTGTATTAGATACGTAGATTAGGGTTTTTTTCTTTGTTTGGTTTAAATTTTCTTTGGTTTAAGTAAATAAATTTGGTTTAGATGGTTTTGATTCAAATTTAGGTTGGTTTGGAACGTATTGGTTTAAATCATTTAAATTACTGGTATATAAATTAATTTCAAAATTAAATGGTTTAATCTGGTTTCAGTTAAGGAGACATGTTCAGGGAGACAACGTGAACAAGAGGGGAGGACACACCAGTTGACGGAATGGTTCTTGCTAAGACTGAAACTGGGGGTGGCAGTCGGCAGGCAGCACCAGATGCGGTATCAGACCCAGATGGTGGAGATCCATGATAGTGCTCAAATTACCCAATAGAGCTTACTCTCTCAAATAAGAGGTACAGCTGTAGTACTTAGTGATCGAATCACGAGGAGCTAGGAAACCAATTAAATAAAATCTACTAATCAATCCTAGGTGAAGTTGGTTTATATGATGGAAATAAAAATAGCAATTCCTAAAATGAGCAAGGTAGTTGCTCTAACTAACAATATGATGGGTTGTTTAAATGTGATAAAAAGTGCTAGACATAGGGCTTTTATTCAGGAATGGAGATTATAATTTCTATAAATGCTTTAACAAGTTGCTTGCATGATACTATAGATCTCAGCCGCTTAACTCAAGTGATATCTTACTGGTTAAATAATCTAGATCTCTGGCCTTAACTGTCGTATGTTGACACAGAAAAAGAGTCGATCGACATCCTTTTGAGATATCGATCGATACACCTTTCCCTCGGCGATCGATTCACCTGTCGGGATATCGATCGACGGCTTCTAGATATGCCTAGGCGCGAGCCGATAATGAACACTAGGTCTCAAGGAGGGCTGTCGCTCTTCTCAACAGGAGACAAGCTAGCTCAAATGGATAATTCAAGATAATCAAAGATCCTAGTGATTTATATTCTAATTAGCTAATCTAGAACAAGTATAGGGTGCAATCCATTTGATGAGTATCACAACTTAGCAATTATAGTTTGGGGCTAATCCCACAAACCTATTTAAACCCTAGATCTAACAAGTAGACTACTCAGACATAGCTAAGCAATTCATGACAATGGATAGATGAAAGAATTGCATAGATAGAAATAAGAAGAAATACAAAAGGAGATGAGAAATCTCTCAAATCTCTCAAAACAAATAAAACTCTAGTCTCTCTCTCACACTCTCTGCTTTGTTTTCTCTGAGTTGTCAAAAGCTTGCTTCTCTCGAAGTTGCCGTCAAAAACACTTAGCAGGAATATTCAAGCATTTCCATTAGGTTAAAAACTTGTCAGGGGCAATCTCGTAATTTGGTGAAGTCTTGATGAAGTAGTCGGCTAAACTATTTCATCCTCGATATCGATCGACAACACTGGACGTGTATCGATCGATTATAATCTTCTAGTACGCGGATCTTCTCAGCTACGTCGATCGACAACTCTGGATGAGTATCGATCGATTATAATCGCAATGTTGACTTCCGACTTGGTCTTGAATGGTCAACTCAGGTATATCATCTCTTGTACTCCAAAATGCTCCAAAAACATCATCTTCTCACAAAATGCTCCTCAACCTGAAAACATATCTAATAGGCTAGAAAACATATTAAATATATAATAAAATACTAGTATACCATGGTTAAAAACGGGTAAAATCCATGGTATATCAATCCACAGAAGCCTTAAGCCAGAGCAGCTTCGAAGATGGTGAAGAAGTCGTGTCTAGCTTAGTGCTTTGTCATCAGATTTGCTTTGGCAATGGTTGGTTTTTAATATTAAGGATGTGGTGTTTACTTCTGCTTTTTCCCTTTTTTTAACTTTCTCAACACTCTGCATTTTCTGAATTTTCTAAAAAAAAATATGTTTGGTCTGACAGTTTCTACGATTGTTTAAGGTTATACAAACCTTAATGTTTTCCCCAAGGATTCTACACATTATCAGGAAAATATACAGTGTTGTAAATTTAAGGGGAAGAGTCCATTAAATTACGTAGAGACTAATTGGAAACAAACCATTATAAATAGTTCGAAGTGAAATGAAAAATTGGAAGCAAACCGTTATAAATAGTTTTGAGTGAAATGACTATGTTTACAACTCAGCCAATTAAACATCATAACTGGAATTTAATTGATTTTTGTTCATTTAGCTCTTCACCTTATATATAAATTTCAGTAAAATAATAGATACTATAATTTTTGGATTGCGTAAGACAAAAGAAATATAAATTCCAGTAAAATAATAGATACCATAATTTTTTATAATAGATTATAATATTTATATATTAAAATAAACCTGCAAAATATATAATCATGATCGATATCGTTTAAATATATTGTAAAGAAACCAAACATTTATATTGCTAAGTATATTCTATAGACGTCCGGACGAAGTAGTCCAAGTGGTAAGGACGGGCCTTGGTGGCAAACACCATCCAGGTTCGATCCCCCCCCCATGCGGAAACTACCCTGCTTCGCTCTGGACACCAAAGCGGTACTGGGTTCGATCTAGCCCAGGTAAAGCCTTTCCGGGTGAAGTGGACCGCTGCCTGACCGGGCCCAGGGATTGACCCGCGAAGCGGGGAACCCTGGATTATCAAAAAAAAAAAAAAAAAAAAAAAAGTATATTCTATAGACGAAGAGACCTTTTATCTAGAACAACATCTCCTATGTTATAAGTCAAGTTAAATCGTGTTTGCAAAACTCAAAACTAAATAAAGTTTTGGGAAACAACAAACCGAAAACACCACTGCATAGCTCAAAATATAGAACTACACTTTTGAGATGAAATATTAAAAATATAATAACACATATCACATAAAAAACTGGAAAAGAACAAAAAGAAACATATAAAATACATCCACAATTAACTTATAAGCAAATATTTGCTACTCTAATTTCTCACCTCAAATACAAAATAATTACCTGAAAAAAAAATTTATCAAATCCAATCTGATATGTGCACATACTAAAATTACATTATATTTTTGAATAAATGTCAAATTTATTCAACCAAAAAAGAATATTTTACAAAGAATGTGTCTTTTCTTAGCAATCTAAAATTGTCATATGGTAATAGTGGCCCTGAGATTTTGGGGAACATGTAAAAAAAATTGTTATCAGTTTGGGGGTTTAGAAAATTTTTGAAGACTTATTTTTATGTAGTTTAAAAAAAAAAATTTGGGAACTATTGCAAATGTTTTACTTAACATGGCCGAGAGCGGCTCTGCATATTACATTCAGAAATTACATCATCACATCCATCTTGATTAATAAATCACACAAACTTCTACACAGCATCACATAATAAACATTAAAAATAATAGACAAAAACAAAAGAAATCATCTATTTTATTGAGTAATAGACAAAACAAAAGAAATCATCTATTTTATTAAAACTCAAGTACAAAATGAGATTGTTTGGAGACTTGAATAACACTATAAAAAAATTTGGAGTGTTTGGCTATTGGTTTAAAAAGTGGTTTACGATATTTGCTAAAATTTGGATTGTTTGAGTATCGTTCTAAACTAAAAAGTGATTACAGGAAATTGCTCAAATAATCTTTCTTTCCACGTAAATATCATATGCAACCTAACAAATCGAAAATTACTTTCTCTTTGTATCAGTTCTTTCTTCCCACGTAAAAGGCATAGCCCAATTAAATATGCTTTCCCATAATTCAACCAATTATGTCGCATGATATTTAGGAAAAAATCTAATACTAATTACCACATATTACGATCCCATATCCATTTTGCCCAATAAAATTGTCTACCAAGATACTCTTAAAACAATTGAATCTAATTTGAATAGTAGTCTTAAAGAAATTTGAGATTATTAAAAGGATGTATACATTGAGATTATTTGGAAATTTGAATAGTAGTCTTACTAAAATTTGTTTAGAAATATGGATAGCAATTTAAAAAAAAATTGAAAACATGAATAGCAATATAAAAAAATTGTTGGAAACATAGATAGCAGTATATATAAAAAACTAATGGCTTATGTTGATAATAAAAATTAGAAGCTCATTATATTATAAAAACTATCTAATTGGACCAGCTTTAAAATATACAAAAATAGACTAATCTAATTACCTAAAAAAGTTTTTATCTACAATAATCATAAAGTAAAATTTAAGCTTTATATACATATTCCAAATCAAAGTAATAATTTAAAGTTGATTTATATCAAAAATTGATTTAAAATATACATATACTCAAAAAGTTTTACTAAAATATTTTCCAATAACCATTATTAAAATAATGTCTCAATATATATAAGAAAAATACAATAAAAAGCCCAATTTCATATACCAACATAAATAATGGTTTTTATATTTCACATTAAATTTTAATAATATTATGTATTATTATTTATATGATAGTACATATAAAATACTATTAATTATATGATTATTTATATGATGGTATTTATAAAATATGATTAACTATACGATGACATATATATGATATATAATAGTGACTAGGGGTGAATTTTTGGGTATTCATTCAGGTTTGGTCTGGATCTATTTGGATTTTAAGTTTTCGAGATCAAAGATTCCAGCCATATTCAGATATTTCTAAATTTCGGTTTGAATTATATTTGCATCTTTGGGGGTTCGGGTTATGATAAATTATCTAAATTATTCTAAAAAAATAAATTCATTATTTGCTTTAAAATTTTCAAAATATAAACAAAATAATATATAACAAATAAATTTGAATAACATACCTAAACTTGATATATAAATTAGTTTGATTTAAATCTTTTAATAGAGAATCAATAAAATGTCTACCAAAATATTCTTAAAACAATTGAATATAACTTTTCTAATTCTGGAGATTAATAGAGAAACCTCAAACTCTATTCTCCCGAGTTTTCAAAGGTCGATATTTCAGAAATGCATCACCTTTGGAACCGATTCATTCGTACTCGGCATCCTATGGATGGCGAAGTATTGTTTCCGCTAGATCTCTGGTAAGCAAAGGACTAATCAAAAGGGTGGGATCAGGATCAACCATCTCCGTATGGAATGATCCCTGGCTCCCATCCACCCGCCCGAGACCAGCAAATAAAAACCACCACAATCTTTTTCCGGACCTAACGGTAGATTCACTCATCAATGAAAATTCGAGGACATGGAATACTCAAACGATTCAGAGTCTGGTTGACCCTGAGGATGTTAAAATTATTCTAAGTATCCCATTAAGCAGCTCTACGATAATGGATAGAGACGGATGGCACTTCACTAATAATGGGAGGTATACAGTAAAATCAGGTTACCAGATTGAAAGGATGTATCCAGATAAAGAGCGCACATTACCAGAGTTAGGACCATCCATCACCCCTTTGGAGGCGCATTGTTGGAAAATAAAATGTCCCTCGAAAATGAGACATTTTTTATGGAAAATGCTTTCTGGTTGTATAGCAGTTAAGAATAACCTTAAAGCTAGAGGAATACAAGGAGATACTATATGCACAAGATGTGGAGACCAGGAAGAATCCATCAATCATGTTTTCTTTGAATGTCCACCAGCGGTTCAAGTATGGGCTTTGTCTAGGATTCCATCAAATCCAACGATTTTCCCCAGTAACTCATTATTTGCAAATATGGATTATCTATTTTGACGGGTACCCTCTGTAATCGAGGACCATCATTTCGCATGGATACTATGGTATATTTGGAAGGCAAGAAATTGTAAAGTTTTCAGTAATTTGGATATTGATCCACGGGATACTCTTCAGTTAGCCGAAACTGAGTCCCGACTTTGGAGAGAAGCACAAAACTCCCTTAACCAAGGAGTAGAAGGACTAGAGGATTCTAGAGCATCAGTTATAACACATGTTCCAATAATTCCAGGCATATGGTGCTTTTAAGATGGATCATGGAAGGTGAATGAGAGTTTTTCAGGCCAAGGGTGGTACAGTACTTTGGAAGGGTTTGATGGGTTGTTGGGTGCAAGGAACACGAGAGCAAGTCTATCTCCTTTGCACTCCGAGATCGAGGCTCTGATTTGGGTAATGGAATGTATGAGGAACTTGAGGCAGTATAATGTTACTTTTGCAACGGATTGTTCGCAGTTGGTGAAGATGGTTTCGGAACCAGATGAATGGCCAGCCTTTGCAAGTTATTTGGAAGATATAAGAAGTTTGAGAAGAAGTTTTACTTCTTTGGAGGTGGTCCATGTACCCAGGACGAAGAATATAAAGGCGGACTGTCTAGCACGCAGTGCAAGAAAGCAATCGTCTTACGTCATCCACATGGATACGGATCCTCCCGTTTGGTTAACAGAGTTGTAGTGTTAATGGGCCTTAATTATTTATAACCTGACCCAGTTCCAATCTTGAAGATAAAGCCTGTATCACCAAAAGGATCCAGCAAAGCCCAAGCTGGTACAAGTCGGTTATGCTTTACGACGGTGGATGAAACCTCATGCAAATAAGGAAAACAGTTAGACAAGATTCCTATGGTATTAAGAAAAATACATAGAACTGTTTAGTATATATATAGACGTGCTTATACAAAGGGAGATCATCCGAAACACAAGACCAAAATACCCTTCAAGTTCGAAGAGCCTCCACTTCGATGGGAAGGGCGAGATGCGTAGCAGAGGCCAGTCAAAGATCCCGGGAGCTTCGGTTGTGGGAGGAGAATCCTCAATGTGACTTCGCGATTAAGTGGTGCCGGAGACTTGTATCGAAAGTCTCTCCCTAACGACGATACAAAATTAGGTGGATATTCTTAACGGTGCTGCAAGGGTTAGGTGGTGAATGTCCTAATGGTGCAGTAAGGGTTGGTGAATAAATCCTAATGGTGTAACAAGGGTTAGGTGAAGAGTTCCGTTGGTGATTACGGCGGTACAAGAAGTGTGCCAGATTTCGCTGGAGGTTGGAAACCAAGGGTTGATGTGGTACTTGGTTTGAGGGGAGGTTTGTTGGGAATGCAAACAAAGTCCCACATTGGAAGTTTAGACAAATAATGTCTAGTATATAAAAGGATGTCCAACTCTGATTAGTACGAGGCCTTTTGGGAAGGAGCCCAAAACCAAATCCATGCGGGCTTTACTACTTCGGTCCAAAGTGGACAATATCGTACTAATCGGACAATAGAGAGTTGGACATGGGCTTGAAAAAACCCAACAAGTGGTATCAGAGCAATCTAGGTTTTGATTGCGGGTATTAAAGAAATCAAAGAGTCTGAAAAGAATCGCAAAGAAGAAGGATAAAGGGACCTATCAATTCTTCAAGAAAACTGCGATCCATCGACTCCAAGATTCAAGGTTGAAAGATCAAAGGGTAAAAGCACAAGGCGTCAAAGCAGTAACACTCATCTCAAAGGAGTTGAACAAGGTCGGTATCGAAAGTCTTCCTAACAAGGTTGGAAGTTAGGCGGCGGGTTCCATTACTCATGGCGGTACAAAGTGTGTTCAAGGATCTACCGAAGGATTTTAGATCAAGGTGGAGATGATGCTAGAACTTGAGAAAGATGGTAGTGTTTCGTGGTCATCGGTGTTTCAGGAAACGTCAGAAGAAGTTGACGGAGATGATCAAGGATTCAAGGAAGATCATCAAGGAGTTATATATCAGAATTTATCATGCAAGGAATAGGAGACTGCATGTTCTGGGTGATTGGTGCTTAAGAAGTTATCTCGCAGTGAAATATGCAATGGGTTTTGTGTCGATAGTCTTTCTAACAACGGAGTTAGACGGCGTGTCCTGTTTTTTATAAACAGCGGTACAAGAGATTGTATAAGTTCACATTGCTGGAGGAGATGTCAAAGTTTTGTGACGTCTAGTATTGAGGTGAAGACTAACGGTGTATTAGTCTAAGTCTATCACTTTGAAAACATGAGGAAGTCTCCAAGACAGAAAAATATAAAATTAAAAGGCATCCAAGTAAGGAGGATGATTGCATGGATAAATTAACAAGCTACTTGGAGAGTAAGAAAACAGTATGGTTATAGTTGTTTTCTTTTGGCATCACAAGAAGATTACGGGAAAAATTCTTTAAGGTGGACAAGGGAAACTCACGTGAGGAAGTATTAATATCAAAGACATGTTATATGGTATTGATAAATCAGAAGAAGTCTGATGGTAAGTCCAAAGGCTGTTGTGATGCAGGCAGTAAACGTTGGGGTGTTAGCAATACAAACAAAAAGTATTGCAGCAAGGAATGGTGTTTCAGCTAGGAGGGATATCATGGGGTCTAGAAGTGATATTAAGGTGAGCTGTTACAAAGAGAAGTGTCAAGAACGTCACCGGAGCAGTTGGCGTGAGACAAGTTAAAAGGAAGTTAGCAGAGTGGTGCTAAACATTCAGAAGATTCAAGGAAGAGTTTGATTCTAAGCTCAGTGCGCATGAGAGGAATCAAAGGTTGACAAAGAGAATCCGGTTTCAGGAAGAATGAAAGAGAAACAAGTTCGCTTCTAGAAAATAGTCCCTGAAGTCTCAAGTGAATGAGAGAGTTACCTGATAAGAATCAGTAGTCGGGTCGGGTGTATAGACATCGATTCCAGGTGGAGCTATTGATAGAAAGATTCAAGAGAAGACAAGTTAGTTCTTTAGTGAATGTTCTTGAATCAAAAGGCAAGAAGTAAGTCTTGCAGGGGTAAAAGAGTTACCTTAAAGTCTCAAGGAGCAGGAGAGGAGTTATTTTGTTCATTAAAAGCAGCTAGGCGTGAAAATAATTGATATCAGAGGAGTACTCCGGAGTAGACAATATCAACGTAACAACAAATGGTCATGAACAATAGCTTTTAAGGTGGAGCTGAAGCAGTGAGAGAAAAGGAGCACTGTGGAAGATTGAACTCAAAGCTCCTCTTGGAAATCTGTAATGATTTCAAGTTCAAGTTATGGTTCTGGAAAGAAAAACAAAAATAACAGAGACAGAGATGTGCAGGTCATAAAAGGTTTACCTAAGATCATCAAAGAGGAGAACACATGCTTGATGTTCATGCTGCGATGAGGTCTGAGATTGTCTAGCAACACATGAACTTCGACTAATCAACGAAGATTCTATGAAGGCTAGAACTGGTAGGAAGGAAATCATCAAGACTGTCGCAGGAGGAATCTCATGAAAATAGGAACGACATACAGTAACGGAAGAGGAGCTGCTGTGTGGAATAGAAATCATGAAATCAAAAATTATGATTTTACGGCGCTGAGAATCAAAAGGAATAAGGGCTGATAGCTGTTAAAAGGGTTTACATGGAGTTATCAGCACAGCTGAGGAGACGCAGTGGTTCGTCGGAGAAGCTGTAAAGAAAAAAAAAAGAAGTGAATTTTAGCAGTTCGCATAGTATCTGGTTCTCAGAAAGGGGGCAAGCTAAATTCATCATTAAAGATGAAAAAGAGTTTAGAAGTATACCTGAGACTACAAAGGGTCGGTGGCATTGGAGGAGTATGCCAGAAGATGCAAGGATTCTTTCAGAATTGCATTAAAACTTCACTATCAAAGAGAGTATCAAAGGGCGAGACAAGGAGTTTCAGTTGCAGGTGAGGACGCAGAACAGATTGTCGATAACGCATCTCCGTCGAACAAGAAGAGGAGACCAATAGGTTTCAGTTCGAGGTGGAGAAAGCTGAGGAACACAAACACAAGAAAGCAAAGGAGGATCAAATGGTCGCTGGATATACTTGGAGAAATTGATCTGAGAACATTGCAATCACTGAAGATTGTCACTGTCAAGAGCTCTTACAAATAAAATCAAGCATCAGAGAAGTCTTACCGGAAACTGCAGAACTCCGGCGAGATTGATCAGCTTGATTCTGGCAAAACAAAATTCACATTACTGAAGAATCGTAATCTTCGGTATGGAGGGTGGATCTTGTGCAGTGAGGAACCAGAAACGGTCACAATGATGGTTACGAGCAAGATGAAGTCTTTGGAAGTTGAATCAGTTCACGTCACTTGGAACACGAGCGCAGGGACTGAAGATCAATGATTGTCCACGAACTATGCGAGCTTTCACATGAACAGTGAAACAAAGGTTCATCACCATAGTTACAGAGGTGTGATGGTGTGAACAGGGAAGCAGATCAATGGAAGGAGAAAGATGTCGTTGATTTCAACGAAAAAGGAGAAGTAAGGTGAGAAAGAATTAAGCCCAAGGTGGAGTTTGTAGTGTTAATGGGCCTTAATTATTTATAACCTGACCCAGTTCCAATCTTGAAGACAAAGCCCGTATCACCAAAAGGATCCAGCAAAGCCCATGCTGGTACAAGTCGGTTATGCTTTACGACGGTGGATGAAACCTCATGCAAATAAGGAAAACAGTTAGACAAGATTCCTATGGTATTAGGAAAAATACATAGAACTGTTTAGTATATATATAGACGTGCTTATACAAAGGGAGATCATCCGAAACACAAGACCAAAAAAGAGAGAGAGAGCTAGAGAGAGATCGGGGTAGAGAAGAAACTAAGGGCAAGCGACATTGTTCGAGTCATGTCGCTTCGGGATAGAGTTTCTTTGATCTCTAATTCTTTGTTGTGTTTTTCTATTGAGCGCTTATAGCGTTTGTGTAAACCTTTTGATTGATAGTGGATGTTGTGGGAGACGGTTCCCACCCCATAGGTACCGCAAGGGAACTGGGTTAAAAATCTTGTGTCGTTAAGCAATCAAAAGATCGATAAATTCCTAATAAGAGTCAATATGAGTCTGTAATGTTGCTGACAAAAAAAAAAACTTTTCTAATTATTTACCATATATTGCGCACGCAATATAAAAGCATACTAGGTGATTTTCCCGTGCTCATGCACGGGTATAAATATTTATAAAGTAAATGCATTATAATAATTTATTAATATATTGTTTTTAAATTTTAGTTATTCTGATATTTTATATTGTAATCAATATGTATGGTTTATTTTAAATAAAACTATGTTATTTTAATTAGACGTATAATTTTGGATATATAATATCACAACGGTTTGATTATTATTTGGATATATTAGTTAAAATTGAATTTTTCAATTCAACTAAGATATTTTTGTTATACAGATTAAAATTTTGTTATTTTCATGTGATTTGATTCTTGTCTTATATCTGTATATATATTTTGTAAGATCATTTATAATTTAATATATGTTATTTTGAGAATCAAATAGTAAAAATGAACTAAAGTGTTGATCAGTTTAAAGTTACATAAATAATTATAACAATGATAGTTAATTGTAATAGTTGGTTACTATATTTGTAATATTATTTGAGAATTTCATATTTATTTAGTAATATGTTGAGTCGTTCAATAATTTATATGTATTAAATATTAGTATAAATGAAATTATATTATTTTTATTTAATGTTTGACTTTGTATAAAAAAATTGGATTGGTCTTGTTACTCATTGTGGGTATATTGTTAATCATTTGTGGGTATACTGTGTTACTTATATTCCGTCAAATTCAAATATAATTTTCTAATCTAATTCAACCATATCAAATTATAGGACTTAATAATTTGGTGTATGTTAATTTTCAAAAATAAATTATAAAACAAAGTGATGATAGATACAATTGCATTAAAACATAATGATACATTCTAAAAAGGAAGATTAATTCTTTATTTTAATATCAAGATTATTTTTCTAAACTTTCTTTTTTATAAAATCACATTATATATAAAAAATATTTTTGCTTTAAGTTTTATAAATCTTTTCTTTATCATATATGTTATTTTAAAATATAAAAGGGAGCATAAAAATATTAAATCAAATTTTATTCATCAAAGATATCTTAGTTTATGTTATTTAATTTTTTTTGTAATAATTTTATAAATATATTGATTTAAATAAAATGTTTAATACTTTTAAAATATATATTATGTTGTTTAAGATTATTTTTAAAAGGAAAGATTATTTATTTACTTTAAAACCAAGATTATTTTGTAAACTTTCCTTATTATGAATTACACTATATATAAAAGATATTTTTCGTTTAATTTATAAATTTTCTTTATTATATAGACTATTTGAGAAAAAGAAAAAGGAAACCTAAATAAAAAAAAAACAAATATTTAATACTGATAATTAGATAAATTTGATTTATTAAGGGTATCATTGTAATCAACCACCGTGAGAATTATTGTGAGAGCGACACATAAGAAACTGACTTCTCAAATAATATTATAGAGATATTATTGTATGTTTTTAAACATGAATAGCATTATAAAACAATGTAATGTTTAATGTAATGTTGTTTGGAAACATATGTAGCAGTATATTAAGGAAAAAAAAAGGTAATGGACTTATGTTATTAATAAAAATTGAAAGTCCATTATATTGAAAAACTATCTATTTGAAACATCTTTAAAATATACAAAATAGACTAATCTAATTACCTAAAAACATTTTTGTCTAAAATAATCATAAAATAAAATTTAAACTTTATATACATATTTCATATCAAAATATATACTATTAAAGCATATGACAATTTATGAATCTACCCCTGAAATTTCTAAGTAATTACAAAAATTGCATGTACCTTTTTCTCAGCATTATTTGCAACCAATCAAAAGTAATTATTTTGTAACTACATTAAAGAGTATTTAATATAATTCAATTCTTAGTTTTTTTTGAAAATTTTGTTTCCTAAATGTTTGCACCATATATTTCCAAAAAATCTTTCACATTATTAATTATTTGAAAGCATTTATTAAATGAAACTTCAAAATAAAATCAAGTTGAAATAACAAATAATTAAATCAACAAAATCATAATACCGGTCTGAATTATCTCAAATCTTTAAAAAATAGCTTCATTTAAAATAAAAACTAAATCACATAAACTAAATTTAATAAAATTATAGAATATGTTTTGAAACGCACAAATGAATTTTTCAATACAAGAGTGTTGAAGATATAAAATATTTTATTTAAAAAATAAAAATAAAAATTAGTGTAAAATAAGTTTAACTTCGCTTTAAATAAATAAAATCATATTACGGGTTAGAATTATTTAGAGTCTTCTAAAATTTAATCATATTGAAAATAACAAAAATAAGTCATATAAGTAAATTTAAGATAAATTTCATAAAAAAGTTAAAATATATAATTTATCAAAAATCATAATTTTTATTACGTAAAATAATATTCCAACAAAAAAAAGGGCGGGTCAAAATCTAGTTTCTGTTTATAGCCTAATGACTATAAGAGAATGAAGAAACAAAGAAAAATTGGTGACAAAGAAACACAGAATAACGAACGTTCTGAACATGGGTCAATCATATCCAAGTTCCTCTAATAAAGCAATGTGAAGAACAAATTTGCAAAAAAAACAAGCAATGTGAAGAACAAACAAAAAGCCAAGGAATAAGCACAACCCAAATAAAATGATCAATATTTCCACCAAATACATAGCCAATGACGTTGTCAAGAAAAATACATAGCCAATAATTCGTAATTTTAACAGTTAACTCCTAATTCAAAAACCTAACAAACCCCTATCAGTATTAAATGTAGGACTTGCAAAACAAACCAATAACAATGTTTGTCAAATCAAGAATGTGTTCGTTGATGTTTTTTGCCTCTAATTTTTGGTGACTATTTTACGAAAAAAAGGGAAATTCAAAGGATCGAGGAAAACTGCAAGATTCAATATAAGACGTCCCAACATACATAAATTTTCAAAGAGTGATCAATTTACGAAGTATCAAATTTTATGTGCTTCCAAATGACGAGAAATACCGACTAAGACCTCATCCTTATACCTTATTCATTCAGGTCAATTGAAAATATTCCCATTTAAGGAAAACTAGATTTTGACCCGCGCTTTAGAAGCGCGGAATATTTTACGATAAAAAATTTTATTAATAACTTAACAAATATTTTGGTAATTTTTAAAAGAGTGTGTATTTAAAATACTTTTGCATTTAAATCAGTGTTTTTAAATTCAACCCGATTGTGACTATACCCATTAATCCGGAGATCTGACAATTCAATTTTGGTTTTTAAAATATTCATATTAAAAAATCACTAAAACCCGAGACTAACCGATTGAACTGATGGATGACCGATATGTAATCTAATTAGATTTAAATTTTAATAGTTTCATAATTTGTAATCTTATAATCCAAATTTTAAAGTTCATTATTTTGCAATTTATGAAAATATGACGTTTCTACAAAATTTTAAAGAGAAAATAATAGATATAAAATAATAAGATTAATTATTGTATTGTTTGGAAAAATTGATAGTAGTATAAAAAATATTTTGTTTGGAAACATTGGTAATAGTATAAAGAAATAAGTATATTGTTTGGAAACATAGATAGTAGTATAAAGAAAGGAACATTTGTGATTTAATGTAGATTTAACTATAAAGTATAAATGTGTATTTAATTTAAAAACTTACAAAATAAATGTTAGGTCCAACAGAATGTTTCTGTTTTAATAAGATAGATGTAGAGGAAATACATTCTAAAGAAATTTAGGTTCAAACTTATGGTGATCTTAGAATGCCTTTCCTCAGAAAAAAAACATTGTCACAAATTAATATAAAACAAGTGTGTAATCAAAAGAGAAAATGTGTTATTTTACCTCCAAAAGTATCTCCACTCCACGAATCAAAGTTGTCTTCGTTGTTCCTGCAGCTGTTCTCCTACTTGTAAACCATCTTGCCATCATTAACCGTAACGCATCCAAGAGTTTTACAATGGGCAAACTTCTTGAGCCTGAGATGACTTTGTTGATGGACTCAGCAATGTTTGTTGTTAATAAGTTGTATCTATCCCCAGGAAAATGTACACGAGCCCATTTTTGTATATCAGCAGTTTCTAAATATTTGTGTAATCCAGGGTTTATTGCTTGGATCTCTTCAAATGTTGTATAAAAATCAGCCAACGTAAAAGCACTTGCAGCTTTTTTAACCAATCTAAATGCATCACCGCCTCTGAACAGTTGCAATATATTTTTGTAAAGATGGTATGTGCAAATTCCGCGACTAGACTTAGGATACACTTTTCCAATAGCATTACCTATAGCTTTATGCCTATCAGAAATAACTGCAAGTTCTTTGTCATCGGGAATTACCTTACTTAGTTGTTGAAAGAACCATTCCCAAGAACCATCATTTTCGCTATCAACAACTGCAAAAGCAATAGGAAATATCTGAAAATTTTCATCTTGAGCTGTTGCGGTTAGTAGAGTTCCTTTATATTTTCCCTTAAGGTATGTACCATCAACGACAATTACTTTTCTCATGTAGGGAAATCCAGTTATACTTGCACCGAATGCAAGAAAAAAGTACTTGAATCTGTTAACCTCATCAACTTCCAAATGTGTGAAAGTTCCAGGATTTGCTTTTCTTATATGATACAGATACATGGGCAACTCTGAGTATCCACTCTCCGCAGAACCTCTAACTATATCTCTTGCACGTAAACGTGTTCGATGAGACTTCCAGTAATCCATCTAGTTACAAAATGGTTCACAATAACATATTAGTTAGACATCTTATTTTTTATAAACAAAATATAAACATGTCATTTCAGATGACGCACCTTGACACCAAATCTCATGTTTAAGGCATCTCCAACATGTTTCGGAAGAACTTTTGAATCAACATCACCAACATAGTCCAGATATAGTCTTGCAAAAATTTCTGGAGTCGCTTGTCGGGCACTGGCAGAACGTTCTGTAATAGAACAGGAATGTTTTGAAACGTGTGTACGAATGGTAAACTGAGTAGAATTACCAACTGGGGTAGCTCTTACTCTCCATGTACAACCTTCTAGCCAGAACTTAATAGTTAATATATTTCTTGCTGATCTATCCACTCTGAAGTCAAACTGTTGAAGGACTGACAAGATCTTCAACCTAGTCTCCAATGCATCTTTTGTATCATATCGTTGTCCCACTGCTATATTAAGTGCATCTAATTCTAGCTTAACATGATCTTTACCCCTTTTTACTGGAACGCTTGCACGTTGAACCACTTTTTATAGTAGGTGAATTTTTATTCTTCTTCTTCTTCAGCATGAATTCCATTCAATGTAAAGTCTTCGTCATCTGAAGATGCGCCATCTAAATCATCACAATAATCAAATATAGAACCTTCGTCTTCTTCATCACTTGCATCCTCGTCTTCTTCTAAGACGCATTCCTTAAGTTCAAGACATAGTTGCATTGGTTCCGTCTTGAGCTGTTCCAAAAATCCAGTGAATTGCCTCTGATTTTTAATATCCACAGGTGGTGTATTTTCGGGCAACATCAACAAAACCTTCTTTGGAAACATGTAGCTCAATTCCACGTCGTAAATCTGATCATTAACCTTGTACTCTTTGATCACCATATGAACAAAATCATCATAACTAGTTCTGTCGTCTACGGCTATAGCTTTACTCCTAGCTCCTTTGTCAACACCAAATAACCATTTGTTTTTACCAAATATCCATTTGTTTTTACCAAATATCCAGTGACCACAAACAATTTTTATTTCTGCCATGAGGGAAAAGGAAGAAAAAATATCAATCTGAAAAAAACGCCATTGATGTCGTTATGCACAAGGTTCGTGACTTTGTGTATTAGATACGTAGATTAGGGTTTTTTTCTTTGTTTGGTTTAAATTAAGTTTTCTTTGGTTTAAGTAAATAAATTTGGTTTAGATGGTTTTGATTCAAATTTAGGTTAGTTTGGAACGTATTGGTTTAAATCATTTAAATTACTGGTATATAAATTAATTTCAAAATTAAATGGTTTAATCTGGTTTTGGTTAAGGAGATTAAAAAAAAATCTGTGGCCACATCATAAATAAATCTGTGGCTTAAGTTTGAACAAATCTATCAAATTGTAACAAATCTGTGGTCAAATTACAAATAAATCTATCAAATTAAAACTAAATCTGTCAAATTCTAATAAATCTGTGGTCATAAATAAATAAATCTATCAAATCTTAATTAAGTCTGTGAAAATTAAGTAAATTTGTGGTCAAAGAATAATAAGTCTGTCAAATCGAAATTAAATCTGTCAAAACAAGTAAATCTATGACTAAATTAAAAATAAATCTATCAAATATTCGTAAATCTGTTCAAATTAAGTAAATCTGTGGTCAAATAAATTAATTTTGAGAAAATTTAATAAATTTGTGGCTAAATGTGACAAATTTGTTGTAACAAATCTGTGAAAATCTTATTAAGTCTATAAATTTAAAAATAAATCTGTGGCTAAAGAGAAAAAAATCTAAGTTTGTGACTACAGAAAACGTGCACAAAATAAATCTGTTTGTGGTAAAATCGTAAATATTCCGAAAATTCAGAAATGGTATTTTGTAATTATTTTTTTTGTTAACAAAAGGAAATAAGGGTAAATTAGGTATGAAAAAACAGACTAGTAATTAAAATAAAATTAAAGTTAAACTAGTAATTAATTGACAAAAAGGTTAAATTAGTTTTTTTCCACCCGCCCGTAGGGCGGGCCAACCTCCGGTTTATGAATATAACTCGATATGGAAAGTATAAAGAATCATCAATTCGTGACCTAAATGACTTCTTATGCACGTCTTATTGTTATATAAATAGGGCCTCGATTCACACATTTTTAACCAACCTTCCCTCAGTTTCAAATCATTAACATTCTTAACTATGGCAATGGTAGCTTTCACCGGTGTCTCTGACTTGAAATTATTCAAACCCATGTGGAAAATCAGAGTGAAGGTTATCCGGCTTTGGAATCAATTCTCTACTACCGGTGGTCTCAGTATTGAAATGGTGTTAGTGGACGGCAACATGAGTGTACATCATTATATTATACGTTTTTAAAATAATTTGTTAACGTTTGTACCTTTTATTCGTTAGCTAACGATTTTATTTACATTTTTTTTTATTCTCAGGAGGACAAGATCCATTCTACTGTTAAAAAGGATTTGGTTCAAATGTTTGATCAATTCCTCTATGAAGGAAAATCTAAAACTCTCATCAACATTTCCTTACCCCATCTTGTTGTTCTTACCGATCAACAAGCCACCAATACCAGATTCGTTTTCTTTCCACAACCTCTGTTAAGATATGCCAGGAACTACCAATGGAATTGACTGGTTTACAGCATGTCAATTATTGAGACATACTCGACGGTTCACTTAACACTGTTGGAATTATCGTTGGAACTTTACGGTAAAAACTGCAAAGACATGTTTTTTGGTATAAATTCAAGTCCATCGTATAAAATGGCCATTGTTAACTTAAACACCAGTTTCCATGACTATACGATTGATTTAAAAGATTTTCGATAAAACCAGCATCTTATCGAATGTTATTTCTCGAAGAAAATCGCAAAATCATTTGAGGTCGAAAATGACCAAAAGAGGACCAAAACGCGTTCAAAAGTCCATTTGTAGATTTTTCTTTGCTGAAATGCATCCTGATACCAATTTCCACAAGAAATGTTTAATCTTTGGGGGGCACCTAACCTTCTAGAAAAACGCCTTCGGTGCATCAACTGTAGGTCCAAACAGTACCGCTGGTTTTCTCTTATCTGGGTAAACCCTTTCGATCTGGAAAATATTCGGTTAAATCTTGTTACCAGATCAAAAGGGTTTATCCAGATAAAGAAAAACCAGCGGTACTGTTTGGACCTACAGTTGATGCACTGAAGGTGTTTTGCTGGAAGGTTAGGTGTCCCCCAAAGATTAAACATTTCTTGTGGAAATTGGTATCAGTATGCATTTCAGCAAAGAAAAATCTGCAAGTGAGAGGACTAAAAGGGGACATGTGTTGTGATAGATGCAGAGCTACAGAGGAATCAATAAATCATGTGTTCTTCGAATGTCCTTCAGCACGTCAGTGTGAGCACTTTCACAGATCCCACTGAATACAACGACTTTTCCCACTAATTCTCTTTTCACAAATATGTACCATCTATTTTAGAGGGTTCTCCAGAACTAGAAGAACATCAATTTGCTTGGATCTTATGGTACATATGGAAAGGAAGAAACAATAAGGTTTTTAGTAATTTAGATATTGACCCTAGAGAAACGCTAAAGATTGCGGAAACAAAAGCAACACTTTGGGCGGAAGCAAAAGTGTTGATTACATAGGGCAACACCGCATGCAGGGGACATGACTGTACCGAAAATCACAGGGAGATGGTGTTTTACTGACGGCTTTTGGAAGGAGAATGACATATTCTCTGGCCAAGGATGATATAGTACTTTAGAGAGTTTCGAAGGTTTGTTGGGTGCAAGAAATGTCAGGAATAGTATGTCCCCTCTGCATTCTGAGGTGGAAGCATTAATCTGGCAATAGAGTGTATGAGAAATTTACGGCAGTATCAGGTCACGTTTGCAACGGATTGTTCTCAGTTGGTGAAGATAGTTTCAGCACCAGAAGAATTTTCTGTTTTTGCAACCTATTTGGAAGATATCAAGACCCTCAGAGGAAGTTTTCATAGCTCAAAGATTATTCATGTACCCCGGACAAAGAATGTGAAGGCGGATAGTCTAGCATGCAGTGAAAGGAAGCAGTCGTCTTTCGTCGTTCATATGGATGCAGAGTTACCAGTGTGTTTCACAGAATCTATATAAATCTGTTTACAAAAAAAAAAGTATTGTAGTGGACATCAACTATCTTCATTGTACTCATGATTAACGAGTACTGTAAGATATCTTCTTCACTTATAAAATAGACATCAAGTATTTCAATACACATCAAGTATCAAGTATCAAGTATCTTCAGTATAGTTACGATAAACGACTATATGCTATCAGATCTATTTTTTCATATCATTCATATGCTATCATTTCAATTTAAATGTATTGTTCCAATGCTATCATATCATTTTGCGTGAGGTTTGGTTTGGACAATATACAGAAGAACAAGGATAACCGAACTCCTTATCTATATTCAAATGATTGGTAGATAAGGAGTTATTGATTAAAGTAGATATAATAAAAAAAGTTCTTCTACCAAACGTTTGTAAAAATATATAAGCACCAAAGTGATGATATTTTCCGTAAAGTCTTTATGTCATTCTAGTCGGATCATGTATCTTTTAATATTTTACTATGAAACAGAAGAAGGTGGCTGGTATGTTTATTGTGTTCGTTCGGTTTGAGCATAAATTGTAGGTTTATGTTAAACCGAATTAGTAGACAGTACATTTTGATTGGTTTACTAAATATTCAATGGCCATGCGACGAGAATAGGAAAAACGTAATGCACAAGGCGAGTATAATTCCTTTTAGTAGTAGATTATAAAAGATTATAGATTTTACCTTGATACAGTTCGTGGAAGCGTTAATTTTCCTGCAAATCCATATAAAAATGGAAAAACCTATTCACCAAGATAAAAAGTATAATATTTACTAGGTGATTTTTCCGTGCTCATGCACGGATATAAATACTTATAAAGTAAATATATTATAATAATTTATTTACATTATTATAATTAATTAATTTTAAATTTTTTAACTATTTTGTTATTTATATTATCTATCTATACTATTATTTATGAAGTGATTTTGCTTACTTGTCATGTTCTCCATAATTTTAGCTAATTTTACTTATTTGTTATATTTTTATTAAGTTTAAGCTAAATTATCATTGATGTATTATTTGTTTTGAGCTGAGTCACTAAATCATTAATTTGAAATAATAGCCTTCATGAATATTTTATAAAAATAAAAACGAATTTTATTTTATTAATATTAAATTTATATGTTATATTAGCTTTTCTTATTTATCATATTTTTATTAGGTTTTAGATTTTTAAATAGGTTATTAATTTATTATTAGTTTCTAACTATTCACTAATTTATTTTAATGATATAAAATTTATATGTTATATGCTATATTAAATAACTGATTACAAAATAATATTTTAGAATTATCAAAAAAAGATAATTCTTCTATATATATTCTTTTTTGTGCCTATCTGAAAACAATATTTTTATTATAAAAGTTATAAAAAATTAAGATACAAAATAATTTATTATTAATTATTAGTCAACCAAAAAATATAAACTATTTATAACATAAAACATAAACTAATAAGTATTTATAAGAAATTTATGCCCGCATGTGCGGGCAAAACACCTAGTAATCAATATGCAGGGTTTATTTTATGTAACATTATGTTATTTTAATTAGATGTATAATTTTGGATATATAATATCTCGATTGTTTGGTTATTATTTGGATATATCATATAACATTTACAGTTTCAATTCAACTAAGATATTTTTGTAATACAAATTAAAATTTTGATTAATTTTGTTTTTTAATTTTCATGTAGTTTGATTCTTATCTTAGATATATATATATATATATATATATATATATAATAAGATTATGTATAATTTAATGTATATGTTGTTTTGATAATTAAATAGTAAAAATAAACTGAAAGTGTCGATCAATTCAAAGTTACATAAATAAATATAACAATAATACTTAATTGCAATAGTTGGTCAATATATTTATAAAATTATTTGAGAATTTCATATTTATTTAGTAATATGTTGAGTCTTTCTATAATTTATATATATAAAAATATCACTATAAGTGAAAATATATTATTTTTTGTTTACCGTTTGACTTTTTGTAAAAAATTTGGATTGGTTACTCATTTATTGGTATTTCGAGTTACATATGAATCAAATTCAAGTATAATTATTTCTAATCTATTTCAACCAAATCATATTAATTGTATTCATTGCATTTGTTTGGTTTTCATCTTAGATGTGTATATATATTTATAATTTTCTAGTTGTAAATAGCTCCAAGAAAATGTTAATTTTATAGGACTTCGTAATTTAATATATGTTAATTTTCAAAAATAAAATTAACAAAATAAAGTAATTATATGTACAAAATTTCATAAAAACATAAATGATACATTCGAAAATGAATTACGCTATATAGTTTTCGTTTTATAATTTAAATTTTTCTTTTATATAAGTTATTTGAAAAAAAAAGTAAAAGGAAACCCTAAATAAAAAAGGAAAAATAAGATAAAATAAATATTTAATAATAATTAGATATATTTTTGATTCATTAAGGGTATCATTGTAATCAACCACCGTAAGAGTTAACGTGAGCGCGACACGTAGGAAACTGACTTCTCAAATAATATTATAGAGATATGATAATTAAGGTAAATTTTAATAAGTGTACATATTATATTTAAGTAATATTTAAAAAGTGCATGCGACGAGAACATGCATAACGTAGTGCACAAGGGGAGTAAAATTCCTTTAGTAGTAGATTATAATTTTTACCTTAATACAGTTCATTTAAGCTTTAATTTTTCAGGAAGTCCATATAAAAATGGAAAAACTTCTTCACCAAGGTAAAATGTAAATTGTATAATTAGGTAGTCAATTACATTCAATTAAAAAACAAGGAAGTCCACATTCGATTTTTATATATAGATATATTAAATGCTGGTCAAACTATATGATATGATGATATGATATGATATTTACGATATAAACATTTATGATTGTTGTGTTAGATATGATTACTATTTTATTTTCTTTCCTTAAATAAAACCTACAGAATTACCATAAATATATATGACAATTAATGGTTCTAATAATAAAGATTTGATAACAATTTATATCTCCTTCATCATTTTTTAATTATATATTATTAAAATAAATTAAACAATCAAATTAGCTATAAAATTAAAATATAGATTTCTTCGTATATGTTATATTCTGAATTAAAAAACGACAATAAATGGCTAAAATATTAAAATTATTATGTTAAAAATTAATGATCAATGGTTTAACATTTTTATTATGAAAAGATACACATGATTTTAAAACCATATGAGTTAAAAGTATCATTTAATAATAAAACAAATATATAGATTAAACTATATATCATATAAGATTAAAATAAAGATTTCTTCGTATATGTTATATTCTGAATTAAAAAAAAACGACAATAAATGGCTAAAATATTAAAATTATTATGTTAAAAATTAATGATCAATGGTTTAACATTTTTATTATGAAAAGATACACATGATTTTAAAACCATATGAGTTAAAAGTATCATTTAATAATAAAACAAATATATAGATTAAACTATATATCATATAAGATTACATAAATATTTTAATTTCAAAAATTTCAATGAATTTTCAAGAAAATTTATAAATTATAAATTATTAATTTTTTCATATTGAATTTTTTTATCAATGATTTAAATATTTTGTTATAAAACGATATGAATGATCATTGAACCGTATGATTATGAAATCTCATTTAATAAATAACTTTATAAAATATACTATATATAAAATATACTATTCTTAGAAAAATAGGGTTTTCCATTTTAACTTATATTACACTTCTTATTAAACTAACTATTGAATTGATAAATAATGTAGAAAAAACATTTTCCTTAAATAAAAACTACGAAATTACCTAATATGATTAACGTATATATGAAAATTAATTATTATGAATAATAAATCTTTGATATCAATTTTTGTATCTTAGTTCTTTTTTAAAAAAAAATTTATATTATTAAAAAATATTAAACAATCGATAATATGATTTATACCATATAAACCGAATGGATGTGATTTTATAAAAACCATAGGATTTGGATATGATTTGATTTATAACCGATTAAACTGAAACATGTAATATATATATATATATATATATATATATATATATATATATATATATATATATATATATATATATATATATATATATATATATATATATATATATATATATATATATATATATAACGACGCATGAATATCTATTAGTTACATGAGTTGAACTATAATTATAATTTGTAAATAGCTTGAATCACTTGAACTATAATTAAGTAACAATTTACTGCAACTTACGCTTCTTATTTTCTTAGTCTTTTTTTGATATTTTAGCTTTATTTTAACAATAACTAAATTGAAGTAAAGATTATAAATTTGATGGACAACAATTAGTAGAAATTCTTTACAATTTTTTTTATCTTTAAACAGACAGAGTTGTGTTCAATCGAAGACATATTAATTTGATGAGTACTAAATATGGAAGAATATAAAAAAATTTCTTCCATGCTTCTGTTTTATTTTTTTATTTTATTTTTAAAATTTGGAGCTTTGATATTAATTCTAGATTTGATTATTTTATTAGATGATAGAAGTCTTTTTGTTTTTTATTCTTTTATTTAAATATATAATATTTTTTTTAATAAATGACTTTTTGACAATGTGACTCTAAAATATGTATAATATATAATATGATCTCGAACTAAATAATTATGTTTCTTGGTATAAAACTGAATAAACTGAAAACCAATGGTATATAAACTAAATCGAACCAAAGTAAATATGGATTTATAATAGTAGTTATATTTTAATAACCGAAATACCAAAAAAACGAACTGAACCAAAACTCGATATCCGGATTGAACACCCCTAATCCAAATAAAACCAAACTATTGTTTCATTTTCCAAAACATAATAAAAATAACAATTTTATCCCTCGTAAGGCGCGGATCTTATCATAGTTTAGTAGTATTCGTCGCCAGAAAGTAAATATAAAGATTAAATATTAGGGCTTTAAAAGGAAAAGGATTGTAGTTCACTTTCCAAGCAAATGTGAACTATTCGCTTGATAGTAATTGCCATATAAGGAGGAGAATATTTTATGGCGCATTCACTTTTCAAGCGAAGGCTTGTAGTTTGGTAATGCTGGGTTCTAAAACCTCTTTTTCCTCCTCTGCTGACAATATATTGGTAGCCATCCAGAACCCAGACTTGACTGTGTATTGGCCATTTTTAGTATAGCTCCAGGAAAAAGAATCCCGTCGATGGTTATGGCTTATGGCCATACTTCGAATCATCGGTATATCCTCTTTCACCACATACTGTCCAGTGTTTTGGACATCCTTTGTCTCAAAGTTTATGAGGCTGCTGACCGTCATCACTGGGTGGACGACCAGAACCATAGCTTTAGCTGGTCTCGCTGGCGTCGATGGAATTTAAGGATCTTCCCACACATTAATTTCGTATCCTGAATGTACTTTACTTATGATACCTAGGAGTAGTAGCTTCCTTGACGTTATAATACTCGTCCACACATACGATGGGTTATCCACTGAGCCTATTCGCAAAGACGAGCTATGTCTGTAATACCGTCCCTGAAGAACTCTCGCCAGTAGTGAATCTGGATATTGAACTAGGCACCAGAGCTGCTTTCCTAAAAGAGCCAGGTTAAATTCATGTATCATTCGAAATCCCACTTCTTCCTCCTCTCTATGTGCACACATTGTGTCCCATTTCCCCCAATGTATCCCTCTCTTTGGAAGATTTGAGATCCACCAGAATTGTACAATAGCTCTCGCAAGGTTCTCACAGATCTCCAAAGACAGCAAGAAGCTGGATATGACATATGTCGGTAGCGCTAGCAAAATCGATTTGATAAGGACCTCCTTCCCTCCTTTGGATAACCATCTACCAGTCCATCAATTCACTCTGTGTAGTAATTTATCTTTTAAACACGCAAAGAGTTTTCACTTGGATCCACTGATATCCTCTGGAATTCCTAAGTAGGATCCCATCCCTCCTTCATTTTGGATACCAAGTGTATCTTTTATCAATTGTCGATCATTTGCCGAGATCCTCTTACCAAAGATTAATGAAGATTTTTCAAATGCATTGGCCTGATGCTTTTCCATATTTCCTGACTACTTTCATAACTTATTCACATTCACGGGGCTCCGCCTTACAAAAGAACAGGCTATCATCAGCAAAGAGAAGGTGGGATACCGAAGGACAAGCGCGTGCAGCTCTTATCCTTTTACATGCCCACCATCAATAAATCAAACATCCTCAAGGAATTTTTTTAAAAATAACAATAACCAACACTTCCCTTCTACGAAAGCTTGACTCTTTCGTTTGAACAGAGATTTGTCTTTAGAAACAAAAAAACAACACGTACCTTTCCGTCAATGATCGTTTCTATAGTGCAGCATGTATGACTCTTTCAGTAACCTTGGCTTGGAAGACCCATTTCCCTTCATCAATCTAGCAAAACACATACATGGATAATCTCTCTTCCTACAATAAAACCATATACAACAACTGAATGATTTCATATTTATAAAATAAATGCTATTTGATTCCAATCCAATCCTAGGAGTTTTTGTTAACGTAAGAGCTCAGATCTACAAGAAGTACGTGTATATTGATGCAATACGAGAATTACACAAGAGATACTCTCATCACCTGAGTATCACACTACTCTCATCACCTGAGTAGTCTCAGCACATCGCTAAGTTCTCAATACAATTCTCGATAAAAGATTCTAAAACAACAATTATAGCTATTTATATGAATGAGTTTGTAAAGTCATCTCTCTGTTTTATTCTTCAAGTTTGTAACCGCTAACCCTACTTTTCCTTTAGAGTCTCTCCTGTCACTCCTTTCTTCCTTTTGTATGTATACTTGAACCTATCAATACTCCCCCCCATTGAGAGCAAGCTTGTCCTCAAGCTTGTAATGAGGAAAAGAATTCTGAAACTCGGTTTGTAACATCCAAGAGCTATCATGATCCATACGATCCTTCCACTTAACCAACACTTCGACGAGCCCTTGATCATTGATCCTTGAAGCGAGTATATCAGCCGGTTCCCACACCAAATTCTCCAAATCTGTACACGCAGGAGGAACCTCTTGTAACACCTGATCCTGACCCAATGCTGCCTTCAGTTGCGAGATATGGAAAACAGGATGAATCTTTGCATCAGCCGGAAGCTTGAGACGATACGCCACCTTACCAATCCGTTCTAAAATCTAATAAGGACCAAAGAACTTTGCCGCAAGCTTTTGGCAATAACGACGAACCACTGTGTTCTGACGAAAGGGTTTCAGTTTCAGATAAACCAAATCACCTACTGAGAACTGAATATCCCTTCTGTGTTTATCAGCTTGAATCTTCATCAATTGCTGAGCACGAGCCAAGTGGTTCTGAATTTGTAGCAACATCGCATCCCTCTTCTTTAGTTCTTCTGCCAAATCGAAATTTGCCGTCGAACCTTCCTCATAACGTTAAAGCTTCGGTGGTTCTCGGCCATAGACTACCTGAAAGGGCGTAGCCTTTAAAGACGTATGGAATGATGTATTGTACCAAAGTTCCGCCCACGCCAATTACTTATACCATGTCTTAGGATGACCTGAAGCAAAGCAGCGAAGATATGTTTCCATGCAACGATTGAGGACTTCGGTTTGACCATCAGTCTCTGGGTGAAAGGCGGTACTATACTTCAATTTAGTACCCGATAGACAAAACAAATCTTTCCAAAAATTGCTAAGGAAGATTCGGTCTCTATTGGAAACAATAGTCTTTGGAAACCCATGATGCTTCACCACTTCTTGCATAAACTTCGCTGCTACATCCACTGCAATGAACGGATGTTTGAGTCCCACAAAATGAGCATATTTACTAAGTCGATCCACCACCACCATGATCACATTAGTCCCCTGCGAGCTCGGAAGGCCCTCAACAAAGTCCATGGACACATCTTCCCAAATCTGTTGTGGAATAGGTAATGGTTGAAGGAGGCCTGCTGGTGACAATGTTGAATATTTATGAGTCTGACAGATACTGCACTCAGCCACATGTTTCTGAACTCGTTTGTATAACCCCTCCCAGTGAAACACTGACTGAATCCTTTTTACTGTTTTTAATACTCCTGAATGACCACCGAGCTGACCATCATGAAACTCTGAAAGAATTTGTGGAATAAATGCTGAGTTCTTTGAAATCACCAATCTCTTCTTATACCACAAATTATCATCCTTCACCGAATAATGTTTATTCGATAACTCTCCTGTTCTGACCAAACGAATCATCTGTTGAATCTCAGAGTCCTCCATTATTTCTTTGTAGATGTCCTGTAGTTGAAGCACTGATGGAACTGTCAAGGCTAATAATAATGAACCCACCTCTTTTGTTTCCATTGATTCAATCCGTGATAGTCCATCAGCTGCTTTATTCTCACACCCTGGTTTGTAGAGAATGTCAAAATCAAAGCCCAATAGTTTCGTCAACCACTTTTGATACTCCATGTTGACTTCTTTCTGTTCAAGTAAATATTTAAGGCTTCTTTGATCTGTGTGAACCACGAACTTCCTCTCCACTAGATAATGTTTCCACTTAAGTACTGCCATGACCACTGCCATTAGTTCTCTTTCATAAGCCGGCTTCAACTGCTCACGTGCTGTTAACTCATGACTGAAAAAGGCAATCGGACGCCGGTCCTGCATCAACACAGCTCCCACACCAAAACCCGAAGCATCCGACTAAATAACAAACTGCTTATTGAAGTTGGGCAATGCTAAGACTGGAGCAGTGATCATTGCTTGTTTTAACTTCTCAAAAGCCGCGTGTGCCTCTTCTGACCACTGAAAGTTATCCTTCTTCAACAACTCTGTTAACGGACGAGCTATTTGCTCAATACCCTTTGACATAGTTTCTATAATAGCCTGTAACTGTTTCACTGATCTGGGTGTAGGCCATGCTTTCATGTTCTGAGTCTTAGACGAATCTGTTGCAACTCCATCTTGTGATATTACATGTCCCAAGTACTCCACTTGTGTTAACCCAAACGAGCACTTCTTTTTATTTGCCAGCAGTTTCTATTCTTCTAAAATCTGTAAGACCACACGTAGATGCTCTTCATGTTCTTCCATGTTTCGACTGTATACCAATACATCATCAAAGAAGACCAGTATAAACTGCCGGAGATACTTCTTAAAGATCGTGTTCATTAAGGATTGGAAGGTTTCAGGAGCATTTGTAAGTCCAAATGGCATTACAAGAAACTCGTAGTGACCTTCCACAGTCCTGAAAGCAGTCTTTGCAATATCTGTTTCCTTCATGCGAATCTGATGATATCCTGCACGCAAATCCAGCTTTGAAAATACTCTTGCCCCATGTAATTCATCCAAGAGTTGATCTATGACTGTAATAGGAAACCTATCAGGAATCGTGACCTTATTGAGGGCTCTGTAGTCAACACAAAATCTCCAAGTTCCATCTTTCTTCTTGACCTATAGCACCTGACTTGAAAACGGACTTGTGCTGATACGAATGATTCCTGCTTCCAACATTTCAGTTACCATCTTTTCCATAATCACTTTGGTAGCTTGGGGGTAACGATAAGGCCTCACGGAGATGGCATTCACTCCTGGTTGCAAGTTAATTGCATGATCAATGCCTCTAAACGGTGGTAAACCAGTCGGTAGGGCAAAAACATGATCAAAGGATTCCAAGAGTGTAGCCAACGTCAACGGAATAGACGGAATAGTTGAAGTTACC
The DNA here is from genome assembly GCA_019706035.1 of Raphanus raphanistrum subsp. raphanistrum. NCBI lineage: Eukaryota > Viridiplantae > Streptophyta > Magnoliopsida > Brassicales > Brassicaceae > Raphanus > Raphanus raphanistrum. Next base: position 1,038,693 of record JACZFZ010000011.1, on the reverse strand, counting down.
TCACTAACTGATGTGTAAAGCTCTCCTCTTCCTTTAACATCAGTAGTAGAAGTAGGAGCCAATGACTTCATTGAGAGTTTGGAACAATGGAGCGATGGATCACCGAACAATGTCACTTTGTTCCCATGATGAACAAAGGACAGTTCTTGTGCTTTCCAATCCACCTCGCATTTTCCTAACGTCTCGAGCCATTGAATTCCTAAAATAACATCAACCATTCCCAATTCCAACGTGATAAAATCTGATGTGAACTTGGCATTTGCTAGTTGAAATGGCACGTCTGTGCATATTCCAGGACTTTGTGTAGCCAACGTCAACGGAATAGACGGAATAGTTGAAGTTACCTCACTAACTGATGTGTAAAGCTCTCCTCTTCCTTTAACATCAGTAGTAGAAGTAGGAGCCAATGACTTCATTGAGAGTTTGGAACAATGGAGCGATGGATCACCGAACAATGTCACTTTGTTCCCATGATGAACAAAGGACAGTTCTTGTGCTTTCCAATCCACCTCGCATTTTCCTAACGTCTCGAGCCATTGAATTCCTAAAATAACATCAACCATTCCCAATTCCAACGTGATAAAATCTGATGTGAACTTGGCATTTGCTAGTTGAAATGGCACGTCTGTGCATATTCCAGGACTTTGGACAGTCACTCCATTTCCTAGCAGAATGTCAAGACTGTTTGCAGCACAAAATTTCAGCTTCAGTCGGTGGACAATTCGTGGTGTGATGAAATTATGAGACGCACCACTGTCCAGCATCACGATCACATCAGAGTTGCCAAATCGTCCATACAGTTTTGTTGTTTTTGGTGAATGACGCCCCAAAAACGAATTGAGAGATAAAGCCATCAGTTCTTGAGGTCTTGAAGACTCAACCATCTGACCTTCTTCTCTGTCTTGGTCATCCAACACTTCCAATTCCCACCCATTAGTAAGCATGAGAATCCTTAACTCCTGATTAGGGCATTTGTGAGCTCTTGTCCATCCTTTTGATCCACATTTAAAACAGATAAACTCTCTACGCATTCTGTCCAGTTCTTCTTTTGAGTACTTCATACGTGGACGAGTATCAGTAGAGTTGTTATTACTGTTCTGATCTCCTTTGTTGCCTGCTTGGTTTGTGCTCGCATTAGCCAGATTATTGTTTCTTCCTCCAACCTCAGATTTCTGTCTTTGCGAGTTATAACCTGACAAAGACTTCAAAGGAGCTGTGAATGCTTTCTGTTGTAACACCAATCCATTCTTCGTTGCTTCACTAACCACCTTGCAAAAAGCGCTTGATTCCATTCTTGGAACCGCAGCAATGTGATTTTCCAAGCCCTTGGGTTCCTTCATCCGTATGACTTCTTTCATTTCTTGATTGAGTCCATTATAGAAGATCCTGATCAGATGATCATCCTCCACATTCGGTACCAGCTGAGAAAGTTCTTCAAACTCTGAGATGTAATCTCCCACTGCTCCTGTCTGTCTTATCCCAAACAATCTGCTTGCCGGCTCTTCTTCTATCGACTCTGAGAAGCGTAGTATCAGTTTCTTCTTAAACTCAAACCAGCTCGCAAAACCTCTTCTCTTGAGTTCCCAACCAAACCATTTCTTGACCTTCCCTTCCAAACTCAATCCCACCAGCTCTAACTTTTCATCATCTTCATATTTACCAATACTTAACCATCTCTCTACCTCAGTAATCCACACATACGGCTGTGTGCCTGCAAACACTGGCATCTCTATCTTTTGCAACATCGATTCCCTGGTAGCAACATTCATATTCCCAGATCGATAACCTAGCGGTTGATTTTCCCGGTTTTGTTCCCAGTTTTGAGAGTATACATGCGGTTGCGATGAGCTAGGCTCGGTATGTGATCGCCGAAGTGATTGCAGCTCAGGTTTCTCCAGGATCTTGAGGATCGATCGCAACTGCTGATTCACTTCATCGATCTTCGCATCAGACTCTTTGCGAGCTCGATTGAGACGCACATAACCTCCCTTCAGAAATTCCAGATCCATATCGGTATCGTCTACCTCGAACTCTTCCTCCGATCCTCCGATCATCGGAGACTCTCCTTCTTTCGCCTTCGACATCGCACCTTCGATCGCGTTGGATTCGACCTGTTTCACCGCACCAATTGTTAACGTAAGAGCTCAGATCTACAAGAAGTACGTGTATATTGATGCAATACGAGAATTACACAAGAGATACTCTCATCACCTGAGTATCACACTACTCTCATCACCTGAGTAGTCTCAGCACATCGCTAAGTTCTCAATACAATTCTCGATAAAAGATTCTAAAACAACAATGATAGTTATTTATATGATTGAGTTTGTAAAGTCATCTCTCTGTTTTATTCTTCAAGTTTGTAACCGCTAACCCTCCTTTTCCTTTAGAGTCTCTCCTGTCACTCCTTTCTTCCTTTTGTATGTATACTTGAACCTATCAGTTTTGTGTTAACAAACCTTGATGAATTCTGGTTTCTGCCACCGCTAGTTTCTTCTCGCATTTGAGCTTCAAATTTTTCTTAAAGACAATCTCCCTGGAGTTTTTTCAAATTGTGCATTGTAACCACCATCTGTTAGCTATAAGCAAATAGGAGTAGGAAGTAATTAACAAATCTGCTTTAACCAAACAAAACAAACCAATGTGTAGGTAGTAGATGTCATCCAACGGATTTAGATTCTTATTTCAGCCACCAAAACCAGTTTTCTAAGGACCTAAAGAAACTACTGCAGAATAAAATTTAGCAGACGGCCTTTCTTCTGTCGCTTCTAACTTAGACCATACATCTGTGTCAATAGAGACAAACTAACAATCATTTTCTTGATTTCGATATCAAGAGACAGATTAAGCAATCGAAAGACTTGATGCCACTGTTACATACCAACATCAAGCACATAGAGATATTGTAAAGGTTATGAGAATCAGTAAACCCTCAAAACAAAAATAAATTCCTTTTAGTGGACAACCAAAAATTGTGACAATGTGTTTGTTGAAGAGTAAGATTAGAGGAGACGGTTGTAGAGTCCAGAACAATATCAATGACACCCTAATCTAGTCAAACTGAACGCAGAGTTTAATTTAATTGGGATACCAGAATCAGACAGCGTAAATTATCAAACAAAACTCGTAAACTTAATGACAAGCCAAATCAGATATAATGTGGGTCCCACAACCATTTATAAAAATCTGATATGGACACTCTAGAAAGAGAGAAAACTCTCTAATCCCTTATATATTATTTTAGGAAAGTATTACACTGAGAGACAGTTTATGAGTTTTATTGACACAATAAGACACTTATCGCTACTAGGACAGTTTCTTCTAAAGCTTCTCTTTTTCCTAAATAAATTAGTCAATTCAGAACTAAATTGATAACTAACCAAACCAGTGTATTAAATAGAAATAATCTCAACCACACATCTCTATTCTCTTTTTATTTTATTTCTTTCTTTTAGTGGTAGGATTTCATCACAGCCCTTCATTTTATGAATAATCTAATGGCCTAGATAATCATAGATAAAATAGATCCCATTATCTTTCTTCTTCGTCTTCTTCCTCCCAAACATTCTATTTTTTTCTAAACTGAAATCTGATTCTTCAGATAATTTTTTCTAAAGAAATCACATGTAATTATTTTCTCTGTTGCTCAATCTATCTTTTAAGATATGTCAAGGTATATCTCTGGTGATGATGATGTAATAGTGACATAAACGATAATGACATCAACGGCAGAGACGTTGTTGACTTTTGGTGTAGTGACGACGGAGATAGACCACGATGGAGCAGTTTTGACGGCGAAGACGTTGTAGAATGCTCATCATCCACCATGGACCAGACTATGAAAATCAAGAAATTCATCCACCATGACCACCACCACGTATTCACATGAGATAACACCAAGAAATTAGGGTTCCGCCACCACATTCATGTCTCAGATCCTCTTTATTCGTCAGGATTTATCTTTTTCGTGACCTTTGTTCATCTCCGACGCGACTCCAACTATCACGAAAGCTCGAGAGCAACCATGGATAATACATTGTACATGTGGACAGTGAAATACATGTTTACACACTGACATTAGTGTTCATGAACCACATAGTGTACACGGTACCTACTAGGTGTATACATGTTTATAATGAACCACCGCGTGTACAATGTATAATCCTGTATGTGTCCATGTATACCATACTGGGCTTCCAAATATACTTTGAGTCCTCTGCACAGGCCGTACACACATGTATACATTAGTTCTCATATTCCAAAGCGTCCACAATGTACATCCATACATCTGCCCTTGTGTACACAACATAGAGATGTTCATGTGTACAATAAATATGACGGTGTCCATTCATAAACTATTATCTTTGTACAACAAAATATTCAAAGAACATACATGTTGTGTACATGTGTACAATCAACAGTCCTTTGAGTCAAGGCTGTAAACATGTGTATACATTAGTGGCAATGTTCCACAGCGTCCACAATGAACACTCCTGTCTGTGCTCGTGTGTACACTAAAAGGCGATTTGCATGCGTACAATAAAGTCATATGTCCATGCATAAACAAAATGTTCACCGAACATACATGTTTGATGTTCATGTGTACATTAAACTCTGATGTCCATGTCAACAACAAAAGTGAACTATAACAATAAATTTCGATGTCCATGTGTACAATAAAGTCTGATGTCCACCTATGTACACCAAATTTTTTAATGAACATACATATTCACTGAACATACATTTTCGATGTTCATGTGTACAATGAAGTCCGATGTCCATGTGTACAATAAATGTCCATGTATAAACAAAAGTTTCGATGTCCACGTGTACACATGTACACATGTATATATTAAGGGGCTATTTTTGCAATTTGGAAAGTTAAAAATCGAATAGTAAATTTCTATAAGTTCAAAAACATGTTCGTGTAATCATGGAAGATATGATTTTTATAATTAAAAAGTGAGGAGTTAATTTGAAAGAGATATTTACAAATAAAAATGATGAGAGGATAAATTAATATATTTAAAAGTTAAGGGATCATATATGAAATAAAGCTAAAAGTAGAAAAAAAAAATAAAAGATTAAAGAGAGAGAAGAGAGAAAGAGAAGACAGCGAGAAGGGAAAAAAAGAGTTTAAAGTTGTGGGACCCGTTTAGTTGGAAAAGTAAATGTAGTTAGTTTATAGTTTCAAAAAACTACCCTAAAAGCAATAACTGTCCTATATTGTAATAAAAAACTTGATACTGCCTTAGGATGAAAATAACTCTTTTAGGAAAGTACTAAATAAAAATAACATTGTCTTCATGTGTGATTTACATGAATGTCATTTACACTTGGCAACTCCACATGCACTCTCACCACTTAAATCTAAAAACCCTTTATTAGCTAGAATAATTACAGGATTTGCCATCACCCGTCACATTATAACATTAATTATAATATATGATTCATTGGGATTTTCTAACCAAACAAAAAAACGTTGATAGTCAATTCTATATGATTGTCGATATTTTAGTGATGGCAATGATATATATATATAATGCGTGCATATATATATATATATATATATATATATATATATATATATATATATATATATATATATATATATATATATATATATATATATATATATATATATATATAGTTTTATATAACACATGTGACCACCGTTAATGTTATATACTTTTATAGTTCTATTAATATTTTTCTCATACATTTACATTTACATATATATCATATATCATATTATAAAAGCTTTCTTAATAATAACAAAAAATATAATGCATTACTATGAAAATGATGAAACGATAATGCATTCTTTTTGTATGAATACATCTTTTTGATCTGTGATTATAATGTTTTCTCGAAATCAAGATTAGGTTGAAAATTCTATGATCTTTAAATTATGAAAGTATAAAAAAATGCATTACAATGAACATGTTAAAAAAATATATTGCATTCTTATTTATATGAGTCCAACTTTTTGATCTGTAAATATAATGTCTTCTCTATATCAGTTCAAAATATATTTTTTTCTTTTTTACTATGGAAGTGTTAAAATCTCTAATGGTTATAACAATTATAGTGCATTCGTTTTGTATGAGTCCAACTTTTTTAAAAAAATTTGCTGTAATGTCGTCTCTATATAAATGTTATATACGTTCACACATTCATAGTTAATATAGGCTCTATTTTCATTTGTATCTCAATCAAATCCCTTATTAAAGCTCTTTGTGTAAGTATTTGCATTAAAAAAACGTATCAATCAAGGTCATATGATATTGTGATTGATAAAACTTTAATGTTTACCGACTTTTATATATTTTGTTAAACACGATTTTAGTAACCAAAGGCAATCAACACTAATTTCCTAATGATATGCGGTTTGAACATTTGAATTAATTTAGGCATATATGTACACGATTTTAGTAACCAAGGCAATCAACATTAATTGCCTAATGATATTAATTTATGCATATTTTCAATAAGACGATTATGGTTAGTAGTTTTTATCAAATATTGTGATTGTTTCACGTAAGAAATTTTGATTTCATAATCAATATTTACCTACCATTTATTATCAATGCGTAGTCCATTTACAAAATAGAATTAAGAAAAAAAATTAGGAAATTTCTATCAGAATATCGGGTTTAGGTAAGTCTTATGATACACATGTTTATATGAGCCCAATAATGTTCCAGAAATCGCCGCTCTCAGACTGAGGTAATACATTTTTTACATATTTTGTTAACTAATGTTTTAAATTTCGCAATGTGATAAGTGATATTTTATTTAATTCCTCATTATATGATTGCGAACGAAGGCTTCAACTGGTGATACTATTCACAACACTATTCACGTCATTTTCTAAGAACTTGCTGATCAGCATGATCATTTCTTATATTTTTATGCAAGGTTTTATTTTTCTATTTCATATGTTTCTTTTTAACTTATATTTGTTTTTTAAATGAAAACAAATTGTACTTATATTATATTCACATCATAAGAAATTATATTAGTATTTGTTTATTCTTATTAATTCAACTATATGATATATGATCGAAATAAATAATTAAACGAAACCATAATGTACGTAAAAAAATACGTGTAGTTTTAATTTTTTATGTATTTTTAAATCATATTTCTTTTAATCAAATGTGATTATCTCTTATATCACTTATCACTCCGCGCAGAGCGCGGATCATCACCTAGTCTATATTATTAAAATAGAAGTACACTTTGAAAATGCCCATAAGTTTTTGAAGTTATTTACATTAGAATGCCACTGAGTAATAAATTAATTACATTTTGAAAATGCCTCTAAGTTTTTGAAGTTATTTACATTAGAATGCCACTGAAGTAATAAATTAATTTTCCTTAATTATAGTTGTCTTTTCTGATTTGTAAATGCATTTTCCTTAATTATAGTTGTCTTTATTGAACCTATATTTAAGTATGCTTGTCTTTTCGTATATTTAACTATTAGGGTAAGTCCGCGCTTTGCGCGGGAAGTTTGTTATCCGTAAACTTTATTTTTAATATTTGGTTTTCATGTTATATGCAAACTGATAGTTTGTGGTTGATCTTCTTAATTTTTAATCTATTTCCATTAAACCTTTTTATTATATACAAAACCATTTTAATCTTGTTGTGCTTAACTAAATTCATATTCAAATTATTGAAATAATTTGAATAAAACAAAATTCTGTTTTTATATGCTAGCATATATCCTTTGAATTGTTTTTAAATCATCTATTTTCACTTCTCTTATGATATATTTTTTTGTTAAGTTGTTTTAGATTACATCTCTCGTTCAGACTGTTTATATATATCATTTTTATTTTTATATAAGTATTTAATTATGGTTTTTTTTTTCCAAGTTTGGTATCAGATTCCTTTTTTCTCCATTTATTCAGATGCAATGATTTTATATCAGTATCATAAATTAATTTTCATTTGTTTGGAGAAGTACGTAGGTGGCAATAATCATCTTTGGAGAAATAGGTGGCATGATGTAAGTAAAAATCAATAGAATAAATCAATTTCTAATATATTATATATGTTTAATTTAATAATATTTAGTTTATTCTCAATTGAAAGTAATATTTACATACCTTTTAAAAAATATTAACATACCTTTATTATTATTTTTATTTTATTTTTAGCTATCAATAATATGTTTATCATAAAAAAATCATTTTAATTATGTAATTATTTTTACACTTTTATCTTTATTTTGTGTTTACTATAATGATAGAATAAAATTATTTAGAATTACGGTTGATATTCAACATATAAATCGTGTAAAAGTGTCTCTTTCTTATACCTTTGTTTAATAGGGGTGGATTGTGCCATAGTCCTCGTGTAATTTTCAAGGCCACGTTCCTCCGGGTTATGAATTAACTTCTTATTTTTTTTATCATCCTGAACTAACTTAATGTGTTTGACAATCATAATCAAATAATCGGAGAACCTATATTTGTCGGAAAAGCAATAAACTGCATGAGTGTTGCACATGTGTTTTACCTCAACAAAGCCTATAAGATAATGGGCTCAGCCCATTAAAAAGGAGGTCATTAGGAAATCCTAGACCTTATCCTTCTATAAATAAGGAGGCACCTCCTCCCTAGAAATGATCTTCTTTTGGCTTCTCAACCATTTCATCTCTACATCTAGAGAAACATCACATTACATGCTTTATTCTAAGCACTTGTAACCCTTTGTTGTATAACTACGATTGGCTTGATCCCCTTTTGGGATACGTAGGCATCCCTTCACCGGGTCCAGCCACAATCATTTAACCCATTTTTATGATGATTTCTCATAAACCTCCATACAAATTCATTGTCTGATTCCAACAAACACTTCCAGCAAATCGACCGTTTTTGGATCAAACAATTGGCGCTAGAAGGAGGGGGCCGAACCCAACGTCAAATATGTTGCTTGGCAAAGTCGCTACTCAAGACGAATCGGTCTCTCGCGGTTACTCGGGAAGAATCACTCTCTCGCGGATACTCGGGACGAATCGCTCTCTCGAGGATACTCGACACAGTTCGTTCTCTCGCGATTACTCGGCACGGTTCGCTTTCTCGCATTTACTCGGCACGGTTCACTCTCTCGCGGCTACTCATGACGAATCGTTCTCTCGCGGTTACTCGACATGATTGCTCCCTCACACTTACTCGAAGCAGACCGGTCTCTAGCAGTTACCTGGTCGCTCTCTCGTAGTCACACGACGCTCGCTCTCTCGCTGCTACTCGGAGCAGATCCGTCTCTAACAGTTGCTACTCTCTCGCAGTTACTCGGAATGGATTGCTCTCTTGTAGTCACTTTGCTCGAGATAAGCTTGCTTCTTCTTCACCGTAAAGATAAGCTCTTTACCGCATCTTTTTTTATCACTTTCAAATTAGTTTGATTGCTCGCTTATTAACTACGCAAGAGTGGTCATTTCTTTTGGTTTGTATTGATCTAATCTTGTAATGCTTTTTGTGAACTAGAGCCGACTACAATCGTCAAGCCAAAGGTCATTAAGGTGGTCCTCATACTTTGAAAGACGAACTCAAAGTATTTCAAAGTGGCACGAGGTTCATGGGCGAGCAACCACGAAGCATTTCACCGTCAAATCGTTGTTCGGCGAAGTCGTTACTCGACGAGGATCACCCTCTCACAGTTACTCGGCATAGCTCGATCTCTCGCGGTTACTCGGCACGGCTCGATCTCTCGCCGTTACTTGGCAATGCTCGTTATATCGCCATTACTCGGCACAGCTCGCTCTCTCGCCGTTACTTGGCAAAGCTCGTTCTCTCGTGGTCACTCGGCTCGCTCTCTCGCGATCACTTAGATTGCCCTCTCGCGGTCACTCGGCTCGCTCTCTCGCGGTCACTCAGATTGCCTTCTCGCGGTCACTCGGCTCGCTCTCTCGCCATTACTCGGCACAGCTCGCTCTCTCGCCGTTACTTGGCAAAGCTCGTTCTCTCGCCATTACTCGGCACAGCTCGCTCTCTCGCCGTTACTTGGCAAAGCTCGCCCACTCACGGTCACTCGGCTCGCTCTCTCGCGGTCACTCGGCGCATACCGCTCTCTCACTATCAGTCGTGACCATTCGTTTGTGACGGGTTGTTCATGGTGGTACGTTTATGATGATGTTTGTGGTGACTTGTCCTTGACAGCTAGTCAACTGACACTTCCATCCATAGCGACTAACTCGTGTGGTTCAGAACACTGTCCACACAGATCGTTTACGCAACTATCCCCGAGTAAGCTCCGATTGGAATCTGAAGTATGTCCATGACAGCTCGTCCGAGACAGTCCACCCACGACACTTCGTTTATGACAACCTAGCCATAACAGCCTGTTCATGACAATTTGTCTACGACATGAGTATACGATGAGTCCATTATCTTATAAACCTCTTCCTAAAGTTCGCAGAGATCAACTTCATCTCTCTCAACGAACTGGGGGGGGGGGGAGGGGCTTACTGTTGCACATGGGTTTTACCCCCAACAAAGCCTATAAGATAATGGGCTCAGCCCATTAAAAGGGAGATCACTAGGAAACCCTATACCTTATCCTTCTATAAATAAGGAGGCACTTCCTCCCTAGAAATGATCTTCTTTTGGCTTCTCAACCATTTCATCTCTACATCTAGAGAGAAACATCACATTACATGCTTTATTCTAAGCACTTGTAACCCTTTGTTGTAGAACTACGATTGTCTTGATCCCCTTTTGGGGTACGTAGGCATCCCTTCACCGGATCCAGCCACAATCATTTAACCCATTTTTATGATGATTTCTCATAAACCTGCATACAAATTCATTGTCTGATTCCAACAAACATTTCCAGCAAATCGACCGTTTTTGGATCAAACAATGAGTACCTTTGTTTCCTTTTTTCTCTGTCGTGATGGAAAGGCGAGTTGCCCATACCGAGGCTACGATCTTTTGACGCTCAGTGTGTTTGAAGCTTTGAGTGAGTGAGCGTTTGCTGCAGGAGGTGGTTTCTTGATTAACCATATTGTGAGAGAGATGGTATGCTTGTAGTGAAAGTTACGAAAGTTTATTCTGACACAGTGACACACATATAAGCTGGTTAATGGGAGAGTTTGGAGTTTACATATTCGCTGGAATCCTGTGGGATTGCCTTTGTTAATTACTTGTAGCGTTTTCTGTGTGGCAGGCTGTATGCTGCTGATACAGTGATGCTAAATTAAACTTTTATTGATTCCAAACAAAAGCATCACAGAAGTCGTATAGAACCATTTTTTCTAACTCATTATTTTTTTGGTTGGTATTTCACAGTTTGTGTTTAGCGTTTTCCATTGGTTGAAGAGCAGTAAGAGTAAAGACTGTCACCTTCACTAAAAATTATTATTCAACTACATATATATATGCAGAGTATAAGTAGAAGATCTGGAAAAACCTTTATTTTTAAAAGCTAAACGAATTATTCTCCCTTTTAATAACCACAACTTGAAGGAAAGATTATATAAATTATAAACACAGCAGCGACATACAAAAAAATTATCATTCTCACTGGCCAAACAAACATTCATTGATCACACACATAACAAAATTCAACTTCTAGTGATTAACGTTTATATAGTACTTTATATGTAAAGCAACCTGTCAATATTCAAGTTAACCATTATACGTTCTGTGGTCTTATGTCATCGTTGAATATAGTTTTGATGCCTCTCACTTCACCATCTACATCTGCAACAAAACAATGGTAGAGGATGTAGTTCTTGTTGGAAAACATAGATATTGAACATAAACACAGTGTTGAATAGGGTTGGAGACAGAATTGGTAAATCGGTGTTAGTGTTTGCAAGCATGAGCAGCTGCTAACACAAATCATTATACAGAACATGAGTAACAAAATCATATTCATATTCCTTAGAAGCTAACTGAGTGTATCTGGCAACCAGCTTCTATGCTGTTAAGATTTTGTCAGAATGAGTCATGAAGAAGCCACCAACAACAGAAAAAAAAAAGAAACTGTCACTCACCCGAGGGACACTTTGGTTGATGAGGTCAGTTCTGCAGATTCAGGGGACGTGACAGTTATAAGCTTCTTCTTGCAGTATCTTTTGACTGAACTTTCTCTCAAGACCATCTTCTTTGTCCTCATCATGGAAATGGTTCCTTCGACACATGTATTTAAATATACATATTTTCTGATTTCGTCGAAGATACTTTGTAGGTAATACTGATTCAAGACGGCGGAAGCATCTGGCAAAATAACTTTGTTTATGAACAAAACTTTTTAAAAATAAATTTGACTTTATTATATGGATTCAGGATGGTGGAAATGGCTAAATAATTAAACCACAAAGACTATGTTTATGAACGAAAGACCTAGTTAAATAAGATACTTGAGAGTCCAGAAAAGCATATCCATTGCCGTGAGCTCTCCACCACAGCAGATATTCCGAGCATAGCCTCCCCTAAACGGAGCAAACAGACTTTAACAGTGGAGGAGGAGCAGCCAATCTACAAATCGGAGAGGAAGACCGAAACGTTAGTCATATCTCACAGAATTAGTTTACTGGTTAACTTAAAAGAATGAGAGGATGATTCTTTACGGGGAAATCATACCTTTTTATAGATGAATTTCCACCGCCTTGCAGATCCTGAGATCGCATTTAATATAGATTGTGTGTGAGAGAGTAATGAAGGGTTTCAAGATGATAATTTGGTAACTGGTAACGTTTTGTATCTGAGGAAGAAGATGGAAGAGCGATTTGGACGACCTAATCGACGTTTGTTTAGGAGAGGCGAAGGAAAAGAACAGAGTGTTAACCAACCCTAAACGACAAAAGACCCAATCAAATCTATTATGGGCCGAAGTAAAGACAAAGACCAGCCAAAAAAAGCCCGATCGAAATGAACAAATGATTTAATGAAACGCAGCGTATAAACCAAATGGGACAGGTGTCACTGCGAGAAGAACCCCCTTAATGACGTGGCAGGCTGAGGAAGGAGAGAAACCCAACTTTATATAAATAGATATTTGTCTTTATTGAACATATATTTAAGTATGTTTATCTTTTCCTAATTTAAATAATAAATTTAAGCATTTAATGTATTTTCTTAATTTAAATAATAGATTTTCTTAATCAAATATTTACGAAAATAGATTTTCCACTATACTTCGTTTTAACATGTTAAATATTTTTAATATTTATTGGTATAAATAATAAAATAAAAATCACACATCATAATCAATTTATATAATATATAAATAAAATATAAAATAATTTATTCATATATTATTATTATAATGGTTTCATAATATAAATATAATAAGTTATAAATGTTGGATTTGTTTATATGATACACTGTGATATAATAGACGATCAAAATCATAAAATATAATTATTCAACGTAATAAATAAAATTGTTATGTTTTAAAATGTTTTATTAATAATTATGTAATACATTTTAATTTTAATTTAAATATATATATATATATATATATATATATTATACCATTAGTACAAATAAAAATTTAAAATGAAAGCAAATATTTATACGATCACGGGTCAAACTCTAGAAATAAACAACAACATCGCTAAATTATTTTTCTTTAACAAATTTATTTTGATAGAAATATTGTTCCAAATATGGTTTATATATTTTATGTATTTATAAATTTATTTTATTGGGATGCTAAGATTTTGAAATTGGAGAAAAATATGACCCACTTCTATATTATTTTTATTAAGAAATTTAAATTATGTATCAAAATATTTTATGAAGCTTTTAATTTTAAGTTTTATTATAACTGTAAATATTAATTCTCAATCGGAATTTATGTGCAAATATTACAAATTCACCATTTAATATAAACACAAAATTTAAAAACAGAAAATAAATACCTGCCCGGTCGGGCGGATCAATGTGTAGTTATATATATATATATATGATAAAGCTGGAAAAGGAGTCGTCACGTTTCGGATAGGAAAAAAATTAAAGATGGGCCAATACTATATTTAGTTTCTGTTTGTCCGGTCCATCAATTTGTTAATTTTACTATCTAATATTTAAGTTTTAAATTCTGGTCCATTATCAAGTATTGGAAAGTTTTTGAATCAGTCCCGAGTGATTACATATATAAGCGATCAAATGTTTGTATGTTATATACATTACATTATATATTTTCTTATATATTTTACTTCAAGACGCATATTTTATCCTAGTTTTTTTTGTGATCCATGAAAGATCATACACATGTAATAACATATTCACTCATTCTGTTCCCGACCAATAATGGTTTATATTTTTACACATATTAAAAATATACTCCCTCCGTTCTTTTATAAATGATGCTTGGAAGTTTTATTTTGTTTTTATATATTTGTTGTTTCAAGAATTTTAGGCAAAAGTTGAGAGAAACTGACTTCTTTTATCGTTCTAGTATGAGCTGTTATATTACTATTGTGGACTAAATTAATATGTAAAAAAGGTTAGAAGAAGTATTATGTTAGTTTCCTAAAAATTTGTGTAAAAACATCTAAGAGTATCTCCAATGTAAAACTCCATTGTTTCTTCTAAAATGGAGTAAAAGTAGATATGAAGTAAAATTGTTTCAACCCTATTCCATTTTACACTTCATAATGGAACCATGAATAAATAAATAAAAAATAGATTACTCAATTTATGGAGTTAACTTTAAAATAGATTGAAATATGAAGTTGGTTAGAGCATTTGTTATTTCATATTCACTTTTACTCCATTTTGAAAAAAAAATAATGTTGGGTTGGAAATGCCCTAAATCGTCAATTATAAAATAACTAAGTGAGTAATTAATTTCTATAGCTAAATTTATTATTATTTATATTTATTACTAAATTTTTTATTATTTATATATATTTATGAGTAAAGTTATCAATTCAAATATTTAATTGATGTTTTCAAAATTTTCAGAATATATTAAAAATAAAAAATATATTAAAATATATAAAATCATTTTTTTGTGGAGCAAAAGAAATCTAGGAAACTTTATTTTCAGAGACGGAATGATTATTGTGTAATTAAACCTTTCTTTTGCATGTGAGCCCAAAAAAAAAACAAAAGAAGCTTTCTTTTGTAATCGAAATTTAACATTCTTAATGCATTATTAAAAAACGCAGGGAATAATGATTTGTTATCAAGATCAACATTTTGGGGTGCAGGGCCGAAAGCATCTGCGGTACAATTTACATTTTAAAATTAACAACATATTATTGAGATAAAGTATTTTTCTAAAAGAAAAAAAATCTAATTTTGAGATAATATAAATACGAGTATGATAGTTCTAAGTTATTCATTTACATAATCAATATACAAATTTTAAAATAAGTGTGAACTCCACTTTTGTTTTAATTATTCTCCTAAATTTCTTTACTTTTTTTACTCATATTTGTCTAACACTTAATGCCACATAGAGATGGTAATTGTGGTATTGGACCGCGTGCCAGGCCCATAAAGATCTGTTGCGGGGCAGGTATGGGACAGGTTATTCATGACCCGCAAAATCGCGGACCTAGCGGGACAGGGCTTGTTCGGTACCGGGCCTTAAGCGGGAAAGCCCACAAGTCGACCGCGGGTTTCTCAGTGTCCCGCATCTCTAGAACGTTGTTTTTCATTTGCTTCTTCACCTAAAAAAAACGAGAGAGATAGAGAGTGAAAGGCGGTGTGGATGCGATTTCCACCGTGGGAAGAAAAGGAGCTCCATCAACAGAACTTCATAATCTCTCTCTCTCTCTCTCTGGTGAAAGCATAAATGGATACTTAGGATTGCGGCTCTTCAAAATCCCGTGGTTTAACCCATCCCGCTTTCGGCCCGTCCCGCTACGAGCCCGTCCCGCTTTGAACCAGTCCCGTTTTGAACCTGTCCCGCGAGGCCCGCAATTTTGCGGACTTATCAAATAGATGCCCAATCCCGTCCCGCAGCAAGCCTTTACGGGCCAAGCCCGCAGTCCAGGTCCTTGATTGCCATCCCTAGTAGACAGTGTGTGAAGGAAAGGCCCGCGAGGCATCCCACGAAGGCTTGCAAAGGGATGCGGTACGGGATTGGGCTGCTGTTTTGAAAACCGCATCCCGTGCGGGACCGTCCCGCTGTGTCCCGCTCGACGACGAACCCACAGCGGTTCGGGACGGAACGGGACGGGAGAGCCCAATTGCCATCCCTACTTTATATAAACAGAAAGAAAAAAAATTTAGTTAAGCTCTTTGTATTGTAACTTAAGAAATTTATTATTTAGATGATACTTATGAATTATGACAAGGAATTTCACAGGTTTCCAAGTATGTCACTTGCTGGAGAAGGAGAACCACATGGCCAATTTTAGCATTTTTAACAGTTTCATAGAGATGGAGAAGGAATTCACAGGTTTTCATGATATAAAGTATTATTTAATAAATTTGATTTCAAAGCTTAATTCTTTGTGTTCGTTATATGCCATATTTATTAAACTAAATCATGTGTTCGTTTCATGGTTTAGTTTTTAGGGTGTAGGATTGTGTTTCTTTTCGTGGTTTAGTTTTTCGGGTGTCCGACTTTAGGTTTAGGTTAGATTTTAGAATCAAAATCATTTATTTTATACAAAATGAAACGATTTAAAAAATGTGTACTGATAATGTAAATAATTTAATTACTTTTGAAATTTATAATTTTTTATATAAAGTATTATTTAATAAATTTGAATTTCAAAGCGTTATTACTTGAAATGTTAAAATAGTTACGAGAATATTTAAGATTCATACGAAATGCTTGAACGAAACTAATTGTGTTCATTTCATGGTATAAGTTTTAGGGTGTAGGGTTCTAGGCTTTGATTAAATATTTAGAATCATATATTTATAATTCGTGTTTTAGGTTTGAAGGCGTAAGATTTAGGGTTTAGGCTATATGTTCGTTATATGCCTTATATGGTGTAAGTTTTAGGGTTTAGGAATTTGGTTTTATGGTGTAATTTTTAGGTTTGCAATGTTTTTCACATGCTGTAAAAAACGATTACTATGTTTATACCTTTAATATATGAAACACTAAACCTTAAACTCATCAAAACCCTAATGAAGCACTAAACCCTAAACTTTGAAACCTCAACCCTATTATAAAGCAAACACTAAACCATATACCTTAAATAAATACTGAAACCTAAACCAAAACTAAACACTATACCATATTTTATGCATTTTCTTATATACATAGAAAACCTTCTTGTTATTTACACAATTGTTATACACGTTAGAGTCTATTTCGAGGCTCCAATAAAATGATTAATCTTAAGAATAGTCGCACTATTATGAACACTGATAAACACTAATCTTAAATCATAAACTCTAAATATTAAATTATATACTCAAATCCCAAACCAATACTCTAAACCAAGAAACCCTAAACCCTGAAACACTAAACTAGGGAACAATAAGCATAAACCCTAAACCATTAAACCTAAACTATAATTCCTAGAAAATCAAAACTGAAAACCTTAGATCTAAACCCTAACCCTGAAATTTATCCTTAAACGTAAACCCTTAACAAAAACTGTACCGTAAACCATATATTTTCATGTACGCCTCATAGTCCTTAGGTTTGAGTGTTCCTAAGAGACATGTTACTGGCCTAAAAAGATTTTTGTGTACACATAATGCAAATTCCTAGTGTAGTGTACAACAAATGTATACCGTAATGTACACCCAGTGTATACCGTAAATACTACTAAATTTTCAAATTTTATACAAGTTTATATCAGAATATATACTGTATACACTGAAGTATATACAAGAGTGTACACCGGATTGTACACAAGAGTGTACATACGAGTGTACATTATAGTTTATACTGGACTATACACTACATCGTATACCAAAGTATACATGTATGTGGTGTACATGATACACTAAAAATGAATTCTTGCTACTGTCAAGTTAACAGTTGTTATTATAGTACTTTAGATTCAATCCAAAGGACCAGTCTATGCTTTATCCTAATGAGTTGCAAGATTAAGCTAAGAAGAAGATTTGGTTTTGGTTTAAACAGTGACGATAGGGAACAAGTAAAAACTAAAGATTGATTCAATTTAACAAGAAGCTAGCCTAGGGTAAATTATCGGGTGTTGAGATTGAGCCAAACAATTATTCAAGCGCGATGCAGCGCTCCATAGAACTCGGATCACTTAGCTGGAACATCCCACTGTCATGGTGGTGTTCCCTTTACCAATCGGCCTCACCATCTAACTGTCGTTGAGATGAGATGCGATGGTAAGCCTTATGAGATCAAGTCCGATATGTTCACTTACTACCTTAATATCTACTTTCGCTGATTAGGGATATTAAGCTCATTCAATACATATCAAGTTCTCTCCTAAGCGGTTAACTAGGTGATTAAACTTAAGATCTAACATCAAGTGATCAAGTTAATGCAAGCATAAAGAACAGTATGAACGAAGGACAATAGTAATCGCTTATCTATGTTCAGCTCGTTTTCAACACCCTTATAACCCTAGGCGAGCTAGATCACTACTCGATCATGATGCAATCGAACAAAGACAAACTCTGAAAAATACTGCATAATAACAAGAGTAGAAAACAAGGGTTCAGATTATCTTCTCTATGAGAAGATTGATTCTTCTCCATTACAAGTTGCAAATCGCAAAATAGCTAATAGTTCTCTTGTAAAACTTGCGTAAGAAATAATAAAAGGACATATGGTGTTTTTATATGGAGGCGCCAATAGGTAGAAAAGAGATTAGGGCAACATGGCTTTAATTCCCGAAATAGGACTTTCCTTATTCGTCGGGAACAACCTCAGGATCACTCGTCTACTTGTTCTGCTTGAAAACAGTGTCAGGACTGTTCTTCTTGAGTGTTCTCCGCAAGATTTCTTCAATAGGACGTCTTCTCTTCATGCACCTTCTCTTCACTCTTCTACCAACTCCAGACCTATAAAATATCAGAAAGAACTAGACTGACACGGATTATAGGATTTCTGGTTGTGTCTCATGTTTTCTGTTTTGTGTTTTGTTTTACTGCATTGGTGTTTTAATTTGGTTAAGATAAAATGATCAAGATTTTGACTATAATCAAGTCAGTAACGAAACTAAGCTATCTATAGTTACAACCATGTTAATTGTCATATATCAGTGATGCATATTAGCTGGAAAAAACTAAGCTACAACGACTAACAATGTTATATAAATGTGAATTCGGTCGAAAATGGTCTTCTATGCTACATAACTCATGCTTTTTTATTTTATTTTGAATATTCATTTCAGCTAAAACTCACTCTTATTCTTTTTTTATGTTTGGTGGTAAAGCTGGAACTCATTCTTCTTTGTGTCTCTCCTTGCAAGAAGAAGAAGCAGACATTAGGGATGGCAATTGAGCTCTCCCGTCTCGCTGCGGGTTCGGCTTCTGGCGGTACACGGCGGGTCTATCCCGCGCGGGATGCGGTCCTCAAACTAGCTGTCCAATCCCGTACCGCAAAATATGTAGGCCTTCGCGGGCCGTCCCGCGGGACATCGAATATTACATTGCTTGTGTCTATATGCACAAACAAACATAGACAAGAATTGAGTTTCAGCTTGCACATGATCGAACATACTCTTACAAATATCAATACATTAAGATTATACAAAACAAATGTTTTTATTATCATTTATGATGGCTTGAAGAAGTTCCATAGGTGCAGATCAGAAGCGCTTGGGAGATTGGAAGCATCATCGACCCTTAAACCACCATCAACAGAACTTCATAATCTCTCTCTCTCTCTCTCTCTCTCTCTCTCTCTCTCTCTCTCTCTCTCTCTGGTGAAAGCATAAATGGACACTTAGGATTGCGGCTCTTCAAAATCCCGTGGTTTAACCCATCCCGCTTTCGGCCCGTCCCGCTACGAGCCCGTCCCGCTTTGAACCAGTCCCGTTTTGAACCTGTCCCGCGAGGACCGCAATTTTGCGGACTTATCAAATATATGCCCAATCCCGCCCCGCAGCAAGCCTTTACGGGCCAGGCCCGCAGTCCAGGTCCTTGATTGCCATCCCTAGTAGACAGTGTGTGAAGGAAAGGCCCGCGAGGCATCCCACGAAGGCTTGCAAAGGGATGCGGTACGGGATTGGGCTGCTGTTTTAAAAACCGCATCCCGTGCGGGACCGTCCCGCTGTGTCCCGCTCGACGACGAACCCGCAGCGGTTCGGGACGGAACGGGACGGGAGAGCCCAATTGCCATCCCTACTTTATATAAACAGAAAGAAAAAAATTTAGTTAAGCTCTTTGTATTGTAACTTAAAAAATTTATTATTTAGATGATACTTATGAATTATGACAAGGAATTTCACAGGTTTCCAAGTATGTCACTTGCTGGAGAAGGAGAACCACATGGCCAATTTTAGCATTTTTAACAGTTTCATAGAGATGGAGAAGGAATTCACAGGTTTTCATGATATAAAGTATTATTTAATAAATTTGATTTCAAAGCTTATTTCTTTGTGTTCGTTATATGCCATATTTATTAAACTAAATCATGTGTTCGTTTCATGGTTTAGTTTTTAGGGTGTAGGATTGTGTTTCTTTTCGTGGTTTAGTTTTTCGGGTGTCGGACTTTAGGTTTAGGTTAGATATTAGAATCAAAATCATTTATTTTATACAAATTGAAACGATTTAAAAAATGTGTACTGATAATGTAAATAATTTAATTACTTTTGAAATTTATATTTTTTTTTATATAAAGTATTATTTAATAAATTTGAATTTCAAAGCGTTATTACTTGAAATGTTAAAATAGTTACGAGAATATTTAAGATTCATACGAAATGCTTGAACGAAACTAATTGTGTTCATTTCATGGTATAAGTTTTAGGGTGTAGGGTTCTAGGCTTTGATTAAATATTTAGAATCATATATTTATAATTCGTGTTTTAGGTTTGAAGGCGTAAGATTTAGGGTTTAGGCTATATGTTCGTTATATGCCTTATATGGTGTAAGTTTTAGGGTTTAGGAATTTGGTTTTATGGTGTAATTTTTAGGTTTGCAATGTTTTTCACATGCTGTAAAAAACGATTACTATGTTTATACCTTTAATATATGAAACACTAAACCTTAAACTCATCAAAACCCTAATGAAGCACTAAACCCTAAACTTTGAAACCTCAACCCTATTATAAAGCAAACACTAAACCATATACCTTAAATAAATACTGAAACCTAAACCAAAACTAAACACTATACCATATTTTATACATTTTCTTATATACATAGAAAACCTTCTTGTTATTTACACAATTGTTATACACGTTAGAGTCTATTTCGAGGCTCCAATAAAATGATTAATCTTAAGAATAGTCGCACTATTATGAACACTGATAAACACTAACACTACAAAAAAAGTCCACATTGATAGCATATTATTATAGCACGTTTTACTGAACTGCTATCGTTGATGATAAATTTTTTTTTATAAAATATAATAGCATTAGATAAGTGCTATGATATAATTTCGATAAGCGGGAACCTAAAATTAGATTTTCCGCCTAGACTTGAAGTAAAAATTTGAGAAGCCCCGAAAAATAACATTTTCCCACACTGATCTAATACATTTCTATTTAAAGTCTAAAAATTAGTGTTCACAAAAAAAAGGAAAAAAAAAAGATTTACTCAAACCCTCGTTCTCTTCTCCCATCCATCTGTACCGTCCTCTTCAATCACCACCGCCAGGTCCGCGACCATCACCAGATTCACCACCGTCATCTCCCATCCGTCAGCCATCTCCACCATGTCTCCATCCGATTCATCTCCTCCTCGTCACCACCTTTCCTCTCCACCTCGTATTACCCTGTTGCAATCTCTCTCTCTCTCTGCAAATCTCAAGTTTCTGTTCAAGTGCTTCTTTGATTTCTAACCCTAATTTCACACACAGAGAATAAACAGATGATGGAGAAAGGAGGAAAAGTGTTCAAATCTTCTCTCAAGTCCTCTATGGTATCGTGTCTCTAAACCACTTTCATCAGATTTTCTTACCTTCTTTATCGACATTGACTTTGATTCGGTTTTGAGGGTTATAGGATCCGGCAAGGATGATAACTCCTATAACTCAACCAAGTCGTAAGAGTACAAGGAAAGTCCAGTTTGATCCTAAAGGCTTGCGCTTTTTGATTTCTTCTTGCTTTGTTCCTCCTGAAGTTCCCAACTTTATTGTGTTATCTTCTGTGTTTGTGCTAGTCCCACGGGATTCCAAGTACACGTTTGCTTAAACTCTTGCCTTATTGGATATAGGTGGAAAGGGAACCAATGCTAGTAAAAGTTCTCTGTCTAAAGAGTCTCAGCCACTTGAGCTTAAGACTGATAAGGGTTAGTACATCTGCTACTTTCTCTACCAATGCCCTTTGCTCAGCATGTTAATATGTGTTTTATTTTCTGTGATGGTGTTTACAGAGCTTCCGGAGAATGCAAAATACTTGATGGATTGTGAAGCTTTTGAGATTCTACAAGGCATCAAGGAACAAATGGTTGTGCTATCCGAAGATCCTAGTTTAAAGCTTCCTGTGTAAGTAAAAATTCACGACATGTGTTCTGTTTCCATGCGGGAAAGGTCTTTGGATTCACTAACTTGTAGTTTTCTTTCAGGTCTTTCGACAGAGGACTAGAGTATGTGAAGGATGGTCGTTACTACATAAATCATCAGTCTGTTAGACAGATCCTTGAGTATCCTTTTGTAGCTGTCTTCATTGATCTTTGATGCAGATTAATGCCATTCTCATATCTGATTCTGTCCTGTGTTTATAACTTAACGAGTATGATATAAGGCTTCTGAAAAAGCATGGTGTCTCTGAAAGCGAGGTACTTAACTTATCCAAAGAGCTTCAGTTCAGACAACAGACCCTAAGGGACTTTCAGTTTTTTTACCTTTATAAGTTGAACTGAGTACTGGTCATATATGCAGGTCTTAGAAAATATCTGAGCCTTGGAAGCATGTGCACAAGTGAACCAGTTGCCTTGCTGTTGAGAAGGAAGAGTGGAAATTTGATACACACTGTGATATTTATGACACGCACTCAAGCTGTTATCTTCTGCAACACTAAATGAAAGGTGATCTTTATATACTCTATTTGAATTTTTGTAGGTGTTATCAGGTGTCTCATATTTTCAGCATTGTTATCTTAAGTTGATTTGGACGCTTGTAAGGTCCTTGAAATTTGCACTCGTTTGTGATAATCTGAGGTTGCCCACTGCTCAATATTTCTTACAATCTCTATCTGCCTGCAGATTTTTAGTAAATTTCTTTGGGTTCTTAATTTATTATGTGATGCTCTGTAATAAGATTATGGTAGAGCTTGAATTGACATGAGCAACTCTCTTTATCAGGTTTCTATTGTCATCTATCTAACTTTATTCCTTGTGTGTATAGGTTTGCTTGGTTTCTGCAACTCTTCCTCACGAGATTTTGATGACATCAAAGTTTGAGCCAATGAAGATACTTGTGAAGCGTGATGAGTAGACTCTTGACGGCAAGAGGATTAAGTTTAGATTTTTGGTTTAGTTAAGTTTATTGTTTAGTTTAGGTTCTTTTCTGGTTTTAGTTTGGTAAACTGGAATTTGGTTGTAAACTGATTTTAATTTATAAATAAAATTTATTTTTATTTTAATTATAAATCAAATTTTGATTTATTTCAATTATTTTATTTTGAATTATAATTATTGTAGAAACGCCTATCATAGCATGAAATATGAAATAGTAATCAATTTGTAGCAAGAGAAGAATGCTATAGTTAAGTTATTCATATCGGTTATTTATTGCCATCGTATCTGCACATTACATAGCGTCAAAAAAAAATGCTATCGTAAAGAGGGTACCTATGATGGCTGCCGATGACATAGCATATGAAAAAACACTATGAAAGGTCTACGATAGCGTTTATCGTGAGCTAACAATGTACATATTTCTTGTAGTGTAATCTTAAATCATAAACTCTAAGTATTAAATTATATACTCAAATCCCAAACCAATACTCTAAACCAAGAAACCCTAAACCCTGAAACACTAAACTAGGGAACAATAAGCATAAACCCTAAACCATTAAACCTAAACTATAATTCCTAGAAAATCAAAACTGAAAACCTTAGATCTAACCCTAACCCTGAAATTTATCCTTAAACGTAAACCCTTAACAAAAACTGTACCGTAAACCATATATTTTCATGTACGCCTCATAGTCCTTAGGTTTGAGTGTTCCTAAGA
Source organism: Raphanus raphanistrum subsp. raphanistrum (assembly GCA_019706035.1). Taxonomy (NCBI): domain Eukaryota; kingdom Viridiplantae; phylum Streptophyta; class Magnoliopsida; order Brassicales; family Brassicaceae; genus Raphanus; species Raphanus raphanistrum. The sequence goes on along the minus strand of JACZFZ010000011.1, from coordinate 1,014,468 downwards.
GACATGTTACTGGCCTAAAAAGATTTTTGTGTACACATAATGCAAATTCCTAGTGTAGTGTACAACAAATGTATACCGTAATGTACACCCAGTGTATACCGTAAATACTACTAAATTTTCAAATTTTATACAAGTTTATATCAGAATATATACCGTATACACTGAAGTATATACAAGAGTGTACACCGGATTGTACACAAGAGTGTACATACGAGTGTACATTATAGTTTATACTGGACTATACACTACATCGTATACCAAAGTATACATGTATGTGGTGTACATGATACACTAAAAATGAATTCTTTCTACTGTCAAGTTAACAGTTGTTATTATAGTACTTTAGATTCAATCCAAAGGACCAGTCTATGCTTTATCCTAATGAGTTGCAAGATTAAGCTAAGAAGAAGATTTGGTTTTGGTTTAAACAGTGACGATAGGGAACAAGTAAAAACTAAAGATTGATTCAATTTAACAAGAAGCTAGCTTAGGGTAAATTATCGGGTGTTGAGATTGAGCCAAACAATTATTCAAGCGCGATGCAGCGCTCCATAGAACTCGGATCACTTAGCTGGAACATCCCACTGTCATGGTGGTGTTCCCTTTACCAATCGGCCTCACCATCTAACTGTCGTTGAGATGAGATGCGATGGTAAGCCTTATGAGATCAAGTCCGATATGTTCACTTACTACCTTAATATCTACTTTCGCTGATTAGGGATATTAAGCTCATTCAATACATGTCAAGTTCTCTCCTAAGCGGTTAACTAGGTGATTAAACTTAAGATCTAACATCAAGTGATCAAGTTAATGCAAGCATAAAGAACAGTATGAATGAAGGACAATAGTAATTGCTTATCTATGTTCAGCTCGTGTTCAACACCCTTATAACCCTAGGCGAGCTAGATCACTACTCGATCATGATGCAATCGAACAAAGACAAACTCTGAAAAATACTGCATAATAACAAGAGTAGAAAACAAGGGTTCAGATGATCTTCTCTATGAGAAAATTGATTCTTCTCCATTACAAGTTGCAAATCGCAAAATAGCTAATAGTTCTCTTGTAAAACTAGCGTAAGAAATAATAAAAGGACATATGGTGTTTTTATATGGAGGCGCCAATAGGTAGAAAAGAGATTAGGGCAACATGGCTTTAATTCCCGAAATAGGACTTTCCTTATTCGTCGGGAACAACCTCGGGATCACTCGTCTACTTGTTCTGCTTGAAAACAGTGTCAGGACTGTTCTTCTTGAGTGTTCTCCGCAAGATTTCTTCAATAGGACATCTTCTCTTCACTCTTCTACCAACTCCAGACCTATAAAATATCAGAAAGAACTAGACTGACACGGATTATAGACTGGAATCAAATGAGAACATACATACAATGATGTGAAAAATACCATATATCAGTACACCAAAGCATGTACACTATAATGTGCAAAAGAATGTAAACCTTAGTGTTATAACGTATACCAAAGGGTATAAACTGTGGCATACATTGTGGCGTACACCAAAGTATGTACACTATGGTGTAGAGCGTATACATACCGTATACATTGGAGTATACACAAGAGTGTGCACCGGATTTTACACAATAATGTACATAAGAGTGTACACTATAGTTTAAACTGGAGTATACACTACATCGTATACCAAAGTATACACTGTATGTGGTGTGCACCAAAGCATGTACACTATAATGTGCAAAAGAATGTAAACCTTAGTGTTATATTGTACACTAAAGCGTATAAACTGTGGAATACATTGTGGCGTACACCAAAGTATGTACACTATGGTGTAAAGTGTGGCGTACACCAAAGCATGTACAATATGGTGAGTGTGGCGTACACCAAAGCGTGTGCACTTTGGCGTACACCAACATGTGTACACCATAACCGTGTACACTAAACATAAACCCTGAAATCATAAACATAAACCTTAACAGGCTATGTGTTTGTTATATTCCAGATAGGGTGTAAGGTTTACGGTTAAGAGATTATATTTTAGGGTGTAAGTTTTAGGGTTGCAGTGCTTGTCACATGCTGTAAAAGAAATCATTGTTATGTTTGTACCTTTAATATATGAAATAATAAACCCTAAAATTTGAAGCCTCAACTCTATTATAAAGCAAACACTAAATCATATACCTTATAAAAACACTGAAATCTAAACCAAAACTAAACACTATACAATATTTTACATTAGACTTTACTCTTATATATATACAGTGAATCCTCTGTAAATTAATAATGTTAAGATTACACCAAAATTATAGTTTTTTATTAATTTATAAAGATATTAATTTATCGATATTTTAATTGAAACACAAACTCAATTTGGGACTATAAAATTATATTATTTTATAGATATTTTTAGTGTATATTAATTTATAGAGGTTAGCCTGTATATATACCTTAATCATTATAGAATAAAACCTTCTTGTTATTTACATAATTGCTCTAAGTAAAAATGATTATATATATATATATATATATTCACTATATACACCATATTTTATACATTAGACTTTATTCTTGTTATTTACACCATATTTTATACATTAGACTTTATTCTTATATATATCTATCTTAATCATTATAAAATAAAGCTTTCTTGTTATTTACACAATTGCTCATGTAAATATATATAATTATTACCCTAATCATTATATATACCTTAACTACAAGGTGTACACTACAAAGTGTATACTACTAAGTGTAAAAAACAAAATGTACACCAAACTGTAACCTACATTGAATCATGTACACCGAAGCATACAAAGTTATATACAGTAAAGCCTACAGAGGAATTATACCATGTACACCATAGCATACATCCGAGCGTACACAATGTACACCAAAATGTGTACACCGATCTCATCCACGAGATCGCAAGAAAGACGCGAGGTCAGAGCCTGCACAAGGATGAACAGATCGATCTAAGAAGAATATTCCTCTAATCAATAGAGACGAGGATTTCAGGGCTGGTAACAAAAGAGAAGATTGCAGTAACAAATTGAGGAAGCAGGGCAACTATAAAGGAGAAGAGAAACCAAGAGAGAAGACATTCGAAACCCTAGACATTATACACATCACACATAACCTCGACTTCGATCTCTCAGTCTCAATAATTTGTCTTAGTTCTTAGTCATTGTAATCTCATCTCATTGTAACCATTATATTTTGATCAATTTCTGTTAATGTCCATTTTCGTTAACCAAAATTTGTTTACATCGTTGTCTTATTAATAAAATCAATTTTATTTGACTTGTATCTGATTACAACCTGTTAAAAATTAGGTCTCGCTTTTAATATTTTAATAAAAATATTAATATTAGTGATTTGATTAAAATGGTAAAACGCTCAAAAGATTTTTAAAACCTAATTTTTACAGGTTGAAATTCTAAAATATTTTCTTTTAATATGAGATAAATTAAATTAACATATTAGTTTAATTGTGTACAATACCATAAATGAGATTAAACAAACAATAGTTGATGTGTGCACTACTAGGTGTACACTACATGGTTTACGCTACTAGGTGTACATTACAAGGTTTACATTACTAGGTTTACACTATAAGATGTACATTTTTAGGTGTACACCTTTGTTTTTTTATATAAGTGACTAAGCAATTTCAAACATTAAATTATGTACACTTGTAAAACTAATAATGTAAATAAGGTACACTTGTAAAATTAACGATGCTGAGCTACCAATTTGGTTTGCAGAGTCTATATGTATTTGTTTAAATTGATGACAAACAAATAAGATTAACAATGCTCCAAACGATTATTAATCAGTTTCACTCCATTTATAAAATCAACAAACTAATTCTCGTCGTCATAAATAACAATGTGATCTTCCTATGCTTTGGAGCATCAGCTATTATTTCTTTAAACTGAACTCCATATGTTATAATCCTAGTGTTCTTGTCTTAGAACAGATTGAACGAGAGAGAGAGAGAGAGAGAGAGAGAGAGAGAGAGAGAGAGAGAGAGAGAGAGAGAGAGAGAGAGAGAGAGAGAGAGAGAGAGAGAGAGAGAGAGAGAGAGAGAGAGAGAGAGAGAGAGAGAGAGAGAGAGAGAGAGAGAGAGAGAGAGAGAGAGAGAGAGAGAGAGAGAGAGAGAGAGAGAGAGAGAGAGAGAGAGAGAGAGAGAGAGAGAGAGAGAGAGAGAGAGAGAGAGAGAGAGAGAGAGAGAGAGCCGTATGGCTTAGAGATGAATGAATTGTTGTATATTCAATATCAAACAAGTGGTCTCCTTATATACATGGAGGTGGCCAACTTTTACAATCTCGTAAGCAATGTGGGACTCTCTTAAAACACTTAAGAGAAGTCGGCCCATATTAAATAAATAAACCAAAGGCCCAATCCATTAACATATAATTGGTTTAATACAATCTCGGTTTAATACAATCTTGGTTAAGTGTAACCTCGACCATCTGGTTATGAGCAGTCCATAAACCATCTGGTTTACAACACTCTCCCTGAATGCCATAACCATCTAGAGTTTATAATGCGTTTGGAATACTGCCTCGTTAAAACCTTTTCATGGTAAACCCAAAACCCAATGTGGTAAAAGGGAACCCATGGATAGGAGAAAGAGTACAGCCGCATTACTCCCCCTGAAGTGAACATCACTGAAGGTCTCTCAATGATCGCATACCAATCTGCTGCATAAGCTTCCTGAACGTGCATGTTGGTAATGCCTTAGTGAAGAGGTCGGCTGAGTTCTCGCTGGATCTGACTTGGAGTACCTTGACCTCTCCTTCTTTCTGAAGATCGTGGGTGAAGAAGAACTTGGGGAGAACATGCTTAGTCTTGTCACCCTTGATGTAACAATCTTTGAGCTGAGCTATGCATGCCGCATTGTCTTCGTAAAGAACGGTCTGCTCGTCTTTACCATCCGTGATTCCACATGCTGTCCGAATATGGTGTGTCATGAGTCTCAACCAGACACACTCTACTTGCTTCATGGATCGCCAATATCTCCGAGTGATTGGATGATGTGGCTGATATAGTCTGCTTGACTGATCTCCATGAAATGGCCGTGCCTCCATATGTGAAAACATAGCCGGTTTGGGACTTAGCACTGTGTGGATCGGACTGGTAACCTGCATTAGCAAAATGCTTTCATGATATTCATGGTCCATTCGGATCATATGGTTTATCTCTCTTAGATAAATTCGACCATGAATGTCTTTGTATGTCCATGATCTGTCCGGATCATGACATCATCCATAATCCATCCGGATTATGTTCTTGTCCACTATATATCTTATTCATATCCTTTGACCAAAACTCTTTATGAACTTTTAGTATATGTCCACGGTCTGTTCATGAAGTGGCTATTGTGTTATAGTTTGAAGTTTAATCAAAACTAAGCCACTTTTTGGTCAATAGGACGTTCCTCTCACTTGGATGGTTTAGGTCGGATTTAAGACCTAGAGGAACTGGTCGGAACAAGCTGGACGGGATGGATTGGTCGGGACCAATGATGATCAAGGTCGAACTAGGTCGGACATGATCCTAGTCGGTATGGTTTCCTTTGGTCGTGAATCTGATGGATTCTCAGACCATTTGATCAATCTATTCTTGGTACGTTGGATCATAGATCCCAACATTCATATACGGCTAATGATCTCTACTATTGATCATCGTAGTCTCTTCATAGCCTTTCCAAAAATCAATCATCTTAATCATCCTTTCTTTAAGTATAAACACAAGGAATATATTGACTACTATATGGACTGATCTGAAACGTTCTTATAGAACTTTCTACTAAGCATCACTTAGTCTTATCATATCGTGTGTACATACACGCATGCAGCTGCATTTCAGTCCATGAACAACGCAGGAACGATGTTGTTCTATGAGAACTTCTTTCTCATTTCTCAAGGTATCTTATGTTACCTTTATATCCAGTGATATATCCAATGTCTACTACATCTTCCTTAGATGTCCAAATCTTTATTAATTTCTATATTGGGTAGTAGCATTCACCACCTAGGAATTTATTTCCTTGTTCCTTAGTCCCTGTGAGTATCCTTGTGTGATCAAGCCATTCCTTTTGAATGCTTTATGTGACATGTACGACCACTTGTCTGTACTTTCATGTTCTACAGCTCACAATTTTCTTTTCCTCACAAGACTCATCTGTTCACTGGTTAGATGTCGTCTATCTTATGTATTTGGCCAATACACCCATCATATACATTCTTTACTATAACTCCACGTCCCATTCATTTCTCTATGATGAGTATTCTTACGTGGGTTAGTGATCCTCGCATATCTCTTATGCTAGTGCTTTCTCTTTATCACTTATGAGTGTGTGTATGTGTCGACACCTTATATAATGTTCCATCACGTTCTATTGCGTTCTAGACATGATACAATCGATTGAGATTTTATTATTATCAGGATCATTGAATACTTTGTAGTTTGCAAAGCTACATTGTATGATACCTGTACCTTAGGACCGGCCGGTCTTATCTCATTGTCTAGTATGGTTTCTCTTTCACGAACCCGGATCTATCATTATGAGCACCTTATCTCTTTCAATCCGAGGTTCCTTGTATATGAAACATACTGGCCTATCTTGTATAGACTTCTACAGCAACTTGATTATGTCTCTACTAGGACATTTATATAGTGGTGCTAAGCTGGTATGACTTAGTCATTCTTTCGGGTCAGTCTGGCTATCATTCTTTCTTTGTTTATGGACGTCCAATACATATATATCTGGTCCGAGGATCTTTGCCAAGACTTGGATGGTTAAAACCATTCCACTTTTACTTTCTATTTACCAGCTTATAGCTTTCTCCATGATGTTGGATAGTCGGATTCATCTTGTATGTAATCCGTGTACCTTGGCCACAATATGATCACCTTTGTTTGGCTCATGGTCTCATTGAATACGTGGGAGAAAGATCATGTTCTCTTATCCAACATATATTCCCGATTTTCATCTCATCCTTAGATGAGGTGTTCCATCCTAGATGGCACATAGGTATGTGGTGGTTTATTCATAAAGTCTTAGGATGGTCTATATCTGGATTATGACCCTTTATCATCTTTAGACGGGAATATCTATGCTCACTTTATATGGCCTGATGTATCTTATCTTTCATACATGTATTCTTGTGGTGTACCCAAGCTTATAGACTTTTGAAGTCTCAACCTTATAGGTTATGCCTTATACGTCCAAGCTATAATGTCTTATGGCCTTCGGACATGCTTATCATGTTCGGGTTTTATAGTATGGTCATGGACCACACGAAGTGTTTATTCTCCCCCTCATGAACATGCTATAAAATACGTTTGTTTGTCCTCACTTAAACGTAATGCTTGGACGGCCAGCATGGTTTTAGACCATGATACACGAATTTGTGGTCTGGTCATGATCACGGGTTTTGTCCTCACTACCCTCATGATCAGATTATACTTTCGTGTTACTTGGAACAATGAAGCCTACTGAGTTTCCCTTGTGTACATGTTTCACAACGTGAGATCTTATGGGATAACTCTTTGTGCCTTATTAATCAAATTCGGACCAGGATGGCTAATCCGGTCATGCCATAAAGTGTATAAATTCGTTGGTGAACCTTACTGGTTACCTAGGCTTTTATGCCTTATCACACTGATCCTTAGCATAGTATTAGATCAGTAGGGAGAATGTAGTCTCGACCTCTTTTATATGTATGCCTTTGGCGATTTTCATAAGCTAAAGGAATATTTCCTTTTTCTTTGCTTTGCCCATTGGTTTATTATTGAAACCATTTTGATGTGGCTTGTAATGCCATTTCGACCTTTACTCCCTCCTCGGCCATGATTGGATCTACAACCACAGTTATTGTGGTATCCTTGTCCACGGCCAGTGGGGATTTCGGGTCTCTCTCAATGGGTCTTAGGTGATAAATTTCGTGCCTCTTAAGGCCATGTCTTAGGCGTGGTGGTCTAGACATACTCTTCTCGAATTTTCATTCTCATTTATCAATCAAAAATATTTTTCAAGCAAATCAATCAATGAAGATAAAAGAAAAACTTTTATTAATGCTATGAAATTTTGAATGACAAAACACCAAATCATAAGTATGAAATCAGAATGTCTAAAGGCTTTAGACAATGGTCTAGCCGGCCACTCCATCTGTCACTTTGGACGTGGCTCCCATGGATTCTTCATCATCACTATCTGCCTCATAGCCGCTCATATCATCTTTCATCTGATTCATCTGTTCATTTTGAGATAAGTATAAGAACAGATCGTTGTATGTGGTGAAACCTTTATCTCGATAGGTTAGTTGTAGGGAATAGATCTTTTGGATCTGCTGTGGAGAAAACTTTTTCAAGTAATTCCTCCTCTGTCAACTTTTCACCACAAAACATCAGTGTATGAGCTACTTTGGATAGAGCATAATTGTATTTTTCCACGGACCCAAAGTCCCGGAAACTGAGGCTCATCCACTCATGCCTTGCCTTTGGTAATATCACCTTAGTGTATTTGGACTTTAACTCTGTCCAAAAGCATCGAGAGCTTTGTATATCTTGGTACTGATTTCTCAGTTCCACATTGAGATGATGGTGCATTACTGTTAATGCCTTATATTTCTCATTCTCGGTTCCATGATCATCCTTGATGATACATTCACTAAGACCTTCTATCGTTAGTATAACCGAGATATTTATTGCCCATCTTAGATAGTTCTCTCCAGAGATACCTAGGGTATCATAGTCCATGGGTTGGAATCTCAACATCTGAAATCATATCAAAATGATTTAAGTGTTAGTACATACAATTTCTGATGCCATTCGGCTATACAAGAAATAAAAGGCACTCGGCCAGTATGTAAACAATAAAGCCATATGGCTTGTGTGACCAATGCCATTGGGCTATTACACAATTAAGATCACACGGCTAGCAAACAAATAAGAGGACCACACGACCAGTTTGCATTCTCTTTAGAAATTTACTTTCTCATAACTCATCCATCTCTTAATCAACTTGTTTGATTTATAAATCCCTTGAAAATAGTGGGATGGACGAGTGCATGGTCTAGCCATACCATATGGTATGCTACATCGACCCATGCGGTTTAATGGTCTAGTTGTACCATTCGGTACACTTCCTCGACCAAATAAAACGGATCGTGATTTAGCTGCACTGTGATGCGCATCATCCATCACCGGTGATTGTGGATCACCGTGGATCACCTTGGATCACTGATCATCGTAGATCATCGCGGATCATCGAGGATCATCATGGATCATAGATCAACGCGGATCATCGTGGATGATCACCGTGAATCACGGGTGAAAAATCTAGTTGCACCTGAGGGTGAACATCATCGACCATTGATTTTGTTTTATGGTCTAATCGTACTTAAGAGTATGTATCATCGACCTTTACTTCATATGGTCTAGTCATACCTATTGGTATGCATCATTGACCTAAAAGAAAATCATGGTCTAGCCACACTATGGTGTGCATCATCGACCAAAAGATGTGGAAAACATTAACCTTATGTTTTGTTTGGACATATAGCGTGTCATCCTTAAAGGGGTATCACTTGTTGTCTATACAAAACGAAAGTCATGTAATCACATGCTTTATATTTTAGGGTTTAGGGTTTCTTAAAATCGGATTTAAACTTTAAGGATTAGGATTTAAAATTCAAATCTGATTTTAGGATTAGGTTAAACATTTACCTTAAATTTTGTTTGGACATATAGCGTGTCATCCTTAAAGGGGTATCACTTGTTGTCCATACAAAACTAAAGTCATGTAAAACTAGTAAGGGTTTAGGGTTTTGATTTTAAAATAAAACAAGAACTAAAATCAACCAAATAAAATCGCAAAACCTTTTAAATCGGATTTAAGATGAAGAGAAGTTTGAAATCCGAATTGCTTGAACTACAAGTAAAGATTAGGGTTCTTGAGATCTTACCTTTAACTTTGCCGATTCTTCTCCTTGGTTCCTTTCTTAGAAACTCTTGATGGTTGATCTTGGAGCTGGATCGTGCTGATAACGTGTTCTAATCCTAGTGTTCTTGTCTTAGAACAGATCGAACTAAAGAGAGAGAGAGAGAGAGAGAGAGAGAGAGAGAGAGAGAGAGAGAGAGAGAGAGAGAGAGAGAGAGAGAGAGAGAGAGAGAGAGAGAGAGAGAGAGAGAGAGAGAGAGAGAGAGAGAGAGAGAGAGAGAGAGAGAGAGAGAGAGAGAGAGAGAGAGAGAGAGAGAGAGAGAGAGAGAGAGAGAGAGAGAGAGAGAGAGAGAGAGAGAGAGAGAGAGAGAGCCATATGGCTTAGAGATGAATGAATTGTTGTATATTCAATATCAAACAAGTGGTCTCCATATATACATGGAGGTGGCCAACTTTTACAATCTTGTAAGCAATGTGGGACTCTCTTAAAACACTTAAGAGAAGTCGGCCCATATTAAATAAATAAACCAAAAGCCCAATCCATTAACATATAATTGGTTTAATACAATCTCGGTTTAATACAATCTCGGTTAAGTGTAACCTCGACATCTGGTTATGAGCAGTCCATAAACCATCTGGTTTACAACACCATACAATTTTTATTCCCATTCTTTTATTAAAAGTTCAAAACATGAACATTTCCGTAAATTTAACTTGTTGTAGAATTTTTAAAATAAATACATTCTCCTTTATTATAAAATAATTATAAAACAATATTATACTATTATATTTCCAAATAACACAATATTTAAATTTGCGCCAAATAATCAAGTTTTCAACTAATTGAATAGCTAAACTTGTGTTCCAAATAATATAAAACTCAGATATCACCTTTTTAATAATGTTCTTATCAATATCAATATAAATAGTTTGATTAAATAAAATATGGTAGAAACCATTAAATAATATATAAAAATATGATTATTTTCTGACTATTTTTTTATTTTTTTCTTATACACATAATATAACTTGACACAATTGTATTGATTCTCATTTTTAGAAGTGAATTTAGAAGTTCGCACATTTGACATGATGGATCTAGCGCAAGTCGGGCCCTCCTTTACTTGGACTAACAATCAAGATGCAAACCCTATAAGTAAGAAGTTAGACCGGGTTATGGTAATAGCTGCTGGATCAGTATTTTCCAAAATTCTTTTGCTACTTTTGAGTCAGGAGGTGTATCTGATCATATGAGAATTCACATTCAGCTCCGTGAGGCTCCCCAGGGAAACTCAAAACCATTTAAGTTCTTCAATCATACGGCCTCTCACCCTCAGTTTCTTGAAGTGGTGAAGCGAGTCTGGAATGAAACTGATCAACTCCATCATTCACGGCCTGCTTTGCGGCTGTTCCAAGATAAGTTGAAGATGCTTAAATCAGAAATGCGGAGTCTCAATCGATATATGTTTGGGGACCTGCCAGGGAGGGTTAAGCAATCCTATATCGACCTGTGTGCTAGGCAAACATAAGCAATGAAGAATCCTCAAACTTCCACCTTTGAAGCAGCATGTGATGTGTGGGAGCATTGGCATCACATATCAGGTATTGAGGAGAAGTTCTATTATCAGAAGTCAAGAGTTCAATGGTTGGGCTTGGGCGACAAGAATACACAATTTTTCCACAAAGTCACTCAAAGTCGAAACGCAAGGAACACCATCAGGCGGATTGTAGCAGAGGATGGCAGAATTCTCACTAATCCCACTGATATTAAAATTGAAGCGGCTACTCATTTTAAAACATTTCTCAATGGCTCTTCTCAGAGTGCTTCTGATATTGAGCAAGAAGAGCTTTCTTATCTGGTGGATTATCGGTGCTCAAATGAGGCCAAATCCCTTCTTATGAAGCCAGTGGAAGCAACTGAAATCACAGAAGTTCTTTATCTCCATGCCTGCTAATAAGGCTCCGAGGCCTGATGGATACCCAATGGAGTTCTATAAAGCAGCATGGCCAGTGATCGGAAAGGATTTCATTGTCGCAATCCAATCACTACAAAAAGTCTACATTGATAGCATATTGTTATAGCACGTTTTACTGAACTGTTATCGTAGATGACTCAAAAACTTCGGTATTATATGATAGCATTAGATAAACGCTATGATAGAGTAAAACTAATAATAACATTTAACTAATGCTATTTTGAAAATTTAATGGGCGGGAAAATAAAATCACTGATCCCGCTAATACTTAGCGGAAAATTAGATTCAAGCGCCAAAATTATTATTTAAGTGGCTTCAGTAATGCTATCAAAAATATATAATAGCATTTTTATAATGCTAAGAAAATCAATTTGAACCCCTAAACCCTAAACAAGGTTTTAAACCCTAAACATGGTTTTAAACCCTAAACTCCAAAGAGAACCTTTAAAACTTTAATAATTTCTTATTATAACTTAAAATCTTAAAATTAAACTCAAAGTTTAATGTTTTTATCTTCAACTATAATTTTCTAAACACATATCTATTTATATAAAGTAGACTTCACTCTCTCCTGGTGAAGACACATCAGCATCCATGTCACTAATTCGGTCAACGTGGTGATGACACCTGTCCAGCTTAATAAAACTAACGCAAAGCTTCATTAATGTTTATGGACTAGCCCGACTTTCTTTTGAACGTGTTAATGTTAAGGACTTACCGAGTTTCTTTTGTTATAGGCTTTGAATAATGTTTTATGGGCTGAAACCAAAACAAAAGCTTGCTCCGTCGTAGCCTTCAACTTCTTCGAGGATGAAGACTTCTGGTATCTAGGGTTCTTTATCGAACTCCAATTAGGTCCATTGACAATTGAGGTTGTAGAGTCGTGTGAGACGCATCTTCGTGAGAAATCTCTGGGTGGAGCTCCGTGTTGGTCCGTCTGCAATTCATCTCATTGAACCGTTACGGGAATAAGTAATACAACACCATTTATGACCCAAGGCTGTTTAGAGTCCCTATTAACTCTCTCGACCTCTACACCTTCCCAACATAGGATTGCAAAACCTTAACTTTTAACAAGCAACTTCTCAGGTACTCCTCCACCTCCATATAATCTCTCTCTCTCTCTCTCTCTCTCTCTCTCTCTCTCTCTCTCTCTCTCTCTCTCTCTCTCTCTCTCTCTCTCTCTCTCTCTCTCTCTCTCTCTCTCTCTCTCTCTCTCTCTCTCTCTCTCTCTCTCTCTCTCTCTCTCTCTCTCTCTCTCTCTCCATTTAGATCAATGTTACTGCTTTGCTTTGATATTCGTTTGACCCAGATCAATATTTTGTTATTTTATGTTTTGCATCTCACTTTTACTTACTGTAACAACTTCGCAGGTCAGTGTTTTCAATGGGCTAAGTGATCATCGCAACCTACCGGCTCTCTACGCTTACTAAATTTTTACGTCTCCATGGCAAACCGATGAAAATCAACCAACCTAGGAGAGACGAAACACAAGAGCTCATTGTTGTTGCTTTGGGATCTCTGGCAAACATCGCACGGGTTAGACTTTCTCATGCTCATTTGTTGGGTCTCATCTCTATCTCTATCTCACTATCTTATTGAAGATTTTGTTATCTTTACATGCAGATTGTTCAGCTTGAACCTGAGTTTAAAAAAAATGTCGGACAGATTGTTCTTCTTGGTGGACCATTCACAGTAAACGGAAAGGTAAAATCCAGCATCAGAAGCTAATGTAAGTTCTTTCACACTCATTAAAGTAATGTGAATTTGTGATCTTTTCGGGCACCAACTAATATCAACTGTGAATATAAAATCTTCTTAATGTATAGTTTATTTCTTCACATCTCCCCGTATCTTCGTATCCAAGTTGTAGGCTAGGGTATTTTTTGGTAATCCAAAAGCTGCAGAAATTGTGTTCCCATGTTGGGTCTACATAATTGCTGGGGAAATCAACGTGACCCATCAAGTTATTATGACATGCTCTTTGGAATATAAGTTTGCCTCATTTGTTGTTTTCCATTTGTACGCAAAAGTCGTTTTCATAATCGTACATTATTTTATCACATGTTATCTTAATAGGAAATGGTAGCCATTAGTGCTTTCTCCTGTAGATTGTAATTGGCTTTGTAATGTTCTTTTTTAAAAATTATTTTCTTATGTTCAGTACGCTGACAATAACGTATAGGGTGCATTTCTGCAGAGCTCTTACAAGGAAACTTCTTTTCCCCGGGTGAACATGTGGTCCAGCAATTAGATTTGATGACTGATATGTTGGAAACTCAAATCTGCGGAAGCCATTGGAAGGTCTACGTCCCTTTCCAGATTCCACAGTTGCATTGTTACTATTTTGGCTGAAATGTGTGCACTGAATGCGACATGTTAGGAACAGGAAAGCTGGAAGAAGAAGAAGCCTATTCATTTCTCACATAAGTTTCCACATGCTGATTCCCCCTGCTTCATCTGCTAGAGAATATGTTGTCTTTAAAACCCAAGGACCTACCTACAGCTGAAAAGGTGCGTCACACATTTCCTTTATTACATTCGTTGTGATGCAAGTGCCTTTGTATTCAAAGGCTATATTTACGTGAAAAATTCAGAAAGTCTGTAAACTTTATACATGATGCTTACTAAGATTACTAACGGTATGGAGTGTAAGATAAGAGTACGCTGTCTTTTTCTGCTTAAGCCTATGTAGCTTAAGCTTGAAGCTTTGTTTTCATAACCGATTGTCGTTGTACATATCATGTATGATATAGGTATCTTTATGTAATCAACCGGTTTTATGGATTACTCCAGCCGATCACAAAATTGGGTAGAGAAGAGATTAGACAATATTTGGCGAGGAAGTTGGAGGCTGACACACCATTAAGAGCTTCTTCTCATATCATAGTATCTCAGCTAGATTTGATTATAAGTTTGTGAGTGTAATCCTAGGTGTCCTAATGAGTAGAGTAGGAGACGAGCAGAAAGTAAAAAGCTATTTGAACTGTTGGCTCACTAGCCAGAAATTTGTGAGGATTACAAAGAAAACGGAAAGTATGGATATTTTTGATATTTTTAATAATATATATAAATAATTAATTTGAAGTAAAATAGAATATTAATATATGAAAATATAATTATAAAGGTCATGTGGATGTGGTAATATAGAGTAAATTGTTAATATATGTGAAAATCATTTGCATCAAGAAAATCGGCTGGAGTAATCCATAAAACCGACTAAATATTGCTGAATTCAGAAAATATAGAGTAAATTTGTTAAAATTAAAATTTCACCTATAAATTAATATAATTTTATAAGAAATACAAATAAAATATTTCTGAATTCAAGAAATAAAAATATTTTAAACGAGGAATGACTCATGTTTTTCGTGTTAAATCTAATTGACTAAAATTTTGAAAATTTATTGTATTTTTATTTAAGTGAAATTTGGAAAAAAAGATAACCACCTTTTTTTTATCTTAATAGTGAAAAGTATGTGATTTATAGATAAACAAAAAAGAAGTAATCAAAGCTATTGTAAAAAGTAGTGAAAGCTAATGTTATTAATTATTAAAAATGCATAGATATGAAAATAAAAAAGTATATTTGCCAACAGTTTAATAAAAGCTATAATATTAAATAACTCGAAAAGATACAAAGTAAACAAAAGCGAAACAAGATAATTTAAACTAAAACAAACATATTAAGAGATCCGCAAAGAAAAGTACAAGTCTTTGTCAAATAATTGCAACGATTGCATTAGTTACCAAAATTGGTCAACTGCGACGAAACTGAAGACAAATCTTTTTATAACAAATAAAATCAATGGAAAAATAAAGATAAAATACAAGAAAAGTAACAAATATGTAACGCGAAACTAATGTTAAAACAAATTAAGATATAAAAGATTATCAAACACCAAACAAAAAAACTAAAAAAAAAAAACAGGGCTGATGTAGCATTCAACAAAACTAAATCTAAAAAAAACGCCAAACCAACTCAATTTCAAACTGCCTCAAATTCTTATTGAGTTGTGTCAACACCATAACATGAAAATCTATTTCAAAGAACAGATAAAGCAATCATTTATAGCCCAAACAAAATAAACAACAAGTTATTCCCACAATTATGATTTAATTTTCTTTAAAAAAAAATTAACCGAACACTAAAATAGAACCACCATGACTCCATCAGTAAACTAAATAATTCAACCCGTATATTATCCCTATCCGATCAAACCATTGACCTCGCCCATACTTAAAAACATAAATTAGTTTCGTATATACCATTTTAATTCACCATCTTGACACACAAACAACAAGATCAAATAACAGTTATACAAACTAAAATAACAAAAACTAAAATAAAATTCCGCCCGTAGGGCGGGCCGACCCTAGTCTTTAATATTTAATCAAATTCTATATCATAAATCCTAACTTCAAACATAAACTACACATTCAATTCTCTAAATACAAACTTCAGTTCTAAATTATTAAAATATTAACTACAATCTTATATCTAATCTTCAAATCTATTATTTTCCAACTTTAATCCTAAATAATAAACTTTAACCCTAAACCTCATATTCCAACATCCAAAACTTAAATCACAAAACTAATCTTTACTCTTAATTATAGTTTTTTAACACACCATAAAATCTAAATTTTAAACTTATCAACATTTGAATGAGACATAAAAATGCATAAAAAAATTACAAATCAGATTTTTTTTGTAAACATAAAATTTTTGAAACTGATGACCAAAATCATAATCTTGATATTAATCAAATATTTTCAAACTTAAACATCAATTCTTAAAATAAATATTAATTTATTATGTTCAAAAATTAAAAAATTTAAATTAAATCATAAACTACCAAATATATATTTTTATATAAGATATAACTAAGAAAAATCAATTACAAAACAATTATCAAATCGATATTGCTGGCACTGCCCACATATGTGATGCCCACATTGCTACTACCTTTAGAAACTTGCGAGAACTTAGCTAGTGTCATTGCACAGTTCTGGTGAAGCTCAAACCCGCCTAAAAGGGGAATACACTGGGAAAAAGTATGTAAACCTAGAGAAGAAGGAGGTATAGGATTCAGACTCATCCATGAATTCAATCTAGCATTACTTGGAAAGCAGCTATGGCATCTAGTACAATTCCCGAATTCATTATTGGCCAAGATTCTAAGGGGAAGATACTTCAGATGTAGCACGCCTTTACGTCTAAACAAAACGTCAAACCCCTCCTATAACATCACTGCCATAAGCCAAGAGTTTTCTCGAGATGAATATTGTTGGAGCTATACGAAGAACGGGATGTACACGGTCAAGTCAGGTTATTGGGTTGCATCTAACTTGCTTAGAGAAGTTATCTCGGAGCCTGAGCCAAGTATCTTAAAACTTCAAGCCTTTGCTTGGAAGATAAAAGCTCCTCAGAAGATCAGACACTTCATATGGCAAGCCATATCTGGACAGTTAGCAGTTACTAGTAACCTAACCCATCGTCATATGCGATGTGATAACCACTGTCCTCGGTGTGGAGCTGAGGATGAAACTATTAATCATGCATTATTTGAATGCCCCTCAGCTATTCAGACTTGGGCACATGCAGCTACACCTACTCCTCCAGTTACTTTCCCCAGTGCTAGTCATTACTCGAACATGGATTATCTATTTTGGAGAAAGAATGACATTGAAGACCCAGAACTAGATAAAAACCCATACCCCTGGATCTTATGGTTCATATGGAAAGGAAGCATTGAGAAGCTATTCAGAGGAATAGACAGGGACCCCTTGGAAACTGTTGGACATGCGGAATCTGAATGCCATGCCTGGTTTGCTGCAAACCGGAAGGAAGAGGCAGTGATACCACCACAAAATATAATTTCCCCTATACAGGCAGAAATCTGCTTGATAGATGGCTCCTGGACACATAATGCACTCTTTAGTGGTTATGGTTGGACATGGAATTGGAAGAACAATGGTGGAGGAACTCAACTACTGGGTGCAAGGAATAAACCTCGAAGAATATCAGCATTACATTTGGAACTGGAGGCATTGACATAGGCGATGGAATGTATGCTGCAATTATCGACCTGTCAACTCTTTGGAACAGACTGCAAGGATTTAATATCAATGATCGAGGACCCTGGAGCATGGCCGAACTTCTCAACTGAACTGAAAGAGCTTCTCAAATTGAAGAGTAGATTCTCGGAGTTTTCGATAGTTTATATTCCACGCAGGGAGAATGTATCTTCTGATTCATTAGCTAAGATAGCAAGATCTTTCCATAGGAACTTGTATTACAGTGGTTGTTCTATTCCGGTCTAGTTTCCCAGACCACCTCAAGCCTGAGTAATAGAGCGGCCGTTTGAGAAAAAAAAAACAATTATCAAATATTGAAGAACAAAACAAAACTAAAAGAAAAAAAGAAAGACAAATTTCCTAACCAATCAGATTCAACTACATAGATCACACTTCTTAGCCATTGGATTAGCTTAGATCTAAAGGTTAATATTATCCTATTTAATTTTTAATTTTTTTAACTTTTTTTCTCTCTCTCTCTCCCCACTCTTCCCACGACAGATCTGTTCTCTTCTCTTCTCCTCTCTTCAGATTCTCTCTTCTCCATCACTCTCACCCTCATATCTCATATCCTCGTCTCTCACATCTCTCCCATATCTCTCCGCGTCTCCTCCTCGTCTCACCACTACCACAGTCACCCTCCCACCACCACCACAGTCGATCTCTCTCTCTCTCTCTTCGTATCTGTGTATATCCTTTCTCTGTTGCTCAATTATGAATCTGATTTTGTATTGTTTTTGGTAAAGATAGGTGGAGGAGGCAAGGTTCACGGCTGGATGAGGCAATGTTCATGGCGGCTGGGAAGATTCAAGTCTTGTGGCAAAGTTCATGGCTATTGGAAGAATTACAAGGCTATGGAGGTGGAACAAATCCTACGGTGGCCCTACAGGCCATGGGAAAATCTAATTTGGCCCTACTTTTGAGATGTTTTTTTATATAATTAAATTTAAAACGAAAATGGTGTAAAAAACCTAAAAAGCCTAAAACTTAAAGTTAATTACAGATCCAACCAGACTTATCCGAACCCAACCATGGCCCAGATCCGACCCGGATTCATAAACCTAAAATAGATCTACTTTTCTCCTCCTCTTCAGACATCGGAAGCAATTGCTACCGAGCCCCTAAATGTGAAAGACAAAATCTCTTATGGGCTCTGTCAATCGCTTATGCCCCTCTAGAGTTAATGAAGAGTGAAAAGACAAAAACTTCCTTCGTGGGCGAAATAAAAAAAAATTGGAAAATCGAAATTGGTTTATTTGTTTGGGGTGGGTTTGGTCTGAAACTCGGGTTTGGTCGGATAGCTCTCGGTTTCGGTATGGAAATCGAATTGCAATTGCCTCAATTGATTGGATTGAAATCAAATAATAAATTAAATGAAAAATAAAGACCTCGAAATAGATCCTCTCCCCCAGCTCAGCTGCTCGTCGTCGTCCCCGCCTCATTGGAATCAAAGCTCTTCCCGAAATCCGATCCTCTTGGCCGACGCAGCCGGACGAAAAACATTTCCACCGGCAAGGCTTCCTTCCGACTAGAGTAGTAGGCCAGAATGCAGGTTCTCTTCTCTCTCTCCCTCGATTTGCATTGAGCATTGGATGATTAATTTGAGATTTGGTATGTGGAGTAATTGTCTCATGTGAAACAATGAAAGCATATGGTTGAATGTATGGGATTGAGATGAATCACATATTGAGCTTATAGTACCCGAAACCTCAATTTCAATTGATTTGTAGAATTAGATAAAACTAGTATAACTGATTAAAACTAAGTAGAACAAAGAGCAACTGGTCTAACTATAACTTTATTTTGTTGTTTTTGCAGGATGCTATGTCCAAACACATGTGCTTACATTTCAAATTCAGAGATTGCATCTCTTGTATAACCATGAAGACAACAGTGGAGGCTATAACTTTGGCAATGATAGAAGAAAGGTTGTATAAAAAGCTGAGTTTGGATGAAAGGAATGTAAAACTGGCGTTGAGGTACAAGCCGATGGTGTTTGGATGTGAAGTATCAGAAGAGTGCAGAATTTGTGATGATGATGAGTTGTTCGGTTACCTTCTTTCCATTGATAAAGACAACCGTAGAAGTCTTTTGTTAGTGGAGGAGACGAGTAACTCGGATCACCACTTAGATAAGCTGTCGAGAGTGGGCGGAAGTTCGTTTGGTATGAATCACGAAGTGTTGCAGGGAAATGATGATGAAGAAGTCGGACCTAACGCCATAACTCTGTACGTTGAAAAGGGGCAAGAAAATCTACAGGCAGAGAATGGTGATGATACAACACATGATGATTTTATGGATACAGACGACACTGCAGCTGAGACGGAGACTGCAGCTGAGACGGAGACTGCAGCTGAGATGGATAGCAGTGCTAATATAGAAACCGTTATGAGAGTTACGTATATTGAGCAGCCACCTTTACTGAAATGTAGTCAAGTTATAGAGGAATGGGGAGACGGTTTGGGTCTGTTCAAGCTGCAGGAATTTCCAAACAAGAGATCACTTCAAGAGGTGGTGGATAGAGCTGCATTTGGTGAAAGCTTTTGTTATGTTATCAAAAAATCTGATCGTAAACGGTTGGTGTTAAAATGTTGTTATGAAAGCTGTAAATGGGGATTGCGAGCTGCGAGGATTGGAGTTACGGATATTTTTTCTGTTAGGAGGTACGTGGGTGTGCATACATGCTCTCGGACTAGTCAAAGTAATAGCTGCAACATCAAGAGGAAAGGCTCTGCAGAATTAGTTGCAACTTTTTTGAATGAGGAATATCCTGGAAAACTGAGGACTCCTCTCCCGAGAGATATCATGGATTTAATAAAGTTAAAACTGGGTGTATCAGTATCTTACTCTACAGCCTTGAGAGGGGAAAATCTAGCTATGCGTGAGTTGCGTGGTAATTCAGAAGACAGCTACAAGATGTTGTATAGCTACTTGCACATGCTAGAGCAGGTTAATTCCGGAACAACAACAAAGGTGGAGTTGGATGAGGCAGGAAAGTTCAAGTACCTTTTCATAGCTTTAGGAGCTTGCATTGAAGGGTTTAAGGTCATGAGGAAAGTGATTCTTGTGGATGCAACGTTTTTGAAGAACGGATATGGTGGTGTACTAGTATTTGTTAAAGCTCAAGATCCTAATTGTCACCATTATCCCCTCGCGTTTGGGGTACTCGACGGTGAGAATAATGCTAGTTGGACTTGGTTTTTTGAGATGCTGAAAACTGTTATACCAGACTCGTCTGAAATAGTATTTATGAGTGATAGGAATCAGAGCCTCATCACCGCTGTAGCAAATGTGTATCCACAATCTCACCATGGCCATTGTATATGGCATCTAGCTCAGAATGTGAGAAATCATGCTTGTAACACCATCAAAGCCGTAGTGGCATGGAGATTTATGGAGTTGGCTAGGTATTACACATTGCATGAGTTCGAGTCTGCTTATGCATCTTTTAAGGTGAGATATCCTTCAGCCTTCAAGTATTTGGAGGAGAACACTAAGAGAGAAACATGGGCTAGGGTGTATTTTCCAGGTTGTTGATACAACTTGGACACTAGCAACAGTGTGGAGTCGATGAATAGCGCGTTTAGGGATGCAAGGAGGTATGCCTTGATACCACTATTGGATACAATAATCAAAAAGATTTCTGACTGGTTTAATGAACATCGGAAGGACGCCGTGTCTGGATCGATTGATACCAAACTGGTTCCTCTGGTTGAGATCCATCTGCACAACTTATGGGGCAAAGCTGAGAAAACGCCAGTGCGTGAGCTGAATAGTTATGATCTTGAGTACGAGGTAACCGACACTGACGATGGGAAGGTTTATTTGGTGAACTTGATAGCGAAGACATGTAGCTGTAAGGTATATGATTATGAAAAGTATCCTTGTCTTCACGGACTTGCTGCTTACTTATATTTCCTTGAGGTTCCTGCTGTTCATGGTCGTCGACGTGAGGTCAACATAGAGTATCATCAGTTGAGCTCACAGTATTACTGGACAGAACTTTGGGCAATGGCTTATTACAGGACCATTTATTCTGTGCCGGATAAGTCTGAATGGAATGTACCAGATCACATCAAACTGCTCCAGATCATACCTCCAAAAAAAGCTAACGAGGAAGGGAAGGAAAAAGGTTAATAGGAATCCATCAGTTGGAGAACGGCGTAAAAGGACACAAAATGTAAGGTGACCAAGGACAAATTTCGGGTTTAGTTGGCTGTTGTTTGGAATGCGTACTAATAATCCAAGTGAACCAAACAATCCAAGTGAACCGAACTAGAGCTTTTGGTATGTTGCTTTTGATATGTTGTTGCTTTTGGTATGTTGAACTTGGTATGTTGCTTTTTGTATTTTGAACTTGGTATGTTGCTTTTTGTATTTTGAAATTGGAGTGTTGCTTTGCTTTTTAATCGGATTGGTATAACTAGGTATAATTAAGTATAACTAAGTATACCCGAATTTCTCCTTTATAAATCTATGTATGAGGACGAAATAGCGAAGAGTATAATTAAGAACCTACGTATGTATTCTCTGCTCTTACTTTATGTTTCTCTGTTTTGAAACTCTCAGCTATTTATTGGAAAACCACGGAAAACTAGTAAAACTAGGTGTTACTAAGTTAGTAGATAACTGATATTAACTTGACATAATCCCCTCTAATCCAACACACGTAATTGTTAATGAACAAGCACAATCACTTGACTAATTCATCAACATCACATTCATCGACAAGACTGGTGCAAAATAACAAATATTAACTAGCATGATTCATCGACATCACATTTTCTCTTATGCATTATATAGTCTTTCCAAGATCACTTTCTTAATAAAGAGGACCTTATAAAGTAGTAATCTATAATTCTGGTCATTTTAACAATATTATTACACTTATCGGTTATGGTTACATGGTAATGAGTAAAAATGACAAGTAAAACTTTATTCACAAATTTAAATTATACGTAAAACTAAAAAATGTATAAATCACGAAAAATAGAACTATGAAGACATTTGGTAACACTTGAAACTTCAGTAAAACTATGAGCAAATATGTTTGGGGGGAAAATATTTTTTTTACTCGCGCCAAAACAAAAATTTTCCAAAATTTTCAATTATTTCGGTCAAAGATAGATTCCCTCTGCTATTTTCCTTCCTTTTCCTTTCTCGTGACTCTCTCTCTTGTCTCGTCAACTGTGCTCTGTCTACTCACTATTGTCACTTCCCAACCACTCTCTCTCTCTAGTCTCTCCTCTCACCTCTCCAAAATCCATTATCTTTCCTCTCATCTCTCCAAAATCCATTATCTTTCCTCTCATCTCTCCAAAATCCATTATCTTTCTCTCTCACGATTTTACTGTTTCCCTTCCCCTTTACTGACAATGACTCATCCTTACGAAGAGGCGAAGGATATGAAGAAGCTGAAGAAACACTACGACATGTTAGGCTACATTTGTGATGCCCAATATGGAATTCCTACCCGTTGCCCATGTGGTGGTGAAATCCAGACGGATGTGTCTCCAAATCCGAAGTATCGCCACGATTTTGATACCTTGCCTGGAAGTAGGTACTTCACCTGCAAGAATTATGAGGTAAATTCCTTCTTTGTAGAAACTGTGTTAATCATACTGGGTGAAACTGTGTTATACTCTGGTAGAAACTGTGTTTAGTCATACTCGGTGAAACTAAGGTTTAATTTGGGTGAAACTGTGTTTAGTCATACTCGGTGAAACTGAGGTTTACTCTGGGTGAAACTGTGTTTAGTCATACTCGGTGAAACTGAGGTTTACTCTGGGTGAAACTGTGCAGGACGATGGGATGCACTTTCGTCAGCCATGGACTTTTGGTCTTGAGGATGAAGTGAGGCAACTAAGGATGGAGGTCAATGATATGGCTGAAGAGATTGCTAAGCTTAAGAGGCTTATTACCTCCACCTCCCGTCCATGAGACGATGCTCTCAACTCTAAGTACTGAGTTTATGGATTTGCTAAAAAACTTTGTATTTCCCTATCTATTTCCAATAATTTCGGTTAATACAAGTCTTTGTTTGTTAAGACTTGTATAAGTGTCTCTGTCAAAACTTATGTTATAATTCAAGCTAGTCTTGAATCTTATCTAATGTTAGAACCCTTATCTCATGTCTTGAATCTTATCTCATCTTATCTCATGTTATCTCATGTTAATTTTAAAAAAAATTTGTATTCTGTTATCTCAGGTTCATTTTAAAGTTTGTATTCTGTCCAATCATTTTAAGCTAATACCTACAATTTGTAGCTCTCACTCTCACTCTCACTCTCATGGTCAACACATAACAAAATAGTCATAACAAAATAGTCATAACAAGATAGTCATAACATAGTTAAAGTTCTAAATCCACATCACAAACTACAAAATAAAGTACATAAAACCATAGCTCGACTTCACTTCTTGCCTTTGCCCACAGACTTCTTGCGTTTCTTGCTTTTACCTTTCCCTTGTGCTTCTGCTTCATCTACCTCTGCTGCTTTGCCTTGTGCTTCCTTGACAAACTCCTCAATAGGGGCCAATCTCCCATCCAACTGGTCTAGTCTCCCATCCAACTGGTCCACCTTCTTGTCAACTGTCTTCAACAGTTTCATTGTCTTTTTCACCAACGTCATAACATCTCCCAGTTGAACCGACTGCTCACCTATCTGTACTCCATCCCCTGCTGCATCTTCAATCGGTTCTGGCTGTTTTGAACGCCCAGCTACATCTTGGTCGAACATGTCTTTAAAAAATATCTTTTCACCTGCATCCAGACACTTCTCCCAACTGTCCACAGCTATATCGGATTGATCAACGTCGTCTTCATCTTCCAAAATCTCATCCAACAGCCTTTCTTCTTGTGGAGTTCTGGTGGGGATGATGCTGTCAATAACCTGCCACAAACATAATTATTTTTAAAACTTATTCCATAGTTCGGTTTCTAGTACTACCTTAGTTCTACCACAGTTTCACAGGAATACTTTAGTTCACAGGAAGACTTACAGTTGTGTTACCGACATATTTGGTTTGGTTTTCCAGGGATTGGTTCGGTTTCGAGGACTGGGTTTGGTTTCGAGGGATTGGTTTGGTTTCGAGGGATGGGTTAGATGGTTAGACGATTCGGTTCAATTCAATTGACCATAAATCCGGGTCGGGTCCGGGCGGATGGGTTATACCCTGGAAAACTTGTAAATACTTCAATTATCCCACGGTTTTTATGTCATTTCCACCATTTCCGATTTTTTAAATAAATGTTTATCTTTATGTTTATATGGCTGTCTATGAGAGATTGCCTTTTCACATTTAGGGGCTCCAGAGGAGATGCCTCCAGACATCGAAACAAAACAGTTCTAAAAAAATCCTAAATCAAAATCTCAATCCTCATCATCTGCGGGAGTTCCTCATCTACGACATGCCTCCAAAAAAGAAGAAGAGCAGCAGTGTTTCGCCGGTGAAGAAGAAGAGAGCGATGGATTTGGTGGAGAAGAATAAAGAAAAAAAAGAAGGAGTCACCGATGAAGAAGAAAAGAAATATGGCGACGGTGGAGAAGGACGGTGGCGACACCGACGGAGGCTCGTCGTCAATTCCGCCAAAGAGAGTGCGTCGTTCGAACCGGAACCAGGAGAGAGAGACTGAGGGACCACCGCCTCATTCCACCCCGACTCCTACTGTGAATGAGACTGACCTGGCGGTGACAGAGCGTCCGCCTCGTTCTACAGCGGCTCCTACTGACCATGAGATGGAGCGGCCTGAAACAGAGGAACCACCGCTGCGTTCAACTGTATCTCCAACTCAGCCCGAACAACCTTCAGGATTTTCAATAAGATCGCTTTCTCCAGAGCTAGGAAAAGAAGACGATGAGGAAATTGGGTCTACCAACACTGGCACACCTCAGGTACAAGTAGTAGTAGTAGAACTAAGCTTAAAACAAAATCCAAACTATTACTAGGAATTTAACTGTTTAAGCGATGAGTTTAAGTTGTTGACCTGTGAAAGATTATCAAGTGTTGAACTATTACAATTATCAGTAGTTTGAAGTGTTGAACTAGTAGAACTACAAGAAGTTCATGTGTTGAACTTGTATAACTAAAATGGGGACAACTAATCCAACTAATATAACTAAAATGAGTTACTCTACTTGAACTGGTACAAATACATGAGTTTAATTATATAAAGGGAGAACAATTATCAGAAGTGTAAAGTGTTGAACTAGTACTATGAGTAGTTATGAGTTGAAACTAATAGAAATAGTAGGAGTGGTATAACTAGTTGAAGGATAAAAACTAAATTAGTGTAACTAGTACAACTCGTATGACTTTTACTGTATATAAAGTATGACTAGTATTATTAGTTCTACTGTACTGTGTAACTTGTAATACTTTTACAACTATGGTTTAATATTTCTGTAATTTTGTATTGTTTTTTTTGCAGGCGGCTGAGGATATGGCGGTAGAACCCATCAGACCAGATAAGTTTTTCTTCAAACCGAAGGATTATTGGAAGTTTTGTAAGCTTCAATCAAGATGCCATCAACACAAATTCATGACGGTCCTTGATGGGTTAGATGAATCAGAAAAGAGGTGGTTTCTGGAACACCCACAGTTTAAGCACTTGTTCCACATGGTTTGCACCTCAACTAGAAAGGTGATGGGATTGTGGATGTTGGTACTCCGCACCATTGTTTCGCATAAGGATCGACAAGCGTGGTTTGTTGTAAATGGTGTTCCTATCCGGTACTCGATCAGGGAACACGCTCTCATCTCAGGTTTATACTGCCACCAGTTTCCTGAAAACTATCAGAGTCGCTTGAGCATGAAGTTTGCGGAGACACAGTTTAGGAAAATGTACATAAAGAAGAAGAAGAAGAAGAAGAAGAAACCAGAGCAAGAAGAAGAAGAAACCAGAGGAGGAGGAACTAAAAGTGACAGTTCAGGATGTGGAAGAGAAGCTTTCACAGATGAAGCTTGATCGTACCAATGACCGGCTGAAGGTGGCTATTCTGTATTTTTTGGCAACAGTTATAGATGAAAAGTCCAAATATGGAGGCCCCATCGATCCTTTTCTTCTGCAAGTTGTTGATGACCTGGACCTGTGTAATAAATTTCCATGGGGACGCTTCACGTTTGATCACTGCATCAAAGAGATCAAACATGTGAAGGATCATTTTAAAAAGGGACTGCCCAATGACCCGACTCGGACATTTCCTGGGTTCATCAACCCTTTAGAGGTAAATTGCATGAATATTTCGGAAGCACATAACATATGATATATGTACTAATATGTTTTCTTGAAATGATGTGTAGATATTGGCCTTTGAATGCATTCCTGTCCTGAAGGCAGAATTTAGAGAACCTGTGCCAAACTACAAGCCTAATTGTCCAAGAATGTGCAAGTGGAAGTTCACATCAGCTGGGACAACATGATATGCATTGGAAGAACTTTATAAGGCTCTTGGAGACGCAAAGGTGAAAATTTAGTTAGATGTTTGGTTCAGTAAACTTAAATGATTCTTAATCTGTTTTCTTTTGTATTTCAGGAAATTTCTAGCATATTGGGACCAATTGAACGTGAGCAACTTGTTATCTACGAGATGATTGACGAAGGTTGTTGAGAAGATTGGGAACTTTTAGATGATGGCGATGAGCATGATGCAATGGTTGATGGATGGAACAAGTTCATAGTTCAAGAAGGTGGGAAGATATTTTGGGAGGATATCTGCATGGAAGATATTAAGTCTCGGAACCCAGAGATAGTACAGCAAGAAGGGGAGCAACTAGAGGAGGAAGAGTATGATGCTGGGAACGAGCCTGAAAGGATTCTCGGTCGAGAACCTGTGGCAGATCTTGAAAGTTTAAAAAAATTGGTGGCGAGTGTGATGAGTCAGATGACTACAATGGAAGGGAAGATTAATAACAAGCTTGAGGGTTTTGACAGAAGACTAAAAGTGTTGGAAGGAGATAGTTTTGAGAGAGAAGGTTTTGAAAATATGGACTTTCAATATAATTATTATGAAGGTGGTGGAACGTCTGGACAGAAAGACAAATGTATGATTTACATTTTAAAAATTAATTTTGTTGGATATCTAGACACAATATTAATTTTCTGTTGCGTGTTCTTCTTGTTGCAGATGATGGGAAGAATGATGGAAAGGATGCTGATAAGGATGATGATGAGAAGGATGATAGAGAGAAGAAGACTGAAGAGGAGGCTGAGAAGGATGATAGTGAGGAGGAGATTCAAGAGGAGGCTGAGAAGGATGGTAGTGAGGAGCTTGAGGACGATAGGCTGGAAAGGAGCATGAGGAGATTGAGGACAAAGGAGCTGCAGATGACCACGAGGAGGACCTTCAGGAAAAGACTGCAGAGAAGGAAATTGAAGAGGAGTCTGGGAAGGAGCTTCCGAAGGAGACTGATAACCAATCTGAGAAGGAGCTTGAGGTGCAGCCAGAGGTTGAGGCAACAGGTAATTTGTTGTGCTATGAATTTGGACCATTGTAATGGGTTCTAACGTTTTCTGACTTTGTTGTAGATGATGCCGAGGGAGATACACTTCAAGTGATGGCAGCAGCTGCAGAGAAGTTTGAGAAGGAAGTTGAGAGAAAGCGATGACAAGGTCAAAGAGGGTATTGAAGCCTTCGCATTTGCAGAAGACTCCTTATACTAAGAAGTATTGATATGTTTCTTTTAAAACTTGGGTGTGGCTTTTGTTAAATTTGCTTAAACTCAAAACTTCTACTTATGTAAAACATGTGGAACATGTTTATTTTGCGTTATGAAAACTGAATTTGCTGTTGTGTTTAATTTTAATGATTTGCAGGTATTTGGTATAACTAATATTAATAGTTTTATTAAGGCAAAATTATTAAAACTGGTACAACTAGTACAACTAGTAGATAGATGGATAACGTGAAACATAAACAAAATATCATTTGTAACACGTGTGAAACATGAGAGACAATAAAATAGCATTTGTAAACGTGACAACCGGGTTGACATAAATAACACATACTTGTACCATTTTATGTAGTTGTACCAGTATGTAGTTGTACCAGTTAATCGGTTGTCCCAAATTTCACATAGTTGTACTTTTGGAGCGAAAATGAAAAACTTAGTTGTACCAGACAAATATTATGATATCTTGGGTTGTACCACTTGTTTAGGTTTACGTACATGAAGCCAAATATTATGATTGCTTCAATATTTTCAAAATATGTTCTATGTATCTTTTTAAAAATAATGTGGACAAACATGTAAACAAATCCTCAAAGAATAATGTAGATGAAGCAAACATATGTGATGGTGGAATAATTTTTTTAAAAAAATTTCACAACTCTTCGTAACTTAATAGAAACCATTCTAAACTCCTATACCTTTGTATATTTAATTTATTTTCCATACTAAGCTCCATATGTGATCTTTCAAATCTTAAAATTGAATAGTTGTACTAGTTATACTAGTATTTCCCGCCTGGTGTATATCACGTAATTGTACTACTTGCACCAGTAACACTTTATTCAGTGTTACCAGTTGTACCAGTATTACGACACAACAACATGATTAGTATGTTATATGAATTTTTACCAGTTCGACCAATAATACTTGACAGAAACAACACATTACGAATTTGTTCCATAAAAACACATAAATAACATCTCTAATACATAAATAAGTTCTGCAACACATAAGCAAGTCCCCTAGCACATAAGTAAGACTCCTTCAACACTTCACTCGTTGTCACCTCTCTCGTTGTCACTTACCTCTTTTTCCCAGTCCTCGTTGCCACTTACCTCGTTTTCACTTTCTTCGTTGCCACCTCCCTCACTGCTTTCATCATAGCTGGTATCTTCGTAGTCGCTGTCGTCGCTGTCGCTGCCATCTCTGTCACTGCTGTGACCAATCTACTCTGAAAATGGTGGATAGGTTTTCTTTCCCTTCCTTCGATATTCTCCTGCAGATGGAAATCTTGTAACTTGTAGTCTTACTTTCTTTTTCTTCACATACGGCGGTAAGACAACCTGAGATTGTATTTCTTCAGGAACTTCCCAGGATGAATGATGAGGCACTGGATATATTGTCCTGTAGTATGCCAATGTCCACTGCTCCATCCAGTAATACTTAGAACAATAATTTTCAACCAAATCTTCCAATGGCACACCTTTTGTAGTTCCTGCATGCCTCAAGATAACAGCAAGTGCATGCACACAAGGATATCGGTCAATTTCAAAATGTCTTCAGCTGCATTTTCTGTTGACTAAATCAACCAAATAACCTTTTCCGTCATGCCCGGTAATATTATACTGAGGCTCAAATGTGTTTAACACTTCCACATGGAGTGTTTTTGCAATCGGACAATTCTCATGCAATTCAGTGTGACCACGTGGGACAAGTAACTGCCTCTGTGGTACGCCTATAGAAAGCTGCCGGTATTTTTTAAACCATTCTATAATCTTCCTCAGGATCTCATCAATCAATGGCAACAACCCATATTTCCTTTGCTCTTTAAAAACGCCATTCATAGATTCAACCGTGTTGGTTGTGTCTATGCTGTACCTTTCTCCTAGAAATTGACATCTCGCCCATTATGTCTCATGAACACTCTCATCTAGATAGTCCGCTGCCTGAGGATACTTCTTCCTGAAATCGTTGTATTTTCTTCTAAACTCTTTCTCTGTGTAAATACCAGCAATGTTTCTGAACTTATGGGCAACCACATCTTTCGTAACATTACTGCATGCTCCTTTCACATTATTAGATAAGTGATATATGCAGTATCCATGGATGGCCAATGGGTACACCTCATGTACGGTCTTGATGATGCTTTGGTTTTGATCAGTACAGAATACAAGATGAGGATCATCTGGTATCAAGGTTTTCAGTGTAGTCAAAAACCAGCTCTAACTTGCATTGTTCTCACCATCAACTACAGCAAATGCGAGGGGATAATGATGATGATCTGGATCCTGAGCAGTGGCAATAAGAAGCACTCCTTTATACACACCCTTCAGGTGAGTTCCATCCATAATTATCACTTTCCGCATAGACTGAAACCCTTCAATGCAAGCTCCAAGCGCAAAGAACATGTACTTAAACTGGTTCTTCTCATCCACTACTAATCTTGTAACAGTTTCAGGATTCAACCTTTCTAACATGTACAAGTAAGATGGCAGTCTCACAAAACTCTCCTGTGGGTTACCACGCACATCATTGATAGCTTTGTTTTTCCCTCTCCAAGCCGTAGAATACGAAACTCTAACACCCGTCTAGTCTGAACCAAATCTATGATATCCTTTGCTGCATGAGTCTTGAATTTTCCGGGATAATCAGTGTGCAACACAGATGCTACCATGCTTGGTGCGCCTCTTTTCCCCTTCCTGGTTGCACTTGCATCAATCCGAACGCAAGTATGCATTTTTCGATACGTCCTTATAGAGAAAAAATCCGAGTTATGCAGCTTTGCAGCTCTTAAATACCATTTGCAACCAACTCAACGACATTTTAATACGTAAAGTCGAGGCTTCGACTTTACTATATCAACCTCAAAACAATTCGTGTGCACAGCTTTGTCGACTAAATCCCTCACTTCATGCTTTGTTTCAAATTCTTGATGTAAAGAGATGTCAATTCCAGTTGTACCAGTTACACTTGTGTAACATGTTACACTCGTTAAACAGTTATACAATTTTTACTTGTCACATGACTACTAAAAGTTATACAAGTCGTACTAGTTAACCTATTTTATACGTTATTAATAGTTTTATTTGTAAGACTAGTTGTACTGAACAATAACAGTAACACTAGTTCTACTAGTTAAACAGGTTGTTGACGTTACCCTAGTTGTACCACGATTACCATCATCGATAAATAACTTTCCTTTACAAATTCATGATTCTACTTATATTTACATGTTATTTAACCTTAAAATCACTCTCGTGGGTTTTCCATCATCATGGGTTCTAACATTATTCAACTGAATCTAACTTGAGAGAGAGAAAGTGAGGGAGAACGTGAGAAAGAGTAAGAGAGAGAGAGAGAGAGAGAGAGAGAGAGAGAGAGAGAGAGAGAGAGAGAGAGAGAGAGAGAGAGAGAGAGAGAGAGAGAGAGAGAGAGAGAGAGAGAGAGAGAGAGAGAGAGAGAGAGAGAGAGAGAGAGAGAGAGAGAGAGAGAGAGAGAGAGAGAGAGAGAGAGAGAGAGAGAGAGAGAGAGAGAGAGAGAGAGAGAGAGGAGAGAGAGAGAGAGAGAGAGAGAGAGAGAGAGAGACTGAAATTCAATACTGTCCAAGATGAAAGAGTGGTTTCTGAGCTCTCTTAGGGTTCGTCCAACTTCTGTCTCCTTCGGAAAGCAAAAAAAAAGAGTGAAAAAGATGAAGTGAGAGCTTGGTTGTTGAAGAATTGAAGAGGAATGGAGTTTGGTTGTTGAAAAAATTGAAGAGGAAGATGAAGGTTGGGGTCCACGAAGTCCAAGTCCAAGGAGAGAGGGAAGAAAATCTGATGGTTAAGATTAGTTTCATCCAAGGGTGGAAATAATTCTTTCATTAAGGGTATTAAAATAATTTCTTCTACTTGGGCCATATAGATTGATTATGGTTGTAGGAGACTTCATTGTTGGCCTAGAGAGCCACCAGAGATCATCTCCCTATGGAGGTGGCGGCTGCAGTGTTTTTCTGTTAGGTCTAGTTTTTTGTTTTAGAATTTGTTAAGCGTAAACCGAGTTAGGGAATTATAGTGGTCTGGTTTTATTTTCTTATTTCTGGTTTAGTTTTGTAAACCAGAATTATCTGTAAACCAAATCTAATTTGTTAATAAAATTTATCTTATTTTAAGTTATAAATAATATATGATTTAATTTCTATCATTTAACTTTTCATCAGTTAATTTTAATTAAATAATCAAAATAATTTTTAATTATTTTAATTTTAGTTACAGCATTATATCAATGTCATTATATACACATCAAAGTACAAATCAAATGCTATAGTTAAGTTAATAATATCATTCATGTATTGCTATTATATCATCGTATATCGTAGCGTCAAAAAAATGTTATCGTAGAGGGGGTACCTATGATTGCTACCGTATACATAGCATTTACTAAAACGCTATCAAACACCTAATATTGCATATAACCCGTGCTAACAATGTCCATATTTATGGTAGTGAATCTTTTTCACCAATGGTTCCATGCCTCATAGTGTTAAAGCCACCTTGATGTCCTTGATTCCGAAGACAACAGACGCTGAAAAGATGACTGATTTCAGACCCATTGCTTGTTGCAATGTCATATACAAGGTTGTCTCAAAAATTCTTGCTAGACGCCTCAAAGCCACTCTGCCGGAAGCAATTGAGTCAAACCAGTGGGCTTTTGTGGATGGAAGATTGCTACTGGAAAATGTCCTGCTAGCTACTGAGCTTGTCAAGGATTATCACAAGCTCTCGGTCTCAGCTAGGTCTGCCATTATGCTGGATATAGCCAAAGCATTTGATACAGTTAGTTGGGCTTTTATCGAGAATACCCTGCGATCTCTGGAATACCCTGATATGTTTGTTACTTGGATAATGAGATGTATTACCACCGCAGATTTTTCTGTATCAGTAAACGGCGAACTGGCAGGTTTCTTCACAAGTAGTAGAGGCATAAGACAGGGTTGCACACTCTATCCTTACCTCTATGTTATTGTCAGTAATGTGTTGTCTAAACTCATCAATAAAGCGATGATGGAGGAGAGCATTAGATTTCATCCTCAGTGCAAGGACATAAACCTGTCTCATCTGAGTTTTGCTGATGATATAGTTGTGTTTACGGATGGTACACCAGAGTCACTTCAAGGAACACTCCAAGTTTTTGAAAACTTTGCTGCAATATCGGGTTTGAGGATAAACATAGCAAAATCTATGGTCTTCGCTGCAGGTAGAGGAAAACAACGTATAAAGGAAGCAGCTGCGGTCCATGGTCTCTCTATATCTGCTCTTCCTATTAAGTATCTTGGGCTCTCTCTGACTACTAAGATAATGACTAGAAGCGACTATGAACCTCTAATCACAAAGATCAGGAACATGTTTCTCACGTGGACGAGCAAAGCATTATCCTATGCAGGCCCTTTGCAAGTCATTAAATTGGTCATCACCAGTATCACTAACTTCTGGTGTGCTGCGTTCTGTCTTCCTCAAAACTGCATAGTAGAGATAGAGAGTATGTGCTCCGCTTTCCTTTGGAGTGGATCACCAAACTGTTGGGGTCAAAATCGGTCAAGACGAAATCAATACCCGAAAGCTCTTGAAAGGAACTAAGTGATGGTCAAAACCAAGAGAACGGATAGCCGGAACTGATTATCCGACAAGCACAGAACTAAGCAACGGCGATGATGCCCAGCGAACGGCTCCGGGCGCCGGCGACGGCGCCCATCGCGCGGTCTCGGGCACCGGCGATGGCGCCCATCACGGCCCCAGGCGCCGGTGATGGCGGCCATCACGGCCCCGGGTGCCGGCTATAACGCCCATCACGGCCCCGGGCGCCGGGGATGGCGCCCATCACGGCCCCGGGCGCCGGCGATGGCGCCCATCACGGCCCCGGGCGCCGGCGATGGTGCCCATCACGGCCCCGGGCGCCGGCGATGGCGCCCATCGCGGCCCCGGGCGCCGGCGATAGCGCCCATCGCGGTCCCGGACGCCAGCGATAGAGCCCATCGCAGTCCCGGGCGCGGGCGATAGCTTCCGTCGCACGGTCCGGGGCGCCGACGATAGCGCCCATCACGCGGCCCCAGGCGCCGGCGATGGCGTCCATCCTGGTCCCGGGCGCCGGCGATGGCGCCCATCACGCGGCCCCGGGCGCCGGCGATGGTGCCCATGCCACGATCTTACATGTCGTGGGACGGGTCGTCCTATGCGTATGGCTGTCCTTTAGTGCATGCACTGGACTGTCCCGTCCAAGCATATATCTTGCATCTTTGTTCAAAGCCGCGACAAGTGCTTCCTCTTAAAAATCTTAAAAACACCGAAAGCCCGAATACGACCGAACGGCCCATATACGATTTTTAGAGATCAACTCAGGATAAACATGGCAATTCAAGTTTATCTTTACATAACAGATAAATGTCAAATTGCCGAAGATAAATGTCAAATTTCCCGATAAGCATAAAGATCGACGAAATTGGAAAGAAGCCCGATTTGTGGCAGATCTGGCCCAAGAGGAGTTAAACTGACCTAAATAGGTTAGACTTAGGCGGTAACTTGGGGCAAAGAGCAAGAGGAGAACAATTTTCGCAGCAACTTAGCACTTAGAGAAGTTTAGGCAATATTTCCGTTTTTGTTAGCGAGCTACG
Organism: Raphanus raphanistrum subsp. raphanistrum; assembly: GCA_019706035.1. Lineage (NCBI taxonomy): Eukaryota > Viridiplantae > Streptophyta > Magnoliopsida > Brassicales > Brassicaceae > Raphanus > Raphanus raphanistrum. The sequence continues at coordinate 979,176 of JACZFZ010000011.1, read as the reverse complement.
ACGCAAATAGGTTAGACTTAGGCGGCTAGACTAGCGAACTTATCGACAGCTCTTGTAGCCGAGATCTTACCTGTTGTTCACGCTCAACCGCAAATTCGGAAATAAAGATCTTTTTGCTCTATCTTTTGTTCTTACGTTTTCAAATTCATATTTACTATTCCGCGTGTTTTCCGCTATACTGACTGTGTTGTGCGTGGCCCAGCAGATATCCGGGACCTTCAGAAAAAACTAGGTTGACTTAGTTTTTCTCCGCAATTTAATTTACAAAAATCGACGGTGCGAATTTCGGTTCCCACACAAACATAACCTCTAAATCGAAAATATCTTGGGAGGAAGTCTGTAGTCCTTATGATGAAGGTGGCTTGGGTATCCGTCGGGTCTCAGAAGTATGTAAAGTTTTCCAGCTAAAACTTATTTGGCGTGTCTTTACTCAATTTACTTTGCTGTGGGTTAAGTGGGTAAAGCAGTACTTAATTAGAGAAGACTCTTTTTGGGACGTCAGAGACACATGTTTAGGATCCTGGCTGTGGCGCAAGCTACTACAAGTTCTATCCTTGGCAAAAACTTTCTTACGGCACAAGGTAAAGGATGGAAATTTAACTTGTTTCTGGACAGATGTTTGGCATCCAAAGGACAGGCGAATTGAGTTTGTTGGTATTGGCACACAAAGGCTGGGCATTTGTAGAAATACGAGGATATGTGACTTATTTTGGAATGGGAAATGCCATTTTTGCAGGTGTAGAGACCCTACCATTTCGCTCCATGATTGAGGAGATCAAAGCTTATCGTACTACTCTAACAGACGGTGGGGATGAAATGCTATGGAAAAGGGGGGAGGATGATTATGGTCCCAAGTTTGTCCCTTCTGCAGCTTGGGACCAGATCAGACAACCCAAGGACAGAGTAGAATGGAATAAGCTGGTCTGGTTTCTACAAGGAGTGCCTCGCTACAGTTTCATCACCTGGCTCGCCATTCGTGATAGACTTGCTACAGGTCACAAAACTAGCAGTTGGGGTCAGCCTCAGTGCTGTCTATTTTGTGGAGAACCTGATGAGACAAGAGACCATTTACTCTTTGCTTGTCCCTATACTTTTACACTTTGGCTGAAGTTGGCAGGGAGTCTGTTTGGAAGGGAGCCTGATCCTGATTGAGACACAACTTTATCTCGCATGCTCACAGGCTCGTATGATCGTCTCACTTTCATACTCCTGCGACTGGTCCTGCAAGTACTATATACTTCATCGGGCGTGAGCGTAACGAGCAGAAGCACAACACTATAAACAAGTCAGTGGATCAGTTAGAAAATTTGATAGACAAGACCATTAGAAACCGCATTAATTTTACTAAGTACACTCTCAATCCGAGATTACATGGGCTGATGATTTGCTGGTTTGAAGCACATCAAACAGCAATTTGGACACTCTATTCTTGTTCAGTTTGTGATTCAGTTCCTATAATCTTCTAAACTCCTTATAGATGTACATATATTCTTTTGCGTTGATCAATAAATTTAACATTTCCTCAAAAAAAGTTCACTTTAAAGGGTGAAAGCGAGAAAAACTCATATGAATTTGTTTGATTTATTTCGTTTATTCAAACAGAACCACAAAGATGACATTGACTTTGAATGTTTAATTTCTTTCTCTGAGCACTAGCGTAAAACTGTGTAGCTAAGAATACAAAACCTTTGTTTACCCTATTCCTAAACTCAATATATTATGAAAGACTCTGTATTCTTGGTCTTCTTGTGATATCCAGTCACGTGGAGAAATATGATAAACTAGGGTTTATCTTGTGACAGAAAGGAGAGAGAGATAGAGAGAAAAGGGAGATAAGATGATAAGATTTGTTAAGTTAATCATTTGATACCCCCAAACGTTTACAACTTTAAATTAAATACAATACTCTCATAAATAAACAAAATGACATCGTACTCTCACTACTCATTTATTCAGACTCAGCTAAACCTTCCTTCTCAGCTAGAATGTCTGCCTTCACATCTAAACTTCACTTCAGCCACTTCTAACTCCCCTCTTCGATCTCAATCTCTTCTGCACAAATGCCATAGGTACAGCTAGCTTATCATTACCCCCAAACGTTTAAGATAAGATTTGTTAAGTTGATCATTTGATACCCCCAAACATTTACAACTTTAAATTAAATACAATACTCTCATAAATAACCAAAACGATATCGTACTCTCACTACTCATTTATTCAGACTCAGCTAAACCTTCCTTCTCAGCTAGAGTCTCTGCCTTCATATCTAAACTTTACTTCAGCCACTTCTAACTCCTCTCTTCGATCTAAATCTCTTCTGCACAAAAGCCATAGGTACAGCTAGCTTATAATTACCCCCAAACGTTTAAGAAAAGATTTGTTAAGTTTATCATTTGATACCCCCAAACGTTTACAACTTTAAATTAAATACAATACTCTCATAAATAACCAAAACGACATCGTACTCTCACCACTCATTTATTCAGACTCAGCTAAACCTTCCTTCTCAGCTAGAGTCTCTGCCTTCACATCTAAACTTCACTTCAGCCACTTCTAAGTCCCCTCTTCGATCTCAATCTCTTCTTCACAAATGTCATAGGTACAGCTAGCTTATCATTACCCCCCCCCCTTAGAAGACCCAGCTTGTCCTCAAGCTGAAACTGTGGAAACTGCTCATCAAGCTTCGCCACCGGCTCCCACATGCACTCAAACTCCGGTAAGCCAACCAATCTGACCAACACCTCGGGCTGCTTATTCTCTGTTGACTTCCTGATATCCAATATCTCTCCAGGTTCCGTGTTCCGTTCGAAAGATGAAGAAAGGATCAGCGGAATCTCATGTACCCTCACTTGCGGTTCCACCGCCTTCTTTAGCTGTGACACATGGAAGACAGGATGTATCAAGCTGTGTGTCGGCAGACTCAGTTTATAAGCGGCCTTCCCTATTTGCTTCTCCACCTGATAAGGGCCGAAGTAACGCGGAGCCAGCTTCTCTGCCCTACACATAGCCACTGAAACCTGTCTGTAAGGGCGCAGCTTCAAAAATACCCAATCCCCAAGCTCAAACTCAACATCTATTCGTTTCTTATTTGCTGAGACTTGCATACGCGCCTGCGCAGTAGCGAGATTCTCACACAGCTCATGCAAGAGTGCATATCTATCCTGTATCATCACTTCTCCTCGGCGTTGGCTGTTGCAACATCTCCAAATCGAAGCAGCTTCGGAGGATCATGCCCATATAAAGCTTTGAATGGAGTGGACAAGGTTGAACAGTGGTAAGAGGTATTGTACCAAAATTCAGCCCAAGGCAACCACTGTGACCAGGTAGAAGGTTTCCGGCCTGCAAAACATCTCAAATATGCTTCCAAACATCTGTTCACCAACTCGGTTTGCCCATCTGACTAAGGGTTGTAAGCGGTGCTCTTGTGGAGTGCGGTGCCTTGAGTTTTGAACAGCTCTTCCCAAAACCGGCTCATGAAAATTTTATCACGATCAGAAACCATAGTCTCGGGGAAGCCATGGAGCTTGATCACTTCCTTAATGAACGCTTCAGCCACACTCTTAGCCGTAAAAGGATGTCGCAGAGGAATAAAATGCGCATACTTCGACAACCTGTCCACCACTATCATTATCACATCAAATCCTTTAGAAATAGGCAGCCCCTCCACAAAGTCTAAGCTAATGTCAAATCAGACTTGGGTTGGGATCGGGAGAGGATGCAACAAACCCGCTGGAGACAATGTGGAGTATTTATTCTTTTGACACACTTCACATGATTTGATGAACTCTGTTACATCAGTACGCATCCATTTCCAATAAACCTCTCTCGCCATTCTTTTAAAGGTTTTCAGCACCCCTTCATGTCCCCCAATAGCACTGCCGTGAAACTGCTTCAACAAGGAAGGAATGAAAGGAGACTTAGCGGGAATTATCATTCTACCATAGTGGAACAAGTGCCCTTTCTTGGGATAATACCCCACTGGCACCTATTTTCCCTCTTCCAAAGCCTTACTTATCTGCTGCAACTCGTCATCCTTCTCAGCTTGAAAGGCTAACTCATCAAGGTCAATCAAAAGCGGAGCAGTTAACTGAAACTCTTGCAGCTCCATCACGGTTTTAGAGCCCCGTGTTGTCGAGATAAATCATCAGCCACACGATTGTCTTTACCAGGCTTGTATTCAATCGTTTAGTTGAGCCCCAATAACTTAGATGCCCACTTCTGCTGCTCCACAGTCACTGCTCTTTGCTCTAGCAAATACCTGAGGCTTTTCTGGTCGGTGCGTATAGTGAATGGATTCCCAGTGAGGTAATGGCGCCATTTGGTGACCGCGTACACTATCGCTAAGAGTTCCCTTTCATACACTGACTTAATTCTTCCTGAACTCGAGAAGGCTTTACTGATAAAAGGCACAGGGCGATTCTCCTGAGATAACACAGCTCCAATCCCTGTTCCCAACGCATCAGTTTCAACCACAAACGGTTTAGAGAAATCCGGTAACCGTAATACTGGCAGAACTGTCATCGCCTCCTTCAACCAGCAAAACGCATTCGAAGCTTCATCAGACCATTTAAAAGAATCTTTCTTCAGTAAGTCCGTGAGTGGACGAGCAATCTTCCCATATTTAGCCACAAACCTCCGATAATACCCCGTCAGTCCGAGGAATCCTCTCAATGCAGTGATATTCCTTGGTATTGGCCACTCTGTCCTGCAAGTACTATATACTTCATCGGCGTGAGCATAACGAGCCGAAGCACAACACTATAAACAAGTCAGTGGATCAGTTAGAAAATTTGATAGACAATACCATTAGAAACCGCATTAATTTTACTAAGTACACTCTCAATCCGAGATTACATGGGCTGATGATTCGCTGGTTTGAAGCACATGAAACAGCAATTTGGACACTCTATTCTTGTTCAGTTTGTGATTCAGTTCCTATAATCTTCTAAACTCCTTATAGATGTACATATATTCTTTTGCGTTGATCAATAAATTTAACATTTCCTCAAAAAAAAGTTCACTTTAAAGGGTGAAAGCGAGAAAAACTCATATGAATTTGTTTGATTTATTTCGTTTAATCAAACAGAACCACAAAGATGACATTGACTTTGAATGTTTAATTTCTTTCTCTGAGCACTAGCGTAAAACTGTGTAGCTAAGAATACAAAACCTTTGTTTACCCTATTCCTAAACTCACTCTCTTATGACAGACTCTGTATTCTTGGTCTTCTTGTGATATCCAGTCACGTGGAGAAATATGATAAACTAGGGTTTATCTTGTGACAGAAAGGAGAGAGAGATAGAGAGAAAAAGGAGATAAGATGATAAGATTTGTTAAGTTGATCATTTGATACCCCCAAACGTTAACAACTTTAAATTAAATACAATACTCTCATAAATAAACAAAATGACATTGTAATCTCACTACTCATTTATTCAGACTCATCTAAACCTTCCTTCTCAGCTAGAGTCTCTGCCTTCACATCTAAACTTCACTTCAGCCACTTCTAACTCCCCTCTTCGATCTCAATCTCTTCTGCACAAATGCCATAGCTACAGCTAGCTTATCATTACCCCCAAACGTTTAAGATAAGATTTGTTAAGTTGATCATTTGATACCCCCAAACATTTACAACTTTAAATTAAATACAATACTCTCATAAATAACCAAAACGACATCGTACTCTTACTACTCATTTATTCAGACTCAGCTAAACCTTCCTTCTCAGCTAGAGTCTCTGCCTTCACATGTAAACTTCACTTCAGCCACTTTTAACTCCCCTCTTCGATCTCAATCTCTTCTGCACAAATGCCATAGGTACAGCTAGCTTATAATTACCCCCAAACGTTTAAGATAAGATTTGTTAAGTTTATCACTTGATACCCCCAAACGTTTACAACTTTAAATTAAATACAATACTCTCATAAATAACCAAAACGACATCGTACTCTCACTACTCATTTATTCAGACTCAGCTAAACCTTCCTTCTCAGCTAGAGTCTCTGCCTTCACATCTAAACTTCACTTCAGCCACTTCTAACTCCCCTCTTCGATGTCAATCTCTTCTGCACAAATGTCATAGGTACAGCTAGCTTATCATTACCCCCCCCCCCCCCCCCCCCCCCCCCGCCCCTTAGAAGACCCAGCTTGTCCTCAAGCTGAAACTGTGGAAACTGCTCATCAAGCTTCGCCACCGGCTCCCACATGCACTCAAACTCCGGTAAGCCAACCCATCTGACCAACACCTCGGGCTACTTATTCTCTGTTGACTTCCTGATATCCAATATCTCTCCAGGTTCCGTGTTCCGTTCCAAAGATGAAGAAAGGATCAGCGGAATCTCTTGTACCCTCACTTGCGGTTCCACCGCCTTCTTTAGCTGCGACACATGGAAGACAGGATGTATCAAGCTGTGTGTCGGCAGCCTCAGTTTATAAGCGGCCTTCCCTATTCGCTTCTCCACCTGATAAGGGCCGAAGTAACGCGGAGCCAGCTTCTCTGCCCTACACATAGCCACTGAAACCTGTCTGTAAGGGGCAGCTTCAAAAATACCCAATCCCCAAGCTCAAACTCAACATCCCTTCGTTTCTTATTTGCTGAGACTTGCATACGCGCCTGCGCAGTAGCGAGATTCTCACACAGCTCATGCAAGAGTGCATCTCTATCCTGTATCATCACTTCTCCTCGGCGTTGGCTGTTGCAACATCTCCAAATCGAAGCAGCTTCGGAGGATCATGCCCATATAAAGCTTTGAATGGAGTGGACTTGGTTGAACAGTGGTAAGAGGTATTGTACCAAAATTCAGCCCAAGGCAACCACTGTGACCAGGTAGAAGGTTTCCGGCCTGCAAAACATCTCAAATATGCTTCCAAACATCTGTTCACCAACTCGGTTTGCCCATCTGACTAAGGGTGGTAAGCGGTGCTCTTGTGGAGTGCGGTGCCTTGAGTTTTGAACAGCTCTTCCCGAAACCGGCTCAAGAAAATTTTATCTCGATCAGAAACCATAGTCTCGGGGAAGCCATGGAGCTTGATCACTTCCTTAATGAACGCTTCAGCCACACTCTTAGCCGTAAAAGGATGTCGCAGAGGAATAAAATGCGCATACTTCGACAACCTGTCCACCACTATCATTATCACATCAAATCCTTTAGAAATAGGCAGCCCCTCAACAAGGTCTAAGCTAATGTCAGACCAGACTTGGGTTGGGATTGGGAGAGTATGCAACTAACCCGCTGGAGACAATGTGGAGTATTTATTCTTTTGACACACTTCACAGGATTTGATGAACTCTGTTACATCAGTACGCATCCCTTTCCAATAAACCTCTCTCTCCATTCTTTTAAAGGTTTTCAGCACCCCTTCATGTCCCCCAATAGCACTGCTGTGAAACTGCTTCAACAAGGAAGGAATGAAAGGAGACTTAGCGGGAATTATCATTCTACCATAGTGGAACAAGTGCCCTTTCTTGCGATAATACCCCACTGGCACCTCTTTTCCCTCTTCCAAAGCCTTACTTATCTGCTGCAACTCGTCATCCATCTCAGCTTGAAAGGCTAACTCATCAAGGTCAATCAAAAGCGGAGCAGTTAACTGAAACTCTTGCAGCTCCATCACGGTTTTAGAGCCCCGTGTTGTCGAGAGAAAGCATCATCCACGCGATTGTCTTTACCAGGCTTGTATTCAATCGTTTAGTTGAGCCCCAATAACTTAGATGCCCACTTCTGCTGCTCCACAGACACTGCTCTTTGCTCTAGCAAATACCTGAGGCTTTTCTGGTCGGTGCGTATAGTGAACGGATTCCCAGTGAGGTAATGGCGCCATTTGGTGACCGCGTACACTATCGCTAAGATTTCCCTTTCATACACTGACTTAATTCTTCCTGAACTCAAGAAGGCTTTACTGATAAAAGGCACAGGGCGATTCTCCTGAGATAACACAGCTCCAATCCCTGTTCCCGGCGCATCAGTTTCAACCACAAACGGTTAGAGAAATCCGGTAACTGTAATACTGGCAGAACTGTCATCGCCTACTTCAGTAAGTCCGTGAGTGGACGAGCAATCTTCCCATATTTAGCCACGAACCTCCGATAATACCCCGTCAGTCCGAGGAATCCTCTCAATGCAGTGATATTCCTTGGTATTGGCCACTCTGTCATCGCTCTAATATTCTCAGGATCGGTTGCCACTCCTTTTTCCGATATCACATGGCCCAAGTAAGACACACTTGACTGTCCAAACGCACACTTCTTTGCCTTTGCATAAAACTGATGCTGCTTCAGAACTCTTAGGACCATTTTCAGATGTTCCTGATGCTCAGCTTCGTTCTGGCTGTACACCAAGATATCTTCAAAGAATACCAAGACACACTTCCTCAAATACGGCCTAAATATCTCATTCATAACTGACTGAAATGTCGCGGGAGCATTGGTGAGCCCAAAAGGCATGACCAGGAACTCATAATGCCCTTCGTGCGTTTCGAATGCCGTCTTACACACATCTTCTTCTTTCACTCTGATCTGGTGGTATCCTGAATTCAGGTCCAACTTGGAAAATACTGCAGCTCCAGCCAACTCGGCCAACAACTCTTCAATCACTGGTATGGGGTACGGTCTGGTATTGTACTTTTGTTCACCGCCCTATAATCCACACAGAAGCGAAAACCTCCATCCTTCTTCTTAACCAATAGCACCGGGCTGGAATAAGGACTGATGCTCGGCCTTATAATCCCCGCTTGCAACATTTCCTTCACCAACTTCGCAATGTCATCCTTCTGTATGTGAGAATACCGGTATGGCCTGATGTTGATTGGGGAAGTACCAGCCTGTAGAGTAATGGCATGCTCTCTGTTGCGTCGCGGTGGTAGTCCCTGAGGCATGTGAAACACTGATTCAAACTCATGCAATAACTTCTTTACTCCTGCACTCGGACTCTCAAGTTTGTTCTCCCCCAGGTTTGCCTCAAATAAAGCTTGCAACTCCAACAAAAATACGGCTTCCTCACCTTCAACTAACTTCTCCATAGAATTCAGTGACACTTGCATCTTCAACAACGATGGATCTCCACTGATTGACACCCACTGCTCGTTAACTATGAATCCCATGATGTGTAGTCCCCAATTGATCCTCGTGTCACCCAATGTGGCCAACCATGAATAACCAAACACCCCATCAATTGTTCCCAACTCAATTAGTAAATACTCTTTCGTGATATTAACCCCTTGGATATTCATCTCCACACCAGTACAGTTTCCCTGACCCGTAAGCACTCTACCATCGCATATCGACACCCCAAACTCCTGCGTAGTCTATATAGGTAACCCCAATTTATGCGTTAGCCTCTTCGCTATGAAATTATGATGCTCACGAGTCAATCAACACCACAACCTTCTCGCTTCCAATCTGTCCAATCACCCTTAGAGTTTTCTTCGAAGTGATGCCAACCATAGACTGTAACGACAGAACTTGTAGCTCCTGATTACTCTGAGTCTGTTGGCCCATAGTCACCTCAAGATCTTCTTCATATGCTTCCTCCTGCTCACTTTCTTTCTCAACATCCATACACCTAAACTTCTGGTAAGCCTTGCAACGGTGCCCAGTGAAATATCTTTCGCCACAATGCCTACAAGGGTTCTGCACTGTCCTCTTCTGGTCACCTTGGTTGCTCTCTCGCTGTGAGTCCAAAGACTTCCTCGCAGGAGAGACATTACTTGACTTCACTGGGCTCGTATTATGCTGCTTTTGATGGCTGTTGAGAGCCGGAGCTGAATAGGTTCGATGAAAGTTCCGAGATTGATAGGCATTCTTATCATTTTCCTGCTCTTCGATTATCTTTGCCATCTCAACAATCTCATCCATCCCTACTGGTCTCAGCCTTACGACTTGTTCACAAACTCCGCTTCATTCCATGTAAAAAGATCTCCTCCAACACATCATCAGGCACGTGAGGCACCTCTGCCGACACCTCTTCAAATGCCTCACGATACTCAGACACATTCCCTGACAGCCTCAACCGCAACATCTGACTCAGTATAGTACCTCCATGAGTGGGTTTGAACCTTCTTTTTATTTTCATCTTGAAATCCCTCCAGTCTAGCACCTCATCGCACACCTGAATCATCCGCAACCACGTCACAGCACATCCCACCATACAGGACATCGCCAACGACAGTTTGTCCTCTTCATCCGTCTAGTTCACTGGGAAGCACTTCTCCACCCTAAAAATCCAATCCTCGAGGTTTTTGCCTTCAAAATCAGGTAGCTCAAGCTTCTTCTTAGGTGAGGAATCTTCCGGTGGAGTTGAGTACCCCGATGACCCTGCCGTAAAAGGCGTTGACTGGATCTCAGTGGTTCTCAATGGGTACCGCTGTTAGTGGTGGGACGACGCGTCTCCTCGGTGGCTTAGGGTACATATCTCGGGGGTTAGGGTTTGACGTTTCACCTGACTCCACTCATGTCTGCTTCTCTTCGGCTACCTTACAATGTCGATCCTTGGCCTTCTGCTCGATCTGCAAGGAACGTTGATGATTCGCTTTCATCTCCGCTCTCATATCTTCGAGTAAGGTCGTGAGAGTCCTGAACTGTTCTTCCAACGCAGTGATACGATCAGCGTTCGAATTCTGCTTAGGTGGCATCTCGATGCTCTGGTACCAATGATAAACTAGGGTTTATCTTGTGACAGAAAGGGGAGAGTGATAGAGAGAAAAGGGAGATAAGAAGATAAGATTTATTAAGTTGATCATTTGATACCCCCAAACGTTTAATCCTTTAGATTAAATACAATACTCTCATAAATAACCAAAACGACATCGTACTCTCACTACCCATTTATTCAGACTCAGATAAACCTTCCTTCTCAGCTAGAGTCTCTGCCTTCACTTCTAAACTTCACTTCAGCCACTTCTAGTGCCCCTCTTCGATCTCAATCTCTTATGCACAAATGCCATAGGTACATCTAGCTTATCAAAATACCAGAAGGATGAGTTTGTGTTCAGGTTCTTCTTGTGATGTCTAGTCATGATGTTGAACCATACCTTATGGATTCTCGACTAGTCATATTTGATAGTTGGGATTGAACTCATTGTTGTCTTGGCTCCTTCCTCAGTCCATTACAGTTTCATTCCCAGTTTATCTGCCTTGTAAATTCAACCAAAGAATGATCAAAAGCCATTCTTTTTTTTCGAGACGGACTAGAGATGATCAGGTTACCTTTTCTCAAAAACGTTCTTGTCGTGGATCAAGAAAGTGGGTCACCAGCCATGGCCAATGGAAGATGATGGATCATCTTCTTCAGGACAAACTCTGAATGTTTCTCTTTCATTCTCTCGTGAACCACATGAATGAACACAATTTGTGTCTCTCGTCCATACTTAAGCTCTACCTCGCAGTAAAAGAACCAACTTTAATGGAAACTCAGAAACCTGAACACCATCCAGACAACACAACATCTTCAAGATCAAATGTCTATATTCATTGTAAGAAGACCTGAGGCATACCATGGTGAAAGAATCTCTATTGGAAAACTAACTCAAATTTTAACCAGAGTGGCAATCAACAAACGAGAACCTGCAGTTTTACCTTTTTAAAAAGTGTGCATGTAGGCAAATTTGGAGGAGGTCTCCCGTCAGATAATAGGGAACTGAATGACGACAAACTTATCTCTATAGAGCTATCATTACAGAGAATTCATAGGATCAATTGGATCATTAATTAAAAGTGATGATAAGTTCGTAAATCATCTCCAAAGTTGGGCCATAATCATTTGAAACTGCAGAAACAGAAAAAAATTGTCATGTTACAACATTTTTTAACATATCTTTTAACAAGGTAAATGAATCACGATCGACTTGAAATTTGGTATACATACTCATGACATATCTGACTTCATAATCAACGGTGGGATTAAGAAATGAACAGTTTATTTGTTATTTATTAATGTAATCTTGAACCTGTTTGCTGCAGTATAAAATCAGTGTTAATTATTCATGTTCTCTTGAACCTGTTTAACACAGAAAAGTACTGAACTGAGTGTAGTTTCACACAATTTATTGTAAAAATAACAAGACATCATATGCAATATTTGAGGCTTTTTGAGGAATCGAACATTAATGTAAAAGTCTTTAAACCTAATATTGTAAAACGCAAAACGCACCATCTTGAAGACAAAAAATAAGGCGATTGTGAGATTAGGTTTTCTCGATGGATTCGGCCGTTCCGCCGGGCACATCTGATCCGCCAGAGAGAGATCGGGAGGTTCTAGAAGTTGAGAAAAGTAAGGAGGATACGAAGGATTCGTTGGGGATTGGTTTGAAGACAGAAGATAAAAGTTGGGTGTCAAAGGTGAAAGATAAGAGGGTTTTACAGAAGTATGAGGTTGAAGTTCAATCGAGGGATGGAAAAAACAAGGTTGTGATTCCGGATAATATCTTCGCAGATTCTACTCCGTTGTGGGAAGAATTTGTATCGAAAAGTTTTTGGATGCTTCTCCTCACATAGCTAAGGTGCACATGATGGTAAACAAGATCTGGAGCTATGGTGATCCAAGCTCTAAAGTGGAGGTCTATGAAGTGGATGCTAAAACAATGAGGTTTAAGATCACGAGTCTGAAAGCCAGAGAGAAGGTAATCAAACGAGGAATGTGGAATATCGTGGGAGTTCCAATGATTGTAAAGAAGTGGTCGCCGAAGGCTGAAGAAGAGAAGCAGGAAGATGAGACAATACCGATGTGGGTTCATCTGAGAAAGATCCCACTCTGTACATTCTCGTGGGAAGCTCTCAGTGTCATTACGAGTACTGTGGGGTATCATGTTCGTCTTAATCCTGAGACAATAGCGTGCTCTAACTTTGAGAGGCAGAAGTATTTGTTAAAATGATATAACAAAAACTTTACCAAAGGAGATTGACTTCACATGGGGAGGCAAGGAGTTTACAGCGGCTTTCTACTATCCGTGGTTACCTTCTAGATGTAACGTGTGTGAGAAATGGGGTCATTCAGATAAGGTATGTGGAATGAAAAGAAGAGAGAAGAAACTGGATGAAAGAGATAAAAGTGAGGAGAGTCCAATGGTAAAGACCAAGGAAGCTGTAGGAGAACATGAGAATAGTATTGAGAAGCAATTGGAAACAGCTTTAATTCAGGAGGTTGCTTTGGAGGTTGGCAATGTTGATAAAGCGGGGTCAGAGGGTAGAATAACAGCTAATGTGGAAAGTGTTAGTGTGGGTGTGCAAGAAAACGTCTGGTCCCTTGTATCTCCTGGAAAAACTGGCAGAGCTCATCTATCAATCGAAAGATGTTGGTGAAGTTCAAATCTCAGCTTCCAAATTTTCTGCTCTTTCTTTGGATGAAGAGGAGGCAGGTGAGATCACTGAGATTCAAGAGAATGATGGTACCGAAACTGAGACAATGAACATCCTTGAAGGAGATTTGATGGAAGATGATATACTAGATCAGAAGGTAAAGGAGAAAGATAAGGCAGCTATGCAAAAAAAGAGGTAGACGAGTTCAATAGACCAAAGCTCAAGGGGTTCAGCCTAAGAGTAAAAGGTCTTCTCTGCGAAATCTATAATCATGGCTTGCTTTTTCTGGAATGTTAGAGGTTTTAATAAAGACAAAGCATTCCGTAGTTAATGATTGGGTGAATAAAAGGGAGATGAAGTTTGGTTGTCTTTTGGAAACGAGAGTGAAGGAAGGAAAAGCAAAAAGAATTCTGCAAAAGGTGTTTAGAGATTGGTCGTCAATAACAAACTATGAAGATAGTAGAGGAGGTAGAATTTGGTTGATTTGGAGAGATATGATTCGAATGACTCCTGTATATAAGTCGGATCAGATAATTACCTGTTTGGTGGAATTGCAAGGAGAAGAAGGTGTTTTACTATTCCTGTATATGCGAGTAACCAAGAGGAGGAAAGGAAGATGTTATGGGAAGATTTAGTCCATCATCATAGATCTTCTTGCTTCAAGGATAAAGCTTGGCTAATAATAATGGGTGATTTTAAAGAAATTTTTGATGGTGATGAGAGTTCAAGATTTGATAGCATAAGTCGAGTTTCTAATGGAACGAGGGACTTTCAGAGGCTGATTATGCAGTGTCAGCTTGCTTACATGGCTTATCAAGGGCCAAAGTACACATGGTGTAACAAGAGAGAAGATGGAATCATTTGTAAGAAGTTGGATAAAGTTTTATTAAACGAAGAGGCGCTTCAGAGATTCTGCAACGCATACTTTACCTTTGAACCGGGTGGTTGCTCAGACCATATGCGTTGTGTTCAGATTTTCCCCCCAAGTGAGAAAATCAAGAGGCCTTTTAAGTATGTAAACACAATAGGAAGCATTCCGGAGTTTCTTCCTATGGTCCAAGGTTATTGGAGTTCAACAGAGAGGTTATATCACTCCACTTCTGCGATGTATCATTTCTCAAAGAAGCTTAAATCTTTGAAGCCGCTGATTGGAGAGATGGGGAAAAGTAAATTGGGAAATCTATCAAAAAAGGCGAAAGAGGCTTTAGATGTGTTATGTGATAAACAGCAGAAGACTTTAGCAAAATCGAATGATGTTGCTATTCAAGAGGAATCTGAAGTTTATGGGAATTTGATTCATGCTGAAAGTCTGGAAGAAGATTTTCTTAAACAGAAAGCGAAGCTTCATTGGTTAGATGTGGGGGATAAAAATAACAAGATTTTTCATAGAGCAATCAAAACCCGGAAAGCTCAAAATATGATAAGAGAAGTCAGATGTAAGAATGGAAGTGTGGTGTCTACTCATTCTTAAATAAAGCAAGAAGCAGAAAATTTCTTTGCTGATTTTCTTAACCATCAGCCAGAAAACTACAGAGGAGCTTCTAGGGAGGAGTTGAAAGAGCTGCTTAAATTTCGTTGCTCAACAGAAGAGTGTGGGAAGTTGGAAGCAGAAGTCACAAAAGAAGAGATTCGCAGAGTGCTTTTTGCTATGCCAAGCAATAAATCACCTGGGCCAGCTGGATACTCCAGTGAATTTTTTAAAACTGTTTGGCCTTTAATATCTCATGACTTTATTATTGATGTTCAATCAGTTTTTAGATTTAGGTTTTTGCCAAAGGGTGCCAACTCCACCATCCTTGCTTTAATCCCCAAAAAGATTGATTCAATGGAGATGAATAATTATCGTCCTATAGCCTGCTGCAATGTTATCTACAAAGTCGTCTCAAAGATAATAGCTAACCGTTTCAAAGAGCTTCTTCCTCGTCTCATATCTGAATCTCAATCTGCTTTTGTGCAAGGTCTCCTTCTTATGGAAAATGTTCTCCTTGCTTCTGAGCTGCTAAAAGGATATCACAAGGAAAAGATCACTCCAAGATGTCTAATGAAAATAGATATATCGAAAGCATTTGACTCTGTGCAATGGGAGTTCCTCTTGAGCAGTTTGAGAGTTTGGGGTTTCCCGGAGAGGTTCACACATTGGATAAAGCTCTGCATAACCAGTCCATCTTGCTCCGTTCAAGCAAACGGCAACCTTGCAGGTTATTTCCAAAGCTCTAGGGGGCTTAAATAGGGTTTCTCATTATCCTCTTACCTCTTTGTGATATTTATGAACGTCTTATCTCTGAAGATTGATAGAGATGTGGCTGATAAGAAGTTCACATTCCATCTGGGTTGCAAAAGTCTTCCACTCACCCATTTTTGCTTCGCAGATGACCTAATGGTCTTTGTAAAAGGCATAAAATATCTATTGAAGGTGCTCTGTCGGTTTCTGAAGTCTTTGAAAGCTGGTCAGGATTAAGCATAAGCTTGGATAATTCTACTATTTATATGGCAGGGGTAAAAGAAGCTGAGCAAAGCAGTATCCTAACGAATTTCCCTTTTGCAGTTGGAGAACTTCCAGTAAGATACCTAGGGCTTCCTCTAATGACTCAAGCCACGCGGAAGCAAGATTACCTTCCTCTACTGGAGAAACTCAGAAGTAGGATCTGTTCATGGACGTGTCGGTTTCTGTCTTATGGAGGCATACTTCAATTAATAGGAGCGGTTCTTATGAGTATTGCAAATTTGTGGAGTGCTGTGTTTCGCCTTCCAAGTGCTTGTGTAAAGGAGGTGGAACAAATTTGTGCGGATTTTCTTTCGACCGGTCCTTCTCTTAAAACTTCAGGAGCTAAAGTGGCATGGAGAGATGTTTGTAGTTTGAGAAGTGAAGGTGGTTTGGGTATTCGTGACTTGAAAGAAGTAAACAAGGTGTATGGGCTCAATCTTATTTGGAGAATGCTTGTGGGTGAATCTTTGTGGGGTAAATGGTTAAAAGAAAACTTGCTTAAAGGGAAAAATTTATGGGAGCTAAACTCGAAAATGCAGAATGGGTCTGGATGTGGCATAAAATGCTGAAACAGAGAATTGAAGCGAAGTTGTTCTACAAGAAAGATTTGGGTAATGGTAGACATGTATCCTTCTGGTTTGACTCATGCTCGAAGAGAGGGCATATTTTTGATATGTTAGGACCCAGAGGTATCATTGACATGGGAGTGGGCAGGAACGCTACTCTGGAGGAAGATGCTTTAAATGTTCGAAGAAGAAGGAGACACCGTACCGATTTGCTTAATGATATAGAGGGAGAGTTGAGTCTCATTGCAAGTAATTTGAATCCTTAGAAAGAAGACATCAGTGTTTGGAGAGGGAAATCGGGTTTCAAACAGAGATTTTCTCAAATGAAACCTGGCTATTACTGAGGGAGAATAAGCCTTTCTGTTCTTGGTCTCGTGGAGTTTGGTTTCCCCAAGCCACACCGAAGAATATATTGTCTACCTTAGACAGAAAGGCTATTTGGTGTCATGGTTTGAATACCACCTGTGTTCTCTGCAAAAATGCAACAGAAACGCGTTCTCATTTGTTCTTTGAATGTGGGTATTCTTCTCAGAATTGGGAGTTTATTGCTAAAGGAATCTTGAGAAGCTCTTACACCAATGTTTGGGAAGAGATCTTGACAATTATTTCAGATGAAAAAAGGGAGAAGATGAGTAGATTCTGTATAATTAAGATATTCATTTAAGTTGGTGCTGTATTCAATTTGGAGTGTTCGCAACAGGCTATTGTATTGTGAGAAACTGATGCCTATTCCGGTGATCAAAAAGATGGTTGACAAAGGTATACGAAACAAGATCACGTTGATGAGAAGATGTAAATAGAGTTTGATCTGTAATTCGGGGTGGGTAGTAGTATCTCGAGTTTTCTTTTAGAAACAAAGTAAGCACAAGTTGTATACAGGCTTTTTTGAATCAATTTAACGTTAATTCAAAAAATTATATATATTTTGACATCTATGTAACCTGAACGTGAGTCTCTTTCGCTTCTGAATGAAATAATGCTTCGGAAGCATTTCACAAGGCCTGAGGAGGAGCAGTGATTGCGAAAAAATTATCTTCATCGTCACTGTCAATAACGCCATAGCTTTGAGAGGCATATGTCCTAAAAGACATGTGTCTCATGCTCCTTTCGCGATGAGGAACTCTTGCTCTTACCACCAGCCTTATCCGATTTCTTCTTCTTACGAGTATCCAACACAACAAACAAGTTGGTGTTCTGAATCGCCATCAATGCTTCGTCTCTCATGTTTCCATCACCAACCATCGATCCTTCTCTCTCAACCAATCAAAGATTCAGATAACAACATAAAAAAAGTTTGATTTTTTATTAAAACCCAGAAACGTAACAACAACAAAAAAAGGATTGATTTTTATCAAAATCCAGAAAATATTTCAGATGGAAGTTTCGAGGAAATAGAAAGAAAGAAAAGTGCTGAGAAAAAAAAAAGATAAGAGAGAGATGGCATTAGTGGGCAAAACCTGATTTACATATATTTTAACTTAAATGGCAAATGTGTAAATAGTTCATCAGATAAAGACCTTATTAGACATTTAGACACAAGTTGATATGGGCAAATTTTTGGAGTCGCCCAATTTACCAATTAAAATTTGAGGTCGCTCAACTTGCCAATTACAAACTTAAAATTTGCCCAATTTCCTATTTTTTTCTCAATACAAATTGGCGTTTTAGACTTTTGACAGAACAGTAACTGGTGAAGAAACTAACCTGTCACCGAGAACAGCATGAAGTTTGATGATCTCTTCTTCTTCTTGAGGCGTGAATTTTCCTCTTTTAATCTCAGGCCTTAGATAGTTAAGCCACCTTAATCTGCGGCTCTTTCCACCTCTCTGCAGATCTATTTTTCATGATAGATTATTGAAATGTTAAGTTTATCAGTTAATGAGGAGTTTAATTTTGCTTTTGTAATGGCAAACAAAAAAAATTGTGAAACTATAAAAATGAAAATTTATTGAAAACATATAAAGATTTTAACATTTCCAAGATCGGTCAGTACTGAAAACATATAAGACAGATTTTAAGATTTCGATATTAGTCACAACATTATTCTAACCAAAAAGGTGCTAATTAAAGTTTAAAAATTTAGAAAGTATAGTAACAACTGTCGCTCGTGGGCACCGTTTAACAGATTGCAATCACTTTTGTAATATTATATGGATAAAATCGGTATATGTAGAGAGGTTTCAATTTTACAGAACCCTGAACAACATAATCATTCATGTACTTTAAGCCACAGTATAATATAGAAAAAATGTACAATGAAACCTCTATAAATTAATAAGGTTGGAACTACACTAAAACTACAATTTTTTATTAATTTATAGAGATTATTAATTTATCGAGATATTAATTGAATTAAAAACTCAATTTGGAATTATGAAATTAGATTAATTTATAAATATATTAATTTATAGATTATTAATTTAAAAAGGTTATACTGTATTACTAATTGCATGAAAAAGGTAGCTTACATTAGAAATATTTTTTTAAAACATTTAATGGGCGGGGTAAATTCTATAGCTTGTTTAAACATAATCATTTGTATTTTAAATATTGTTCCAACCTATAACTCTATTTTTATTGAATGTAATCAATATTTGTTTAGAATTTAATTTGACCAATGAATCCTAAAGGTATTTTGTATTTGCTTAACAGATAGTTTGGCCGTATCTAGAAGATTAAATAAAAGAAATAACACATCTACTGATTTAAGAACCATATTACTCATCATGTTTTGCATATATAAAATAAGATCTAACAAATTATTAATTTTAAATTAGACCAAGTGTATATGATTACAAAAACTAAATGAAAATTATTCTGTATATAATTGTAAATGATAGCTGCATATTATGGGGAAAAAAACTTATGTTGATCAAATGTAAATCTTGATGTATGTCCTTATACCAACAATAGAATGGATACCAGCCATATTTTTATTGCTCTGAGAAAAGGAATGATTTAGCTAACTGCTATTTGGCAAGAAATTTTATATCACTATTTCATATCATCACAGCAAAGTTGATAACACTATTTCATATCATTACATCTGTACATGAGATAATTTTGCAAATACCTCTCCAAAGTAATGGAGAACATAGTAAATAGAATCAAAGGGTAAGAATTAATACCATCCGTCATTATTCTGATGTTTTCTGACTGCAATAGCGCTACTTTTGACCTCAACGATTTAGTCTGGGATAATGAATTTCACAATTCTTGAAAAAAATTAAACTCTTTTGTTGTAATCAATCAGCAAAGAAACTGGACAATACTTCCACAAAGAACACAAACCTAAGTGAGTATGAGATGATGTTAACGCAAATGTTGAAAGCTAGCAAGAACTAAAACTAAATGTATCAATAAAGAAATGAAGCATAGAACTTGGAAGTGTGGATGTTTAACTCTTCTTGTAGTATCTTGATTGTGTCCTCGCCACCTCCATCTCTTTCACAAACTCCTCCTCTGATCTCTTTGTTTCCTCCACAACAATCAAAGCTCTCTCCCCATCTCTCGTCTCCCTTTCTTTCCTCAACTTCCCTTCTCTCCCCTACCACCTCACCTCCTTGACTCACTCCGCTCCTTATCCACCGTTCTTCCTTCCTCCTCCGCCGTTCTTCATTCCTGGAAACATGCACAAGATAGACACTTTTGCAGAAAATACTATTAAACGGAACACAACCAAACGGAACATCAACTATGAATAGAGAACATCTGTTGATGAGATCTTATACTCTGTTTTTCATGATATACTCTGTTTCATGATTCATGTTTCAAACTTCAACGTCTACCAGCATATGAAAAACATTTCGAACTAATAACATGGTCGAGTAAATAATAGTTTTACAGATACAATATTTTTATGTAATAATAACATGCTCGAGTTAAAAATAACGATTACGTTAACATGCTTGAGTAAAAAAAGTAAGTCACATATTATCTGTCGGTTATGACACAAGGTAGGGAAATATTTTTAAGACTATGGAATAAAGGAAAGTGTCTAAACAGCTGCCACGTCAGCTTTTTTAGAGAATAAACTCACCACATTCATTGGACGTCTTTTTAATCTTTACAAAATTGAGATTGTATCCTTTTAAATGATTCTCAAATAATATATAAGAGATACGATAGATGATATGTACTTGTCTTTTGACTCTTTTCCATTCTTTACTTGGTTACAAAAATAATCTCGCTAGAATTTCACGAAGTTTTGTTTTATAAAAGGGGGACAAATCCCTATTTTGGATGTTATATTCACTTCGGTGTGTAGAATTTTATATCTCAAAAATCTATAATACTAATAATGAGAAGTATGAACAACAAAACCAAATTTACAATTAAGATAGAAACGTTAAGTATTCTGATTAACATATGAACTTAGGTTCTAAAATCCAATATATTTTTTTTGAACATACTAAAATCCAAGAATTTAAAGACATATACACGTGCAATGCATCTATCATTGATATATATATATATATATATATGTTAAGCCCTAGAATTTTTCTTTCGAAAAACGAGAGAAAACAAATAAGAAGAAAACATGGTTGTTCAATCCCGTTTAAACTACGGAATAATTTATTATCGTAAGCAGAGACTTGAACTGATCTAGACGTATATAAACCCCTCGTCCCAGAAATTTATTTGAACAAAGAAAGATGAAAACACATAAACACAAAGTATAAATGCATTCTCCATATATATATTTATGAAACTAGCATGTTCAAAGAGTAAAATACTCCTATATATGTGTGTGTCTGTGGTGTATAAAGTACAAATTTATATAATATACCAGCTCGTTCGGGAAGAGAACGCCAGTCACATAAGCCATGCTGGTTTATGTAAGCAACAAGCTTTTGGTCTTCCTCCGCCGTCTACTCTCCTTTCCTCGTCCCGTCGTCGTCAAACCACGTCTTCCTCCCCATTTTTTTCTCAGGCTAACCAATGCTCCAGATGCCACCTCACGATAAGATAGTATTATAATACAGATAAATAGTTTATTTGAAAAGGGAGTCTCTCTCTCTCTATATCACCTTTTAACTTATAGTGGGAATAGTCTCGAGAGAGTGTGTAGTGGGATATGTTAAGCATCTCCAACAAGTCCCTTCATTTTTTGTAGGGTCCACCTTCAAAATAAAGGGTTGAAGGGGTGATTCTCCAATGGTGACCTTCAATTTTTTTTTCTTGAAAACTTATATTTTACACTTTAGTCCTCAATTTCAGTAATAGTTCATTATAGTCACTAAAATTTTATAACTTAACAGTAAACACATATTAATATTTATTATTGACATAATTAGTAAAAATATTTAATTATAACATCAAATTACTTATAATAAAAGATAAAAAACATAAAAACATAAAATTACACATAATAATAAACATAAATAATTCAAATTACTATATATATATATATATATATATATATATATTAAAAATACAAAACTAATCAATATAATTATTTCCGTAATGCTCCCAAATATGCTCAATCAAAGCATTTTTAAGTGCTAAATGAGCATCCTTATTTTTTTAGGATATATACCATCAGCCAAATAATAAAATCCTATTGAAAGAAATGGAGGCTGAAAATAAAATCCTATTGAAAAATCTAAACTCCATTGATGATATTAACACTCGCGAGTTTATCTGAGCTGAACAAGCAAGAATCATACAAAAATGAACTCAGCAACAACAAACCGAAGAGAATGCTCAAAATTTATATCGAGAATACTTTGGTGATTTTGGAGGTTCAAGACCAAATTTACCTTAATATTAGTAATAATTTTTCAGCTTATGGATTTATCTGAATATTAGTATTGTAAGATATATTTTAATGTGTAATATTATTATTATTTAAAAATAATTTTATAAGACCAAAATCATAATATTTAAGTGTCAATATAATTATAATAGTAGAATGCCAAATAAGAAACAATAAGTACACAATCATTAAACATATATAAATAGAAGGACTAAAGTAAAAAGTAAACAGTGTTTTAAAGGCCTGTACAGTGCCCCTTCATATTTGGAGGTGTACTGTTCACCCCTTTAAAATTTGAAGGGATAAAGGGCTGTTGGAGAGCAAAAGCCTTTAAAAAATGAAGGGATGAAGGGTTGTTGGAAATGCTCTTAACAAACATACAACTCGTATATATATATATACTACGGGTATTTCCAACTCTATTTCTTTTTTCTTTTTTTTTTTGAAAAACCAGGTGTATCCTAACATCCACCGAAATAGATCCAGACTACCGGCGAATGTTCGTATCAGTCTACGTTATCGGCCGGAATACCCCTCGTTCAAAATAAATGAAAAAGAATATCAAGTTAGAAATACTGTAGCCCAACTTCATATCTTACTCTATGATGGAATTTACTCCATAAATGAAGTAATTTATTTTTTATTCAATCATACATTTGTTTCTCTAATATATCAAACCCAGCGTTGAAAAAAAGAAGTTGAGTTAGAATAATTGTATTCCATCTTTTATTCTATTTTATTAGAGAAAGATGAATTTATTTTTTGTTGAAATTTTAAATTGATTATCAACAAAAGAAAATATACAGGCCACTAAGGTTTATGGTTTCAAAGAGAAACACAAGTCATATAGGGAAGGAAAACAGATCCGTAAGGTTGCTAAGAGGATGTTCTTGCAAGCCATCGCTGCATCATATCAGTGTAGAATTGTGGCTTCCTGTGTCGAAGACAAGATATAATGTTTCTAATGGTCTTGTCGATGTACCAGACCATCTGGCCAGCGCTTATGTGGTCTCCATGATGACGTCTGCTGTTTCTCTCGCGCCATATACTGTGAATGCTAGCTTGTAGAGCAAGCTTGAGGAGGCAAGAGTCAATCTCCTTCCTGCGTGGGCCAAATCACCTGTAATGTGTAAGAGTCTTCCCACACTGAGCCAATTGTTGGACCCAATTATGGGAAATCGGACAAATAAGTCTATCCTAGGATAAGGGGCCGAAAGGCTGAGAGGCCCGCAAGAAGAGCTCGACAAGAAGACGAATTCGACCAAGAGGTCAGAGATCGCGGAGTCAGTTACGGGATGGCGGAGTCGATGCTATAAAAGGAGAACGAAACCAACATTGGAGCAACGGCGAAAAACCTTAGAGAGAGAGAACATCACACAATTTCACCTTTCTTACTTCGTCTTAGAACTCGATCTTGTTCGATCTCTTTGTTATAGTCAACCTCTTTGATATTCCTTGTAATTGATTTCTTATTCAATAAAAGTCCATTTTTGCCAACCGATTTCTGTTTACATCGTTGTGTTTTAAGGATATCATTGCCTACATATTTTGTCATTATTCCCCGGTTTACTTTACAAACACTACAAAATACTGAGTGTAGATTTTAGGTTCTACATTTTGGCGCCGACTGAGGGGAAGATAAACGAAAACATCCTTGCTAAGAACCCGATCTAGGATTTCTAAGCACGATTATGGATCAAAAAGAAATAAGAGAGAGATTCAACATACGAGATCAAAATGATATGCGGCTACTAAGCACCCCGCGATCGTCACTCCGCCCTCCGAATTAGGAAGCAATCACCAACTAAGAAAAACGACTTCGAATAAAAATGTGATAACCTTCTCTCAATTCAAAAACGTCAAACTCGATACGCCCCATGACCACGCTCTTATCATCACGATAGAACTCGCCGGCATAGTCTATTCAAAAGTCCCCGTCGACTCCGGGTGCGTAGCCAACTTGCTATCGCATGAGACCCTCAAGAAAATCGATCAACCCGACGTAGTGATTGATAAACACGTACCTCCTCTCTATAGCTTCGGAGGAAGCAGAGTGCCCCTATTGGGGAACGCAGCGATCATCGTCAAAACATACGATATCGAACAGGAAAACTGAGTTTTCAGTTACGAATGATCTCTTACCTTTCGACGCTGTCCTAGGACGATAGTGGCTACATCGAATGAAGGCAGTCCCCTCGATCTACCACCAATGCGTAAAGTTTATATTCCTGACCGGGGAGAAAATCATCTACGGAAACCAAAAGCAATCGGGATCATGCTACATGACGGGGTACCATAAGATGTTTCCGCAAGGAACGAACCAGCCAGTGGTACGAGATCCCTCAACAAGGGACCCCGAAAAGGATCTCGCATGTATCATCCCCCTGGATCCTCGTTCACCAGAGAAACGCGTTAGCATCGGACGCGATCTCCAACCAAAAATTAAAAGCGACATAATAGTCTTCCTAAGAAACAATATCAACACGTTCGCATGGTCTGCTGCCGACATGCCATGTATCGATATCGGCCTCGCATTGCATGATCTAAATGTTGACCCCACGTTTAAACCAATCAAACAGAAACGGAGAAAACTAGGGCCAGAAAAAGCCAAAGCAGGAACGACGAGGTCGATAAATTGCTAAAAATCGGATCGATTCGCGAAGTCCAATACCCAGACTGGCTAGCTAACCCAGTCGTCATCAAGAAAAAGAACGGAAAATGGAGAGTCTGCATCGACTTCACAGACCTAAACAAAGCATGTCCGAAAGACAACTTTCCATTACCTCATATAGATCGACTGGTCGAAGCCATGGCTGGACACGAGCTACTATCCTTCATGGACGTCTTCTCCGGATATAACCAAATTCTCATGAACCCCGAGGACCAAGAGAAAACGAGTTTTATCACCGAGCGTGGAACATACTGTTACAAAGTGATGCCCTTCGGACTAAAGAACGCCGGAGCTACCTATCAAAGGTTGGTAAATAAAATGTTCTCCAACCTGTTGGGTAAAACGATGGAGGTCTACATAGACGACATGTTAGTAAAATCTTCAGTAGCTGACGACCATGTTCTCCAGCTCCAGGAATGTTTCAACATTCTTAATAAATTCAGAATGAAACTAAACCCAACCAAGTGCACGTTTGAAGTGGCATCTGGAGAATTCCTCAGATACCTCGTAACCAAAAGGGGAATCGAAGCCAATCCCAAGCAGATTTCAGCACTCATCGAAACCCTACCCCCGAAGTCAGTCAAAGATGTGCAAAGACTCACGGGAAAGATCGCTGCATTGAATCGTTTTATTTCGAGATCGACGGATCGGTGCCTTCTGTTCTACAAACTTCTTAAAGGAAACAAGAAATTCGAGTGGAATGCGGAATGCGATTCCGCCCCCCTCGAGCTCAAAGCCTATATAATTAAACCTCCCATCCTCTCTAAACTCATCCATGGCGAGCTCTTAAACTTATACGTCGCGACCTCGGAGCACGCAGTGAGCGGAGTACTAGTCCGCGAGGAGAATAACGAACAAAAGCCGGTGTACTACGTCAGCAGAACTCTGTTTGACGCTGAAACGAGGTACCTCGTAATGGAAAACCTAGCCCTGGCAGTAGTAAACGCCGCACAAAAGTTAAGGCCAAATTTCAATCTCACTCAATCATGGTAATGACATCACAATTGCGAACAGTTCGGCATAGTCTGAGCCAATCCGGGAGACTAGCAAAGTGGGCAATCGAGCTCGGAGAATATGATATCGAATACAAACCGTGAACGAGCTCGAAGGCACATGTGCTCGCCGAATTCATTATCGAGCTCGTTCCAAACGAAACTGATGCTACTGACAAAACCCAGAAATGGAGACTTCACGTCGACGGAGCCTCCTCGAAAAAAGGGTCAGGAATCGGAATACAACTCGAATCCCCAACGGGAGAAATGATCGAGCAATCGTTTCGTCTGGGCTTCAACGCATCTAAAAACGAGGCCGGATACGAATCTCTGATCGCTGGATTACGACTTGCCCAGAGCATCAGCGCCCGAAGGATAAGCGCCTTTAGCGACTCGAAGCTCGACAAAAGCCAATGCCACGGGGAGTACGAAGCAAAAAACGAAAGGATGGAAGCTTACCTAGCGGTACTACGCATGATCACCCAGAAATTCGACGAGTTCGAGCTCACAATAATTCCAAGGGGAGAGAAGATGTCAGATACGCACTCGCTGCGCTAGCATCGACGTCAAATCCAAACATAAGAAGAGTAATACCAGTAGAAGGCATAGATCGACCCAGTATAGATCTTCCACGGAGAGGAATCACTAACGGCGAGGACAATCTCCTGTTAATTGGAACAATGGTCTTCGCAGCAGGTCTCAAAGGAGTTCCCAAGACCTCGAAGAGGAAGAACTCGAGATTTAGCGGAATGAAGGAAATCCCGACGAGCCCTCTCGGAGAACCCGATCAGGCATCAGTACAAGAGCAACGGCCACTCGCGCAAGTCCCTGAGAGGAACCCGATCACGAGATAAACAGCGAGTCAAACGAGACTTTCCAGAAAGAGCTCGAAAGCAGACCTAATTGGAGAATCCAAATACATAATTATATCGAAACAGGAGAGCTCCCAGCGGAAACATGGGAAGCCCGAAAGTTAAAAGCTCGAAGCTCGCACTATTGCATTATGGATGGAAAACTATTCAAAAGAACCTTCAGTGAACCATATATGTTATGTGCATCGCCAAAAGAAGAATCGATCATCCTCAAGCAAATGCACGATGGATCGTGTGGAAATCATTCGGGTGGACGATCTCTAGCAATCAAGAATAAAAAGCACAGTTATTTCTGGCCAACCATAGTCAGCGACAGCAAACAATTCGCAGCAAAGTGCGACAGATGTCAGCGGCATGCACTCATGATACCCCAGCCAACACAAAAGTTATCAACTATATCATCACCATACCCATTCATGAAATGGTCCATGGATATAGTGGGACCCTTCATTCCATCAGGACCGGCACAACTACAGTTCCTGCTAGTCATGACTGGCTTCTTTACCAAATGGACTGAATCCGAAGCATACCAGAATATCACTGGGACAAAAGTGACGAGTTTTATCTGGAAAACATCGTTTGTCGACACGGCCTCCCATATGAAATGGTTACAGATAACGGACCTCAATTCATCTCAAAAGTTATCAAAGACTTCTGCGACAAATGGAAAATCAAAATAAAGTTCGCAAGTCCTTGATACCCGAAATGCAATGGGCACACCAAAGCCACAAATAAAACGATAGTAAACAACCTAAAAAAAGAGACTCGGTCTCAAAAAATCCAAATGGAGAGAGGAACTGAACGGTGTACTCTGGGCATGCAGAACAACACCCCATTCGGCAACCCAGGAAACCCCGTTTTCCCTCTCATATGGAATCGTGGCAGTAATACCAGCTGAGATTGAAGTCCCATCTCAGCTACGAAGGATATGCCCTGATAACATTGAACTAAAAAAAGAACTACTGATCGACCATCTAGACATGATGGAAGAACGACGAGAAAAAGAAGCAGTACGCATACAAAACTACTAGCAAGCCGCAGCTCGCTACTGTGATTCAAACGTGAGAGACCGTAGCTTTTCGATCGGCGACCTAGTCCTACGAAAAGTGTTCGACAGAACAAGGGAAAAAGGCCAGGAAACTAGGAACGAGATGGGAAGGTCCTTACAAAATAACGAAAGAAGTACGCGACGGTGTCTATGAGCTGGAAAAATGCAAAACGGGACGTCCTGAACTGAGACCATAGAACACTTACAATCTCAAGAAATACTACATTTAACTTCGACGTCCCATCTCGATCAAACATCAAACTGGAGCCACCAACGACATAAATAAATTGATTTTCAGAACTACGAATCGGCTTGATCCCGCGAGAAAGGGTACATAGGCAGCTAACATCGAGCACAGCCCAAACAACCAAAAAGTCAAATCGAAAGCACCACCATTCCATCACCAGAACGCTAACAAAGCAGATTCCTGATCAATTTACGCTTCACCAATATCTAGAAAGATACAAAATGCATACTCAAACATTAAATAAAAATCCATGATTAAAGGTATTATCCATTGATCCATTGAAAACATGATTAAAACGTTCTTCAGCAACAAACAAACACAAACACCAAAAGAAACAAACAACAATAACGAAATAACAAAGTTTTGAACAAATACATCGACCATATCGTGGTCGATCAATCCTTAGAGCGACCTTGATTGATTGAGTCCTCGGAGACCTGAGGAAGACCGAGACCCCTGAGAGAATCATTCGACACTGCAGCCAGGCCGTAGTCCAACCTCCAGCGACGTCTCTACACCTCTGAGGCGTGCCACCTCCTCCTCGAGCTCAAAGCCGCCTTTCCCATACTCGGTTAAAGATTCGAACTTTTCCCGAACCTCCTACAGACAGGTCTCCGTCACGTTTTCCTCTTACTTAATCCAAAGAATCTCTTTCACCTTATCCAAAGCCGCATCATACCCCTTGGCGATTAACCGACAAGCAGCTCGTCGCTCCTTCCGAGCCGCTTTCTCCCGATCCTCGATTTCTCGTTTGAACTTTCCTTTCAGCGAATCAAGATCTCCTGCAATTGCGACCATCTCGGCCTCACAAGACGCCAGAGCCAACTTCAGGTCGTCAACCTCCTTTGCTCGATGCTGCTCGTTCGCCTGCGATGCTCTTAGTTCGGATCACAACTGTTGAATCGAAAGAAGCTGACCGTCGAGCTCTTCCCGACTCGGAAAGCTCGCCAAACGCGCCTGCATCAAAGAAGCATACTCTTTTCTGGCCTCCATAGCCTAGAAAAGAAGGAGACTAAGACAACGATCCCGAAAACCTAAAAATATCAACTTAAACGCCTCACTTTAGCATTTGCGACATCCATATAAACGTAGGCCTCGCGACCTCGCATCTTCTCCAAAGAGGGAAGCTTGCATCTGGGAGTCCTAATCTTGCGTCAGATCGACGCACGCTGTTTGGGGTCCTCGAAAATCGGAGCATCGTTGTTATACGAGAACGCCAGTGAAGAGCCACCTTGATCACCCGGAGGAAGATCGCTCGGAACAAACCGAGAAGTACCCTCACCCGGAGGCTGCGTCGCAAAAGGAGGCATCGAGCTCGACGAACTAAGATCTCCCGAAACGACCTCGTTCACACCTCGACGACGAATTCGGCGAGCCCTAGAGTCCCCTTCTCCACCAGCATCCGACTCAACCGGGATATGAGACGCCGACTGGACCTCATGAGTCGAAACAGCAATCGACACCGGCGTGGCTTTAACGAGACGAGATTGGGGCTGAGATCACGGCCTAAGTCCCCTTCTTTCCGGAGTTCTCCGAGTTCGCTTCAAAGGTTCGGCGTCCGAGGAAGCATCAGAAGGATCCGCAGAAGCCTCCGACCTCATTACCCCTAAAAATCATCCTCATAAATCAAGCAGCAGTTGCTCATCGAATTCACAAAATCATTGTAACCAAATACACGACTTACTTTTTCCTCTGCGATCTAGTTGGGGACGAACTGGCTCCAAAAGGGCAATAGGAGCAGCTCGATTCCGACCCGAAGGCATAGCATAAGCCTTTTGAATCCTCTCTGGAGTAAAGGAGGACCATTGACATTCTCTCCGGCGGAGCGCCGCAATTAACCTTCACAATTTCGGAGTCATGTTGGCACAACCAAATAGCTCTGAGCAGAAACCAAAATCAGACAATCAGACAATAAATTTCTAATTTTCATTAAATAAATTGTTGAAAAATCATACATTTATGAAATTTCTAATTTTCAGTAAATAAATTGTTGGAAAAAAATGATTTCGTATATCCGGGTCAGGAAAATATAAATATAGTATCTTATTTCAAAAATAACAGAACGGTTTATATATCTCTCGAACAAAAAAGGAAAAATCATAATTGAACTGAAACAAAAATCCAAAACGAAAAACAACCTAAAACCAAAACCAAAATCGAAAACCGAACATCATATTTAAACACATTGGTGAAAAAAAGACGTGTTAAATAAATTTGTCAACAAAATATATATATATATATAAATATCTTATGTCCCAACGAGAATCATCAAAATACAAACTTTTAAGATTGATAATAATCTCAGACATTTAACAAACCCAATGCATAAGATGATGACAAAAAAAAAAATCTCGCCCACCTTTTGAAAAGGCGGGTCAAACTCTAGTCTAGTCTATTAATTTTATAGTCCTATTTTTATCTACTATTAACAAGTCATAGTAGGATCACTTAAAAAATTAGTCAATATGAATATTGATTATCTATCTATATTATTAAAGGAGATGACTATTTTAGAACTTGCCCTTGAACTTTTTAATGAATTACAAAACATTCCAATTTTATTTCCTTTTTCAAATGCAAATCATTTATTAAAGCCCATTAATTCGATTGATTGCTTATACAACGTATTGGGCTTCCGATTGCTTAACCCATCTTTATTTTTTTTTAACCACTAGTTAACCCATCTTTATATATTAAGTTTTTCCTAAAACCTAAACCTCCTATATTATAAATAGCCACTTTCATTATCGCAGCTTCAACAAACGAAAAAAAACAAAACAATGTTCATCTCTGACCACGTTCAATTTCCAACATATCTTCTTACAGAAATTGTTGAAAATGACCGGATTGCCTACGTTATGCCTGTTATTCGCCAATTGTTGTGCACCGTGGCGAGATGGAGCAGATCGGCATGGTCAAGCGGTTGAGCGAGTTATGTCCGAGACTCCGAGTCAATTGCGAGATTGAAAAAACAAAAAAAAAACAATAACTTAGTCCCCCGTAGTTTCAAATCTGCTATTGCCATAGAAAACCTGTAAAACAAAAAAAAAACAGTGAAAATGGTGTTATACGGCGGCTAGGGTTGCAGAGAGACTGATTAAAGTGATGGGGGCAAAATCGTGAATTTCTACTTAGTTAAATAATTCGAAAAATGTAATATAGGTTGTAGGATGGAATTAAACTAGGGTCACATGCATAAATCTTAATAAAAAGGTATTTTTGAAAACAACAATGGGAATTCGGCCAAAAAAAGCACGAACTTTACACTAATTGCCAAAATAAACATGTACTCGAATCTGGTCAAAAAAGCACGAACTTTACATGAATTGCCAAAATAAACTTGAACTTTTGGACTGGCAAAAAAAATACCAAACTTTTTATTGACTTTAAAATTTAAAGTCAATTTTTTCTGTTAAGTTTGCTAACGGCGTGCTAAATTGGCAAGTTAATAAAGACATTGTTAGTAAATTTAAAGTCAACGGAACAATAAACGACGTCAATTTTTTCTGTTAAGTTTGCTAACGGCGTGCTAAATTGGCAAGTTAATAAAGACATTGTTAGTAAATTTTAAAGTCAATAAAAAGTTTGGTATTTTTTTTACCAGTCCAAAAGTTCAAGTTTATTTTGGCAATTCGTGCAAAGTTCGTGATTTTTTTGGCCAAAATCCCAAACAACAATTAACCTCTAAAGTCACACGTAGGGAAACATTTTCCCATAGCATGATATATAAATGTGTTAACTTAGAAGTTTGTTGGGTTAATTGTTGTTTTCAAAAGTATTTTTTTTATTAAGATTTATTGCCTAATTGATCTTTAATAAGATAAGATCAATCTATATTTTTCCAAACAAAATAGTTTATATAATTTGTTATTTATTTTTATAAAAAACCAACGTAAAATTAGTAATATAGTGTGAGCAATTGTAACTTTTATAATTAGTTAACTACTAAGAAAAAAAATATTTTGTAAACTTTGAGGAATAAAATTTATAACTAATTTAGTGAAATGTCTTTGACACAAATATATAGTTATGTAATTTGACATATTTAATATATTTAGCAAAAGTTAAATTAAACTGAATTAATATTAAAGATAAATATGAAAATTTAAATTTTTGAAATAATAAAAATTAAAAAAATAAAATATACCCGCACTATATAATCATATTATTCATTATTCATTTTCTTATTCATTATTCGTGCTACAATATAATAATTAGCACTATAAACATAAGAATTTTTCACCCAACTCTCAAATTTCAGTTCCATTCAGAACATCTAAACATTTAATAATTAGTGAAAATAAGTATATTTTTACAGCTATATTTATAGGTTTAGAGATGTGAGAGAAAAATTAGATATTCAGAGATATAATTGGTTACAACCTGGATTTTATAAAAAATATATTTCTTAAAAAATATAAAACAAAAAATAAATCATAAATTTGGTTCAACTATTTGAAAAAATCGATTTGCGGATGCGGGTTATGAATATTTTATTCGGGATAGGTGCAGGTTGGTAGATTTTGGATTGTGGATATCCGCCGACCAGAAAAATATTTAGAAATAAAAATAAAAGTAAACACTTTTTTAAAACATGGTAATTTAAAAAAAACAATTTAAATTTTTTAAAATGTATAAATTTTTATTACAAATATAGTTTTATATTTTTATTTTTTATAATAATTAAATTAAATAATTATTTAAAAAATTTATAACTCGTGGATATCCACAAAATTAAATATGGCGGGTGCTGGTATAAATTATTTGTTTGCAGGTTGTGCGGGTCGTATTTTTGACTAAAACAAAATTGAAATCCGCGGATTGGCGGGTTCGACCGGCAATATACCTGATCAAATTTTAAATTGTTATGATTTAATAAAATATATTTTAATTGAGATTTGTACACAAATATGATTACAAAGAAAAATACAAATATAATCACAAAGAAAACACAAATATAAGAATTAAAAACAAAAAATATATCCGCCCTTTAAAGGGCGGGTCAGCATCTTGTATATCTATCTTATTAAATCAGAAACATTACAATTTTTTCTAGGTGGATTTTAAAGGTGGACCTTATATATTTAAATTAAATGTTTCATTATTTATATATAATACGCACTATAGTCTAACTTTGCATTGATGTATTTCCTTAGATACAATTCCTCTTTTTGTCCATATTCCATATATGGTTTTCACATTTATTACATGTCGATTTAAATAAGATAGATATTAAAAATATTAATCTTACTAGAATTACCCTATACAATTCATTTTAAATTGATCAATATACTTTCATTGGACATATTGATTTTATTAGTACGAATAACATTAGGTAGATAAGTCATAGACACATACATAAAGATTTGAATATTCTTTAACTACGTTGGGCCTAATCTACTTTCTAAAACAAATAACACATAGCTTTATATATTGTATAGAATATAGTAATATTGTATAGTATTATACTTATACAATAATACTAAAAACAAACCAAACTGAAATATAATATATATCGAAAATGCTTTGAACCATTACACACAAAATATATTAGACGTCATAGATAAAATTCACTTTCAAATTATGTAATAATTATTTAAAAAAAAATAAACTTCGTAATGTACAAAAAACATAAGTTTTATATCAAATTTTGTGTGACAATAAAAAGACACAACTCGCGCTTGCAAAGTGTTAATTTTACATACGAAAGACAGTTTTGGTATTGTTCTTTAAACACAAAATTGAATTATACAAACTCGATACTACATACTAAACAATATAGAATACATTTTAAAAATAAAACCCGTGCGGGTGCGCATGACCTTTGCAAAAATCGTAGATATGTTTATATAATATATAAATATATTATGTTACACATATTTTCATATAAATAATACCACAATGTAAGTTTTGTATGATAAATATTAAAAATACAAAATATATAGAACTATATATTTAAAATAATATATAAAAAATCTACTTTACGTTATCATAAAATTTAAAAATCAAATTTAGTAATTAAACACATTGCTTATTTAAACACATTAGTAAACATTGTTATTTATCAAAATTTTATATCAATACACTTGCAATCATGTATAATCCCCTTACTATTATTTGAGGAGACCACTAATCAAAGTAACCTTTTGCTCATGTGTTTATTACATGTGTGCCATTTCCTATGTGGCATCTCCACATTTAACCTCACACCATTTTTTCAAAAACCCATCCTTACCTAGAGTATTTACTTCTCATGCCATTCTAATGGACATATGTTATATTGAATAGGGAATAAATGTTATTAATACGTGCATTGCTTTATGTTATATTATTTATGATCATGTGGTGGTTACAATACGTGTATTGTCTTACGTGATGTGCTTTACGTTTACTTCTCATGCCATTTTTGGTGATTAAAATTGCATTTTTATACGCCTGTTTTATAGTTTATGTTTATACAGACAATAACATTATGTATACTTTTTTTATATTTTGGTGATATTTTGGTGATGTATTCTTTCTCAACTGAAGTTATAATGCTCATACTAACATAAAAAATATATTTTTTTGTTGCAACAAAAGAACATATATATATATATATATTTGTTCCAAGAACATATATATTTATATATATATATATATATATATATTGTTAATATAATGCTCATACTTATAATAGTGGTAGTTGTCATATTTTATACTTTATTTATATTTTATCCATCGTTTCGTGATAACATATATTTATATATTTATTTTTATATTTTATGTTTATCGTAATTTTTATATTTTTTTATTTTTATGATACAACCATAATCTTATTCCAAAAATGCTATTATTGATTATTTAAACGATTCTAAATATTGATTACTCTACGATTAAATCGGACCAGTCTTCCATATTCAGAGTATTTTTGGTTATCATAATTTATTGAAACTTTATCAATTACGGCAATACACGTAAATTCAGGGTCAGTGTATTATGTTTTTTTAATTATGTTAAAATTTGATTCCTTCATTCCAATTATAGGAAGGCGTATTATTTTGTTGCCTTTTTTGCATAATGATATTGATGCGTGATTACTAATCCACATTAACTAATATATGGCCTCCGTAACATAATACATTATTGTCACATTCGGTATCACCAATCTCGGATTCTTGATTGATATTTGAGGCATATTCTTAGTTTGTAGTTACCATAATTATAAAAACTCTTTGTCACATCCTCTATATATATTATTTTAGAAGCACTAAAAAAATAACCTTCCCTTCATGTGCTATTTACATAATGTCATTTCCTAGGTGGCATGTTCACATTTACTCTCACAACCATCTTGAAAAAACCCTTACATTATTAGAAAAAATTACATGTATATGTCATTAATAAATCAGTCCAAAGCTTAGTATTATTAAGAGTATACACATAATCAATCCCTTACTTATTATTTCAATCAATCATGAGCGTAATTTTTTTTTTCCATATATAACATACATATACAGTTTCCATAGTTAACATTTTCGTACAATATATAGTTAAGACCAAATTTTATTAAATATTCATTGAACTGCGGTTTTCATTCGGTAATAAGGAAAATAAAATCACAAATATAGGTTGATGAAACTTTATAGGTAAAGGAACTATTAGTTACCCGTTCTCACCTGACAACACTTTATATGGTATTTTAGTAATACAAAATTTCTTTATAATGAATAAAAGGTTCTGAAAAATGATTTTAAATAAATAAGAAAAGAAAAGGTTTAATAAATTTTTTAAAAATTATTAATGAATATAAAGTGTTGTGTCCTCTTTCCTTTAGCGTTTTTTCTGTATGATTGAAAATACATTATAAACATTATTATGTATACCGTGAATGAATTACGTTTCCATATTCATTAGCATCCATAATTATCGTTTTCATTTTATTTCCATAATGAACATTCCGATAAATTTTACATACTTAACATTTCAATTGTGTTATTCATTTTGTTAATGAATAACCCGTTTTGATAACAACCATTTCATATCCCATTATCAAATTCTGATACAATGAATAATGATCATAACTCATATATATTTGTTAACAATGTCTATAAAACTAATATAGACCAAATAATTAAGTAAAATGTCTTTTCAAATCAGCCTAATTAAGTTCATGTTTTTTGGTTAGGCCAATATATTGTATAAACATATGTCTAAACATATATATAATATTAACATTAGTTGGGTTTTTGGCCAAGATAATATTGTATATATATATATTTGTCTAAACATATATATACTTAAGTTTTACGTTAGTTGGCTTATAAGTTATAACTGATTGTACAATACTTTCAAAAAGAAGTCCATAAATTTCATGCAATCACTTAAATTAAGCACATTGACTTTTTAATTAAGGAATCAACATAACTGTTGATACTGCAAAATATCCGATTGGTAATTGCTGTAGCTTTGAAATTTTTGCTGTAGAAAAAAGCTGTAGACTTTTTGCTTTGGCTTTAGATTTTATTGCTGTAAATTTTATGGAGAGCTCAAAAAATTTGATTTGAATATTTGGCTTTAGAAAGCACTTACACAGCTGTAGATTATTTCCGGAGCTGTGATTTTTAAAAAGTCAATAAAGCTTGATTGCTGTGAATTTAGTGCTTTAGAAATAAATGGTGCTCTGGACAGCACCTACAGCCATTACCAATCATACCCAATATTGGATGGAGTGAAAATATCATTAAATAATATCCTATATTTTATTCCCTTTCATATAATACTTTCCAAAATCATATATTAATTAATTTTGTCTCCATAAATATTCGATCAGGTTAACTATATAGTCAAATATAATAGTCAATGTTTTCTAAATTTTTTCCCCCTGCATATTTATACTTTCCAAAATAATAAATTATATAAACTAAACTTTATGAATTTTTGGGGTTGTATTTTCGCGAATATTCGTTTGACACAAAACTTTATGAATTTTTGGGGTTGACACTAAACTTTATCCCTATGTGACTATATATATCATACTAAACTAATGTCTTTTGTTGTTTTTCTTAATAGCATTCTGAGCACACTATGTTATATATATATATATATATATATTTATATATATTTTTTAATAGCATTATGAAGACACTATGTTTATATAATAGCACTCTGAAGACACTATGTTTATATATATATATATATATATATATAGTGAACATTTCGATAAATTTTGGAATTAGTGGTTTGAATTTATTGTTACAGAAAATATACATATGTTAATAAAATCATATGATAATAAATATTTATATTGAAATATACTATATATCTATGTCGATTTCATTGAAATTTAATTATATACCATATAAAATAATATAATAATTATTTTGATTTATTTACCATAAAAATATTGTAAATAAACAAGAAGTATTGTTTTATTTATGTGATTACTCTAATCCCATATATATATTAATTGAAAAACAATTGATTACTCTAGCATGTGTGATTTATTAATTAATATTTTTTTAAAAAATTTAAAAAGAGATGGATACATTGAATATATATTTAGAAGCTATTAAATCATCTAGCGAGAATATGGAACGAGAATATGGTTTGCAGAAAAATACTTATTTCCTAATTCTAATCCATATTTCTTCGTCACAACACCGATTGAGAGTAATTTGAACTTTAAAGTGTCGATTTTGATAATCTGAAATGACAACGTTTTTATTTCAGCACACTGATTTCCTTAAATGAGCGTAGAACATTTTTTAATATTTAACCAAATGGGCTACATACATAGTATAATGTGTTTTGGTTTAAAAATTGTTGCATACCCAAAATCAATGCAAACCATCATCACTTTAGATTAAAATTTTGTTACAATAAAAATATAGGATTGGGCAAAAAATCTGAATCCAAAATACTGAACAAAATGCAATCCGAAGAATTAGTACTTAACTTTAACTAAAATTGGTTAGATTAAAATTTTTGTATTTGGAGAATCAACCAAATTCGATTCGAACAAAAAAAATTCGGATATCGTGTATATTCGAAGCGGATTTATATACTTAAATATATTATTTATTTTTAAATTTAATATCTAGAAGAATATACAAAATATATAAGATATTTTTAAGTTGTCCAAAATTCTTAGAAATATATAAAATTAGTTAAAAATACATATTTTAAAATAGCTAAACGGTACTCAAGACATCAAAAGTATTTAGAATATCTATTGGTTTCCTATTCAAATATTTAAGATAAACCAATTTTATGTTAATATTATGTATTTGGCATACATTATTGATATTTATATGTTATATATTATTTTTATTTTTATATTTTGAAACATTTAAAGTATGTATGAACTTTAATATTTTTTAAATGATTTTAATGGGTTATCTGAACCAAATCCAAACCGAATCGCAAAGATTTCAACCGAACAGAACAAAACCGAAGTAAATGGTACCCGAATGTCCATCTCTAATGTAAAAATGGTTATTGATAATAAAATATGTGTTATTTATAATATTTAGATACAACATTTTTGAGAACACTCATTCCGCGCAGGGCGCGGGTTATCATCTAGTGTTTAGTACAAATAAAAATAAAAAAAAATTGATTCTCGCTCGGTCGAGCGGGTCATGATCTAGTATATATCTTATTAAAATAAAAGTACATATATATATATATATACCCTTTGAGTTTCTTTTTATTTACTAGCCAATACCACTGAATATTTAATAAAACAAACGTTAAAAATTGATTGTCTTTTCCAGCTATTAAATATTTTCCAAAATGATATATTCTAACTAAAAAATCATATATCTTACCTCCACGTTGAATATAATTTCTCTTCCACTATCAACAATACATCGTACTTTACATGTCCATGATATTTTCTTCTACTTTATTTAACCTAAGCCAACAGAAAAGTTATGTAAACTTTATGTATAATTCAATACCGATGAAAAAATAATTCATAACCAGGATCCATTTCAAGAGGGCCTTACTTCTACTATCTCAAAGTAGAAGAAAATATTATAGCTGATATAAATCACCTCCCAAGATATTATACTTTTAATTCATCTGTGTACAAATTTGGAGATCAAACAAAATTACACCTACAGTTTTCCTAACAATCACAAACTCTTAGCTTTTATTATTATCGAATTCAAAAAAAAGTACATTCAAATTTTTAATTGGATCACAAATTTAAGCATAAAAAGGAGCAAATATTAGTCTTTCCTAATTCTTTGGTTCAAATCAAAACATACCAAAAACAACCACAAAATCTTATTGTTTGCACTCTCCAATCGCTTCTAAGGCTACAATATAGGAACAACTACAAAACCAGTGCTTTCCTATTTTCCATCTGATGTATTTAGTTTTTTTTTTTAAATTAAATTCGAATATATGAAAAATCACAAATATAGAAATAATACCAACCATATCTTTTCCTTTAATATATTACCAGGATATGACCCGTGCCCTGCACGGGGTGAAATTTTATATTTAAAAATATTTACATAGTCCGTTGAAATGAACAAAATTTATATATGTATTTTTTTCTAAATAGCATTAAATCATTTTATTTTATAAATTTTCATTGGTTATAAACCTGTAATTGTTAAAGATCACTAAAATGTGATGAGTTGATTTTAATATTTTTGGTCAAAAAACATTAAACCGAGTATAATATCATTTTCGAAATAAACAAAAAAGATAATCAGAGTTTAGTTCGATGATAATTAGGTGTATAAATTTGATAGAATGATCGTAAAAATATTTATGATCAAGATCCCATAATTGTGATAATTTATTTCATTTTCATAAAAACAAAAGAAACTATAACAAAATAAACTATAAAACAAACAAAAGAAATTAGATTTTTTTTAGAGTTAATGTGGTTTTTATTTTATTCTAATAATATAGAATCAAATAAATATTATTTATTATTTAGTAACTTTAATTGTTATATTTATTGTGAATCATATTAAGGTAATTCCTTATCTTTTGTTTAAAGAAAAAAGAGTAGAGTTTTGCTTTCCAAGCTACAGTATGAAATTAAATTTGTAATAGTACATGAACATCTAAAGATCTTCTCATTAGTTTAAAGAAGACAGAAAATTGTTTTATTTGTTACAGTGCCTAATAATTTTATATTTATTTGTTATGGCATCTGTTTGTTTATGATGTTTGTATAAGGGAATATAGATATATCAAAGGATCACTATGTAAATACCTTAAAATACATTAATACCCTAGTATCTACAATGTATAAATACTCTGCTATGTTGTTAATACAAATCATTTCAGCTCAATATCTTATATGGT
Organism: Raphanus raphanistrum subsp. raphanistrum; assembly: GCA_019706035.1. NCBI lineage: Eukaryota > Viridiplantae > Streptophyta > Magnoliopsida > Brassicales > Brassicaceae > Raphanus > Raphanus raphanistrum. The sequence goes on along the minus strand of JACZFZ010000011.1, from coordinate 938,930 downwards.
ATCAGAGCTTGCTCTAAACCTAAGAAGCCGCCACCTAAAGTTTAATTTTTTTTTTCCGGCGTCTTCTTCTTCTTCTCCAAAATCTGCAATCAAAATGTCAGGAAGCTCTAACTCTCAAGCTTTTCACAATGAGATAATCATTGTCTCTACTACACCGACGCTGCTCAACGTCAACATGACCAATGTGACAAAGCTCACATCATCCAACTTTCTCATGTGGAACCGTCAAGTGCACGCCTTGCTTGATGGATATGACCTAGCCGGATACATTGACGGCTCGATGGAGATCCCACCTACGACGATCACGACGGACGAAGGCGTCGTTGCAAACCCTGCATTCTCGTTGTGGAAGCGCCAAGATAAACTCATATACAGTGGACTCTTGGGCGCCATCACCACGACCATTCAACCGATCCTCTCCTCGACGACTACATCGGCGGAGATCTGGACCACGCTCAACTCCACGTATGCTAAGCCTACAAGAGGCCACTTCAAGCAAATCCGACAACAGATCGATAACTGGACTAAGGGCAGCAAATCGATCAATGAGTACTTTCAGGGCTTCAGTACTCGATTCGATGAACTCGCGCTCCTTGGAAAGCCAATGGATCATGAAGATCAGATTGAGAAGATCCTTGCGGGTCTTCCTGATGAGTACAAGACACTGGTGGACCAAGTTGAGGGCCGCGACACAGCACCTTCTCTCGCTGAGCTCCATGAGAAGATGATCAATCAAGAGGCCAAACTTCAAGCGACCGCTCCTCCGGTCTCCACACCTCCGATCACAGCACACTATGCCAACTCCAGAGGTGGCTCCCATCATCACAACAAGTCCAGCAATGCCCGCCGTGGTGGCTATCGTGGAAATCAGACATGGCAACAACACCAGCAGTTCTCATCGCCTGCTCCTTCTGCGTCTCAGCAGAACACACCACGAGGCTACCAAGGACGTTGTCAACTTTGATATGTCTTCGGTCACAGTGCACGGCGTTGCACTCAACTCCCACAAGCCGGCGCACCAACTACACAGCAGAACCAGTACGCGCCAGCTGCTCATCCATGGCAACCGAGAGCTAACTTTGTCTCAACCTCGCCGTACAGTGTGAACCTGTGGCTTCTTGACAGTGGTGCCACACATCACCTAACCTCCGACCTCAACAACCTTGCGCTGCACCATCCCTATCATGGCGGTGAAGAGGTCGCAATAGCAGATGGGTCTACGATGCCGATCACACACACGAGTTCTTTGACTTTTCCTACATCGTCTAAACTCTTAAAATTTGATGATGTCTTATGTGTACCTAATGCAAACAAGAATCTGCTTTCGGTTCATCGTCTATGCAATGCTAATAAGGTCTCTGTTGAATTTTTCCCTGCTCACTTTCAGGTGAAGGATCTCAGCTCGGGGGCGCAGCTGCTCCACGGTCGCACGAAGGGTGATCTGTACGAGTGGCCAAAGCCTTCCCTTACCCCATCAGCCTACGCCTCATACCCTGATACAAAGCTCGTCTTGTGGCAAAAGGTTATCACCCGCAACAAGGGATTGATTACACGGAAACGTTCAGTCCGGTTATCAAACCCACGACAATCAGAATCGTACTTGGGCTCGCTGTGAGTAAATCCTGGCCAGTGCGACAAATTGATGTCAACACTGCCTTCCTCCAAGGTCATCTACAAGAAGAAGTTTATATATGCCAGCCACCAGGTTTTGTTGATGCAGACAATCCAACGAAAGTTTGTCGACTGCGGAAAGCACTTTATGGCTTAAAACAAGCACCAAGAGCCTGGTACTCTGAATTTCAGAAATTTCTTCTTGCTACCGGGTTCTACAACTCCATCTTTGATACGTCACTCTTCATACTCAGAGTAGGAAAAGATTTTGTGTACTTATTAGTATACGTTGATGATATCCTGGTCACTGGAACCTCTACGGCACTAATCCAGAAGGTTATCGACGCACTGGCTGCAAAGTTTTCTATCAAGGACATGGGTAACTTGAGTTACTTTCTGGGAATTGAAGCCATACGAACGGAACAGGGCATGCATCTGATGCAGCGGAAGTACGTGACAAACCTACTTACCAAGACAAACATGTTACACTCGAAACCTGTCTCCACACCGATGGCTTCCTCACCAAAGCTTGCACTCAAGACTGGCTCTCCTCTTCCAGACCCTCGAGAGTACAGACAAGTAGTTGGTAGCCTACAATACTTGTCCCTCACACGTCCTGATATCTCATACTCGGTCAACCGGCTATCACAGTTCATGCAGTCACCGACGACAGCTCACTGGCTTGCAGTGAAAAGAGTTTTGCGCTATCTTTCGGGCACACTGAGCCATGGGATATTTCTTCGCAAACAACGTGACTTTCCCCTCCATGCGTTCTCGGACGCGACTGGGCTGGTGACACAGACGACTTTGTCTCCACCAAAGGATACATCATCTACTTAGGCGCACAACCTGTCTCCTGGACATCACGCAAACAAAAAGGCGTCGCACGCTCGTCTACGGAAGCTGAGTATAGGGCAGTAGCAAACACGTCTGCGGAGCTTCGCTGCATCTGCTCACTCCTGACTGAACTGGGCGTCCAACTCGCCTCTCCACCAATAGTCTACTGTGACAACATTGGTGCGACGTACCTCTGTCAAAACCCCGTGTTTCACTCTCGCATGAAACACATAGCACTAGACTATCATTTTGTGTGTGGACATATACAGAATGGAATGCTCAGGGTCTCTCATGTCTCCACACACGATCAACTGGCTGATGGTTCACGAAACCACTTCCTCGGATTCCATTCTCGACTCTCTGCAGCAAGATTGGTGTGACAAGAATTCCTCCATCTTAAGGGGGCGTATAAGGGAATATAGATATATCAAAGGATCACTATGTAAATACCTTAGAATACATTAATACCCTAGTATCTACAATGTATAAATACTCTGCTATGTTGTTAATACAAATCATTTCAGCTCAATATCTTATAGTTTGAATCTGGACATGTTTGATCTTTCTTCCTTAATACAGCCATGGATTTATATGAAATAATGGCACAACGAATGTAGTGAAGGTTAACATGTCTTTCTATATGTTCATCTAGAGATCTCCGTTAATTTAAAGAAGATATAAAATTTAGGTTTTATTTGTTATGATGTTAGAATATGGAAGAGTTGTTAAAATATAGCCATGGACCTACAGGGAATGTATTGTAGATTAACATGTAATACAGCCAGATTGCTGTTTTTTTAATACCGATTCTTTAGTGACATAAAATATGCTTAACTATGAATTTCATCAACAAAAAACATGGATCACAATTCGTAAAAGATTAGAATCTGGTGTGGAAGAACACGAGAAATGTCAATTGACCATACGCTTATGAAATATAAATGTAATTGCATTATTGTTCGAATGACTTATACCAGTGCCATGGCACCTCTTTGTAATTACTATAGTTATATGTATATGAATTCCAAAACCGGTATTCAGGTGCGGGTTATCACAGGCCCGTATATTTATTTATATACGTACAATACACAACTGTCATAGATACAAATTGATAAATGTAATAAAGGAGTAACTGGCAATTTACATTGAAGGCTAATAAATCGTATGTCTTGTTTTTGGAAAGTAAAATCAATCAACGCTATGAACCAAAGTAAAAATGGTAGAGAATTATAAGCCTTGATTTTGCAAATGTATAAAAAAATTAATAAGACTATATGTTAACAATATTCGAATTACAAATCAAGGATTCTATTTATAGAATATGATTCAATAGTAGTATAATTACCGCTAATTTTAATCAAGTCGGATCGCTGACTACCCCTAGTTAAGCAAATCAACTGAAAAATATTAGGAGAACTAGATTTTGATCCGCCATTGAAAGGGTGGGTATTATTTTTATTTCTATGAAATATATTATTTGTTTGTAATAATTGAATATATTTATCTTAGTAAAATTTTATTTATAATAAGTTCGACATATAGAGTCTTTCTAGTAAACTATGTGTTTTTAGGCTTTGTTTTATTCTCTCTCTAATAAATATATTTATTTGGCTTGTTGTTAAAATAAATTATTTTAGAACACAAATGTATAATACTTTTATATTGATATTTTGTTTAAAAAATGTGACATATTTCTATATTAATTAATTTTTTACATTGTAATTTAATTTTTTATAAAAATAAACATATTTGTGTAGTTTGTTGTTGAAAAAATTATTTTGAATGCAAATGTACAGTACTTTTATATTGATTTTTTGTTATGTGCAGCCATTATTTTTTGTTCAAATATAAATAATTTTCAAATACTTTCATTATTTTAATATTTTTAGTTTTCTATACATCAGAACAAAATTCATACAAACCTGGGGGGATTCAATTTGAAACTCACACATAAATTTATATCCAAACATAGGCCTAATATCAAAACTAAAAAAATCTATACCCAAAAAAATTGACCAGTACCTAAATGGGTACCCAAATATTTATTTCTAACGGATTCCGTAAACAAATAAAAAAACATTTTATGTGTTTGACTAAATTAAGTGAAATATAAAATTTTATTCAGTAATATTTGTAAAATATTAATAATAATCAATATATGAATATCAATTTTTTTTCAATAAGTTTTGAATTGTAATTAATGAATTTAAATTGATTTGAAATGCAGTGGTAGAATCTGTAAATAAAAAAAAATACAAAAAAGAAGTACCTAAAAAGAAATATCAAAACCCAAAAAATATATACCCGAAAGAAACGACCGGTACCTAAATGGATACATAAATGTATATGCCTAACTGATTTTGTAAACAAATAGAAAATATTTTTATGTGTGTGGCTAAAGGAAGTTATATAGAAATTTTATATTTACTAATATTTTACAATATTAATAATGATCAATATATGAATATCAATTTGTTTATATAATTTTTGAAATTTTAATTAATTAATTTAAATTTATTTTAAATGCAATGGTAGAATCTATAAATAAAAAAACACAAAAAGGAAGTACTAAAAAGAAATTTCAAAACCCAAAAAATCTATACCCGAAAGAAACGACTTGTACCTAAATGAGTATCCGAATGTTTATGCCTAACTGATTTTGTAAAAAAATAAAAATATATATTTTTATGTGTTTGGCTAAAATAAGTGAAATATTTTTTTTAATAGTAATTTTACATATTAATAATGATCAATATATGGAGACATCATTTTTTTTAGATAAGTTTGGAATTATAATTAATTAATGTAAATTGATTTTAAATGTATTGATAAAATATGTAAGTAAAAAATGACATAAAGGAAATACCTAATTTTTAATAAATGCAATGACTAAATATGTAAATAAAAGGAAATAAATTAACTGCTATCCATGTTTCCAAACAATTCTCATTTAATATTGTTATCCATGTTTCCAAACAAACCTCCTTTTTAAACTGCAATTCATGTTTCCAAATACTCTGATTTTGTATTTCAACTTTAATAATATAGATATACTAGGTGGCCGACCCGCATAAAAATATAGTATAATATCGATTGAGTTCAAATCTGGGAGAAAGTGAAACAAGTGAGAGTTTTAATGCTGAGACATGATTTGTACAAATCTCCAGGATTAAGTAGGGGTGGACAATTCGTTACTTTTTCGATTCGGTTGGTTTGTTTAGTTCGATTTTAATATTTTTTTTTCAACTTCAGTAAACCATATTTAGTCTGGTTCGGTGTGGTTTATGTCCAGTTCAGTTTATATTCGGTTCAGTTTGTTTTTGGATCGCTATAATTAGGTTCTTTGTAGCTTAATTTTTTAAAAGAAAAATTATGTTTTAAAACATAAATTATGTACTCATAAACTATGTGAACTAAATTCAATATAAAACTGAAATAAAAACTAAAAAAGTCACAAAATGTATAAAAGAATAAAACAAATGAAAGTTAACTAAAGTAAAAAAAAATCAACATCATTAGTATGTTTTTAATAAAAGTTAACTATTAAAAAAACAAATGTAACAAAAATATACAAGAGACGGTGACGTATTAAAAGAAAATGTGATAAAAATCTCATAGGTAATCCCATAGAAACCTGCAAAGAAAATGTGATAAAAATTTTAAATATAATCCATAAGTAATATAAAATAAGAAGAACAAATCAGTTTTAAAAAAAAATTCCATAGAAACCTGCAAAAAATTGTCAAATTTTGTTAGCAATTGTACAATATAAAATAATTTAATAGATTTTTAAATTTTATTGAGACTTACCTTACTATTAAATTTGCATATCGCTATTGAAACAGACAGAAAAATGGTTTGTAGTCAACTACAACTGGTCTTTTGCCTGTGTTATTTATCTGTTAATAGAAAAAACAAACAAATGTAAGAATTTATAAATTTAAATTTTTATATCGAATAAAAATAGACTAATAAGTTAGTATTGACATCCCTTAGGTGTCTTCTTTATATATACTCTACCTTCCTTTTTTCTTGTGTTATTATGGGGGATATTTTCATAATAAATGATGTTTATAAATATATTTTCATAATAAATAATGAAACAGTTCAAATAAAGATACTAAAGTTATATTGTCATTAAATGTTTTACAATAAATATGATATAAACTCGTGCAATTAAATCATATTCAAAATAAGGTAATTTTTTAAAAATGAATTAATAAATTAGAAACACTAAGGTAAATTGCATTAAAACAATGTAATAAATATGATTACTTGCACAAGTAATCTGTGTTCAAAATAAGGTATGTTATTAATAAACTAAAAATATTAAGGTAAATTATCTTTAAACTATCATTGATTTATGAATCAACTTGCGCAAGTAATCATAAATAAAGGAAGTTATTTTACGTGAATTAACTAATTAGAAACATCAAGGTAAATTACATTTTTAAGATCCATAAATATATATATATAATAAAGATAATAGTTTTGGGCTTTTTTAAATCTCAAATCACCATTATATTTGTGGTTTTCTAAATAGATAATTGTTTTGGGCTTTTCTAACTCAAATCATCATTATCATATAAATTTGTGCAAATAATTGATAGCAAAATAAGGTAAGTTATTAATAAACGAATTAACTAATTAGGAAAATAAAGAACATACACATCTAATGCAATATCACATGTATATAGTTACCAATAAGTGACATCATAAAAGAACAAAACATTTACTTAATAGACTTATATTTTCACGAAAATTATACTTTTAAATTTGTCAATTAAATGTATATTTAAAAAAAAATACTTCCTAAAGAGTAAATTTCGTTTATAATTATATATAATTTGAAAAATTTAGAATATTTCAAATGTAAAGAATAATTACGAATTAATAATCATATTTTATAAAGACATTTTATCATTAAGTCTTATAGTTCCTGAAATATTTGTCATAAAAATTCTTGTAAATATATACATTTCTTGAGATATATAAAGTCTTATGGTTCTTGTAATATTTTTTCCCTTTAATAAGCCATGAAGCAATTTAAAGAAAGATATTATAAATTGACTGTCATAAATTTGTAATAATTAACGCACCATCTAAGACAAGTAATTTCTGGCAAAATAAGGTAATCATCATATCAACCTGCGCAATTAATTGATAACAAAATAAGTTAAGTTATTAATAAATGAATTAACTAATTAAAAGCTTTTACCAACAAGGTATATCTTTCTTAATACCATAATATGAGTATAAAATTAAAGAATAATAAATAGTTTTGATTTTGATATATTGTAAATCTATAGAATATATAATAATTATGTTTTATCACTTATATTTAATATAGAAGTTTGTATATAACCGATTTAATTTTAACATTAGTATTAGAAAGATATATTAGTGTGTAGTTTTTTCAATTATTGGGTTTAATTTAAATTTTAATAACTATATTACATTACTTAGCAGTAACCCTAACAAAATTACCTTGTTGTTTGATTAAAAAAATTTATTTTGTTCGATGGTGTTGAGATCGTTGTTGATTTGGTTTGAAGCTTGATAACTATGTCTTTTGATAATTCAGCTTACATTTAATTTTTGTTTTTCATATTACCACAAACATCAACGTGGAAACCATTACCATGGCACATGTTTTAACTTATAAGTGATCAATCATTTTTGGAATTTTTTTAATGAAAGATAAATGGTTTATTTAACAAACACTACCAATAGTAAACAAAACGCAAAAAAGTTTTACGAAACTCAACTTCCATTAACCTTCTTACAATACATTCTTATCTCTCCACTTATCATTTTCAATGGAAACAAAGCACTGATCATCCTCTTATGAACCCAATATGTTTTCAATGTTGAAAGAAATCAGTGATGCCTGTATTTAGCACATAATATCTATGTTGCCATCATTGACCTTGCAGCAAATGACCATCTCCATCATATTGATATATAATCTGAAACAAAAAAGAATTTTCAGTTTTAAAAAAACTATAAATAAAAAAAAAGTTGAAATATAATACAAAGAAAGACCAAATAGTTTGGGTTCTTCAGTCAACTATTCCCTTTTATCAAATTGATTCTTTTGAAATATGCAACAAAAATTTTACAGCATAAACAAAATCAATGGCTTCGTTTCAATTCAGAATGCCTCGTTTATATAGTACAATGGTAGACTTTACTAAAATATTTAGCTTTCACTATATAGGTGGAAAATAGTTTACACTAATGATTTAATTAACAAATCTTACCCTTTTAATTTAAATATTAAATTATGAGATTAGGAAATAAGATATTATGTCAGTAGAGAAAATACCATCCTACTATAAATATTTTAAAAATATAATATGATTATTCAATTTTGATGTACAGTAGAGAAAATACCATTCTAAGCGCACATTTTTTGCAGGATCGGAATGGTGAACTCTTAGAGGTCTGAAATATGAACACTTCCCTCAAATCATCTCTGAAAAAATAAAAAAAAAATTACAATCAGCAAACCAAAAAATTTATATATGTATATATAAGCTTATAATTCTAAACAATAATATAAATCTACTAATAAAAAAAAAAAAGTATTCACAGCACAAAAAGATGGTATTGAAATGATATAGCTGAGAGATTTATATTATTGAGAATATTTTACCAGATTGAGGAACAAAGTAGGTTGCTTTTGCAGAAGGTAGCCATCGATGTGTGCTCAAACAATTAGGTTGCTTTTGCTTTTAAGAAAATTATGTTACACATCAAACCATTATAAAGTACTTCAACCAAAGGCTAAAATCGAAAACGGATATTATCTTTCCATATTTAGGTTGATACGTTTGCAGTATATATTAATATTATGGTGTATTAGCCTTATTTGAGTGGTGCCTTCAAGTTTCATTGATTCGTTTGAGCAAGCTTTCCAAAACTATAAAATGAATGCCTTGCACATAAAGTATGTCATTATTAATGTACTATATTTTGCCTCTTCAAATATACTATATTAATAAGACCGTATTAATTATATGGATTCTGTTTTTGGTAATGTTTGGTCGATGATAAAAAATAAATAAAAAAGAAATTATCAAAAATTCAACCAATAAGATTAATTGGGGTATATTCAACTAAAGGTTTGAAGTGATTTGTATTAAAATAACAAATCCACTGTTATTCAAACGTGGATTTTAAAAAACACTTAAAAATCTAGTGTTATTGAACTTGATATTTTTTAAAACACTCTGAAATCCACTGTTATTGAACAAAATTTAAGTTAGAGATTTTAGAGTGCTTTAAGTGTTTCTAGAGTATTTGAGGGGTGTTTCCTTAGTTATAAAAATAAAAATACAAATCTCACTGTTTTAGATGAGATTTTAGAGTGTTTTAACAAAAATCGCACCAAATTCTCTAATTCTCCTGTAATCATCTAAAAACTCATTAAAAATTAAATTACTTCAAATTTCAGATTCAATGCACCCACCTAAGAGAATTAATCCTAGAGGCTCTCTATGAGTGCCACCTAAGCAGAAATTACTAAAGTGACTTCTCTTTTAATGTATAGGGGGATTACAGCTTCCAATATGAATCGCCTCCTTCTTATTTATATATGTATTAGTACAATTAGTCATAGTGAAAAGGACAAAAGCCCAATTTTCCTCTTAATAACTCAAAGATGCCATGCTTTGCACATGCTTCCTATATACGCTACATCTCGGTTGCATAGGGAGAATGTGGTAAATTCCTATTGTCGCAGACATACGATTACCTAATTAAAAACATTATTGCATGATTACCTAATTAACTTTCTTTTAATGGTTTTGTAGCTAAATAACTCTTTTTAATTGATTAAATGAAAGAAATTAATAAAAACAATTTAAACATTCATACCTGCAAAATTGCGGGCATCCACTTAGTTTCTTGATAAATTTGATCTTGCTATGGATCACAAAGAACATGCATAAATTTATAAATTTAAACCAAATAAGAGCACAAACAAAACTTTGTTCCTGAAGTTTTTAACACATTTAAGTAAAAAGAAAATAGACAACTGCTTAAGGAAGAGACCAAGTCACCAAGGTAAGAAGCAAAAATCAAAACTTAACACATATACTAAAAAAAGACAAATCTCTCGAACATCTTATCATTTGTGTGTAATCTTGTCCTTGCCATGAAACTTCCTTCCAGCATCTACGGATTCTCTGTAGACCAAAGAGAGAAAAACACACAGACACATCAGTTATAAACTGATCAAACAAAAACATATAACGAATATGAATGATCTGCAATATAGAAGACAATTTCGAAAATCTATTTTTTGCTTGGCATAGAGGTGAGAAAACTTAGGTTAGCTGTGGTTGTATATATATATATATAGCATTAAGTTTGTCGATGCTCCAGAACTGTCTCTCAAATATTTGCTTTGGAATATACAGTATTTGTTAAGGAAATCCCTAGAGTATTGGTCAAGTAAAATATTTTAAAATACAAATAGTTGGTGATGGTTTACTTATCTTTCAAATATATATGGTACTATAGGAATATAATATCGCAGGAAAAATCTTTTTTAATTAAATCTTAAATTAGTATAGTTAATACATACCCTTGATGCCCAAGTTAGTATATATAGTGTATTTTATTCATAATGACTTGCCTCATTTATTTGTGTGAATATAAGTTATCCCCTTATTAACTTTATTAACTTGCGCATTTTAAATAAGGTAACATAATTATTGCGCAAGTAATTTATTTATAATAAGAAAACTAATTGTTACATGTATTAACTAATATTCTTGTGCAAGTAATGTTAATAGGGGGATTAATTTATTTTTTCTTTTTCAATTAGTATTCAATGTTACTTTCCTTTTATAGGGGGATCGATCAATTAAAAAAATCTTTGAATTGATAAAATGACTTTATATATTCTTATATATCTATAAACTACATAAAATAATAAACCAAAATATTTATTTGAATTGATAAAATGACTTTATATATCATACTTTCGACAATTAGTTACCATAAATATTTATTAATAATATTATGTAAGTCATTTGGAAAATATTATATTTATTTGAATTGATAAAATGACTTTATATATCATATTTTCGACAATTAGTTACCATAAATAGTTATTAATAATATTATGTAAGTCATTTGGAAACTATTATATTTATTTGAATTGATAAAATGATTTTATATATCATACTTTCGACAATTAATTACCATAAATAGTTATTAACAATAGTATGTAAGTCATTTGGAAAATATTATATTTATTTGAATTGATAAAATTATTTTATATACCATACTTTCGACAATTAGTTACCATAAATAGTTATTAATAATATTATGTAAGTAATTTGGAAAGTGATGTTAATTGGTCATTAAATTATGTTTTTCCTTGCAATTAGTATTCAATGGTACTTTCCTATTATAGTGGGATCAATGAATTGAAGAAAATAAAAAAGAAAAGAAGAAAATCGAAAACCATCAACCAATGAAATTATAACAATTTTTCTGAGAAGCTCTGTATGAGCGACACGTGTCAGAAATCACTAAAGTGACTTCTCTTTTAATATATAGGAGGATATGACATATAACTTTCCATAACTATCTAAATCTTATTGAACGAAAAATATTAAAGGTCGTAAATTTAATATCACAGATTATGATTCTCAGAGATAATATAATCTAATTTGCTGTGATACGGTGTCGCGCAATAATGCATTTCAATCTTCCTAGCAACTATATGATAGTTATATTGGATTTTCTGATTAAAAAAATAAATGTCCAAGTGGTTTATATTCATATTTGAATAATATGAACATTGAACTGATGGCTGATGCTATTAACTTGTTATTGGTTTCATACGTAGAAAATAGTTACATCAATGTACGAACAAAAAAAAATTCAAAACACAAAATATATTATTTTTTTGAAATTTACATATGACCAATTTATTTGCAAGTCTACCAACTATGTAGTTATATATTGATTTTACTTTGCTTCATGGTGTTGTAAAGGAATGTTTTTGGGTTTGAAAATAAATTGAAGCTTTATGTTGTAGGTTATATTACGAATAAGACATAACAGATGTCATATCCAGTTTCATGTACATGTCCACCGAATGAGATAATAAAAGTTAGGTTTGGAATCCTATGAATGCCACCACATTATAGTTAATATAAAACTATGTTATATCTAATACAATAAAGTAGAAAAATCTGCTTTTTCCTGCGTCCACGTCGTCCAAGAGGGTGGAGGTTTTTTGCAACATGTGTCGAAACAACGTTGGATCGTCTGTCTCACGCGTTTTCCTCACTCCCCGCGTCCGCTGTGTTGATTACACCCGATCGCGATTTGTGGTGGTCTTTTTATATTATCTTGAGCCCACAGAAGCCCACGCGGTCGTGAACGCATCTTGAGTGGTCTAATTTTATTCTGTATCATTAAGCGAGATTTGTTTGTGACGTCTGTAATCCGGATGAGGGCTCAACCCTAATACCAATAAAGCCCCGTATCAAATTCGATTAGTAAATGACAAATTAGTTGGGCTTTTATTTTTTCAATTTGGCCCACAAATTATTAGTTTTCTTCTTTGTCGATTTGGAAACTGTAAAGGAGAACCAGGTGCTTCTTCGATCACACCGCCTCTGGACCATCCAATGCGAAACGTCTGCGGTAATCAATTATCTTCCATATTTTTTTTTGACAACAATTATCTTTCATATTAAACCAATCTTTTATGTCGCTTTCACCACACCTCCCACTCTCTCACATTAAATCGACCTCATCATTCTCCAAGTAACCGATCGAAGTTTCACTTATAAATTTGTTTGTTGCCTGCAATGAACATCCTCACCACTATGAGATCAGAAAGGACAACCTCTTTCAAGCACCAACTCCAACAATAGCGAAGTTGTACACCTTCTAGCGTCCTTGGCCGATGATTCTCAGAAGAAAAATCAGATTTAGGTTTCTAACATTAAGAACCATTAAGAAAAATATCGCCAAGGTACACACTTTTTGGCTATGGAACTCATTCTGAGCTTTGATGTTTTTGGACTCTATGATCTGTTTCTGTTAGAGGATGTGATTGTGTGTAAAAACTGTGTTACTCTTATTCCTCAAAAAGGCTCAATTTTTGTTTGGAAATCTTTGTACTTTAGTTGTGTCATCCCAAAGATTGTCGCTTTGGTTCGTGTAATTATTACTTAAGTTCTACGTTCTGCAATTGGGTATTGTCATTAATTGATACCTTGGTTTTCTTTCTGAGGTATATGCAGCAGTACAATGATGTTGAACTGTCTGCCCTTGGGATGGGTACACATGATCTTAATCGCTCTCTCTCCTATACTTTCTTCTGTGTATTGAAATGGTAATAGCCTTTCTACTAATTTGCTCTTCAATATGAAAACGTGCAGCTATTGTAAATGTTGTTACTATTAATGCAGAAATACTGAATAACAATGGGTTTTCTATTAAGAAGAGTAACTATCTCTATAGGGTCTGAATATAAGATAGAATAAATTGGACGTTTTGGAAACTAAGTTATGTTTGGTTGAAAATGAGTTGTTCCTGTTATAGAGATCATGGCTTTAACGTTGGATATTAAGGATGACTTAAGGGATCACCATGTGCCGAAAGCTAAGGTGGTCATGGATATTATTCTTGATTTTATCAGTTTTAACTTTCTTTGTTTTGATCTTACAGATTGTATTTGACAATAGAACCTGAATCAGCCTGCTGAATCAACACAGTCAAAAGAACCTGTTTCATTTTTCTTGTGGAGTTCGCAAGTGTCATGCAAAAACATCTTCAGATAAAGAAGCATTGATAAAAAAAAAAGAAGATGGAATCTTTTCGGTTCGGCATCGGTTAAACCATATGTACCGATCTATAGTTATTTCTAAACCCGAAAATTGAGTATGGGAACTAAGGGAGCTCTGCTGTGTATATTTTTGTTTGACTCGAGTGTAACTTTAATGATCGAAGTATTGTTACTCTGAGTAAATTTGATTCATACCAATATACCATATCGACAAATGTTTTTCCTTGAGTTTCATCTTCTAATCATGTTGATTACTTTTTACTAATTTGTTTCTCTCTCAAAAACTCAAACAAAAGTTCTTCTCTTGGTTAGATATTCTTAATCAATTTTCCTTTCATTACGGTCTCAACTGTTTAACTTTGCAATTGGTTAGTTTTGTTTGATTTATATTGTTTTTGTGGAAATACACATGAAATACTTTATAATATATTTTAATTCAAACATTTGTACCAAAATTTTCTTTTAGAATGTACATTTTATTAGGAAACACACACACACGAGAATGTATTAAATCATAAATTGAAAGGATTTTATCTTTACTGAATTTTTCAATGATCTTTTGAAGATTTAAGAATTACTATGTCTTAAATTAAAGTACACTATAATACACCAAAAACACTTTAAATGAAGTGAAGTCGTAAAATACTCAACTTAAAAATATTTCAAAACAGTAAATTTTAAATTAGTTTATCAAATAACAAGTTCAGTAAAACTTAATTTAAAAAAAAAATCAAAGAAGTTATGAGAATTGATTTTCCCTTCAGATTAAATAACTACTAGCCTCTAATTCAATAAACCCTTTAAGAATGAAATTACTATTATAAATAATATATTATAAAATTAGATATAAAGTTTTGTTTGAATATTACTAAAGACAATGAAATATATTTTTAAAAGGTTTTTTTAAAACTACATAATTTTAAAATGTTTATAATATAAAATTATTGAATAATTAAATCGGAAAAGAACAAAAAAATGCAAAAAATGTTCTCATAATATAAATAATAGATCTAAGATAGTTATTTCCAAATAGATGTGTTAAATTTTAGAAAACTTTGTTATGACCTTTCACAAAAAAAAAACTCTAATCACAAACCTAATATTGATATGAAAAATATATTTATTTGCATAATCTGAATGAGTAACACAATATAAAATGATCTAGCAAAACTAGATAATCTAAAATAAAATAAACATATCAACACATCTACATTTCCAAAGTAAAAATAATCTATTCAACAATACTATTATGAAATTTACTTCACCACCATAAAATTAAAATGTAACATCAAACTGTTCCAATCGTAAACGCTAATAGATATAAAAACAGAAATCAAAGAAATAATAATCCATGTTCATATATAATTTAAACTTTCAAGTAAAATGTGAATGTTATAAAATATATTTAACGAAGATAAAATTTCTGCGCGAAGCGCGGACCAACCACTAGTAGAGTCATAAAAATGGTAAAGAATAATAAGGAGATAGTAGCATTATTTGTAATTAGCTTAGAGGGGAGTGGGTGTTTTCAAAACGAGTCTGAGAAGCTCTATCTGTGTGACACGTAACCATGTAAATAAACTACCATTTTAAGGTTACTCTAATATTTTGCTTCCCTTTTAATAATAAGGGGATAAACTTTTAATCATACATCGCAATGAACAAATAAATTCTCTTTCGAATTGTTTAGAAAATAAAACCCCAATAGTTTATATTAATTAGCCCAATTCATATTTAATAATCTGTTTTTTTTTTTAAATTTCACATGCTTAGTTTTAAATCATATAGATTACTAATATAGAAATAATATTACACTTGATATGATTTACTTACTATAGTAAAACCTCTATAAATTAATAATGTTGGGACTTTGAAATTTTATTAATTTATAAGGATATTAATTTACAAAAGTTTCCTTATTTTTAAGATATATTTAATTCTACAATATATTTAGTTTGTGTATATACATTGATTGTTATTTTTATGAAATTTGACATTTATATTAATTTTATTATATTATATGGTGTATAAAATATATATTGCATAGAACTTAACTGTGGGTTTAGATATAATATTATTAAATCTCATCAAAATATATTAAGTGTTAAGAAATAAAAAGATAATTATATTTTAAATATTAAACAAACAATATAATAATAGAGTTTTACTTATATAAAAAATATATACATACAAATTATTAATTTATAATTTTAGTGGGACCATAGATTTACATAAAATTTTATAAATAATTATTACCTTATTATTTTATCGATTTGTGTCAAACTCTCAACCAGCCCAAATTGGGACCAACAAATTTTATTAATTTATAGAGTATTAATTTATAGAGGTTTCACTGTAGCTTTGCTAAAAATATTCAAACTTATTTATAAAAAAATAACATTATTTCCATTTTTAAATTTTTATTATACAATTGACAGTTACAGATGAATAACCATATTGACTTCATTGATTTTTAAATATACTACTAATGTGTCAAAATTTAAATATAATTTTTATATATAGTATATCATAGTGTAACAACATATAATTCTATAAAAAAAAACTTAAAATCAATACTTCCACAGTCGTGCCGGTCCAGCTCTAGTTTAAATTAATAATAAAACAACTATAAATTTGATTTTTTTACAATAACAAAATCTTACTTAACAATTTTGTTTTTTTATAAAATAACATATAAATTAATTTTAATTAGCAATATAATATTGTTATAAATCAATTTTAACTAATATTTTATTACAAAATAAGAAAATAAAAAGTTATAATATTTTTTTTATAAATTCTATAATTATACTCGGTATTATATAAAAATAGAAGTGTTATATGAATTAAATATGAAAAAGTTATATTAAATATGTAAATTAACAAAGAAAATTTGTAAATTGTTTTATTTAAATGAATTATCACTCATCATTAAAATTAGTTAAAATTCAAAAACTGTATAATATTTTATACAAAAAAAATTATTAACATAGGTTTAACTTTTATACCTACCACTATATATATAATTTTTTTGAAACTCTCAACAATATACTGTTTAAAATGTTATATACAAAGTGTAATAGTATATATAACCTTTAGCTCATATACTATTTTAAAATGTATTTTAAGAAAACTATGAAATTTTGTAATTCATTAAAAATATTAATGACAAACCAAATATTTATATATTTTATTTTAATTATAAAAAAATCTATTAAGAAAACTTTCCAAAATATTACCATCAATTCAAATATTTTTCTATATAATAATGTAAATGTAGTAACAAAAAAAAATCAAAATCCATGTAATCTTTCAAACTCCAAAATTGTAGTGTAATTTTCTGAAGTTTTCTTGACAAAATATAAAATTTTGAAAATAAATATTCAAACTCAAAATGATCATATTTAAAATTTTACAAAAAAATAAAACCATAGATAATAAAAAAATAACTCTTTGAAATGATCACGAAAAAACATACTATATATATGTTGTAAAAAATAAAGTAATCTAATAATTTGAAATCTGAACTAAAAATAAAAAGGAAACTTGATATCATAATATCCAAAAATATCCTATATCAATAAAATTTATTAAAATAATATGATATATGGTACTACTTAAAATAATAGGGCTATACTATTTAAACAAAACAATGTTTTTTATAAATCCGTAAAATACTAAAATAATATATGTTAAAGTATATTTTGTAAAACACAACATGTAAATATAAATTATCTTAAACATATTTTCTATAATATAAATAAATAAATTTAAAAATGTATAATAGCAATTAGAAAGAGCTAAATCAGCCGTATTGCAACTAAAGTATAAATTATAAAAAGGCATATTTTGAATGAGATTATCTATTTGATTATTTCAAATTGTCATATATTGTATCCGACTTGAAAAATATTAGTAAGTAATAAAAATTAATAACAAAATAAAATATATTAAATAAATCATTATATAATAATAATGTTAAATAAGAAATATAAACAATAATATTATAGAGTTACATAATATATAATACTGAAATAAAAACTATATATTTAAAATATTTATAACAATATTGAAAACTTTCATAAAATAAAAAATATCCGCACGGACGTGCGGATTAAAATCTATTAAACCACTAAATTCGGTTAAAAATGTGGTTAAAGGTAAAAAGTAGTAAGATGATCGTGTTACACTTACAGGCCGGAACAGTGTTAGTGGTATGGTATTATTACATCTTACTTTGTAATTATATTCTCGCATTTTAATTTTTGTTATATTCGCACATCTTACTTAATCTCAATAGTGACTATTAAATTTAATATATATTAATTAATTATTGGAAAATATTTGCTTTTCTTTTTCTTTAAATGCTAAAAACTCCTTCTAATACTACCATAGAAAGTGAATATATCTTTAAAATATATTCATTATCTCGTAGAAATATAAGATTGAAATAATAATTTAGAAAATAAATATTTTTATAGTGTTTGATTATGCTTCAAATCATTGGTATTAATAGTGCTGTGACTAACAAAGTTAGCATTTTAATTTTTAGCAGCCGTAGTACACGTTGCGTATGTCTTTTATTTTAACAAGGTGTACTATATAATATACAGTATAACCTCTTTAAATTAATACTCGATAAATTAATATATATTAAAAATCTCTATAAATTAATATAATTTTATAGTCCTAAATTGATTTTTTGGTTCAATTAGTATATCGGTAAATTAATAATCTCTATAAATTAATAAAAATTATAGTTTTAGTATAATCCCAACATTATTAATTTATAGAGAATTCACTGTATATGTCAAGACAACAATGAACAACGAACACCAAACAAAAAAGCACAAAAAATGTTTTCTTACATACTACAATAACAATCGTTTATCTGCTTGATTTTTCTTCTTTCCCAACTTTTATATTGAGAAAAATTATATATATATATATATAACCATCTTATTTTTATTCATTTTTGTTAGAAGACATTTCAAATTATAAATCTCAGTGTGTTGTATTTATACTTTCCATTGTTATCTTTCAGTCTTCGTTATTAAAATCACTTTTGTTTTCTTTTTCAGAGATAGCTCCAAACATAGGTGAACGTGTCTCACTGGTTTTGATTATTTTTTAAAATCAATACTTTTTTGTTTCCCTTTTCTAAATAAATAATTATATATATTATTCAAAACATCATGCAATCAAATCTGGTTACAGACCCGTTTCGAAAAAAATATCTGAATTCAAACTACTACAAAATTATAGAAGTCCCTTGGTCCAATTGTTTGACTAAGGATTCATTAATACTTATACACCCGGAGGTGCGGGGTCCAAAATCCTAGAATACCAAATTATGCAGATTATGGAGAAACGGGTTACAGGAGATCTTCAGCTTGGTGCATGACGTACCATCGAACATGGATCTCATAGGACGGCTCGGAGAGATGCAGTCAGGCGTGTATTCTCACAAGATAGTAGAATTGTCGGCTGTACAATTGTCTTTGTAATATTCTCATCGTTGTAATAGCATAATTAATCGAAAATAATCAATCCGGACGTTTAGAAAAGAACTACTACAAATTAGATTCTCCCCCTCCATTAAACATGCCACATTCTGCTAGTCTATTTTTCAAAATTCTTTGGAACCGGTTACCGTTTTTAACATTGATTATTAATCACGGAAAGGTAAGGTTTTCTTTGTTACCTCGGATGCCCGAAATTCTCAAGTAGTTTTTAGAATAACTAGTTTCCGATGAACCCCATAAAGCTTGCAATTGTCATTGTCTATGTAGTACAAGACGAACAATAGAATGAAATTCATTATATTTACCACAAAGCCTTGCAAGTGCCACCAAAACCGGTTCTGTAGTAAATGCCACACAACGTATAAACACCACTCTAAACGAGCAAGCACTCGCTACTGCTGCCACTAGACCACTAACCTAAAACAATCGGGCTGAAATGGAAGTACTCACCGAAACATAAGTTTCATAACCTGCAAATAAGAAAAGAAACCGTCCGTGAGGTCACCAAACGCGACATCGAACTTCCGCGCACCGGAATGACAATGTTTTAAGAAGGGTCCCCAAAACCAGAAACAAGCCGAACATGTACCAGTCTACTCTGCACTCCAAGAGATCCTCATTGGAGACCGAAAAACTACCAGAAACAGGCTAGAAACAGCTTCGACCGCAAGGTCAAAACAACTCACAGAAGGTAAAATAGAGTCAGAGATGGTTGAAACAAGGGAAGAGAAGCCGCAAGAAAAAGTGGAGCACAGCCATAGAGGACAGGTGCCAGACTTCTAACCGCAGCTACACACACAAACCTACATACGTGAGACCACCACACAACAACCACACCCTTATGCACGCACATGTAAAAAACTGTGACCATCTTCCATGAGCATGAGACAAGCCCCTTTGACCAATCAACAAGACCACAAGACAAAATGAAAGGGGGCTATGTACTCCTCTCCACAACGAAGATAGCTCTTCGAACAACAAAGCGGATGGTCACGTACGTTGAAAGAGTACACCGCATCTCCACACGCTGCCAAGAAGATAGTTCTGACGGTCTCTGGAAAATAAAATTGAGAATCAAATACTAAAAGATGACTACGCTTGACCCCTATCCTCACTGCGTCACAGGAACTCCAGATTAAAGCCTTACCATCCACGGATCCAACCTCTCCGGAGCAGATTATAGACGCCGCGATTGATAAAATTTCCAGAATACCAAGTATCTCAACGGATCGGAGAAAGAGGGAATAAACGGAGCAAAATACAATGAGAAAAGGGAGATGGAGGAGTCTCTGGTGGTCATGTATCCAATTGACAACCGTCGAAGCAGATCGGAGAAGATGAAGATGGAGAGAAACTAGAGGGTTTTGTTTTTAGTAAGTTAATTTATGACTACAACAAACAAATAGAAAATCAAAAGCTACCAAATTCATGTAGAAAGTGATTATTGGATGGAAACCGACGATCAATAGTTCAGATAATACCCAAAGCCATGCATAAAATTAAACTAGATTCTAACCCGCGTTAAAACGCGGAACTAATTTTTTATAAAAGAGTATTATAAGTGTTTTTCGAAATTTATTAAACTTGGTTTTAATATAGTATGTGTGTATTGTATTGTAGTTTGGATACTTATTTGTTTTTTTAGTAAATCATATCTGTTTTTATATAAATTTTATTGCATTGATAATCAAATTATAGATGCAAAGAGTATAAAATATATTGATGTTCTTCGTATGATGGTGATGTTTGCAAGATAAGAATCAACCAAATTAGAAGAAAAGAGTATGAAAGGCGTCAAGTATCATTAATTTATACGACAAAGAGGTTCAATAAAATTCATTGTATAGATAATCTAATTGTATGTTACAGTCGGTGTAGATTTAAATTAATCTGTGTCAATATATTGGTTTACTTATAATAGATTAGATGTTGGTTTAATTGAAGTTAGACGGTTTAATTTGTAATAGAAGGATGTTATATAATTAGATTAGATAGTAACATAACATTAAATGGTCCATAAATTAAGTAACTTTCTAACAAATTTGAAAGAGTCTAAAATTTAATAACAATTTTTATGATTGATAAATTTAAGATTCTATTTTAATAAAGTAGATAAGGAGAATAAGATCAAGAAATCAAAGAAATTTAGTGGAAGATATAAAAAAATGGCAAAGAAAGTGCCTTATATCACCGATTTGAAATAGTTACTAGATTCTATTGTCCTTTAAGCTTTGTAAAATATGTATTGATAAAAGGCTGAAAGCGTATGTGTATATAATGTATAGGTTAACCAAACATATATAGATTTGGATAAGTATTTTACTTAACTAAATCAATAACACAAATATATTATGGATATGCATATTATATCATGGAATATTAGACTAAAATTATCTTTGAGTAATTTATAATTTTTCGTAAATAAATACAGTTTTTTTAGTCCGTACTTCAAATATTAAGTTATACTGATAATTTATCGTTAGTTAATATTTATTTGAATATTCATAATAGATATGATTTAGTTTTACTAAATATATATGTAAGATATCAATTATATATATATGGTGTGTATGTCACACGTGTATATCTTAATAGATTCACTAAATAAATATGCATATTTGTAAATATGAAAGTAAGTTTAACAATACTAAAATATAATACTCAATGATTAATGATATTTAAAAAAAAACAATAAATAGTTGTAGATTTTTGTAGATATGCACATGAGAATCAGTTATTATATATACTAGACGCGATGTCCGCGCTACGCGCGGAAATTTTTTATTGTTTAATTGTTTTATGATGGAAAATTGTTAAAAAATATATATTTTATTTGTTCAGTTTAACTAATTTTTGTTGGAAGCGTTAAAGAAATACTAATTTTGCATGGAATAGTTTTTTGTATCCTTAATAAATTTGAATTTGTTGGGTGGAAATGAGAAAACAAAATAAAATGATGGATACAATATGTGTGTTATAATATATAATCTTTGAATTAAATTCGAAGAAAATTTCCAATAATTTAATATCGCAAAGGTTCAATTATTTGATTTCTTTTTAAGATTCAAGTAAGACAATGAGGAAAACAAATTAAAGTAAAGTCTATGGAGCGTATAACAATATGAACGGTTTCCATGTATTATCTTAATTGAACGGTTTGAGTAATGGAGCGTATAACCAAATTATATAATTTTCGTTTGAGGTTTTCCATCTAATTAGTAGGTGAGACGAAATAAGTTATTTTGATGCGATGTTTGAAAATGAACCACAACTTTGTAACGGTTAAAATTTGCTCACAAAAGTAAATGAGTTTAATTTTGTAACGGTTTGAAGTTTCGGAAAATTATAATGATTTAATGGTGCAAACAATTATGAACAACACACAATTTATACAATGTTCAAAAGACATTAGAAGTTATAACGAAAAGATACTTATGCAGTTACAGTAAGCTATACCAAATATTTAATTTTCATGATAGATAAAGTTGTACTTCGCGCAGAAATTTTACTATTTTATTTATCATTTATTTATTTGTTTCTTTTTATGCACCTTTATCAACTTTTTCGATTAAAATTGTTTGATGTTATGATATTCAGCTTTTTATTGTTAAGGTTAACCAACTTTCATAGTTGAAAAAGTTTAAGAGAAGATATTTTCATTTTAGTGGTTTAGATCTTTTGATCTGTTTGTTTTATTTTAGGCCATAGTTGAGATAATTTTATTTATACTCTTATTGTGCTTCTCCGATTATTTAATATTGTTGTGCTTGTTTGTACATATTATTATTAGTATTGGATTTGTGCTTGAAGAGATTTTAGAATTCAAGAAATAAATTTTTGTTTTTACATATTTATTTGGATAAAATTACTTTAAATCTTTTGTTTATTGAAACAATATTTCATTTTTTTATAAAAAATCCTTATTTATTTATTTCTTTGTTACATTTTTAATTTTGTGTTTTTCGATTGTTTTTGAAATATTTATTTTGGTTATTTATTATTTTTGTAATGTTATTTTATCAATTTCGTTTTAATTTAGATGGTGTGAGTTTAGTGGCCAGAATCCAACTTATTTATATTTTATTTATTTATTATCTTTTATTTCATTATTGTTTTCCTTATCTAATTCTAATTTTTAAAGTATGAGCAATCCTGACCAATGAAAGATTAAATTTCCATATATTCAATTTTCTTTATCTTGTTAAATTTGCGAAATCTGAAAAAGCAACATCATAAATAGATTTTTTTTTCTCCTCTGAAATTTTCTATGTATTCATAAAATGTATGTATTATTAAATTATATGTGTACTTTAACTATCAGAGAAATTATCATTTTACCACAAATTTGATATAACTTTTCAATTTTTTTTTGTCAGCATAAACTGGTGTTGAAAGATTTATTTTTAAATGATCATTTTCATAAAAACCGTAAACTAGTGTTGAAAGAAATTATACTAATCATTTTAAATCATTTATAAATGTTTAATAATCGTTTATAATAGTTTATAAACCTTATCACTCCTCTTCAAATACAAAACCCCAAACAATAATTACTAAATCATAAACTCAAATGTTAGGATATATTTGATTGATGATTTGTTTTTGGAAAATAGTAGCCAATTTATGGTATTCAAACAGTTTTTAATTATTATTTTGTTATTAAGTTTTTTCATCTTTTTCGCAAAAAAATTTTTAACCTTGGTCAAGTTATTTTATGTATTTTAACTGAATTTTAGTTTTACTAAATTTTATATTTTTTATTTTTCTTCTCAAAATTATTATTAAATATTCTATTATATATTAGTTTTTGGTTTTGTTTCCCATCATTTTATGGTTATTTTTTCTAAATTTTATTTTTATTACAAAATATATCTTCATGAAATTCACCTTGTTTTTATTTCCAAGTTTGATGAAATGTGAAATTATTTAAATTTTACTTATTTGTTTTTCGAAGTTCTCAGATTTTAGATATATTATGTATAAAACTAAATTATTATTTACTAAGAGAATGATGTACTGTTGGATTGAAAATAAATTATCTATTTAAATGAATTATTAATTATTAAATGTTTTTATAGATTTGATCATAAAAATGAAAAATGGAAGACAAGTCATTTTTTTTTTAAATTACTTACTTGGTGGCGCGACTAAGATATAGTAACAATAGAAGACTAAGATATAGTTACAATAGAAGACTAAGATATAGTTACCGTAGAAATCAGAAACAAAAACATAAATCTGTCTACCGCATTAATGGGACAATGCTGGGATCTTAGTTATGACGTGGAAGTTTGACACCCTTTCTCTGCCGCTTTTGAAAACTATGCGTCTCTTGTCTTTTCCAGATGCAGTGTCATCATTGGTTTGTAAGGTTGGTTGATTCATCCTTTTAAATGTTATCATCAATAACACAGAAGACCCTGACTATCTTGCTAGTTAACTTGAAATTAAAATCAGTGCGCTTGCCTTGAAGTTGCATAGACGTCCAACAATGTCTTGGAAACACTGTGGTGTTCTTATGGCTGCTTCTTCATTGGGAGCACACTCAGGAGACTTATCGATATCTAGTGTTACACTTATTGATTATAAGTATCTCTCTGACCTCGTTCAAGACAAATGGCGCTTGTCTACCAACCGGTTTCATTGCAGCTTTGTAGAAGATGACAAAGGTTGCCTCATCACCACCGTCATCAGTCATCACCACCGTCATCAGATACATTAACCTCAAACCAATAACTATATATATATAGCATACGATGAGTCACATGACTTGCGAATAATATATATATAGACATACATAAAACATAAGGGGAGCTGTAGATTCATTGATGATTCTAACAGAACTGTTTGAAAACACTTACGCGGAGGAGCTTTTGATAGCTGGTGTGGCATCTCCATCTGATCCAAACCTAGCTCGAACATGGCTAAATATGAAACGTGTTTATATAGAATAATTTCGAGAGCGGTGGACGATGACATGGTTTGGCATTCATATTGTACTACTTATAACTGGAGTGGCGATGGAGAAACATGCTGACCAAAACTAATGAATGGTGGCAGAGTATGAAGCATATATTGTAGACACTCTGAAGATTTTTTTTGGTGAGAACGGAAGGTTTATTCACGATTACCTTGATAGATATTTTTCTGTCATACTGACGTAGGAATCAAAGAAGAGTCGTGGGGAATCTGTGGAGCTAAGGGTTACAACACCTGAAAGTATAGATGGAAATGGTATGGTTAATGATACACATCCGTAGAGAAGTCTTTAATGTGTAATTTTCAAGTCTATATAAATAACTGAAATTACTATATGAAACATAAAGATGGAAAGAGACGTACCTTCAAGTAGTTTTGAATTTAGAGTGGTTAGCAAGAATATTGATGGTTTTGTCTCGACGCTTGCTCCTAAAGTATTCACTATCTGACTAATAGGACTCGACGCAATGTTTATAGCTTCAACTCTGTCCATGAAAGCAACCTTCAGGAAGAAACATATATTGTTTGAATCCCCAAAAAGAACCCATAAGCTTTTCCCTTGTGGAAGGGGAAGTAAGCCGAATGAAGAATAGCGCCTAATGTTCCACTGAGACGTTTCAGAGTGGTCAAAGCTTGAACTGCCGTAAAGTTGCTTTCTTGAAAACTCCTTCACCTTCTGTTTTGCAAGTGACTTCTACTTTCAGAGAGGTATGATTCTTATACCTACTTGATGTCTACAACATCGCTCTCCGTCAAACCAGCAACCTCCATGAGTGGTTAAGAATGTTCTTTCAAGTACATGTCTTGAAACTCTCAGAATGATCTAACCTGCAATGTTATCCTTTTAGCCATAGATTTATTTAAATAAGGAAGTTGTAAGAAGGGAGCACTAAGAGCAACATAAAGAACAACATTAATATAACTGAAAGTTTCTTAAACGTTTTGGGCAAAAGTATACTTGCAGAAAAATTTTAATACCTGAACAATTCACTGAGAGAGCTCTATTACTCAAAGTTGAGGATTTAACCATCCATGGCCTAGCTCATAGTGGGACTAACCACCATTTGCAATAAAGCACAATATCATAAATTTTCTATATTTAAGCAGAAAGCCGAAAACCTTTAGAATCTTATGTAAACGGACTGATATAGAGTTTGATGGCCTCATCAACAGTGGACTGAATCTATAACAATAAAATCTTCAAGAAGACGAAGTGCAAACTCTAGCGCGCACACACGCTTAAAATAATTTTGCAGAGTCTGAGATAAAATAGCTTACTCATGAGATAACTTGAAGCACTGAATCGTTCTTCAATCTCGTTATATTAACGGATTCTCCAAGAATAATTTGTGACCTTTGTATTTTTTTAAAAAGAACATCTATCCTGTTACGAAAACTGCTCCACGAACGCTTCAGGGGATGTACTAAGCAACGGAGAAGACTCTTAAGAAGTTTCAGAATCCATGATCAAGCTTCCGTGTACCTGATTAGCCAGCGATGATTTCACAGAAATTTTGATTTTCAATCAAACCCATTTTTTGATGAGATACAAGAAGATGACGTGGCCTTAGATCAAAATAACGGTTTCAAACATTTATTTTTATTTAATATTTTGTTTAGTGGAAGGGTGTGTAGTAGATGTGTTAGTTGTGCATGTTCACGTAGTAGTTAGTTTATTTCTAGTCTTGTATTTAAGCATGAATTGGGAAGTTAATGAAGATGAAGAGAAAATTGTGGTAACTTGTTTTGTTCATTTAGTTTGTTCTTTTACAAACTCTCTTAGCTTTGAGGAGGGGCCTTAATTGGCATCAAAGCAAACTTGTGTTCTAAGATATCAAAGGGGTGATTGAGTTTACTCCTAACAATTGGTATCAGAGCACGTTCTATCCTGCGAATTCATTTCACCGATTTGATCCGGACCACTTCATCGTGGTATCAAGTCAAAACACTCCACAAAAAAAAAAAAAAAAAAAAAGTTACGTAATGGATGTAGGGGAAAACATTGGCAATCTAAAAGAAGAGATGGCCGATATGAAGCTGGATCTAACAAAGGGGGTGGCCAAGATGACGTTGGATCTAAAAGAGGAGATGACCAAGATGAGGCTAGATATGGGAGATCAATTCCAACACCTTATCGCCTCCATCAGCCGGCTCAAAGAAAGATTTAAGAGTTTCCGACAAGGGTTAGACACATGTCGACGTGATCACAACTTCGATAAGACAAAATCAAAGAGTCAAAAAACTCTTGGGAATCAAAGCGTCATGAAGACAACAAAGAAAAGTGAGCCTACAACCGGACTGGTTAAGAAGCCTCAACATTACTATCCCGAAGTCGTTATTGTTCTCAAGACGACGAGAAGAAATAAGCCTAGCACTAGAGGAGACGGTAAGTCTTTTCGTTTATGTTCCAGAACGACTCCTATCCATGATGATATCCTTACCTTTCAAAAGTGTAAGGGGTTGGTAATACGAAAGTCTTCCTTTCAACGTCTTGTTCATGAGCGTGGTGGAGATATTGTTCTGCATGAAACACAAATGAAAGGACAAGAATTGCCAGTAGATGAGAGGACTTGGCAGATCATGAATCGGTTTCAACACTGTTCTCCATTGTTGAACCTTGAGGACAAGGTTCATTTCGAGGGCGGTAGTATTGATGAGATACAAGAAGATGACGTGGCCTTAGATCAAAATAACGGTTTCAAACATTTATTTTTATTTAATATTTTGTTTAGTGGAAGGGTGTGTAGTAGATGTGTTAGTTGTGCATGTTCACGTAGTAGTTAGTTTATTTCTAGTCTTGTATTTAAGCATGAATTGGGAAGTTAATGAAGATGAAGAGAAAATTGTGGTAACTTGTTTTGTTCATTTAGTTTGTTCTTTTACAAACTCTCTTAGCTTTGAGGAGGGGCCTTAATTGGCATCAAAGCAAACTTGTGTTCTAAGATATCAAAGGGGTGATTGAGTTTACTCCTAACATTTTTCATAACAGAGAAAAAACCCAAGATGCTTTTGATCAGATAATCAGAGGAGAGGAAAAAAGCTTACCTTTGTAGTTATGTTTGGTGATGGAGTTTTACGGAAGCAGACACTGATGGAGCTAAAGAGAAATAGGTTTACAGATTGATGTGTAATAATGATTGACCTCTGGGATTTGGTCGAACTGAGGCTGTTCATGTTCATCGCAGGGACGTGAATTTACGGAGCTTTGAACGGTTACGTTGGTGGATAATGTAAACATGCCGAAATAAATCGAAGCCCACAAACATAATAACTCGTGTCTGACGTGGACAATTTATAGAATGTGATTGGCTGATTTTTAAGAGTGACGTGGATAGTCTCATGGAGCTTGATATTTGCCTTTTAGTAGTGTTATTACTAGGTAGGACCTGCGCCTTGCGCAGAGTGAGATTGGTTTCTAAAATTTTAATTTAATTTTAACATATGTTCTAAATTTATAAACATAGTTTATGGATCGGTTATGTAATAACATTCTCTAACATATTTTTGTTCATAATTATTAACTACAGATGATAGACATTTATTTTTAACTACGGATTATAGACATATATTTTTAATTTTCATCTATCTCTTCGTTCGAAAGGTATGTAGCGACCTTTTGTATACATTACACTACTTGAGTGATTTTTGTTCGTTAATGAAATAATAAACCAAACTTTCATTCCGGTTTGGTCTTCTGACCAGTGTCTTTGTTCCATTTAATTTTGGTTTGTGTAGATCTATCTGAGGGAGCTTTGAACAAATCAGTAACAAAAAATCAAATACAAATCCCAAGACAATCTGAAGCACTGACTGAAATCAATCAAATCTTTGATAGGTAACATTAGGTTACGTGTATTTTTGTATTGAAAATAGTTAAACTATAGATAGACTACCATCGAAAATAGTTACATGATACGATTCTATAGGTTCTATAGTATAAAGAGAGGAACATTATGCATAACTAAGATCATGATATTGAGTTTTAGGTTAATTGGCAAATATGATTAAATAATATGATTTTGTGGTTCTATAGTATATCATTTATTAGGTTCGTGAATGTAAAATATTATACCATAAAAGGATAACCAAATATCTATATTATTAAAACTGAATTACATTTCAGTTTTGTTTAGACACATAAATAGTAATATTAAAAAAAATTAATTATGTTTGGAAATAGGTATAGCATTCGGTCGTTTTTTTTTTTGCTTCCTTCGCTAATGTCATTTTTCGTAATTTCAGTATCACACGGCTTTAACGAAAACCGAAATCAATAAAATATACATTATCAGTTAACTTACCATGTTTATCTGCTAACCAACTGGTTTGTTTAACTAAACAATTAAAACAAAATCGTGTACAGAAAGTCATTTTAGATATGGAAACAACTAAAATTTGACTTAAGCGTATAGCTCGAAAAAATATTATTAAATTTGAATCAAAAGTGGATAAATATCCAAACAAATTTATCATTCTGGTATCTAAATAACCAGAACCAAACATGATCCGATCGAAATATTTCGGATATTCGAATGTATTTGAATCATATATACTTGAATATGTTATCTATTTTTATAGTTAATATCCAAGATATAAGCTATCTTAAAGTTGACTAAAATATTTGAAATATAAAAAAACACCAAAAATACTTAAAATATATATTTCTTCTCCATCCAAATATTCAAGTTAAACATATTTTTAATTTAGGTAATTTGGCTTACATTACTCAAATTTACATGTTATAGTATTTTTATTTTTAGATTTAGGGAAATTTAAAGTATATAAATTTTAAAAATTTAAAAATAGTTTAAACGGGTTATCCGGACCCGCAAAGATCTGAATTAAACCGGAATCAAAATTTATAAATAGCCGAATAGAGCTAGAATCTTTAAACTCAAAATCTCAAACCCGAATAAATTTTAACAAAATTCGAATGGGTACCCAAATACCCACCCCTAGCTTAGTCAATATAAAATGATCAAATATTACAAATATATAATTAAGTATAAATAAATGAAAACTAAAACTGAAAATTAATACATGTGCGGTCCTACGGGTCAAGATCTAGTAAATGTTAAATGTGGGTCTTCTATGTGAGGGGCATATTGTGTAGACAGGCTTCAAATGGCCAACAAATTAAATCTAAACCTGCCATTTCTTTAAGTACTGGATCTCAAAAAAAGTTAGAGACAAAAGAATAGAGAGAAGATGATATCATTGAAGCACTTCCATCACTTATATTTATATAAGTTTCAAATTATTTCTTTATTAAATGAGATCAATATATCAAATATACGCTCGATGATACTGATTGGCAAATTGCAAGTTAAGATTTCTTCAAATGTTTTTGTTTTCGGAAGTTGATAAATACGACTGAATACTGTTTTAGGTTAATACTAAACATTTGAATCAAGGATTTCGTTTGTGATGTAAAAGATTAAGAAGATAGTATAAATAATGGCAATCAGCACTAATTTTATCTCCACATAAAATTTTGTGATTGCAATCAAGACTTTCCATATACAATACAATATTGACCTAAATAATAATCTAAATTTGCGTGGAGATCAATATATTGATAAAATATCACTCACTTATATTCTAAATCATAAATGCATTAAATTAAAGATCATAACTTGCAAATCACGATTATGAATTGATACCATAAAGTGTATCATTTACATTTAAATGTATAGAAATTTGATTTCAAATAAATTAGTTTATCTGTGAAAACATTTCAATTTAAATTGTTCTTATATTTTTAATGTTGGAAATTAATATTCTATTTTCTGTAATTTAATTTTTGTTTGCATTGTAAAATAAAAATCACTATAAGAAAATACATATACAAAAACTACAAAAGAGACTTTGGAGGTACAAAAAATATTATAACAGGGGTTTACTTCTTTTTTTTTTGAACTAATAATAATGATGAACTAACGTAACTAATCGATTATTTCATTAGTTTATACCAGTAATAAAATCCAGAAGACGAACCTTCAATGGTTGTTAAATATGTCCCAAAACTATGGAGTTTATTACTCTTTCAATATTTATTACCTTCTTTTGTTTCCGAAATTATACCTGCGAAATCTCTTTTGTAGTTTTTATAATATTTATAAACTAATCGATTATTTCATTTCAATGAAATATTTAGCAACAAAATAAAACAAACTAAACAATGGACAATAAATAACTAAAAATAACGCTTTCAATAGTTTAGTCCTGGCAAGATAATTTAAACGGTACATAGTTCATCAATTAGAATCTTAAGATCAAATGCTAAAAACAACAATGGTACAAATCAAAATATGAACGATACGTTGCAAAGACTTTATTATTCAGAAACTGAAAACCAAAATAAAATTCGAATTAATATGCAACTCACATGAAAAGGCTCTTCTTGGTATCCTGAAAAACAAATCCTGTCAATGTAGTTTGTGTAAGCAAACATAGAAGTAAAATAATTAACAGATGAAAATGTTCATATATGCTTACTTGTTTTTGAAGGCTTCTATTTCTAGGAGTTCAGGGTCAAACAAAATGTGAGAACATGAAGCTCCTCGTCTATTTGAAGTCACCTGCTTATATATTTGAATCAAAAAGAGAAATCAAATCCTTTTTATCCTTGTTTCAGAAAAGGATCAAACTAAGAAACCAAAACTTTTTTAAATGTCGCATGTTGTCCTCTTGCAAAAATTTACCATATGAAAGTGTTAGTTGTTTGGTTAGACATGGCTAAGTTGATATAGAGCATATTGCAATAAACTAAAAAAAAACTTATTTTTGCATCCATGAAAAAAATATTATAAAAGTTTCTACACCTTTAGCCTAGTATTGCTTCCAAAAACTTTTTACATCTCTTTTTCACCTTTGAAATGTTTCAACTCAGATATTGAGTGCATAGAACTCATTTTTTGTTAGATTGCATACCGGTTCGAACTTGGTTGGTAATGATGCTGAGTAAATGAGTTTAGAAGGTCATATATAGTCAGACAACTTAGGGTTTAGGCACACAAGAATTACCAGAAACAAATATTGAGTAGTTTACCCAAAATTTACGCTATTACTATATTTAACTACACGCATTATCGCCTTCCAAAATTTGGTTAGTACTATATTTTCGAACCTAATATAGGAAACAATATTCAATACTATATTTGACCAAATATTAAGTGTATAGTATAAACTTAAAATGATAACCATTTCTGTGGAGGATTTGGCATAAATTACGGTTATATTAAATAACATACTAAATTAGTTTAAAATTTATTGCAGTTTTCATATATTAAATACGGTTATAATAAAATGGCTTCTGATACATTATATGGCTTCTGATACATTATAAAAAATGTTTAGTTTACTTTTAATAAAATGGCTTCTGATACATCTTGCATTGAAAAAAAAAACAAATATTAGATTTTACAACATTATACTACATAATTGCGTAATATATTATATGGCAATGATCTATGGTAACCTTATATATGGCAATATATTTTGATAGAAAAGGAAATCATGGAATGAGTTAATGGGAAATAAAATTAAGAGAAATAGTAATGATCTTTGACTTTTCTTAAACATGAAATGATGAAATCGGACATATCTTTGACTTTCCTTTTTACACGAAATCGTCCAATTATTCATTTTGAACTATAATGTATATGAGGAAATTCGAGTGGTACCACAATGGCATTTCTTTGTAATTTTTCTAGCAAATCAAGGGTGATTCTATATATGGGCTGAGAGTGAATATGGTGCTGACACGTCAGCATGGCACTCATGTAAATAACTTACACATTTAAGGTTACTCTTTAAAAATGCTTCTTGATTAATAAGAAGAGAATAGATGTAGTTCAGCAAATCTAGATTAGTTAGTTAATATAAGGAATATCTAATATAATAAACGTGTATAATAAATGATTGAATTTATAATTGGTACAAATTTAAATGACAATATTTTATGGTAGATAAAATTAAGATTCTATTTTAATAGATTAGATACACAAGACGACCCAAATTTATATATGTTCATTTGGGTTCTAATCTAATCAATCAGCAAAGTGAATAAATTATCTATTTTCTCTTATATACTAGACTAATGTCTTAATAATTGTCTTTTTTTCTTTTTTTTTTTTTTTGACGGCAAACGGCTATTCTATTACTCAAACTTGAGGTGGTCTGGGTAACCAGACCGGAATAGAACAACCAATAAAATGTAACTTCCTATGGAAGGATCTAGCTGTCTTAGCTAAAAAATCTGAAATCTGATTACGCGCTCTAGGAATATATGAAATCTTGAAGTCTGGAAAGCATATGAGCAGTGTCTCTATCCTCTCTAGTTCCGTAGCAAAACTTGGCCAAGCATGAGGTTCCTTGATCATAGCAATCAAGTCCTTGCAGTCTGTTCCAAAGTTCTGGCAAGTTGAATGTTGAAGCATATTTTCCATCGCCCATCGCAGTGCTTCCACTTCTGAGTGCAGAGCTGATTCTCTTCTGGGAAAGTTCTGTGATCCCATGAGTTGCGTGACTCCCCCGCTGTCCAACCAGACCCATCCACACCCACTAAATTGAGCATGAGATGTCCATGATCCATCCAGCAAACAAATATTCCCCAAGCTTATGACTTGAGGTTCCTCTACATTACTCTCCTGTACCACTGGTGGTATCGTTTCATTGGCATTAAACCAAGCTTGACACTCACTCTCAGCATATCGAACTAGTTCCAGAGGATCTCTATCTATGCCCCTAAAGAGTTTATCATTTCGAGCCTTCCAGATATACCAAATCAGCCAGGGATAAGGATCCCTGTCTTGATCTGGTTCAAGTGTACCGTGGTATTGGAAGTTTTCAAGCCTCCCAAGTCAAATGATAGTATAAAAGATTGTCGAACCACAGAGAACTAGAGATCTATAGCACTAAGAATACACAAACTCTCCTAATCTAAGCAAATAAGAAGATGATGATGGTAACAAACTAAGGTCCTAGAAATATAAACAAGGTGATCTCAAATCCAAACTAGAAACAAATGCAAGAACTCAATCAAATGCTAAGGTGGACCCATGGGACAAGGGACTTGATCTTGGGTGACTAAGATCCAAACTAGAGTGGCAAGCTATCAATCAAACACTTTCCTTATGCCTAGACACGACACTAAACAAGCTCTATCTCTAGATGAATGTTCTTTTGCTAAAGCAACTCAAGCATCTAATCTCTTAGGTTGAATATTACTAAAGCAAACATGGAGAACAAGTCTAATAGCAATCCTAGCCTCTTTAACAACAAATCTCTTTGGCAAAGTAGACTAAAAGCATTGAAGAGTTGGTTCAGACATTTCATCATACACCTTTCGGGCAGGAAATGTCTAGAGATCTATTTTAGTATGATCAAGACTAAAATAGCATTAAGAACCCTCAACAAGCAAAGAAAGAAATAGATCTAACACTAAACACCCTAGATCTTCACTAATCACCCTTAATCACCCTAACCCATGAATCCAAAATGTGTTTACTCCCTAATCTCCATGATAAACCTCAAATCCATATGAGATTCAAGGCTAATCATGTTAATGATTAAGAGCAACAAGATATAGGATGAAGAAATTCCTTAGAATGATAAAAAGATTCAAGCTTTTACAAAGTGAGGCAAAGTCTAGAGAGAAAATGAGATACATTAGGGTTTTCAGGTCTAAAACTATTTATAAGAGATGCCAAAATCGATCTGGTTCAGTTGAATTAAACTGAGTCAAACCGGACTAAACCGGTCAACATTTGGAAATTGCTTCTTGTCTTCCTCGCAGCGGCTTCTTGGAGCGGTTTCACCTAGCCGCTGGGACAAAATCGACCCTCCCTGCTCGACTTCGAGATGTTGCAGCGACCTGGTGTCGAGGTGGACCGCTGGGACGACGCGCATCGGGTTCCTGCAGCGGTTTCTCCATACTCTGTCTGGTCGCTGTTGAGCTCGTCATTTCCCGAGCGGGTTCATCAAGCCGCTCATCATCACCCGCTCTGTCCTGACCACATCGACTTCATCCACTTGTTGCCAAGCCGCTGTTAATTAACTTGGAGATGCAGAGATTGATGGTTCGTGGTTGAAACCATCGGGACCAATCCCGAGCTCCAATGGTCATCAGCCAAGCTTCGTCCCAGAATCAAGGCTTGGCGTCGTGGTCGTGAACTAAGCCCATCACCGCCGCTTCAGAGTCGCGACGTCACCTGACCAAGCACCGCGAGCTCCTACGCAAAGTGGCTCATCCCTCGAGTTCTCCGCCTCCACCGTGAAATTAAAGGATGGGAGCTCCAAATCAAGTTTCAATGATCCGCCTCTGCAATTCGTCTTCGTCTTCTTCGCCATGCTTCGTCGCAGAAGAAAGCTCGTGAGCTCCAATGGTGGTTTCCCAGAATTTTACAACATTGGTCCCTGAACTTTCGAAGACCTTGTTTCTGACCCCGAAACTTTAGAAATTGCATATATGTCCTCGCGAATTGATCCAAAACTTGTAATTGTGCACTCCAAACCCTGTTAAATGCAAATGGACAAATGTGTGCACTATACATATAAATGCAACCTAAAATGACTTATAATAATCTAAAATATGAATCTAAAAACCTATAAAATCATGAGATATCAACTCCCCCACACTAGACCTTTACTTGTCCACAAGTAAACATTTAAGATCAATCAAAGTGAAGAGTTTGAAAATGAGAGCTTATAACCAAAAGAAACACTTTATAGCCTTCAACTTGACATCCTAAGGAAAATATAGCAAATAGCATGAGCAAAAACTTTTATTACACTCTAGCTTCTCAAGACTTATCCATACTCCTATACCTCTACACAAGTTGCAATGCTTATCCATCAACAAGCTCTTTAGACCAACTCTCACATTCATTTATACAAACACATAAGGTGAATACTTGCAAATGGGCACATGATCCTAATCTTTTGGCTTGGTGAACAAAGTGGTCAAATGTGAATGAAAACAATGGCTCAAATAAATCATTTCAAAGTGGCAATCACTCAAGAACAAGGAGCTTGATCATTATGCAAAATTTATCTAAGACCAGGAGCAATTTATGCATACATAGATCCATTCTCATCATTCTACCCTTTCCTAAGTGATATAACAAGCTTCACCCCTATTCACATTCATCCCAATACCCAAAGTAACCCACTTTATCACACTCACCTCATGAACTCTTTAACTTAACCATCTAAGGATCTTTTTATTAACTTTCCACAACTCTTAGCTCTATCTACCTTCCCACCATCTTATTGATTCATCATTTTTTTTTTCTTTTTTTTTTCTTTTCTTTATATTGGGGGAAGGTTCAAATAGACTAAATCTAGAGATTTCTTATCTTTGATCCTTAGTGGCTTCTTTTCTCAACTTTTTGATCATCTTTCTCATCTTTCTTTTCTCCCAAACCCAAGATAACAAACTTTAGAATAAACAAACCCACTAACCATCCTAGATGCTAACTCAAATGAGGATCCTATGCTAGCAAGAGATGAGAACAAATCTATGTCGCTCCCAATACTCTCAAGATTTTGCACATGACAAGCTATCAAAAAGAAGGCCTCACTCAAGCAAATCAATGTTGGTCTCAAAGAATGGCTAAGGGTATAGGGGTAGGAGAGTTCCATTTGGGTTAACAAAGGATAATGAATGGAATAAGATAACCCAAATGTGTATGAGATCCATGATCAAGTATGCAAGTGCCCATATGCAAGAGAGATTAAGTTCATTAAGTTCAAGTTCAAATTGGAGTTGGCTTTCAAGAGCAATGTCAATATCAAGCAAGCAACATGTTTCAAGAAGAGTTTTCAAGGCTCGAAACTTACAAGCTTTTTTAAGAGATGCTCAAGCTATTTGATATGTTTAACTAGGGTGTCAAATTGAGTTCTAGACATGTGTCCTTTACAAGGTTTGCTCCCAATGCATGAATGCAATCTAAATGCTTCTATACTCAAATCCTAAAGATGCAAATGATGCAACTAAATGATTTTTTTTTTTTTTCAAAATTTTTTTATGCAAATAAATATGCAATACAATGCATGAGACTCATGACAAGCAAACAAAACAAAAAACAATGTGAGATAGTAGACTCTCCCCCAAACTTACTTCACACAGTCCCTTGTGTGAGAGTAAGCTCAAAGAAGAGATCTAAGGGAAATAAAGAAACATGAGAATTAAATATGTACAGGGTTAGAGTGGCACATACTTGGAGTTTATTGGCTGAATTGGGTGGTAGAGGACCCTTGGCCTCAGATTTGTTTCACCGGTAGACATGGGCTGAAGTGGAGGAATGAAGACTTCTCTTATCTATAGATAGACCCAACCTGAACACCCCAACCATTCTTATTAAACAACCTAGAAAGAAAGAAAGAAAAAGAAATATATACAATGGATAAACATGGGACTTCCTCCCAAGTGAGCTTGTTTTAAGTCTGTAGCTTGACTTTGTGTGCTTGCTAATCATAGGTATCAAAAGGCTGAGCCAATGCATCTTTGGTCCTTCTCCTACAAGAACAAGAAACCAAGTGCGCAAAGGAGCACACTACTGTCCATAGATAATAGACAGATTTTTCATCAAAGAACTTCACTATAGATGAATCATGAAATATGAGATGCTCTTTGATGTTCAAATAGTCATGAGAATCAAATGCATTTGGTGGAAAAACAAAGTCAACAACAGGTTCAAACGAGGTCTTAACAAAGTAGTCAACTCTATCTCCATCAACTGAATAAAACACAATGTTTACATTCTCATGATTATTTTTGACAAGGGATTTTTCTGTCTCAAGCAAGAGCTTATCCACATCAAGTTCATCCCCTATATCAGCAAGTGCAAGAAGAGGTCTAGGCTCATTAAGAATCAAAAACTCAGATTCGAGATCAAATGAAGCACATAGATAGCTCTTGTCAAAACAAACTTCAATATGATCTCTAGCAAGCTTTTCTATTCTCAACTCATCTAGCTTCCTAGTTTCACATATCAGATCAAGACATTCATTGATGAGCACAAGAGAATCATGATCATGGGCAATGTTTTCACCACAAGGCAAGCATACTTTCTCAAATTGAAGTTCTAGAATGGAAATTTCTATACCTTCCAGCTGGAGTGGTGGAGCCCAATCCATTACCTCTTTAAGGTCATAGGCAACATTAAACTCATACTTTGTAACCTCCCTTCCTTCAAGCTCTGCTCGATCCTTAATAAGCTCCAACCGGATTCTTCGTGCTAGGGATGTCTTTGCCGACCCCGGGTACTCCTTCTGAAGCTCATATAACATCACAAGTTGTGCTGGTGTGAGTATACTTGCATCAAAGTCATCTTGAATGTGATATTCAAATGTGTCTTCCTCTTCTTGTGGCTTCTCATGGTAGCTTGAAGCCATCTCTACAAATAACAAAAGCTAGAAGAAAAGGTTAGCAACTGTACAAAAGCAAAACAAAGCAAGAAAATAAAGCTTAGTCTCAAGAAAGATTGAAATCCTAATGATAAATCTACTAGGTCCCCGGCAACGGCGCCAATTTGGTATTGGAAGTTTTCAAGCCTCCCAAGTCAAATGATAGTATAAAAGATTGTCGAACCACAGAGAACTAGAGATCTATAGCACTAAGAATACACAAACTCTCCTAATCTAAGCAAATAAGAAGATGATGATGGTAACAAACTAAGGTCCTAGAAATATAAACAAGGTGATCTCAAATCCAAACTAGAAACAAATGCAAGAACTCAATCAAATGCTAAGGTGGACCCATGGGACAAGGGACTTGATCTTGGGTGACTAAGATCCAAACTAGAGTGGCAAGCTATCAATCAAACACTTTCCTTATGCCTAGACACGACACTAAACAAGCTCTATCTCTAGATGAATGTTCTTTTGCTAAAGCAACTCAAGCATCTAATCTCTTAGGTTGAATATTACTAAAGCAAACATGGAGAACAAGTCTAATAGCAATCCTAGCCTCTTTAACAACAAATCTCTTTGGCAAAGTAGACTAAAAGCATTGAAGAGTTGGTTCAGACATTTCATCATACACCTTTCGGGCAGGAAATGTCTAGAGATCTATTTTAGTATGATCAAGACTAAAATAGCATTAAGAACCCTCAACAAGCAAAG
This sequence comes from Raphanus raphanistrum subsp. raphanistrum, assembly GCA_019706035.1. NCBI lineage: Eukaryota > Viridiplantae > Streptophyta > Magnoliopsida > Brassicales > Brassicaceae > Raphanus > Raphanus raphanistrum. The sequence goes on along the minus strand of JACZFZ010000011.1, from coordinate 899,024 downwards.
AAAGAAATAGATCTAACACTAAACACCCTAGATCTTCACTAATCACCCTTAATCACCCTAACCCATGAATCCAAAATGTGTTTACTCCCTAATCTCCATGATAAACCTCAAATCCATATGAGATTCAAGGCTAATCATGTTAATGATTAAGAGCAACAAGATATAGGATGAAGAAATTCCTTAGAATGATAAAAAGATTCAAGCTTTTACAAAGTGAGGCAAAGTCTAGAGAGAAAATGAGATACATTAGGGTTTTCAGGTCTAAAACTATTTATAAGAGATGCCAAAATCGATCTGGTTCAGTTGAATTAAACTGAGTCAAACCGGACTAAACCGGTCAACATTTGGAAATTGCTTCTTGTCTTCCTCGCAGCGGCTTCTTGGAGCGGTTTCACCTAGCCGCTGGGACAAAATCGACCCTCCCTGCTCGACTTCGAGATGTTGCAGCGACCTGGTGTCGAGGTGGACCGCTGGGACGACGCGCATCGGGTTCCTGCAGCGGTTTCTCCATACTCTGTCTGGTCGCTGTTGAGCTCGTCATTTCCCGAGCGGGTTCATCAAGCCGCTCATCATCACCCGCTCTGTCCTGACCACATCGACTTCATCCACTTGTTGCCAAGCCGCTGTTAATTAACTTGGAGATGCAGAGATTGATGGTTCGTGGTTGAAACCATCGGGACCAATCCCGAGCTCCAATGGTCATCAGCCAAGCTTCGTCCCAGAATCAAGGCTTGGCGTCGTGGTCGTGAACTAAGCCCATCACCGCCGCTTCAGAGTCGCGACGTCACCTGACCAAGCACCGCGAGCTCCTACGCAAAGTGGCTCATCCCTCGAGTTCTCCGCCTCCACCGTGAAATTAAAGGATGGGAGCTCCAAATCAAGTTTCAATGATCCGCCTCTGCAATTCGTCTTCGTCTTCTTCGCCATGCTTCTTCGCAGAAGAAAGCTCGTGAGCTCCAATGGTGGTTTCCCAGAATTTTACAACATTGGTCCCTGAACTTTCGAAGACCTTGTTTCTGACCCCGAAACTTTAGAAATTGCATATATGTCCTCGCGAATTGATCCAAAACTTGTAATTGTGCACTCCAAACCCTGTTAAATGCAAATGGACAAATGTGTGCACTATACATATAAATGCAACCTAAAATGACTTATAATAATCTAAAATATGAATCTAAAAACCTATAAAATCATGAGATATCATACCGTTCTTTTCCCAGAAGAGGTAGTTCATACTCGTGTATATACTTGGCGCTGGAAAAACAGCAGGATTCGTTGGAGTTGATGAGTGTAGCCAAACTTGTAGAGCAGGTGGGCATTCGAAAATAGCATGTGTTACTGATTCCTCTGGCTCACCACATCTTGGGCAGTAATTATCACATCTCATATTTCGCCTTACTAGGTTTCTCGTTACTGCCACTTGACCAGTTAACAATTGCCATATAAGATGACAAATTTTCTTCGGTGCCTTTACCTTCCAAGCAAAGGCTTGAAGCTTTGTAATACTTGGCTCTAGCACTTGTTTTTCGTCTGCATCCTTTAGAAGATTTTGAGCAACCCAATATCCCGACTTGACTGTATATTGTCCATTTCTTGTGAAGCTCCAGCAAAACGTGTCAGGCCTATGAGTTGTGCTTATGGCCAAACTCCTTATAAGGGGTATGTCAGCAGGGCTGACATATTGTTCCAGTAAATCAACATCCCATTCCTTCAACTCCTGATTAATAAGATCACTCACCCTCATATTTGGATGCATAACTGGCGCTATAGGTATAGCCGGCCTAGCAGGGGTCATTGGAATCCAGGGATCCTCCCACACCTTCACCTCATAACCAGAATGTATTTTCTGCCTTATTCCCAACAACAAAAGCTCCCTCGCAGCGGAAATACTAGTCCATACATAAGAAGGACTATTTACAGAATTTACTCGCAAAGGCGAGCTTAGTCTGTAATATCTTCCTCTTAAGATCCGGGCGACCAGCGAATCCGGATTTTGTGTTAGCCTCCATAATTGTTTTGCTAATAATGCCAAGTTGAACTCATGGATCATACGAAATCCAATCCCTCCTTCTTCTCTCGGTAGGCAAACTTTCTCCCATTTGCGACATCATTTCTTAATAATTGTCTTTTTTGTGTGCAAAATGTAAAAAAAAAAATTGTCGACATCATTTTCATTAAAGCCACCGACGGACCTACAAGTTTTGAGGTACAGATCTAAAACATTTAATCTCATTAGCTCATTAAGCCCATAATTGAAAGCATAAGGTTGAAACATTTAATCTCATTAGTCCTCCTTTCTTCTAGCTTCTTCTATACGATCTGGTACCCTGTAGACGCCACCGACAAGTGCGAACGTCCGTCTTGGGTCGCCGTCAAGAAGCGTTCAAGCTTGAATTTCGTTGAACACCTTCTGTTGATCAGCAAGTGAGATGAACAGATCGGCCATATGCAGATCGGATTAGTTAAAACACGAGTGATTCGAAACAATCATTCCTTTGAGCCCTTAGCCCTTGATAAAACGGGAAAATTGCTTAAAAAATCTTTAGAGTGGCATTCACTTAATTTAAACCCTGAAGTTATTTAACTAGCATATCAAACATTCAAGTTGGCTTTTGTATCACTAAAAACTTTCAACTAACTTACTTGTTCATCAAGCAAAAATGATGATTTGTTGACCTGTTAAATTGGTGAAGTGTCAGTTTTTTTTTGTTTTTTTAATATTTACTTATATTTAATTATAACCCATTTAATCATAAATATTTAGTTAATATAAATAACTAATAATAAATAGAGAAAGTCAATTTTTTAAAAAAGTTTAAATATTTTTGACCAAAAAAAAAAGTTGAAATATTTTCTTAAAAATGAAAATGATTTTTTTCTAAAATTAAATCTATATTCTATTTTTTTAATTCATAAAGGTTCTCAAATTTTCTAAAGAGTTAAGTGAAAGTCGATATATTTTTTAAAAAATTGAAATTATTTATTAATTCTAATTTTCAGAAAATTTTATTTTGAAAATAAATATATCAAAATTGGGTTTTAAACAAATATATCAAAAGTGTCATTTACTTAAATTAATAAATAATTTCAAACAAAAATTTTATACTTCCCATTTTTGATATATTTATTTAAAACCATTATTGTCATTATCAGTTTGTCAAAAGTCTTACCATAAATGATGATATCGATTTAAAAGAAAATTTTAGAAAATTTTGAGATTTTGTTTGATTTTCATAAACAATTTAATGTCTTATTAAAAATATTTTTATTTTATTTTTAAAATATTTTTATTTTATTTTTAAAATATTTATTTTTATTTATTTATTATATAATTAAAATATATTTTCTAAATAAAATGTTCTGAAATCAATAAATAATTTCAAACAAAACTTTAAATACATATATCAAATTTTTCATTCACTTAACCCTTTAGAAAATTTTAGACCTTTTTTACTTTAAAAAATAAAAAAGTGAGAAGAAATTAATTTTTTAGATGAAAAGAAAATCCTTTTCATTTGAAAGAAAAATATTTCACTTTTTAATGATTTCTGATTTTGATTTTTTTTTATTTATTGTTAATTGCTTTATTAATTAAAGATTTATGATTTAGATGAGTTATGATTAAATATAATTAAATATTAATAATAAAGCAAAAAAGACTAACATGTCATCATGTTAACATGTCAACAGGTCACAATTTCGGCTTGATGAACAAGTAAGCCACGTTGAAAGTTTTTAGTGATACAAAAGCCAACTTGAATGTTTAATGTGCTAGTTAAATAACTTCAGGGTTTAAAGTGTAAGTGATTACCACTTTGAAGGGTTTTTATGTTATTTTCCCTTAATAAAACATAACACTTAAAAAATTTATGGACCCATGGGTCCAAGACAACTGTCCTTATTGTCATGATCAAGAGTTAGCAATGCTTTAGAGAAAACTGTAAAAAGAAAAAATTTCGGCTGTGAATTCTGCTATCTGGGTTCCAATCTCGATTATTAGGGAATTAACATTTCGATATTGTCAGCAACAGATGATTGGTACGTGGCAACATGTGATTAGTCTGGACCATTTTTATAAAACCAATATATCTCTGTATAATTTAATAAAAAAATTAGAAAATCAATTAAAAACATATAAAGATATAAGAAACATCGTATATTAATAATCCCGAGTAGAGTTAAAGTCCATTTCTAACTAGAGAGAAAAAACCCTCTGACTTCTCTCTAAAGAAACACATCGCCGTGGTTTCAGTTTCCGGCCGGCGGGTTCGGCTTGTGCCGCCGTCGGTCCGGCCCCGTCCTTTAAAAGCTTACTTTCCTTTTTTTTCTTTTCCTTTGCTGCGGCCATGCACGCTTTCCTTCGGTGGTGGTCCGCCTTCGGCTTTCCGGGAACCGGTGGAGTCTTCACCGTGCGTCACCGGAGTATGATTCTGGGGCCGTACCGTTTCTACGTCGGTAGTGGTCGCCGGCTTTCGTGTCTCGGGGAAGGGTTCGAGCTGTGTAAGGTTGATTCGTGTGGTGGGAAGCGGCCAAATTCGGAGGAGCTGTCGGAGAGTCCGATGGAAGCTCTATGAAGGTCGGGCCTGAGTTTGAGTGACCTCATTTCCTATACTTCCAATATTTGTCATTGGAGGTGGAAGCGGTGGTCGTGGTGATCATCCCGGTGGTTCCGGTGATTGGGTTATGTTTCGTTTAACAGCGTCGACTTCAGACCGAGGAGGAAGCGGGTGATTCGCGATTCCGGCGAGGTATCAGATGCAATCCCGGCGGCGACGACCGAAAACCTTTGGAGATGACGATGCTTCTTCCGCTGACACGCGTCCATGTGGTGGTGTTGGATCAACACGTGGGGATGAAGTGGAGGAAGAATCGATGGATCTCAGTTATTGGGCTGCGGTTCGTTTTTATGTTTGGGCTTGTGTGGTTTTTGTTTAATTTTTTTAGTTTGGGCCCGGTTTATGGGCCTTTGTAAAATGTTTCTTTATGTTAATAATATCAAAGACGGCAAAAAAAAAAAATCCCGAGAATCTCCGGTGTTCAAATCTTTTAATAAGTGGTTGAAATTGAAAAACAGAAAAAAACAAGATAAGGTTGTTGATGTTGCTGTGAATCTGTCTTGGGAGAGCAGCATGATGATTATTGATGAGTCTAATTTCTTTCCCTTTCTTTGAACACATGAGTTACTACTTTAACCAACCTTTAAATTTACACCGAAACAATATCAGTATGTCACTATATTATTGTTCACATCCATTTAAGGAAAAAGGCTAAAAAATAATTTGACATGACATCATGACCATATCTAAGAATAAAATGAATAATTAGTCTTCAGTTTTTTTTCAGACAAGATAAAATATAGCAGAATGCAATCCTAATTACTTTAGTTACTCTCGCTAGTTGTCACTAAGATTTTTATATGAGTGGAAGTAGTTATTCGACAATGAAATTATATGCTCAAAAGAAAATACGAAGTCTAAACGAGAATAGTAATACTATCGAATATGTCTTCATAAACTTGTGTTATTGAGTAAAATAAAAAAAAAAAAAAATATATATATATATATATATATATAAAGAACATTGTGATGCTATTAAAATCTGTACTATTAAAATACAATTCATATTAGGATTTTGCCTTAATTATCTTTTTTTTTTGATCAACTAAAACTTGCATTAAAGAAGAAGAAGAAAGGCCTAGGCCCATCCAGAGTTAATGTTACATAGAGCAGATTTTTCCACCAAATCCGCAGGCCCATTTAGGGTTCTTGGAACAAAAGAGAAATAACAAAATAGAAAAACAGACGATAGAGTTTCAATATCCGAAATGATCCCGGAGATATCCTTCGGTTTGATGATTGAAACAAGGGCTTTGATGAGCCCTAAGGAGTCTGAGCGTAGCCAGATCTTTGTGTAGCCGAGTTGAAGGGCGTGTGAGAGCGCCGCACGAACCGCCATTGCTTCTGCTTGGAGCGCCGATTTGACATGCAGATGGGTTTTGAAGCCTTGTCGTGTAGGAGCGTCTTGAGAAGAGAACAGCCATCCGAAGCCTGCTGCTTTCGTGCTCTGGTTCCAAGCCGCGTCGGAGTTACATCGGATCGTATCAGGAGGGATTAACGGCGGTTGGCTCTGCAGAGTCGTCGAAGCGGTGGCGGTAGTGATGAGTTGGTGCTGTGCTAGAGACCATTCCTGAGCGTTTGTGAAAGCTCTAGTGATGATATCCGTTGGCGTTGAATGGCGATGTTCGAAGATCCTCTGGTTGCGAGAGGTCCAGAGGGTCCATACAATCCAGAAGAAGATGTTCCATGGGACACCTGTAGGTGGCAGACAGATCCATTGCTGGGAGATTTAGAGAGCAGTGATGAAGTCTGGGAATGACGTAGACGAGAAGGCCGTTCTCAGAGGGGTAAGATCCCAGACCTGAATTGCCAGGGGACAGTGGATGAACAGGTGATCAATAGTCTCCACTTCTCCGCAGTAAGAGCAATTTGTATTGAGGAGGAGTCCCCTCTTCTGAAGGTTTTCTCTTGTCGGTATCGCTCCATGGAGGATTTTCCAGATAAGCAGCTTCTGCTTAGGGGGACAGGTCGTGTTCCAGACAGCTTTGTTCCAGTTGATGGCGTTGATTGCGGTTGGGAGTAGTGGTCTCTCAGGGTTGATTTCAGTCGCTACAGCATATCCTGATTTCGCAGTGTACGCTCCTGCGCTGAAGGATACCAGATGTAAGAATCAAGGGCTCCTGTCTCACTTGGTTTGATGGCTAAGATTTCATCGAGAAGTTCAGGTAGCAGTTCTTGTATCTTTTGAATATTCCATTCACCTGATCCTCTATACATAAGGTCCGAGACCACTAAGTCATTGACTTCATTCTGAACAGGTCCAAAAGCGCATAGGGGAGCATCGGTAGATATCCAGGAGTCTCCCCAGACCTTAGTGGTGTCACCGTTACCTATAATCTTCCCCAGTTGCTCCAATAGAAGATCTCTGCCTGCTAGGATTCCTCTCCAGCCGTGAGATATAGCTGAGTTCGCTTTGACATGTAGGAGGCTAGCGTTTTGGCAGTATTTCCCAATCAGAATCCTCGACAGCAAACATTCAGGGTGGGTAAGTAACCTCCATGGAATTTTTGCTAAAAGTGCTGTGTTAAACCGTTGAATATCTTTTAAGCCAAGTCCTCCTGATCTCTTGGGGAAAGTGAGCTTGTCCCAAGAGATCCAGCACATCTTACGTTTCCCATTATTTGAATCCCACCAGAAGCGAGTACACACTGATTGTATCTGCTTACATAAGCTAACTGGTAGTTGAAAACAGGACATAGGGAAGGTGGGGATAGCCGAGAGTACTGCCTTCAGGAGAGTGAGCTTGCCAGCGGTTGATAAGCACCTGGATGACCAGGAGACATCACGTTGGTGCATCTTGTCAACAATTGAGGCAAACATATCTTTCTTCCGGCGCCCAAAGCTCTCGGTAGTCCTAGGTACTTGCCAGTACCGCCTTCTTTCTCAATATTCAGCGTTTGTTTTACTCTTGATTTCACATCTCGAGATGTTTTTGCAGAGAAAGTGAGAGATGACTTCAAAGGATTTATCTTTTGGCCCGATGCAAGCTCGTAGGCGTTTAGGACTTTCATCAGAGTAGAACAGCTTCTAGCGTCGGATCTTATGAAGAACATTGTATCATCTGCGAAGAGTAAGTGGTTTACTCGTGGACAGTTGTTTGCTATTCTGATGCCTACTAGTGATCCTTCTCTTTGTGCCTTTGTGCAGAGCCCGGAGAGCACTTCGCTGCAGATGATAAATATGTAAGGGGATAGCGGGTCTCCCTGACGGATTCCCCTCTCCGGCATTACTTCACCGTGTACCGAGTCATTGACGAGGAAGGAGTATGACACGGTGGATATGCACTGCATGACCCAGGAAATCCACTTCTCATGAAACCCCAATCTTGCTAGAACTCCTTCTATAAAACTCCACTCTAATCTATCATATGCCTTACTCATGTCGGTTTTAACCGCCATTGAGTAATGTTTTTTTTTTTGCAGATGACGTTTTGAGATACTGGAGAGTTTCGTGTGTTATCAACACGTTATCGGTGATGACTCTTCCAGGTATGAACGCCGATTGGTTCTCTGATATGATGAAGTGTAGAACTGGTTTTAGCCTTAGGGATAGGATCTTAGAGATGACCTTATAGTAGACATTGCAGAGAGCTATATGTCTGAAATCCGCAACTACTTGTGGGCTTTTTATCTTGGGAATCAACCTAATGTGTGTAGCGTTCACTGTAGTTGGAAGAGAGCCCGTGTTAAAAAAAGGTCTTTATTTCTCTTATAACTGCAGGGGAGATTGTGTCCCAATTTGACTGGAAAAAGCTGGCAGAGAACCCGTCGGGGCCAGGTGCCTTATCTCGATGAATGGAGAATAAGGCCGCTTTGATCTCAGCATCAGTGGGATCACGAGTCAGCTGATCATTCATCTCTGCTGTGACTTTGTGAGTTAGAGCAGCCTCGATTGTAGAGGTACAGTCGTTATTTGACGTTGTAAACATCTCTTGGAAGTAGGCAGCAATAGTTCCAGCTATTTGATCTTCTTCATAAACCACTTGCCCATCTTTGTTTTCCAACACTGATAATCTATTACGTGCTCTTCTGCCTTTTGTAGCGGCGTGAAAATAACCAGTGTTTTTGTCTCCTAGGGTGAGCCATAGCTGCCTGCTGCCCTGCTTCCAGTATTCCTCTTCAGCACGGTAGGCTTGGAGCAGAGACAAGTTGATAGATGAGATAAGCTGATCATCGGAATCAGGGGCAGAGAGGGCTTTGTCCAAAGAGTCCTTTAGGTGTTCAATCGCTTTCCTGCTATTAAGGTATTGAGTTCTGCTCCATCTCGCTATCTCTCTTCTACAATTGGAAATGCGTGCTGGCACTTGTGCATTAGGATCCGCATTCCAGGCTTTATCTACTAGAGCCTTTACTTGTTCATTCGATCGAAGACGACGATCATATCTGAATAATCTTTGCGTTTTTTTCTTTGTAGGGTCAAAGATGGTGAGTAAGGGTCGATGATCTGAAGTTTCCAGACGAAGATAATGACATCTGCTATGAGGAAAGAGGTCAGACCAATCGCTGTTCGCTACGGTCCTGTCCAATCTACAGTGGACGACATGTTTCTTTCTCTTCTCCCTCCAGGAGAGGAAATTGCCTGTATGTCTGACATCGAAGAGATCACACTGGGATAGGAAGCTCCTGAAAGGTACGAAACTGTTTTCAGATCTGTCGGGTCCTCCCGTTTTCTCAGAGTTCTCAATTATTTCATTGAAATCTCCCGTTAAGAACCATGCTCCCGGTCTTGCAGCTACAAAGGAACTTAAGGTGTCCCAAACCTCTTGGCGATTACTAACATCTGGAGCTCCATACGTGAAGGTACAGTTGAAAGTTTGTCCCTTAACTGTGGTAGTAGTATCGATGAAATTGTGGCTTGAGCTTAAGATGTTGATGTCTATGCAATTATTCCAGAATAAGGCTAGTCCTCCACCTCCATGTCCATGCGGCGATACTAGATAGTGGCAGTCGAAGTTCAGATCTTGGAGTTCTTTGAGGACGAAGCTGTCGGGGTTTTTGGTCTCCATTAGAAATACAATGTCTGGCGTGTGCAGTTTCTGGAGATCTTTAAGGCACTGGACTGTTTTGGGGTTCCCCAACCCAAAACAGTTCCAGCTGAGTACAGCTAAGGAAGAGGAGGCTCGCGGGTGTGAAAATCCTGTTGGGAATCTACACTCGCTGAGGCAACATTTGCAGGGTTTTGATTGTTGCTTGAGCCATCCTGAGACGAAACTACACTTGGCTTGTGAGTTCTGCTGACTGATCTAGGGGGACCGCTGGGGGAGGGTGCAGCTTTAGATAGGTTACGTTTGCGTGATGAGGCACCAGCGAGGGCCCGAGGTCTTGGAGACTGTCTCTTGTTTGCTGGAGGTCTGCCACGACGCTTAGCTGGAGGTTGAGGCTCGATAATCTCTCCTGGAGCAGGGAGGATAATAGGAGCAGAGATAGGTAGAGGAGCGTTCTGTGGGAGGGAGCTCTGCGCAGCTGCTATGATGCGGGCTGACGTTTCCTCCATGAGCCCCTCTGAGTTGCTCTGTAGGACTCTCTGTCGTCTAGCTTCCTTCTCAACTGGGTCTGCACAGTTAGTATATTGGATGGTGACGTCCACAATTTCTTGCATTACTTCCTCCGTTGTGGGAATTTGAGGGGGAGCAGGGAAGTCTGAGATTACTAGATTCCTTTCAAGAGATCTGATAGGAGCAGGAGGAGGGGCAAGATCGTTTGCAGTGGGAGTACTAAAGCCAGACGTTTCTCTAGGCTGTTCTTTCCTGGGGGAGTCTTTCTTCTCCCTCCAAACTTGTTGGTAGGAAGCTGCTCCTGTCGGTGGAGCCCTGCGGGGTCGGTTTGTTTGGGCTTGTTGCCTGATGTTCTGTTCCTGATATTCTCCATAGACTGGTTGCTTTTGTGAAGCCACTGGCGTTGGTGTGATTTTATTTCTTAGGGGTCTGACCTGTTCATGGGGTAAAGAAATGCGTTCTCCGAAGGGTCTGCCATGGCGATCTAGCCGCTGGCTGAAAGAAGAGTCCCTGTGGTTGGTAGAGGTGACATGGGTGTTTATTGAGCGTTGGCTAGGGGATGGGTAAGGCTGATATCGTGACTCCAGGCGATAGGTATGGGCCTTATTCTCCAAGACGCGAGCGTCTTTTTAAGTCGCCCTTGCCTCCTCTCTTTGCGAGTTGTGTCTAGCCCGAAATGGACAGTCTTTGGTGGCATGTGTGAGGCGTGAGCATTCAGAACAACAGCGTCCCAAGCCTTCATACTCAAAGGTGATTAGAGCTTCCTCTCCAGTAGCAAAGTCTAAGAAGGACTCTCGCTCCAGTGGTTTGGTGCCGTCAAGTAAAACACGGATCCGAGCGGAGGTGTCCGTGATTTCGTAGCTATCAAGATGTCCTAGGTCGTGGCCCAGGTTGTAGATAACCTTCTCATGCCAGTAGTGTAGAGGAATGCCCTTCACTGTGATCCAGAACGGGATCTGAGAAGGGAAGGACGGCGAGATGATAGGCTCCCATTGCTGTAGGATGACCATCCAGCCGTTGAATTGATAAGGTCTGTTGTTTAGAACGCTTTGGAGGTCATCAGCCCTCTCAAATCTGAACTGGAATCGTTCTTGGCCCAGATCTGAACTGGTGACTCTTCCTTTGAGGGTCCAATTTCGAGGGAGATCTTCAAGGAGGTTAGCGATGCTCTGTTCGCTGGGATTAGTCACACGTCCAATGAGAGTTTGTAGGTTCCGTTGAATGAGGGCTGAGTTGTCAAAATGAGGTGCTCTGGTTCTCCTCCGTGGAGCAGTCTCTTCTGTAAGCATAATACCTTTCCCTTTATCGCTAGCGGTGAGCTTTCTTTGTTGCATTATGAGAGGCAGGATGGTAAATATTGTTGACGTTGGTAGAAGATGATGCCTTGAGATCGTTGTGTGGGAGACCGACGGGGTTATAGTTGCTTGTGTCTGACGGAAACACTAGTAAGCTGTCTTGTAGAGGAGTAAACGTCGACCCTACTCAGCTTCGCTGCTTAACCCTCAGTCGTGTCGGCCGGAACCGATGCAGTGTTCTTCTGTATAGTCGTAGGCTTCATCTTCATGCGTAGGAGCTTCAGGGAGCGCCGAGAGGGCTCAAGCCTCCGGCGAGAAGGAGAAAAAACCGGCGGTCCTAGCTTATGAGAAGTGATGGACCGATGTATATTACCTAAAATAGAGGTAAATTTGAAAAAAGAGGGAAAGTTGCAGGGTGCAGGTTTCCAAAGAGGAAAGTCAACTAAGGGGAGGTGCTAATATCCAAAGGCTAAGGACTTAAGTCGAAAATCATGTCTGAGAGCGTTTGCCATCTTCCCTTTTCCTATTATTTGTTTCAATTGCTTTAACTAGATTTTGATCCGCGCTTTGAAAGCGCGGGTTTATGTTTGGTGAAAATTTTATATAATCACATTTACATAATCCGTTTTGTATATGTATTTATATAATCCGTTTCATATATGTATTTTATATCCAGATTTATGTTCGGTAAAACTATATTATACATGTATTTTTAGGTTTTTAATTTTGAATTAGATATTTTAAATATAAATCAATATAACAGTTTTATAGTTTTGATCGGTGTTTTAAAATTCGACTGAGACCTGCGGTTGAACGGATTACCGGTTGATCAAAGATAAATTCAGTTCGGGTTTGAAAAAAAAACAAAATTTAAAAATCCAATAAAAACTACTAAAATCGAAATCCAGTTACCGGTTGAACCACTGGTTGAACCAATAAACAAATTTTATTTTTTATAAATAATTTTTGTTAGATAGTTGGGATTATATTTAGGAAAAAGCGGTTTAAAACCAAACCATTAAATAGTTTGAGAAAAAACGATGCAGTTTCAAACATGTCCGGTTGGAAAAATATTAAAAAGATGCAGTATCAAACACGGAATAATCACATACCAAAATTAAATTAGGAAACCGGTGGTTAATGACAAACCCAAAACAATTAAAAAAGAAACCAATGCAGAATGTCCAAAATGTCATTAATGAATACAAAAGAAAGCCTCTTTAATAGGAGTAAACAGAGTAAAAATCCAAATGTGCTTGTACTTTAATAGTATAGACTAGATTTTGACCCGCGCTTTCAAAGCGCGGGTTTATGTTTGGTGAAAATTTTATATAATCACATTTATATAATCCGTCTTGTATATGCATTTATATAATCCGTCTCATATATGTGCTTTATATCCGGGTTTATGTTCGGTTAAAACTATATTGTTCATGTATTTTTAGGTTTTTAATTTTGAATTAGATATTTTAAATATAAATCAATATAACAGTTTTATAGTTTTGATCGGTGTTTTGAAACCCGACTCGGACCTGCGGTTGAACGAATTACCGGTTTGTAACCCGGTATTTTTTAATATTGTGATTTTTTCTAATGATAAGACAAATTCGGTGATCATAGGTTGGAAATTTGTTTAAAACATATTTATATTTTTCAAAATCGTTCTAAATGATAATGATTGTTGTCAAAATTAATAATTTTAGAATTAGAAAACCGGTAGTTAATAACAGTATCAAACATGGAAATAATCGATGCAGTATCAAACAAAGAAATAATCGCAGGCCGAAATTAAATTAGGAAACCGGTGATTAATGACAAACCAAAAAATAATTAAGAAGAAACGGGCACAGAATGTCCAGAATACCCTTAATGAATACAAAGGAAATGTTCTTTGGTAGGGGTAAAAAGAGTAAAAATCCAAAATATGCTTGTACTTTAATAGTATAGATTATCTAGAGTTATTTATAATAGCATACGATTGAAGGATATTCTACAGCTTAAAAAGGTAAATTAAATTACAACTATATATAGCTCACGATAATTATATTCTTCTTTTTTTGGGGAACGATTAATCATATTCAAAAATTCAAAAAAAAGAAAAAAAAAGTTGTCTTTTGTCATCGATCATCACCTCCTATTTTTCTCACCAGTTCCTTTGCTTCCAATTTCTTTGCCATCAAATAACCTTTTTTCAGTTTAGTTTTCTATTTTTCTTTTGGTTTTATCCGATTTACTTTTTTTTTTCTGATTTTAACTGTATAACATTGACCAATTTTTGGTTAGGTTGAAATAAATATTTTAATCATGGTATACGTATCTTTTGTATTTTATTAAGTATGGAGCGATGGTCAAAAACAATAATATTAAATAAAGTTGGTTACATAAAATATTATTTCCATAAATATTATTTATAAAATTGAATAATATACATGACCCAACATATCATAAATTTCCACAGAATATGTATAAAATGGAATAACATGTGCAAAACTACTAGACTCTTAAACATTGTTGTAATTTCCTTTTCATCAGCACAACTTTGTTGTAATTACCTACATAATATTAGTATATATATTATTTCAATTTATTTTTCTTTAAATAAAATAAAATAATAAAAAGAATAATTAAATAAAAGTATATTTTAATTTATAATTATATATTAATTCGGAACCGAAATTTTACTAAAGACTATTTGAATACGAATTATTTATAAGTTTTACAATAATTACTTTTGTATTTAAAAAAAAACTAGACTTTGATATGTATCTTTTTTAATGCAAAAGTAATCTAACAATAATAAAAAGGGAATATCCTCAATGTTTAGGATGTCCTAGGCCTGGGCATCCGGGCCTTCGGGTCGGGTCTTGTCGGGTCCGGGTCTTTCGGGTCCTCGGAAATTAGACCCATATGGGTATTTATAATTTTCGGGTCGGTTCCGGGTCGGGTCTTGTCGGGTCCGGATCGGTTCGGATCTAGAATTTTAGTACCCGTAAACACACATATAATATTCGGGTATTGTTCGGATCCGGGTCTGTTCGGATATATAAAACCCCAAAAAACTCGAAATACCCAAACTGGACCCGAAAACTCGAAAAGTATCCAAAAAACCGTAAAAGTACCCGAATATTTACCTAAAATCAGACCTAAAAACTCAAAAAATATATGAATACCCAAATTATATTTTCTGAAAATCTAAAATTACACTCAAAATTTGAAATTATACCCGAAAATACGAACCTAAAACTTAAAAAAAGATTAGAAATACCAAAAATATACCCAATCACCCAAATATACCTAATACATAAAATAAATCTCGGGTATTTCGGGTACCCGATCCGGTCTCGGGTCGGGTCGGGGTCTTACCCAAGACCTGCGGGTCCAAAATAAAAAGACACATATGAGTACTTATAATTTTTCGGGTCGGCTCCGGGTCGGGTATTTTCGGGTCGGTTCCGGGTCGCGTCCTCGGGTCCGGGTAAAATGCCCAGGCCTAGGCTGTCCATGTCACTTAAAAAAATCATCCAATAATAGAGTGTTGTTGTGCCACGTCAAATTGGCTTCTACGACTCTGATATGTGTAACGACTGAGTTAGTGTTAACGGGGGCTGAGTTATTGTTTGATAAGGCTGAGTTACTTTCTTTAAACGACAAATTTAATTTTAACCAACGCAATTGTTTATTCTTTAAAAATTCCCGCAAAAAAGAAAGGTTGTCAGACGACTGAGTTTCACACTGCCGATAAATAAGACTTTCAACTCTATATTCTATATTTTTACACATTTTCTCTGTCTCTCTAAATCAATTTCACCCCGGTGAGAGTAAATGGATTTTTTCCCTCTTCTTGAATTGCATGAAGAATTTCAGGCAGTAGTGGTTGAACGTGCGGCCCATAACTCCATCCAAGATCTCTATGGCCTCAAAGCATCGTCGAGGTCCATGAAGACGTTAGCAGAGTGGCGTGGGGTTTACCATTTCCTCGATGTTTTATCCGTTCCCTGGGGACTCAATATGCCTTCTGAGTTGTTGAAAGCTTGCTACGCTGAGGGAAATCCAAGCACACTTTATATAAAGGGTGTACAGTTTTTCTACTCCTTTGACCTTCACGAAGAAGGGCTTTCTCTCATGAAGCGTGCAGCAGATGCAGGATATGAGCGTGCTGTGTATACACACGCAATGGCTCGAGCAATCTTTTGGGGTGAAGGGAAGTATTTTGATGGTATTCCATTTGAATCTGTTGACAGGATCGGTAAACTTGCGCGCTCTGTGAAATGGGGTTGGGGTTTGTGGCATGGTGACTATTTTCGCGAGCATAGGGTCCTGTTCATTTCCTTTTTTATGTCATCGTTCTACAGATGCCAATGTGCAAATCTTGTGCAGCGACAATGTCACTGCTTGTGGCATATTGATGTCACTAAGGATGATAACATATCCAGACGCTGTTTCTGGATCAAGGAGCTCGGCTTGTTCTTACGTGATTTTGAACCAATAAGCCTGTTAAGGGACAGCAGAAAGTGGTGAAGATGTTGCTGTATCAGAACTTATCTTTTTATGTTATTTGCTATGACAGTATGTATGTCGAGACTAATATTCTATGGCTAAGTTGTTGTTTTCTAATATTTGATTAAATGCTATTTAAAGGCTGAGTTAATTGTTTATTTGGCTAAATTAAATATATCTTAAGGCTGAGTTAATGGTTCGTAAGGCTACGTAAAATCGTAAGGCTAAGTTAAATATTAATTGTTTATTTGACAAAACCTCTGTTACGTGGTTTAGATTTTTACATGATCTTTCGCAGGCGATCCCAAATATTCTTCGAGAAGGATGGGTTCATGAGTGGCCGACATACTGCTTCATCCCCGCTCATTTTAAGGAACGCTGGTTTCTTATACTCGCTGTAAGCACCAATTATGTATATATTCCATTAAACAGCAGTTATATGTTTAAAGGAACACTGGGTTTCTAATATTCTGTTATCTTCTTCTTTTAGCGGACAAACACTTGGGATCCGAGACATAATTTTTTAGTATGGACGCATTTTAATCTGGTTAGTATGGACACATTTTAATCTGGTGGCCAGAACGATGTTTCGTTCTCAAATGCGATGGTTGAAAAGGTGTTGGGCACATGGTGGCGATAAGCCTGAGTGGATGATAACTAGAGTTTGGCTTGCTCTTGTCGACATGTTTGAAGAGTTTGGACCTGATAATTTTGGTTTTTAAATGAGATTTTGTTTCTTTTCTTAAAAATTCGACCACATTTCTAATATAACTCAGCCTTATCAGAGTCGTATAGATGCTTTCCAATGGACATGAATTATAGTATGATAACTTCGCACTAATTCAAACGTAACTCAGGCTTTGTAAAAAATAACTCAGCCCCCGTTAAAACTAACTAAGCCTTATCAGAGTCATAGAGATGCTTTCCAAAGGACATGAATTATAGTATAATAACTTCACACTAATTCAAATGTAACTCAGCCTCAGTAAAAACTAACTCAGTCCCCGTTAACACTAACAATAACTCAGCCGTTACGCATATCAGAGTCGTAGAGATGTAAAGTTTCGTATTTTAATAAGCCTATGTAAATATGTATTATATAAGTCAACCTTCTCGAATTTTCGTTATACTCAGCATAAAAATTATTTTAAAAGATGCGGTTCATATTCCAGTATCAAAAATCGAGAAAACATTATTATGCGTGTGAGAATTTTTGCCTGCCATGATAATATCGAGACTCATTATTAGTATGTCTTTACATATAGGGATTCGGCAAGCACTCATGTATATTTGATATACTCAGTCCTTCCGTGAATTTACTATTACGGGAAAATTAAGTTAAATTAATATTAGTCGCTTCAATCAATTATGCCGCCCTTTATTAGACATGATGAAACTAATATCGAGACTTTTATACTATCGAGACAATAAAATTTTCGTTAATGGAGTTTCTTGTTAGGTTGGTTTAATTCAGTCCTATGTAAACGATAACCTGACCGAAACCGTAAATCAGTCTTTTGATAAGTTAGTATGTTTTAATTAAATCATTTAATAATTCAGTCTTAAAATAGCATTTACCCTAGCCTAAAAAACAATTTACTCAGCCTTAGAAACAATTAACTCAGCTCTTAAATAGATTTTACTTAGCCTTAGAAAAATTAACTCAACCTCGAAATAGATTTTACGTTGCCTTAGGAACCATTAACTCAGCCTTCAAATATATATAACTTAGACAACGAAACAATTAACTCAGCTAAAACTATTGATTCCTGACGACGAGGGTCTTGCAATAATCTCGGATAGGCATAACTCGATTGGGAAAGCAATTACAAATGTGTATCCGCTTGCTTCTCGTGGAATTTGCACGTACCATCTATATAAGAATATACTGGGACGGTACAAAGGAAAAGATGCATTTCGTCTGGTGAAGAAAGCGGCGAGATGTTTTAGGACGTCTGACTTTACTCAGATTTTCGAGTAGATTGAAGCGATTAATCCAGCACTCATCGGCTACCTCCAAAGGGCTGATGTCCGACTGTGGACGCGTGTTCATTTCCCGGGCGAGAGGTACAATTTGATGACTACGAACATAGCGGAATCAATGAACAGAGCATTGTCAAATGCTAGAGGTCTTAACATTGTTCGAATATTAGAATTGATACGGGTTATGATGACCAGATGGTTTGCTGAACGGAGAGAGGATGCCAGATCGCAGCGAACCACGCTTACGCGTGGTGTGGAGAAAGTACTACATGTAAGTAAGCCTTTAAAAAAATTAGTCAGCCTTTAAATTCATAAGTCAGTCTTTACAGGCTGGCTATTTTTTTTCATGTCCTTTGGAAAGCATCTCTACGACTCTGATATGCGTAACGGCTGAGTTAGTTTAAACTGGGCTGAGTTATTGTTTACTAAGGCTGATTTACCTTTTTAACGGCTGAGTCATTTTGAATTAGTAGTATGAAATAGGATGAAATCTGCTTTAGAAGTTAATAGTGCAACTTCTAAAGCAGATTTCATCCTAATTTTCTTAGATCATAATGCGAAAACTTGTCCTATGTAAGCAAGTGTTGTAGGGATTTTCATGTTTTTGTATTACGGCTTAGTTTATGGTTTTAATGTTCTTGTATTACGGCTGATTTGTTGATTTTCATGTTTTTCTTACGACTGGGTTGTTGATTTTAATAGTTAATACTTATGGCCGGGCTGTTGTTTATCATGTCCTTTGAATAACGATTAAGTCGTATTTCTACACGGCAAAAACAATGTCGGCATTAATGGCCAATTAGAGTCGAGGAAAGCATCGAAAAAAGTTTGTGCTTAATAAGCCCTATGTAACTTTATGAGATAGCACGTACGTAATTATTGTAACTTTTGGCTACGAAAGTCGGGAATTAATATTAAATTACTCATGGCAACTGAATTTGATCACGCGCATAATAATGGTCTCGATTTACACTGGTCTGGATAAACGAACCGTCTTGCTGAGTTATTGATGCATAAAAACTGATTTAATATATAATTTATGTCACGACTGAGTTATATGAATAGGGTATAAAATAAAGGCTGAGTTATTTTGAATTAGTGCGAAGTTATTATACTATAATTCATGTCCTCTGGAAAGCATCTCTACGACTCTGATATGTGTAACGACTGAGTTAGTGTTAACAGGGGCTGAGTTATTGTTTGATAAGGCTGAGTTACTTTCTTTAAACGACAAATTTAATTTTAACCAACGCAAATGTATATTCTTTAAAAATTCCCGCAAAAAAAAGAAAGGTTGTCAGACGACTGAGTTTCACACTGCCGATAAATAAGACTTTCAACTCTATATTCTATATTTTTACACATTTTCTCTGTCTCTCTAAATCAATTTCACCCCTGTGAGAGTAAATGGATTTTTTCCCTCTTCTTGAATTGCCTGAAGAATTTCAGGCAGTAGTGGTTGAACGTGCGGCCCGTAACTCCATCCAAGATCTCTATGGCCTCAAAGCATCGTCGAGGTCCATGAAGACGTTAGCAGAGTGGCGTGGGGTTTACCATTTCCTCGATGTTTTATCCGTTCCCTGGGGACTCAATATGCCTTCTGAGTTGTTGAAAGCTTGCTACGCTGAGGGAAATCCAAGCACACTTTATATAAAGGGTGTACAGTTTTTCTACTCCTTCGACCTTCACGAAGAAGGGCTTTCTCTCATGAAGCGTGCAGCAGATGCAGGATATGAGCGTGCTGTGTATGCACACACAATGGCTCGAGCAATCTTTTGGGGTGAAGGGAAGTATTTTGATGGTATTCCATTTGAATCTGTTGACAGGATCGGTAAACTTGCGCGCTCCGTGAAATGGGGTTGGGGTTTGTGGCATGGTGACTATTTTCGCGAGCATAGGGTCCTGTTCATTTCCTTTTTTATGTCATCGTTCTACAGATGCCAATGTGCAAATCTTGTGCAGCGACAATGTCACTGCTTGTGGCATATTGATGTCACTAAGGATGATAACATATCCAGACGCTGTTTCTGGATCAAGGAGCTCGGCTTGTTCTTACGTGATTTTGAACCAATAAGCCTGTTAAGGGACAGCAGAAAGTGGTGAAGATGTTCCTGTATCAGAACTTATCTTTTTATGTTATTTGCTATGACAGTATGTATGTCGAGACTAATATTCTATGGCTAAGTTGTTATTTTCTAATATTTGATTAAATGCTATTTAAAGGCTGAGTTAATTGTTTATTTGGCTAAGTTAAATATATCTTAAGGCTGAGTTAATGGTTCGTAAGGCTACGTAAAATCGTAAGGCTAAGTTAAATATTAATTGTTTATTTGACAAAACCTCTGTTACGTGGTTTAGATTTTTACATGATCTTTCGCAGGCGATCCCAAATATTCTTCGAGAAGGATGGGTTCATGAGTGGCCGACATACCGCTTCATCCCCGCTCATTTTAAGGAACGCTGGTTTCTTATACTCGCTGTAAGCACCAATTATGTATATATTCCATTAAACAGCAGTTATATGTTTAAAGGAACACTGGGTTTCTAATATTCTGTTATCTTCTTCTTTTAGCGGACAAACACTTGGGATCCGAGACATAATTTTTTAGTATGGACGCATTTTAATCTGGTTAGTATGGACGCATTTTAATCTGGTGGCCAGAACGATGTTTCGTTCTCAAATGCGATGGTTGAAAAGGTGTTGGGCACAGGGTGGCGATAAGCCTGAGTGGATGATAACTAGAGTTTGGCTTGCTCTTGTCGACATGTTTAAAGAGTTTGGACCTGATAATTTTGGTTTTTAAATGAGATTTTGTTTCTTTTCTTAAAAATTTGACCACATTTCTAATATAACTCAGCCTTATCAGAGTCGTATAGATGCTTTCCAATGGACATGAATTATAGTATGATAACTTCGCACTAATTCAAACGTAACTCAGGCTTTGTAAAAAATAACTCAGCCCCCGTTAAAACTAACTAAGCCTTATCAGAGTCATAGAGATGCTTTCCAAAGGACATGAATTATAGTATAATAACTTCACACTAATTCAAATGTAACTCAGCCTCAGTAAAAACTAACTCAGTCCCCGTTGACACTAACAATAACTCAGCCGTTACGCATATCAGAGTCGTAGAGATGTAAAGTTTCGTATTTTAATAAGCCTATGTAAATATGTATTATATAAGTCAACCTTCTCGAATTTTCGTTATACTCAGCATAAAAATTATTTTAAAAGATGCGGTTCATATTCCAGTATCAAAAATCGAGAAAACATTATTATGCGTGTGAGAATTTTTGCCTGCCATGATAATATCGAGACTCATTATTAGTATGTCTTTACATATAGGGATTCGGAAAGCACTCATGTATATTTGATATACTCTGTCCTTCCGTGAATTTACTATTACGGGAAAATTAAGTTAAATTAATATTAGTCGCTTCAATCAATTATGCCGCCCTTTATTAGACATGATGAAACTAATATCGAGACTTTTATACTATCGAGACAATAAAATTTTCGTTAATGGAGTTTCTTGTTAGGTTGGTTTAATTCAGTCCTATGTAAACGATAACCTGACCGAAACCGTAAATCAGTCTTTTGATAAGTTAGTATGTTTTAATTAAATCATTTAATAATTCAGTCTTAAAATAGCATTTACCCTAGCCTAAAAAACAATTTACTCAGCCTTAGAAACAATTAACTCAGCTCTTAAATAGATTTTACTTAGCCTTAGAAAAATTAACTCAACCTCGAAATAGATTTTACGTTGCCTTAGGAACCATTAACTCAGCCTTCAAATATATATAACTTAGACAACGAAACAATTAACTCAGCCTTTAAATAGCATTTAATCAAATATCAGAAAATAACATACATATTTGAAATATCTGATACATTAAATCTTCACCACTTTCTTGTGTCCCTAAAAAGGCTAACCGGTTCAAATTCACGTAAGAATAAGCTGATCTCTTTGAGCCACAAACAGCGGGGACACATGTTGTCATCCTTAGTGATATCAATGTGCCACAAGCAGGGACAGTGTCGCTCCACAGGATTTCCGCATTGGCAACTGTAGAACTTAGGAAGAATATGTGATATGAACAAGGCTATTCTTCCTTTGAACTCGGGTGTGTGCCACAAACCCCAACCCCATTTGACAGATTGCACTAGTTTCCTGATCCTGTCAAGTGATTCTATTGGAATACGAGATAAATACTTACCTTCACCCCAAAAGATCGCTCGAGTCATTGCGTGTGTATAGACAACATGCTCATAGCCTGCATCTGCTGCACGCTTCATGAGAGAAAGCCCTTCTTCTTGAAGGTCGAAGGAGTAGAAAAACTGTACACCCTTTATATAAAGCGTGCTTGAATTTCCTTCAACGTAGCAAGCTTTGAACAACTCAGAAGGCATATTTAGTCCCCAGGGAACAGATAAAACATTGAGGAAATGGTAAACCCCACGCCGATCTGCTAACGCCTTCATCGACCTCGACAATGCTTTGAGGCCATAGAGATCTTGGATTGAGTTACGGGCCGCACGTTCAACCACTACCGCCTGAATTTCTTCAGGCAATTCAAGAAGAAGGAAAAATTACATCTACACTAACAGGGTTTAATTGATTTAAAGAGATAGAGAAAATGTGTAATAACTGAGTGTTGAGAGTCCGATTGTTCTCAGTACCTTATTTATAATTCAGCCGAAACATGATTCGCGATGGTTGGGGTTTCACGTGAATTTTAATAATAAAAAATTACTGGACAATGAAATTAACATTATATTAGTCTAATCAATTCTGCCGCCCTTTATTAGGCGTGTGAAAATAAGTCAAGGTTCAAACTAATATCGAGACCTTTATACTATCGAGACAATAAAATTTTCGTTAATGGAGTTTCTTGTTAGGTTGGTTTAATTCAGTCGTATGTTTTAGTCAAATCATTTAATAACCGTGAAATTAACTTAACTCAGCCATGAAAACAAATAATTCAGCCTTCAAATAGCATTTACCTAGCCTAAGAAACAATTAACTCAGCCCTTTAGTAGGTTTTACTTAGCCTTAGAAACAATTAACTCAGCCTCTAAATAGATTTTACGTAGCCTTACGAACCATTACGTGGTTTAGATTTGACAAAACCTCTGTTACGTGGTTTTTCCGATCTGCAGAACTTAGAATGGCATTCACACTGATGGCAAACTTTAATGACCAGCCAGGAACAATCTCCATATCCATATGGTATAGGTTATTATAAAGAGAGTATGAAAAGGGAAATTGGACATATATAGAGCCCAATGGAGTAACGAATAGTCGCCAAATTCAAAGAATAAAAATTTAACCGTCGCGAATTAGTTACAATTATAGCTGAGTTATATCTAACGTTACGGCTAAGTTATATAATAACTGTGACAATTATAGCTGAGTTATATCTAACGTTACGGCTGAGTTATATCTAACTGTGACAATTAGTTACAATTATAGCTGAGTTATATCTAACGTTACGGCTAAGTTATATAATTAGTTACAATTATAGCTGAGTTATATCTAACGTTACGGCTAAGTTATCTACATGTAAGGTTTTAAGTAATTGTAAGACAACATATACCTCAAAATCATGATCGGAAAATATTTAATAAAATTGAAACCATTGTATTTCTTTAATTTTATAAATAGAATAGTTTGTAACTTTGTAAGATTAAAGATTAGCACTTAATCTTTTTTTTTGGGAAAAAAAGATTAGCACTTAATTTGAATGATCAGCCACTGACTATATCAGTATTTTCCTATCTTCGAGTTTAAATATAAGAGTTTAGGGTCTAGGGATTCCTAGGTTAATGAAAAATTTCTTCATGCATAGTAATTGTCTCGATTATGCTAACCGGGCGTGTTTTTCAAACGCCATTCTTAATTATTTTGAGAATATCGATAACTAATTATTAAGTTTATAACTCAATCTTTTCTAATAAATTATGGCTGCGTTATATACCAAAAAAAAAACATAATG
This sequence comes from Raphanus raphanistrum subsp. raphanistrum, assembly GCA_019706035.1. Taxonomy (NCBI): domain Eukaryota; kingdom Viridiplantae; phylum Streptophyta; class Magnoliopsida; order Brassicales; family Brassicaceae; genus Raphanus; species Raphanus raphanistrum. The sequence goes on along the minus strand of JACZFZ010000011.1, from coordinate 875,138 downwards.
TATAATTAAAACATAATGTAGATTAAACATAATGTGGGTTACATAAAACATAGTATTAGAGTCTTAAAACATGACAGAATAGTTGATAAAATTATATTACTTATCCAACATCAATGGTTCATCAAGCTTGCACCAGTCAGGTACTATGACCCTCACATCAGCCAAGTCTCCTTCGGCTTCAACGTGCTCTGCTGTTAGTTTCTCCAACTCAGCCACGGAGTCAAAGTTTCCTTCAGCCTTGATAATGGCTTCAAGCAATTCTATTTTCGCAGCAATGGAATTAACTTTGCTGGAAGCCTGATGCCATTCAGTTTCAGATTGCCCGTTCCTTGGCCGTGCGGAGAAGCACCATGTAATGCTGCTTGGTTTCCTGTTTCCCTTTGTAAAAGGCTTCAGCAGCATCCGATTCAACGACATCCTTGATAGGACGCTTCATACTCCTTTTTGATCATTCCATCTACACTTGATGCTTCACCAATATCGAAAACAGGTGTTAGTATATAAAATAATTAGAAAAACAAAGAAGGTTTTAAAAAAACAACTAAAGGAATAGACGAACCTATTTCTGAGATTGATAAGGGATATACAAGAACAAATGAATGTTCTCATACTGACATCTGATATTGTATTTATAGAAAAAAAAACTGTTCACTTATACAGATGTCGTTTGGAAAGCAACTCTTCGGCTCCTGAAAGAATTAATGGCTGAGTTATTTTATTGTTTAAAGGCTGAGTTATAGTTAAACTAAGGTTCCTCTTGGCTCTCTGATTTAAACTTAACGGCCGAGTTATACTTAATTATGGCTGAGTTATCGTTTATGCGTAAGTAATAGTTTATTCTTAAAATTGCCGCCAAATATACAAATGGTCTTGATATACCATGGATTTTACCTATTTTTACCCATGGTATATAAGTGTTTTATATACTATTTATTATGTATTGGAGTCTATTTAGAGTATTTACAGGTTCATGGACGTTTTGGAGGAAAGTGGTGATTTTGGTGTCTTCAATCAATTATGCCGCCCTTTATTAGACATGATGAAACTAATATCGAGACTTTTATACTATCGAGACAATAAAATTTTCGTTAATGGAGTTTCTTGTTAGGTTGGTTTAATTCAGTCCTATGTAAACGATAACCTGACCGAAACCGTAAATCAGTCTTTTGATAAGTTAGTATGTTTTAATTAAATCATTTAATAATTCAGTCTTAAAATAGCATTTACCCTAGCCTAAAAAACAATTTACTCAGCCTTAGAAACAATTAACTCAGCTCTTAAATAGATTTTACTTAGCCTTAGAAAAATTAACTCAACCTCGAAATAGATTTTACGTTGCCTTAGGAACCATTAACTCAGCCTTCAAATATATATAACTTAGACAACGAAACAATTAACTCAGCCTTTAAATAGCATTTAATCAAATATCAGAAAATAACATACATACTTGAAATATCTGATACATTAAATCTTCACCACTTTCTTGTGTCCCTAAAAAGGCTAACCGGTTCAAATTCACGTAAGAATAAGCTGATCTCTTTGAGCCACAAACAGCGGGGACACATGTTGTCATCCTTAGTGATATCAATGTGCCACAAGCAGGGACAGTGTCGCTCCACAGGATTTCCGCATTGGCAACTGTAGAACTTAGGAAGAATATGTGATATGAACAAGGCTATTCTTCCTTTGAACTCGGGTGTGTGCCACAAACCCCAACCCCATTTGACAGATTGCACTAGTTTCCTGATCCTGTCAAGTGATTCTATTGGAATACGAGATAAATACTTACCTTCACCCCAAAAGATCGCTCGAGTCATTGCGTGTGTATAGACAACATGCTCATAGCCTGCATCTGCTGCACGCTTTATGAGAGAAAGCCCTTCTTCTTGAAGGTCGAAGGAGTAGAAAAACTGTACACCCTTTATATAAAGCGTGCTTGAATTTCCTTCAACGTAGCAAGCTTTGAACAACTCAGAAGGCATATTTAGTCCCCAGGGAACAGATAAAACATTGAGGAAATGGTAAACCCCACGCCGATCTGCTAACGCCTTCATCGACCTCGACAATGCTTTGAGGCCATAGAGATCTTGGATTGAGTTACGGGCCGCACGTTCAACCACTACCGCCTGAATTTCTTCAGGCAATTCAAGAAGAGGGAAAAATTACATCTACACTAACAGCGTTTAATTGATTTAAAGAGATAGAGAAAATGTGTAATAACTGAGTGTTGAGAGTCCGATTGTTCTCAGTACCTTATTTATAATTCAGCCGAAACATGATTCGCGATGGTTGGGGTTTCACGTGAATTTTAATAATAAAAAATTACTGGACAATGAAATTAACATTATATTAGTCTAATCAATTCTGCCGCCCTTTATTAGGCGTGTGAAAATAAGTCAAGGTTCAAACTAATATCGAGACCTTTATACTATCGAGACAATAAAATTTTCGTTAATGGAGTTTCTTGTTAGGTTGGTTTAATTCAGTCGTATGTTTTAGTCAAATTATTTAATAACCGTGAAATTAACTTAACTCAGCCATGAAAACAAATAATTCAGCCTTCAAATAGCATTTACCTAGCCTAAGAAACAATTAACTCAGCCCTTTAGTAGGTTTTACTTAGCCTTAGAAACAATTAACTCAGCCTCTAAATAGATTTTACGTAGCCTTACGAACCATTACGTGGTTTAGATTTGACAAAACCTCTGTTACGTGGTTTTTCCGATCTGCAGAACTTAGAATGGCATTCACACTGATGGCAAACTTTAATGACCAGCCAGGAACAATCTCCATATCCATATGGTATAGGTTATTATAAAGAGAGTATGAAAAGGGAAATTGGACATATATAGAGCCCAATGGAGTAACGAATAGTCGCCAAATTCAAAGAATAAAAATTTAACCGTCGCGAATTAGTTACAATTATAGCTGAGTTATATCTAACGTTACGGCTAAGTTATATAATAACTGTGACAATTATAGCTGAGTTATATCTAACGTTACGGCTGAGTTATATCTAACTGTGACAATTAGTTACAATTATAGCTGAGTTATATCTAACGTTACGGCTAAGTTATATAATTAGTTACAATTATAGCTGAGTTATATCTAACGTTACGGCTAAGTTATCTACATGTAAGGTTTTAAGTAATGGTAAGACAACATATACCTCAAAATCATGATCGGAAAATATTTAATAAAATTGAAACCATTGTATTTCTTTAATTTTATAAATAGAATAGTTTGTAACTTTGTAAGATTAAAGATTAGCACTTAATCTTTTTTTTGGGAAAAAAAGATTAGCACTTAATTTGAATGATCAGCCACTGACTATATCAGTATTTTCCTATCTTCGAGTTTAAATATAAGAGTTTAGGGTCTAGGGATTCCTAGGTTAATGAAAATTTTCTTCATGCATAGTAATTGTCTCGATTATGCTAACCGGGCGTGTTTTTCAAACGCCATTCTTAATTATTTGAGAATATCGATAACTAATTATTAAGTTTATAACTCAATCTTTTCTAATCAATTATGGCTGCGTTATATACCAAAAAAAAAATAATGTATAATTAAAACATAATGTAGATTAAACATAATGTGGGTTACATAAAACATAGTATTAGAGTCTTAAAACATGACATAATAGTTGATAAAATTATATTACTTATCCAACATCCATGGTTCATCAAGCTTGCACCAGTCAGGTACTATGACCCTCACATCAGCCAAGTCTCCTTCGGCTTCAACGTGCTCTGCTGTTAGTTTCTCCAACTCAGCCACGAAGTCAAAGTTTCCTTCAGCCTTGATAATGGCTTCAAGCAATTCTATTTTCGCAGCAATGGAATTAACTTTGCTGGAAGCCTGATGCCATTCAGTTTCAGATTGCCCGTTCCTTGGCCGTGCGGAGAAGCACCATGTAATGCTGCTTGGTTTCCTGTTTCCCTTTGTAAAAGGCTTCAGCAGCATCCGATTCAACGACATCCTTGATAGGACGCTTCATACTCCTTTTTGATCCTTCCATCTACACTTGATGCTTCACCAATATCGAAAACAGGTGTTAGTATATAAAATAATTAGAAAAACAAAGAAGGTTTTAAAAAAACAACTAAAGGAATAGACGAACCTATTTCTGAGATTGATAAGGGATATACAAGAACAAATGAATGTTCTCATACTGACATCTGATATTGTATTTATAGAAAAAAAAAACTGTTCACTTATACAGATGTCGTTTGGAAAGCAACTCTTCGGCTCCTGAAAGAATTAATGGCTGAGTTATTTTATTGTTTAAAGGCTGAGTTATAGTTAAACTAAGGTTCCTCTTGGCTCTCTGATTTAAACTTAACGGCCGAGTTATACTTAATTATGGCTGAGTTATCGTTTATGCGTAAGTAATAGTTTATTCTTAAAATTGCCGCCAAATATACAAATGGTCTTGATATACCATGGATTTTACCTATTTTTACCCATGGTATATAAGTGTTTTATATACTATTTATTATGTATTGGAGTCTATTTAGAGTATTTACAGGTTCATGGACGTTTTGGAGGAAAGTGGTGATTTTGGTGTCTTTTGGAGTCTTTCAAAGTGCAGAACTGCACAGACGCTTCAGATGTTTAGCTCTCGATGGAGACTTTAATACCGTTGGATTTAGCCCATCTTTTGACACAATATGGAGCTTTGAGTTAACTTTCCAATGCCACCGGTCTGAGGTCAATCAGCATCCTGTAGCGGAAGTTATGCCCGATTTACTGAAGAGTTGTCAGTCTGCCTCGCGAGAGAAGTTTGCCGAGAAGAGGATTGTATGTCGATCGACACAGCACACTGCAGGTCGATCGACAGGGACATCATAATATGGGCTGAGTATATTTCATGACCGACTGAAGCCCAGGAGTCACCACAAAGTTACCAAAATACCCTTGACGACCAGAAACCTTATTTATGTTATTTCTAAGCCATTGTTGACGGCTACGCTTTAGACGCTCTTTACACTTTCATTGTTTCTCTTAGGAGAGAAGGGAGGAACTCCTTGAGAGTCCTCCTGGAACTCCTTTGCTTTTGGTTTTATATTATCTATTGCATTTTCATCTATTCATCTATGATTTCTGTGACATACTTCATGTCTGAATAGATCCACCTGTTAGATCTATGGTTCAGATAGGTTTGTGGGATTAGCCCCAAACTATACTTGCTAAGTTGTGATATTCATCAAATGGATTGAACTCTATGCTTGTTCTAGATTAGCTAACTAGAACATAGATCACTAGGATCTTTGATTATCTTGAATTATCCATTTGAGCTTGTCTGTCTCCCGTTGAGAAGAACGACAATTCCTCCTTGAAACCTTGTGGTCATATTCGGCTCGCGCCTAGGCAGATCTAGAAGCCGTCGATCGATATCCCGACAGGTGAATCGATCGGCGCTGCGAAAAGTCTATCGCTCGATATCTGAAAAGGATATCGACCAACTCTTTTTCTGTGTCATCATGCGAAAGGTGTGGCCAGAGATCTAGATGATTTAACCAGTGATTTATCACATATGTTAAGCGGCTGAGATCTATAGTATCATGCAAGCAACTTGTTAGGCATTTATAGATATTATAATCTCCAATACCTGAATAGAAACCCTAGATCTAGCAACCATCCTTCCATCAACTACCTTGGTTTCATAAGAACAACTACCTTGTTCGCCCTTGCTATTTAATATATTTATTATTTTATTTACTGCTTTATAATATATTTACTGTTAGCCTAGCTTAATCATATAACTATTAGATCTAGTGTGTGCCTTAGCTCCTTGTGGATTCGATCCCTAAGTACTATAACTTGACCTCTTTTGATGACAGTAATTCACTCCTTAGGGTAATTTGAATGATATCAAATTTGGCGCCGTTGCCGGGGAGCTTCGATCGCCATTAGATCTTGTTTAGTTAGATTTTGTTTAGGTTTTATGATTGTTCAAAAATCTCATAAAATTTTTTCTTCTGTTTCAGGTACATACCAGGAGCAACAATGAAGAGAGGATTTTTAGGGTTTTCACAGAAGTCTGCTGGTTTATGCACGATCCGTAAGTCTACGAGGGTAGTAACGATCGACACCCTCCAAGCAGCATCGATCGACAGCATACACCACAAATCGATCGACATCGTCCATCACGAATCGATCGACACCCTACAAGAACCGGTGATCGACAGAGTACACAAATCGTCAAACGACACTGTTCACGCGAACACAGTTCACATGGGTACTATTCATCCGAGTACTGTTCATCGCGGTACTCTTCATCTAGGTACTATTTATCCGATTACTGTTCATCCCAGTACTATTCATCGGAGTACTGTTCACGAAAACACTGTTCATCCGAAATCGATCGACACTGTTCATTCTGTGTCGATCGATACTGTTCATCGTGACACTGTTCATCGCGATACTATTCATTCGACGTCGATCGACACTGTTCATCCCGTGTCGATCGATACTGTTCACTTCAGCACTGTTCATCGAAACAATGTTCATCGCGGCACTATTCACAGAAACACTGTTCATCCGAACACTGTTCATCCTGTATCGATCGATACTGTTCATCCGACGATCGACACTGTTCATCCTACGTCGATCGACACTGTTCACCGAAACACTGTTCATCGCGGTACTGTTCATCGCGACACTGTTCATCGGGGCATTGTTCATCGCGACACTGTTCATCAAAACACTGTTCTCCGCGACATTGTTCATTCGGGTACTGTTCATCCGACGCCGAAAAATTCTGTTCATCAAGAGTCGACCGACACCACTTGCGAGGAGACAAAGGAAGTCAGAGCACTCATACTTAAGATTGATAATAGAGGTATCTGGCGAGACGAAGAAGGCTGCCCTTGCAACAGCAGAGGACAATTGATTAATGCAGATGGTGCTGTAATCCCTGATGTGATTGATGTTGCTGCGACAAACGACTTTACTTTGACAAGCCAATGGTATGATTTTGGAAGCGAGGACCCTTTCAAAGGTCTTCCTTTTGAAAATCCCAAAGATCTTATCAAGACACTTGAGGGGTTAGCCTCATCAGCCCTCTGATCAGCAAACAAGCAGAATGAGGTACATGTAGATCACATTATCTGCAAGATTTTCCCCTATTTTTTATCTAGAGATGCTTTTAGCTGGTTCAGTAAGTTGCAGCGAAGATCTCTAACTTGTTGGGAAGACATCAAAAGCGCATTCCTAAGTAAATTTTTCAGTGAAGCTGTAGCAACTCGCAGTAAAAGGTTTGATTACATGATTGACAAGATGAGTGAAGATCGTGAGAAAGGAATAATGACTAGTATCAGCCAGATTATTGATTATGTCTACAGCGAGCAGAATGGAGATTCTGAGACCCCAACAACTCATGTCGAGCAGCCAGACATTCAAGATCAACATGCTTATGAGGATACACAGAGGGATGAACTGAACAGAAGACAGCTGGTCAACCATTATACAGTAGAGGGTGATGAACAACATGAATCTGGCGAGCTAAGCAGAGTAGAAGAAGCCGATATTTGTAACACAAGCTCAGCATCGATCGATCCCGCGACCTCGACATCGATCGATAACATCACTTCAGCATCGATCGCCACCAGCACCTCCGAGTCGATCGATACATACTTTGGTCATCGATCGATTACCAATTGAAATCCCTGAAAGTTCGAGTTGTCCTATGGACATTGCAGACTCGACACAGAAGAGCATTGATGTATCAAGTTTTTATCCCAACCAAGATGTAGAAAAAGAGATCACCATGGAAGATTTCTTGGAGCTAGAAGAATTTTTGGAGTTTGAGGGTGGAAAACAACTTGGAGACTTGGATTCGAGTGTAGAAGTCACTATGAGAGACTTCATAGAGCTGGAGGAATGGCTTGAGTCAGAACAGAGGCTTGACGACGAGCGGAACACTATGAGAAAAGATATGGAGACTTCGTCAAAGGCTAGAATCGATCGATACCGACCTGATGAGATCGATCGACACCCGCCCGATAGCATCGATCGACACCCAACCGGGTGCATCGATCGACACCAATGGTTGGACAAGCTACCAGGATGCACAGTTGAGCTGGAACAAATTGAGGAGAGAATGCACAAGTCTGAGACCTCATACCTTGCTGTCCCTGAACATCTAAGACCCATATGCGCAGAAGAAGCTGCTGGGATTTGCAAAAGAGTGAAGAGGATACATGACCCTGTGAAGATTGTGGTTCCCTGTACCGTGTTTGAAGCTGAATCTCCTATACCACCAGATAGAGGTGTGCATCTAGATTCCTGCAATGGAGTATTTAATGATCATCAGCATGTAGTAGCTTCTCTAAGGGAGATGAGGTGTAGAACTGAAGTCGACAAAAGCCTCAGAGAAGAAGCCTCGATCGCCACTGTTCAGCAAACATCGATCGATAATATCACTCCACCATCGATCGATATCTACCAGATACCACCGATCGACATCATCAATCTGTCATTGATCGACACTACCACTGGTTCATCGATGGTACAAGACGTGAATCAGAGGAGAACAAGTATGAAGTGTGTGGAAATATTTTTGATGGAGATACCACCACGCGTTCAGACAAGTCTTGGGGAAAGATGATGATGAATTGGAGAAAGAGGAAAAGAACAAAAAGGGATTCCCAGTTATCATTGATTCCTCACTTCTCCGACTATGTCAGGAAATTTGGAGTGAGACTACACAAGTCTGTGGAAAAGAAGAGGAGAAATTGGAAGAAGCGGGAACGAACCAAGGGAGGTTCTCAGTTACCATTGACTCCTTACTTTTCAGATTGTGTCAGGACATCCAGAGTGCGCAACAGATGCATTTTACATTCATTTGCAAAGCTTCGAGCACTCCTTATTGCTGAGATGATAGACAAAGGAGAAAAGTCTATGGAGGAGACTTTCACACAAGAATGATAAAGCCTCAAAAATTGGACATTGAGATTTGTTTTGGAGCATATCCTCATTCTCATCCGGACTAAATCAGATCTCCAAAAGTCAAGCTCATGAATAAAAATAAGCGCTGAGTGGGAGGCAACCCACTGTTAGTGTTTTATTTATGTTAGGTTACAGGAAAAGATTCATGGAAGAAGAATTGATATACCAATGTCGACCGATGGTTGCAAACATTGGTCGACAGAGCATTAATAGCATCGATCGATCGCCACTTAATTGTGTTGATCGATACAGCATCAAGAGTATCTATCGCCACTTAACTGTGTTGGTCAATATTAACATCAAAGTTAGGTATACTGTTTTTCCTTGTTAATTATTGTCCTTATGATTTATTCTTCCACCAATCTTAGACTGTATAACACTGATAACAGTGTTGTTTAAGTCTGGGGAGGTCGTACTAATATTATATTTTAGAGTAGCTATTTAGAATAAGAACCCGAGTAAACGATTACCATAATATCGACCGACGAGAAGAAGTCGATATCGATCGACATAACCAAATCTGCCACGACTGATGACAACGCATTTACATCGATCATCATCTATTCCGGTCAGGTATTTCGTTCTAACTTGTTAAATTGAGTACTTATGGTTTATTTCACACCAATCTCCGACTTGATAACACTGTTATAGTGTTATTTAAGTCTGGGGGAGTTCTACTGAATAATAATAATAATAATAATAATAATAATAAAAAAGAAAAAAAATTAAAAAACAGATCCAAGTGTAGACGATTGCTCAGCACATCGCCCGATGAGACCAGCTCGATATCGATCGCCAGCACTTCATATCAAACGGTCAATTGTCTCTTCATTGTGTCAAAGGATCTCTCTAGCCATCGACCGATGAGACCATGTCGATATCGTTCGACAGCGCTTCATCTTCAACGATCGATACTTCATTGTGTCAATCAGCACAGACATCAGCGAGCTGGTATATCGTTCTAACTTGTTAACTTTCTTAATTATGCTTTATGTTTTTCATACCACCGACTGTGTTACACTGGGACAGTGTAATTTAAGTCTGGGGGATTACTAACGATTATCTACTTTATGAGTCTTATTTAAAATGTTTTTCAAAAAGTTTTTATTGAGTCAAGAAGGGGATATATCTTAATCGATTTATTACTCGTCATCTAACCACTCTTTAGACAAGTCTTAGATTTACTGACTGCAGAAGTACTAGAGATACTAAAGTGGATCAACCTGTCAACTATGTTTGCACTTGCTGAGATTGTTTGAAAGAACCAAAGCTGACCTCCAACCTAATACTGACTTGATTTGCTTGTCTTGGGGCTTGGTATTCATTGGATCGGAATCCTCCTGCAAGTCTGGAAGGTAAATAGTCGGTGTGTTTCTGATTCCCTTCCTTCTCTCTCTTCGGCATCTCAAGATCTTAGTTTATGTTATAAAAGATTGAAATGATTTCTTGAGAGGCAGAGGGGTATGAGTGTCTCCTGCGACCCCATTATTCTAAATCTCAGGGATGATCACACATTGTGGAAACGAGGGATATGTAAATTACCTGAGACCCCATTATTCGCTACACTTTGTCAAAATGTATGAGTTACAAATGTAATGTCAATGAGATAGACTAGATGACCTTTGTTGGCATCGAAACCTATTGAAATTGAAACTAATAAGAGATTCAGAAAAGAGAGTGAGGGGAGAAAGGGATCAGAGAAGACTACATGTGTGTTCAGAAAGTTGCTGGAGTTGAGTCCATGTGTCTTTTGATCGATACTCCTAAGGTAAAGCCTACACTTTTATTTTTATGCAAGAAATGAGGTTAGTAGATGATATTGTCAGACATGATCTGTTAGGTTGTGGAACTAGTGGAATTTGGTTGCTATACTAGGATATTGTATAATGTGCTTCTAAGGTTAGGATGTTTAATGATTTGGTTTGCACTACTAAAGAGATGATGAACTGAGTTTTTAAAATCTTTTGAGTCCCTGCTGTTTTCAAACCTCTTTCAGAGAGACTGCATGTTTGTTTTGCTTGAGGACAAGCAAAATGGTAAGTCTGGGGGAGTTGATATACAATGGATTTTACCTATTTTTACCCATGGTATATAAGTGTTTTATATACTATTTATTATGTATTGGAGTCTATTTAGAGTATTTACAGGTTCATGGACGTTTTGGAGGAAAGTGGTGATTTTGGTGTCTTTTGGAGTCTTTCAAAGTGCAGAACTGCACAGACACTTCAGATGTTTAGCTTTCGATGGAGACCTTAATACCGTTAGATTTAGCCCATCGTTTGACACAATATAGAGCTTTGAGTTAGCTTTCCAATGCCACCGGTCTGAGGTCAATCAGCATCCTGTAGCGGAAGTTATGCCCGATTTACTGAAGAGTGGTCAGTCTGCCTCGCGAGAGAAGGCTGCCGAGAAGAGGATTGTATGTCGATCGACACAGCACACTGCATGTCGATCGACAGGGACATCAGAATGTGGGCTGAGTATATTTCATGACCGAGTGAAGCCCAGGAGTCACCACAAAGTTACCAAAATACCCTTGACGACCAGAAACCCTATTTATGTTATTTCTAAGCCATTGTTGACGGCTACGCTTTAGACGCTCTTTACACTTTCATTGTTTCTCTTAGGAGAGAAGGGAGGAACTCCTTGAGAGTCCTCCTGGAACTCCTTTGCTTTTGGTTTTATATTATCAATTGCATTTTCATCTATTCATCTATGATTTCTGTGACATACTTCATGTCTGAATAGATCCACCTGTTAGATCTATGGTTCAGATAGGTTTGTGGGATTAGCCCCAAACTATACTTGCTAAGTTGTGATATTCATCAAATGGATTAAACTCTATGCTTGTTCTAGATTAGCTAACTAGAACATAGATCACTAGGATCTTTGATTATCTTGAATTATCCATTTGAGCTTGCCTGTCTCCCGTTGAGAAGAACGAAAGTTACTCCTTGAGACCTTGTGGTCATATTCGGCTCGCGCCTAGGCAGATCTAGAAGCATTCGATCGATATCCCGACAGGTGAATCGATCGGCGCTGCGAAAGGTGTATCGCTCGATATCTCAAAAGGATATCAACCGACTCTTTTTCTGTGTCATCATGCGAAAGGTGTGGCCAGAGATCTAGATGATTTAACCAGTGATTTATCACATATGTTAAGCGGCTGAGATCTATAGTATCATGCAAGCAACTTGTTAGGCATTTATAGATATTATGATCTCCAATACCTGAATAAAAACCCTAGATCTAGCAACCATCCTTCCATCAACTACCTTGGTTTCATAAGAACAACTACCTTGTTCGCCCTTGCTATTTAATATATTTATTATTTTATTTACTGCTTTATAATATATTTACTGTTAGCCTAGCTTAATCATATAACTATTAGATCTAGTGTGTGCCTTAGCTCCTTGTGGATTCGATCCCTAAGTACTATAACTTGACCTCTTTTGATGAGAGTAATTCACTCCTTAGGGTAATTTGAGTGATATCATGTCTCAAATAATATTATAATAACTAAATGACGCGATCTTTTTTACACAATTGCTCTGATAAATATGGTACCTCTGGAACAATTAGACTTTCAACTCGCTATCATTTTTACACAATTGCTCTCTCGTTTAGTCAATATCACCTTATTACTTTTCAATTCCAGAGAAAATGGAGTTTTTCCCTCTTCTTGAATTGCCTGAAGAAATGCAGGCGTTAGTCGTTGAACGTGTGGCGCGTAACTCCTTCCAAGATCTCTACAACATCAGAGCATCGTCGAAGTCGATGAAGGCGTTAGCAGATCGGCGTAGGGTTTACCATTTTTTCGATGTTTTGTCTCATCCCTGGGGTGCCAGTATGCCTGCTTCGTTGTTGAAATCTTGCTACGCTGAAGGAAATCCAAGCACAATTTATATAAAGGGTGTACAGTTTGTCTACTCATTCAGCCGTATAGAAGAAGGGCTTTCTCTCGTGAAGCGTTCGGCAGATGCTGGATATGAGCGTGCTGTGTATACACACGCAATGACTCGAGCAATCTTTTTGGCTGATGGGTCTATATTTAACCCTATGCCAATAGAATCAGTTGAGATGATCGGGAAACTAGTGCGGTCTGTGAAATGGGGATGGGGTTTGTGGCATTCTGACGAGTTCCACGCGAAGAAAGCCGAGTTACTCTCATATTTTCTTCCCTTGTTTTACAGTTGCCAATGTGCAACTGTTGAGGACCGACAATGTTTCTGCTTGTGGCGCAATGCTTCTGAGTTATTATTTATTTACGTCTGAGTATCATAAAAAACAAAGTCTGACTTACGATTAGAATACATGATTACAAAATCAAACAATTTTACTTAAATGCCGAGGCTGAATTCTACTAAATGTTGAGGCTGAGTTATAATAAAACTTAAAAATAGGGAAAATATAGTTATATCGTCTTGATAATGTAAAGGTCTCGATATTAGCGTGCAGACGAATATTTCACACCCTTGATGCGCGACATTATTAACTTCTGCAGCCCAGTCAAATCAAGAACACGAAACGTCCAATAATTATGTTTTTATTGAGTCAAGAAGGAGATATATCTTAATCGATTTATTACTCGTCATCTAACCACTCTTTAGACCAGTCTTAGATTTACTGACTGCAGAAGTACTAGAGATACTAAAGTGGATCAACCTGTCAACTATGTTTGCACTTGCTGAGATTGTTTGAAAGAACCAAAGCTGACCTCCAACCTAATACTGACTTGATTTGCTTGTCTTGGGGCTTGGTATTCATTGGATCGGAATCCTCCTGCAAGTCTGGAAGGTAAATAGTCGGTGTGTTTCTGATTCCCTTCCTTCTCTCTCTTCGGCATCTCAAGATCTTAGTTTATGTTATAAAAATTGAAATGATTTCTTGAGAGGCAGAGGGGTATGAGTGTCTCCTGCGACCCCATTATTCTAAATCTCAGGGATGATCACACATTGTGGAAACGAAGGATATGTAAATTACCTGAGACCCCATTATTCGCTACACTTTGTCAAAATGTATGAGTTACAAATGTAATGTCAATGAGATAGACTAGATGACCTTTGTTGGCATCGAAACCTATTGAAATTGAAACTAATAAGAGATTCAGAAAAGAGAGTGAGGGGAGAAAGGGATCAGAGAAGACTACATGTGTGTTCAGAAAGTTGCTGGAGTTGAGTCCATGTGTCTTTTGATCGATACTCCCAAGGTAAAGCCTACACTTTTATTTTTATGCAAGAAATGAGGTTAGTAGAGGATATTGTCAGACATGATCTGTTAGGTTGTGGAACTAGTGGAATTTGGTTGCTATACTAGGATATTGTATAATGTGCTTCTAAGGTTAGGATGTTTAATGATTTGGTTTGCACTACTAAAGAGATGATGAACTGAGTTTTTAAAATCTTTTGAGTCCCTGCTGTTTTCAAACCTCTTTCAGAGAGACTGCATGTTTGTTTTGCTTGAGGACAAGCAAAAGGGTAAGTCTGGGGGAGTTGATATACAATGGATTTTACCTATTTTTACCCATGGTATATAAGTGTTTTATATACTATTTATTATGTATTGGAGTCTATTTAGAGTATTTACAGGTTCATGGACGTTTTGGAGGAAAGTGGTGATTTTGGTGTCTTTTGGAGTCTTTCAAAGTGCAGAACTGCACAGACACTTCAGATGTTTAGCTTTCGATGGAGACCTTACTACCGTTGGATTTAGCCCATCGTTTGACACAATATAGAGCTTTGAGTTAGCTTTCCAATGCCACCGGTCTGAGGTCAATCAGCATCCTGTAGCGGAAGTTATGCCCGATTTACTGAAGAGTAGTCAGTCTGCCTCGCGAGAGAAGGCTGCCGAGAAGAGGATTGTATGTCGATCGACACAGCACACTGCATGTCGATCGACAGGGACATCAGAATGTGGGCTGAGTATATTTCATGACAGAGTGAAGCCCAGGAGTCACCACAAAGTTACCAAAATACCCTTGACGACCAGAAACCCTATTTATGTTATTTCTAAGCCATTGTTGACGGCTACGCTTTAGATGCTCTTTACACTTTCATTGTTTCTCTTAGGAGAGAAGGGAGGAACTCCTTGAGAGTCCTCCTGGAACTCCTTTGCTTTTGGTTTTATATTATCAATTGCATTTTCATCTATTCATCTATGATTTCTGTGACATACTTCATGTCTGAATAGATCCACCTGTTAGATCTATGGTTCAGATAGGTTTGTGGGATTAGCCCCAAACTATATTTGCTAAGTTGTGATATTCATCAAATGGATTAAACTCTATGCTTGTTCTAGATTAGCTAACTAGAACATAGATCACTAGGATCTTTGATTATCTTGAATTATCCATTTGAGCTTGCCTGTCTCCCGTTGAGAAGAACGAAAGTTACTCCTTGAGACCTTGTGGTCATATTCGGCTCGCGCCTAGGCAGATCTAGAAGCATTCGATCGATATCCCGACAGGTGAATCGATCGGCGCTGCGAAAGGTGTATCGCTCGATATCTCAAAAGGATATCAACCGACTCTTTTTCTGTGTCATCATGCGAAAGGTGTGGCCAGAGATCTAGATGATTTAACCAGTGATTTATCACATATGTTAAGCGGCTGAGATCTATAGTATCATGCAAGTAACTTGTTAGGCATTTATAGATATTATGATCTCCAATACCTGAATAGAAACCCTAGATCTAGCAACCATCCTTCCATCAACTACCTTGGTTTCATAAGAACAACTACCTTGTTCGCCCTTGCTATTTAATATATTTATTATTTTATTTACTGCTTTATAATATATTTACTGTTAGCCTAGCTTAATCATATAACTATTAGATCTAGTGTGTGCCTTAGCTCCTTGTGGATTCGATCCCTAAGTACTATAACTTGACCTCTTTTGATGAGAGTAATTCACTCCTTAGGGTAATTTGAGTGATATCATGTCTCAAATAATATTATAATAACTAAATGACGCGATCTTTTTTACACAATTGCTCTGATAAATATGGTACCTCTGGAACAATTAGACTTTCAACTCGCTATCATTTTTACACAATTGCTCTCTCGTTTAGTCAATATCACCTTATTACTTTTCAATTCCAGAGAAAATGGAGTTTTTCCCTCTTCTTGAATTGCCTGAAGAAATGCAGGCGTTAGTCGTTGAACGTGTGGCGCGTAACTCCTTCCAAGATCTCTACAACATCAGAGAATCGTCGAAGTCGATGAAGGCGTTAGCAGATCGGCGTAGGGTTTACCATTTTTTCGATGTTTTGTCTCATCCCTGGGGTGCCAGTATGCCTGCTTCGTTGTTGAAATCTTGCTACGCTGAAGGAAATCCAAGCACAATTTATATAAAGGGTGTACAGTTTGTCTACTCATTCAGCCGTATAGAAGAAGGGCTTTCTCTCGTGAAGCGTTCGGCAGATGCTGGATATGAGCGTGCTGTGTATACACACGCAATGACTCGAGCAATCTTTTTGGCTGATGGGTCTATATTTAACCCTATGCCAATAGAATCAGTTGAGATGATCGGGAAACTAGTGCGGTCTGTGAAATGGGGATGGGGTTTGTGGCATTCTGACGAGTTCCACGCGAAGAAAGCCGAGTTACTCTCATATTTTCTTCCCTTGTTTTACAGTTGCCAATGTGCAACTGTTGAGGACCGACAATGTTTCTGCTTGTGGCGCAATGCTTCTGAGTTATTATTTATTTACGTCTGAGTATCATAAAAAACAAAGTCTGACTTACGATTAGAATACATGATTACAAAATCAAACAATTTTACTTAAACGCCGAGGCTGAATTCTACTAAATGTTGAGGCTGAGTTATAATAAAACTTAAAAATAGGGAAAATATAGTTATATCGTCTTGATAATGTAAAGGTCTCGATATTAGCGTGCAGACGAATATTTCACACCCTTGATGCGCGACATTATTAACTTCTGCAGCCCAGTCAAATCAAGAACACGAAACGTCCAATAATTATGTTTGTTGAATTGGCTGACTTATATTGTATGATATCAAGAAGGAGAATATCTTATATGACGTCTGAGGTATTAAACATTTGTGGCTCAAAGAGATCGGCTTATTCTTACGTGAATTTGAACCGGTTAGCCTTTTTAGGGACACAAGAAAGTGGTGAAGATGTAATGTATCATAACTTATCTTTTTATATTATTTTCTATGCCAGTATGTATGTTATTTTCTGATATTTGATTAAATGCTATTTAAAGGCTGAGTTAATTGTTTCGTTTGCTAAGTTAAATATATTTGAAGGCTGAGTTAATGGTTCCTAAGGCAACGTAAAATCTATTTCGAGGTTGAGTTAATTTTTCTAAGGCTAAGTAAAATCTATTTAAGGGCTGAGTTAATTGTTTCTTAGGCTAGGTAAATGCTATTTTAAGACTGAATTAATGATTTTATTAAAACATACTGACTTATCAAAAGACTGATTTACGGTTTTGGTCAGATTATCGTTTACATAGGACTGAATTAAACCAACCTAACAAGAAACTCCATTAACGAAAATTTTATTGTCTCGATAGTATAAAGGTCTTGATATTAATTTCATCACGCCTAATAAAAGGCGGCATAATTGATTGAAGCGACTAATATTATTTTAACTTAATTTTTCTGTAACAGTCAATTCACTGAAAGACTGAGTATATCAAATATACATGAGTGCTTGTCGTATCCCAATATGTTAAGACATACTAATAATGAGTCTCGATATTATCATGGCATCCAAAAATTCTCACACGCATAATAATGTTCTTGATTTTAGATACTGGAATATGAACCGCATCTTTTAAAATAATTTTGATGCAGAGTATAACGAAATTTCAAGAAGGTTGACTTATATAATACATAT
Organism: Raphanus raphanistrum subsp. raphanistrum; assembly: GCA_019706035.1. NCBI lineage: Eukaryota > Viridiplantae > Streptophyta > Magnoliopsida > Brassicales > Brassicaceae > Raphanus > Raphanus raphanistrum. Next base: position 857,315 of record JACZFZ010000011.1, on the reverse strand, counting down.
TTACAGAGGCTTATTAAAATACAAAACTTTACATCTCTACGACTCTGATATGCGTAACGGCTGAGTTAGTGTTAACGGGGGCTGAGTTATTGTTTACTAAGGCTGGGTTACGTTTGAATTAGTGTGAATTTATTATACTATAATCCATGTCCTTTGGAAAGCATCTCTACGACTCTGATAAGGCTGAGTTAGTGTTAACGGGGGCTGAGTTATTTTTTACTAAGCTGAGTTACGTTTGAATCACATATCACATATTCAAACGTTGTGGGTATTAAACGTTGTGGCTGAGTTCTACTAAACGTTGATGCTGAGTTATAATAACACTAAAAAATATTAATATTTAGTTAATACAGAGGTCAATTTTTTTTTTTTATTTAGAACGCAGCGTGGTGAGGGATTCCTTTTCGTCTGCTTGAGTTCCGGTAATTGTATATCGGCGGTGTTCCCGGAGAGAAGCTGAAACCACCTTCGTCCCCCGAGCTCAACGAGCGCAGATCACCACCTTGTCCATATTTATCGAGCCTAACGGTGGAGATAGATAGACCACTCATGAGACGGTTGAAAGCATTGGTCTTACGCATCTTAGTCGGTGTGGTAGCCTCATCTGATTCCAACCCACCTTGGTACTCTCTCCCATGCTTCCCTCTCAATGAGAAGGTCAAACTTTGATCTCCTCTCTTCATTGCCCCAATCTGAAACAATAAAAAAACACAAACAATACCGTCAGAGAAAAAATTTCTGAAAGTTTGTAATATTTAAATTAAATGATGGCTAGGTTATACCTTTAAATTAAAATTTCTGAAAGTTTTAATATTTAAAATAAAAATGGTGGAAATAGAGGAAAAAACCATCGCAAGTAAGTATTATTTTTACCTTGCAACCGAGAGAGCAGAAGGAGAAAGAATCAAGAAGGCTTCTGCAACATATCTCACAAGTGTTTATAACACCTTTTCCGATTCTTGGCTGAGGTCTCTCATTAAGGAACACAATCTTTGCGCTGTTGATGATATATGTCTGAACACAATAGATATCTATGTACTTATGTATCTCATTCACTCTCACCACGTTGTGGTAAGAAGATCTCCTTATCTGCAATTTCATTTACATTTTAAAATAAATAAAAACGAGACTTTTTGGGCTAAAGACAAGAAAGAAAGAGATACCGTACCTGAACAACACGATGGTCTTTATGTTTGACCAAACAGTCAGAACAAAAGGCATTTCCAGCACAGTCCAGACAGAATAAGTTGCATTCGTTTTTGTTGGAATCAGCGTGGATCGAACAAGGGATGAAGTAGCTCCCTCGTAGCATTGGCATTAGCCACGGTAGACTCATATAGTCTTCTTCGTGTTCCTATATTCTTATCATCGGGCCCTGAAAGTTTGAAGCTACAAATCAGAAAATAGAGAAAAGGCAAATAAAGGCCAAAAAAACAAAAGAGTAAAAGAAGACGCAAAATATATGTAAGTGTGCTTCTAGAGAAGACCAAAAAGAAAGAAAATTTTCATAACTAATTTTATTTATCTGAAATACTATTGGTCAAAGAAATATAATTAATAATAACTTACATATATTCTGCAATTTTCTTAATATATGTGAAAAGTGTCTAAGTGGCACTTATTCGAAAAAGAAATAGTTATGTTTGTTGAATTGGCTGACTTATATTGTATGATATCAAGAAGGAGAATATCTTATATGACGTCTGAGGTATTAAACGTTGTGGCTGAGTTATACTAAACGTTGAGGCTGAGTTATCACAAAACTAAAAAATATTAATATGATATCGTCTCGATAATGTAAAAAAATATTAATATTATATCTATAGTGACGGCTGATTTCCATTCTCCAATATGGCTGAGTTATAAGAACATTTTTGATGTTTAGGGTATGTATGAGGTTTAGGGTTTAGGGTGAAATATAGAAGCGAAAGTCAAATAATTAATAAAATTAAACAACATTAAACAACTTAAGGTAATTGGAAAGTCTGATTGAAAATAACAAATACAGATGAAGCGAAAGTCAAATAGTTAATAAAATTAAACAACATTAAACAACTTAAGGTAATTGGAAAGTCTGATTGATAATAACACACAAATTCATTTGGAAAGCTAATTGTTCTACGCCGTGTTTCCTCATTCATCGAGGATCTCTGTCGCCATCTTCAACCGTAAACCTTGAATATTTTTATCGTTTATCCCATCAAAACTTACACCAAGCGCTAGACACTCCACAAACTTCAACGCATACACCCCACAATCGCCAGTCTGGGTGTTTTGTGGATTGAACCTTTTGCTCCTCCTCCTGAATGCGAACTTCTTCCTACTTGGGGTTCGGAGATTGGCAGGAATGTTTTGATTCAAAATCTCGGGAAGCATAAGCGTTACCGGTTGAAATGAATCAAGCATTTTCTTCTCACTTTTGGCTGTTACCACTCCAATGATTGAATCATAGCAATCAACCTTCTCATTCTTCAGATCCACGTGAAAAGCCACCCAGTGGTTTCCTCCGGTTTGAAGACATCCGTACAAGTGATCCACGTGTTCATACCACTTCAAGTTTGTTTGAAAGTTAAGGGGAAGCTTTACCTTGTACAAGATTTTCATAACCATTTCCTGTGAACTTCATCATATTAGGTTTTATCTTGAACTGCTTGTAATCATCAACCCACTTATTCAAGAACCAAGGATCAATGAAGGCAATGCGCTTGGTCCAGAATGGGGTGGAATCTCTCATGGACCTCTGAATGAGGACATTAATATACGCAGAGATATGCTACATAATAAATATTAACAAGTTAGCTGTAAACAAATATATAAGTCAGCCTTAATAGAAGATAGAAATCAGCTGAAATATAATGTAAACCTCTGTCGTAATTAAAGACTTACATTATCAAACAACCATCCATATTGGCTATGCGGCCACGGTCTTTCAAAGATGAGTATGCTGTAGAAGTCACCCTCATGAGTGGCAGATCTTACAACTCTTTTCTTTGCTGGTGCTGGTGGTTTGGGTGGAATTCTGGAGATGTGTTGCATAAGTTTATCCAATACGGTCGGATCAACAGGTGCTAGAGGGTCATATATTGCTGATGAAGGCTCAACATTCTTCCTCATGCACGTCGTTCCATTGTCTCCAATGTACAGAAAACTGGTCTTGAAGTACCTTAAGACAATGCAAACCCTTGTGGAAATAATTTAACCGTTCTCTCCCGATATTCCTTTACCACAGCAGACCTAACCAATTCCTGACTCTCCATAGGCGACTCCGGCAAGATTTCATTCTCGTCCGCATGAACTTCGTCGGTCACTTCAGCTAATTCACTGTCCTCACCAGAATCGTCAACCTTGCATCTTTTTACATTGGCACGCGGTGGAGTTATATTATTTCTCTTCTCATTATCGGCTTCTTGATTGTTTAACTCAGCCTGTTCTTCATTCATTAACTCAGCCTGTTCTTCATTCTTTAACTCAGCCTGTTCTTCATTCATTAACTCAGCCTGTTCTTCATTTCTTTAACTCAGACTGTTTTTGCTTCATTGAGGCAGCCGCTTTTCTCTTAGCGGCATCTTTCTCCTTCCTATTCAACACAGCCTCTGCTTTCACAGCTTTTTTCTTATCTTCTGCATCCTCATCCTTTACAGTACGGTTGCGCGTGGAGCGGTGACGTAAGTCTTCAGCAAATTCACTGTCCTCTCCAGAATCTTCAACCTTGCATCTTTTTTACATTGGCACGCGGTGGAGTTATATTCTTTCTCTTCTCATTATCGGCTTCTTGATTCTTTAACTCAGCATGTTTTTTATTCATTAACTCAGCATGTTCTTCATTCTTTAACTCAGCCTGTTCTTCATTCATTAACTCAGCATGTTTTGGTTTCTTTGACTCAGTCTGTTTTTGCTTCATTGAAGCAGCCGCTTTTCTCTTAGCGGCAGCTTTCTCCTTCTTCTTCAACACAGCCTCTGTTTACACAGTTTTTTTCTTATCTTCTGCATCGTCATCCTTTACAGTACGGTTGCGCGTGGAGCGGCGACGTAAGTCTTCAGCCTTAGTTTCCTTTGCAGGAGAAACATATAGGAAATCAAGAACATTAGCACACTCATCTTCAGCATGTGTTCCAAACTCCTTAGCCAAATTTCTTTTCATCCCTCTCTCCTTATCAAGCTCCTTGGAGAAATTGGGTCTAGGTCCCATATCCTTTCCAGGGGTTTCAGCTAACAGTGGACTACAGACAGACTTCTGCTGGGTATTAGGCTGCGGTGATGACAACGGTTCAGGTTGTTGTATGGCGGCGACGTTTGAGAGGTTATCTTTGTTTTGGGGATTTTTTCATATCCCTATAACTTTCAGAAGCTCCTCCACTGCAGCTTTCACCATGTCATCTATCGACTTCTGGTCCACCAATGGTTTTTTTAAATCACGCGTCCATCATATCAAATTTTCTGGAAAGTTTATCCAGAGTACTCGCAATGGCCATCAGACTCGCGTTGTTCACCGAATCTTTGTTACCTTCCTCTTCGCTAGAACCCTTTCCCGTTGCAGCAGCTTCACCCTCATTGGTCTTCTCGTTACCCTTCCCCTCTGCATTTCCATGCACTTCCCTAAAACCTTTTACAAATCTACCTGCATGTATGTCTGTTATCAAGCTAACGAGTTGTGGGTCGTCAGGTTGATACGGCCATTCAGGAAAAACTCTTCTATTGACTCCTTCGAAACCATTCTCCTAACACGCACCTGTAACACCAGGTCATAATATAACTCAGCCACCAAATAAACACAACACTCAGTCATTAAGTCTAATAAATCAGCCATTCGAGAAATCAAAACTCAGCGTTACACCTTACCTGGCTATGCTATTTTATCTCGGCAAACAACAATTTTTCAAAATTTGCACGAGTACGCTTTCCACCCATCGTAAAAGTGGAACGTCTTCATTATTCACCACTCTCCCAAAACACTCGCCAAAGCAGACGATGGATTCATACGACCAAAACAATAACACATCCTTTAGGCCGGTTAATGTGTATGACCCTTTGTCTGGAGCCAACGTTTTAATAGAGTCAATGAGAACTTCGTATGCAGTCCGACCCCATGGATACGACTTCATGGCTTCATCGTCAAACACTCTTTCGTCACTTTCAAATGGCACCCTAGAATTTTGATGCAAACAATAAAGTACCATGTGTTGAAGAACTAATAGTCCTAGCCATTTACGCTCTTCAAATGTCCAAGTCGGGCAGACCTATTGAGTTCTTCAGTTCATCCAACGTGGGTCCCCTCCCAAGCGACACCTTCAGCTTCGCCCAAAACGGTTTGTATTATCAGAATCAGGTTCAAAACTTTCTGTTGGCAATAAACGAGTGTTTAACCCAGTTATCTCACCAAATTCTACCAAGCTAAACCTGATAGACTCATCAACCACCAGGCTCCATATCTCCTTCCTATGTACTCGCAGCTGTCTACATAGTAGATAATATGTACTGTTCTACCAGACGACACGCTTTGGCGTTCAACTACCTAGCAACTAGTCCAATGGGAGAGTTCACCAGTGATTTCCATACATCTTTTCCTAGTGTTTCTATAATATGAGGTAAATCTCCTGAACGGAAATTGTGATTAATTTCTTTCTTTTCTAGGTTAGAAGACCCTACAGGATAAAGTCTTGGAGGGTAACCCCGTGATTTAACATCAGAAACATCCATCTGAACAAATAAACAAACAATAACTCAGTCACAACATTTAACAATAACTCAAGGAAAATATAACAATAACTCTGCCACAACATTAAAATAACTCAGACACAACATAACGATAACTCGGGAAAAACATAACAATAACTCTGCCACAACATAAAAATAACTCAGCCATAACACAACAATAACCTAATCACAACTACACCCTAACTCACTCGAAACATAACCCTAACTCAGTACTAACTCAGACGAAACAAAACCCCAAATCAATATTTAAAGTCGCGACATCCTACCGAAAAGACGAACTTGTAGATATGAATGCATAGAAGACGATTTCGTACAAACGAACGATAACGATAACGGAGATGTCACAGTTATTTTTAGGAAGAGGAAGTAAACACAATGTCGACGGCGATTTCGTATCCTTGCGGTTCCTTCTCCGTTTCCGACAATGTTTTTATTTGTAATTGTTTTGTCAATCAATGTTACTGGTCGATGAGACTATCTGAGCAGGAGCCGGTGTGATAAAGTAGTTGAGAATATCAAAACTAACCTAAGGCTATTTATGCCATTTACCTGAGGTAACAAAACATTCTCACTTTTATCAATTCGATTTAACGGCTGAGTTATATATTAATAAACGCATAGTTTTGTTTACATACGACTGAGTTAAAACAACTTAAAAGTTAATAAAGGATGAGTTACATAACACGCGAAAGCTGACTTATGATGACAAAACATGACTAAACAGAGAAGTAGTAGTAGCAAAGTATCGCCATTCCAGCCACACAAACAACCACATTCCTCAAACACCGACCCTCACTCAAACATTCACCTTCTTTTCACTCCGATTCTGTCTTTACTCCATTCGCCAACCGAGCAACGTTAACTCGCAACTCCGAGAGGTCTCTAATCATGACATTTAACACTACCTTAATATCTTCAACATCTTCAACCAAGCACTCATCCGCCCATTTGAATAGATGACTCTGTTTTCACCAATGTAACCAGATCTAAATATTACGTTTCCGAACATGGGAAATAAGAACCAGAACTAACCTTATGATATCCTTTTGCACAGCAATAGTACAATCTTCCTGGATTTGTTTCGCTTCCAGATGTAAAAATGTCAGATGGTGCACCACACCAACACTCTATCGGCGTTCCTCTTTCCGTATTCCTACGTCGTCTGTAATAATTTTCTGAGGTGAAGGATGAGGAAGACATTGTTACAATAGATTTCAAAGTCCTTGGAAACTAAAAATAGTTTTACTTTGTAAAAGAAGAGATACGACATCACATATATAATACTATTAAATATATAAAATACAATATTAAATCACTGTCTCGATATTGTAAAAGAAATATGTATCCGTGCCAGCCATATATATAAAAACTCGTAATAATGAGTCTCGATATTGTCATGGCAGCCAAATTTTCCCACGCGCATAATGATGGAACTTCCCATATACCGCCTCTTAAAATTAAATCGATGCTGGGTTATTTAAATACAATGATGACTGAGTTATTTAAATACGATATGTCTGACTTATTTAAATAAAATGATTGCTGAGTTATACCTTAATTATATTAGATATGTTGCCGAGTTAACATTCAGAAACAGAAATAATGCGTTTCAAAATACAATTACGGCTGAGTTATTGAAACAAGTTATGGCTGAATTATATAAAATGTGTGGCCGAGATTACATTCAGAAACAGAAATAATGAAGTTCAAAATACAGACATGAAAAGACTTTCAGGAACCAAAATTATCTGGATCAAGTCTTCAAACATGTGGCAGAGATCAAACCAAGCGCTGGTTAGCATCCAAGTTGGCTTCTCGCCTCCTTCCGACCAAGTCCACCTCAAATGGCGCATCTGACAACGAAATAGACTTCTGGCCACAAGATTAAAATTATGCCAAACTGTCAAATGATGCCTTCGATCCCATGTGTTTGTCCGCTACGGCAAAAAAAATACAAAGACTACAGACCATTGGTATATATTAATATATATGAACAAATATCGGGCCTTACAGCGAGTTGAAGAAACCAGCGTTCCTTAAAATGATCGGGAATGTCGCAGTATGTCGGCCATGCATGAACCCATCCTTCTGCAAGAATCGTCGGGATGACCAGGGAGAGATCAGTTAAAAATTTAAACCATGTAGGGCTGGTTCTGTCAAGCAAGTCACACGGACCAGGGTATAGAACATGGAGGTTTTCACGATTTGCAGAGCTTAGTATCGCAGAAAAAATGTTCTCTAACCTCTCTGAATTTCCAGGAACAATCGGCATGGCTTTTGATGGGTATAAAGAGATATTGTTTAGTTTTTTTTCTAGAGAGATAAAGGCATAAGAAAGGGTTATAGAGGGCACTATATATAGAGAAACATAGATTGTGAAACGGTGGGAATTAAAATTTCTCAATATTCATTTATCTTATTTCCCGCCAAACGACAACATTTATCAAACGTGGCGGCCGAGTTATATAACCTATTACGGCTGATTTAATATTTGGGATTTAGGGTTTAAGGTTTAGTATTTAGAGTTTAGGTTTTTTTATTTAGGGATTTATGTTTAGGATTTGGAATAACGGTGTGATAAATATAACAAATAACATAAATTTAGTCTTAAAATGCGTTGTATATAGTTTAGGAGAGTTGTATTATGATCACACTATATATCTACATGTAATGTTTTAAGTAATTGTAAGACAACATATACCTCAAGATCATGATTGATTCTAAACTCGTAAATTAAATAAATAAGAGACGTTCAGTTGATTATATATTCACTTCAAATTTAGAATTGGACTTTCAATATAACATTTTGAAGTATAAACATATCAATTATTTTAATTCAGGGTATGTTTGAGGTATGGCTGACTTTTGTCTACCTTAACGGCTGTTTTATGAAGACGACGCGGCTGACTTATTAAATATTTTCCTATCTTACGGTATGGTTTGAGGTTTGGCTAAGTTATATCTAACGTAATGGTTGCTAATTTAAACAAGGCGGCTGAGTTACGATAAACAAATCACAACTTTAAGTCATGTACAAAATATATAGCCATAAGTCATACAAAACAAACGATAAACTCATCTTCATTCATCGCCAAACGCCCCAGCCAAACTACAACTTCTTCATCGAATACATCTGCTGCCATCTTCATTCTCAGACCTTGAAAATTTTCATCCGATATCCCATCGAAAGCTACACCAAGCGCTAGACACTCGACAAACTTCAATGCATACACTCCACAGTCGCCTCTCAAGTTGTTTTGTGGAACAATATCTCTTGTTCTTCGTCTGAATGCAAACTCCTTCTCGGTAGTGACTCAGATATTAGTAGGAATAAGGGCATTCAGCATCTCGAGGTTCATACGAGTAAGTGGCCTAAAGAAATTTAGCGTTCTTAGCTCACTTTCGAGTGTTACCTGTCCAACGATTGAATCATAGCAATCAATCTTCTGTTTATGCAGATCCACGTGAAACCCCACCCAATGATTGCCGCCAGTATTAAACACTCCGTACAAGTGATCTACATCTGTAAACCACTGCAACTTTGTCTGAATGTCGCTGGGGATCAAACCGTTTGCTAACTTCTCGTAACCACTTCCTTTGAATTTGACCATACCCGTTTTGACTTCAGACTGCGTATAATCGTGAACCCATAATTCAAGGAACCAAGAGTCTATAAAGAAAATCCGCTTGGACCAGAATGGGCTGGGATCTTGTTTGGACCTTTGAATGAGGACTCTAATATACGCAGCAATATGCTGCACAGATAATATATAACTCAGCTGTACCATACTTATAACTTAGCAGTAAAGTAAATATAACTCAGCTGCATACTTACATTTTGAACTAGCCATCCATATTCTTTGGTCGGCCAAAGTCTTGGAGTGATGAGGATTCTATAGAACTCAATATCCTCGTGAGCTTCTCCATGTCGAATTTCCCTGATAATTTAACACAACTCAGTCTCTGCAAAATCTTTTTATTAGCTAAAATCAACGAAATGGTGCAAAAGTCCTTACTCGTGTGGCTTTAAGTGTTGCAAAAGATTTTCCCTTTTACCGGATCAACAGGTCCTAGGGGATCATATATTGCAGGTGAAGGTTCAAAACCCTTTCTCATGCACGTCGTTACATTGCCTCCGATGTGGGGGAAATGGTACAGAAGGACCAAATTCCGCACTCATTTGAGACCCATCTGGAGATAATTGAACAGCTTTCAGCCGATACTCCTTTATTCTTCCACACCTTTTCCTTTCATCTTCCTCCACATCAGATTCCGGCAACAGTTCGTCTGTTTTCGCCTCACTTTGCTTAGTCGGAATGGTTATTCTTATTGTACCACTGCGAGTCCCTTTTGAAGCAGGAATATCCTGTTTAAGTCAGCCTCTTCTTGCTTCTTCTTCTTCTTTAAATCAGCCTCTTCTTGCTTCTTTTTCTTCTTTAACTCAGCCTCTTCTTTCTTCTGCTTCTTCTGTAACTCAGCCTCTTCTTGCTTCTTCTTCCTCTTCTCAGCTTCTTCTTGCTTCTTCTTCCTCTTCAACTCAGCTTCTTCTTGCTTCTCCTTCTTCCTTAACTCAGCTTCATTACTCTCCAAATCAGCCACTAAGTTATTTCTTTTACCTAAGCCACTGCAACCACGTCCAAATGGTGGTTCCTTACCAGGAGAATCAGAGACCAAATCAGCCTTTGTTGCATCGGCATTACCAAACGCCAAATCCAAGTTCTTTTTCACCCCAGCAGCCTTATCCCTGACAACCTTCAAATTCAGCTTTGCTCCCATACCTTTTGCTTCAGCTTTAGCAATATCATCTGCCAGATTCTTGTCAGAATGGCCTTTATCAGGGGTCTTTTGCGGTTGGTTTTCCTTCACAGGGAATGCAGGTTGACTACTATTGGACTCCGGCTGTCGGTTGTCTTCTGAGACCGTCACATTTTGGGCACTTTCCACAACCCCCAAAACTCTCAGACGGTCTTCAACAGTAGACTTTACTGTATCTCCAATGGTATCCAAAATGCCTCGGGAAAAATCTCCTGACTTGGTGTCGTATTCTGTTAATCTCGAGTCAAATTTTCGGTCCAAATTCTCGAGTTGAGCAACTAGGTTCAGCAGAACCGCTTCGCTACGATCCTTCTCCTTTGCACTCTCCTTCACCTCTACAACAGCAGTTTCAACCTCGTTGATTTTCACCTCCTACTGTTTCTTATCTTTCTTCTGCTTCTTTGAGGGCAGCTCAGCCTCTGACGAAACTCCAGCCTTCGTTTTTTTGTTGTTCTCATTCGATTGCACATAAAAATCTCTAACAAACCTATCTGCATGTATATATTTAATTAGGTTATCAAGTTGTGGATCATCTGCTTCATCCACCCACTGAGGAAACAGCTCTTCTAGACCCTCCTTCATCACCATTTTCCTCACACGCACCTACAACACAAAAACATAAATCAGTCATTAAAACTAACAACTCAACCATAAAGTAATCCAATAAATCAGACATTACATTACAGGATTCATAGGTCTGATTTAAACCTTACCGTTCCATGAACATTAATCTCCTTAGCTATTGTAGTAGCAAGACTTGCACGAGTACGATTTCCACCCCATTGCAAAAGCGGAATTTCGTCTGGACTCACTACTCTGCCAAAAGCTCTCCGAACACTGTGACAGATTCGTACGCCCAAACCAATAACATGTCCTTGAAGCCGCTAAGGGTGCACGACCCTCCTTGTGGATGCAAAAACTTGACAGAATCAACAAGAAATTCATAGGCAGTCCGACCCCAAGGATAAGTCATCATGGCGTCATCATCGAATATCTTTTTGCACTTTCAAAGGGTATTATACAATTATGATGCAAGCCATAAAGTCCCACGGCTTGAAGAAACAACAGCCCATACCATTTCCGCTGATCAGCACTCCAGATTCAACACGACGTTAAAGCGTTTATAAGTTCATCTAACTTGGGTCCGTACCCAAGCGGCACTTTCAACAACTCCCACAACGCTTTTGTAGTTCTCTGGATCAGGTTCAAAACTTTCTTCTGGCAGTGGATTTGTGTTTAAACCCGTGGTCTCACCAAATTCTATTAAGCGTAACCTGATAGGTTGATCAACAACGAGAGACCAAATCTCCTTCTTATAGACTCGCAGCTGTCTACAAAGTAGATAATGTACGGTCTTACTAGACCAAACCAATTTGCTCTCCACCAGTCTAGCAATCAAACCAACAAGATACGTCTTCAAATTATCCCACACCTCTTTTCCAATTCCTTCTATAAGTTTAGGGATATCCCCAAAACGGCTATTCGTATTAATGAGTTTCTTTTCAAGAATAGATTTCCCTTCAGGGTAAAGTCTTGGAGGGTAATCCCTTGCTAAATCTTCGGAAACATCCATCTGATCAAAAAAGACATATATAACATATCAATGATAAATCAGAAGAAATGCATAAAATAAACAAGCCACAAAAAATAAATCAGCCACTATTACATAAATAAGTCAGTCACAAAGAATACTAAATCAGTCACAATTACCTTCTATAAATCAGTCGTTAAAGATCCTAAATCAGCCGTAACGAATACTAACTCAAACTCAGACAAAACATATATCTAACTCACAGCATTAATTATACTCACTCAAATACTCGAAAAACTCAGAGCAAAGCCTCGAAATATACCAGAGAATACGATTACGTAGATTTGAGGAGACAACCTATCTGAAGAAGAAGCTTCCGGACACGTGATTTCAGAGAAGACGCTTACGGATACTAGAGAAGCCGATAACGGAGATTGTTTCAGAGAATCCGCTTTAACGAGAAGAGGTGTAGTGAATACGATTTCGACAGAAGTTAAGGTTTAGTGGGAGAACAGTCTCGGAGAAGTTGAACGATCGTCTTTTAATTTTCCTTCGGGTTCGGTGACGTGGTGTGATTAATACTGAAGTGGATTTTCAAATTAAAATTAATCACAACTAAAAAATAATAAAAGGCTTAAATAGTAATTTACTAGAGTTCTGAAAATTTTCTCTATATAGTATGTCAACTACCAAGTAAAAACATATATTCGTCGAGTTGTTGCGAAGTATTGGAGTATCTAAGACGTGTATGGTGAAGATAGAGTTTGCAGTGTGTGTGGTAGCTGCTATGTCTTCTAATGATTATGAATTGTGTCTTCAAAAAAAAAAAAAACACACACACACACACACAGAACAACAATAAAATGTGAAAAGAAACAAGATTCCTATGGCTTATACCATATTAGTAAGAATCAGAATTTGAGGATAGAATATGAACAGCATCTTTAGGTTCTTTATCAGTGATCGAAGCAGGAACCTCCTCACTCTATGCATTCCTTTGCCATCGGTTCCATTCAAATAATCTCTTGATTTGTTGTAGAATCTCGTTCGTGATACATTACCGCACATTAATGTAATATGAATCGACTCCTAAGTAAAGCAATAACACATACTATTTCTGTGGTTAAAATCACATCTTCATCAAACGTCAACATTATTAATATTTATATATTTCTAATCATATCATTATCAGCAAAAAAAAATGTTATGATTGCCAAAAAACTGCAAAAGGAAGAAGAGAATTTTGCAACAAAAGTGGAATAACAGGCAGAATTACAGTATCATATTTCTCTATATATTGACTGAAAATGACAAAATTATCTTTTGAATAAGAAATTAGCAGAGCATAAAAACATGATGCAATAAAGCACAAGGAACAAGTACATGCAAAAAAAAATTGCATTTGATTTGTGAGTGTTCTTTGTTACCTATAACATTTTACTCAAGTTTCTGTTGAAGTTTTAGCTTCATTGAGATTCAATTTCAGAGAAGCGTGGTTTAAAGTGGATGTGGGATTCGAATTGAGAAACTGGTTAAGTTCGGTTCAGTTGAAGCTGGTTATTGCAGAGACTAAACCAGAGCTTGATGAGGAAGGGAAGAGAAAAGTGAAACTTCTGGTCGCGACAGAGTCTTCACTTTACGCAGGTTTTACTATAAAACCTTACTTTCATGTCTTCTTCATGTATGTGAGAGCTGAGGCATTTGAGAACTTGTGAGAGTTGTTCTTGAGCTGTAGAAACATCATCTCTGATTAATATACTGCCTGGATTGAATCCGGCCCCAGAGTAGACGTCATCACACTGATGCGTTGATACTGGGTTACCAAACTGTGTCTCTGTGTTTCATTTCATTCTCTTGCTTGAACACAAACACACGAGTGAGAGAGGTTGAGAGAGTCACAAAACGTAATCATTCTCCTCTGAGTTTCATAACAAGTAGTATCAGAGCTAGGTTCTTGAGGAAATCTTAAAACTTTGAAGGAGAAACATAAAGTTTCAAGCTTTGTTGAAGAAAAGGTGTATAGGTTCAAGCTTTGGAGGAAAGGTGAAGCCTTTGGTGGAAATACATCAAGTTTCATCATAAAGGTTCAAGCTTTCTTTGGTTTTGGTGTCTGGTTGAAAAAGGTTGAAGCTTTGTCATAAAAACACAAGCTTTATCCTAAAGACTTGATCTTTACGCAAGGAGGAGTGGTAGTTTGTTGGTTACAAGATGTCTAAAGATCTTGTAGGAGGTTCAAGGGTGGAAATCGACAGGTTCGATGGTACTGGGGATTTCAGTATGTGGAAGACGAGAATGATGGCTCATTGTCGTGTGCTTGGTCTGAAAGACATTATCACAGACCACAAGCTGGAGATGGAGGTTCCTCTCACCAGAAGCGAAGAGAAAAGGCCTTCTGAAGGTGAAAAAACTGATCATTCAGAGCGTTTGATGAAGGCAGTTCCAGATCCCATAAAGGAAGAAAAATCTGAGAAAGCTATGGGGCTGATGATAACAAGTCTTGGTGACCATGTGGTGAGAAAGATTGAGCATTGTGTTACTGCTGCAGAGATGTGGTCGCTGTTGAACAGGTTGTACATGGAAAGGTCTTTACCTAACCGGATACACTTGCAGCTGAAGTTTTACACTTTCAAGATGGATGAGTCATTGAGTGTAGACAGGAATGTGGATGATTTTCTCAAAATCGTTGCTGAGTTTGGAAGTTTGGATGTGAAGGTTTCAGATGAAGTTCAAGCAATCTTGTTCTTGACGTCTCTGTCCTCGAGCTATGATCAGCTCAAACATACATCGAAGTATGGAAGGGATTCTCTAACTCTGGAGGAAGTCGTGTCAGCTGTACGATCCAGAGAAAGAGAGATTCAAGAAGCTGCTAAGGATTACAAACATTCTGGAGCAAGCTTTTACACAAGAGAAAGAGGAAGGTTATCCTCTAAAGGTCCGAAGGAGTCTAATGGGAAGGGGAGAGGCAGATCGAACTCAAGATCAAGAGTTACTTGCTGGTTTTGCAAGAAAGAAGGTCACACAAAGAAAGGCTGTTATGCAAGGAAGAAGAAGTATAGAGCTGAGGGTCAGGGAGAGGCAGGAGTTATCACTGAGAAGTTGATAGAAGTTGAGGCATTGAGTATGAGTGATCAAGCAAAAGATGTATGGGTGTTGGATTCAGGTTGCACGTTTCACATGACCTCACGTAGAGACTGGTTTGTTGATCTACATGATAATGGAGGTACAACTATCTTGTTGGGTCATGATCATACCGTTCAGTAACATGGACAAGGGACAATCAGAATCAACACACACGGAGGTACGATCAAGGAGCTTAGAAATGTCAGATATGTGCCTAATTTGAGAAGAAATCTCATCTCCACTGGAACCCTTGATAAGCTTGGGTATGAGCATGAAGGCAAAGATGGTAAAGTCAGGTACTTCAAGCAGAACAAGACAGCACTTCGTGGTAGCTTGGTGAATGGTCTGTATATTCTGGATGGAGAAACGCTTGTGCAAGAGACCTGCAATGCGGAGTTGAACAAGTCGGACAAGACAACATTGTGGGATAACAGGCTCGGGCACATGAGCATCAACAACATGAAGATCTTGACTGGAAAATGGCTGAGCAGTAGAAATGAGGTTAAGGAGCTCAAGTTCTGTGAACATTGCATAATGGGGAAGTCAAAAAGGCAGAGCTTTAACCTTGGAAGACATGACACAAAGGATATTCTTGGCTATCTTCATGCCGATCTGTGGGAGTCGCCTAATACTACACCATCACTGTCGGGGAAGCAATATTTCTTATCCATCATCGATGATAAGACAAGGAAGGTGTTGTTGATGTTCTTGAAGACTAAAGATGAGACATTTGAAAAGTTCTATTAGTGGAAGAACCTTGTGGAGAATCAAATGAACAAGAAGGTGAAGGTTTTGAGAACTGACAATGGCTTGGAGTTCTGCAATGTGAAGTTTGATGATTATTGCAGGATACATGGCATGGAGAGACATCGCACCTGCACTTACACACCACAACAAAACGGTGTTGCGGAGAGAATGAACCGCACACTGATGGAGAGGTGAGATGTATGCTGAATGAATCAGGTCTTGGAGAAGAGTATTGGGCAGAAGCAGCTTCTACAGCAGCCTATGTGATCAACCGTTCTCCAAGCTCTGCAATAGATCACAACGTGCCAGAAGAGCTGTGGTTGAACAGAAAACCAGGATACAAGCATATGAGGAAGTTTGGTTCAGTTTGCTTTGTTCATCATAATCAAGGGAAGCTGCAACCAAGAGCATTAAAAGGGGTTTTCATGGGATATCCTTCAGGAACAAAAGGCTACAAGGTGTGGTTGTTGGATGCACAGAAATGTGTGATAAGCAGAAATGTCGTGTTTCAGGAAGATAAGATGTATAAGGATGTGAAGTCTGAAGAGGAGAACAAGAAAAGGAACCCTGAGACAGGAGAGTCAAGTGGCTCAAACAGAGTTGAGGTTCATGTTGATGTTTGACTAGAAGATGAGGTTGAACAAGATCAGTCAAATACAGAGAATTTCGTTGAAGGTGGAGCTGATATTGGGAGTTCTAGCGAGTCTGATGAAGAGTTCATTGATGCAACAGAGGATCAGGATGATGAAGAAGATGAACTTGCGGGTTATCAGCTAGCTAGAGACAGATCAAGGCGTGTTACTGCACCACCGGCCAGATTCACATATTATAGCATGGTAGCATTTGCACTTCTTGCAGCAGAAGATGTGGAAATTGAAGAACCAAGATGCTATCATGAAGCGAAGCAGTCTAAGGATTGGGTTAAGTGGAATGGATCGATGGGTGAAGAAATGGATTCTCTGGACAGAAATTTGACTTGGGAGATTGTTGATAGGCCAGAAGGAAAGAAGGTTATCAGTTATAGGTGGCTGTACAAGAAGAAGCCTGGTATTCCCGGAGTTGAACCTGAGAGGTATAAATCAAGATTGGTTGCTCGTGGGTGTACGCAGAGAGAGGGCATAGACTATCGAGAAGTCTTTGCACCTGTTGTTAAGCATGTCTCCATAAGGATTTTGATGTCTGCAGTTGTTCAACAAGATTTGGAGCTTGAACAGATGGATGTAAAAACTGCATTTCTACATGGAACTCTTGAGCAGGAGTTGTATATGGAACAACCTGAGGGATTTGAGGTGATTCAAGGAAAAGATCAGGTCTGTTTGCTAAAGAAATCTCTGTATGGTTTAAAACAGTCACCAAGGCTTTGGAACAAGAGATTTCATCAGTTCATGAAGAAGAAAAACTTCTTGAGAAGTGAACAAGATTCCTGTGTTTATGTGAAGAGAGTTGAAAGCGGCTGGGTGTATCTGCTACTGTATGTGGATGATATGCTTTTAGCTGCAAAAGAGATGTCAGAGATCGTTAAGCTCAAGGCAGTACTGAGTTCAGAGTTTAAAATGAAGGATATGGGTGCTGCAAGTCGGATCTTGGGTATTGAGATCAAGAGAGACAGAAAAGAAGGTGTGCTGTATTTGTCTCAGTCGAGCTACTTGTCCAAGGTGGTTCGGAGGTTCAACATGCACAAGGCTAAGACAGTGAACACACCAATTGGAGGACACTTTAAGCTATCTACAGTTAAGGATACTTCAGAATGTATTGACACAAAAATGTTTCCATACTCAAGTGCAGTGGGGAGCCTCATGTATGCAATGGTGGGAACGAGACCAGATTTGTGTTATGCTATTAGGTTGATCAGTAGGTTCATGAGCAAACCTGGTGAGATGCATTGGGAGGCAGTGAAATGGTTACTCAGATATGTTAAAGGCTCTTCTGATCTGAACCTGATGTTTACGAAGAGTAAAGATTTCAAAGTTCAAGGGTATTGTGATTCAGACTTTGCTGGAGATTTGGACAAGAGTAGAGCAACCAGTGGGTATGTCTTTACAGTGGGTGGTAATGTTGTGAGTTGGAGATCATGTCTTCAGTCTGTTGTAGCACTATCAACTACAGAGGCTGAATATGTTACATTATCTGAAGCTGTGAAAGAGGCGATTTGGATAAAGGGTTTGATCAGTGATATGGGGTTCAAAAAGAGAAGGCAACGGTCTGGTGTGATTTACAATCTGCTATATGTTTGTCTAAGAACAACACGTTTCATGAAAGGAAAAAATATGTAGCAAGGAAGTATCATTTCATCAGAGACATTATTGAGAATGGTGAGGTTGAAGTGAGCAAGATACACACTTCAAGGAATCCAGCGGAAATTCTAACCAAGACTGTCCCTGTGAACAAGTTTGTTGCAGCTTTAGATCTTCTAAAGCTGACCAACTGAGATGTAGTATATTGAGAAAGAGATGAAACTTGAATCAAGGTGGAGAATGTTGAAGTTTTAGCTTCATTGTGATTCAATTTCAGAGAAGCTTGGTTTAAAGCGGATGTGGGATTTGAATTGAGAAGTTGGTTAAGTTCGGTTCAGTTGAAGCTGGTTATTGCAGAGACTACACCAGAGCTTGATGAGGAAGGGAAGAGAAAAGTGAAACTTCTGGTCGCGACAAAGTCTTCACTTTACGTAGGGTTTTACTATAAAACCTTACTTTCATGTCTTCTTCATGTATGTGAGAGCTGAGGCATTTGAGAACTTTCGAGAATTGTTCTTGAACTGTAGAAACATCATCTCTGATTAATATACTGCATGGATTGAATCCCGCCCCAGAGTAGACGTCATCACACCGATGCGTTGATACTGGGTTACCAAACTGTGTGTCTCTCTGTTTCATTTTATTTTCTTGCTTGAACACAAACACACAAGTGAGAGAGGTTGAGAGAGTCACAAAACGTAATCATTCTCCTCTGAGTTTCATAACAGTTTCGTCAACCTGTGTATGACTCACTTCATGGTTTGGTTTCTTCATGCGTTCTGCGGATATCAAAGTTTTCTACAAACTCCAAAGGAGAAACTGTCTCGTTTGTGGTCCTCTTAACCTTGGGGCTCAACAGTCCCATGTGGCTAAACCTAGACAGCTTCAGCACTTGGTTATCTGCAAAATTAAAAAGACCTCTCCATGCTTTTGAAGCACCTCTCCCCCGTGTAGTCTGCGTAGCTACCACACGGTTTACACCCCACAAAATGCGTCACAAAAGGCCATCTCTCATCACCCAATCCCGGGAGATACTTCTCTATCATCTCTTCATACTTATCAACCAAACCCTCCCAAAACCCATGCAAATAGTATTGGTTCTCAACGTAAACCTTCTCCATCCACTTGTCCTTTTGTGAAAGCAGGAGATATATCAAAGCTGACTGATCATCCACCTCAAAAGATGGCCCACCTTTCAAATAACCTGTCAGTACCTCCCAGCTTCGTCGCAGACGGGCCCTTTTGGTCATAGTGGAGCCCACTGATGTTAGGAGTTTTCAAGGCTCCTAAGGTAAATGTTGTAGTATGAGTGAATGGTGAACCAATTCCAAGGGATTCAAAGCACTGAGAATGCAAATACTTTCTTAATCTACGTGCAATCGAAGGTTTTGATGATTTTAAAACTACTAGTGATATTAAGAATGCGATAATAGGACAATAAAGCAGTAAATGAAGTAACTTTCTTTGATGATAAAAGAGAACTAATGGGTATAGAATTAGACCTTGGGTGATCAAGTTTCAAACTAAGGATGGCAATGATAAATCAAACTATCAACCTTAAGCTTAGACGCAATCCTAAACAAACTCTATGTCTAGATGAATGTTCATTTGCTACCATATTTCAGACATCAAATATCTTTGGCTGAATAATATGAAAGCAATCATTACTAACAAGTCTATTGGCTATCTTAACACCTTTAACAACAAATGTCTTTGGTAAAGTATGTTAAAAGCTTAGGAGAGTTGTCTCAGGGATTTCATCAAACACCTTGTGGGTGGAAAATGTCTGAAGATCAACTTTTTTGAGAGGCCAACTCAGAAGATGCATTATGAATACTCTACTAGCAAGGAATATGAAGGATCTACACTAAAACATCCTAGAACTAGCCTAATCACTCTTAATCTCCTTAACCCATGAATCCAAAGGTGGATTACTCACTAATCTCCATGATTCTTCTCAAACCCATATTGGATTTAAGCTTAATCATGTAGAGATAGACAGATAATAGACTGAAATCAACAGGAACACAAGAACATAACAATGAAATGATCAAAAAGAGATGAACTCTTCCAAGAGGGTTTTGGTGGTTTTCTCAAAGATAAAAGATAATCTGCCTCTATGGCTTACAAAAGGTACTTAAACTTAGGTTTAGGAAATGTAAAAATGTGCATAACAAATGACCAAAAGGTCCCTGATTAGTCAAAAGTTCGACCAAATAAACGACACGCAGTGACTTCGGTACGTCACTCCAGGAGGTCACTCTGGAGCCTGCCCAAAGTGATGAAACAGCGAGTGACTTGGAAGCGTCACTCCGGAGAGTCACTCTGATCGGGAGTGACTTTATCATGTCACTCTCGAAAGTCACTCTGCGATGCTCAACCATGATGGATATGCATCTAGTAAATTTATCATAACTCCTTCATTACATCTCCAAATGCTTCGAAACCACTTCCACTAGAAAGCTAACTCAATTTGATGTGTCTCCAAAAAATATTAGCAACCTAAGATCTCTCTAAGGCCTCCATCCATTCTCATCTTTCACCCCCTTTTGGATCAAATTTCTCCCAAACATCTCAAATCACTCCATGGCACACTCCAACACCTAATAAGGACAATGAGTGCAATATGGACTCTAAAGATGGCTAATTCTTAATCTATATGATCAAAATGTACAAGAATGAATGGCTAGAATCATGCAAATATGTAAAATATCAACACCCCCACACTAGTCATTTACTTGTCCACAAGTAAACTTTCAAGAACAAAGGATAAAAGGTTTAAAGGAGGGGAGACATAACCAAAAGAAGCTCTTTTTAGTTCTCAACTTGATAACCTTGCATAATCATACCAACTAGCAAGAGCCAAAACTTTTTCCAACTCTAACTTCTCTAGGCTTATCCTAACTCCTTTTACCTCTACACTCATCATCATGCATTAAAACACTCAAATAAGTCAACTCTCGCATTCATTAAGCATAATATCAATTGAATTCTTTGCAAATGGTCAATTGGTCCAAATCATTTGTGTAAGGGTTTTATTCAAGTGAGTCAAGATGTTCAAGATATATGACATTTAAGGTGGTTTACTCTCACTATAAGTAGCCCTGACATTGCACATAATATATCTAAGAAAGGGATCAACTCATGCATACAATGCTCAATCTCCATTGTTTTACCCTTTTCCCAAACATACATGTTACACATTTATCTCCCAAAGCCAAACCCAACTCACATCTCTCACCCAAGATATTATCAAGAACATTTCTCAACATAAAACTCTTTATTCTACAAGGGATTTCTCACATTTTTTTGAACACATCTTAGCTCATACTAACTTTGCTAGCCCCCTTTTATTTATTCTTTTTCTCTTTTTTTGTTCTTTTTTTTTTATTTTTTATTTGGGGCCAAGACTTTTCACAAACTTGAGCTAGAGGTTTCTCTACTTATCTCATAAAGATTAGCCAATTAAGAACAAGTTTATTCTTTTCCTCCAACTTTTTCATACTCCCAAATCAAATTTTACAACACTCACCCCCATCCTATAGCTAGACAATAGTGCGTCTAATCTAGAAAAAATGAATACCAAGCATTGTCGTTCCCAATACTCTCAACATTATGTGCATGTAAGACTTTCCGAAAAAGACCTCACTCATCAATCAATGAAAGCCTAAAAGGAGGAAATGATTTTTTTTGGGGGGGGGGGGGGGGTGGTCTACCACTAGAGTTTGTCAAAAAGATTGGCATAAAAGATGTGAAAACTCAAGTGTGTATATCCATGATTCAGTACACAAGGGACCATGAGCAAGAAGCGTTAAGCTCGTTTAGTTCAGATAAGATTGTAGTTGACATCAAAGAGCAAGCATCAGTAATAGATGAGTTTCAAGAGGAGTTTTCAAGTTTCTAAAGAATGCTCTAGCTACTTGCCATGATTACAAAGGGTATCAAAATGAGTACTTAGCATGAACTTTATACAAGGTTGGTATCATCCTAATGCATGAATGCAACCTATATTTATGATTTTCAAATATTTATGATTTTTTTCTATGCAAATTTGAATGTACAATGCAATGCATGAGACTCAAAATCATCAAAGCAAACATGATCAAATACTTGGTACCTCTCCCACACTTAAATCACATAGTCTCTGTGAGAGTGAGAGAGAGATACCCAAAAGAAAGCTATATGAAAAGAAAAACTGATATGTACAAGGTTAAGATGAAGGAGTGCCTCATATTAAGTGTTGGAAGATACAGTTGGTGCTTTGGGGAGCAGTGTCTGGTCGCCTTCCTCTTCAGCCCAATGGTCTTTAAAACGAAAATCCTCCTGATATGTACAAGGATAGCCGTGGGACTTCCTCCCAAGTGAACTTGTTTTAAGTCTCTAGCTTGAATTTCCTTCCTTCAGCTAGTGAGTAGGAGGATCCTTCCAACCTTCATGAGTGATGGTTAGGATCTGAGAGAGAAGCTCTTGAAGCTTGATAGGATCATCTTCGAGCTGAGGAGTGCTGATGGCTCTTGCACTTGAGAATGGCCTAGACCTTCCCTTGCACTTGATCTTGTACTCAATGGCTCCATCTTTTATCTTCATTGGCTGGAGAGTTAGAGTGTGTGGCTTCTTATCAAGAATTGGAGGGTGAGATTCTTTCACTATTTTCTTCTTGTCATGAGCAGCCTTTGTGGCTCTACTCACCTCCTTCTTTTTAGCGCTTTCCAAGTGCTCGTCACACATCTCTTTAGGGACTCTCCAGCAAGACTCTCTTTCTCAACATCAACCAATTCAGCCTTGGTTTTCCCAATGGATGATGCTTCACAAGTGATTGTTTTACAATACTCATCCTTCATCTCTAGGGCTGGAGTGGATCAGAGACAGCTTTGTTCACTTTGAGGAGTGTGACCTTCTTGTTGTCAAAGTCGATGCAAGCTCCTACTGTTGTGAGAAATGGAGTGCCAAGGATGAGTGGGAACCTCTTTGCAGTTACCATCTTCAGAATAGTGAGGTCAACAGGGATGGTGCGTGCTCCAATCTTCAAAGGAAAATCCTTGATGAGACCAATTGGGGTTGTAGAAGTAGAATCCCCAAACTGTAATGAAGATCTGTTTGGCTCCATGCTCCCAATCCCTAGAGTCTTCACCATCTCCATGGAGATCACATTCACACTTGCACCAGAATCAACAAGAGCATCATCGAAAGTGAGCTTACCAAGGGAGCAAGACAAGGTAAACTTCCCTTGGTGTTCTTGTTTGGGGAGAGACTTTGGTGGGACTTGTGGATTAAGTTACAGTGTAGAGAAGTCCAGGAGCTCTGCTATCTCTTCTTTGTGAGTTAGAATATTCTGGATGAGCATCATTTGTAGTCCAGGAGCTCTGCTATCAGTACGCGCCAAGGCATTTCTAGAAGCCGTCGATCGATATCCCTACTGGACAATCGATCGGCGCTGTGAAAGGTGTATCGATCGATATCTCTAAAGGATATCGACCGACTCTTTTTCTAGTCAACAAACGACAGTAGAGATCAGAGATCTAGATTATTTAACCAGTGAGACATCACTGATTGTTAAGCGGCTGAGTTCTTTAATATCATGCAAACAAATTGGTTAGGCATTTATAGATATTATAATCTCCAATACCTGAATAAAAACCCTATGTATAGCACTCTTCATTATCTTATTAACAACCCATCATACTGTTAGAAGAGCAACTACCTTGCTCATTTAGAATTGTTATTTTATATTTCCATTATAAAACCAAATTTACCTAGGATTGATTAATTAAATTAGATTTAATTGGTTCTCTAGCTCCTCGTGATTCGATCCCTAAGTTCTACAACTGAACCTCTTATTTGAGAGAGTAAAAGCACTCTTTAGGGTAATTTGAGTGGTATCAAATTTGGCGCCGTTGTCGGGGAGCTTTGATCGCCATTAGCTTTGATCGATCGACACCTGATATATCATATCCATCGACACCGTCGATGTCATTTACGGAAACGACTGTGGATTGCAACGCGGTTAGGATTTTGACACATGATGAATTCATGGCTTCGCATCCAAAACCACCCACCTTCACCTACAAAGATATCGACCGACGAGACGAGCCACTCATCGATCGACACAGAGATGAGACATGCATCGATCGACCTATTTCTTCACCTATCGATCGACACGCACCTCTCCCATACCGAGTGCAATTACCATCGATTGACAACAACCGAATCAATGCACTCCGACCAACACCGAAGCCACAAGCTGACCCTGCAGAGACTACTAGTAACCCTTCAGAAACTACACCAACATCACGAGGAACTGAACGAAGAAGGTTAAGGAGTATGAAGGTGTGGGAACCGAAATTCGCACTGTCGATTTTAGTTAAGTTAATCGAAGGAAAACTAAGTAAACCTAGTTTTCACTGAAGGCTCGGATTCTCTGCGATAACCAAACGAAATTGATATAATAAAGCAACGTAGCGGAAAAATTGCACTAAGGCGTTTTATTGAATAGATGGTACAATATTCTTCCGAAAAAGGGAAGTAGAGAAACGCTGAAGCAAAAAACGACGGAAATAAAGGAGACAAAACGTTCTAAGCTTTGCTCCGCTAGTCTAACTCCTAAGTCCTAAGCTAGCAGGAATTCTCTAAGTCCCTAAGTTTCGGATTTGCTCTCTCTCTGAGATTTTTTGCTCTGCCTTTCTTCCTCTCCCAAAGCTCCTTTATATACTCCTTCTTATGACGGTCTATTCTCCTTCTGGGCCGCAAGGCGGGCTTCTTTCCATTTTCGTCGGTCTCCACGTTTATCGGGAAACTTGACATTTATCTTCGGGAAACTTGACATTTATTCTTCCGTCGATTTAGCATTCGTCTTGTCACGTAAATATAAACGTAAATCGTCGTATCCATCTCAGATAATCGTAGACAGACTGTCCGATCGCGTTTGGTCCCTTTCGGGCCGTCTCTAGGACTTCCGTTGTTTTCTACGATCTCTTTGGAAGTTCCTCGTTCATTCGTAGAGTTGAGACGAGTGGTGTCTTAAGATGACCACCGCTGTTTCGTACGAAGAATCTAAGATCTTCCTTCCCGTTGATATCTTACGAGTTTTCGGAATATTTCCGACGGTCCTAGATTGGAGTAAGAACCGGAGTTTCGTACATGGATTCTCGTTGATTCGTCCTGCAAGGACTTGGGAAAGACTCGAAGTACAGACTTCAGATTGCCAGGGACTGGGATTCGTGTACCGAAGATCGTTATCCGAAGTCCCGAGCCAGCACGGGGCTAGCCGCCCGGCGACCACGGCCAGCACGGGCGCTAGCCGCCGGCGGCCACGGCCAGCACGGGGCTAGCCGCCCGGCGGCCACGGCCAGCACGGGCGCTAGCCGCCGGCGGCCACGGCCAGCACGGGTTTAGCCGCCCGGCGGCCACGGCCAGCACGGGCGCTAGCCGCCGGCGGCCACGGCCAGCACGGGTCTACCGCCCGGCGGCCACGGCCAGCACGGGCGCTAGCCGCCGGCGGCCACGGCCAGCACGGGGCTAGCCGCCCGGCAGCCACGGCCAGCACGGGCGCTAGCCGCCACCGGCCACGGCCAGCACGGGCGCTAGCCGCCGGCGGCCACGGCCAGCACGGGGCTAGCCGCCCGGCGGCCACGGCCAGCACGGGCGCTAGCCGCCGGCGGCCACGGCCAGCACGGGGCTAGCCGCCCGGCGGCTACGGCCAAGGCCGCGGTTGGCTGCTCGGTTCCTTCGGTTTACGGGTGTTCGTGTTCGTTTTTCGGAAGGTTTTTCGTATGACAAATAGACTTAGCCGTTGATTTCGAGATAACCGTTTTTTACCCCAACAGTTAGCCCCCCAGCATGCAAGATGCGGGAGCGATTTTGTGTGCGAAAGATTTGAAAATCGAAATTTTCGGCTAGGAATATTTTATTCCGAAAAACTCTACCACCTTTGATTTCTTATAAGTAGCACCCCATCTCCCTCTCATTTTTCACTCACTCTCCTTTTCTCAAATTTCAGAAAACATGGCTTTCTCTCCAAATGAAAAGAAGGATTCCGATGTCGAAATGAGTGAAGCTAACCAAGCCTCGCCGGCGCAGGATGCTCCTGCTCTTACGCAGACATTCGTCGAGGGGTTCAGTTCTTTCCAGGACAAGATGGAGCGACGCCGTGCTGAGATGGAGTCTAGCGTGGCAGGTCCTAGTGCTACTTCCGTGGCTCCGACTCTCGGATCCGATGTCACCTTAACTCCGGATCCCGCGGCCTTGGTTCTTGGACCCGACGTTACTCCAGTCCCGATCTCCACACTTCCAGCCTCTGGACCCGATGTCTCTTTGCCTGCTGGAGAAATTGTCGTTCCGGAGCGAGCACCCGATGTCCAGGCTCGTCCGGAGGGTTCCCCTTTCGCACCGATAGTGGTTTCAGAGGATTCGGCAGAAGTCATGCCTCCTCCTCCAGAAAAGAAGAGGGAGATCGTCTTGGGACTTCCCGCGTCCAACGCTGTTCCACCATCGAGGGGACGTTCAAGAGCTGGGGCTGCCGGATCAGCGAAGAGGAAAAGGTGTACTAGGAGTGAGGAAGGCGAGGTTTCGGCGAGACTATCGCAGCATCGTTCCAAGGTATTTTGTGAAAACCTTCTTCCCTTTGCTATCCCCTTAATTCTCACATTCTCTCGTGTGATCAGTTTGTGTCGTTGATCGACGGGATGCTTGGTGATTCCGGACTGGAGGTTACACGTTTGTCCAAGGAGCTGGATTCGTCGCGGGAAACTCTGAAGCGTACCGAGGCTGTGCTTCAATCGAGATTGAGAGCACTCATGCTGCCCAGACGTCGACGCTCGAAGCTAGGATCAGCGATCTTGAGCGTGATCTGGGAAAGACTGTGAGCTCGCTGCTCAAGGCGAAGGAGGAGAAGAAGAGCAAGTCCTCGGAAGTTCGACGTCTGAAGAGGCGGATTCAGCGCTTTGAGGAGATGGGAACTTGCACTGCGGCGGAGCTTGCCGGCCCGTCATCCTCGGGTACCCTGGTCCCGGGCTCGGAAATTCCAGAGGTCCAGGATGCTGGAATTGCTGCGGACAAGGGTGGTGAGGAAGTCGGCGAGGGCGATGGCGAGGCTGTTCCTGCTTTGGGTGAGTCGGAGGATGAAGGCGGTGTCCCGGAGGACGCCTAGGTTGATCAATCCCTGAGGGGATTTTTATTTTGATTGTATTTCGGCCGTTGGTTGGCCATCATGTATGATTTCGGGACTGGCCGTTGGTGGTTTTGAATCCCTGCCCTTTTTAGGGCGTTGTGTTGAATTCGCGGTACGAGTTTATATAATATTTGCGTTTAGAACTTCTGTTTGTCGAAGTTAGAGGGGCATGGTGTGAGTTGTCGTCTCATTCCTGCCTCCCTGACGATCACTGTATCCGTAGTTTGTACAAAGCGAGATTTTCCTGCGGTTTACGATTTACGCGAAAATTCGTGGAAACATACAGACTTGAGTGAAGAGACAAGTTTTGGGAGCTCCCGTCGTTGACGCTTTGCCTATGAGATGTTTAAGGTACCAGCAAGGCTGGATTTAGGGCAAGACCTAGGTTTACTCTCAGACTAAGGCTGTGCGATGACAAATCGGCTTTCGTTTTGCCTGTTCGTGATTTTAACCTGATTCGTACCGTTTTAAAATCCGTGAAGTGGTATCGGCTTATATGATTTGTATGGGCACGAATCGAGCTACTTCCTTTACGAAGTGCTGAACCAAATTTGGATTTTTTTGTATAGCACGCTATGGGATCCTTGTCGGATGTAAAAGAGCCTACCCTTAGGCGGCTTGTCTGTTTAGGACGTTAGAGTTCATTTGTTGTGATCAGCAACAACGATATGATGCCGTTTTAGAAGGCGCACGAAAGTTTTAATCGAAAAACGGATGTTCGGGCACGAAGCGACGTCTCGCAGTGCTTTGAAGTTTGTTTTTCTTATGCCATAGAGGACTTATGGGCTTTTTAGAAATCGCGGAATGTTTCCGGGCGACAGTTTTATGGTTTGTTTGATGGATACTGGATCCATTGTTAAGGCCGTCAGGCGAATTGATTTGCGGAAAGATTTCGAAAGATTTCAGTTTTTTCGAAAATTGTGGGAGCGTGCGGGTGTACGCACCCCACTCCCCCCTTTTAAATCGGGGGGGATGGCTGAACCCACCGGTTGGCGAGTTGCCTACGTACCTCTTTCGAGGATCAAGCCATCTCGTAGTTCTGTTGTCCACGTTTACAATCTAGTGGTAGTATTTCTTGAGATGCATCGCATTCCAAGTTCTCGGGATTTTTACGTCTTGCATGTTCGCGATTTGATACGAACCTGGTCGGACGACTTTTATGATTTTGTATGGTCATTCCCAGTTTGCTCCCAGTTTTCCTGCGTTTCGTTCGGCAGTGTTTTGGAAGACTTTTCGCAAGACCAGATCACCCTCTTTGAATCTTCGATGACGTACGTTCGCGTTGTAGTATTTTGCGGCGGCCTGCTGGTAATTTTGAATTCGAATGAGGGCTTGGTCGCGCTGTTCGTTGAAGAGGTCAAGATTATCCAGCAGCATGGCATTGTTCAGGTCTTCCCGTTCGGGAAGAAATCTCCCCCGTACGCCGGGGAATTCTACTTCCGCCGGAATCATGCATTCTGCTCCGTAAACGAGAGCGAATGGAGTTTCCCCCGTTGCTCGTCTTGGAGGGGTTCGATGAGACCAAAGGACCCCTTCGAGTTCTTCTGCCCATCGTCCCTTTTTGGCTTCCAAGCGTTTTTTCAATCCGTCTAGGACGGTTTTGTTTATGGTTTCAGCCTGTCCGTTGCACTCATCGATCGACACAGAGATGAGACATGCATCGATCGACCTATTTCTTCACCTATCGATCGACACGCACCTCTCCCATACCGAGTGCAATTACCATCGATTGACAACAACCGAATCAATGCACTCCGACCAACACCGAAGCCACAAGCTGACCCTGCAGAGACTACTAGTAACCCTTCAGAAACTACACCAACATCACGAGGAACTGAACGAAGAAGGTTAAGGAGTATGAAGGTGTGGGAACCGAAATTCGCACTGTCGATTTTAGTTAAGTTAATCGAAGGAAAACTAAGTAAACCTAGTTTTCCCTGAAGGCTCGGATTCTCTGCGATAACCAAACGAAATTGATAGAATAAAGCAACGTAGCGGAAAAATTGCACTAAGGCGTTTTATTGAATAGATGGTACAATATTCTTCCGAAAAAGGGAAGTAGAGAAACGCTGAAGCAAAAAACGACGGAAATAAAGGAGACAAAACGTTCTAAGCTTTGCTCCGCTAGTCTAACTCCTAAGTCCTAAGCTAGCAGGAATTCTCTAAGTCCCTAAGTTTCGGATTTGCTCTCTCTCTGAGATTTTTTGCTCTGCCTTTCTTCCTCTCCCAAAGCTCCTTTATATACTCCTTCTTATGACGGTCTATTCTCCTTCTGGGCCGCAAGGCGGGCTTCTTTCCATTTTCGTCGGTCTCCACGTTTATCGGGAAACTTGACATTTATCTTCGGGAAACTTGACATTTATTCTTCTGTCGATTTAGCATTCGTCTTGTCACGTAAAGATAAACGTAAATCGTCGTATCCATCTCAGATAATCGTAGACAGACTTTCCGATCGCGTTTGGTCCCTTTCGGGCCATCTCTAGGACTTTCGTTGTTTTCTACGATCTCTTTGGAAGTTCCTCGTTCATTCGTAGAGTTGAGACGAGTGGTGTCTTAAGATGACCACCGCTGTTTCGTACGAAAAATCTAAGATCTTCCTTCCCGTTGATATCTTACGAGTTCCTGGAATGTTTCCGACGGTCCTAGATTGGAGTAAGAACCGAAGTTTCTTACATGGAATCTCGATGATTCGTCCTGCGAGGACTTGGGAAAGACTCAAAGTACAGACTTCAGATTGCCGGGGACTGGGATTCGTGTACCGAAGATCGTTATCCGAAGTCCCGAGCCAGCACGGGGCTAGCCGCCCGGCGACCACGGCCAGCACGGGCGCTAGCCGCCGGCGGCCACAGCCAGCACGGGGCTAGCCGCCCGGCGGCCACGGCCAGCACGGGCGCTAGCGGCCACAGCCAGCACGGGGCTAGCCGCCCGGCGGCCACGGCCAGCACGGGCGCTAGCGGCCACGGCCAGCACGGGGCTAGCCGCTCGGCGGCCACGGCCAGCACGGGCGCTAGCCGCCGGCGGCCACGGCCAGCACGGGGCTAGCCGCCCGGCGGCCACGGCCAGCACGGGGCTAGCCGCCCGGCGGCCACGGCCAGCACGGGCGCTAGCCGCCGGCGGCCACGGCAAGCACGGGGCTAGCCGCCCGGCGGCCACGGCCAGCACGGGCGCTAGCCGCCGCCGGCCACGGCCAGCACGGGGCTAGCCGCCCGGCGGCCACGGCCAGCACGGGCGCTAGCCGGCGGCGGCCACGGCCAGCACGGGCGGCTACGGCCAAGGCCGGGGTTGGCTGCTCGGTTCCTTCGGTTTACGGGTGTTTGTGTTCGTTTTTCGGAAGGTTTTTCGTATGACAAATAGACTTAGCCGTTGATTTCGAGATAACCGTTTTTGACCCCAACAGAAGGAGAAAATTCGTAAGAACCTTAAGAGGGAAGCTAATGAGAAGGAAATAGATGGTTTCACTAAGAGAGTTATCAGAATCCCACTAGAGAAACCCTTTGAGGAGGTTTACTTCACAAGCAGATTGTGGATGTTCTTCAGAGAGACAAGGGAGACTGAAAATGACATTAGGAAAATGTTTGACACAGTCAGAGAGGACATGAGGCGGAGGGTCACATTGAAGAAGAAGAGTGATCCTGGAAAGTTTGCAATACCCTATGTGGTAAAGGGCATTGAGTTTCCTCATGCACTATGTGACACTGGTTGTTCAGTCAGCATTTTACCAAGGGTTATGGCAAACCAACTGGGTCTGAAAGTAGAGTCTTCACCAGAAATCTTCACATTTGTGGACTACACTCAGACAAACTCCGCAGGCCTGATCAGAGACCTGGAAGTGCAGATTGGTAATGCCATTGTCCCTGTTGATTTTCATGTCCTGGATATCAAGTTAAATTGGAACTCTTCCCTTCTACTTGGAAGAGCATTTCTGGCTACAGTAGGAGCTGTATGTGACATGAACACCAACATGGTGTGCTTGACTACGATAGATCCAGATATCCACTACGACACTCTCAAACTTGGCAAATCAAAGGCCAAAACCGTGGAAACAGAAAATGATTATGGTTTCATTGCAGTTTGTCATTGTGAAGATGAGTACAAAACAGAGTACTCGGGATCGATCAACGACCTCACTACATCATCGATCGACATAATCGAGTCAGAAGAGATCGACATCACCTATGGCGAATCGATCGACATAGGCATACTAGATGATGAATCTGCTTTTCCAGATCATTGCTATCCGAATTTCGCTATTCAACCCAACAAACAAAACGATTATTCAGTAAGGAGTTGGGCCGACAGTGGATTTCATGAAATTTTTGCAGTAGACACAACTATTTCTTCCAACAGTGGATATCACATAGAAGAACATGATGAAGATTTTTGGGAAGAGCTTGGGAACACTACATGGAGAATAATCGGTTTGCAACCTGTTCCAAATCGATCGACATTCACCGTCCTGCGTCGATCGATTATCTACCTCATCCAGCAAAACGACATCGTCCATCGATCGACATTGCCAGCATCGCATCAATCGATATTGAGTAACACGACTAAAAGGACAAAATCAGAATTTCACCGATTAGGGCACCATATGGGTATATAATGTTGTCAACATCAACCACGAAAATTCAAAACTCAACAACACATACCCCGCAGCCTCCAGCAACTACAAACAACACCATGAAGACCTGCAACAACATGATTAATCGATCAAACCATGCAGCTACACGATCACCATCGATCGCCATCACCACTGCACCATCGATCGATTCTCTTACCAGTCCTCAATCTCGTTTTCAATATGCTAGAGACATCAGGAACGCTTCACTAACACCTGATGAATTTGGAATTTACAGGGATAGAGATGGCTTTGCAAGAGCCATGGATGGAAGGGTTCTACACATCCGCAGAGAGGACATAGCAGACATCCTTCACGTTGCCAATGGAGCAGACAATCTGTTCACACAGCAACGTGGCCATCCAGCTCACCATGCTCTTGTCCCAGACAACCACCACGTTACCAGGGAAGAGGATACTTATCCTCCACGTTTTCATCCACAAGTGAGCTCGCGATCGATCGATCGATTTCACTTCTTCACCATCGATATCGAATTAACCAAAGCGATCAATGACGCCATTGCCGGATCGACCGACAAACGTATGGAGTTTGGACAACGTGCCTTTGATACCAATGGATCCTGAAAATTCATATGGGAAGAGAGGGAAGAATTTGGTGTCTAGGGGAGTTGATGGTGATATCATCCCTGTTAACAAAGATCACTTGAGGAAAATCCTGGAGAGAGCCGTACAATGCATACAGACCAGCACCAATACCCTACAGAAAGGAAGAGATAGATGATATGGTGACTAATATATGGGAAGCTCAGGCAACTTTGAAAGATGACATCTGCACATTGGTGGACAATGCATACCAGCCACTGGATAGCAGCTACAATGCTCTTCACAGTGATGTGGCAGTGCTAAGGATGAAAATTGAGAGCATGAAGAACATGCTTGAGAAGGAAGCTACGCCATCCATATCAATCGACACAGCACATATTCCGTCGATCGATATCGGTCAGACGACATCCAACAGCCAACCAGAATGTACATCACCCAAAAGAGATGAATGGGAGATAGCCTACATCAACACACGGATAGGAGACGTCTACAGCCCTCTCAACAACAATGTCGAATGGTTAAGCAAGAGGATTGATCTGCTATATCAAGATTTGGAATCAATTCGCAGGAAAGATCAACCTCATAATCATAAAGCGACATTGATCGATACTCAAGCTAACGTATCGATCGACACCGAGAAACCACCAGCGCAGAAGATCTACACTACAGCAGAAGCTGATCAGATCAAACATGAGCTATACGAAGCCATGGCTGCTATGGAGGAGGGTTCAACAAGAAATGTGAAGACATTGACGATCCTCTCAACAACAGAATGACCAACCTGTGCTTAGCTAATGGTCTACTGAAGAATATGGTACTTGCGATTCAACGAATCCTCAAGTATCAAGATCAACAATCGATCGACACAGTGACAGCTAGATCGACCGACAGAATTTCCGGAGGAACGACCGACGCACACATTGTTGCATCGATTGATACCGAGTCTATAACAGACAGAGATCAGCTGATTCATGACAAGATCAAGGCTTTGCAGCAGGAACTGAAGGAGTTATCAGAATATGCCTAGAACACCATCTACAGGAATGAAGGCAGCATTGAACTACTAGAAAGAAGTCTGAGGAACATCACAGATGCCACCCTCAAGATGGATGAGAAACAACTCAGAAGTGACGATGCCACAAGAAGCTTCATCACCACATGGTTCAATGGGAGGAGACACGAAATTGATGCTTGTTGTCCAACAAGTAGCAGTTTCTGCACCAACTAGCTCACACCTCCAAAGTCAAACTAAATGACTATAACAAAGCACTGAGTGGGAGGCAACCCACTATTAGGTTTTATTTTACTATTTCTCTATATTTTCCTTTCATTTTCGCATAAGTTTTTGCAGATTTTTAAGATCTAAGTAGAATGATGATCCTGTCGACCGACACAACAATTTCATATCGCTCGACATCACAACACCATCACTAACGATCGAAGTATCTCTATACGTATCGATCGACGCTATCGCGGTCAGGTTTAATCTTTCTTACTTGTTACATTAAGTACTTATGATTTATTTCTTAACTCAACTCCGGCTGTGTTACACTGGGACGGTGTAATTTAAGTTTCGGGGGAGGTTTACTGATATGAGTTTTTATTTTGGTTTTTTTTTTCAAAAGTGTTTTTCAAATTCTTTTTTGCATAAGTACTAAAATAGAGACATTGATAGAGATTTATACTTGATTATCTAACCACTCTTTAACACCATTCTAGATTTAATGATTACAGATAGTACTAAAGATGCTAAATTGAATCAACCTGTCACCTATTCACACATGCTGAGATTGTTTGAAGGAACCAAAGCTGACCTCCAACACTAATACTGACTTTATTTGCTTGTCTTGGGGCTTAGTATACATTGGATCGGAATCCTCCTACAAGTCTGGAGGGTATTGTATGTGTGTTTTGTGGGAATCAAAATTCACACCGTCAAATTATCGTATATTTTAGGAAAGTAGGAAAACCCTAATTTCCCAGAGATCCCGGATATCTGAGAAACCACACGCCAAGCAATCAGAACACGAAAATAACGAGAATAAGAATAAGAAATCGTAAAAAATAAATGGAGAGCAAAGAAAGATCTTATTTCCGATTTCGCGTTTGAGCGTAACAACAAGGTAACGTGCTTCGGCTACGAGAGTTGTCGGTGAGATCCCTAGTCTAATACCCGAAGGTGGCTAAACCTAATTGAGTCGCAGCTCGAATAACAAAAACGGAAAATGCCTAAAATTGCTCTAAGTGCTAGTTTGCTCTGAAAAAAGTCTCTCCATATGCCTCTCGCCTTGAACTCCTTATATACTCCCTCCTAGGTCGGTTTATGCTTTCCTCTTTTGCCCTTAAGCCGTCATAGTCCAAAAAATGGAGATATTCCATTTTTCCGATCTTCATATTTATCTGCGGAAAGTTTCCATTTATCCGCGGAGACTGATGTTTATCCTCCAAGCATAAACCGTCATAAGATTTATGGGATTTTAAGAAATCGTAATTGGGCCACAAATCAAGTTTACAACCCTTTGAGTCGTTTTTTGGTTCGAGACGTTTGTTATGATTTATCCGATAAAGTTAAGTTTCCGCGGTTTCATCGTAGACCAAGCTGATGATCCCATTTGATCGAGAAATCAAGAAATGGTTAGTCGTGGCTTGCGTAAGATTGCTATAACGATAGTCGAGAATGTATAGTTTTACGTCGTATCGTCTTTTCGGAAGACTTCGGACGTTTCGGAAAATGGTTGATGCTCGAATGCTATAGCGACCGAGCTTTGTATGATCCCTTGATTTTTCCGTGATAGCCAAGCCGCATCCTCGTGGTTTAACGATCTTTTGTTATCTCCGATGATCATGTTTTAACGAGAACGTGGTCTAGTCGTGGAAAATTTTGCAAGGAGACAATTTTTACGATTTCTTTTCGTAAAAATATATGAAGTCCATTTTATCGAATGTTTTGATACTAACTTCGTCGCGACGGTTTTTGACCCCAACATGTTTCAGGTTCCCTTCCTTCTCTCTCTTCGGCATGTCAAAGATCTAAGTTTATGTTATAAAAGATTGATATGACTTCTTGAGAGGCAGAGGGGTAGGTACATTACATATGATCCCACTATTCTAAATCTCAGGGACGATCGCACATTGTGGAAGCGAGGGGTAGGTACATTACGTATGACCCCACTATTCGCCTACACTTTGCCAAAAATGTATGACTTACAATGCAAAGTCAATGAGATAGACTAGATGACCTGTATTGGCATCGAAACCTGTTGAAATTGAAACTAATAAGAGATTCAGAGAAGAGAGATGATGGGAGAAAGGGATCAGAGAAGACTACCTGTGTGCTCACAAACCTTTTTGAGTTGAATCCATGTGTCCTTTGATCGATACTCCCAAGGTAAAGCCTACACTTTTATTTTATTCCAAGAAATGAGGTTAGTAGAGGGGAATCTCAGATAGGATTTGCTAAGTTGTGGATTAGATGAATTTGGTTGCTAAGCTAGGATAATGCATAATAAACTTCTGTGATTAGGAATGTTTAGATATGGATTGCGAAACCGTAGAGTGATGACTTCAATGTTTTGTGTAGCATCCCCAATCCTGAATAGGATTGCTTGTACGAACCATGATGCATTGGAACAAGCTTAAGATTTAACTGATCAAAGAATAAGTGGTTTCATGGTTCATTTAAGGGTTAAGCATGGCAAAACTTAACCATAAGAGAGTGGCATTGAAAGAAGTAAGCTAGAAAGAGTTAAACGGTAGCTGGACGATGCATTACGTAGCTCGACCAAGCTCAACGAAGCTCGGGTCAGCTCACACTAGCTCATTCAGTACTAAGTCAGCTCACACTAGCTGAACTACTAGCTCACTCAGCTGGGTCAGCTGGGGACCAGCTCATCTCAGCTGGACGAACCATTAAGGTCTCGGGTCAGTGGTCCGGGTCCGGGCCGGTGGCCGGCTGGTTGGGTCCGGTCATGGTCCATGTTTCGTTGGGTCATTGGGCAAGGCCTTGGGCTACGTCCAGTGGGCTGTGGTGATGGTTTGGGCTTTCGCCTGACCCATATGTGGGTGGTAATGGGCGATGGGATGCGACCGGCGAAGGGGTGTAACCTTCCCGCCAAGTCACACCCATCCGCACCAAGTCATGCATGTTCGTGGGGCAAGACTTACCCCCTCGTTTCCTATAAATAGGACCCCTCTCCCTTCAGTTTTCTCATCCAGTTTCAGAGTAAAATACTCAGAGAAAACTTAGAGAGAGAAAGAAAGAGAGAGAGAGTTCTCGGTTTTGTTAAAGACCGATTGTTTTGTGGTTGTTTTCCGGCGACTTTGATCGTGTAAGGGGAAGTAACATCTGATCCAAATGTGAGACCGTGATAATGGAAATCAAGTGGAGGACCCTGATGTTAAGACCAAGGTATGGAAGGAACCATGGTTCCATTGGTTCATACGGTAGGTTCATGAAATCGCACCATGATTCCGATCGGTTACCTGGTTGAATCCGCTTCTCTTACTCCTTATTCACATCGTTCTTCTTCTTCTCTTTCTGGTATTACATGAAGGATTGTGATGGTTGAGTTCATGGGTTGCGGCTCTGACGTAGAATCATCCTATCCTAACCGTTTAGTGGTCTTGCTCGGCAGGTTAGCACCAACAACCCGAATACGATCAATCGGGAAATCTTCCTCCTTGGGAGGATCAATCTGATTGCTGCTCGCTCTCCAATATGCATTAAGCTCCGCAGCATTCGGAGGAGAAGAGCCTGACTAAACCTTCGAAACAAGCAATTCCTCATCCTGACTACACTCAGGAGAAGGATTCTTAGAAGCTTTCTTCTTTGAAGATTTTTTACCACCTTTGAAATTTTTTTAGAAAGGAAGAAGAGGATTCTCAAAAAAGTCTTATGAAGTGTTCTTGGAAGGATTCTCTCTCAAAAAGTTTCTTATGAAAGATGAGTGAGTGAAAAATAAAGGAATTACCTCCTCTTTTATAAGCTACAAAAATTACTGTTCAAGATCAGACTTTCGGATACAAACTTGGCCTAAAAACTCGCCTAAACTCGCCAAACCGTACGACAGAATCTGGCCAACCCACGATTCTAGCGTATTGGGGGGCTAACTGTTGGGGTCGAAATCGGACAAGGCAAAGTTGGTATCCAAATTTCCGTAAAAAAATAACTTAAGGATTTCTACGCTTTCGAGAAATTGTAGAAATTCTTATACGGAAAATCTGCGGAAAAATCTTGTTTTAAAATTATGATTTCTTAAAAATCAACGATATCTTAAAACAACGATTTCTTAAAAATCAACGATTTCTTAATCAGAGATTTGAGAAATTAACGATTTCTTAATCAACGATTTAAGAAATCAATGATTTCTTAAATCAATGATACGATACTATCAAAAGTCCAAACCTCCGCAAACATCCTAAAAGCATCGCAATGGTTTCGGACGCTTGGACGATAGATTCCAATCCACGACACAAACCCGATCGCGACGGCGATCGGGTCACGGACAAGAGCTCGATTGCTATAGCGATCGGATCGCAGAAACACGCTCGGTCGCTATAGGGACCGAGCCTCGATTACAGCTCGGTCGCTATAGCGACCGAGCCACAAGCCAAGAGCAAGGCTCGGTCGCTATAGCGACCAAGCTCCGTATAGAGCTGGGTCGCTATAGCGACCAAGCTGCGGACAAATCTCGGTCGCTATAGCGACCAAGCATACGTGCATCAACCATTTTCCGAAACGTCTGAAGTCTTCCGAAACGACGATACGACGTAAAACTATGCATTCTCGACTATTCTTATAGCATCTGTTGGGGTCAAAAACGGTTATCTCGAAATCAACGGCTAAGTCTATTTGTCATACGAAAAACCTTCCGAAAAACGAACACGAACACCCGTAAACCGAAGGAACCGAGCAGCCAACCCAGGCCTTGGCCGTAGCCGCCGGGCGGCTAGCCCCGTGCTGGCCGTGGCCGCCGGCGGCTAGCGCCCGTGCTGGCCGTGGCCGCCGGGCGGCTAGCCCCGTGCTGGCAGTGGCCGCCGGCGGCTAGCGCCCGTGCTGGCCGTGGCCGTCGGGCGGCTAGCCCCGTGCTGGTCGTGGCCGGCGGCGGCTAGCCCCGTGCTGGCTGTGGCCGCCGGCGGCTAGCACCCGTGCTGGCCGTGGGCGCCGGGCGGCTAGCCCCCGTGCTGGTCGTGGCCGCCGGCGGCTAGCGCCCGTGCTGGCCGTGGCCGCCGGGCGGCTAGCCCCGTGCTGGCCGTGGCCGCCGGGCGGCTAGCCCCGTGCTGGTCGTGGCCGCCGGCGGCTAGCGCCCGTGCTGGCCGTGGCCGCCGGGCGGCTAGCCCCGTGCTGGCCGTGGCCGCCGGCGGCTAGCCCCCGTGCTGGCCGTGGTCGCCGGGCGGCTAGCCCCGTGCTGGCTCGGGACTTCGGATAACGATCTTCGGTACACGAATCCCAGTCCCCGGCAATCTGAAGTCTGTACTTCGAGTCTTTCCCAAGTCCTAGCAGGACGAATCATCGAGATTCCATGTACGAAACTCCTGTTCTTACTCCAATCTAGGACCGTCAGAAACATTCCGGAAACTCGTAAGATATCAACGGGAAGGAAGATCTTAGATTCTTCGTACGAAACAGCGGTGGTCATCTTAAGACACCACTCGTCTCAACTCTACGAATGAACGAGGAACTTCCAAAGAGATCGTAGAAAACAACGGAAGTCCTAGAGACGGCCCGAAAGGGACCAAACGCGATCGGACAGTCTGTCTACGATTATCTGAGATGGATACGACGATTTACGTTTATCTTTACGTGACAAGACGAATGCTAAATCGACGGAAGAATAAATGTCAAGTTTCCCGAAGATAAATGTCAAGTTTCACGATAAACGTGGAGACCGACGAAAATGGAAAGAAGCCCGCCTTGCGGCCCAGAAGGAGAATAGACCGTCATAAGAAGGAGTATATAAAGGAGCTTTGGGAGAGGAAGAAAGGCAGAGCAAAAAATCTCAGAGAGAGAGCAAATCCGAAACTTAGGGACTTAGAGAATTCCTGCTAGCTTAGGACTTAGGAGTTAGACTAGCGGAGCAAAGCTTAGAACGTTTTGTCTCCTTTATTTCCGTCATTTTTTGCTTCAGCGTTTCTCTACTTCCCTTTTTTGGAAGAATATTGTACCATCTATTCAATAAAACGCCTTAGTGCAATTTTTCCGCTACGTTGCTTTATTCTATCAATTTCTTTTGGTTATCGCAGAGAATCCGAGCCTTCAGGGAAAACTAGGTTTACTTAGTTTTCCTTCGATTAACTTAACTAAAATCGACAGTGCGAATTTCGGTTCCCACAGTTTGGCGCTAGAAGGAGGGGGGGTCGGATTCTCTTACTCAAAAACCTACGATTGGTAACAACAGCATAGCCACATCACCTGTCCGCAACATCGTGTCATTCGGGGATAGAGCAACGGCTGATCAAGCCAAACCTCATGACGAACTCCTTGTTATCAGACTGACGATCCAGGACATCGACGTAGCGAGAATATTGGTCGACACCGGATGCTCGACAAATATTATATATAAAAACACCCTCGAGAGGATGGGAATCGACCTAAACGCTATCACGGACGATCCCAATCCGATAATCGGACTCTCAGGAAACATCACAATGACCCTCGGCTCGGTCGATCTTTCGGTCAGAGCCGTGAGCGTCACAAAGACGGCAGAATTTTTGGTAGTCGACGGTCCAGCAGCATATAACGCGATCGTCGGGACTCCGTGGTAAAATTCCATGCGAGCGATCCCCTCGACTTTCCATATGTGCCTCAAATTTCCGACCCTCTCCTGAGTGGAAACGATACAAGGAGATCGTAAAGCGCCGCAAGTCTGCTTGGCCGCTGGGTTAAAACGGAAAAACTCTGAGCCCGAAACTAAACCAAAAAAGCAAGCAACCCACGAACCAGCATCGCAGGACCCTCCAGAAATCTTCTGGCAATCGCAAAGAGCTGAGGTCCTGGAAGGGAAACGTGAGCCCACTTGCGAACCTGTAATTTCGGTCTGCCTCGACGAGACTAACCCAGAGCGGTGCGTAGATATTGGAGCCAATCTTCGCGATCCGTTGAAAGCAGAACTAATTGCATGTCTCAAGAAGAACCTTAACACGTTCGCTTGGGCTGCGGAAGATATGCCGGGAATCGACATTAACATAACATGTCACGAACTCAACATTGATCCAACTCACAAACCCGTAAAACAAAAGAGGCGAAAGCTAGGCCCCGAACGGGCGACTGCGGTTAATGAGGAAGTCGAAAGACTCCTCAAAGTTGGATCAATAACAGAAGTAAGATATCCCGACTGGCTCGCCAATCCCGTCGTCGTCAAGAAAAAGAACGGGAAATGGCGAGTATGCGTCGACTTTACCGATCTCAACAAAGCGTGCCCGAAGGATTGTTTTCCGCTTACGCACATCGACCGTCTGGTCGAGGCGACCGCTGGAAACAAACTCCTATCGTTCATGGACGCGTTCTCCGGTTACAATCAAATCATGATGAATCCCGAAGACCGCGAGAAGACAGCATTCATTACCGACCGAGGAACCTATTGCTACAAAGTAATGCCTTTCGGTCTTAAGAACGCCGGCGCCACGTATCAGCGACTCGTCAATCGGATGTTTGCCGAGCAACTCGGAAAAACCATGGAGGTGTATATCGACGATATGTTGGTAAAATCTCTTGACGAACGCGATCACGTAGTCCACCTAGAGGAATGCTTTGAGAGATTGAACCAGCACAACATGAAACTCAATCCAGCAAAATGCAGATTCGCCGTGGCGTCGGGAGAATTTCTCGGTTACCTCGTAACATTCCGCGGAATAGAGGCCAATCCGAAACAAATCAACGCACTGATAGAAATGGCCTCCCCGAGAACCAAGCGGGAAGTCCAGAGGCTGACCGGACGAGTCGCGGCCTTAAACCGATTCATCTCGCGCTCCACGGATAAGTGTCTCCCTTTCTACGAAACCTTAAAGGGGAACAAAAAGTTCGAGTGGTCAGAGGATTGCGAGAAAGCTTTCCAACAGCTGAAGCAGTATCTGGCCACCCCTCCTATCCTCGCAAAACCCGTAGTCGGAGAGCCCTTGTTCCTCTACATCGCAGTATCCGCATCAGCAGTCAGTGGCGTCCTGATTCAAGAAGAATTCGGAGAACAGAAACCGGTCTTCTACATTAGTAAAACATTACTAGATGCCGAAACTCGGTATCCGCTGATGGAAAAATTGGCACTCGCTGTCATAACTTCGGCAAGAAAACTTAGACCGTATTTCCAATCTCATACCATCGTGGTGCTTACCACCTTTCCGTTACGGACGATTCTACACAGTCCAAGCCAGTCTGGTAGACTCGCGAAGTGGCGATTGAACTAAGCGAGTACGATATCGAATATCGTCCGAAGACCTGCACGAAATCGCAGGTACTCGCGGACTTCTTGGTAGAATTACCCACGACGGATTTAACTAACGAGGATCCTGGGTCAACATGGGATCTCAATGTCGATGGATCTTCGACCAAGCAAGGATCTGGAATCGGGATCCGGCTCACTTCGCCGACAGGAGAAATCCTCGAGCAATCATTCCGCTTGGATTTTCATGCATCGAACAACGAAGCAGAATATGAGGCGCTAATTGCGGGCCTACGACTGGCCCAGGGGCTGAAGATTCGAAACATTCACGCTTACTGCGACTCTCAGTTAGTCGCACACCAGTTCAGCGGAGAATACGAAGCAAGGGATGAAAGGATGAACGCATATCTGAAGGTCGTCCAAGACTTGGCCCACGATTTTCAGCAATTTGCGCTAACCAGGATTCCCCGCTCGGAAAACGTCCAAGCTGACGCTTTAGCCGCTCTCGCCTCAAGCTCGGATCCAGGGCTTAAGAGAATAATTCCCGTCGAATTCATAGAGCATCCAAGTATCGGACCGCCGGTGATCGCCAACCTGATCAGAACACAGATCGAAGGCGCGGAAGAAAACGAAGATCAACCGGAAGACGACGCAGACCAAACAGACTATGGCTGCGACGCTCCCTGGTTAGAACCTATCAAAGCCTACATCGTAGATGGTACCCTACCCACGGAGAAATGGGCAGCCCGGAAAATAAAAATCCAGGCAGCACGATACGTAACCGTGGAAGGCGAAATCTACAAATGGCGATTCTCCGGACCTCTCATGACTTGCGCGGAAGGAGAAAAGGCGAGAAAAATCATGGAAGAGTTCATTCCGGATCGTGCGGAAACCACTCCGGCGGAAGGTCTCTCGCAACAAAAATAAAACGCCACGGATTCTACTGGCCAACTATGGTCAAAGATTGCAAGAAGTTCGCTCGGAAATGCGAGAAGTGTCAGCGGCACGCCCCGACAATTCATCAGCCCGCCGAAATCCTCTCTTCTATCTCGTCTCCGTACCCTTTCATGCGATGGTCGATGGACATCGTCGGACCAATGCACAAATCAAAACAAAAACGTTTCCTGCTGGTCCTCACAGATTTCTTTTCAAAATGGGTGGAAGCAGAATCCTACGCAAGTATCAAAGACGTGCAAGTCGAGAACTTCGTTTGGAAAAACATCATAACCAGACACGGTGTCCCATACGAAATCGTAACGGACAACGGGTCCCAGTTTATTTCCACTTGATTCGAGGCATTCTGCGAAAAATGGAAAATACGACTTAACAAGTCTACTCCCAGATACCCGCAGTGCAACGGACAGGCTGAAACCATAAACAAAACCGTCCTAGACGGATTGAAAAAACGCTTGGAAGCCAAAAAGGGACGATGGGCAGAAGAACTCGAAGGGGTCCTTTGGTCTCATCGAACCACTCCAAGACGAGCAACGGGGGAAACTCCATTCGCTCTCGTTTACGGAGCAGAATGCATGATTCCGGCGGAAGTAGAATTCCCCGGCGTACGGGGGAGATTTCTTCCCGAACGGGAAGACCTGAACAATGCCATGCTGCTGGATAATCTTGACCTCGTCAACGAACGTCGCGACCAAGCCCTCATTCGAATTCAAAATTACCAGCAGGCCGCCGCAAAATACTACAACGCGAACGTACGTCATCGAAGATTCAAAGAGGGTGATCTGGTCTTGCGAAAAGTCTTCCAAAACACTGCCGAACGAAACGCAGGAAAACTTGGAGCAAACTGGGAAGGACCATACAAAATCATAAAAGTCGTCCGACCATGTTCGTATCAAATCGCGAACATGCAAGACGTAAAAATCCCGAGAACTTGGAATGCGATGCATCTCAAGAAATACTACCACTAGATCGTAAACGTGGACAACAGAACTACGAGATGGCTTGATCCTCAAAAGAGGTACGTAGGCAACTCGCCAACCGGTGGGTTCAGCCATCCCCTCGATTTAAAAGGGGGGAGTGGGGTGAGTACACCCGCACGCTCCCACAATTTTCGAAAAAACTGAAATCTTTTGAAATCTTTCCGCAAATCAATTCGCCTGACGGCCTTAACAATGGATCCAGTATCCATCCAACAAACCATAAAACTGTCGCCCGGAAACATTCCGCGATTTCTAAAAGCCCATAAGTCCTCTATGGCATAAGAAAAACAAACTTCAAAGCACTGCGAGACGTCGCTTCGTGCCCGAACATCCGTTTTTCGATTAAAACTTTCGTACGCCTTCTAAAACGGCATCATATCGTTGTTGCTGATCACAACAAACGAACTCTAACGTCCTAAACAGACAAGCCGCCTAAGGGTAGGCTCTTTTACATCCGACAAGGATCCCATAGCGCGCTATACAAAAAAAATCCAAATTTGGTTCAGCACTTCGTAAAGGAAGTAGCTCGATTCGTGCCCATACAAATCATATAAGCCGATACCACTTCGCGGATTTTAAAACGGTACGAATCAGGTTAAAATCACGAACAGGCAAAACGAAAGCCGATTTGTCATCGCACAGCCTTAGTCTGAGAGTAAACCTAGGTCTTGCCCTAAACCCAGCCTTGCTGGTACCTTAAACATCTCATAAGCAAAGCGTCAACGACGCGAGATCCCAAAACTTGTCTCTTCACTCAAGTCTGTACGTTTCCACGAATTTTCGCGTAAATCGTAAACCGCAGGAAAATCTCGCTTTGTACAAACTAC
Organism: Raphanus raphanistrum subsp. raphanistrum; assembly: GCA_019706035.1. Classification (NCBI taxonomy): domain Eukaryota; kingdom Viridiplantae; phylum Streptophyta; class Magnoliopsida; order Brassicales; family Brassicaceae; genus Raphanus; species Raphanus raphanistrum. The sequence continues at coordinate 812,671 of JACZFZ010000011.1, read as the reverse complement.
GGATACGGTGATCGTCAGGGAGGCAGGAATGAGACGACAACTCACACCCTGCCCCTCTAACTTCGACAAACAGAAGTTCTAAACGCAAATATTTTATAAACGCGTACCGCGAATTCAACACAACGCCCTAAAAAGGGCAGGGATTCAAAACCACCAACGGCCAGTCCCGAAATCGTACATGATGGCCAACCAACGGCCGAAATACAATCAAAATAAAAATCCCCTCAGGGATTGATCAACCTAGGCGTCCTCCGGGACACCGCCTTCATCCTCCGACTCACCCAAAGCAGGAACAGCCTCGCCATCGCCCTCGCCGACTTCCTCACCACCCTTGTCCGTAACAATTCCAGCATCCTGGACCTCTGGAATTTCCGAGCCCGGGACCAGGGTACCCGAGGATGACGGGCCGGCAAGCTCCGCCGCAGTGCAAGTTCCCATCTCCTCAAAGCGCTGAATCCGCCTCTTCAGACGTCGAAGTACCGAGGACTTGCTCTTCTTCTCCTCCTTCGCCTTGAGCAGCGAGCTCACAGTCTTTCCCAGATCACGCTCAAGATCGCTGATCCTAGCTTCGAGCGTCGACGTCTGGGCAGCATGAGTGCTCTCAATCGATTGAAGCACAGCCTCGGTACGCTTCAGAGTTTCCCGCGACGAATCCAGCTCCTTGGACAAACGTGTAACCTCCAGTCCGCAATCACCAAGCATCCCGTCGATCAACGACACAAACTGATCACACGAGAGAATGTGAGAATTAAGGGGATAGCAAAGGGAAGAAGGTTTTCACAAAATACCTTGGAGCGATGCTGCGATAGTCTCGCCGAAACCTCGCCTTCCTCACTCCTAGTACACCTTTTCCTCTTCGCTGATCCGTCAGCCCCAGCTCTTGAACGTCCCCTCGATGGTGGAACAGCGTTGGACGCGGGAAGTCCCAAGACGATCTCCCTCTTCTTTTCTGGAGGAGGAGGCATGACTTCTGCCGCATCCTCCGAAACCACTATCGGTGCGAAAGGGGAACCCTCCGGACGAGCCTGGACATCGGGTGCTCGCTCCGGAACGACAATTTCTCCAGCAGGCAAAGAGACATCGGGTCCAGAGGCTGGAAGTGTGGAGATCGGGACTGGAGTAACGTCGGGTCCAAGAACCAAGGCCGCGGGATCCGGAGTTAAAGTGACATCGGATCCGAGAGTCGGAGCCACGGAAGTAGCACTAGGACCTGCCACGCTAGACTCCATCTCAGCACGGCGTCGCTCCATCTTGTCCTGGAAAGAACTGAACCCCTCCACGAATGTCTGCGTAAGAGCAGGAGCATCCTGCGCCGGCGAGGCTTGGTTAGCTTCACTCATTTCGACATCGGAATCCTTCTTTTCATTTGGAGAGAAAGCCATGATTTCTGAAATTTGAGAAAAGGAGAGTGAGTGAAAAATGAGAGGGAGATGGGGTGCTACTTATAAGAAATCAAAGGTGGTAGAGTTTTTCGGAATAAAATATTCCTAGCCGAAAATTTCGATTTTCAAATCTTTTGCACACAAAATCGCTCCCGCATCTTGCATGCTGGGGGGCTAACTGTTGGGGTCAAAAACGGTTATCTCGAAATCAACGGCTAAGTCTATTTGTCATACGAAAAAACTTCCGAAAAACGAACACGAACACCCGTAAACCGAAGGAACCGAGCAGCCAACCCCGGCCTTGGCCGTAGCCGCCGGGCGGCTAGCCCCCTGCTGGCCGTGGCCGCCGGCGGCTAGCGCCCGTGCTGGCCGTGGCCGCCGGGCGGCTAGCCCCGTGCTGGCCGTGGCCGCCGGCGGCTAGCGCCCGTGCTGGCCGTGGCCGCCGGGCGGCTAGCCCCGTGCTGGCCGTGGCCGCCGGCGGCTAGCGCCCGTGCTGGCCGTGGCCGCCGGGCGGCTAGCCCCGTGCTGGCCGTGGCCGCCGGCGGCTAGCGCCCGTGCTGGCCGTGGCCGCCGGGCGGCTAGCCCCGTGCTGGTCGTGGCCGCCGGCGGCTAGCGCCCGTGCTGGCCGTGGCCGCTGGGCGGCTAGCCCCGTGCTGGCCGTGGCCGCCGGCGGCTAGCGCCCGTGCTGGCCGTGGCCGCCGGGCGGCTAGCCCCGTGTCGGCCGTGGCCGCCGGGCGGCTAGCCCCGTGACGGCCGTGGCCGCCGGCGGCTAGCGCCCGTGCTGGCCGTGGTCGCCGGGCGGTTAGCCCCGTGCTGGCTCGGGACTTCGGATAACGATCTTGGTACACGAATCCCAGTCCCCGGCAATCTGAAGTCTGTACTTCGAGTCTTTCCCAAGTCCTCGCAGGACGAATCATCGAGATTCCATGTACGAAACTCCGGTTCTTACTCCAATCTAGGACCGTCAGAAACATTCCGGAAACTCGTAAGATATCAACGGGAAGGAAGATCTTAGAGTCTTCGTACGAAACAGCGGTGGTCATCTTAAGACACCCCTCGTCTCAACTCTACGAATGAACGAGGAACTTCCAAAGAGATCGTAGAAAACAACGGAAGTCCTAGAGACGGCGCGAAAGGGACCAAACGCGATCGGACAGTCTGTCTACGATTATCTGAGATGGATACGACGATTTACGTTTATCTTTACGTGACAAGACGAATGCTAAATCAACGGAAGAATAAATGTCAAGTTTCCCGAAGATAAATGTCAAGTTTCCCGATAAACGTGGAGACCGACGAAAATGGAAAGAAGCCCGCCTTGCGGCCCAGAAGGAGAATAGACCGTCATAAGAAGGAGTATATAAAGGAGCTTTGGGAGAGGAAGAAAGGCAGAGCAAAAAATCTCAGAGAGAGAGCAAATCCGAAACTTAGGGACTTAGAGAATTCCTGCTAGCTTAGGACTTAGGAGTTAGACTAGCGGAGCAAAGCTTAGAACGTTTTGTCTCCTTTATTTCCGTCGTTTTTTGTTTCAGCGTTTCTCTACTTCCCTTTTTTGGAAGAATATTGTACCATCTATTCAATAAAACGCCTTAGTGCAATTTTTCCGCTACGTTGCTTTATTCTATCAATTTCTTTTGGTTATCGCAGAGAATCCGAGCCTTCAGGGAAAACTAGGTTTACTTAGTTTTCCTTCGATTAACTTAACTAAAATCGACAGTGCGAATTTCGGTTCCCACAGTTTGGCGCTAGAAGGAGGGGGGGGTCGGATTCTCTTACTCAAAAACCTACGATTGGTAACAACAGCATGGCCACATCACCTGTCCGCAACATCGTGTCATTCGGGGACAGAGCAACGGCTGATCAAGCCAAACCTCATGACGAACTCCTTTTTATCAGACTGACGATCCACGACATCGACGTAGCGAGAATATTGGTCGACACCGGATGCTCGACAAATATTATATATAAAAACACCCTCGAGAGGATGGGAATCGACCTAAACGCTATCACGGACGATCCCAATCCGATAATCGGACTCTCAGGAAACATCACAATGACCCTCGGCTCGGTCGATCTTTCGGTCAGAGCCGGGAGCGTCACAAAGACGGCATAATTTTTGGTAGTCGACGGTCCAGCAGCATATAACGCGATCGTCGGGACTCTGTGGTTAAATTCCATGCGAGCGATCCCCTCGACTTTCCATATGTGCCTCAAATTTCCGACCCTCTCCTGAGTGGAAACGATACAAGGAGATCGTAAAGCGCCGCAAGTCTGCTTGGCCGCTGGGTTAAAACGGAAAAACTCTGAGCCCGAAACTAAACCAAAAAAGCAAGCAACCCACGAACCAGCATCGCAGGACCCTCCAGAAATCTTCTGGCAATCGCAAAGAGCTGAGGTCCTGGAAGGGAAACGTGAGCCCACTTGCGAACCTGTAATTTCGGTCTGCCTCGACGAGACTAACCCAGAGCGGTGCGTAGAGATTGGAGCCAATCTTCGCGATCCGTTGAAAGCAGAACTCATTGCATGTCTCAAGAAGAACCTTAACACGTTTGCTTGGGCTGCGGAAGATATGCCGGGAATCGACATTAACATAACATGTCACGAACTCAACATTGATCCAACTCACAAACCCGTAAAACAAAAGAGGCGAAAGCTAGGCCCCGAACGGGCGACTGCGGTTAATGAGGAAGTCGAAAGACTCCTCAAAGTTGGATCAATAACAGAAGTAAGATATCCCGACTGGCTCGCCAATCCCGTCGTCGTCAAGAAAAAGAACGGGAAATGGCGAGTATGCGTCGACTTTACCGATCTCAACAAAGCGTGCCCGAAGGATTGTTTTCCGCTTCCGCACATCGACCGTCTGGTCGAGGCGACCGCTGGAAACAAACTCCTATCGTTCATGGACGCGTTCTCCGGTTACAATCAAATCATGATGAATCCCGAAGACCGCGAGAAGACAGCATTCATTACCGACCGAGGAACCTATTGCTACAAAGTAATGCCTTTCGGTCTTAAGAACGCCGGCGCCACGTATCAGCGACTCGTCAATCGGATGTTTGCCGAGCAACTCGGAAAAACCATGGAGGTGTATATCGACGATATGTTGGTAAAATCTCTTGACGAACGCGATCACGTAGTCCACCTAGAGGAATGCTTTGAGAGATTGAACCAGCACAACATGAAACTCAATCCAGCAAAATGCAGATTCGCCGTGGCGTCGGGAGAATTTCTCGGTTACCTCGTAACATTCCGCGGAATAGAGGCCAATCCGAAACAAATCAACGCACTGATAGAAATGGCCTCCCCGAGAACCAAGCGGGAAGTCCAGAGGCTGACCGGACGAGTCGCGGCCTTAAACCAATTCATCTCGCGCTCCACGGATAAGTGTCTCCCTTTCTACGAAACCTTAAAGGGGAACAAAAAGTTCGAGTGGTCAGAGGATTGCGAGAAAGCTTTCCAACAGCTGAAGCAGTATCTGGCCACCCCTCCTATCCTCGCAAAACCCGTAGTCGGAGAGCCCTTGTTCCTCTACATCGCAGTATCCGCATCAGCAGTCAGTGGCGTCCTGATTCAAGAAGAATTCGGAGAACAGAAACCGGTCTTCTACATTAGTAAAACATTACTAGTTGCCGAAACTCGGTATCCGCTGATGGAAAAATTGGCACTCGCTGTCATAACTTCGGCAAGAAAACTTAGACCATATTTCCAATCTCATACCATCGTGGTGCTTACCACCTTTCCGTTACGGACGATTCTACACAGTCCAAGCCAGTCTGGTAGACTCGCGAAGTGGCGATTGAACTAAGCGAGTACGATATCGAATATCGTCCGAAGACCTGCACAAAATCGCAGGTACTCGCGGACTTCTTGGTAGAATTACCCACGACGGATTTAACTAACGAGGATCCTGGGTCAACATGGGATCTCCATGTCGATGAATCTTCGACCAAGCAAGGATCTGGAATCGGGATCCGGCTCACTTCGCCGACAGGAGAAATCCTCGAGCAATCATTCCGCTTGGATTTTCATGCATCGAACAACGAAGCAGAATATGAGGCGCTAATTGCGGGCCTACGACTGGCCCAGGGGCTGAAGATTCGAAACATTCACGCTTACTGCGACTCTCAGTTAGTCGCACACCAGTTCAGCGGAGAATACGAAGCAAGGGATGAAAGGATGAACGCATATCTGAAGGTCGTCCAAGACTTGGCCCACGATTTTCAGCAATTTGCGCTAACCAGGATTCCCCGCTCGGAAAACGTCCAAGCTGACGCTTTAGCCGCTCTCGCCTCAAGCTCGGATCCAGGGCTTAAGAGAATAATTCCCGTCGAATTCATAGAGCATCCAAGTATCGGACCGCCGGTGATCGCCAACCTGATCAGAACACAGATCGAAGGCGCGGAAGAAAACGAAGATCAACCGGAAGACGACGCAGACCAAACAGACTATGGCTGCGACGCTCCCTGGTTAGAACCTATCAAAGCCTACATCGTAGATGGTACCCTACCCACGGAGAAATGGGCAGCCCGGAAAATAAAAATCCAGGCAGCACGATACGTAACCGTGGAAGGCGAAATCTACAAATGGCGATTCTCCGGACCTCTCATGACTTGCGCGGAAGGAGAAAAGGCGAGAAAAATCATGGAAGAGTTCATTCCGGATCGTGCGGAAACCACTCCGGCGGAAGGTCTCTCGCAACAAAAATAAAACGCCACGGATTCTACTGGCCAACTATGGTAAAAGATTGCAAGAAGTTCGCTCGGAAATGCGAGAAGTGTCAGCGGCACGCCCCGACAATTCATCAGCCCGCCGAAATCCTCTCTTCTATCTCGTCTCCGTACCCTTTCATGCGATGGTCGATGGACATCGTCGGACCAATGCACAAATCAAAACAAAAACGTTTCCTGCTGGTCCTCACAGATTTCTTTTCAAAATGGGTGGAAGCAGAATCCTACGCAAGTATCAAAGACGTGCAAGTCGAGAACTTCGTTTGGAAAAACATCATAACCAGACACGGTGTCCCATACGAAATCGTAACGGACAACGGGTCCCAGTTTATTTCCACTTGATTCGAGGCATTCTGCGAAAAATGGAAAATACGACTTAACAAGTCTACTCCCAGATACCCGCAGTGCAACGGACAGGCTGAAACCATAAACAAAACCGTCCTAGACGGATTGAAAAAACGCTTGGAAGCCAAAAAGGGACGATGGGCAGAAGAACTCGAAGGGGTCCTTTGGTCTCATCGAACCACTCCAAGACGAGCAACGGGGGAAACTCCATTCGCTCTCGTTTACGGAGCAGAATGCATGATTCCGGCGGAAGTAGAATTCCCCGGCGTACGGGGGAGATTTCTTCCCGAACGGGAAGACCTGAACAATGCCATGCTGCTGGATAATCTTGACCTCGTCAACGAACGTCGCGACCAAGCCCTCATTCGAATTCAAAATTACCAGCAGGCCGCCGCAAAATACTACAACGCGAACGTACGTCATCGAAGATTCAAAGAGGGTGATCTGGTCTTGCGAAAAGTCTTCCAAAACACTGCCGAACGAAACGCAGGAAAACTTGGAGCAAACTGGGAAGGACCATACAAAATCATAAAAGTCGTCCGACCAGGTTCGTATCAAATCGCGAACATGCAAGACGTAAAAATCCCGAGAACTTCGAATGCGATGCATCTCAAGAAATACTACCACTAGATCGTAAACGTGGACAACAGAACTACGAGATGGCTTGATCCTCGAAAGAGGTACGTAGGCAACTCGCCAACCGGTGGGTTCAGCCATCCCCCCGATTTAAAAGGGGGGAGTGGGGTGCGTACACCCGCACGCTCCCACAATTTTCGAAAAAACTGAAATCTTTCCGCAAATCAATTCGCCTGACGGCCTTAACAATGGATCCAGTATCCATCCAACAAACCATAAAACTGTCGCCCGGAAACATTCCGCGATTTCTAAAAGCCCATAAGTCCTCTATGGCATAAGAAAAACAAACTTCAAAGCACTGCGAGACGTCGCTTCGTGCCCGAACATCCGTTTTTCGATTAAAACTTTCGTACGCCTTCTAAAACGGCATCATATCGTTGTTGCTGATCACAACAAACGAACTCTAACGTCCTAAACAGACAAGCCGCCTAAGGGTAGGGTCTTTTACATCCGACAAGGATCCCATAGCGCGCTATACAAAAAAAATCCAAATTTGGTTCAGCACTTCGTAAAGGAAGTAGCTCGATTCGTGCCCATACAAATCATATAAGCCGATACCACTTCGCAGATTTTAAAACAGTACGAATCAGGTTAAAATCACGAACAGGCAAAACGAAAGCCGATTTGTCATCGCACAGCCTTAGTCTGAGAGTAAACCTAGGTCTTGCCCTAAACCCAGCCTTGCTGGTACCTTAAACATCTCATAGGCAAAGCGTCAACGACGCGAGATCCCAAAACTTGTCTCTTCACTCAAGTTTGTACGTTTCCACGAATTTTCGCGTAAATCGTAAACCGCAGGAAAATCTCGCTTTGTACAAACTACGGATACGGTGATCGTCAGGGAGGCAGGAATGAGACGACAACTCACACCCTGCCCCTCTAACTTCGACAAACAGAAGTTCTAAACGCAAATATTTTATAAACGCGTACCGCGAATTCAACACAACGCCCTAAAAAGGGCAGGGATTCAAAACCACCAACGGCCAGTCCCGAAATCATACATGATGGCCAACCAACGGCCGAAATACAATCAAAATAAAAATCCCCTCAGGGATTGATCAACCTAGGCGTCCTCCGGGACACCGCCTTCATCCTCCGACTCACCCAAAGCAGGAACAGCCTCGCACTCGCCCTCGCCGACTTCCTCACCACCCTTGTCCGCAACAATTCCAGCATCCTGGACCTTTGGAATTTCCGAGCCCGGGACCAGGGTACCCGAGGATGACGGGCCGGCAAGCTCCGCCGCAGTGCAAGTTCCCATCTCCTCAAAGCGCTGAATCCGCCTCTTCAGACGTCGAAGTACCGAGGACTTGCTCTTCTTCTCCTCCTTCGCCTTGAGCAGCGAGCTCACAGTCTTTCCCAGATCACGCTCAAGATCGCTGATCCTAGCTTCGAGCGTCGACGTCTGGGCAGCATGAGTGCTCTCAATCGATTGAAGCACAGCCTCGGTACGCTTCAGAGTTTCCCGCGACGAATCCAGCTCCTTGGACAAACGTGTAACCTCCAGTCCGCAATCACCAAGCATCCCGTCGATCAACGACACAAACTGATCACACGAGAGAATGTGAGAATTAAGGGGATAGCAAAGGGAAGAAGGTTTTCACAAAATACCTTGGAGCGATGCTGCGATAGTCTCGCCGAAACCTCGCTGATCCGTCAGCCCCAGCTCTTGAACGTCCCCTCGATGGTGGAACAGCGTTGGACGCGGGAAGTCCCAAGACGATCTCCCTCTTCTTTTCTGGAGGAGGAGGCATGACTTCTGCCGCATCCTCCGAAACCACTATCGGTGCGAAAGGGGAACCCTCCGGACGAGCCTGGACATCGGGTGCTCGCTCCGGAACGACAATTTCTCCAGCAGGCAAAGAGACATCGGGTCCAGAGGCTGGAAGTGTGGAGATCGGGACTGGAGTAACGTCGGGTCCAAGAACCAAGGCCGCGGGATCCGGAGTTAAAGTGACATCGGATCCGAGAGTCGGAGCCACGGAAGTAGCACTAGGACCTGCCACGCTAGACTCCATCTCAGCACGGCGTCGCTCCATCTTGTCCTGGAAAGAACTGAACCCCTCCACGAATGTCTGCGTAAGAGCAGGAGCATCCTGCGCCGGCGAGGCTTGGTTAGCTTCACTCATTTCGACATCGGAATCCTTCTTTTCATTTGGAGAGAAAGCCATGATTTCTGAAATTTGAGAAAAGGAGAGTGAGTGAAAAATGAGAGGGAGATGGGGTGCTACTTATAAGAAATCAAAGGTGGTAGAGTTTTTCGGAATAAAATATTCCTAGCCGAAAATTTCGATTTTCAAATCTTTTGCACACAAAATCGCTCCCGCATCTTGCATGCTGGGGGGCTAACTGTTGGGGTCAAAAACGGTTATCTCGAAATCAACGGCTAAGTCTATTTGTCATACGAAAAAAACTTCCGAAAAACGAACACGAACACCCGTAAACCGAAGGAACCGAGCAGCCAACCCCGGCCTTGGCCGTAGCCGCCGGGCGGCTAGCCAACCCCGGCCTTGGCCGTAGCCGCCGGGCGGCTAGCCCCCTGCTGGCCGTAGCCGCCGGGCGGCTAGCCCCCTGCTGGCCGTGGCCGCCGGCGGCTAGCGCCCGTGCTGTCCGTGGCCGCCGGGCGGCTAGCGCCCGTGCTGGCCGTGGCTGCCGGGCGGCTAGCGCCCGTGCTGGTCGTGGCCGCCGGCGGCTAGCGCCCGTGCTGGCCGTGGCCGCCGGGCGGCTAGCCCCGTGCTGGCCGTGGCCGGCGGCGGCTAGCGCCCGTGCTGGCCGTGGCCGCCGGGCGGCTAGCCCCGTGCTGGCCGTGGCCGCCGCCGGCTAGCGCCCGTGCTGGCCGTGGCCGCCGGGCGGCTAGCCCCGTGTTGGCCGTGGCCGCCGGCGGCTAGCGCCCGTGCTGGCCGTGGCCGCCGGGCGGCTAGCCCCGTGCCGGCCGTGGCCGCCGGCGGCTAGCGCCCGTTCTGGCCGTGGTCGCCGGGCAGTTAGCCCCGTGCTGGCTCGGGACTTCGGATAACGATCTTCGGTACACGAATCCCAGTCCCCGGCAATCTGAAGTCTGTACTTCGAGTCTTTCCCAAGTCCTCGCAGGACGAATCATCGAGATTCCATGTACGAAACTCCGGTTCTTACTCCAATCTAGGACCGTCAGGAACATTCCGAAAACTCGTAAGATATCAACGGGAAGGAAGATCTTAGATTCTTCGTACGAAACAGCGGTGGTCATCTTAAGACACCACTCGTCTCAACTCTACGAATGAACGAGGAACTTCCAAAGAGATCGTAGAAAACAACGGAAGTCCTAGAGACGGCCCGATTATCTGAGATGGATACGACGATTTACGTTTATCTTTACGTGACAAGACGAATGCTAAATCGACGGAAGAATAAATGTCAAGTTTCCCGAAGATAAATGTCAAGTTTCCCGATAAACGTGGAGACCGACGAAAATGGAAAGAAGCCCGCCTTGCGGCCCAGAAGGAGAATAGACCGTCATAAGAAGGAGTATATAAAGGAGCTTTGGGAGAGGAAGAAAGGCAGAGCAAAAAATCTCAGAGAGAGAGCAAATCCGAAACTTAGGGACTTAGAGAATTCCTGCTAGCTTAGGACTTAGGAGTTAGACTAGCGGAGCAAAGCTTAGAACGTTTTGTCTCCTTTATTTCCGTCGTTTTTTGCTTCAGCGTTTCTCTACTTCCCTTTTTCGGAAGAATATTGTACCATATATTCAATAAAACGCCTTAGTGCAATTTTTCCGCTACGTTGCTTTATTCTATCAATTTCGTTTGGTTATCGCAGAGAATCCGAGCCTTCAGGGAAAACTAGGTTTACTTAGTTTTCCTTCGATTAACTTAACTAAAATCGATAGTGCGAATTTCGGTTCCCACAGCATCTTCTGCAAGCCACGGCTAACCATTTCTTGATTTCTCGATCAAATGGGATCATCAGCTTGGTCTACGACGAAACCGCGGAAACTTAACTTTATCGGAGAAATCGTAACAAACGTCTCGAACCAAAAAATGGCCCAAAGGGTTCTAAACTTGATTCGTGGCCCACTTACGATTTCTTAAAAATCCCATAAATCTTATGACGGTTTATACTTGGAGGATAAACATCAGTTTCCGCGGAAAAATGGAAACTTTCCGCAGATAATCATGAAGATTGGATAAAAATGGAATATCTCCATTTTTTTGGACTATGACGGCTTAAGGGAAAAAGAGGAAGGCGTAAACCGACCTAGGAGGAGTATATAAGGAGTTCAAGGCGAGAGGCATAAGAGAGATCTTTCAGAGCAAACTTACCACTTAGAGCATTTATGTAATTTTCGTTTTTGTTATTATAGCTGCGACTCAATTAGGTTTAGCCACCTTCGGGTATTAGACTAGGGATCTCACCGACAGCTCTCGTAGCCGAAGAACGTTACCTTGTTTTTACGCTCAAAACACGAATTCGGAATAAGATTCTACTTTGCTCTCTTTTTACGATTTTATTGCGATTTCTTATTTTCTCGTCTTAATTCTCGTGTTCTGATTGCTTGGCGTGTAGTTTCTCAGATATCCGGGATCTCAGGGAAATTAGGGTTTTCCTAGTTTCCTTATTTATACGAAATATTGATGGTGCGAATTTCGATTCCCACAGGACGGCTAAGGGCACATAAACTCTATGCAAAACTCAGCAAATGCAGTTTTTTGGCAGAAGAGTATCGGGTTCCTTGGCCATATCGTGTCCGAACCAGGTGTTTCGATGGAACCATAGAAAATCAAGGCAATCAAGGATTGGCCCCGACCACGCAGTGCCACGGAAGTCAGAAGCTTCCTAGGGCTGGCAGTTTACTACAGAAAGTTTGTGAAAGGATTCGCAAGCTTAGCTCAGCCGATGACACGGTTGACCGGGAAGGATGTTAAGTTCACATGGTCCGAAGAGTGTGAGAGATACTTCTCCGCACTCAAAGACATGTTGACCAGCTGATATCACTGAAATTACCCTAAGGAATGATTTTTACTCTCATCAAAAGAGGTCAAGTTATAGTACTTAGGGATCAAATCCACAAGGAGCTAAGGCACACACTAGATCTAATAGTTATATGATTAAGCTAGGCTAACAGTAAATAGATTATAAAGCAGTAAATGAAATAGAAAATATATTAAATTGCAAGGGCGAATTAGGTAGTTGTTCTTATGTAACCAAGGTAGTTGATGGAAGGATGGTTGCTAGATCTAGGGCTTCTATTCAGGTATTGGGGATTATAATGTCTATAAATGCCTAACAAGCTGTTTGCATGAAACTATAGAACTCAGCCGCTTAACAATCAGTGATCTCTCACTGGTTAAATAATCTAGATCTCTGGCCTCAACTGTCGTATGTTGGCGCAGAAAAAGAGTCGATCGATATCCTTTTGAGATATCGATCGATACACCTTTCGCAGCGCCGATCGATTCACCTGTCGGGATATTGATCGACGGCTTCTAGATATGCCTAGGCGCGAGCCGATAATGAACACTAGGTCTCAAGGAGGAGTTGTTGCTCTTCTCAACGGGAGACAAGCTAGCTCAAATGGATAATTCAAGATAATCAAAGCTCCTAGTGATATATGTTCTAGTTAGCTAATCTAGAACAAGAATAGAGTTCAATCCATTTGATGAATATCAAAACTTAGCAAGTACAGTTTGGGGCTAGTCCCACAAACCTATCTGAACCCTAAATCTAACAGGTGGATCTATTCAGACATGAAGTATGTCACAGAAATCATAGATGAATAGATGAAAATACAATAGATAAATAAACCAAAACCAAAGGAGTTCCAGGAGGACTCTGATAAGAATTCCTCCCTTCTCTCCTAAGAGAAACAATGGAACAAAGAAAGCGTAAAAGAAAATCTAAAGCGTAGCCGTCAACAATGGCTTAGAAATAACATAAATAGGGTTTCTGGTCGTCAAAGGTATTTTGGTAACTTTGTGGTGACTCCTGGGCTTCAGTCGGTCATGAAATATACTCAGCCCACATTCTGATGTCCCTGTCGATCGACATGCAGTATTCTGTGTCGATCGACATACAATCCTCTTCTCGACAGCCTTCTATCGCGAGGCAGACTCACCACTCTTCAGTAAATCGGGCATAACTTCTTCTACAGAATGCGGATTGACCTCAGACCGGTGGCATTGGAAAGCTAACGCAAAGCTCTATCTCGTGTAAAACGATGGGCTAAATCCAACGGTGGAAAGGTCTCCATCGAGAGTTAAACATCTGAAGCGTCTGTGCAGTTCTGCACTTCGAAAGACTCCAAAAGGCACCAAAATCACCATATATCTCCAAATCATCCCTGAACCTGTAAATACTCTAAATAGACTCCAATACATAATAAATAGTATATAAAACACTTATATACCATGGGTAAAAATGTGTAAAATGCATGGTATATCACCAGCGCACCTGTCCTAGTACTTCCGGAGGTCGACCAACCATATGTGGTTTATACGGACGTGTCCATAACTGGACTAGGTTGTGTACTAACCCAACATGGAAAGGACATCGCCTACGCGTCAAGACAGTTGAGAAAACATGAGGGAAACTACCCCACCCATGATCTCGAAATGGCTGCGGTAGTATTCGCCTTAAAGATTTGGCGTTCATATTTATATGGTGCCAAGGTTCAGGTACTTACGGACCACAAGATTCTGAAGTACAAATTTACCCAGCCTTAGTTGAACTTAAGGCAGAGAAGTTGGATGGAATTCATGGCTGATTACGATCTAGACATCGCTTATCATCTGGGCAAGGCTAACCTAGTGGTGGATACCTTGAGCCGGAGCCGAGCAGGCGTAGCGGTCGAGATGGAGGTGGACGACCCGAAAGGTTCGACCCATGCTCCAAAGTTGAATGCGTTGACCCAAACGAGCGAACCACTCGGATTGGAGGCGGTTAACCAGCCCGACCTACTAACCCGAATTCGGATGGCCCAGAGTCAAGATGAAAACTTACAGAAAGTTGCTCAGAATGACAAGACTGAGTACCAAACCGCGAAGGACGGTACCATTCTAGTCAATGGACGGATCAGCGTTCCTAATGATAAGAACTTAAAGGAGAAGATCTTAAGGGAAGCCTATAGATCTAAATTCTCGGTTCATTCTGGCGCCACCAAGATGTACCAGAACCTCAAAAGGTATTATCATTGGATCCGTTGAAAGTTGATGTGGCAGAATGGGTGGCTAAGTGTTCCACTTGCCACCTCATCAAGGCCGAACATCAAGTTCCTAGTGGGTTACTACAGAGCTTGCCTATTCCAGAATGGAAGTGGGATCACATAGCAATGGACTTTGTGATTGGTTTTCCCACGACCAGGAATAAGAAAGATGCGGTTTGGGTGGTTGTGGATCGCCTCACCAAATCATCACACTTTCTGGCCATCAAGAAATCGGATGGAGTCGAGCCAATTGTACGAGTGTACAGTGACGAGATCGTCCGACTTCATGGTGTACCGGCCAGCATTTTTTCGGATAGAGACCCAAGGTTAACCTCTAGATTCTGGAGAGCTTTTCAAAAAGTTTTAGGAACAAGGGTAACCATGAATACGGCCTATCACCCACAGACGGACGGACACTCGGAACGGACGATCCGAACACTGGAAGATATGTTAAGAGCATGTGTCTTAGACTGGGTCACTGGGGTGATTCCTGGAAAAGACATCTACCTTTGGTAAAGTTTGCCTATAACAATAGTTTCCACAGGAGCATTGGCATGTCGCCATATGAAGCTCTATATGGGCGTCCATGTAGGACACCCTTGTGCTGGACCCAAGTGGAGGAGCGCAGTATGATTGGTCCAGAGATTGTCGAGGAAACAACCGAAAAGATCAAGCTAGTAAGGGATAATATGAGAGAGGCACAAGATGCCAAAAGAACTATGCAGATAAACGTAGAAAAGATCTAGAGTTCGAAGTAGGTGACTTGGTGTATCTCAAAATGATTACCTTTAAAGGAAGGGCAAGAATTTCCGAAAGAAGGAAATTAGACCGAGGTATCTGGGTCCGTCCAAGATATTAGAAAGGGTTGGCATGGTCGCCTACAAGCTAGACTTGCCGACCAAGATGGACGCATATCATAATGTGTTCCATGTGTCACAACTCAGGAAATGTGTAACGGACCAGGACATTGTACTTCCTGTTATTCCTGATGATCTAGGAAAGAACCTAACCTTGGAAACGAGGCCGGTTCGGATAATAGATAGGATGGAAAAAAGCAACAAGGAAGAGAACAGTCCAGATGCTCAAGGTCGTCTGGGACTGCAATGGAAAGGATATCATCACTTGGGAAACTGAAGCTAGAATGAAAACTGAGTACCCAGAGTGGGTTGAGCAATTTGTTTCAGAAGAAACATACGACTCGGATTCGAGGAAGAATCCATTCCAAGTGGTGGAGACTTGTAGCATCCCCAATCCTAAATAGGATTGCTTGGACGAACCATGATGCATTGGAACGAGCTTAAGATCTAAATGATCAAAGAATAAGTGGTTTCATGGTTCATTTAAGGGTTAAGCATGGCAAAACTTAACCATAAGAGAGTGGCATTGAAAGAAGTAAGCTAGAAAGAGTTAAACGGTAGCTGGACGATGCATTACATAGCTCGACCAAGCTCAACGAAGCTCGGGTCAGCTCACACTAGCTCATTCAGTACTAAGTCAGCTCACACTAGCTGAACTACTAGCTCGCTCAGCTGGGTCAGCTGGGGACCAGCTCATCTCAGCTAGACGAACCATTAAGGTCTCGGTCAGTGGTCCGGGTCCGGGCCGGTGGCGGGCTGGTTGGGTCTGGTCATGGTCCATGGTTCGTTGGGTCATTGGGCAAGGCCTTGGGCTACGTCCAGTGGGCTGTGGTGATGGTTTGGGCTTGCGCCTGACCCATATGTGGGTGGTTATGGGCGATGGGATGCGACGGGCGAAGGGGTGTAACCTTCTCGCCAAGTCACACCCATCCGCACCAAGTCATGCCTATTTGTGGGGCAAGACTTACCCCCTTGTTTCCTATAAATATGACCCTTATCCCTTCAGTTTTCTCATCCAGTTCCAGAGTAAAATACTCAGAGAAAACGTAGAGAGAGAAAGAAAGAGAGAGAGAGAGAGTTCTCGGTTTTGTTAAAGACCGATTGTTTGGTGGTTGTTTTCCGGCGACTTTGATCGTGTAAGGGGAAGTAACATCTGATCCAAATGGGAGACCGTGATAATGGAAAGCAAGTGGAGGACCCTGGCGTTGAAACCAAGGTATCGAAGGAACCATGGTTCCATCGGTTCATACGGTGGGTTCATGAAACCGCACCATGATTCCGATCGGTTACCTGGTTGAATCCGCTTTTCTTACTCCTTATTCACATTGTTCTTCTTCTTCTCTTTCTCGTATTACACGAAGGGTTGTGATGGTTGAGTTCATGGGTTGCGGCTATGACTTAGAATCATCCTATCCTAACCGCAAACGAAGACCGTGTGGTCGGTTTGTGGAGCTGTCCGGAATCGTACCAAGTATGGGCGGTGGGATTGAACATTGGTTAGACCCGAGAGGTGCGAGTGACCGAAAGGTTACGAGTGCCAAAAGTTACGAGTTTCCAAGGGACACGAGTCACCAAAGGTCATGAGAGTCCAAAGGGTACGAGTGACCGAAAGGTTGCGAGTTCCAAAAGGTACCATTGACCGAAGGGTGCGAGTGATCATGGGGCACGAGTGACCAAAGGGTGCGAGGGCCAAATGGTACCAAATGAATGCAGGTTATGTCCGGTTCATATGGATCAATCCACGGCTTGCTAAAGGCGTGTCATACACTCGGTTTTATCTGAGCTGGAGAAGGGTCGCAAGGTCGAGCGGTTGTAAAGAAACCGGATTGGGCTTGAGCCTTACTCGGCCGGGTATGTACCAGGCTCAATGCCTGATCAGGTAAGGAAGTCTATTGGGCTTATTTCCTGACTTCAAGTGACCGGTTGAACCTAGACTTAATCCGCAAGGATGAACTGGTCTTGGTTGATACGGATCTGGTCGTGATCTGATTCTTTACTTTTGGCTGTCTACCTATTCTAAGTCATGTGGGGTGGTTGGATGATTGACTTAGAGTACGATAGGCAGTTCTATATATATTTGTAAGTCATACTGACTGAGGTTTCCATAGTTCTAGGGACCAAGCCAAGCATTGTAGGATCTAAGCCGTTTGTGATATATCGGTTTGATTAATGCTTATCTGGTTTCGGTTTCAGGAGCTAAGAATGGTTGTGGTCAAGCCGAGGAGCCGTGAAGACTCCGTCAGTGAGAGGCTCTCCCATGTGTGGATGGATCACCTTAGGGATGAGCTAGTTATTGTTCATGAGAATGTTATACAATGGAACCACATTTTTATTATTATTCCGCTGTGCAACTTCTATACTTGATCATAAACCTCATAAACGAAAATGACATAGAAAAATAAGACTTAAAACAAATCAAAACCGCAAATAAAAAGATAAGTAAGAGTTTCGGTCCAGTTTGGTCGAGAGGCCGGGATCGGGCCTTACATTTTAATCTTTGAGTCCCTACTATTTTCAAACCTTTTCTAAAGACTATTGACTTTTGCTTGAGGACAAGCAAATGATAAGTCTGGAGGAGTTGATATACAATTGATTTCACCCGCTTTTTACCATGGTATAATTATATTTTTATTATGTAACTAATATGTTTTCTAGCCTATTAGGTATGTTTTCAGGTTCAGGAATGTTTCGTGATAAAGTGATGCTTTTGGAGTATTTTGGAGCACAAGAGATAATACACCCAAGTTGACCATTCAAGACCAAGTCGGAAGTCAATATTCAGAGAAGAATCGATCGTTACTCATCTAGATTTGTCGATCGATGTAGCTGTGAAGACCCGCGTACTAAAAGATTATAATCGATCGATACACATCCAGTGTTGTCGATCGATACACATCCAGTGTTGTCGCTCGATGTCAAGGACGAAATGTGTGGGAACCGAAATTCGCACCGTCAATATTTCGTATAATTTAGGAAACTAGGAAAACCCTAATTTCCCAGAGGTCCCGGATTTCTGAGAAACCACACGTCAAGCAATCAGAACACGGCAATAAACAAGAAATAAAGTAAAAAATCGTAAAAGAGAGCAAGAAGGATTTTTATTCCGAATCTGCGTATGAGCGTAACAACAACAAGGTAACGTGCTTCGGCTACGAGAGCTGTCGCCGAGATCCCTAGTTCTAATACCCGAAGGTGGCTAAACCTAATTGAGTCGCAGCTCGAAAAACAAAAACGGAAAGTTGCCTAAATTGCTCTAAGTGCTAATTTTTCTCTGAAAGCTCTGTCCTATGCCTCTCGCCTTGAACTCCTTATATACTCCCTCCAAGGTCGGTTTACGCTTCTCCCGTTTGCCCTTAAGCCGTCATATTCGAAAAATGGGAATATTCCATTTTTTCCGATCTTCATGATTATCTGCGGAAAGTTTCCATTTATCCGCGGAAACTGATGCTTATCCTCCAAGCATAAATCGTCATAAGGTTCATGAGTTTTAGGAAATCGTAAGTGGGCTTTGTATCAAGTTTAAGACCCTTTGGGCCGTCTTTTTGATTTGAGACGTTTTTACGATTTCTCCGATAAAGTTAAGTTTATGCGGTTTTATAGTAAACCGAACGGACGATCCCATTTGATCGAGAGATCAAGAAATGGTTAGTCGTGGGTTGCAGAGAATGGCTATACGGATAGTCGAGAATGCATAGTTTTACGTCGTATCGTCGTTTCGGAAGACTTCAGACGTTTTGGAAAAAGATCGATATACGAATGCTCGATCGCTATAGGGACCGAGCGTGGTCTCGTGATCCGATCGCTATAGCAACCGAGCTCTTGTTTGTGACCCGATCGCCATCGCGATCGGGTTTGTGTCGTGGACTGAACTCCATCGTCCAAGCGTCTGAAGTCGTTGCGAGACTACGATGATCTTAGGATGCTTGTTTGCGGATGTTCGGACCTTTGATAACATCTTACTATTGATTTAATAAATCGTTACTTTCTTAAATTGTTGATTTCTTAAGTCGTTGATTAAGAAATCGTTGATTTCCTAAGTCGTTGATTAAGAAATCGTTAATTTCTTAAGTCGTTGATTAAAAAATCGTAGATTTAGAAACGTTGATTTTTTAAATCGTTGATTAAGAGTCCGTAGCTGGGATGACACGACCATACGAAAGTATACGGAAGTTACGGGAATTGATCTAGGTTTGGATAGGCTGAACGCAAGGGAATCTGCCTTGGAACTTCAAAGAGGCCGTTCTCTCAAACCGTGAGGACCCAGAAAACGATCAAGATATCAAATCGAAGCCCTCGCCGAGACGGGTCTGGTTGCCCGGTCGCTACTTAGCTTGTTCTCTAGCTCTGTCGCTATAGCGACCGAGCTTGTTATATAGCTCAGTCGCTATAGCGACCGAGTTTCGTATTACCCCTTGGTTGTTCCGCGATTGCCAAGCCGCATCCTCGTGGTTTAACGATCTTTTGTTATCTCCGATGATCGTGTTTTAACGAGAACTTTGTTTAATCGCGGAACCTTTTGCAAGGAGACGATTTTTAAAAAATCGTAGATTTAAGAAATCGTAGATTTAAGAAATCGTAGATTTAAGAAATCGTAGATTTAAGAAATCGTAGATTTAAGAAATCGTAGATTTAAGAAATCGTAGATTTAAGAAATCGTAGATTTAAGAAATCGTAGATTTAAGAAATCGTTGATTTTAAGAAATTGTTGATTTTAAGAAATCGTTGATTTAAGAAATCGTTGATTTAAAACAAGATTTTCCCGCGAGTTTTTCGTATAAGTTTTTCGTATAAGTTTTTCTCTCTTGAAGACGTAGAAATTCTTAAGACGTATATTTTTATCGAATGTTTTGATACTAACTTCGTCGTCAACACGAACCATTGGAGCTTATTTTCGACGCTGCGGACAAATCTATTCAAGAATTTTATAGTAAAAATTAGTTTAAGTAATTTTACGAGAATAATCTTTTTCGAGGAATATTTTCGAACGTTAATTTCGTTGTGACCGTTTTTGACCCCAACAGTTACCCCCCAGCCCGTTAGAACCGTGGATCGTAGATGCGAGGTTCTAGCGTGCGATAAGACAAGTTAGTCAAGTTAGGCAGAATTAACGGTTGAAAATGTCCGTTGAAAGTTGTACGTTCATTCTAAGAAGAGTGGAATCTTATAAGATTGGGGCTGCCCTTGATGAAAGCTGCCTACGTACCCTTTGTAAAAAGGGATCAGGCCATTCGTAGTTCGTCTTGGAATATAAGATCTTTACGACATGTTTTCCAGCAAGACTTTATCGTCTAGTTATTTCGAGCATGTTGCTGTCGATGGTATTTCGTATTAGACCTTTGTCGACCGCAAGAGTAGCCTCGGAGGCTGTTTATTTTTGCCAAGCTTGGCCTGTAAAAAATATTTTGCTCAAATTTATAAAATCGTGGTTTTTATAAATCGAGAGAACTTCCGTTTATCGAAGTTAGAGGGACAGGGTGTGAGTTGTCGTCTCATTCCTACCTCTCTGATGATCACCATATCCATCGATTGTACAAAGCGAGATTCTTTGCAGTTTACTGATTTAACGAAGGTTCGTGAAACGGATAGACTTAATTGAAGAGACAAATTTTGGGATCTCGTATCGGGTGTTGATACTATGTCTGTGAGATGTTAAGTACCAGCAAGGCTGGGTTTAGGGCAAGACCTAGGTTTACTCTCGGACTGAGGCTTTGCGATGACAAATCGGCTTTCGTTTTGCCTGTTTGCGATTTTAACCTGATTCATACCGTTTTAAAATCCGCGAAGTGTTATCGGCTTATATGATTTGTCTGGGTACGAACCGAAGCTACTTCCTTTACGAAGCGCTTAGACGAAATTTCGGTTTTCTTGTATAGCGCGCTATGTTATCCTTGTCGGATGTAAGAGAGCCTACCCTTAGGTGGCTTGTCTGTTTAGGACTATAGAGTTCGTTTGTTGTGATCAGCAACAACGATATGATGCCGTTTAGAAGGCGTACGAAATTTTGGTCGAAAATGTTTATTCGAGAATGAAGCGACGTCTCGCAATGCTGCGACTTTATTTTTCTGATGCCATAAGAAGATTTATGGGCTTTTGCTTATGATTTGATTTATACTTTCGTCAAGTGCAAAGGGTAGAATCTGAGTAGTCACTTCGGATTTTGATTTTGTCTCTTGGTCCGTATGCTACTTTTTAGCGAGCATTTTTAGGTGTAAGCAATGAGAGACTTGTGTCTGGATGTGATAATCGTTTTGTGGATACTGGATCCGTTGTCGTAGCCGTTTAGTAGTTGGCGAATTATTTTGAGGATTTTGGACCGAAGGGTCGTGTAAATTTACCAGGGAGAAGCGTCTAACTTCACTGTGTTTTGTGAAGCGTCCGCCTTCCGGAACTTGGTTTTGAATTTTTTAATAATGACTCGTATACCTCTAGGAGTTTTGTTACGAGTGTCTCTTTTTATGCCGCGTTTTATGGGGCGTATAGAACTCAATCGATTGACTATAAGTTTAAATCTTCTGTTAACCATATGGTTGTTAGGACTGAGTTTCGTTACGAAGAATTCATTGTATGATTTTTGATTATGGGTTATACGACAAACTACTTGAATAATAGTCACTTGGCGTTTCACGACAAATCGTGGATTGTCGTTTAGCCGTTAGCCGTTAAGCGGTTGGAGCGGTGGTCGCTCAGTAGTTTTGGATTGGCATGGAGGCTAGGTGCAGCCGTATAGCCAGGGAAGTTGTTGGTAAAGGATCGTCGTAGAATATGCGGATTCGGTTGCAGGGACATTTCCTGCTTGGAAGTAGCCGAGGGTAGTAAAAGCAGGAATCAGCAACCTTGTGGAGCAAAAATTATCTGCGACTGATATCCGTTGAAACCGTTATTTAATTTTTCGAAAGAAAACGGGTTAACCGTTCTTTCGAAGGTTTTTCTTTCTTTAGGAAGCAGGACGAGTGTGCCTTAGAATGTGTGGCGATCGTTTCTTGGTTTTTCGAGAGACTAGATCGGTTTACATGTTCTGCCTGGAAAGTCAAGGAACAATGGAACAAGACTGGAAAATTTGCCTAAGACTTAGCTTGCTAGACTATCCACCTATGTTCTAAGTTCCCTAAATTCTACGGCAGTTTTCAAGACGTTTTCGTTTCTTTCCTACCAAAAAATTAAAACCTTGACGGAATTTTTAGTCAGACAAACCTTAGTCCCATTGATGATTCGAGATTGCCCCTTCTTCCTTCTTCTTCTCCTCTTTTCTTCTGACTTTATCGAAAGTTTATTATGCGTTTAGGAATGGCCACTTTCGATTCAACTTCAAAGGACTTTGAAAAGTCAGTTACCGAATTTCATACGAATTGGTTTTCGATGAAATTCTGACGAGAATATCGGAATGAGGAAGCGATATCAATGTCCAAGTTCGTCCTCGTTTCTTCGTATCTCTGGTTTTACCAAATTGACCAGGTGTGCTTTGTATATTGTCGAAAAGTCTATCAAACGTTATGAATAGATGCTTTCGACTCAACGTGGCAGAATCTGGTAAAATCACATTGTGTTTTATGCATCGAAGGAATTTTACGAAATCGTTGAACCAACGGGAGGAGAAGCAGACCAAGAGGGGTGTTTTGGAAAGACGGGTCAATGGACAATGCGTCACTCGAGTGAGGCTCTCAGTTCTTCAGCCTGCGAGCGAACTGATTATGTTCCATATACGATATTGTTTGGCTTTATGAATGATGTTTCGTAAAATATGGCCGAGCTTGATCTTACGAAAGCTGTTTCCTAAAGCGCTGTCAAACTTTTATTTTTCGAGAGTTATTTCACAACTGCTGCCGAGTTAATTTTACGGAAGTCGTTTTGTAAAATTGTTGACGAGTTTAATTGTACAAAATCTTTCTCGTGAAATATTTGTCGAGTTTTGTTTTATGAAAGGTGTTTCGTAAAAGTTATCGAATTTTAATATCGGAATCCATAGCTGCGGTGAGGTGTAATTTTGGTGACTAATCTTAATAATAAACTTTCTTGTTTCCGTGGGATTGATCCGAAGGAGTTTTGAGTAGTTTTTCGAAAGTAAGATTAGTAGACAAAAGTCGAGAGTCCGCAACGAGCAAAATCTTAGGTGTCAGAAAACGTCTTAGCAGTGAGGGATACGATCTCTCGTTTTGGCTTTGTTTAGTCTTTGTTAACCATTTTAAGTTTCAAGTGATTTTATAGGAATCACTCCACAGAGTCGAGACAAACCACATTCGCAACGGGAGTTGCTCGGAAGAGTTGTTAGGAAGAAGTACGGTAATTGTATCGGTCTTCCGAATGAATCCCAATTCCTTGTATAGTTAAGATGATTGGTGTTTCAGAGTAATCGTAATCGTTTTATACGATGAATTGCAATCCATTCATTAGCCGGAGCTTCCGAGTTTTTCCGTAACTTTCCCGATGGTTCTGATCGAAATGAAATGGGGGTTTTAGATTTACGGTTTTAAGAATTTGCACTACGTGGCTTCGAGCGAGGATGCAAAGTACGTGATTGGACTAGTGTCGGGATGGTTTCACAAGGAATCGGCCGCACTCGCTGATCGACCCGCAACCCGGCGCCTAGGACCGTGACGTCGGTCTGGCCGCCCGGCGTCATCGAGTGACAGCAAGCAGAGACGAGTCCCACTTGTTTTCATAAAATCTCAACGGAAACTCCGATTGAGACGAAACCAAAATCGTTTCGAAGAGGAATCAAAGGAGAACACAAAGGAGGACTCCTTTGAGGCCTGACAGGTCGCTATAGCGAGTGAGGATGTGTCTCGGTCGCTATAGCGAGTGGAAGGGAGCCAAGACGAGTCCAACTTGTTTTCTTCGTAAAATCTCAACGAAAACTCCGATTGAGACGAAACAAAAAGCGTTTCGAAGAGAAATCAAAGGAGAACACAAAGGAGGACTCCTTTGAGGTCTGACAGGTTGCTATAGAGAGTGAGGATGTGTCTCGGTCGCTATAGCGAGTGGAAGGGAGCCAAGACGAGTCCAACTTGTTTTCGTCGTAAAATCTCAACAGAAACTTCGATTGAGATGAAACGAAAGGCGTTTCGTCAAATAGGAACGAAGAGGAGGATTCATATTGGGGCTGGGTCGTTATAGCGACCAAGCTTGGCTCGCTATAGCGACTGAACTCGTCTCGGTGCTCGGTCGCTATAGGGACCAAGCTTGTCTTGGTGTTTGGTCGCTATAGCAAATGAGCTTGTCTTTGAGTTTAACTTTCTGCGAGTAACCTAGGGTTTTTCCGCAGTGATTGGGGGAGCGAGTTTTACTTTTCCGAAACGTTTTCGGAGAAATCCTCTTGGTCGAACCCTTATGCGCCCAGATTTTTCCAACTCGGTAATAAGAAGAATTTCGCGGGGTTGGAAAGATTTTATCGTTGCCCTTTGTGTTTGGAGGAAAATTCACGAGCTCGTTTTAGTGCTCTTCCTGTGACGGAAGGTCACGACTTATTTTTCTATTTTGTTGAACACTACGTCGTTTCCGTAAGCGTTGGCCGTAGGCAGTCAGTGCTGCGAGTTTGTCTTTAATATATCCGTACGTCTATTTGATCAAGCGTTTTGTGGCTATGAGTAAGAATAATCCGTGACCCCCCTCCTTCTAGCGCCAAACATTGGGAACCAAAATTCGCACCGTCAATATTTCGTATATTTTAGGAAACTAGGAAAACCCTAATTTCCCAGAGGTCCCGGATTTCTGAGAAACCACATGTCAAGCAATCAGAACACGACAATAAAAGAGAAATAAAGTAAAAAATCGTAAAAGAGAGCAAGAAGGATTTTTATTCCGAATCTGCGTATGAGCGTAACAACAACAAGGTAACGTGCTTCGGCTACGAGAGCTGTCGGCGAGATCCCTAGTTCTAATACCCGAAGGTGGCTAAACCTAATTGAGTCGCAGTTCGAAAAACAAAAACGGAAAGTTGCCTAAATTGCTCTAAGTGCTAAGTTTGCTCTGAAAGTTCTGTCATATGTCTCTCGCCTTGAACTCCTTATATACTCCCTCCAAGGTCATTTTACGCTTCCCCCTTTTGCCCTTAAGCCGTCATAGTCGAAAAATGGGAGTATTCCATTTTTCCGATCTTCATGATTATATGCGGCTCTTCGGTGTGTGTGGAGTTTGTGGATATGTGGATCTCAAGCTTTTCTTCTCCTCTTTTGGATCCTTCGGGGGTCTTTGGTTGTAGCGCGTTGCGAGTTTCCGTGGGTTAGTCGTCGTCTGACCTGGTGGTATCTCTCCTGTGGCGGTGCGTGGTGATGTGTCTTCTTTGTTGATGTCGAGTTCGTTCTTGGCGCGTGGGATCTTGGCTCTCTCCAAAGCAGGAATGGGTTTGGCGGTGTGGCACTCCATCGCTGCCGCTCTGTCCTCTTGTCCTCTATGCGGCAGTTTGAGTTTGTGTAAGCGGTCCGAGACCGATGCAAGTGATTGTATATTAGTTTAGTTTTTGTGTCTACAGGTTATTCTCGATGGTCATCGTTCCGGAGGAGGTGTGTCAAGCCTGTCCCATTGTTCTATTTGAGTCGTGGGTTAAAAGGGTGTAACAGTCACAGGTTGGCAAAACGGAGGCAGCAATCTCCAGATTTCTCTTCTCGAATGACGGCATCACCGACTCTGGACTCCTCCTCGTGCTGCCGGTGAGGTGATATTGTTTTGACTTGCGGTTACGGGATGTGATTCTTTAGGGAGGGGTTGATAAATGGGTTAACAGAAGCTGTAGACTCAGACCGTTGCTTCAAGGTTAGAGGGCGTCTTTCTCTTCGGTGGCTCGTGGCAACTGTGAGCTCAGTCCGTTCATTCCTCCTTCTTGGTCCATCACTGCTACGCTAGTGTCCGTTCTCTTTCCGGTCAAGTTCTTCTTTGGTTAAGTCTCTTTGTCAATTAGATGCTCTGTTTTAGTTTAATTTCTGCATTTTCTGATACTTTGTTTCTATGTATTTCTGTCAAAAACTAAAAAACTTGGTATAATAAACTTAACATTTTACCCAAAAAAATTTTTGTAATAATTTATGTACTTTCGCCACAGTATAATATACAATATGACGGGTGGTATGTACTTTGCACTTTCCATTGGCTTGCTTGCAAAAATGATCTCGCTAGGATTTCATGAAGTTTTGTCTTATAAAAGAGGACAAATCCCAGTTCTGCATGTTATATCTGAATCAGTTCCGAAAAATCCAAATCGAAATCCGAACCAAGATAGAAAAATACCCAAACGGATTTTAAGTTAGTGAAATTCAGATATCCAAACCCGAATAGATAATATCTGAATCCAAATGGATATCCCAAAAAAATCAAACATATGTATACTTAGAACATGTTTATTGGGGGTTCTTAGGGTGAGGTTTTTAGCGGAATATAAGAATCGTCTCTTAACTTTAACAAAGAAAAATCTAAGAACCGACTCTTAAATAATTGTTAAAGTTAAGAAACAAATTTAATATTCTGCTAAGAACCCCACTCTAAGAACCCCTCAATAAATATGCTCTTATCCTTATATTTCTAGTTTACATCTCTCATTATATTTATAAAGTTTTTTTTTTTTGTTATCGACTTTTACAGACTCAAACAGACTCTGTAAACCAAAACGGTAGCTCTGCATCCATGTGCACAACAAAGGTCGTTTGTTTCCTAGCACTGCGTGCTAAGCCATCGGCCTTCAAATTTTGTGTGTGGGGTACATAAATGATCTCCAAGCTGTGGAACGATTCTTTCAAGGTCTTGATATCTTCTAACATATTAGCAAACGCAGGCCAATCATCTGGTTCAGACACCATCTTCACCAGTTGCAGACAATCTGTTGCAAACGTGACCCGAAACTGACGCAGATTTCTCATGCATTCCATTGCCCAAATTAAAGCTTCTATCTCAGCGTGAAGAGGAGAAAGAGAAGCTCTTATATTCCGTGCTCCCATTAGTCCAGTAAACTCTTCGAGTGTACTATACCATCCCTGCCCAGAGAAAACTTCCTTGTCCTTACAAGATGCATCCACAAAACACCACCGGCCAGGAATCATCGGAAGATTCTGTTGTTGTGGATTTGGTGTTGGCACTTGTACTACTTGGGCCTCCGCCCATAGCCGTGATTATGTCACCGCTAATTGAAGGGTCTCCTGCGGGTCTATGTCCAAGTTGCTAAAGACCTTATTATTTCTTCCTTTCCAGATATACCATAATATCCAAGCAAAGTGATGATCTTCCAATTCAGTTTGTATCATCCAAAACAAGTAATCCATATTTGTGAACAAAGATTCTGTCGGGAAAATTGTTGAGTTAGATGGTATCTGGGATAGAGCCCAGACCTGACGCGCCGGAGGACATTAAAAAAAACACATGATTAATTGATTCCTCCGTAGCCCCACATCTATCGCAGTACAAAT
This sequence comes from Raphanus raphanistrum subsp. raphanistrum, assembly GCA_019706035.1. NCBI lineage: Eukaryota > Viridiplantae > Streptophyta > Magnoliopsida > Brassicales > Brassicaceae > Raphanus > Raphanus raphanistrum. Next base: position 785,164 of record JACZFZ010000011.1, on the reverse strand, counting down.
CCCCTGATAGCCCTCTCGCATTTAAGTTTTTTCTGACAGATATACATCCTGAAACCAATTGCCATAGAAAATGTTTCATCTTTGGCGGACAACGAATTTTCCAACAATGTGCTTTAAGTGAATCCACATTAGGACCAAATACTGCATCCGGTTTGGCTATATCTGGGTAAACCCGTTCGACTTGGTACCCTGATCTAACCGTATATTTTCCATTTTGTGTAAACTGCCATCCATCTCTATCCCCGCGTGTAAACCTACTCAGAGGTATGCTTTCTATAATCTTGGCATCTTGGGGGTCTACTAATTCCTGTATTGCCTGCGAATTCCAAATTCGTAGTTCCGGATCTATCAGTTGATCAACCGTAAGATCAGGATTACTATTAAAACTGGTAGTATGATTTTTGTTTGCTGGTCTCGGGCGAGTGGTTCGGAGCCAGGGATCATTCCATACAGATATGGATGACCCTGTTCCCACCCTTTTAATTAGTCCTTTGCTAACCAGAGATCTAGCTGAGCTTATACTTCGCCATCCATATGACGGTGAGTATGATTTGATCGGTTCCAGGGGTGAAGCATTCCTGAAATATCTTCCTTTAAAAACTCTCGAAAATAAAGTGCTTGGTTTCTCCACTAGCCGCCATAACTGCTTTCCAAGCATAGCCGTGTTAAAATCCATCATATCTTTGAACCCCAACCCACCTTCCTCTTTGCTAATGCAAACCTTATCCCATGATTTCCAATGCATTCCTTTAGTTCTTCCTCCAGGGCTCCACCAGAATTGAGCTGTTATACTCGTTAGTTTCTTTATTATCGCTTTTGGTAAACGATAGCAAGACATAACATGATTGGGTAGCGTTGTGGTTACTGATTTAATAACAACTTATTTTCCTCCTTTAGTAAAGAACTTGAAAGTCCAGCCATTGATCCTACTATTCAGGCGCTCCTGGAGAAATCCAAATACCTGAATTTTTGATCCTCCAATATTTTCCGGTAGGCCCAAATATGAGCCCATTCCTCCTATATTCTGAATACCTAAAATGTCCCGCATCTCTTGTCTACAGGATTCCTCAATCTTGTGCCCAAATTGAATTGATGACTTTTGAAAGTTTATAAGTTGACCCGAAACTGCCTCATATTCTTTTAGAATCTTTAGAATAGTTTGCGCTTCTTCCCGTTGGGCTTTGCAGAAAAAGAGACTATCGTCTGCAAATAACAAATGTGATATCGATGGACAAGCCCTTGCTACCTTCATACCAGATATCCGTTTATCAGCTTCTGCTTTCTTAAGATTTGCTATTAATGTTTCCGTGCATAATATGAATAGGTACGGGGATAACGGATCCCCTTGCCGTAAGCCTCTTTGAGGAACAATATGACCTCGTGGCTGACCATTGAGTAACACCCGATATTGTACCGATGATATACACTCCATTAAAAGTTTAATCCAATGAGGATCAAAACCCATCTTCAAGAGAAGAGCTTTAATGAAATCCCATTCTATCCGATCGTATGCTTTACTCATATCCGTTTTGATGGCCATATATTTTCCTTGACACGCCTTGTTTGTCCGTAGACCATGAAACATTTCCTGAGCTATCAGAATATTGTCTGAGATCAGTCTCCCTGCCACAAATGCCGATTGAGTCTCTGATATCATAATTGGGAGATAAATTTTCAATCTCTGACAAAACACCTTAAATATGATTTTGTATCCCACATTACACAAACTTATTGGCCGCAGTTCTGTCATCCTTGTGGGCCTTTCCGTTTTAGGTATCATGCATATGTTAGTAATATTTAACCTTGAGTCCAGCTCCCCCGTCATTAAGAAATTATTTACCATCGTCACCAAATCCTGTTTCACCACATGCCACGAGTGTTGGAAGAAAAGTGCTGTCATTCCATCAGGACCCGGAGCCTTTTCTGGATGCATCATAAATAGAGCGGTTCGGACTTCCTCCTCAGTTGCCAGTCGCAGTAGCCTGTCGTTCATCTGTGGTGTAATACCCGGCCTTATTTCCTCCAAAAATTGATCAAAATCTGTAGGCGATGTTTTATTGAATAAATCCTCAAAATAATTTACTGCCACTTTCTCAATACCATTATCCTCCGTAATCCAATTCCCATTGGTATCATGAAGACCCACAATCCTGTTGCGTGTTCTCCGTTGTTTTGTTAAAGCATGGAAAAAATTGGTATTACGATCCCCTAACGTGTTCCACAAATTTCGACTTTTCTGATGCCAATACTCCTCTTCATCCTTATACTGCTTCCTGGAGTTTCCGAGATATCTCCATAATGTCCTCCTGGGTCCTAGAATCATCCATCTGAACTTCCTCAAGTGCTTTCTGCAGTTCCCCTATTTTTTCTTTTCCAGTTGGTGGATTATTTTTCCTCCATTTCGCAATTTTGTGTCGACAATTGCTAATTTTCTTTACAATATCCACCTGGTCCGACTCCTCGTCCTGCACCAAGCCCATCGTAATCGAATCCATAAAACCCTCTTTACCAATTCATCTCTTGTCAAATCTAAATTGTCCTCTTCGTCTTATAACTTTATCTTCCAAATATGCAACTACTGGACGGTGATACCATTCCTAAATATTCTACGTAGGAACAGGGAAGAAGAGTATGCCACTCTTCATTGGCAAGTGCCCTGTCTAACCTACATCGAACCATAAAAGCCCCTTTTCCTTTTTCTCTCCTTCCTTGCCATGACATTGTATTTCCTTTCGCTGGAAATTCCAGTAAACCACTATTACAAATCATATTATTAAAAGGAACAAAGGTATCCGGGTGCCTTATGGCACCACCTTCTTTCTCATGGTTTCCGGTTATCTCATTTAGGTCTCCAATCATAAACCAAGGATCCGATCTTGATAATCCATATCTAGTTAAACGTTCCCACACTTATTCTCTGAGTTTCTGTACTGGATCGCCATAAACAAAGGTCATATAAATTTTTAAAATACATATACTGATATTACATATACTTTAAGACCATATAATATATATACAATTATGAAGGAAATGAGTCGACGCTCACTTAAAATACATATCAAGCTTTTTGTTTCATGTATTAACAAAAGTTACATCTAAATTTTAAAAATAATAGCCAAATAATGTCTATTTATTTTTAAAATGTTATCTCCAAATTTATTAATCATTAAATCTACTAAAAAATAAAATAAAAAATCAGTTAAGTAAAATCTATATTTTTAAATGTAAGAAACTTAAAAATGATTTTTTTTTTTGCTTTCAAAATCTAAATATCTAGACCCGATTTAAAAATAATTGAACTCGGACTAAAAGTACATGAATCCGATCCGAAGTACAAAATATCCGAACGGTTTCTATATCCTAATACTGAAATATCCAAAAATCTAAATTACCAAATTTGAACCTGAAAGGGTATCCGAATGCCCAAATACTAATAATGAGAAGTGTGAACAACAAAACCAAATTTACAATTAAGAAAGAAATGTTAAATATTCTGATTAATATATGAACTTAGGTTCTAAAATCCAAGAATTTAAAGACACATATACACGCAATGCATCTATCATTGAACTTCATAAATATATATTGAGCTGTTCTAAAATCCAAAATTCCTAGAGCTGGTTAAGCTTTTTGTGATTAATTACGATTCCTCTTATATAAAAGCTTAACCAGCTGTAGAATTTTTCTTTCGAAAAACGAGAGAAAACAAATAAGAGGAAAACATGGTTGTTCAATCCCGTTTAAACTACAGAATAATTTATTATCGTATGCAGAGACTTGAACTGATCTAGACGTCTATAAACCCCTCGTTCCAGAATTTTATTTGAACAAAGAAAGATGAAAACACATAAACAAAAAGTATAAATGCATTCTCCATATATATTTATGAAACTAGCATGTTGAAAAAGTAATACTCCTATATATGTGTATGTACAAATCTATAACATACCAGCTCGTTCGGGAAGAGAACGCCAATCACATAAGCCATGCTCGTTGATGTAAGCAACAAGCTTTTGGTCATCCTCCGCCGTCCACTCTCCTTTCCTCATCCCGTCGTCGTCGAACCACGTCTTCCTTCCCATTTTTTTTCAGGCTAACAAATCCTCCAGATGCCAGTATTATAATAAAGATAAATAATTTATTTGAAAAGGGGACCTCTGTCTCCCTGTCTCCTTTTAACTTATAGTGGGTATAGTCTCGAGAGAGTGAGTAGTGGGATGTGTTAACGAACAATTCATATCTAACCTCGCTTCATTTTATACTCTAAAAGAATGAAATAAAATATGAATTAAGAAATGCTTCAACTTAACTATATTTCACTTTATAATAGAGTTTATTCCATAAATAAAATAATATATCTTTTATTTAGTTCATTATTTCATATGAAATAAAACAAAGAGTAAGATATAGAGTTGAGTTTGAACAATTTTACTCTATTTTTTCTTTACTCAATTTCAGAAGAAAAAATGAGTTTATATTGGAAATGCTCTAACTCCTCTAGTTTTGATTTTGTTATGTTTTCATCATCATATTTTATTTCGAATTCGTCGCCTTTAGATGCAAGAGTTTTTTTACAAAAAAAAAAAAAATCAAGGGGTTTTAAGAAAATCTGAATGTCTTTTTGTAACAGTTTACTTAATAACTAAACAAGAGTAAATAACTAAAGTAAATAACTAAAGGTATATCTATTATGATTTCAGAAGCAGTACTTTAAAGAAAATATTCAGAAGCAGTTGAGTAACAAATGTTAAATGTGATATTTGTTTCATAATATATGTAGTTTTAAATAAAAGCATAAAGATTTTAAAAATATATTTTTAGAAAAGTAGCATTATTAACATACATATATAAGATATAATTGAATAAAGTATATACAATTTGATTGGTTACATTATATTCAATAAATCTAAAATTTATATAAAATGAAAATTATTTACTCAATTTTACTCCATTTTTTTCTTTACTCAATTTCAGAAGAAAAAATGAGTTTATATTGGAAATGCTCTAAGTCCTCTAGTTTTGATTTTGTTATATTTTCATCATCATATTTTATTTCGAATTCATCGCCTTTAGATTCAAGAGTTTAAAAAAAAAAATCAAGGGGTTTTAAGAAAATCTGAATGTCTTTTTGTAACAGTTTACTTAATAACTAAACAAGAGTAAATAACTAAAGGTATATCTATTATGATTTCAGAAGCAGTACTTTAAAGAAAATATTCAGAAGCAATTGAGTAACAAATGTTAAATGTGATATTTGTTTCATAATATATGTAGTTTTAAATAAAAGCTTAAAGATTTTTAAAATATATATTTTTAGGAAAGTAGCATTATTAACATAAATATATAAGATATAATTGAATAAAGTATATACAATTTGATTGGTTACATTATATTCAATAAATCTAAAATTTATAAAAAATGAAAATTATTTACTCAATTTTACTCCATTTTTTCTTTACTCAATTTCAGAAGAAAAAATGAGTTTATATTGAAAATGCTCTAAGTCCTCTAGTTTTGATTTTGTTATGTTTTTATCATCATATTTTATTTCGAATTCGTCGCCTTTAGATTCAAGAGTATTTTTACAAAAAAAAAAATTCAAGGGGTTTTAAGAAAATCTGAATGTCTTTTTGTAACAGTTTACTTAATAACTAAACAAGAGTAAATAACTAAAGGTATATCTATTATGATTTCAGAAGCAGTACTTTAAAGAAAATATTCAGAAGCAATTGAGTAACAAATGTTAAATGTGATATTTGTTTCATAATATATGTAGTTTTAAATAAAAGCTTATAGATTTAAAAATATATATATTTAGAAAAGTAGCATTATTAACATATATATATATAAGATATAATTGAATAAAGTATATACAATTTGATTGGTTACATTATATTCAATAAATCTAAAATTTATAAAAAATGAAAATCATTTATATTTTGAAATTAAAATAATATTTTAAAAATATATTTTTAAACAACTTATATTATAAAATATAGGGAGTATTTTAAAGGCAGTTATAACTTCACCATAGAAGAACTTCATATACCATTAGTTAGTTCTGCATTATAATATATTTCATTTAATATTTATTTTAGTTTTAATTATATATAAATCATATTTATAATTCTACTAATTTTATAATCTAACATGATCTCAATTTTAACAATAAACATAAATTTTCTAAAATGATAAACATCATTGCCACTAAAAACACACAACATTCCATTAAACTATATATAAAATATAATAGCATGTTATACGGTATAAATTATACCATATTCTGTATACAATATATAATACTAAATGAAATGAAATATATAATTTAATTTAACGTTCAAATAAAAATCTAATCGTACTCGTTATAATTTTAGTTATTTATCTATCTTAACTAGTTAACTTGAACAAACACAGTTTTAAATAAATAAATAACCAAACACACACATACCCAGATATGACTATGCCGCCTCTTCTTATATCAAGTGAATTTTTTTTTTTGAAGATTAAAAGTGAAAATTTAATCACACAGAATTATAGTTTGTGAAATCCTCAAGGACGAGAAAGAAACATAAGCTGTTAAATTCGGTAAAAAAGATGGTTAAAGGTTAAAAGTAGTAAGATGATCGTGTTACACTTACTGGACGGAACAGTATTAATGATATGATATCCTCACATCTTTTTTTTTTTTGTCAACAGATATCCTCACATCTTACTTTGTAATATATACTCTCACATTTTACTTTTTTTTTTTGTTATATGCGCACATCTTACTTATTCTCAATAGTGTATACTATTAAATATTTATTAATTAATTATTGGTAAAAATCTCATCGGGCATGTTCTTGACTTGTGTGGCAACGTGGCATTGCAGATGATGCCATGTTCATATCTTTTTCTTTCTTTTCCCCTGCCATTCACATTTCACAATACTGTTAGACATAAATGCTATATCACGAGTCACGACTCGAATGTTGTTACATGTGAACAAAAGAATTGGCTATTAATGACTGGTTGACTTTAGTGTACTAAAGGAAATTTAAATATAAATCCAACAATTACGTTTTTAAGACAGTTACGCTTATTTGTTTGGCTATAATATATCGTTTGTCAAGAGATGACTTTTCACAAGGTATTTTCTTATTATTATTTTTTTCTGTTTGATTTCTTTAAAAAAGTAAAAAATAACAAAAATATTAATAAGAATTGGATCGCCGCCATGTATAGTGGGACCTGCGAAATAGTCAAAAGAAATGGTCAATAAGAAGATTCTAGCCGACTCAGGTTCAACACAATTCTCTTATTTAAATATTTTTTTGGGACGGGTGTGACCCCCCTTTTAAAACCCTCAATGCTCTTGCTCTTATAACTTTTAGAATTCGCCGTGGATTATATTGATTTTGTTGTGTCATGAAAATTTGTTTACAAACAACCATCACAAAAAAATGAAAAACATAACTAATAAACTTGATACAGATATTTACACAGTATTAATTTTAAACATATATAATTTATAAACACATTTTTGATGAACTTATCACGCCAGAATGTTCTTGTGGTTAGAGTTATACTATAATTTTTCATCTTCATCATTTTTGTTAGGATTTTTAATGCTAAAACCCCTCAACTTAAATTTTTGGGAAATTTGGGAAAATGGAAGTAAACAAGTAATACTTTATCCCCTTAGAATGATTTCATTTTTTTCCACTTTTGGACTTTTACTACTCTTCAAGGTTATAAAAATTCATATAAATTAATTTATAATGCAAAATAATTATTAAAAATATGAAACATGAAGTACTCAATTATGTGCACATATGAAAAATATTATTTTTATAAAAAAAATATTTGGAATAACAATTTGACATATGAAAAATATTATTTTTATAAAAAAATATTTGGAATAACAATTTGAAAAATGGAGTAAAGTTGTTATTATATAAGATCTACCATCTATGACATTTCAGAATATGCATTCTACTCCAGCCACAACAATCTAAAAATAGTAAACTGCTAACTACACCAAAAACATTTGAGTCTACAAAAGTAGAATACGTAATCTACATTATATACTACTTTCTGCAAAACTCGTAGATGGTAAGCCCTAATAAATGTTCTTATGTCTTCCTCTGAAGAATATGCTTTCTTCTTACCTCTCGTTTGTCTACCTTCTCTGTATTCTCTTTCTACCATGTCATCAATATTCTACCGGTTGTAGTAAGTACGTTCTACCGGATTTGTAACAAAATTCGAAAATCTAGGAAATAACTGTCACAAAATATTCACTAAATCTAATAAATCTTTTTATTTCCTTATTAAAATTTTGTTCCCTAATTTTCAGTTCATCGATCCCAACCACAGTTTAGAGATGATATCGTGTGGCTTCTTCTCCTTTTCATAGGTCTCCCAAACTTTGCAATAAAATCTTTAAAAATGCAAATCTATGTCTACTCTGGTTGCTGGAAATCATCAAAGAAAAGCGGTTGGAAATTTCATATTAATGAAATAAATGGTGGTAGATTACTTACTTTGGACACAAGCAAAACCGTTGAGCACCTTGAACTAATGGTTTGTGAGGACTTTGGAGTCGATGTAAACATGGTCAATATCGAGCTGAGTTACTTACCTTCTGATTTGGTGAGTGGCAACGACTCACCACCAGTTTTCATCACCAGTGATCGGCAACTGAAAAACTTTCTTACATATGTGAAGAACAAAGATTCAAGGCAGTTATGTGTGTGTATTCGATATAGGGTCGGATCTAACTTGAATGAAGAAGCAGCTGAGTCGCCTCACAGAGAGGAAGAGGCTATGTCGTATGAATTTTCAGATGCTGCTATTGATGGTCAAACCGAGCCTGAAGAAGAAGATGGCTAGGTTGATGAAAGTGATGATGATAATGATCATGAGAAAGATTTGATTACTGGCAAGTATGTCCGTTTTTCTCTCGTAGATGTTGTGAAAAAGGGTCAACATTTTAATACCAAAACAGATTTGAAGGCAACGATGGAGATATGTGCAATGAAACATAATTTTGACTACAAGCTTGTGAAATCAGATAAGAAAGTTTGGTACGTTTGTTGCGCGGAAGAGGATTGCACCCGGCGTGTGCGTGCAGAGGGTTTAACAGGTTCTTCATATTTTATTATCAAAAAGTATGTACCTGATCATACCTGTGCTCCCTCATCAAGGAACCATTCTGTTCGGACAGCTTCATCAAAAACAGTTGGCACTCTCATTATGCATAAGTATGAAAGTGTCAAGGAAGCCAAAACTTAATGATATCATCCAGTTTATACGTAATGATCATGGAGTTGAGATATCCTTCTCTTTAGCATGGGAAGCACGAGAGTATGCAGTAAATGCTGTGAGAGCCATTTCGGAGGAAGCTTATGGAAAAATTCCTAAATACTTTCACATGATGAAGGAAGCAAATCCAGGATCACACACATTTTATGAAACTGATACCAACGGGCGATTCAGATTCCTCTTCATCTCATATGGGAAGTCTATTAGTGGTTTTCAAGCTGCCCTTCAGAGAGTTATTGTTGTGGATGAGACCTTTTTGAAGAGCAAATACAAAGGAGTATTACTGGTTGCTACTTCTTTAGATGGAAACTCAAACCTATATCCTTTGGCATTTGGAGTTGTCGACACAGAGAATGACCGCGCGTGGGAATGGTTTATGAGACAACTTAATGTTGTTATCGCTGATGATCAGAGTTTTGCTTTTGTGTCTGACAGAAATACCTCTATTGCTAAAGCTCTTGCGAAATTGTATCCGCATTCTCATCATGGAATTTGCATTCATCACTTGCTGAACAATGTTGTTACCTATTACAAGGGAAAAGGTGTCGCTGGTTTGGTTGCAAAGGCTTCTAAAGCTTACCGAGTTGCTGATTTTAAGAAGATGTTCACTGCTATTTACTCAATAAGTCATGCAATTGGAAAATATCTGGTAGAAGCTGATGTGCAAAAGTGGGCTAGTTGTCAATTTCCGGGTTACAGGTACAATGTTAGGACTATTGACCCTGCTGAATCAGTTAATTCTGCTTTGCGGTCGCCAAGAGAGTTTCCAGTTATACCTTTGTTTGACAGCATAAGGGAGATGATGACTCGATGGTTTTTTAAACGTAGAACTTTAAGTTCTAAGCATACAAAACCACTGACCATTGCTGTGGAAAAGAAGATTGATCGAAGGATTGAGAAGGGTAAAAGGTTTCAGGTTTTCCCAGTTAGTGATGACAGGTTTTTGGTTTAAGGTGACACTTTTGAATGTATGGTCTACTTGCTCAGACACACATGTTCATGTGGGAAATTCGATCTGATACAGACACGCCATAAAAGCAGTTTTTAGTGTAGGGATAAGAGCACACACACTCACTGATGACATGTACACCACTGCTTCATGGAGATCGATTTATGCGGAAAGCATAAATCCTATTAGTGTCCCTGAAGATGTGATGTTAGGAGTTTTGAGGCTCCTAAGTCAAATAATAGTATAGTGGAAGTAAGTTGTCGAACCAGTTCTGAGGGATTTAAAATCAGAGAGAATGCAAGTATTTGCCTAATCTAAGTGCAACCAGTGATTTGATGAATTCTAAACTAATGATTAAAGCTAATGCAAAATAGTAAAATGATACTCTTAAGCTATTGGAAAGGAGAACTCATGGGTATAAGGATTTAGACCTTGGGTGATCAGGTTTCGATCTAAGGAATGCAAATGATAAATCAAACTATCAACCTTAAGCCTAGACACAATTCTAACCAAGCTCTATGTTTAGATGAATGCTCATTTGCTAACATATCTCAAACAGAGGATTTTGTTATTCTTCCATTGCAGCTTCCAGTGGCTGCAGTTGAGCCTGTTGCTCTTCTTGTCTTCTATTTCTAGCACACTCTGATGCGGCCATCCAACCAGTGGTTGAACCAGAGGTCGAACAAGCAGTCCAAACCGGCCACTTTGGAGGTACCAGCGACAGAGGTCCAGTCCCAGGCGAATATCTCAACCACCAGAAGGTCCTTTGTCATGAATCCAAATTTCATAGAAGGCCAACTCATCAAGGATTCACTGAGACTTGAAATTATAATAAAATCTTCACGGAGGAAGAAGTTATGAATTTTACAAACCGGAGGTTCCACAGCCAGTCCATCTGCGAGTACCCGACTTTTGAAGGAGATTCAAGCCCAATCAAGAAGCGGCCTGAACCAAGGCCGATCATAGGATTCAAGAGGGATCTCTCATCTTTCCAGGAAGCCCAATATCAGGAGAAATGGCCACGGAATTATGAAGTTACTAGATTTTGACCCGCGCTTTCAAAGCGCGGAATTAATATTTTCGAAAAATTATTTTGTGAAAGTTTGTAATTTTTTCATATTTTGTATTTTTTTGTTTTAAAGTATATATGATTAAACTAAATTTTATACAAATATCATTTTATTAATATGAGATAATCATTCCATTTGAAAACATGCTTTGCATTTATTTTACTTATATTATAAAATTTTAAAAGTATAATATAAATTTATTTAAAATATTTATTATTGGTCCATGTTTATTTTATCGTAATGTAAATGAACTAAATGTCACTCAAACCATTCATGATAAATATTTACATATTTATGAAATAATCTTAAACCACTGTAATTGTAAGACATGGCATATAATCTAATAATATTAATATCAACTGAATTTAGTATTTAATCAAAGTGAAACCTATTAAACAATTTTTGGATATATTGTATTAACGATAAATATTATAATATCACCAATTTAGAATATTAGTCAAATCGATTTATGAAATTTTATATATCACAAATCTTGGAATTGTAAAGCAACACACAACCTTCATTGAAAAGATCTCATAAGTTTATGGCTTTTTTTGTCCACCTGCCTGAAATCTCTGTTACGTCTATTTCTTTTTATATTTGTTGATAGATTTTATTAACAGTAAATACTACACTATCAATATTAATGCATATTTAATTCGAAAACATATATGTAATAAATAAATAGTTCAGATGTTATTATTTATAGTGCTAAATCAATTGTTACACTCACTATGTACTATTGAAAATTTTAGATTGTAGTTTTAGTTTGAAATATTATAAAGTGAAAAACATCATATATATAAGCTTTATGAAAACATAGGTACATCTCTTAATTTACGCTGAGCATTTTTTTGGAATAAATCCATGTATTATTTGGCCAATAATTTACGTTGAGTATTTGGTATTAATCTTTTGTAAAGTTAATGTTTAATTTAATATTTTGAATGTGTAAAAAGTTATAAATGCTAGAATTATTTTGGAAAATCATAAATACAAATAATAATGAAAGGTTGACGAATTTATAGTAACTTAGTTGAAAATAATAAATGTTGTTTTGCATAAAAATAAAAATAGGAATGGCATTAGAATGTAAATAATTTGAAAAATCAAGGGCAGAATCCTAGTAGGGATTCTGCTTTAATAGTATAGATGATCCATTCTCCAAAACCGGTCAAACCAGTTCTACACCTGCCTCAATTGGAAGCTAACCGGTTCAATCAGCTTCAAACCAGACATTGGCGTCCAGGAGATCATTTCAACCAATCAGGAGGTATTGAAGAAGTCCTTAGCTACACCAGAGTCCAGGAGATCAGTTGGTTCAATGAAGACTCACTTAAATCAAACCGGAGCTATTTATGGCAAGATTGGACAATCTTTCGGTTTGATCATTTCCAAGCCATTCCAATCGGACCAGAAGACATCAGGACTAAACCAGGACGTCCAGGAGACATTATATGTGGCCAAGAAGAGTTCTACAAGCTTATACAATGCACCAGCCCCCATTGGATCAGGAGGATCCACACTTACACCAAAACTGCCTTATTTGGAGATTCTTGCAATAAAGCTCCAACAGCTCTTTCTCTTCAGATCAGGCACGACTTCAGCTCATTCCAGACAGTAAAGAAGATTCCCAGAAAGCTCACTTATCCCCTTAAACCATCCAGGTTCAAGAAGATATCAAGATACAAGATCACCCCTTTGCAAAGGCCACAAATCAAGCTAAATGCTAGTTAAATGGAGCCATCAAAGCCTTTTGCTTCCAAGATTTTTTTCAAGTTTATTTCTTTCCTTTAGTCAATTTTAGACTGTTAGAGTGTTATTCTGCCGAGCCTATATAAGCTCAGCCCCTTTCATCTTTGTTAATCACCCTTGAATTTTATGAATGAAAATGCAGTTTTTGTTGTAAACCAGATGGTTTAAGGATTGTTCATAACCAGATGGTTCAACAGATCGAGGTTACACTTAACCAAGATTGTACTAAACCGAGATTGTACTAAACCGATATTTATTAAACAACCATGTGTTAATGGATTGGGTCTTGTTTCTCTTTTATTGTTAAGTGGCCGACTTCTTAACTTAAGTTAAGAGAGTCCCACATTGCTTAACTTTGTGTAATAGGCAGCTACTCCAACCTATATAAGGAGAGCCTTTGTTTGCTTATGAATAACACATCTCATTCTCTCACAAACAAAGCATCCGATCTCTCTCTCTCTCTCTGGTTCGATTAGTTCTTAAGCAAGAACACTAGGATTAGAACACGTTATCAGCACGATCTTGCTCAAGACCAACCAACTCGGAGACCATCATTAACCCTAGCCGCCGCCAACCACTTCTCTCTCTAAGATCTTTTACATTCAATTGTTTCTTAGATCTTAAACTAATCATACTTTGAATTCTTTCTTTGTTGATTGATTAGGGTTTCTAAGAAAGGAACCAAGGAGAAAAATCGGCAAAGTAAAAGGTTAGATCTCAAAACACTAATTTTACTTGCAGCTCAAGTTTTTATTTTCGGTTTCATTTTTATGTTTGAATCCGATTGTTTAAAGTTGATCTAGTTCTTGTTTAAAACTTCTAAATCGAATTGCTAGATTTTAAAATTATTTATAAGTTTCAAAACTATAAAATATTAAATCAAATCGGTTTTATAAAATCTTATATCTTAAAATCGATTTTATTAAAACTTATAAACCCTATAGATCATATTTGATCAGATCCGAAATTCTAAACCTAAACCCTAAAATTTTGGATCTCAAAACCCTAAAAGCCCTCATAACTTTAGTTTTGTATAAGACAACAAGCGATACCCCTTTTAAGGATGACACGCTATATGTCTAAACAAAACATAAGTCTATGTTTAACCAAAACTTAAAATCTGATTTGAATCTTTAAAATCTAATCCTTAAAGTTAATATCAGATTAAAAAGAAACTTTAAATCCTAAGAAAATTTTAAGCATGTGATGACATGACTTTCATTTTGTAAGACAACAAGTGATACCCCTTATTAAAGGATGATACGCTATATGTCTAAAACAAAATTAGTCTAATGTTTCCACATTCCTTGATCAATGATCCACACCATTGTGTGGTTAGATCTTGAATTTTCTTTAGTCAATGATCCATACTACTTAGTATGGCTAGACAATAAGGTCAATGATACGTACATAGCAGTACGAGTAGACCATGGTCGATGATGTGTACCTTCCGGTACGACTAGACCACAGGCCGTATTGGTCGATAATGTGTACCTTCCGGTACAACTAGCCCACAGGCCGCATGAGTCAATGAAGTGTACCCTAGGTACGACCAAGACCATGCTCTCATCCATCTTATTTTCAAATAAGTTGATGGATGAATTATAAGAAAATACAAATTTTTCTAAAAGACCTAAACAATCTGATCTTTGTTTCAGATGGCCAAAATCGCAAATTTGGATTTTGCACCTCTAACTGTGAGGGGTGACAATTACCTACAATGGGCACTAGATGTCGAGATTTCTCTTGGAGCCAAAGGCCTAGAGCATTGTATTGTTCCTCAGAACAAAGCTACCAAGAAAGAGAACTCTAAGACCCTCATTCTCATCCGTCATCACATTGAGGAGAGCTTAAAAGCTCAGTACCTCACAGTAAGTGATCCATACGAGTTATGGAAAGAACTTCAGATGAGATATGATCACCAGAAGACCTTGATTCTTTCGGGTGCCACCTATGAGTGGATTCATCTCAGGATTCAAGACTTTAAGTCTGTGAATGAGTACAACTCAGCCATGTTTAAGATAGTCTCAAAACTGAGGCTATGCGGCGACACTGTAACTGATAAGCAGTTGTTGGAAAAGACTTTCCAGACAATGTCCTCAAGCAATATGTTGCTTCAGCAACAATTTAGACAGAAAGGTTTTAAGACCTATAGTGAGCTCATCTCATGTCTATTGCTTGCAGAACAGAACAACGAGCTGCTCTTGAAGAACAGTGAGCTTAGACCACCTGGATCTAAGCATGTCCCTGAGGCAAATCATACCTCAAATGAGCCTAATGATGGTGCTGAAGCCAACCATTTCCGGTATGACCATAAGGGCCGCGGATCCTCATATGGAAGAGGACGTGGCCGTAAAAGTCATGGGCGAGGACGTGGACAAGGTGGCAACAGCAAAGGGCGTAACACCCCTTATGACCGTCCAAACCAGTCCAATAATGGACAAGGTAAAGGCAGAGGCAATGTGACTTCTTCAAAGCCACAGAATCCTGCAAGCTCACCTTGCCATAGATGCGGAATGATGAATCATTGGGCAAAGAATTGCCGCACAGCCAAGCATCTGGTCGACCTCTATCAAGAGAGTCTTAAGGGCAAGAATCCGGAAGCACACATGGTGTACAAGGATGGTGAGGACGATTTTGATCATGACAATGATGACCTCATGGAATTTGAGACTTCAGACATACTGAGTATGCTGAATGATGACCCAGTTGGTTAATGCGATACATCAAACGATTTGTGTTTGGATGTTTTTGGTGTTTTAGGCTTTTGAGAATTTTTTTTTGTGCTTTTGCATTCTATGTTTTATTTTTTTAAGAATACACTATGTTTTACTTTCATTTACAACAATTATATGAATGATTCAGATTATATTTTATTGTCTAGAATGAAAGCAAGTATGGATACACTTGTGGTTGATAGTGGAACAAGCCACATGATTCTTAAGGATAAGAAATTTTTTGTTAATCTAACATTGAAAGATGCCAATGTGAGCACAATAGCTGGTGTATCATCACTAATCAAAGGCCACGGCCAAGCTTATGTCTTGTTACCTAATGGGACACATCAAGAAATAAATGAAGCATTATATTCTCCAAACTCTAAAAAAAGCCTGTTGAGCTTTAAAGACATTCGCAAGAATGGTCTTCATATTCAAACAAGTGGAGAAGGAGCCAAAGAGTTCTTAAACATCTTTGAGCTCGACCAAGACCATAAGAAGCTTTTGGAAATGATACCAGCTTTATCCACTGGTCTTTATCATGCTCAGATCAGTGCGGTCGAAGCCAATGCTATAACAATAAGCAAAGATTTCAAGGAGAACTTTGCTTTGTGGCACGACCGGCTAGGGCATCCAGGAATATCTATGATGCGTAGACTTATCCTAAATTCTAATGGTCATAACCTTAAAGGTAGACGAGTTGCTCCTAAGATCCATACATGTGTACCTTGTGCACAAGGAAAACTCCAAGTCCGACCATCACCAGTCAAATTGACAAAGGAAACCATAGGTTTTTTGGAAAGAATACAAGGTGACATCTGTGGACCAATACACCCACCAAGTGGGACTTTTAGGTACTTCATGGTACTCATTGATGCGTCCACAAGATGGTCCCATGTGTGTCTATTATCCACACGGAATCTAGCCTTAGCTAGACTTCTTGCTAAAATCATCAGATTGAAAGCACATTTTCCAGACTTTCCTTTGAAGACTATACGTCTTGATAATGCTGGTGAATTCACTTCCCAAGCCTTTTATGAGTACTGTATGTCCATGGGGGTGACAGTTGAACACTCCGTGGCACATGTCCATACACAGAACGGCCTAGCCGAGTCCTTTATCAAAAGGATTCAGATGATTGCTAGACCTTTACTCATGAAAAGTAATCTTCCAGTCACAGCTTGGGGACATGCAGTATTGCATGCTGCGGAATTAATACGCATCAGACCATCTAGTGAGCATAGATATTCACCATCCCAGCTCCTCATGGGTCGAGAGCCAGACATCTCTCATCTTAAGACTTTTGGATGTGCTGTTTATTATCCAATAGCTCCACCACAAAGAACAAAGATGGGAGCTCAGAGAAGGATGGGAATATATGTTGGATATGATTCTCCCTCAATTATAAAATACCTCGAGCCAACCACGGGTGATTTATTTAAGGCCAGGTATGCAGATTGCCACTTTGTGGAATCTGAGTATCCAACATTGGGAGGAAATAATAGCAAGCTGGTAAAAGAAATTACATGGAATCATACATCCCAAGCATGGCAAGATCCTCGAACTCAAGTCTGTGATCTTGAAGTTCAGAAGATTATACATCTTCAAGAGCTAGCTAATAAATTGCCAGATTCCTTTGCTGACCCAAATAGAATGACCAAGTCATATATACCAGCTGCTAATGCACCAATAAGAATTGATGTCCACAAGGGACAAAATCAAGTTGCTACAGAGTCTAAGACACGTCTGAAACGTGGTAGACCAATTGGTTCCAAAGATAAGAATCCTCGCATAAGTAAGAAAGGTGCTAAACAGACCGTGGGCGAGGGGGTGAAGGAGCTGGTCGATGTGGTCGATCCGTCCGTCCAAAAGGACCAAGACATGGACGAGCCAACGTCCGGACATGGGCCGGGCGTACCAGCATCCTCATACATGAACATTGGCACGGTTGCTAAGGGGCCTAATGAGATTTGGGACGCCAAAACTCAGGGTTCTGAACCACCTGACAATGAAGAGATCTTTATAAACTATGTCATGTCTGGAAAACAATGGAACAGAAAATATGTCGACATGGATGATTTATTTGCATACCATGTAGCACTTGAGATCATTGAAAATGATGAGGATCTAGAACCCACGTCCATTTATGAATGCATGCAAAGAAAAGATTGGCTTAAGTGGAAAGAAGCCATTAACGTGGAGTTAAACTCTTTCAAGAAGAGAGGTGTTTTTGGATCAAAACTCCTAACACCACACAATCTAAAACCAGTAGGTTACAAATGGGTCTTTGTGAGAAATAGAAATGAGAATGGTGAAGTCGTGAGGTATAAGGCCTGACTTGTTGCACAAGGGTTCTCTCAGAGACCAGAAATCGATTATGAGGAGACTTATTCTCCCGTGGTGGATGCAACAACATTCAGATTCCTTATAAGTCTGGCCATAAGAGAAAATCTTGATTTACGGTTAATGGATGTAGTAACTGCATATCTTTATGGACCACTGGAAAATGACATATACATGAAAGTACCAGAAGGTATTGAAATACCTAAGGATGCTAAAGGTTCTCGAGAACAGCATTGCATCAAGCTTAACAAAGCTTTGTACGGATTAAAACAATCTGGTCGTATGTGGTACAACAGATTGAGTGAGTACTTACTGAAAGAAGGCTACAAGAATGATCAAGTAAGCCCATGTATATTCATTAAGAAATCCGGCCAAGGCTATGTGATCATAGCCGTGTATGTTGATGATCTAAACATACTTGGAACGGCCAAAGAGATTTCCCAAACAGTTGAATATCTCAAGAAAGAATTTGAGATGAAAGATTTGGGAAAAACCAAGTTTTGCTTGGGACTACAGATTGAACATCTTAAGGATGGAATCCTTGTGCATCAAAAGACCTATACTGAAAAGGTTCTTAAAAGGTTCAACATGGATAAGTGTCATCCACTTAGTAGTCCCATGGTTGTAAGATCCCTTGGTCTAGACACTGATCCGTTTAGACCTAAGGCCGAGGATGAAGAGGTCCTTGGTCCAGAGTATCCTTACCTCAGTGCCATTGGCGCCTTGATGTACTTGACTACACATACTAGGCCGGACATCTGTTTTGCTGTGAACCTATTGTCCAGATTCAGTTCATGTCCGACCATGAGGCATTGGAATGGGATCAAACACATTCTAAGATACCTACAAAGAACTAAGGATGTAGGTTTATTTTATGCTAACCAAAACAAAGAAGATTTGGTTGGTTTTGCTGATGCAGGTTACCAGTCCGATCCACACAGTGCTAAGTCCCAGACCGGCTATGTTTTTACATATGGAGGCACGGCCATTTCATGGAGATCAGTCAAGCAGACCATATCAGCCACATCATCCAATCACTCGGAGATATTGGCGATCCATGAAGCAAGCAGAGAGTGTGTCTGGCTGAGACTCATGACACACCATATTCAGACAGCATGTGGAATCACGGATGGTAAAGACGAGCCGACTGTTCTTTATGAAGACAATGTGGCCTGCATAGCTCAGCTCAAAGATGGATACATCAAGGGTGACAAGACTAAGCACGTTCTCCCCAAGTTCTTCTTCAACCACGATCTTCAGAAAGAAGGAGAGGTCAAGGTACTCCAAGTCAGATCAAGCGAGAACTCAGCCGACCTCTTCAGTAAGGCATTACCAACATGCACGCTCAAGAAGCTTATGCAGCAGACTGGTATGCGGTCACTGAGAGACCTTCAGTGATGTTCACTTCAGGAGGAGTAATGCGGCTGTACTCTTTTTCCTATCCATGGGTTCCCTTTTTACCACATTGGGTTTTGGGTTTACTATGGAAAGGTTTTAACGAGGCAGTATTCCAAACGCATTACAAGCCCTAGACGGTTATGGCATTCAGGGGGAGTGTTGTAAACCAGATGGTTTAAGGATTGCTCATAACCAGATGGTTCAACAGATCGAGGTTACACTTAACCAAGATTGTACTAAACCGAGATTGTACTAAACCGAGATTTATTAAACCAACCATGTGTTAATGGATTGGGCATTGTTTCTCTTTTATTGTTAAGTGGCCGACTTCTTAACTTAAGTTAAGAGAGTCCCACATTGCTTAACTTTGTGTAATAGGCAGCTACTCCAACCTATATAAGGAGAGCCTTTGTTTGCTTATGAATAACACATCTCATTCTCTCACAAACAAAGCATCCGATCTCTATCTCTCTCTCTCTCTGGTTCGATTAGTTCTTAAGCAAGAACACTAGGATTAGAACAGTTTTCTAGTTTTCTTACAACTATTGTTTCAAGTCTTTATAGTTTGTGAGAAGCAGCTCCAGAGCAACCAGGCTTATCAAAGTCTCCTTTCACAGAGCTTTGTGGTGTCTATTCAATCCATCTCGTCCATCATCCCATCTGGTTGAGAGATTCAATCAAACCTTCATCCGCAAACCCACTTCAATCCATCATTTGATCAAGCTGAGAGTGATACACATCCAGCAGCTTGATTCCACCATATCTATCCTTTATCTTTGTTTATTTACTCTGATTTATTCTTCATATCATTAGCATCTCATTCATCTTCCATTTGTTTCTGTTTTGTTTCATAAAAACTCATAAAAACTCATAAAAATATATCTTCTTTGTTTTCAGGTTGAACCTCAGTTCATCAAGTCTTATAGTCTGATTCCCAGGCTGTATCATTTGGTATCAGAACCCAATCTCCTGACTAAGGTGATATCTATCCTTGCATTTCATATTTGCTTGCATTTGTTTTGCGTTTATAAATCAAAAAGCCATAAAAACAGTTTCTGCATTTTTGTGTTCTTGTTGCATTGAAAAAAAAAATTTATAAAAAAAGAGGAAGGCAAGTTTATTTTCGTGTAGATCATCTAGGATTCAAATTTTTTTCATTAGTGTGTTTGCATTCATTGCCCAGCTCCATTTGCCATATATATATTTTGTGCATTCATTTTAAAAAAAAAAATCTGCATTTTGCATTATTTTGATTCTTGCATTGAAAAGTTAAAAAAAAAAGCATATCATTTTAATTTCGTGATATCATATTTGATTCATCAATTTTGATATTTGCGTTCATATAAAAAAAGTGTTTGCATTCATTTAGCTAATTGTTTTCATTTTCAAAAAGTAAAAAAAAAATCTGCATTTAAGTTGTTTCCATTTCTGTTTGCATTGCATATAAAATATGAAAATTCAAAAAAACAAATCATCCTAGTTATTATTTCATATCATATTTGTCTCTCCATTTCGTGCTTGCATCAGAAAAGAAAAATAAAAAGTTTTTATTGCATAGTTTATTTCATATCGGTTCATAATTGCATATTTCTTGGTTTAGTTTAAATTTCATTATTGCATTGGGTTTATTTTGGTTCAATCAGAACTTCCCTATTCTTCACTTGATATTTGAGAGTGTTTTCAGGAAGCCATGGTAGGAGAAACACACAGCCAAAGTCATATGGCAAAGAAGAACCAACATTTGACAGCTTTGCAAGAGGTTAAACAGATTGCTCAGTTGAGGAAAAGAATAAAGGCACAAGGCCAACATCCACAGCCAAGAGAAAGAAGATTTGGAGATGCACCAGAGGCTGTCTATGTCGAGCCCAAGCCACCAGATCCTTCAAGGATCAATCAAACTCCAATTTCTAAAACCCACAACCATCATGTTGTTAATTCTCGGTTTGATTATAACTCTTTTGCTGATAAAATTGAACTCTTTAAATTTTCAGGAAAAAGAGGTTATCTTAGATGGGAGAGGAACCTTGATGAATGATTTCACTACAACAACATCTTGAAGGAAGAAAGGCTAGCTTATGCCATTGATCATCTAAAAGGAGATGCCTTTAAATGGTGGGTTCAAGAAGTAGATGATAGATGGTTTTACAAGGAGCCAACTATCAAAACGTGGGGAGCACTTAAGAAAGCCATGCTGTATGAGTTTGCACCAGGTTATAAAAGAACTCAGATCAAGGAGCAGTACCCAAGGAGGTATCCAACACATGGTTCCCAAGAAGCAAGAGAAGCTGTCCACAAAGAGGGTCAAAGAAGCTTGCCTCAACAAACCAACTTTCAGCCAAACCAGGGGCACGCCATTGTCCATGGCTTAGGCCAGAAAAGTGACATCCTTAAGGTCATGGAGGTGAGTAAAAACGTCAGCCAAGACACCTTGAGCAGACCCAAAGAAGAGCTAAACAAACCAGTACTTCAAGCAAAGGCTATGGTAAGTCCTATACTTGATAAATTGGTTTATATATCATCTCCCACTGGTATGAGTCACTTGTCTTTGTCCAAGGATATTAAGACAGGTCTTGAGGTCCAGAAAGACATGACCCCCACACCCTTGTTGGAATCAAGAGTTGTCCATGATTTATTTCCAAGAAAAATGGAGATTCCAAACCAAAAGAAAGAAGAGGCATCAACCCAAGGTAAGTCTTCTAACTTTAAAAATTTAAAAGATCAGACATGTTATAGATGTCATAAAAGAGGACACTTTGCTGTGACTTGCCCCACTAAGCAAGCATTGAAAGAAACATCACAAGAAACTAAAACTGAATTGTTTAAAATGAGAGATAGTTTTATTCAATCTGATTTGTTTCCAAATTCTTGTATAATGCACTTGTCTTTGTCAAAGGGTATTGTATCAGGAAATAAGGAGCAAGAACTTAAAAGAGAAGACCTAGTCTACCAGCATGGCATTGATAAAGAGGAGGAAGCCATAAGTGAGGCTGGAAGAAATGATTTGTTTCTTAAAGAAGCAAAACCAGTAATCAAAGTATCAAACCAAGGTAAGTGTTTAACATCACCTTTAGATACTAGTTTAAATTTTTATATTCTTGGTACAGGGATACCAGATGAGAGCTCTATGCTTATTGAAGTGCCAAGGGCCGAGCCAGACCATGAGCTCAATCAAAATCCACACCACAAGTGGAAACCAAAATCTGAACAAAGAATTGTTCAAGTGCCAAAACCTGAGGTAAATTTCACTATGGATCAGAATGCTATTATTATTTCCATGATAAGATTAATGCACTTGTCTTGTCCAAGGGAAAGTGAAATAGGTACAAGAGACCAAGGTGAGAACAAACCAAACAAAGAAATAAAATTTCTTGCTGCCACAGCTGAAAGTAAGGTTCTTTGTTCTTCGTTTTTATCAGTTTATAAATTCCTCTACTTTGGTATAATACACTTGTCTTTGCCAAGATGTTTTTACCCAGGTATAAGCAAAGAAAAAGGCATTCCAATTCGTGATGAAGTCTTGCAACAAGATGCCTTAACCATGTTGTCAATAGATGCTGTCCATAAAAGTGATGCTGAACTAGTACCATTTAAATTCAGCAAGGGAAGTTTCTCTGATCTTAAAACATCTATTACACTTGATTATTCAGATATGACTCACTTGTCTTTTCCAGAGAGTTTTGATCCAGGAATAAGACCAGAAGATGATCATATCAACTTAGGTAAAAAGGTGCAAGAAAGGCAGCCACCAACCCAAAGCTGTCCAAAGAAGAATTTAATTCTTCATCATGCTGATGCACCTATGGTAAATTCGACCATATCACATTCTGTTTATGAAACTCCTCTATCAGATATAATTCATTTGGTCTTTGCCCAGAATGTTGAGAATTTTTCAGGTTGCAAAGAAGAAAGCTTTAAAGAAATCCCACCGGATACTCTTTTATTGCTTGGAGAATCAGTCCCAAAGATGGTCAGAACCCTCAACTCCAAAAGTGTGGAGAACCATCAGCTCCAGAAGAGAAGAAATGACAATGTCCAAGCCAGAGGCGTGATCATTTCCCATCTTTTTAAAGAAGAGCCACCAGATGCACAGCCCATTACCAAACCAAAATTGTATCAAGGTAAAGTTCTAAACTCCCAAAAGAGAATGAAACCTGACTTGCTCTATTGTGGTGTATCAGGTTATCCAGTTTTGAGGTCAAAACCTTCACAAGGAGAGGGAATAATGCGGCCATCCAACCAGTGGTTGAACCAGAGGTCAACCAAGCAGTCCAAACCGGCCACTTTGGAGGTACCAGTGACAGAGGTCCAGTCCCAGGCGAATATCTCAACCACCGGAAGGTCCTTTGTCATGAATCCAATTTTCATAGAAGGCCAACTAATCAAGGATTCACTGAGACTTGTAATTACAATAAAAGCTTCACGGAGGAAGAAGTTATGAATTTTACAAACCGGAGGTTCCACAGCCAGTCCATCTGCGAGTACCCGACTTTTGAAGAAGATTCAAGTCCAATCAAGAAACCGGAGGTTAACAACAGAAGATTTCTCTAAGGCCTCAATCTATGCTCATATTTCACCCCCTTTTTGACCACATTGCTTCCAAATGTCTCCAAGAACTCCATGTGGTGTTCCAAAACCTGATAGAGACATATGTATGCCAAATGCAACCTAAACATGTCTAAATCCTAATCTATATGATGCAAACGGTTATGAATGAATGGTTAAAACAATGCAAATATGCAAGACATCAAGATGCATGGCTTGTCCCGTCTCACGTTCAGCAAGCGATAGTCCTTCCTCCAGAGACTAGAAGAGCTGCAGGTCGGAGGAAGAAACGCAGATACGAGACAGTTGAAGACAAGATTCGTACATCGCAAGGCACTCAACGCTCTAAACCTCGCAAATGCAGTCGATGTGGTGTTGCAGGTCACAACAGGTCGACATGTGATAGAGCAATATAGGATTCAATCCATTCCGTCCTTCCTTCAGAGTCTTATATTATGTTTGTCGAGTATGTCACTTATGTTTCAGAGTCATCTTTTATCTTTATTTCTTGAGTAACTCTGTTTTACTACCAACTAAATTTGAAGTTTACTTTTAAGATTTGTCTTATGCAAGTTATTTTACTATCAACTGAATGTTTAGATTTGATCGTTACATTGTGAAAAAGCTGATTATCAAATTGATTTGATCTTAGACTAAGTTACACGAAGACCATAACAAATTCAATCAGATTTAGAATAGAGACATATAAGACCGAGAATGGATCCTACATATCCTACATGTTCCAAATTCTTATGCTTCTTAACTTCTTCCTCTACCTTCTTTTTCAAGGAACTTCTCAGATTTACAATTTCTTCGGCCATTCTCGACTGCTGCTCATCCATCCTTTCAATCTCCTCAGCCAGGGCCTCATCAACCCACTTAAAAAGATGTTGTTGTTTCTTTCTCTGAATCGATTCACAAAAAACGTCAATCAATCATACATCGGAATTACAACAGAGAAAAATGAAAATTCATTAATCATCAAAATTACCTCTAGACCATTTCACATCAGAAGAATCATCTGTTTTAGAAACATACGTGACAATCCCCTTCCCACACCAGCATCTGGATGTAATCCCTACATCTTTATTCATGATCGCAATTTTGAAATGCAGAGAAAGAAAGGGATGAGAAATAAACGATGAAATAAGTAGGTTTTCTGGCCACTGGTGGTTATATAAGTTTCGTTTTAGGGCAACATAGGCTTTTAATCTGCTCGGGTTTTAGGGTAAACTTATATGCAATTATAAAGTTAGGTATTGATTATCAAGCTTTGTAGCGTATGTAGGTTTCCTCGTGTATGGCTCAGTTTAGGGTATAGTTAAGGGTTGGTGTGTTTAGATTCATTTAATATAGTTAGGGTTTGGCATTAAAGCTAACGTGGCTACTTTATTTAACTTTGTAATCACAATTTATTAACAATAATTTCAAGTAGTGCAGTGGTTTATGGTGTAATTAGAAGTATCCAGGTCAAGTGTTCGATTCTCACCTTCTTCATTTTTTTTTTGAAAAAATTTATTTTTTACCCTTCACTAAACCGGCCCTAATAACAGTCTTCATTTTAGTGATGAGAAATAAACGATGAAATAAGTAGGTTTTCATAACCAAACAACTGTCAAATAAGAGATTCAAATACAAAGCGAAATAATAGGGTTCATAGAATACAAAGAAGACCTAAAATAGAGTTCCTAAAATAGTAAATAACAACCTACTTGTTATACAAGTCATAACATCATAAAATTGTAACAGCAGAACGTGTGGTAGGCTTCATAGGAGAGAACTTTGCCATTCGCTCAATAAGCACATGATCATTAGCAGCTTCCCATAGGTCAACAGCAATCCAGTGCCGCGCTTCACGAATGTTATCGTCGTTCACCACTGTTAAGTCCATGCCTAGAAGATGTGCTTCAATGCATATACTCCACAGTCGCAGCCACTCTTGTTTATGATGGGCATTGGAGCGTAAGTGACAGCATATGGCTTCACTGTAAAACCCCTCTTGTGTGAAGACTGCACGGCTTTGACAATTCTAGGAATGAGATGTGTAAAAGGCTCCAAGTCCTTGTTGTGTTTCATTCCCGCACAGTCAAAGACCTCTATTGAACATGTAACAAAGTTTACGCACATAGAGATCCAGTGGTTACCGTGCACAAGAAGAGGCACATACATCCGACTGACATCAAGATCCCACATCAATCCGATTCGTCCCTCTGGAGGAAGTTCACCTATTCTGTACTTGTGAAGCAGTCCTTACCTTGAAGTTTTTATGTCTTTCTTGAATTCTTTGTAATTGAACTTCATTTGATTACTGAATAAACAGCTCATGAAGGCTACTTTGGAATGATCCCATTGTTGCAGAGAAGTCTTCTCGCGAAATAGGTACAACATTGCATCAATTTCCTGAAAATAATGAAACAGAATAATGAAACAGAGTAAGTTCTCAAAACTGTTGAATCAAGTTCTTACACAAACTAATTTTTAACTTACAAAATTCTTCAGCCACGAGTCCGGTCCTATAACACGTTCTGCTAACTCCCTTGTGAAGATAAAAAGTCCAATTCTAAGGTGCCTGCGATGCAAAATGGAGTTAAAAAGTGCTTCAATTTTAACATAAAGGGACGCAATAAATTTACTGTTTAGAATTTGAGCACCACTCAGTTAGTTTGGCCCATGAATCCTCAGGGACAAACACTAATGAGTAGTCGTTGTCGTCCATGCGGTCGTCAGGTAATTCCATATCTTTGAGAGTGGGTGTTTTCCAGTCAGCAGGCTTAAAAGACCGAATTGGAGTAACCCATGGTGCTTCTTCTTCACAATTGATTTTTTTGTGAGGGATCGAAACCTTGAACATATGGCACTTGAGAAAGGTTCCCCATGGCATCTTCTAAATCCTCTTGGGTCCCCCATGACTTCATTTTTCGATGAAGATTCACCATTGGTGTTCAATGGTTTTGACAAATTCTTCAAAAAATCTACCAAATCATCAGTTTCAAGGCCCTGTTAATAAAACCAAACATACATTAGTAGCAAAAATAGTCATGAGGCACATAACGAGCTAATAACATTACTTTTTAAAAGAGTCAGTTGAACATGTCAATTAAAGAGCTAATACATCAGAAGCAAATATCCAGCAAGACGATATTACAAACAACCTAGGATAATCCGACATACTACAATGCATAGAAGAGGTACGAGAATATTACAAAGCAAACGATACCCGAAAATATTACAACAAAAGACATGCCGACATATTACAAAAACAGACACGAGAATATTACAAAGCTTCATTTTGTGGTTACCTTTCTGCTTTTCCGAGGGCTACGACGAACATCAGGAGGAACCACAATCTCATCTACCTTCCCTTTGCCTTTTTCATTTGCTACTGAAGGTGATAGACTTTGGGTTTTGATTTGTCTTTCCCCAAAGTTGCTGAAGGACAAAGAATCTCGAATCCTCTCTCTTTTCCCACTGTCTCAGAAGAACCCTGAAGCTGAGACACCACTTGGTTGAGTTGAGCCATGTCTTTCTCTACTATGTCAAAACACTGGTGGATGTCCTTCTGCTGCACCACCTACTTGAAAGAGTTGAAAGTAGAGGTGAACAAACCTTCAATGAAAGACTTCAATTCACTGAAGATACCACTGTTATGTTCAGCCGTCCTTTGACAAAGCAGTTGTTTCTTTCGAGCCTCAACACCAGGATCATTTAGCAATCGCTTGCCCCTTCTTGCAACAACAGCCGGTTCGTCTAGATGTGTATTTGTGACATCTTCGACTGCAACATTCTCCCCATCCTCTTCTGAATCAGAAAGATCCCCAATTGGAGGAAAATGCTCAACTTCCCGAACAAATTTCGTCCAATCTTGTTTGGCAGTCATCAATTGAACAATACAACCGATTCTTTCATCTTTCTTCTCATCTTCCCTTAAGAAGTCAGCAGAATCAATGACATCATTGTTTCCAGTCTCAGATATAAATGGGATCACTTCTCCCTGTCAAGAACAAAACAAACAATCAAGTTAAATTATTTGATACCTTAACCGAATATAAGTAAAAGACATGAACTTTACCGTATTAAAATGGGACTCTAGGCTGTTGATATCTTCATAGGAAACTTTCCCACTTCCTCTCCAATTCCTACATCTCACTCTGGTAACCTTATTTCTGATCTTCTTACCCACCAATCTGTCAATTTCTGGGATTGCCTCCATAATCCATATTTGAAACGCATAGGAGAATTCATCCAACACGTAACTGTTCTTCAGATGCACATCTGTCCTTGCTTTCACAATTGATGCAATAAGCTCATCATACGCGTGAAGACCCCATGGATACATCCTCATCTTCTCAAAATCCATCACCAAGCGTATGTATTCATGAGGGATAAAGACTCTTGAATCCTTCGCTAAGATGAATCCATGTATAATACACAGATACACTAGTCTAACCCTGTCCACATACGTCCACTTGTGACACTCTTTAAGGAGCTTCGTTTTTAAACTCGATAGCTGAACCTTTCTAGTTTTCCTCAGCACCTTGGCCCAGTACCTATTATCATATCTCCAATCGCTGAAGTTAGTGGCAGGTTCCTCTTTGAACATCAATCCTGTCACATCGTGAAATTCTAGGGCAGAAAACCGAAGAGGCCTGTTCACAAATACAAACCACAGCTCTTGAAGCTTGGAAACTGATATACCATAGATTTCACCCACTTTTTACCATGGTATAGTTATATTTTTATTAGGTAACTAAAATGTTATCTAGCCTATTAGGTATGTTTTCAGGTTCAGGAGTGTTTTGTGATAAAAGTGATGCAATTGGAGTATGATATATGGTGTTTTTCACATCATTGTATATATGTTTTCATTTGTTTCAAGTCACTAATTCGTGTCATTCTAGTCCTTTTTGACCTTTCAGGTCTGGAGTTAGTAGAAGAAAGAAGAGAAGGTGCCTGATGAAAAGAAGTCCTTTTGGAGCATTCCTGCGGAGAACACTAAAGAGAACAGTCCCGAGACTGTTCTCTCTCAAGCGGAACAAGCAGACGGAGTGATCCGGAGATTGTTCCAGACGAATATGGAAACTCCTATTTCGGGAATTAAAGCCCTGTTGCCCTAATCTCTTTTCTTCTGATTGGCGCCTCCATATAAAAATGCCATCTATCTTTTTACTATTTTTCTACGCTAGTTTTTACAAGAGAACACTGAGTATTTTGCGATCTGCAACTTGTAAGGGAGAAGAAATCCATCCTCTCATAGAGAAGATCATCTGAACCCTATTGTTTCATACTCTGTTCTTATGCAATTTTATTCATGATTTATGTCTTTGTTTATGTGCATCATGATCGAGTAATGACCTTGATCGCCTAGGGTTTTTAGGGTGTTGAGAAATGAGCTAAACATAGATAAGCGATCCATAACTATTCTTCATTCATACTGTTCTTACTGCTTTCATTAACCTGATCACTTGATGTTAGATCACTAGTTCATCGCCTAGCTAACCGCTTAGGATTATAACTTGACATGTATTGAATGAGCTTAGTATCCCTAATCAGCGAAAGTAGATATTAGGGTGGTAAGTGAACTGATCGGACCTATTCTCTAAAGCTTGCAATCGATCCTCATCCCAACGACAGTTAGGTGGTGAGATCGATCTGCAAAGCGATCACTGCCACGACAGTGGAGTGTTCCAGCGGAGTGATCCGAGTTCTAGAAAGCACTTCATCACGCTTGAATAATTGTTTGGCTCCAATTCAACACCCATTGAAATACCCTAGGCTAGCTTTTGTTTAATTGAATCAATCTCGTGTTTATTTTGCTTGTTAACTATCGCCTCCTTCAACCAAATTCATATCTTCATCTTAGCTTGATTTCAAACTTATAGAACTAGAGTGTAGACTGGTCCTCTGGATTTGAATCTCAAGTACTACAATTGCAACTGTTAACTTGGCAGTAGCAAGGATTCATTTTTAGTGTATCAAGGTTTGGCGCCGTTGCGACGGGGACCAGATTTTTTACCTCTAATTTTCGGTCTCATATCTAGTCTAAGATATCTAACTTGTGTTATTTTCTTTGTTGCAGCTGATGATCCAGGTGCATGACCAGTAGACACACTCGGAGCAACGCAAAAGGACCATTGCATCAGCTTACCAACGAGGAACTAGCGAGATTGGAACGACAGAATCGTCAAAAGCCGAGATCAACGAACACCAACATGGGTGATCATCCAGATGATCTCACTGCTGCGTTTGCACTCATGCAACAGCAGATGCAGCAGATGCAGCAAACGATCCAAGCGCAGCAAGCTGCTGCCGAGCAAGCTGCTCTGAATGCTGCGAACCAGCAGAACCAACAGGAGGAAGTGGTCCAGATCGGCCAGAGAAACTTACTGCGTAATCTGCCTGCTACGCGATCTGCCATAACCCCTCCACCGTGCACTAGGCAAGACTTTGAGATCAAGCCAGCCTTGATAAGTCTAGTGCAAAGGAAGATCTTCAATGGACTTCCTGCTGAGATACCGATGGACCATATCGAGCACTTTGAGAAGATGTGTGGTTTCACTAAGGCGAATGGAGTACCACCCGATTACATCAAGTGTACTCTATTCCCTTTCTCTCTTGATGGGAAAGCTGCTCGCTGGCTTGATTCACTACCCATGGGATCACTCACCACTTGGGAACAAGTCCGAGAAGCCTTCTTAAGCCACTTCTACACGAAATCGAAGACGGCAGCTCTGAGACAGAAGATCGTCACTTTCAAACAGCTGGTGGACGAGCCGTTCTGCGATGCTTGGGAGCGATTCAACGTCTACCGCAGAGAGTGCCCGCATCACGGTTTTGAGGAAGACTATCTGCTGGGAGTGTTCTACGATGGAGTAGGCTGGGAATACAGGAACGCTTTGAACTCAGCCAGTAAGGGAGATTTCATGACTTAGTCCACTCAAGGTGCATTCGAGTTGATTGAGAACATGGCCTCAAGCTCAGCTGACAATAACCGCGAGACTGATCGCACTCAGAAGGTGAAGAGCATTGATAACAGCAAGATTGATGAGCTCTCTGCCAAGGTTGATCAGCTGATTAAGAGCAATCAGAACCAGGTCTTCATCATGGAAGAATCCCCTCAGGATAAAGCTACTGCGGAAGGCACATCAGCGGCAGATCAGTCAGCTGAGGATCAGCATGAAGTGAGCTATGTGAATGGGCAAGGATGGCAGTTCAAGAACTATCACCCGAACCCTAACGTGAGGAACAATCCCCACCTGTTCAATGCCCCTAAACCAGACGATAAAGCTCAAGGAAATCAGGGTCAGAACAGTGGATACCAAAGGCCTTATGGCAATTAGGGAAGAACCTTTGTCCTCAACCCAGCTCAGAATGCCCAATTCCACAGCCAGAAACAGCCGGTTAATCAGCAGGCTGCACAACCGGCTCAGACTGCTCCGCATGATGACATGAAGAGCCTCGCCAATATGATGAGCCAACTGCTCCAAGGACAGCAGATCCAAGGGAAAGCACTGAACCAGGTCACAAACGACATCAACACCAGGATGAATCATATGTTCAATGACCTGAGTGTGAAGTATGACAATGTCTCCAGCCATATGAGACAGATGGATATTCAGATTGCTCAGACTGCTGAGAGTGTGAAGAGACAGCAAGGAACTCTCCCTGGAAAAACATATAAGAACCCCAAGGAGTGCAATGCAGTGGGTCTAAGGAGTGGAAAGCAACTGCCTGATCTAGACCCCAAGAGATTCACATCGGCTGAGAAAGGGAAGCAGAAGGAGTCGGATCAGCCACCTGAAGCTGTACCCACAAATGAGGAAGAGGCAGAACAACCTACTGAGACTGTTCCGACTGAAGCAGAGCGACCCGCTGGGGTTGTTCCACCGACTGCAGCACCTTCTCCTGCTCGTCAGTATGTACCAAAAGTACCTTACCCTGTTCCAGCTAAGGCTACACGCAAGGATAAGGAAGAGATGAAGTGTAGGAAGATGCTGGAAGACCTAACTATCAAGCTCCCTCTAATGAGTGCGATCCATATGATACCATCCATTCGTAGCTTCGTTAAGGGACTGATCTCTGGGAAGATATCTGATGACAGCGAGTTCATGATTATCTCTAAGGAGTGCAGTGCGGTGCTCCAGAACAGAAGGATCAAGAAGTTGGGTGATCCGGGAAAATTTGTCCTCTCGGTTCAGATTGGGAGAACAGTTTTCTCATGCTCACTGGTCGATCTAGGGTCAAGAATAAACCTCATGCCATATACAGTGGCTAAGCGCCTTGGATACACGGACTTCAAGCCTACCAGGATGTCACTAGTGTTTGCTGATCGGTTGGAATCCTCGAAGATCTTCAAGTTCTGGTTGGGAACACACTTGTTCCTGCAGATTTTGTTGTTCTGGAAGTCGAGGAAGATTCCAATGATCCCCTGATCCTAGGAAGACCATTCCTCTGCACTGTTGGAGCTATCATTGATGTCCGACAGGGGAAGATTGATCTCCACCTTGGAGATATTGTGATGAAGTTTGAGATGGATCAGATGCTCAAGAAACCGATGCTGGATGGACAAACTTTCACTGTCCAAGAAGATGGTGATCCGCTAG
The DNA here is from genome assembly GCA_019706035.1 of Raphanus raphanistrum subsp. raphanistrum. Classification (NCBI taxonomy): domain Eukaryota; kingdom Viridiplantae; phylum Streptophyta; class Magnoliopsida; order Brassicales; family Brassicaceae; genus Raphanus; species Raphanus raphanistrum. Next base: position 752,484 of record JACZFZ010000011.1, on the reverse strand, counting down.
AGCCGCATGAGGGAATGATCGAGGAGATTCTCACCGAGGATCCACTTGAACTCGCCTTAGTCAGAGCTGAAGCCGAGCAGAGCTTAGAGAGTGTTGATGCTGATGCCTATGCCAAATTCCTGGATTCAGCCAGGAGTATTGAGAGAATGGTGGCGAATCTAAGTCTGGGGGAGAACAGTGAGTCCAGCATATCGGCTGGAACAACCGCGTCTCAGAACCCGTCTGTTCCGGCAGCTCAGACCGATGACTCATGGAGCGAGCTGAAAGCTCCAAAGGTAGAGCTCAAATCCCTTCCCAAGGGACTCAGGTATGCATTTATTGGACCCAATTCCACATACCCTGTCATTGTGAATGCTGACCTGAACAATGCAGAGACTGCTCTGCTTTTGTGTGAACTGAGAAAATATCGTAAGGCCTTGGGTTATTCTCTAGCTGACATACCTGGCATTTCACCTGATCTGTGCATGCGTAGAATACACCTGGAAGATGAATCGATGACTTCTGTAGAACATCAGAGGAGGTTAAACCCAAATCTAAAAGATGTTGTAAAGAAAGAGATAATGAAACTTCTAGAAGCAGGTGCGATCTATGCGATCTCTGATAGTAAGTGGGTTAGTCCTGTGCATGTAGTACCTAAGAAAGGTGGGATCACTGTGATAACTAATGAAAAGAACGAATTGATCCCCACTAGAACAGTTACTGGTCATCGCATGTGCATTGATTTTCGTAAGTTAAATGTTGCGACTCGTAAGGATCACTTCCCACTTCCTTTTATTGATTAAATGCTTGAGAGATTGGCTAACCACCCTTACTATTGCTTTTTAGATGGTTATTCAGGTTTCTTTCAGATTCCCATCCACCCAGATGATCAGGAGAAGACGACGTTCACATGCCCTTATGGAACATATGCATACAGGAGGATGCCCTTCGGCTTGTGCAATGCTCCAGCGACCTTCCAGCGATGCATGATGTCGATTTTTCTGATCTGGTCGAAGACATAATGGAGGTTTTCATGGACGATTTCAGCGTCTATGGAAGCTCCTTTCATGTCTGTTTGTCAAACTTGTGCAGGGTGCTGAAGCGATGCGAAGAGAAGCATCTGGTGCTGAACTGGGAGAAATGCCACTTCATGGTCAGAGATGGGATTGTTCTGGGACACAAGATATCAGAGAAAGGCATTGAGGTGGACAAGGCAAAGATCGAGGTCATGATGAGTCTGCAACCACCAACTTCAGTGAAGGGAATCAGGAGTTTCTTGGGACACGCTGGTTTCTATAGGAGGTTCATCCAGGACTTCTCTAAGATCGCGAGACCACTCACTCGGTTGCTCTGCAAGGAGGCTCAGTTTGCCTTTGACAGCGACTGCTTAGCCGCATTCCACACGATCAAGGGAGCCCTAGTCAGTGCACCAGTTGTCCAACCTCCAGACTGGGATCTCCCTTTTGAGATCATGACAGATGCAAGTGATTTTGCAGTAGGAGCAGTCCTTGGACAGCGTAAGGACAAGAAGCTTCACGTGATCTGCTATGCAAGCAGAACTTTAGATGAAGCTCAGTGCTGATACGCAACCACAGAGAAGGAGCTCCTAGCCATCGTGTTCGCTTTTGAGAAGTTCAGATCCTATCTGGTCGGATCAAAGGTGATAGTGCACACAGACCACGCGGCTCTCAAGTACCTACTCACGAAGAAGGATGCTAAACCGCGGCTCTTAAGATGGATTCTCTTGCTCCAAGAGTTTGATCTGGAGATAAGAGACAAGAAGGGGGTTGATAATGGAGTAGCAGATCATCTCTCCAGGATGAAAGTGTCAGATGAGACAGTTCTTGATGAGGAACAACCGATGGAGTACGTCAATGCGATTGGTCTGCGCAACATGGAGCAATCGTCACCTGTCATCAAGGACTGTTCCCGCGTAGAAGGAGCATTCGTTGCAGTTATCCAGAAGGAATACCCGAACCTTCCATGGTTTGCTGAGATTGCCAACTTCTTGGCAGCTGAGAAAGAAGAGCCTTTGAGGTTCACTGGGAATGAGAAGAGGAAATTTCTAAGGGAGGCAAGGCACTACTTCTGGGATGAGCCGTATCTCTATCGACAAGGCAAGGATGGGATCTTCAGGAGATGCGTTCCAGAGGCTGATATTCCAGGGATCCTTCACCACTGCCACGGTTCTTCTTATGCTGGTCACTTTGCCACCTTCAAGACAGTTTCCAAGATCCTCCAAGCCGGTTTCTGGTGGCCCACTATGTTCAGAGATGCTCACGCTTTCATATCTCGATGCAATTCATGCCAAAGGATGGGGAGTATAAGCAAGAGAAACAAGATGCCTCAGAACTACATCTTGGAAGTTGAAGTGTTCGATTGCTGGGGGATCGATTTCATGGGACCCTTCCCAGTCTCTCACAAGAACGAGTACATCCTAGTTGCTGTGGACTATGTCTCCAAGTGGGTAGAAGCGATTGCTAGTCCAACCAATGATGCGCGAGTTGTAACCAAGATGTTCACCTCCATCATCTTTCCATGATTTGGAGTGCCTAGAGTGGTTATAAGCGATGGTGGAACTCACTTTATCAACAAGTTGTTCCAAGGATTGCTGAGCAAGAATGGTGTCAAACACAAGGTTGCAACCGCCTATCATCCTCAAACAAGTGGTCAAGTGGAAGTTTCCAACAGAGAGATCAAGAACATCCTGCAGAAGACTGTCAACACCACCCGCAAGGACTGGTCCCTTAAGCTTGACGATGCTCTCTGGGCGTACAGAACAGCCTACAAGACCCCTTTAGGGAGCACTCCCTATCATCTGGTCTATGGCAAGGCGTGCCACTTACCTGTTGAGCTAGAGTACAAGGCGGCTTGGGCTGTCAAACTACTCAACATCGACATCAAACACGCCAAGGAGAGGCGAACCATTCAGATCCACGAGTTGGAGGAGATCAGGCATCTGGCCTATGAGAGCTCTAAGATCTACAAGGAAAAGACCAAGACGTTCCATGACAAACGGATTATCAGCAGAAGCTTTGCTCCGAACGATAAGGTCTTACTCTTCAATTCACGAGTTAAGCTGTTCCTTGGAAAGCTTAAGTCCAGGTGGTCTGGACCTTTCACCATTAAGGAGGTTCGCCCTTATGGAGCTGTTGTGTTGCTGGACACAAGAGGTGGAGAATTTGTTGTCAATGGTCAGCGTCTAAAGCCATATCTTGATGACACCACAATCGCTGAAGGTGTAGAGATACCCTTAAGCGATCCCCCTCAAGCCTAATCGGCCCATTGAAATCAAGCTAGTGACAGAAAACAAGCGCTTGGTGGGAGGCAACCCACTGGTGAGTGTAAATATTGTTTTCTTTTTAGGAACTAACTTGCAGGTTGAAAAATCAAGAAAATTCGAGATCACTCCAGGGGAGCACTCCAGCGGTTGTTCCGCCGATTGTTCCCAGGTAAGTGCTCGAACAAAAACAAATTAAAAAAAAAACAAATAAAAAGGAAGGGGAGCGGTTTAGATGGACCTATTTAAGGCCCAAACACTCCACTCCCCCACTTCATCTCTCTCGCCGCAAACCACCCCCATTAGAACCCTAAATCGCAACTCACTCTCCTCTCTTTCTCTCCATCGATTTTGGTTCTCACCTTTTGGGTTCTCTAGAGATTGGTTTGTTTTGCAGGAATCACCTCTCCAATCAAGGTAATCGGACAAGAACTCTCCCCCTCTTTGCGCATGCAAATCGCGATTTGGGAGTGATTTCTTGGATCCTCTTTTTCCTTATGCTTTGCGATTCCATCGTAGATTGTAGCTCTTGATAGTATACTTGCTACTAGGATTGAATTCATGATTTATTTTGAATGGAAGAGGAACCGATTGTTGCTTGTGATTCTTGGCCTTTGCGATTTGTACTGTTGAGATTGAGGCTTGTGTAGGTTGTCTAGTAATCGATAGACTTGGGTAGAACAAGAAGATTGGATTGTTCCATTGGGATATTTTTTTTTGCTTTGCAGATGCCTCCAAAGATGCGGAACGCAAGAGCCACCAAGAGCACAGCTTCTCCAGCCACGAGTGCTCCACCTGGTTACCCATGGCCGAACAAGAATGAGGGCGAGCCCATCGACCTCAATGATCCGATGCTCCTTGACTTCAACGTTGAGGGATGGGACAAGGAGTCGGCAGCGATATACAACCGGCTCCTCCTAGCAGAGATCTTGCCCACGCGATTCGTGCACCAGCCAACACTAGGCAATATAGGCCTTGACACTGAGGTGTTCGACACGATGCAGGCTATGGGATTCATGCCTCTCTGTTATTAGGCCCAGGTTCTCTACCCAGACTTGGTCAGGCAAGTGCTCGCGACGTGCCATATCACTTACCAGAACCCCACTGCGCATACGTACGAGAACTGCTCTTTCTCCTTCATGGCTGATGGCAAGTTCTGCACCATTTCTCTCAACGATCTGAACGCCCTACTCGAGATTGCAGACACGCTAAGGGGAGTTTCAGTGGAGAAGAAGTTCAAGCCGGCAGACACCTTTTGGGATCTCATCGCAGCCGGCAAGTTCACCTCTCGCAAGGCCTATCAGTCGCAGATCCGGAACCCTGCTATCCGGATCATTGCCAAGATCGTGTCCAATGTCCTGTTCGCAAAGGAGTACACCTCCAAGATCACGAATGGAGAGCTCCAAGTTCTCTACACGGGACTTGAGGACGAGATGCGCAGATAGAACATCACCCCGATCCAGGAAGTCAAGACCAACCCGGGGTTCGATCTCATCTCCATGTTCGCTGACCGCAGAGACACCCTGATTCGGACTGATGATAAGAAGGATCGTTGCGGCAGTCTGCTCACACCGTTGTTCCAGCGCTTCAACATCAACCTCAGCTCCTACAAGGTCGTCTCTGAGATGGAGTACATCAATACTCCTTACCTGATCGCATGCCACATCTTGCGCGTCGAGACCACCTACAAGTTCCAGGATAAAGAAGGGAACCCTCTGTACTGCAAGCTCCCTATGCCTGGGTTCACAGACTTCTTATCCATGGAGAACATTGTGTTCTCACTCGATGAAGAGCACCTCTGCGATGATCCGAAGGCGCCGGTTCAGCACGATGATGAAGACATGGATGATGTGGAGCATGTGACTCCACCGGCTGATGGTGAGTATGACTTGGAGGACTTCACCGATGTGACTGACGATCACGCCTACAGACGCTGGATGGTTGATTCCCAGAAGAAGAACAACAGCCTCATGAAGAGGATACTCAGGGCGATCACAGGCGGCTGCATTGGAGCCCAGGACGAGCGTACGCCGCAGAGAACAAGGCGCCCAGGCAAGGAACAAGCGGGAACATCGACTGGAGCAGAGAGACTGCCGAGGAACAGGAGGACAGCTGGTCACTCCGGTAGCGGCGATTCAGACTGAGTCCGAAAGGACTATTTCTATCCCTTTGTCTTATCCATCTGAACTATTTATTTTTCATGTTATTTGCTTCTGTTTGGTGTGTTTCAGCTTCCTCTGATTTATTTTCACAACCAGGGATGGTGTGAACTAAGTCTGGGTGAGCGATTGTACTATGTTCGCTTGTGTGCTTTTTGAGTTAGTCCTTGTGTCATTTTTATGTTTTTATCGAGTCAGTTTTTAGGATCGAGTCAGTCAAAACTATTGTGGGAATCAGGACCTTATTTTGTGATTCTCTTTAACCACCTCGTGCTTTAACCTTCTTATTCAGTGACCTTAGCAGTGATGAAACACCCACACATGGACCTGGAACACCCTGACTTATCCCATTTGACACTCCAGAAGTTCTATACCGATCAGGTTACACTGGGCAGACTTAACTCCACTTTATCTGAACCTAATTTGGACTCTAATTCTTCTTGTCATGAGCACTAGATCAGGGTAGAATGAGAACTACACTCAGGACTTCTTATCCGATTTTTATCCCTCTTGCTGTTCCTGAGTGGCTAGCTCATCTTTAGCTAGTTCCCACCTTGAACCTTGACCTTTTATTCCACCCTCATGCATTTGCTTTTCTAGTACTTTATGTGCAGATATGTGCAAAAAGGTCGGAGAGGAAAGGATCGACGCAGTTCTTACTCATCAATGCTCACACAGTGGAAGCAGGCAGAACAACCAAGATGCTTGTTCGGTACGAAAGGGAACAACCGGGGTTCTTGTTCCGACACCAGAGAGAACAACGAAGAAGTAAGTGGCTAGAACAGACCAGAATGAATCACCAGTGGCATCATGTACATCACTTGTTACCTCCTTACTTGTCACCCCAGCATTTTGTATTTCAGTATATTAAAAAAAAAAAAAAGAGAAAGAAAAAGTTTTTTTTTTGTTTTTGCTTTGATTTACTGGTGACGAGAAGGGGAAGAATCCATGATGCATGCCACTGGGGAAGTTGAGAAAGTAATGGTGGTTTCAGTGAAGTGTTCTGAAGGAGAAGTTGAATCACGCAGAGCAGTCCTATGATCGATCTATCGGAGAGCAGTCCGATTAGCAGAGATGAGTAAGGACTGCAGACCTCAATGGAGCCGTCCTCTCACGACCATTTTGTGCGATATCCTGCACCCGCTCTTGGTAAACCCTAAACACTCTTGAACTCCACCATACAAGTTAGCCTGTTCTATACCTAGCCCGTTCTCTCTGAGTAGAGCCTGTGACAAGAAGCTCACGCTGATCTTAATTGAACATAAGGAGTTTTGTCTCGAAAGTGTTGCCTTTTCAGGTTGAGATGTAGAGTAAGGAGTCGATCTTCGAACAGCGATCAGGGGGTTCTCAGTAAGTGTGTGTGGTCCTAATCTACAGCTTGTATGGTTCAGAGATTTGTGGTAAGAGTATGGTTGCTGAGAATAAGCGAGTTCCCACGCTTTCAAACCTTTCTCCCTGTTCTTAGTACTTGCCTTGTTCGAGGACAAACAAGGATCTAAGTCTGGGGGAATTGATATATGGTGTTTTTCACATCATTGTATATATGTTTTCATTTGTTTCAAGTCACTAATTCGTGTCAGTCTAGTCCTTTTTGACCTTTTACAGGTCTGGAGTTAGTAGAAGAAAGAAGAGAAGGTGCCTGATGAAAAGAAGTCCTTTTGGAGCATTCCTGCGGAGAACACTCAAGAGAACAGTCTCGGGACTGTTCTCTCTCAAGCGGAACAAGCAGACGGAGTGATCCGGAGATTGTTCCAGAGGAATATGGAAACTCCTATTTCGGGAATTAAAGCCCTGTTGCCCTAATCTCTTTTCTTCTGATTGGCGCCTCCATATAAAAACGCCATCTATCTTTTTACTATTTTTCTACGCTAGTTTTTACAAGAGAACACTGAGTATTTTGCGATATGCAACTTGTACGGGAGAAGAAATCCATCCTCTCATAGAGAAGATCATCTGAACCCTATTGTTTCATACTCTGTTCTTATGCAATTTTATTCAGGATTTATGTCTTTGTTTATGTGCATCATGATCGAGTAGTGACCTTGCTCGCCTAGGGTTTTTAGGGTGTTGAGACATGAGCTAAACATAGATAAGCGATCCATAACTGTTCTTCATTCATACTGTTCTTACTGCTTTCATTAACCTGGTCACTTGATGTTAGATCACTAGTTCATCGCCTAGCTAACCGCTTAGGATGATAACTTGACATGTATTGAATGAGCTTAGTATCCCTAATCAGCGAAAGTAGATATTAGGGTGGTAAGTGAACTGATCGGACCTGTTCTCTAAAGCTTGCAATCGATCCTCATCCCAACGACAGTTAGGCGGTGAGATCGATCTGCAAAGCGATCACTGCCACGACAGTGGAGTGTTCCAGCTGAGTGATCCGAGTTCTAGAAAACACTTCATCACGCTTGAATAATTGTTTGGCTCCAATTCAACACCCATTGAAATACCCTAGGCTAGCTCTTGTTTAATTGAATCAATCTCGTGTTTATTTTGCTTGTTAACTATCGCCTCCTTCAACCAAATTCATATCTTCATCTTAGCTTGATTTCAAACTTATAGAACTAGAGTGTAGACTGGTCCTCTGGATTTGAATCTCAAGTACTACAATTGCAACTATTAACTTGGTAGTAGCAAGGATTCATTTTTAGTGTATCAGAGTGTGGGAACCGAAATTTGCACTGTCGATTTTAGTTAAGTTTAAACGTAGGAAAACTAAGTTGACCTTGTTTTCCCCGAGGATCCCGGCTATCTGCTGGGCCACGCACGACGAAGTTAATACGAGTTTAGTTTGAGAATAAATGCGTAAAATAAAGAGAGCAAAAGAAAGAATCTTATTTCCGAATTCGCGGAGAGCGTTTGAACAACAGGTCGAGATCTCGGCCGCAAGAGCTGTCGATCGTCGCTAGTCTCAAAACCTAGATCTAACCTAGTTGAGTCGCAGCTCGCTAAAAAGGAAATAAAAGCCTAAGTTCTAAGTTGCTCTAGAGTGGTTTCTTTCTTCTGATTTCGGATCCCCCTTCCTCTGCCCCTAGCTTTGCTTATATACTCCCATATGACGGTCTATTCTTGATGGGCTGAGTCTGCCGCGAGCTGGGCTTTTTCCATTTTCGTCGGCCTTCGTGTTTATCGGGAAAGTTGACATTTATCCTTTCGGAAATTTGACATTTATCCTTTCGGAAGTTTAACATTTATCTTGTTATGTGAAGATAATTGTAAACCGGCGTATCTATCTTTTAGAAAATCGTAAATGGGCCGTCCGATCGGGTTTGGTCCCTTTCGGGCCGTCTTCCGGACTTCCGTTGTTTTCTACGATTTCTTTGAAAGAATGCTCCTACTTCGATGTCGAGTCTTTCGGAAGATCTTCGATCCATTGCTGAGGCGAATGGTGTTTTAAGATAACCATCACCGTCTTATACGAAGTCTTTCTGTCCGTTGACGTCTTACGGGTTCTCCGAAATCTTGGAGCAGAAAAAGGAGTTTTGTTTGCGGGATCTCGGAAAGTCCCAAAACACGGATTTCTGGCGACCCGGGGGCCTAGATCTTATGCACGAAGACTACCCGCCCGACGACCCGAGCCAGCACGGAGCTAGCCGCCCGGCGGCCACAGCCAGCACGGGCGCTAGCCGCCGGCAGCCACGGCCAGCACGGGGGCTAGCCGCCCGGCGACCATGGTCAGCACGGGCGCTAGTCGCCGGCGGCCACGGCCAGCACGGGGCTAGCCGCCCGGCGACCACGGCCAGCACAGGCGCTAGCCGCCGGCGGCCACGGCCAGCACGGGGCTAGCCGCCCAGCGGACACGGCCAGCACGGGCGCTAGCCGCCGGCGGCCACGGCCAGCGCGGGGGCTAGCCGCCCGGCGGCCACGGCCGCGACCGGAGTCGGCTGCTCGGTTCCTTCGGCTTGTGCGTGTTTTTGCGTTCTTTTTAGTTTTCCGTAGGTTTTTCCTCGTGTAGAAAATGTTTCTAGCCGTTGATTTCGAGATGATTAATCTCGAACTTAATATTTTCCCAAGGTTTCTCGATTATCAATTAGTCTCTCGAGGTTGCTCTAACATCTTTCATGTTTTTCCGAGACTTTCGGACATCGATTTCGTCTTGACCGATTTTTACCCCAACAGTTAGCCCCCCAGCTAGCTAGGAGCCGTAGTGTTTGTAGGTCCTAGCTTGCGGTATGGTTCGTGAGGAAAGTATGGAGACGAAATCGTGTCGAAGGTCGGGGTGAATAGTCAAATCCTTGCCTATATTACTGGTGATTCTTTACCATTCTTATTTCACCCAAGAATCTTAAGTTAATCTCTCTCTTGCAAATTCTCTCTCTACCTTTAAGAAAAGAATGACTTCAAGATCAAAATCCTCGAGGAGGCAGTCTCACTCGTCTTCGGATAGTTTCCATGCCGAGGAGGAAGTTCCGAAACCCGAGGTTCCAGATATTGACAGGAGCGCGTATTGCGACGCCGTCTTCGGTTCTGATGCTCCCCTTCCCGTGATCCCGATTCCCCGGCGACCTTTGAGGACGCGTAAGGAAACTGACTTGCAGAGCGAAGTATCCCCTGAATACCTCGGAACTCTTTGAGAGTTTTATGAGTTTCCGAAGGGAGTCATGTTTCGCATTCCTCGTGGGAATGAGAGTTCGGAGCATCCTCCGAAGGGTTACTTTACTTGCTACGAGGTGTTCCTGACGCAATGCCGACTGTGGTTGCCAATCCCTGGGGTCATTGTTCAGGCTCTCGACCGTTTCGGAATCGTACTCGGCCAGCTGAACGTGCCGGCTTTGGAAAGCTGGCTTGGCGTTGTGATTTTGAGTTACGAATTAGGGATGGATCTTAGCCCTGCTGACTTCGAAGGGTTGTGGAACTCCAAGACGACGAGCATCAATGGAGTATACTCCATGAAGGCGAGGACCAATTTTTCGGTAATCCATGGAGTCACCTCGCACGCCAAGGATTACGTTGACCGTTTCTTTTTCGTGAGGATAGATGGAGAGTCTGTCGAGGAAGGCTTTCTCCACCTATTCCCGACGGACTGGTTGTATCAACTAGGTAAGATTGTCGCATCCCCTTCCTTAGAATCCGAAAAGCGAGTACTGAACGTGTGTGTTTTAATTTTTTTTTTTTTTTTTTTAGAGAACAGGTGTCTCACGCATGTTCCTTCCGATATTTCGACCGAGAGAGATATTTTTAGGACAAGGCCTTTTTCCTGGAACTCCTTTACTCTTGACCGGATTAGAGGGGCGGTCGCGCTTCACCGATCGCGAGGCGGTACGCGGCCCTGTGTCAATGATCTCGGAAGGATAAAGGGATTGCTTTCGAGACCTCGTCGGGAGATGGTGAGCTGCCGAGATACGATCCTGACTTCACTACAGAGAATCAGGGTGTTCCTCCCCCGGGTGACTTCTTTGATGAACTCCCTCCGGCGTCTTCCCGTGACGAGTCTTTGGACAAAGAGGAGAGGGACAAGGTGACTGCGGAGGGTGCTCGCTTGGTCAACGAGGTTTGTTTTTGAAACTTGAGTAAATCCCCTTTTCTTTTTATTTGACCTCGACTTCTTTGTAGGCCGTGAGAGTGTGGAACGCATCGATCGATGGAAGTTTCCGTACTGCCCGGCTGGCCCGTTTCAAAGCGGAGGAAACGGAAAGGGAATTCTCCAAGTGTCGGTTGGAGGTGGAGGAGCAAAAACGCCGGCAAGCCGAGGTCCAGGCTCGAGCCCTCGTTCGTGCGGAAAGGAGCGGGCGGAGAAGAACTGCCGCCGAGCTGAACCGAAGGGCCGAAATTTTCTCTACCGAATTCGAAGCGTACAAAGAGGCTCAGGACTTTGTAGGCGATTTTCGCGAGTGTCGTGGTTCGGTCGGTACTCTACACAAGATGCAGCGTGGGGGTTTTTCTCTTTCCGGCGAACTTGCCACGATGGATGGCTCGATGAGAATATGCGCTAACGCCGAATCCTTTGTTCCTCCGATCGAAGGGAGAATTCGAGAGTTGTGGAATCCTATCCAAGTCTCGGAAGATACGGCGGATGTAGGCGCGGGTTTGAATGCAGGCGACGGGGGTGAAGAGGTCGACCAGCCCGACTCCTCGTTTGGAATATCTCTAACCGATTTTTATGCATTCGATTATAATTTGTGATAGGCCAAGTGTGGCTGTTTGTATGTATGTGTTGCGACCCTTAGGAGGTCGCGTGACTTTGTGTTTCTCGGGATTGGCCGTTGGTGGCTTTTGAATCCCTGCTATGAATGCTTTTATGAATTCTGCATTTTGATTTATACTTTCGTCAAGTGTAGAGGGTTTGAATACGTGCAGTCACTTCGTATTCAATCTCTTTTTTTTGTCGCTCGATCCGTAGGTTACTTTGTAGCGAACGTTAGGTATGTAAGCGATAAGAGGCAAATTTTGGAATCTCGTATTCTGGAAACTTATGCCTATGAGATGTCTTAGATACCAGCAAGGCCGGGTTTAGGGCAAGACCTAGGTCTACTTTCGGACTGAAGCTGTGCGATGACAAATCGACTTTCGTTTTGCCTGTTTGCGATTTCGACCTGACTCGTACCGTTTTAGAATCTGCGAAGTGCTTATCGGCTTATATGATTTGTTTGGATACGAGTCGAGCTACTTCCTTTACGAAGAGCTAACCAAAATTTGGATTTTTTGTATAGCCCGCTATGGTATCCTTGTCGGATGCAAGAGGACTTCGTTAGAAGCCAGACTACGAATTTGATTGAGTGAAACGTTTCTATGTTTTCCGTCGGGGCCAATTGACGGAAATGAACTTTAGAGTCGCGGACAGACTGTTTGATTGAGTTTTTTAGAGTCGCGGATGGACTGTTTGGAGGAGAATGGAGAATCAAGACTTTTCGGGAACTAACGACGTCTCGCTTCCCTCAAAGATATGATTTTCGTTTTCCGTAATGTTTATGCGTTGAGTAAGCATTTGAATTAAGAACTTTATAATGTAGAGTACATGTGAAAAGTATTTTTGCGGGAGTACAAGGATGTTTGTCCCCATCTCCCCCCCCCCCTTTTTGGTTAGGGGGATAGCTGAACTCGTCGGGTTGCGACGAGCTGCCTACGTACCTCTTGCGAGGATCAAGCCATCTCGTAGTTCTGTTTCTATCGCGGTTGCTATTACTCCACGATTTCCGGCGCCTTGACTGATTCAGTTAAGTCGGTGGTCGCGTTGGGAGTTAGGTCATCCGTTCTTTCGGCGATGGACTCGAGGATTTTCCCGCTATCCTGAGTTGTGGCCTGTTCGGAAAAATCCGAGCTGTTCTTTGCTGAGTTCTCGGAGATACTCAGATGCTTCTTAGTTCGCTTCGGGTTAGCTACTGGGGCGTTCCGATTGCTGCAAAATTTATGCTCGGCCAGGAAGCAGAGTCGCGACTGTTTTTGGCTTCCCCAGATTACCGCTGTTCCAGTCGGTGTTGGAAACTTGACGCTGAGATGGTAAGTGGACGGAACTGCCTTCATGGCGTTTATCCAAGGAGTTCCCATTATGGCGTTATAGATAGCCGGGTTATCCACTACCGCGAATTCGACGATCTTCTTGACTTCTTTAGCCACGACCGGGAGTCTGATTTTTCAGAGGGTCATGGACGTGACGCCCGAGAATCCAGTCAACGGTCTTGGTTCTGGGATGACTTCTCCGAGGGGTATGTTCATCCTCTGCAGAGTGTCGCGGAACATGATGTTGACCGTGCTTCCTGTGTCGATGACGATGCGGCCGACTTCGAGATCCTGAATCACCAAGTCGATGACCAGAGGAATGTAGTGGGATTTATCGAGTCCGGCCGTATCCTGTTCCTCGAAGATGATTGCGTGATTGGGAACGTCGTCCTCTGGACACCATCTGGGGCTTGTTTCGGCCCTCCATCCGTAGGCTTTGATCGACGAAACGGAGTCCTGGTAAAAATGCGATCCTCCGATGATCATGTTGATCCTTTGGCGGTTGTTGTTGTTTCCTTCGCCGTCTTGTCTCCGTCCGCATTTTTCGCCTGATTGAGTTCCAGGAGCGTTATTCTAGGGATTGGCTCCGTCGGTCTTCGGCGGACGGTCAGAATCTAGGAGCAGGTCTTTCACGCTCCTGACCGTCGCTAGTTCGCCGGCAAGCAGCTTCGTAATGAGTCTAGCGCCGAGGACTTTGCAGTTGGCGGTGGAGTGACCTCTCGTCTGATGGAACTCGCAGCTGGAATTGTCCTTGTACGAGTTCCGCGTCCAAGTGTTTCCGGCGGTCCTTCCTTGTTCGTAATTGACGGCGTAGTTATGTTCGCCTTGGACGTCTTCCCCTTCGTGATGGACGTACTTGTCGTTACGAGAGGTTTTCTTCTTGCCGGACGCTTTCTGCGGTCCATGCTTTTGTGCTAGGACTTTCATCTCTTCTTCCATGATGATAAAATCCGTCGCCTTGTGGAGAGTGTCCTGGATGGTGCGTGGCCTCTCCAAAGAAATCCACTTTCGGAATTTCGATTTGTACCAGAGGTTTTTTCTCAGGGCGTCTATGGCGACTCTGTCGCTGAGGCCTGTTACCCTGGACATCACGAGTTTAAACCTCCTTATGTAGTCGCGGAGCGGTTTGTCTTCCTTTTGAATTAGACTCCAAAGGTCTACGTCGGAAGTTTCCCTGTCCATGAACATGGAGAATTGCTTCAGAAAAGCTGAAGCAAGCTCGCGGAAACTTCCGATGGAGTTTCTTTTCAAGTGTGAGAACCACTCGAGCGCAGCACCTCTGAGGTTCTCAACGAATAGGAGACAGCAGCCGACCGTCTTTTCCTGCTCCGGAAGTTTAGACCTTGCCATCGCAATCTGGAAGGACTGCATATGTGCCTTCGGATCTGTGGTTCCGTCGTAGGTGGGAAGCTTTATTTTCCCGGGATCTGAGACTCGTGCGTCCGTGATTCGAGAGGTGAACGGGGTCTTTCTCGATTCCTCGAGGAGCAGGTCGATCTCGGGGGCAGTGCTGGTTGCGTGGTGAATCTGCGATTTTACCGCTTTCACCTCGGCTGCAGTTTTTGCGATGTACTCGCGCAAATCATGGATCTCGTTGGCGCCGTTCGCGCTCCTTTGTCTACGTTGGCTGCGATAGGCCCGAGTCTGGTCGTCAGCCAACCTCTCTTGCTCTGACCAGTAGAGGTCTTCTTCCTCTTCTGTCATGGGTTTTTCAAAGGCTGCCGCCAGTCGAGCTGACTGACTTCGGGTCCTTCTGTGGTGGATGTCGGCGTCTTCGTCGGACGGATCCGATCGATCGCTGATATCCAGATTGATTCTTTCGACGTCGTCTCCTTCGTTTCCCCTTGCGGGAGATGAGAGGTTATCCGTCGTTTTCTTCTGCCCCGCCGGAGTGGTATCGTCAGGGATGAGTTCCGGGGATTTTCTCGGGGCATCTTTTTCTTGGTCTCCGGCAGTTCTGAAGTCGAGCCTCCTGACACGCCTCACCTTGGTGGATCCGCGGGGGAGTTTGCTTTTCGCTGTTAAGGTATTGACTTGTTTAGCGAGTGAAGCCATTAGTTTTTCTTGTTCTTCCGACCGTTTCTGGGCGGTGGTGAACAGTTCCTTCACCTGGTCCAGCATCGCGGTGTTTGCCTCGGCAGTGACCGTCGATACGTTTCCGGCAGGAGTCTTCTCAGCGTTGGCATCGACGGCTGGTCCGTCGTGCGTTTGCTTGTCTTTTTCCGCGTTAGCAGACATGCTTAACTGGGCGTGCGTAGTTGCGAGAAAGATAAATCCGTGTATCCCCCTCCCTCTAGCGCCAAACTGTGGGAACCGAAATTTGCACTGTCGATTTTAGTTAAGTTTAAACGTAGGAAAACTAAGTTGACCTAGTTTTCCCCGAGGATCCCGGCTATCTGCTGGGCCACGCACGACGAAGTTAATACGAGTTTAGTTTGAGAATAAATGCGTAAAATAAAGAGAGCAAAAGAAAGAATCTTATTTCCGAATTCGCGGAGAGCGTTTGAACAACAGGTCGAGATCTCGGCCGCAAGAGCTGTCGATCGTCGCTAGTCTCAAAACCTAGATCTAACCTAGTTGAGTCGCAGCTCGCTAAAAAGGAAATAAAAGCCTAAGTTCTAAGTTGCTCTAGAGTGGTTTCTTTCTTCTGATTTCGGATCCCCCTTCCTCTGCCCATAGCTTTGCTTATATACTCCCATATGACGGTCTACTCTTGATGGGCTGAGTCTGCCGCGAGCTGGGCTTTTTCCATTTTCGTCGGCCTTCGTGTTTATCGGGAAAGTTGACATTTATCCTTTCAGAAATTTGACATTTATCCTTTCGGAAGTTTAACATTTATCTTGTTATGTGAAGATAATTGTAAACCGGCGTATCTATCTTTTAGAAAATCGTAAATCGGCCGTCCGATCGGGTTTGGTCCCTTTCGGGCCGTCTTCCGGACTTCCGTTGTTTTCTACGATTTCTTTGAAAGAATGCTCCAACTTGGATGTCGAGTCTTTCGGAAGATCTTCGATCCATTGCTGAGGCGAATGGTGTTTTAAGACTAACCGCCCGACGACCCAAGCCAGCACGGAGCTAGCCGCCCGGGGGCCACGGCTAGCACGGGCGCTAGCCGCCGGCGGCCACGACCAGCACGGGGGCTAGCCGCCCGGCGACCACGGCCAGCACGGGCGCTAGCCGCCGGCGGCCACGGCCAGCATGGGGCTAGCCGCCCGGCGACCACGGCCAGCACGGGCGCTAGCCGCCGCTGGCCACGGCCAGCACGGGGCTAGCCGCCGGGCGGCCACGGCCAGCACGGGCGCTAGCCGCCGGCGGCCACGGCCAGCACGGGCGCTAGCCGCCGGCGGCCACGGCCAGCACGGGCGCTAGCCGCCGGCGGCCACGGCCAGCGCGGGGGCTAGCCGCCTGGCGGCCACGGCCGCGACCGGAGTCGGCTGCTTGGTTCCTTCGGCTTGTGCGTGTTTTTGCGTTCTTTTTAGTTTTCCGTAGGTTTTTCCTCGTGTAGAAAATGTTTCTAGCCGTTGATTTCGAGATGATTAATCTCGAACTTAATATTTTCCCAAGGTTTCTCGATTATCAATTAGTCTCTCGAGGTTGCTCTAACATCTTTCATGTTTTTCCGAGACTTTCGGACATCGATTTCGTCTTGACCGATTTTGACCCCAACACAGAGTATTATGGAGCACAAGAGATAATACACCTGAGTTGACCATTCAAGACCAGGTCGGAAGTCAACATTTAGAGAAGAATCAATCAATACACATCTAGAGTTGTCGATCGATGTAGCTGTGAAGATCCGCGTACTCGAAGATTATAATCGATCGATACACACCCAGTGTTGTCGATCGATATCAAGGACGAAATGGTTTAGCCGACTACTTCATCAAGACCTCACCAAATTATGAGATTACCCCTGACGAGTTTTTAACCTAATGGAAATGCTTAAATACCTTGCCTAAGTGTTTTTGACGGCAAGCGAAGAAAAGCAAAAATACAGAAAGCTAGAGTTTTACCTTTAGTTTTGAGAGATTGGAGAGATATCATTTGATTGAACTCCTTTTGTTTTCTATTCTCCATCTAATGCAATTCTTTTACCTATCTTGTATTATTAATTGCTTAGCCATGTCTGAGTAGTCTACTTGTTAGATCTAGCTTTAAATAGGTTTGTGGGATTAGCCTCAAACTATATTTGCTGAGTTGTGATATTCATCATTTGGATTGAACTATACGCTTGTTCTAGAATAGCTAACTAGAGCATAGATCACTAGGACGTTTTGAGTCTTGAATTATCCATTTGAGCTAATTGTCTCCTAGGAGAAGAGCTAACCGCCCTCCTTGAGACCTAGTGTTTCGCTATCAGTATGCGCCAAGGCGTTTCTAGAAGCCGTCGATCGATATCCCTACTGGACAATCGATCAGCGCTGCGAAAGGTGTATCGACCGATATCTCTAAAGGATATCGACCGACTCTTTTTCTGGTCAACAAACGATAGTTGAGATCAGAGATCTAGATTATTTAACCAGTGAGACATCACTGGTTTTTAAGCGGCTGAGTTCTTTAATATCATGCAAACAACTTAGTTAGACATTTATAGATATTATAATCTCCAATACCTGAATAAAAACCCTATGTCTAGCACTCTTCATTATCTTATTAACACCCCATCATACTGTTAGAAGAGCAGCTACCTTGCGCATTTAGAATTGTTATTTTATATTTCCATTATAAAACCAACTTTACCTAGGATTGATTAGTTAAATTAGATTTAATTGGTTCTCTAACTCCTCGTGATTCGATCCCTAAGTACTACAGCTGAACCTCTTATTTGAGAGAGTAAAAGCACTCTTTAGGGTAATTTGAGTGGTATCAAATTTGGCGCCGTTGCCAGGGAGCTTTGATCGCCATTAGATTTATTTTTATCAATTTTAGGTTTTTCTTTTTATTTTACCCCCTTTCTTATTATTTTTTTTTCTTTTCTTTTCAGGTACATGCCCAGTAGTACCATAAGCAATAAGGAAAATCAATTACTTTTCTCAGAAGATCCTGCACACTTGGAACGATCAATCCGCTGAGACCTACGCTCCGCATCGATCGACAGAACCGCATCACCGTCGACTGATATTCACGTTCACCTGTCGACCGATACTCGTACATCACCGTTGACTGACGCTCACGTTCATCCGTCGACCGATACTCAGACACAACCGTCGACCGATACACATCGTTACCGCATATCGTTTGACACTACCGTCCGTACATCGATCGATACTAATCTGCGAAGCATGGTTGCGATTGTTATTCTCACGTAGGGCGAGAATGGAAACCTGTATGACAAGGATGGTCATCTGCGTAATGCAACAGGTCAGAAGCTAGATGCACAGGGAAACGTAATCCCTGAGCCAGAAGCTGAGGTTACAGAAGAAGCTCAAACACGATCGTTGGCAGATTACAATCGTCCAAATGAGTATTACACCAACAGATCAGCTATTCGACTTCCAGAGATTCAGAAGCCAAACTTCGAGCTCAAGCCTCAGTACTACTCTCTCGTGTCGCAGATACCCTACGCTGGGTTATCACACAAGCATCCTATGGACCATCTGGAGAAGTTCGAGGATCTTATAGCTGCTATTCGCATGGATGGATTCCATGAGGACTACCTACTCTGCAAGCTCTTCAAATACTCACTAATTGGAGAATCTTCACACTGGCTTAAGCAGCTACCTACAGGATCACTGACATCCTGGGACGACATCAAAAACGCCTTCCTGCGTAATTTCTTTGATGAGGCACATGCTGAAGACAAAGAGCAAAATCGCCACTTTCGCGCAAAAGCCTGGTGAGACTTTTAAGGACGCGTGGATCATATTTAAGTTCTTCCAGCGAGACTGTCCCCACCATGGATTCAATGAAGTGCAGCTGTTAAGCACTTTCTACAGAGTTATCGCCTTTAGGTATCAAATGGCTCTTGATACAGCTAGTGAGGGGAACTTCAACACCTAGGAATCCAATAGAGGCTGTGAGACTTATTGAGAACCTAGCCAACAGCAGCAGCACCAAAAACACTGACTCCGATAAGAAGAAGTTTGTTGCAGCCATTGGGGTGGAACAGATGAGTGAAGTCAGAGCTAAGTTAGAAGCTGTACATGAGCTTCTAAGGAAGCAAGTCTGCTCAGATGAGGAAGGAGAGGCTAGAGATGGTGATACAGAAGAAGAAGTGAACTACATTGGAGGTACTGGATTTCAGAGGTCTGGAAACCAGAGTGGCAACAGAAACGTTTTTGGCAGTGGTCAGAAGAACTTCAACCAGAGTTCACAGTATCAGAAACCTTTCAACAACACCAAGAAACTATGGGAATTCATCTTACCAAAACCCACCACCACCCACCCAGGAGAGTAAGATGGACGCCATGTTAGATAGAGTTCTTGAAAGACAGCAGAGGCTTACAGTGGATTTCAATGGAAAGATTGACTCTGTATTCAACAATCTGAACACAAGGATATATACTATTTGTACTCAAGTAAGGAAGCTTGAGACATAGATTGTTCAGACAGAAGAATCTATCAGGAGAGCTGGAGCTTCTAAAGAAGTAGGAGAAGGAAGCATGAAACACCACGTGAATGCCATCATAGATGATGATTTCTGGCAAGTGGTGAAGCATGAAAAGCTCCATGAGGGAGACTACAAAGTGGAAAGTTCACTAAGTATTGGTGGATCGCAATGGTGTCGATCGACACCAGACATATCATATCGATCGACACGGTCGATGTCATTTCCAGAAACGACTGCGGATTGCAACGCGGTTAGGATTTTGACACATGATGAATTCATGGCTTCGCATCCAAAACCACCCACCTTCACCTACGAAAATATCGACCGATGAGACGAGCCATTCATCGATCAACAGAGAGATGAGACTTGCACCGATCGACCTATTTCTCCACCTATCGATCGACACGCACCTCTCACATACCGAGTGCAATTACCATCGATTGACAACAAGTGAATCAATGCACTCCGACCAACATCGAAACCACAAGCTGACCCTACAGAGACTACTAGTAACCCTTCAGAAACTACACCAACATCAGGAGGAACTGAAGGAAGAAGGTTAAGGAGTAGGAAGGAGAAAATTCCTAAGAACCTTAAGAGGGAAGCTAATGAGAAGGAGATATATGGTTTCACTAAGAGAGTTATCAGAATCCCACTGGAGAAACCCTTCGAGGAGGTTTACTTCACAAGCAGATTGTGGATGTTCTTCAGAGAGACAAGGGAGACTGAATATGACATTAGGAAAATGTTTGACACAGTCAGAGAGGACATGAGGCGGAGGATCACATTGAAGAAGAAGAGTGATCCTGGAAAGTTTGCAATACCCTGTGTAGTAAAGGGCATTGAGTTTCCTCAAGTCAGCATTTTACCAAGGGTTATGGCAGACCAGCTGGGTCTGAAAGTAGAGCCTTCACCATAGATCTTCATATTGTGGACTACACTCAGACAAACTCTGGAGGCCAGATCAGAGACCTGGAAGTACAGATTGGTAATGCCATTGTGAAGATGAGTACGAAACAGAGTACTCGGGATCGATCGACGACCTTACTACATCATCGATCGACATAATCGAGTCAGATGAGATCGACATCACCTATGGTGAATCGATCGACAGAGGCATACCAGATGATGAATCTGCTTTACCAGATCATTGCTATCCAAATTTCGCTATTCAACCCAACAAACAAGACGATTATTCAGTAAGGAGTTGGACAGACAGCGGATTTCATGAAAGTTTTGCAGTAGACACAGCTATTTCTTCCCACAGTGGATATCACATAGAAGAACATGATGAAGATTTTTGGGAAGAAAGAGCTTGGGAACACTACATGGAGAATAATCGGTTTGCAACCTGTTCCAAATCGATCGACATCCACTGTCACCCGTCGATCAATTATCTACCTCATCCAGCAAAACGAAATCGTCCATCGATCGACATTGCCATCATTGCATCGATCGATATTGAGTCAAACGACTTAAAGGACAAAATCGGAATTTCACCGATTAGGGCATCAGATGGGTATATAATGTTGTCAACATCAACCACGAAAATTCAAACCTCAAAAACACATACCCAGCAGCCTCCAGCAACTACAAATAACACCATGGAGACCTGCAACAACATGAGCAATTGATCAAACCATGCATCTAAACGATCACCATCGATCGCCATCACCACTGCACCATCGATCGATTCTCTTACCAGTCCTCGATCTCGTTTTCAATATGCTAGAGACATCAGGAAAGCTTCATTAACACCTGATGAATTTGGAATTTACAGGTATAGAGATGGTTTTGCAAGAGCCATGGATGGAAGGGTTTTACACATCTGCAGAGAGGACATAGCAGACATCCTTCAAGTTGCCAATGGAGCAGACAATCTGTTGACACAGCAACGTGGCCATCCAGCTCACCATGCTCATGTCCCAGACAACCACCATATCACTGGGGAAGAGGATAATGTTCCTCCACATTTTCGTCCACAAGTGCACTCGCGATCGATTGATTTCACTTCTTCACCATCGATCGACATCGAATTGACCAAAGCGATCGATGACGCCATTGCCGGATTGACCGACAGACGTATGGAGTTTGGACAACGTGCTTTTGACACCAATGGATCCCGAAAATTCAGATGGGAAGAGAGGGACGAATTTGGTGTCTACAAAGATGACTTTGGACATGCCAGGGGAGTTGATGGTGATATCATCCCTGTTACCAAAGATCACATGAGGAAAATCCTGGAGATAGCATCTCTATTTAAGAGGAGTTGCTTACGCCTTCCAGAACATGCACGCCCTTACCATGCATACATTCTAGCACCAGTACCCTACAACAAGGAGGAGATAGATGATATGGTGACCAATGTATGGGAAGCTCAGGCAACTTTGGAAGATGACATCCGCACATTTGTAGTCAATGCATACCAGCCACTGGATAGCAGCTACAATGCTCTTCACAGTGATGTGGCAGTGCTAAGGATGGAGATTGAGAGCATGAAGAACATGTTTGAGAAGGAAGCTACGCCACACGTATCGATCGACACACCACCTATTCCGTCGATCGATATCGGTTACAAGACATCCGACAGCCAACCAGAATATACATCACCTAAAAGAGATGAATGGGAGATAACCTACATCAACACACGGATTGGAGACGTCTACAGCCCTGTCAATAACAACGTCGAATGGTTAAGCAAAAGGATTGATCTTCTACAGTGATATTTGGAAGCAATTCGCGAAAAAGATCAACCTCAGAATCATAAAGTGACATCGATCGATACTCAATCAAACGTATCGATCGACACCGAGCAACCACCAGCGCAAAAGATCTACACTGCAGCAGAAGTTGATAAGATCAAACATGACCTATACGAAGCCATGGCTGCTATGGAGGAGAGGTTCAACAAGAAATGTGAAGACGTTGACGACCCTCTCAACAATAGAATGACCAACCTGTGCTTAGCTAATGGTTTACTGAAGAATGAGGTACTTGCTATTCAACGAATTCTCGAGTATAAAGATCATCATTCAGCATCGATCGACATAGTGACAGCTAGATCGACCGACAGAGTTTTCAGAGAAACGACCGACGCACACATTGTTGCATTGATCGATACCGAGTCTATAACAGACATAGATCAGCTGATTCATGACAAAATCGAGGCTTTGCATCATGAACTGAAGGAGCTATCAGAATATGCCTACAACACCATCTATAGGAACGAAGGCAGCATTAAACTACTAGAAAGAAGTCTGAGGAACATCAAAGATGCCACCCTCAAGATGGATGAGAAACAACTCAGAAGTGACGATGCCACAAGAAGCTTCATCGCTACATGGTTCAATGGGAGGAGACACGAAATTGATGCTTGTTGTCCAACAAGTAGCAATTTCTGCACCAACTAGCTCACACCACCAAAGTCAAGCTAAATGACTATAACAAAGCGCTGAGTGTGAGGCAACCCACTATTAAGTTTTATTTTACTATTTTTTTTTTTTACATTTTTCATTTTATTTTCGCATAAGTTTTTGCAGATTTTTACCAAGTAGAATGATGATCCTGTCGACCGACACAACAATTTCATATCGCTCGACATCACAAAACCATCACTAACGATCGACGTATCTATATATGTATCGATCGACGCCATCGCGGTCAGATTTAATCGTTCTTACTTGTTACATTAAGTACTTATGATTTATTTCTTAACTCAACTCCGGCTGTGTTACACTGGGACAGTGTAATTTAAGTCTGGGGGGGGGGAGGTTTACTGATATGAGTTTTTATTTTGGGTTTTATTTCAAAAGTGTTTTGCAAATCATTTTTTCGCATAAGTACTAAAATAGGGACATTGATAGAGATTTATACTTGATTATCTAACTACTCTTTAGCACCATTCTAGATTTACTGATTAGAGAGAGTACTAAAGATGCTAAAGTGGATCAACTTGTCACCTATACACACATGCTGAGATTGTTTGAAGGAACCAAAGCTGACCTCCAACACTAATACTGACTTATTTGCTTGTCTTGGGGCTTGGTATACATTGGATCGGAATCCTTCTGCAAGTCTGGAAGGTACTGTCTGTGTGTTTCTGGTTCCCTTCCTTCTCTCTCTTCGGCATCTCAAAGATCTAAGTTTATGTTATAAAAGATTGATATGATTTCTTGAGAGGCAGAGGGGTAGGTACATTACCTATGACCCCACTATTCTAAATCTCAGGGACGTTCACACATTGTGGAAACGAGGGGTAGGTACATTACCTATGACCCCACTATTCGCCTACACTTTGCTAAAAAATGTATGAGTTATACAATGCAAAGTCAATGAGATAGACTAGATGACCTGTATTGGCATCGAAACCTGTTGAAATTGAAACTAATAAGAGATTCAGAGAAGAGAGATGAGGGGAGAAAGGGATCAGAGAAGACTACATGTGTGCTCAGAAACTTGTTTGAGTTGAATCCATGTGTCCTTTGATCGATACTCCCAGGGTAAAGCCTACACTTTTATTTTATGCTAAGAAATGAGGTTAGTAGAGGGGAATGTCAGATAGGCTTTGCTAAGTTGTGGACTAGATGAATTTTGTTGCCAAGTTAGGATAATGCATAATGAACTTCTATGATGATTTAAAAAAAAAAAAAAAAACTTCTGTTATTAGGAATATTTAGATATGGATTGCAAACCCGTAGAGTGATGACTTCAAAGTTTTGAATCTTTGAGTCCCTACTATTTTCAAACCTTTTCCAAAGACTACTGACTTTTGCTTGAGGACAAGCAAATGATAAGTCTGGGAGAGTTGATATACCATGGATTTCACCCACTTTTTACAATAGTATAATTATATTTTTATTATGTAACTAATATGTTATCTAGCCTATTAGGTATGTTTTCAGGTTCATGAGTGTTTTGTGACAAAGTGATGCTTTTGGAGTATTTTTGAGCACAAGAGATAATACACCGAGTTGACCATTCAAGACCAAGTCGGAAGTCAACATTCAGAGAAGAATCGATCAATACTCATCAAGAGTTGTCGATCGATGTAGCTGTGAAGATCCGCGTACTCGAAGATTATAATCGATCGATAAACACCCAGTGTTGTCGATCGATATCTAGGACGAAATGGTTTAGCCGACTACTTCATCAAGACCTCACCAAATTACGAGATTACCCCTGTCGAGTTTTTAACCTAATGGAAATGCTTAAATACCTTGCCTAAGTGTTTTTGACGGCAAGCGAAGAAAAGCAAAAATACAGAAAGCTAGAGTTTTACCTTTGTTCTAAGTTTTGAGAGATTGGAGAGATATCATTTGATTGAACTGCTTTTGTTTTCTATTCTCCATCTAATGCAATTCTTTTACCTATCTTGTATTATGAATTGCTTAGCCATGTCTGAGTAGTCTACTTGTTATATTTTTTCACAAAGATTAAAATGACGTGAATGCATTTATGATCTTAATAAATACATCTATTTAATCAAAAGGTTTTAAGACAGATAAATTGTTTATAAAATCAAAGTATTTTGTAAATAATGTTAAAGTTGATTTAACTGAACTGGAATTTAAATGATACCATTTACATAACAAGAAAAAGTGTCAAATATTTTTTTATAAAACATAGAGAATATTATTTATAATTTATATAGATTGTTAATTTAATTAAAATATAAATAGTAAAAAATATGAAATATTTTGTTTTCAGTTTGAAGGCCAATTATTGAAATTAAGGAAATTTGAAATTAATTTTTGATAAAATATTATTGAAATATAGTTTTCATTAATTTTTAGTTTTTAATATTTTCATGTAAACGAAATTAATATAATATTTTATTAAATATAATTTTAAATTTTGTGAATACATATATTATTAAAATTTTATTTTTTTTGAAATAATTTATATATTTGTTTTTGAAATTAATTGTTGATTTAAATACGAAATATCTTATTTTAAATTTTATTTCTTTTATATAAAACAAAATAAAATTCGTTAAATAAAACTAATTTATATATCTTTTATTAAATTTATTTTTGAAAGTTAATTGTTGATTAAAATATTATTTTAATAAATGTTTTTGTTATTTTTTTGTTTATGAAAATTTTTATTTAGCTATATTATCATTTAACAATTTAAAAAAAAATTGACAGGATTTTAAAATATATAATATGGGATTTACCCGAAAAAGTAAAAAAAAAAATCTTTAAAAAAATCCGATCTTTACAGAAAATAATATGAGACCCACTCAAGAAAACAAAAATAAACAGAAGAATAATGTGTTTCCCGCAATATTTAAAAATTAAAAAGAAAATAAATAAAGAAACAAAGGGTAAAAAGAAGAAAGGAAAAAGAGTGAAAAAAGATGGAGTAGTTCGAAAAAAGTAAGGTAGTAAGAATATATATTTTCTAACTAGGGCATATAAGAACACTTTCCTATAATTACCAGTATAATTACTAGTAGTACCGGTAATTCTTTAGTTTCGGATTTGTAAATTAAGAGTAAACATAGTTTAAATGTTTTACCATTACGAATAAAAAAAATCAAAATATTAAAATTAGTAACTTTAATTTTTCAAATTAATATTTTTAAAATTCTGTAAATATATGACTCTGATTTGTTTTAAAATCAATATTATATATGTATAAGTTAAAAATGTAAGAACCCAAAAATATAACAAAAATTATCTAAAGTTGTACCTATAATAAAAATTATATATAAGTTAAAAATGTAAAAGACAATAAAATATAATAGAAACTATATATTACCTAATAAAAAGTAATAATAAAATTTAAGATAATTTTATTATATTTTCTGGTTTTTTACATTTTTAATGTATACGTATAATTTTGATGTTTAAAAATAATCAAACTTATATATTTACAGAAAATTTTAAAAATGATAATTTTGAAAACTAAAGTTACTAATTTTTAGATAATGTTAATAGATCTTGGAATTCTTTTTTTTTAGATTTTGAGTGGTAAACTCCCTCAACTATCTCCTATATATTAAATAAGAATTATTTTAAGAAATGTGTTCACACTATAATGGACATGTGGCCGTCTCACAATGATTTGAGAATGAACATTCATACTCTACATAAATATTTTCATACTTTACATAAATGTGTTCACACTATCTACTTTATTTTTTTTTAAATTATAAAACTCACATATAAGGTTCCAAAAAAATATGAATTTAACATCTAATTATACAATAGGATATTAACACATAATAAAAAACAACCCAAAACCAACTAATATTCAAATTAGGGTTGTTTAATATGCTAAAATCGAATATTACCGAACCAAACATAAATAGATAATATGGTTTTGTTTTGATATATATCATACAAACCGAATAGATGTGATTTTATAAAAAATCATAGGGTTTGGAAATGGTTTGGTTTATAACCGATTAAACCAAACAAAACCGATCAAAAGTAGAATCATGTAAATATGAATACATATTTACAACGGCACATGAAAATCACCCAGCTTATAGATGAAATGGTAATGCGGTGGAGGATGAGGAAGGACTAGTAGTCATCACCACTAGTTATTTTAGGCAAATCTTTGAGTCATATAACCCAGAGGACATAGAGAAGGCGCTTTCGGAGGTATCCACAACCATTACTTGATCGATCAATGATGACCTGACAGCCCCAGTGACTGAGTGGGAAGTTGAGCTGCCCCTTTTTGCTATGCATCCAGAGAAGGCTCCCGGGCCTGATGGAATGACATGTTTATTCTATCAGGAATTCTGGGATATAGTAAAGGATGACTTAACTCATATGTTTAATCAATTCCTCTTACATGGAGAGATGGTGAACGGCTTGAATGACACAAATATCTGTCTCATCCCAAAGACGACTAAGCCAGACGAAATGACACAATTTCGACCTATCAGCTTGTGTAATGTCAGTTATAAGATAATCTCTAAGGTCCTATGCTAGAGATTAAAAAAGTCCTACCGGATAGAATATCATAAACCCAGTTAGCCTTTGTGGCTGGAAGAAAAATATCAGACAATGTTATGATTGCACAAAAGATGTTCCATGCACTGAGAACAAAACCAAGTAGAAGACACAAAAGGATGGCCATTAAGACAGACATGAACAAAGCATACGATAGAATGGAGTGGTCATTCATTGAAGCAGTTATGCGAAAGATGGGATTTTCTGAAATTTGGATCACATGGATAATGAGGTGCATCACATCAGTTAAATATAAGGTACTCATGAATGGGCAGCCAAGAGGAAATATAGTCCCGAAGAGAGGTTTGCGTCAAAGATATCATTTGTCTCCTTTCATCTTTATTCTATGCACAGAAGAGCTCGTTAGCCTTCTTAATCATGCAGAGAACCAAGGGAAGATAACGGGGATGCGTGTCACACGTGCGTGTCCTTTGGTATCCCACCTTCTCTTTGCTGATGATAGCATTTTATTCTGTAAGGCGGAGCCCCGTGAATGTGAAGAAGTGGTGAAAGTGGTCAGGAAATATGGGAAAGCATCAAGACAGTGTATCAATTTCGACAAATCCTCTTTATTCTTCGTTAAGAGGATCAGAACAGATCTTAGGCAGAAGATCAAAGACAGGCTTGGTATCCAGAACGAGGGAGGCCTGGGAACATATCTTGGAATTCCAGAAGACATAAGTGGCTCCAAATGAAGCTCTTTGCATTCCTGAAGAAAAAACTCATGCATGGAGTTAATGGATGGACGGGAAGATGGCTATCAAAAGAAGGGAAAGAGGTTCTGATAAAGTCTATACTCTTAGTCTTTCCGACATATGTTATGTCTACTTTTCTGCTTCCACTGGAGATCTGTGAAAACCTCGCAAGTGCCATTGCACAATTCTGGTGGAGTTCAAATCCACCTAAGAGAGGAATTCATTGGGCTAGATGGGATAAGATGTGTTTACAAAGGGAAGAGGGAGGAATTGGCTTCCGTATGATCCATGAGTTAAATTTGGCATTATTAGCAAAACAACATTGGCGATTAGTACAATTTCATGATTCATTGGTAGATAGAGTATTGAGAGGAAGATATTATAGAATGAGTTCGCCATTGCGAGTTCAATCTGTATGCAGTCCATCTTATGTTTGGATCAGTATATCAGCAGCGCGAAAATTATTACTATCGGGGATTAGACAAAAAATCCACTCTGGATATGAGGTCAAAACTTGGGAGGATCATGGATCCCTACTACACCCGATGGGCTGGCTAGACCAGTCGCCCCTGTCATGAACCCAAATTTATGAGTAAGCGAATTCATTGATGGCGCGACAAAGGAATGGGATGTTGGAATGCTGGAACAATATATTGCCTCTGAGGATATTCCCCTAATCAGAAGTATGGCCATTAGTTCAACTCACCACATGGATTCTTTCTGCTGGAGTTATAGAAAGAATGGTCAGTATACAGTCAAATCGGGGTATTGGGTAGCTAGAAACCTAATGAGGAATGAGGAGGAGAAGAAAACCAGGGAGCCCAGTATAACCAAACTCCAAGCCTTTGTTTGGAAATTTAAAGCACCAAAGAAGATATGCCATCTTATGTGGCAACTGATATCAGGACAAGTTGCTGTTATAAGAAATCTAATATGTCGGAATATGAGATGTGATAACTACTGTCCAAGATGTGGAGAGCCAGAGGAAACTGTTACTCGTGCAATATTTGAATGTCTTCCAGCCCTGTAAGTATGGGCCTTAGCATCAACACCATCTGCTCCTGATATTTTTCCTTTGCTTAGCATCTATGCTTCTATGGATTATCTCTTCTGGAGGAAGAACGACATTGCTGAACCAGAGCGTGATAGAGACCCCTATCCTTGGATAATCTGGTACATCTGGAAGGCCGGAAATGCTAAATTATTTAGAGGAATAGATAAAGACCCTTTGGAGCTGGTTAGGTTTGCCGAAAGTGAATGCGAGGCTTGGTTTGATGCAAATGAAATGGTACAAGCTACCCCACAGGAGGAACATGATGAGGAAATGCAAGCCATATGCTTGGATGAGATCTGTGTGGTGGATGGAGCATGCACTTTCATGGATCAGTTTAGCGGCTGTGGATGGGTTTGGAGAAGTATTCAAGGAAACATACAGCTTATGGGAATGCATAATTTGAGTCGGAAAGAGTCTGCCCTATACTCAGAGCTGGAAGCACTGCAATGGAAAATGGAAAACATGTTAATACACTCTTCCTGTCAGATCTTTGGAACGGACTGCAATGACCTAATGGGAATGAAAAGGGAGTCTCAAACTTGGCCAAGGTTTTGCAACTGAACTGGAGGCAATAAAGAATCTCCAATTATGCTTCCCGGAATTCAAGATCATACACATCCCAAGAGCACAAAATGGAATTTCTGATTTGCTTGCTAAGTCTGCTAGATCGTTTCGTAGGAAACTTTGTTACATTGGTTGTTCTATTCCGGTCTGGCTACCGAGACCACCTCAAGTTCTTTGAGTACTAGAAGAGTCGTTCGTTGTAGAAAAAATATATATTTGTTATATAAGTTAAACTATAATTATAATTTGTAAATCACTTTAACTATAATAAAGTAATAATTCATTGCAACTGAAGTTTCTTATTTTCTTAGTTATTTTTTTGATATTTTTGCTTTATTTTAACATTGACTAAATTGAAGTAAAGATTATATATTTGATGACAACAGTTAGTTGAAATTTTTTACAACTTTTTTTATCTTAAACAAACAGAGTTGTGTTCAATCGAAGACATATGAATTTGATGAACAATAAATATGGAAGAATAGAAAACATTTTCTTTCGTGCTTCTGTTTTGTTTTTGTTTTTTTTTCCAGAATTTAGAGCTTTAATATTAATTTTAGATTTGATTATTTTATTAGATGATTGATGCATTTTTTTAATTCATTTATTTAAATATATAATATTTTTTAATAAATGACTTTTTGAAAACATGACTCTAAAATTCATATAATATATAGTATTATCTCAAACTAAATAATTATGTTTTTCGAATAAAACCGAATAAACCGAAAACCGACGATATATATACCGAACCGAAGCAAAGAAAATATGGATTTAGAATAGTAGTTATATTTTACTAACCGAAATATCAAAAATCGAAAAAATAGAACTGAACCAAGACCAGACCAATATCCGGATTGAACACCCCAATCCAAATAAAACCGAACTATTGTTTCATTCTCCAAAACATAATGAAAATAAAAACTTCATCTCGCGCAAGGCCCAGATCTTATCATAGTGTTTAATTAATGTAAGTGTTGAATGTTTCTTATGAACTTCACAACATATTTGTTTTTATTGCAAGAAGTGGCAATTTAATAATGAAAACATGCAACATCTATTATAGTTATGATTTTGCAATAAATTTGTAATGAAACTGCAACAAATGTTCTTTATTGCAAAATATTGCAATTTTCATAGAAAATTATTAACGAAAATGGACATTGCAATTTTTTTGCGTTCCAATATGACTATTTTCTTGTAGTGTCTCCAACGGAACCGGATCTGCTTTTCATCTCAATAAAAAAATTTAGTGGGGGTTATTGGTTCTAGTATTTTAATGGATTTAGAAATTTCAACAGATTTGGAAATTTTTTTGATAAATCCACTGATTGTAAAATCAAATAAATGGATTTCATAAGAATTCAAATAAGATTTCAAAATCAAGTAAGTAGATTTATTAGAAATCAACCAAATGGATTTACGAGAGATGAGACCAGCTTATTAGTATTGTTTTTGTTTGAATTCAATATTAGTATTGTTTTTGTTTGAATTCAATATGAGAAGAAAGATGTATACTCCATAGGCTCAAAGAAACATTTTGGAGGAAAGAAATCAAAGAAACGTTTAAATAACAATAATCATTTGATATAACAGAGAAGAAACTAAACTAGCAATAATCATCTACTACTCATGAAATGATTAATGACAGAAACAAACAAGAAATTAGGGAATTTCTCTCTACCTCTCTCTTTGAAGTTCTTAAAATGTTTAAACAGAAGATGGTTAACGTGCAAGACGCTGAGTCGCTGACGTCAATGATTATCTTCGTTTTAAACAGTGAGCTGTCAATCTTCCTTTTTAGATTCATAGTGGATTGTTTGAACTACAATCTCCTTTCTGTATTATATCTGGGAAATTTATCTTTTCCAATGCAGAGAGTGTTATTGATTAGTTCATTTCAAATTCAGAAAGCTTTGTATATTGAAAAAAAATCAAGCACTACAAAAGTTAACAAAGGCAGTAGAAACTTGAAAAATTGTAGTCAGTTTACTTTACATATAATTTTACGTACAGCTTTCATCCTATTATTCAGGATGTCATGATGAAGTTGGATGAAGAAGAGCCTAATGTGTTCTGATGAGGTTGTAGCTGTAGGTGGTGTGGGGTTCATGTCTTCGTGAACAGAAAATAAATTGTGATGTTGAGAGAACTTTTTTAAAAGTCAATATTACAAATCCAAGGGAAATAACAAGGTTTACCTTTGTATTTGTTCTTTTGTATTTTGAGAGTAAAACCCCTTACAAATCCATTGAAATATAGTTTCAAATCAAATCCTTAAATAAATCCTTGTTATTGAATAACACTTGATTTCAAAATCTATTTTAAAATCATATAACCAATAACACTTGATTTGCATATAGATTTTAAAATCATAAAACCAATAACACTTGATTTGGTTTGGATTTCTAAATCCACTAAAATATATAAACCAATAACACCCCCTTAACAATTGATAATTAAATTTTACATGGGTCCAAAAAAATAATTCTATTTCAACTTCGTATCGAGTCCACCATCCAAAACCTTTTATTTTCGAAATTCAAATCGCCTAACCAGTAAATAAATTATCTATTTACCTAAATGCTCATCCCTGGTTTATTTCTTAGAAGTTAAATAGGGTTTAAACTATAAAAAACTATCTCAATATCACATTTCTCATGTGTAATAATAAAAACACAAAGTGATCATTTATATTAATATCTCTTTTTCGTTTGGTAATATATAGATATATTAGATCTTTTAACAAAAAGTATTACCATATATTAGATGAAATAAAAGAAGGTAATCATTTGTTAAAATGATTACAACAAAATGACTTTTCAATTTTTCATTGTTTCTAGACATTTCCTTTAACGACAAGATCTCCTTTTCTTCTATACTATTTAACAAAAACTTCTTTTCAGTTTGTTTTCCGGAATTATATTTCTCCGAAAGCACTGTAAAAGAAAAGACAACTGAAAAGAAAAACATATATCCCCAAACAAGTCTTAATCTTTTCTCTCTCAAAATATTCTCTGACCTCTATCTAAAAAAAAAGAGAAACAAGCTTCGCTGTGGTTGTGTTTTTCCGGCCGACGGGTGGGCTACCACAGCCACCGTCGGTCCGGCTTTAGCTTTAGCTTTAGATTTTAATTTCTAGTTTTTATGTTTTTTGTTTTCTTTGTCGGTCGATCGTGAGAAGGAGAGGTTGTCGGGTTTTCTCCTCTCGATGTATATGTGTTGTCGTTTTGACTCCAGGATGGCGAGGTTTCCCTTAGCTCAGTCGTCGCCGGCTTATGACCCCGGGTGTGAAGGCTCTCGGAGCTTTGCATCACCAGCTTTTGTAACAAGATCTGTAGTAGTGGTGAAGAAGGCAAGAGATGCGTCTGGGATTGAAGGTGTCCGTATGTTTTTACCGGTGGATAGGGATGAGATCTTGGGACAGACCTGATGAAGCTCTCCCTGAAGAGAGTCCAGCCGGGAAAAAAGGACGGGGTGATCGACGACTCCGGGGAGCTCCGGCGAAACTACTGGTGGTTTTCGTCTGCTCCGGCGAAGTCTTGGTATGTGGGTCACAGTGCAGTGAACGAGAGATGCGTGCTTTGTTGATGATCGTGTTTGTGACATGTGGGCGGTTTTAAGCGGTGTCAAATGGGTTGGAGAATGGGCTTTAGACCCAATGTTTTCTCTATCAGTTTGTTTGCCCTCTGTTTGGGCCTTGTATGTTTTCTGTTCTGGGCTTGTGACCCATTAATAAAATACTAGATGGAAAAAAAAAGAAAAAACAACTGGAAATATTTAATTTTTTTTTCTGTTCAACCGTGTAAGAATCTTTCTATAAAATATATTCATTATCTCATGGAAATATAAGATCCACATAATAATTTAGAAAATAATTATTTTTATAATGCATGATTAAATCATTGGAATTATTAACGCTATGACTAAAAAAGTTAGCATTTTAATTTTTAGCAGCACTAGTATACGTTGCAGATGTCGTTTATTTTAACAAGTTGTACAATATAGGGCGTATTTGCCAAATAACCAAAAAAAAAAGAAACTAGATTTTGGAAAAAAGAAAAGAGAAAAATATAAAGAAAAAGTAAGAGAGAAAATGAAGTTTTTGTTAGTTAATGAATTATAGTTTTTTGTGTTACTGTATCTTTTTTTTTATCATCAAAAGAAAGAAAAAAATTCAGATTAGCTCTGTGATCCACAAAGGTAGCTCTGCATCCATGTGGACAACAAAAAACGATTGACTCCGTGCGCCACGTGCTAGTCTATCTGCCTCTTTGTTGTACGCCCGGGAAACATGAATAATCTCCGAGTTGGTAAAATTTCCGCTCAAGGTCTTGATATCTTCCAAATACGTTGCAAAAGCAGGCCATCTTCTGGGTCCGAAACCATCTTCACCAGCTGAGAACAATCTGTTGCGAATGTGACTTGATACTGCCTTAAGTTCCGCATGCACTCCATTGCCCATATTAATGCCTCCATCTCAGCGTGTAGTTGAGATAAACTAACTCATACATTTCTTGCTCCCATCAATCCTTGGAACCCTTCAAGTGTACTAAACCAACCTTGTCCTGAAATACTCTCATTTTCCTTCCATCCTCCATCCACAAAGCACCACCTGCCTGGAATGGAGGGGAGAGTGAGAGATGGAGGTGAGTGATGACTGACCTTAATCCCTAATTGGGCCTCCTTCCAAAGTAAAGATTCAGTTTTTGCCAATTTTAATGTTTCACTGGGTTCAGCATCGAGATTACTGAAAACCTTATTATTCCTTCCTTTCCAAATGTACCATAATA
This sequence comes from Raphanus raphanistrum subsp. raphanistrum, assembly GCA_019706035.1. Lineage (NCBI taxonomy): Eukaryota > Viridiplantae > Streptophyta > Magnoliopsida > Brassicales > Brassicaceae > Raphanus > Raphanus raphanistrum. The sequence continues at coordinate 717,994 of JACZFZ010000011.1, read as the reverse complement.
TCCAGGAAAATTGATGATCCTCCAATACCGGTTGGATTCGCCAAAATAAGTGATCTATATTTATGAATAGAAAACCAGTTGGAAATGTGTCTCTATTCAGAGGGATCTGAGAGAGTGCCCAAACCTGGCGTGCTGGTGGGCATTCAAAAAAGACGTGATTAACCATCTCCTCTGGTGCTCCACATCTATCACATACTATATCGCCTTTCAATCCTCTTGCTTGCAGATTTTTCCTCACTACAATACAGCCGGAAACTAGTTGTCATAGAAAATGTTTCATTTTCGGTGGACATCTAATTTTCCAGCAGTGAGCCTGTAGTGAATCCACATTGGATCCAAAAACATCCAGTGGTTTATCCTTGTCTGGGTAAACCCTCTCCAGTTGATACCCTGACTTAACCGTGTATTTTCAATAATGTGAAAAATGCCAACCATCCCTATCCCTCAATGATACTTTGCTTAAAGGGATGCTTTCAATTAATTTTGCATCCTGAGGGTCCACAATAGCCTGTATTGCATGTATATTCCAAGTTCGTGAAGTTGGATTAATGAGTGCATCCACTGTAAGATCCGAGGGAACGTAGTGATTTTTTTTTGTTTGCTTGTCTCGGGCGAGTGGTTGGGAGCCAGAGATCATTCCATACTGAGATAGATGATCCTGATCCCACCCGTTTAATTAGTCCTTTGCTAACCAGAGATCTAGCTGAAGTAATACTCCGCCAGCCATTAGACGAAGAATAAGATCAGATCGGTTCCAGGGGTGAAGCATTCCTGTAGTACCTTCCTTTAAAAACTCGAGAGAACAAAGTATCTGGTTTCTCGATCAGACGCCATAGTTGTTTTCCAAGCATTAACGTATTGAAGTCATTAATGTCTTTAAAGCCTAAGCCACCATCCTGTTTGTTGACACATACTTTGTCCCATGATTTCCAATGTAATCCTCTCGTACTACCACTTTGACTCCACTAAAATTGTGCCACTGCTGCCGTTAGTTTCTTCGTGACAGTCTTTGGTAAGCGATAGCAAGACATTACATGATTCGGTAAAGCTGTGATGCCAGACTTTATAATCACTTCCTTACCTTCTTTTGTAAAGAACTTGAAGGTCCACCCATTTACTTGATTATTTAAACGTTCCTATGCAAAGCCAAATACCTGAATCTTAGATCCTCCCAAGTTCTCTGGAAGTCCCAGATATGAACCCATTCCCCCCTCAATTTTATGGCCAAAATATATCTTAATTCATATCGAATAGTTGTATCCACTGTATGCCCAAATTGAATTGATGACTTTGAAAGTTGATTAGCTGTCCCGATACTTTCTCATATTCCTTTAAGATCCGGAGAATCATGTAACACTCCTCCTTTAGTGCTTTGCAGAAGAATAGGCTGTCATCCGCAAAGAGTAGATGTGATATCGAGGGACATGCTCTGACGACCTTTAAACCCGTAATCTGTTTTTCTCTCTCTGCCTTCTTAATATTCGCAATTAGAGCCTCAGTACACAAGATAAATAAATAAGGAGATAATGGGTCTCCTTGCCGTAAACCCCTTTGTGGAATAATCAATCCTCTCGGCTGACCATTAAGCAATACCTGATATTGAACCGAGATGATACACACTCCATTATAAGATTTGTCCAATGTTGAGTAAACCCCATTTTAGAAAGTATAGCTCGTATAAAAGCCCATTCCATCCTATCACACGCCTTATTCATGTCTGTTTTAATTGCCATGTACTTTCCTTTACTCGCATTATTGGTTCGCAAACCGTAAAACATTTCCTGAGCAATGAGTATATCGTCCGAAATTAGGCGCCCTGCCACAAATGCCGACTGCATCTCAGAGATAAGTTTAGGAAGACAAACTTTCAATCTCTGACACAAAACCTTTGAAATAATTTTATATCCAACATTACACAAACTGATAGGTCTCAATTCTGTCATCCTTGTGGGCCGTTCCGTCTTCGGTATCATACATATGTTAGTAATGTTTAACCTGGGATCCATTGTTCCTGAGACCAATAAAGAATTTACCATTTGTATCAAATAGTTCTTTATAACATGCCATGAGTGTTGGAAAAACAAAGCAGTCATTCCATCTGGTCCCGGTGCCTTCTCAAGATGCATCATGAATAAGGCTTGACGAACTTCCTCCTCTGTAGCAGTACGAATTAACCTTTGATTCATCTGAGTATCTATTACCGGATTTATCTCCTGCAAGAAATCCCCAAACTCCATCGGAGATGTGGTAGTAAATAATTCCTCAAAGTACTGTACCGCCACTTTCTCTATTCCCAAATCCTCCGTAATCCACTGTTCATTAGTATCGTAAAGGCCCACAATCCTATTACGAACCCGCTTTTGCTTGGTTAGCGCATGATAAAAGTTTGTATTAAGGTCCCCCGCCGTATGCCACATATTACGACTTTTCGGATACCAATATTCCTCTTCATCCTTGTACGCATCCTGTAGTTTCCTTGAGACATCTAGGATTTCTTCCTGTGACCTATTGATGTCAGACTGAACCTGCTCCAACGCTATTTGAAGTCATTTATTCTATCCTTACCATAGGGAGGATTATTTTTCCTCCAGCTTGCAATTTCGTGTCGGCAGTTACTTATTTTAGTAACTATGTTCACCATAGATCCTGCAGAGTTTTCTGCCCAACCAGTTTTAATTGAGTCCATAAGTCCCTCTTGTCCAATCCACCTTTTATCAAACCGAAACTGACCCTTTCGTTTATGAACTTTATCTTCTAAAAACGCTACTATAGGCCTATGGTCCGAGGCTACCAGTCGGAGATATTCTGTGGAGGAACACGGAAAGAGTGTGTGCCACTCCTCATTTGCTAGAGCACGATCCAGACGGCATTTGACCAAGACTGCCCCTTTACCTTTCCCTCGTCTCCCTTGCCAGAACATTTTATTACCTTTGGCCGGAAACTCCAGTAAACCAGTGTTGCGAATCATATTATTAAAAGGGACGAAAGTATCTGGGCTTCGCAGAGTTCCTCCCTCCTTCTCATGATTTCCAGTTATTTCATTCAGATCGCCAATAATAAACCATGGTTCGGATCTCGAAATCCCATATCTAGTTAAGCGCTCCCAGACTTGTTCTCTTAGTTTATAGACTGGATCCCCATACACAAAGGTGAAGAAAACTTGTTTCCCCAAAGCCACTGCCTCCACATCAATCATTCGATTACTAGAGAATAACACCTTGACCTGATACTCATTATTATAGAATAGCGCCAAACCCCCGCTCCAACCATTTGGATCTACTGTGACTAGATTATCAAAACATAGGTGAGATTGAAACCCTTGCACAAACTCCACATCCTGTTTTGTTTCAGATAAGAATAAAAAATCTGGTTTGTGTTTATGATGAATCTCCTTTAAATAACTTATTGTCCACTTGCTTCCCATTCCCCAACAATTTCCCAATAATATATATTGTTAAGACAACTAACAATGAGCACCAAACAAAAATACACACAAAAAACTATTTTCTTGCATTTAAAAAATAATTTTTCTTGTTTCCCAGTTTTTTGTTTTGAGAAAATTATTTACTTATATTATATATAATATACATAAATAATATATATAGATACCCATCTTATTTTCATTCATTTTTGTTAGAAGACACTTCAAATTTTAAATCTTAGTGTGTACATTGTATTTATACTTTTCTTTTTTCATAGTCTTTTTTATTAAGGCTTATTTGCCAAATAACTAAAAAGAAAGGAAAATTAGACTTTAAGAGAGAGAGAGTAGAGAGAGAAAGGAAGAGAAATAAGGAGAGAGTGTGTGTTTTTGGCTATAGGGTGGGTTTATGTTTTTCTTATGGTTATAGGGTGCAAATTCCCTTGTTATTAAAGCACTTTTGTTTTCTTCTTCTACATAGCTCCAAACAAATAGAGACAAAGGTGAACGTTTCTCATTAGTTTTCACTACTTTGTAAAATCAATACTTATTTTTGAGCACGGTAAAAATATAAAAAGTTTCGGTTTGTTTTTTTATAATAAGTTAATTTGTGACTACAACAAAAAAATAGAAAATCAAAAGCTATCAAATTCACGTAAAAAATTATTATTGGATGGAAACCCGACGATCAATAGTTCAGATAATACCCAAGCGGCCAAGCCATGCAAAAAAATAAGCTACAACGACTAACAATGTTATATACATTAAGCTTATACAAAACAAATGTTTTTATTATCATTTATGATGGCTTGAAGAAGCTCCACAGGTGCAGATCAGAAGCGTTTGGGAGGCTGGAAGCATCATCGACCCTTAAACCACCATCAACAGAACTTCTCTCTCTCTCTCTCTCTCTCTCTCTCTCTCTCTCTCTCTCTCTCTCTCTCTCTCTCTCTCTCTGGTGAAAGCATAAATGGAGACTTAGGATTGCGGCTCTTCAAAATCCTGCGGTTTAACCCATCCCGCTTTCGGCCCGTCCCGCTTTCAACCCGTCCCGCGAGGCCCGCAATTTTGCGGACTTATCAAATGGATGCCCAATCCTTCCCCGCAGCAAGCCTTTACGGGCCAGGCCCGCGGTCCAGGTCCTTGATTGCCATCCCTAGTAGACAGTGTGTGAAGGAAAGGCCCGCGGGGTATCCCGCGAAGGCTTGCAAAGGGATGCGGTACGGGATTGGGCTGCTGTTTTGAATACCGCATCCCGCGCGGGACCGTCCCGCTGTGTCCCGCTCGACGACGAACCCGCAGCGGTTCGGGACGGAACGGGACGGGAGAGCCCAATTGACATCCCTACTTTATATAAACAGAAAGAAAAAATTTTAGTTAAGCTCTTTGTATTGTAACTTAAAAAATTTACTATTTAGATGATACTTATGAATTATGAAAAGGAATTTCACAGGTTTCCAAGTATGTCACTTGCTGGAGAAGGAGAACCACATGGCCAATTTTAGAATTTTTAACAGTTTCATAGAGATGGAGAAAGAATTCACAGGTTTTCATGATATAAAGTATTATTTAATAAATTTGATTTCAAAGCTTAATTCTTTGTGTTCGTTATATTTCATATTTATTAAACTAAATCATGTGTTCGTTTCATGGTTTAGTTTTTAGGGTGTAGGATTGTGTTTCTTTTCGTGGTTTAGTTTTTCGGGTGTCGGACTTTAGGTTTAGGTTAGATATTTAGAATCAAAATTATTTATTTTGTACAAAATGAAACGATTTAAAAAATGTGTACTGATAATGTAAATAATTTAATTACTTTTGAAATTTATAATTTTTTATATAAAGTATTATTTAATAAATTTGAATTTCAAAGCGTTATTACTTGAAATGTTAAAATAGTTACGAGAATATTTAGGATTCATACGAAATGCTTGAACGAAACTAATTGTGTTCATTTCATGGTATAAGTTTTAGGGTGTAGGGTTCTAGGCTTTGATTAAATATTTAGAATCATATATTTATAATTCGTGTTTTAGGTTTGAAGGCGTAAGATTTAGGGTTTAGGCTATATGTTCGTTATATGCCTTATAGGGTGTAAGTTTTAGGGTTTAGGAATCTGGTTTTAGGGTGTAATTTTTAGGGTTGCAATGTTTGTCACATGCTGTAAAAAACGATTACTATGTTTATACCTTTAATATATGAAACACTAAACCTTAAACTCACAAACTGATCAAAACCCTAATGAAACACTAAACCCTAAACTTTGAAACCTCAACCCTATTATAAAGCAAACACTAAACCATATACCTTAAATAAATACTGAAACCTAAATAAAAACTAAACACTATACCATATTTTATACATTTTCTTATATACATAGAAAACCTTCTTGTTATTTACACAATTGTTATACACGTTAGAGTCTATTTCGAGGCTCCAATAAAATGATTAATCTTAAGAATAGTCGCACTATTATGAATACTGATAAACACTAATCTTAAATCATAAACTCTAAATATTAAATTATATATTCAAATCCCAAACCAATACTCTAAACCAAGAAACCCTAAACTCTGAAACACTAAACTAGGGAAAATCAAAAATGAAAACCTTAGATCTAAACCCTAACCCTGAAATTTATCCTTAAACGTAAACCCTTAACAAAAACTGTACCGTAAACCATATATTTTGAAGTACGCCTCATAGTCCTTAGGTTTGAGTGTTCCTAAGAGACATGTTACTGGCCTAAAAAGATTTTTGTGTACACATAATGTAAATTCCTAGTGTAGTGTACAACAAATGTATACCGTAATGTACACCCAATGTATACCGTAAATACTACTAAATTTTCAAATTTTATACAAGTTTATATCCGAATATATACCGTATACACTGAAGTATATACAAGAGTGTACACCGGATTGTACACAAGAGTGTACATACGAGTGTACATTATAGTTTATACTGGACTATACACTACATCGTATACCAAAGTATACATGTATGTGGTGTACATGATACACTAAAAATGAATTCTTGCTACTGTCAAGTTAACAATTGTTATTATAGTACTTTAGATTCAATCCAAAGGACCAGTCTATGCTTTATCCTAATGAGTTGCAAGATTAAGCTAAGAAGAAGATTTGGTTTTGGTTTAAACAATGACGATAGGGAACAAGTAAAAACTAAAGATTGATTCAATTTAACTAGAAGCTAGCCTAGGGTAAATTATCGGGTGTTGAGATTGAGCCAAACAATTATTCAAGCGCGATGCAGCGCTCCCTAAAACTCGGATCACTTAGCTGGAACATCCCACTGTCATGGTGGTGTTCCCTTTACCAATCGGCCTCACCATCTGACTGTCGTTGAGATGAGATGCGATGGTAAGCCTTATGAGATCAAGTCCGATATGTTCACTTACTACCCTAATATATACTTTCGCTGATTAGGGATATTAAGCTCATTCAATACATGTCAAGTTCTCTCCTAAGCGGTTAACTAGGTGATTAAACTTAAGATCTAACAGCAAGTGATCAAGTTAATGCAAGCATAAAGAACATTATGAATGAAGGACAATAGTAATCGCTTATCTATGTTCAGCTCGTGTTCAACACCTTAATAACCCTAGGCGATCTAGATCACTACTCGATCATGATGCAATCGAACAAAGACATAAACTCCGAAAAATACTGCATAATAACAAGAGTAGAAAACAAGGGTTCCGATGATCTTCTCTATGAGAAGATTGATTCTTCTTCCTTACAAGTTGCAAATCGCAAAATAGCTAATAGTTCTCTTGTAAAACTAGCGTAAGAAATAATAAAAGGACATATGGTGTTTTTATATGGAGGCGCCAATAGGTAGAAAAGAGATTAGGGCAACATGGCTTTAATTCCCGAAATAGGACTTTCCTTATTCGTCGGGAACAACCTCGGGATCACTCGTCTACTTGTTCCGCTTGAAAACAGTGTCGGGACTGTTCTTCTTGAGTGTTCTCCGCAAGATTGCTTCAATAGGACATCTTCTCTTCATGCACCTTCTCCTCACTCTTCTACCAACTCCAGACCTATAAAAGATCAAAAAGAACTAGACTGACACAGATTATAGACTGGAATCAAATGAGAACATACATACAATGATGTGAAAAATACCATATATCAGTACACCAAAGCATGTACACTATAATGTGCAAAAGAATGTAAACCTTAGTGTTATAACGTATACCAAAGCGTATAAACTGTGGCATACATTGTGGCGTACACCAAAGTATGTACACTATGGTGTAGAGCGTATACATACCGTATACATTGGAGTATACACAAGAGTGTACACCGGATTTTACACAATAATGTACATAAGAGTGTACACTATAGTTTATACTGGAGTATACACTACATCGTATACCAAAGTATACACTGTATGTGGTGTGCACCAAAGCATGTACACTATAATGTGCAAAAGAATGTAAACCTTAGTGTTATATTGTACACTAAAGCGTATAAACTGTGGAATACATTGTGGCGTACACCAAAGTATGTACACTATGGTGTAAAGCGTGGCGTACACCAAAGCATGTACAATATGGTGAGTGTGGCGTATACCAAAGCGTGTGCACTTTGGCGTACACCAACATGTGTACACCATAACCGTGTACACTAAACATAAACCCTGAAATCATAAACATAAACCATAACAGGCTATGTGTTTGTTATATGCCAGATAGGGTGTAAGGTTTACGGTTAAGAGATAATATTTTAGGGTGTACGTTTTAGGGTTGCAGTGCTTGTCACATGCTGTAAAAGAAATCATTGTTATGTTTGTACCTTTAATATATGAAACAATAAACCCTAAAATTTGAAGCCTCAACTCTATTATAAAGCAACACTAAATCATATACCTTATAAAAACACTGGAATCTAAACCAAAACTAAACACTATACAATATTTTACACATTAGACTTTATTCTTATATATATACAGTGAATCCTCTGTAAATTAATAATGTTAAGATTACACCAAAATTATAGTTTTTTATTAATTTATAAAGATATTAATTTATCGATATTTTTATTGAAACACAAACTCAATTTGGGACTATAAAATTATATTATTTTATAGATATTTTTAGTGTATATTAATTTATAGAGGTTAGACTGTATATATACCTTAATCATTATAGAATAAAACCTTCTTGTTATTTACATAATTGGTCAAGTATAAATGATTATATATATATATATATATACACCATATTTTATACATTAGACTTTATTCTTGTTATTTACACCATATTTTATACATTAGACTTTATTCTTATATATATATCTATCTTAATCATTATAAAATAAAGCTTTCTTGTTATTTACACAATTGCTCATGTAAATATATATAATTATTACCCTAATCATTATATATACCTTAACTACAAGGTGTACACTACAAAGTGTATACTACTAAGTGTAAAAAACAAAATGTACACCAAACTGTAACCTACATTGAATCATGTACGCCGAAGCATACAAAGTTATATACAGTAAAGCCTACAGAGGAATTATACCATGTACACCATAGCATACATGTGAGCGTACACAATGTACACCAAAATGTGTACACCGATCTCATCCACGAGATCGCAAGAAAGACACGAGGTCAGAGCCTGCGCAAGGACGAACATATCGATCTAAGAAGAATATTCCTCTAAATCGATCTAAGAAGAATATTCCTCTAATCAATAGAGACGAGGATTTCAGGGCTGGTAACAAAAGACAAGATTGCAGTAACAAATTGAGGAAGCAGGGCAACTATAAAGGAGAAGAGAAACCAAGAGAGAAGACATTCGAAACCCTAGATATTATACACATCACACATAACCTCGACTTCGATCTCTCAGTCTCAATAATTTGTCTTAGTTCTTAGTCATTGTAATCTCATCTCATTGTAACCATTATATTTGATCAATTTCTGTTAATAAAGTCCATTTTCGTTAACCGAAATTTGATTACATCGTTGTCTTATTAATAAAATCAATTTTATTTGACTTGTATCTGATTACAACCTGTTAAAAATTAGGTTTCGCTTTTAATATTTTAATAAAAATCTTAATATTAGTGATTTGATTAAAATGGTAAAACGCTCAAAAGATTTTTAAAACCTAATTTTTACAGGTTGAAATTCTAAAATATTTTCTTTTAATATGAGATAAATTAAATTAACATATTAGTTTGATTGTGTACAATACCATAAATGAGATTAAACAAATAATAGTTGATGTGTGCACTACTAGGTGTACACTACATGGTTTACGCTACTTGGTGTACATTACAAGGTTTACACTACTAGGTTTACACTATAAGATGTACATTTTTAGGTGTACACCTTTGTTTTTTTTATATAAGTGACTAAGTAATTTCAAACAATAAATTATGTACACTTGTAAAACTAATAATGTAAATAAGGTACACTTGTAAGATTAACGATGATGAGCTACCAATTTGATTTGCAGAGTCTATATGTATTTGTTTAAATTGATGACAAACAAATAAGATTAACAATGTTCCAAACGATTATTAATCAGTTTCACTCCATTTATAAAATTAACAAACTAATTCTCGTCGTCATAAATAACAATGTGATCTTCCTATGCTTTGGAGCATCAGCTATTATTTCTTTAAAATGAGCTCCATACAGTTTTTATTCCCATTCTTTTATTAAAAGTTCAAAACATGAACATTTCCGTAAATTTAACTTGTTGTAGGATTTTAAAAATAAATACATTCTCCTTTATTATAAAATAATTATAAAACAGTATTATACTATTATATTTCCAAATAACACAATATTTAAATTTGCACCAAATAATAGCTAAACCTGTGTTCCAAATAATATAAAACTCAGATCTCACTTTTTTAATAATGTTCTTATCAATATCAATATAAATAGTTTGATTAAATAAAATATGGTAGAAACAATTAAATAATTTATAAAAATATGATTATTTTCTGACTATTTTTTTATTTTTTCTTATACACAGAATATAACTTGACACAATTGTATTGATTCTCATTTTTAGAAGTGAATTTAGAAGTTCGCACATGTGACATGATGGATCTAGCGCAAGTCGGGCCCTCCTTTACTTGGACTAACAATCAAGATGCAAACCCTATTAGTAAGAAGTTAGACCGGGTTATGGTAATAGCTGCTGGATCAGTATTTTCCAAAATTCTTTTGCTACTTTCGAGTCAGGAGGTGTATATGATCATATGAGAATTCACATTCAGCTCCGTGAGGCTCCCCAGGGAAACTCAAAACCATATAAGTTCTTCAATCACACGGCCTCTCACCCTCGGTTTCTCGAAGTGGTGGAGCGAGTCTGGAATGAAACTGATCAACTCCATCATTCACGGCCTGCTTTGCGGCTGTTCCAAGATAAGTTGAAGATGCTTAAATCAGAAATGCGGAGTCTCAATCAATATATGTTTGGGGACCTGCCAGGGAGGGTTAAGCAAGCCTATATCGACCTGTGTGCTAAGCAAACATAAGCAATGCAGAATCCTCAAACTTCCACCTTTGAAGCAGCATGTGATGTGTGGGAGCATTGGCATCACATATCAGGTATTGAGGAGAAGTTATATTATCAGAAGTAAGAGTTCAATGGTTGGGCTTTGGGAGACAAGAATACACGATTTTTCCACAAAGTCACTCAAAGTCGAAACGCAAGGAACACCATCAGGCGGATTGTAGCAGCGGATGGCAGAATTCTCACTAATCCCACTGATATTAAAATTGAAGCGGCTACTCATTTTAAAACATTTCTCAATGGCTCTTCTCAGAGTGCTTCTGATATTGAGCAATAAGAGCTTTCTTATCTGGTGGATTATCGGTGCTCAAATGAGGCCAAATCCCTTCTTATGAAGCCAGTGGAAGCAACTGAAATCACAGAAGTTCTTCTCTCCATGCCTGCTAATAAGGCTCCAAGGCCTGATGGATACCCAATGGAGTTCTATAAAGAAGCATGGCCAGTGATCAGAAAGGATTTCATTGTCGCAATACAATCACTACAAAAAAAGTCTACATTGATAGCATATTGTTATAGCACGTTTTACTGAACAGATATCGTAGATGACTCAAAAACTTCGGTATTATATGATAGCATTAGATAAACGCTATGATAGAGTAAAACTTATAATAACATTTAACTAATGCTATTTTCAAAATTTAGTGGGCGGGAAAATAAAATCACTGATCCCGCTAATACTTAGCGGAAAATTAGATTCAAGCGCCAAAATTATTATTTAAGTGGCTTCAGTAATGCTATCAAAAATATATAATAGCATTTTTATAATGCTAAGAAAATCAATTTTAACCCCTAAACCCTAAACAAGGTTTTAAACCCTAAACATGGTTTTAAACTCTAAACTCTAAAGAGAACCTTTAAAACTTTAATAATTTCTTATTATAACTTAAAATCTTAAAATTAAACTCAAAGTTTAATGTTTTTATCTTCAACTATAATTTTCTAAACACATATCTTTAATATTTAATCAAATTCTATATCATAAATCCTAACTTCAAACATAAACTACACATTCAATTCTCTAAATACAAACTTCAGTTCTAAATTATTAAAAAATTAACTACAATCTTATATCTAATCTTCAAATCTATTATTTTCCAACTTTAATCCTAAATAATAAACTTTAACGCTAAACCTCATATTCCAACATCCAAACCTTAAATCAAAAAACTAATCTTTACTCTTAATTATAGTTTTTTACAAACCATAAAATCTAAATTTTAAACTTATCAACATTTGAATGAGACATAAAAATGCATAAACAAATTAGAAATCAGATTTTTGTGTAAACATAAAATTTTTGAAAGTGATGACCAAAATCATAATCTTAATATTAATCAAATATTTTCAAACTTAAACATCAATTCTTAAAATAAATATTAATTTTTATATTCAAAAAATAAAAAATTTAAATTAAATCATAAACTACAAAATATATATTTTTATATAAGATATAACTAAGAAAAATCACTTACAAAACAATTATCAAATCGATATTGCTGGCACTGCCCACATATGTGAAGTCCACATTGCTACTACCTTTAGAAACTTGCGAGAACTTAGCTAGTGTCATTGCACAGTTCTGGTGAAGCTCAAACCCGCCTAAAAGGGGAATACACTGGGTCAAGTGGGAAAAAGTATGTAAACCTAGAGAAGAAGGAGGTATAGGATTCAGACTCATCCATGAATTCAATCTAGCATTACTTGGAAAGCAGCTATGGCGTCTAGTACAGTTCCCGAATTCATTATTGGCCAAGATTCTAAGGGGAAGATACTTCAGATGTAGCACGCCTTTACGTCTAAACAAAACGTCAAACCCCTCCTACGGATGGACGAGTATAATGACAGCCAAAGAGTTGATGCTGACAGGAATCAGACAGAAAGTCCACTCTGGCAATGAGATCAGGGCATGGGAGGATCCTTGTATTCCAACTATCCCCTCGAGGCCGGCTAGAACATGTGCTCCAGTTGTACATCCATTGATGGCAGTAAGTGAGCTCATGACGGGTAATCCAAAATGTTGGGATACAAAGAAACTGGAACAATATGTTCAAAGAGACGACATTGAGCTGATAACATCACTGCCATAAGCCAAGAGTTTTCTCAAAATGAATATTGTTGGAGCTATACGAAAAACGGGATGTACACAGTCAAGTCAGGTTATTGGGTTGCATCTAACTTGCTTAGAGAAGTTATCTCGGAGCCTGAGCCAAGTATCTTAAAACTTCAAGCCTTTGCTTGGAAGATAAAAGCTCCTCAGAAGATCAGACACTTCATATGGCAAGCCATATCTGGACAGTAAGCAGTTACTAGTAACCTAACCCATCGTCATATGCGATGTGATAACCACTGTCCTCGATGTGGAGCTGAGGATGAAACTATTAATCATGCATTATTTGAATGCCCCCAGCTATTCAAACTTGGGCACATGCAGCTACACCTACTCCTCCAGCTTCTTTCCCCAGTGCTAGTCATTACTCGAACATGGATTATCTATTTTGGAGAAAGAATGACATTGAAGACCCGGAACTAGATAAAGACCCATACCCCTGGATCTTATGGTTCATATGGAAAGGAAGAAATGAGAAGCTATTTAGAGGAATAGACAGGGACCCCTTGGAAACTGTTAGACATGCGGAATCTGAATGCCATGCCTGGTTTGCTGCAAACCGGAAGGAAGAGGCAGTGATACCACCACAAAATATAATTTCCCCTATACAGGCAGAAATCTGCTTGATAGATGGCTCCTGGACACATAATGCACTCTTTAGTGGTTATGGTTGGACATGGAATTGGAAGAACAATGGTGGAGGAACTCAACTACTGGGTGCAAGGAATAAACCTCGAAGAATATCAGCATTACATTCGGAACTGGAGGCATTGACATAGGCGATGGAATGTATGCTGCAATTATCGACCTGTCAACTCTTTGGAACAGACTGCAAGGATTTAATATCAATGATCGAGGACCCTGGAGCATGGCCGAACTTCTCAACTGAACTGAAAGAGCTTCTCAAATTGAAGAGTAGATTCTCGGAGTTTTCGATAGTTTATATTCCACACAGGGAGAATGTATCTTCTGATTCATTAGCTAAGATAGCAAGATCATTCCATAGAAACTTGTATTACATTGGTTGTTCTATTCCGGTCTGGTTTCCTAGACCACCTCAAACCTGAGTAATAGAGCGGCCGTTTGAGAAAAAAAAACAATTATCAAATATTGAAGAACAAAACAAAACTAAAAGAAAAAAAGAAAGACAAATTTCCTAACCAATCAGATTCAAATACATAGATCACACTTCTTAGCCATTGGATTAGCTTAGATCTAAAGGTTAATATTATCCTATTTAATTTTTAATTTTTTTAACTTTTTTTTTCTCTCTCTCTCTCTCTCTCCCCACTCTTCCCACGACAGATCTGTTCTCTTCTCTTCTCCTCTCTTCAGATTCTCTCTTCTCCATCAACACCCTCATATCTCATATCCTCGTCTCTCACATCTCTCCCATCTCTCTCCGCGTCTCCTCCTCGTCTAACCACCACCACAGTCACCCTCCCACCACCACCACAGTCGATCTCTCTCTCTCTCTCTCTCTCTCTCTCTCTCTCTTCGTATCTGTGTATATCCTTTCTCTGTTGCTCAATTATGAATCTGATTTTGTATTGTTTTTGGTAAAGATAGGTGGAGGAGGCAAGGTTCACGGCTGGAGGAGGCAATGTTCATGGCGGCTGGGAAGATTCAAGTCCTGTGGCAAAGTTCATGGCTGTTGGAAGAGTGACAAGGCTATGGAGGTGGAACAAATCCTACGGTGGCCCTACAGGCCATGGGAAAATCTAATTTGGCCCCACTTTTGAGATGTTTTTTATATAATTAAATTTAAAACGAAAATGGTGTAAAAAACCTAAAAAGCCTAAAATTTAAAGTTAATTACAGATCCAACCAGACCTATCCGAACCCAACCATGACCCAGACCCGACCCGGATTGATAAACCTAAAATAGATCTACTTTTCTCCTCCTCTTCAGACATCGAAACAAAACAGTTCTAAAAAAATCCTAAATCAAAATCTCAATCCTCATCATCTGCGGGAGTTCCTCATCTGCGACATGCCTCCAAAAAAGAAGAAGAGCAGCAGTGTTTCGCCGGTGAAGAAGAAGAGAGCGATGGATTTGGTGGAGAAGAATAAAGAAAAAAAGAAGGAGTCACCGGTGAAGAAGAAAATAAATATGGCGACGGTGGAGAAGGACGGTGGCGACACTGACGGAGGCTCGTCGTCATTTCCGCCGAAGAGAGTGCGTCGTTCGAACCGGAACCAGGAGAGAGAGACTGAGGGACCACCGCCGCATTCCACACCGGCTCCTACTGTGAATGAGACTGACCTGTCGGTGACAGAGCGTCCGCCTCGTTCTACAGCGGCTCCTACTGACCATGAGATGGAGCGGCCTGAAACAGAGGAACCACCGCTGCGTTCAACTGTATCTCCGACTCAGCCCGAACAACCTTCAGGATTTTCAATGAGATCGCTTTCTCCAGAGCTAGAAAAAGAAGACGATGAGGAAATTGGGTCTACAACACTAGCACACCTCAGGTACAAGTAGTAGTAGTAGAACTAAGCTTAAAACAAAATCCAATCTATTACTAGGAATTTAACTATTTAAGCGATGAGTTTAAGTTGTTGACCTGTGAAAGATTATCAAGTGTTGAACTAGTACAATTATCAGTAGTTTGAAGTGTTGAACTAGTAGAACTACGAGAAGTTCATGTGTTGAACTTGTATAACTAAAATGGGGACAACTAATCCAACTAATATAAGTAAAATGAGTTACTCTACTTGAACTGGTACAAATACATGAGTTTAATTATATAAAGGGAGAACAATGATCAGAAGTGTAAAGTGTTGAACTAGTACTATGAGTAGTTATGAGTTGAAACTAATAGAAATAGTAGGAGTGGTATAACTAGTTGAAGGATAAAAATTAAATTAGTGTAACTAGTACAACTCGTATGACTTTACTGTATATAAAGTATGACTAGTATTAATAGTTCTACTGTACTTTGTAACTTGTAATACTTTTACAACTATGGTTTAATATTTCTGTAATTTTGTATTGTTTTTTTTGCAGGCGGCTGAGGATATGGCGGTAGAACCCATCAGAACAGATAAGTTTTTCTTCAAACCGAAGGATTATTGGAAGTCTTGTAAGCTTCAATCAAGATGCCATCAACACAAATTCATGACGGTCCTTGATGGGTTAGATGAATCAGAAAAGAGGTGGTTTCTGGAACACCCACAGTTTAAGCACTTGTTCCACATGGTTTGCACCTCAACTAGAAAGGTGATGGGATTGTGGATGTTGGTACTCCGCACCATTGTTTCGCATAAGGATCGACAAGCGTGGTTTGTTGTAAATGGTGTTCCTATCCGGTACTCGATCAGGGAACACGCTCTCATCTCAGGTTTATACTGCCACCAGTTTCCTGAAAACTATCAGAGTCGCTTGAGCATGAAGTTTGCGGAGACACAGTTTAGGAAAATGTACGTAAAGAAGAAGAAGAAGAAACCAGAGGAAGAAGAAGAAGAAACCAGAGGAGGAGGAACTAAAAGTGACAGTTCAGGATGTGGAAGAGAAGCTTTCACAGATGAAGCTTGATCGTACCAATGACCGGCTGAAGGTGGCTATTCTGTATTTTTTGGCAACAGTTATAGAAGAAAAGTCCAAATATGGAGGCCCCATCGATCATTTTCTTCTGCAAGTTGTTGATGACCTGGAGCTGTGTAATAAATTTCCATGGGGACGCTTCACGTTTGATCACTGCATCGAAGAGATCAAACATGTGAAGGATCATTTTAAAAAGGGACTGCCCAATGACCCGACTCGGCCATTTCCTGGGTTCATCAACCCTTTAGAGGTAAATTGCATGAATATTTCGGAAGCACGTAACATATGATATATGTACTAATATGTTTTCTTAAAATGATGTGTAGATATTGGCCGTTGAATGCATTCCTGTCCTGAAGGCAGAATTTAGAGAACCTGTGCCAAACTACAAGCCTAATTGTCCAAGAATGTGCAAGTGGAAGTTCACATCGACTGGGACAACAGGATATGCATTGGAAGAACTTTATAAGGCTCTTGGAGACACAAAGGTGAAAATTTAGTTAGATGTTTGGTTCAGTAAACTTAAATGATTCTTAATCTGTTTTCTTTTGTATTTCCGGAAATTTCTAGCATATTGGGACCAATTGAACGTGAGCAACTTGTTATCTACGAGACGATTGACGAAGGTTGTTGGGAAGATTGGGAACTTTTAGATGATGGCGATGAGCATGATGCAATGGTTGATGGATGGAACAAGTTCATAGTTCAAGAAGGTGGGAAGATATTTTGGGAGGATATCTGCATGGAAGATATTAAGTCTCGGAACCCAGAGATAGTACAGCAAGAAGGGGATCAACTAGAGGAGGAAGAGCATGATGCTGGGAACGAGCCTGAAAGGATTCTCGGTCGAGAACCTGTGGCAGATCTTGAAAGTTTAAAAGAAATGGTGGCGAGTGTGATGAGTCAGATGACTACAATGGAAGGGAAGATTAATAACAAGCTTGAGGGTTTTGGTAGAAGACTAAAAGTGTTGGAAGGAGATAGTTTTGAGAGAGAAGGTTTTGAAAATATGGACTTTCAATATAATTATTATGAAGGTGGTGGAACGTCTGGACAGAAAGACAAATGTATGATTTACATTTTAAAAATTAATTTTGTTGGATATCTAGACACAGTATTAATTTTCTGTTGTGTGTTGTTCTTGTTGCAGATGATGGGAAGAATGATGGAAAGGATGCTGATAAGGATGATGGTGAGAAGGAGACTGAGAAGGATGATAGAGAGAAGGAGACTGAAGATAAGGCTGAGAAGGATGATAGTGAGGAGGAGATTCAAGAGGAGGCTGAGAAGGATGGTAGTGAGGAGCTTGAGGACGATGAGGCTGGAAAGGAGCATGAGGAGATTGAGGACAAAGAAGCTGCAGATGACCACGAGGAGGACCTTCAAGAAAAGAATGCAGAGAAGGAAATTGAAGAGGAGTCTGGGAAGGAGCTTCCGAAGGAGGCTGATAACCAATCTGAGAAGGAGGTTGAGGTGCAGCCAGAGGTTGAGGCAACAGGTAATTTGTTGTGCTATGAATTTGGACCATTGTAATGGGTTCTAACGTTTTCTGACTTTGTTGAGATGATGCCGAGGAAGATACTCTTCAAGTGATGGCAGCAGCTGCAGAGAAGTTTGAGAAGGAAGTTGAGGGAAAGGAAGTGATGACAAGGTCAAAGAGGGTATTGAAGCCTTCGCATTTGCAGAAGACTCCTTATACTAAGAAGTATTGATATGTTTCTTTTAAAACTTGGGTGTGGCTTTTGTTAAATTTGCTTAAACTCAAAACTTCTACTTATGTAAAACATGTGGAACGTGTTTATTTTGCGTTATGAAAACTGAATTTGCTGTTGTGTTTAATTTTAATGATTTGCAGGTATTTGGTATAACTAATATTAATAGTTTTATTAAGGCAAAATTATTAAAACTGGTACAACGAGTACAACTAGTAGATAGATGGATAACGTGAAACATAAACAAAATATAATTTGTAACACGTGTGAAACATGAGAGACAATAAAATAGCATTTGTAAAACGTGATAAACGTGACAACCGGGTTGACATAAATAACACATAGTTGTACCATTTTATGTAGTTGTACCAGTATGTAGTTGTACCAGTTAATCGGTTGTCCCAAATTGCACATAGTTGTACTTTTGGAGCGAAAATGAAAAACTTAGTTGTACCAGACAAATATTATGATATCTTGGGTTGTACCACTTGTTTAGGTTTACGTACATGAGGCCAAATATTATGATTGCTTCAATATTGTCAAAATATGTTCTATGTATCTTTTTAAAAATAATGTGGACAAACATGTAAACAAATTCTGAAAGTATAACGTAGATGAAGCAAACATATGTGATGGTGGAATAATTTTTTTAAAAAAAATTTCACAACTCTTCGTAACTTAATAGAAACCATTCTAAACTCCTATACCTTTGTATATTTAATTAATTTTCCATACTAAGCTCCATATGTGATCTTTCAAATCATAAAATTGAATAGTTGTACTAGTTATACTAGTATTTCCCGCCTGGTGTATATCACGTAATTGTACTACTTGCACCAGTAACACTTTATTCAGTGTTACCAGTTGTACCAGTATTACGACACAACAACATGATTAGTATATGTTATATGAATTTTTACCAGTTCGACCAATAATACTTGACAGAAACAACACATTACGAATTTGTTCCATAAAAACACATAAATAACATCTCTAATACATAAATAAGTTCTGCAACACATAAGCAAGTCCCCTAGCACATAAGTAAGACTCCTTCAAAACTTCACTGGTTGTCACCTCTCTCGTTGTCACTTACCTCTTTTTCCCATTCCTCGTTGCCACTTACCTCGTTTTCACTTTCTTCGTTGCCACCTCCCTCACTTCTTTCGTCATAGCTGGTATCTTCGTAGTCGCTGTCGTCGCTGTCGCTGCCATCTCTGTCACTGCTGTGACCAATTCACTCTGAAAATGGTGGATAGGTTTTCTTTCTCTTCCTTCGATATTCTCCTGCAGATGGAAATCTTGTAACTTGTAGTCTTATTTTCTTTTTCTTCACATACGGCGGTAAGACAACCTGAGTTTGTATTTCTTCAAGAACTTCCCATGATGAATGATGAGGCACTGGATATATTGTCCTGTAGTATGCCAATGTCCACTGCTCCATCCAGTAATACTTAGAACAATAATTTTCAACCAAATCTTCCAATGGCACATCTTTTGTAGTTCCTGCATGCCTCAAGATAGCAGCAAGTGCATGCACACAAGGATATCGGTCAATTTCAAAATGTCTTCAGCTGCATTTTCTGTTGACTAAATCAACCAAATAACCTTTTCCGTCATGCCCGGTAATATTATACTGAAGCTCAAATGTGTTTAACACTTCCACATGGAGTGTTTTTGCAATCGGACAATTCTCATGCAATTCAGTGTGCACACGTGGGACAAGTAACTGCCTCTGTGGTACGCCTATAGAAAGCTGCCGGTATTTGTTAAACCATTCTATAGTCTTCCTCAGGATCTCATCAATCAATGGCAACAACCCATATTTCCTTTGCTCCTTAAAAACACCATTCATAGATTCAACAGTGTTGGTTGTGTCTATGTTGTACCTTTCTCCTGGAAATTGACATCTCGCCCATTAGGTCTCATGAACACTCTCATCTAGATAGTCCGCTGCCTGAGGATACTTCTTCCTGAAATCGTTGTATTTTCTTCTAAACTCTTTCTCTGTGTAAATACCAGCAATTTTCTGAACTTATGGGCAACCACATCTTTCCTAACATTACTGCATGCTCCTTTCACATTATTAGATAAGTGATATATGCAGTATCCATGGATGGCCAATGGGTACACCTCATGTACGGTCTTAATGATTCTTTGGTTTCGATCAGTACAGAATACAAGATGAGGATCATCTGGTATCAAGGTTTTCAGTGTAGTCAAAAACCAGCTCCAACTTGCATTGTTCTCATCATCAACTACAGCAAATGCGAGGGGATAATGATGATGATCTGGATCCTGAGCAGTGGCAATAAGAAGCACTCCTTTATACACACCCTTCAGGTGAGTTCCATCCATAATTATCACTTTCCGCATAGACTGAAACCCTTCAATGCAAGCTCCAAGCGCAAAGAACATGTACTTAAACTGGTTCTTCTCATCCACTACTAATCTTGTAATAGTTTCAGGATTCAACCTTTCTAACATGTACAAGTAAGATGGCAGTCTCACAAAACTCTCATGTGGGTTACCACGCACATCATTGATAGCTTTGTTTTTCCCTCTCAAAGCCGTAGAATACGAAACTCTAACACCCCGTCTAGTCTGAACCAAATCTATGATATCCTTTGGTGCAGGAGTCTTGAATTTTCCGGGATAATCTGTAAGACCCAAACCTGGATCCCTTGATCCAAGTAGTCCGGACTCCTACCTAAATGTCTCAGTGTAATTCAGCCGGTTAGATCCATTAGTTTCTAAGTCATTTTTCAACATTTGAGGTTCATAAATAAACAAGTACATTGCGGAAGCATAGAAGAAAATATCATTTCATATATATAAGTCAATGTGATCCATACAAATCATTCTTAACACACAAGTTGCACAGTAGGCTATCATAAGTTCAATCTAACTAGACACACATCACACATCCATCCACGGCCAGGTCTTCAAGACTCCTTGGCTTTGCCACGATCACTGCTTGTTCCTGAAACTAAACCCACAACACATTAATACATTTATCAACCGATATCCTAACATCAGTTCTAACAATACATGGTTCCGGACCCTAAATCACATCTCTGTCCCAAAAGTGACCACTCTAAATACTTGACCAAAAACTAAATAAAATTCATGATTAATCATGATAATTCTAAACTAAGAGAATGGTCCAATTGGATTTCCCAGAACCGGCCTCAATCATGGTGATCTCGGCCATGAACCGCCAAACCGGCCATATGGGACCATCTCCAAATCAATGATATAAATTCATTCTTTCACTTTGATAATTCATTATAAATCCCCATTAAGAGATATCAGTCACCAAATACCCATAACTCCCTTGGGAACTTTGAGATCGGTTCACACATGCCCAACCAAGGCCATGGAGAGATTACTCTGATCTAACCAAGGCCTGGGGGTTTGCCCACGAGTATAAACCCACGGACTTCACCAGAATATAGTAGGGAAGAGATTGACAAAGAGAAAAGAAGTAAAAGATGCAACCAACACAACATGGTTCAATCGGCCGGACCATATAAACCCATGGTCTTGGGCGATAACCATCCGGAGTGCATAACTAACCTTAGGCGTGCGTTCCTCTGCAGCCCCTTCCTTCTCTGATTCCTTCCTCTTGTCCTTCTCACTCTGCCTGCCTGCCATAGCCTTGCCTGAATCTTCCCACTGCCTGAATCCCACCGGAATGACCACACGGTCCGATTGCCTTACCGCCGGTTCTTCTCTCTTTTCTTTCTGGTGCAATTTTGGCAGAGGTTTGCCTAGTATTTTTCGTGGTTAAATCGATGTGCAGAGACTCCTATTTATAGGAAATGTCATCGCCAACCATCTTTGGGCGAACGGTTGCAAGGTTTTGGGAGAATGGGCGCATGTGCTTTCATTCACATCCCTTCGGCCAAACCGTCCCCAACTGCTCCCAACCGCTCCCCTTGATCGATCTTCACCTGCCAGCACTTGATCAAGTGCCTGACCTACTTGCCAAGCTCCATGGTCACACCGGACCATGTCACCACCGAGCCGGACCCATAACCGCTCATGGTCCGGTCCAACCGCCCAAGTGCCAAACACTCCATCCAGCTGAGATGAGCTGATCACTAGCTTCTCCAGCTGAGTGAGCTGACACTCCAGCTACTGGAGCTGTCCTGGACTTGCCTGAGCTACTGTGAGCTTGCCCCACTCCTTTACTAGCTGCCCGAGCTTCCATACTTCAACGGCCAGCTACCAAAACACTTGCCCAACTCCTTTGAGCTTGCCTTTCCTCCTTTCTGGTTAAGTCTCAGCTTCCTGATGCACTTAACCACCATTTTGGACCATGATACGCTTGCCCTTAGGTCTCATGACCTGGCTGGTGCTTGTCCTCGCACCATGGTCCGTTCTGATGGTACTATCTAGAACTTGGGACATGATAAGTCTCCCCCACTTGGAAGGAACTCGTCCCCGAGTTGATACTTGATGGTTCACCATCCACATACTGTCCATACCACTCAAGGTACTCGGCCTTCATCCTTGCCTCTGTTTCCCAAGTGATGATGTCTTTGCCATTGAATTCCCATACTATCTTAAGCATAGGAAATGTCTTCTTTCTCATTGCCTTTTCCATTCTATCTATGATCCTGGTCAGTTAGACACTTCCTTAGTTGAGACACTGGAAAACATTATGGTAAGCATCCATCTCAGATGGCAAATCCAACTTGTAAGCCACTGCCCCAACTCTTTCAAGTATCCTGAACGGACCTAGGAACCTAGGGTCCAGTTTCTTTCTTCCAAAAACTCTGGCCCTACCTTTGAATGTAATCATCTTGAGGTAGATTAGATCACCAACCTCAAACTCAAGATTTTTTCTTCTCTTATCAGCATAGCTCTTCTGGCGATCTTGTGCCTCCTTCATTTTCTCCTTGACCAACTTGATCTTATCTGTTGTCTCTTCCACTATCTCAGGACCTATTATGCTGCGCTCCCCCACTTGGGTCCAGCATAAGGGTGTCCTGCAAGGCCGCCCATACAATTCCTCATAGGGTGACAGGCCTATACTGGTGTGGAAGCTGTTGTTGTATGAAAATGCCTCTCCCATGAGTCGCCCCAGTCTAGTACACATGCCCTTAGCATGACCTCTAGAGTCTGGATGGTCCTCTCTGATTGCCCATCCGTTTGGGGATGGTAGGATGTACTCATGTTCACTCTAGTTCCTAAGGCCTTTTGGAAAGCCCTCCAGAAATAAGAAGTGAACCTTGGGTCTCTATCAGAGACTATACTGGCCGGCACTCCATGCAGCCTCACAATCTCATCTATGTAGATCTTCACTATCTCATCCACCCCATCACCCTTCTTGATTGGTAAGAGGTGTGCAGACTTGGTCAGACGGTCTACAATCACCCATATTGCATCCTTCTTGCCTCTGGTCGTTGGCAACCCAGTCACAAAGTCCATTGTGATGTGATCCCACTTCCACTCCGGTATACGAAGCTTCTGAAGCAAGCCACTGGGAACCTGATGCTCGGCCTTCACCAGTTGGTAAGTAGGACACTTAGCCACCCACTCGGCCACATCAGCTTTCATCCTCACCCAATGGTAATACCTCTTCATGTCCCTATACATCTTGTTCAGCCCCGGGTGTACTGAGAACTTAGACTTATGAGCTTGCCTCATAATCTCTTCCTTTAGTCCCCGGTCACTAGGGACACTTACTCGCCCATGTACCAGAATGGTACCATTGCTGGCTGTCTGGTACTCTGTCTTGTCATTCTTTGCAACCTTTTGCAAATTCTCATCCAAGCATTGTGCTTGTCGAATTCTACTCAGAAGATCCGCCTGGTCCACAGCCTCCAGTCCTAGAGGTTCATCCTCACTGACCAAGGTGTTTAGGTGCAAGGACCTGACCATCTCCTCCAATACATCAGCTTCTCTCTCTGCTGAAACTTCAGCTCTCCTCCGGCTCAAAGCATCTGCCACCAGATTTGCCTTGCCCGGATGGTAAGCAATGTCAAGATCATAATCAGCCACGAACTCCATCCATCTTCTCTGTCTCAAGTTTAACTCAGGCTGAGTAAAAATGTACTTGAGACTCTTGTGGTCGGTTAGGATCTGAACCTTAACACCATAAAGGTATGACCTCCATATCTTTAGAGCAAATACCACTGCAGCCATCTCCAGGTCATGAGTTGGATAGTTTCCCTCATGCTTCCTCAGCTGCCTAGAGGCATAAGCAATGACCTTCCCATGTTGTGTGAGCACACAGCCTAATCCAGTAATGGATGCATCTGTGTAAACCACATATGGTTGGTCGGCCTCAAGCAACACCAGTACTGGTGCACTGGTCAACATGCTCTTTAAGGCATGAAAGCTCTTACCACATGCATCAGACCATGTGAACTTCATATCTTTTCCAGTAAGCTGTGTCATGGGTTGTGCCACACTTGCAAACCCCTTGACATACTTCCTGTAGTACCCGGCCAAACCAAAGAAGCTTCTAACCTCTGTTGCATTCTTTGGTCTTGGCCACTCTTGTATGCACCTGACCTTCTCCTGGTCGACAGAGACTCCTTCCTCAGACACTACATGGCCTAGGAATCCAATACTCTTCTGCCAAAAACTGCACTTGCTTAACTTAGCAAAGAGTTGCTGCTCCCTTAGCCGTTCCAGCACCAACCTAAGATGCTTCTCATGGTGCTCCTCAGTCTTAGAGTATACCAGTATATCATCTATGAAAATGATTACAAATTCATCTAAGAAATCTCGGAAGATGCCATTCATCATCTTCATGAAGGCTGCTGGTGCATTGGTCAGTCCAAATGGCATGGCCACAAACTCATAGTGGCCATACCTTGTCTTGAATGCTGTCTTTTGCACATCCTCAGATGCAATAGGGATTTGATGGTAGCCTGATGCCAAATCAATTTTTGAAAACCACTTGGCTCCTCTCAATTGATCTAGCAACTCATCAATCCTGGGCAAGGGGTACTTATTCTTTATAGTAACCCTGTTCAGCCCTCTGCAGTCAATACACAATCTGAAACTCCCATCCTTCTTTTTAACAAAGAGGACTGGTGCTCCCCATGGGGACACACTTGGGCGTATAAACCCCTTGTCCAACAACTCTTCAAGTTGTTTCTTTAACTCAGTCATCTCAGCTGGTGCCATACGGTACGGACTTTTGCACATTGGGACCGTTCCCGGTTCTAGTTCGATCATGAACGGGTCAGCCCTGTCAGGAGGCACACCCTGCAGCACCTGAAACACATCGCTGAACTCTTGAACCAACCGAATCCCGTCCGGGCTACCACCCCCTACAACCTCATTAGTGCTAATGGTCGCCAACCAGGCCTCACAACCACTCCTCAGCATACTTTCCACTTGGACCGCTGAGACCACTAAGCTACCCGAGGTTGGTCGGATTCCTTGGAATCTGATCGGGGGTCCACACCCACTCTCAAACTGCACTCTGCCTCGGTGACAGTCTAAGGTGGCCCGATTCTTTCCAAGCCAATCCATCCCTAAGATCACTTCATGATTCTTAAGGCTAACCACTACAAGATCCACAGGCAATGCCCTCCCTTGTATCACGACTGGGATATCCCTTACTAGGCCTTGTGATTTCATCCTTTGGCCTCCGGCCGCAACCACAACCCCAGGATCATCCCCTGAACCAATACAAAACAATCCTTTCCCAAACAATCCTAGGACATGTGTTTCCACACCGCCAATACATAAGGTCCCTACAAAGACCCCATCTAAGTCCCTAACCATTCTAGGTTCCGTACCATGTATAGTTACCAAAAATAGAAATAAAAATAAAGGGAAAGAGTTCTAGAAGTTACCAGTGATTGCTTTGAATGGCCCTGCCTCGTCCACATCTTTGGACATTTCATAGACTCTTGGAGCTTAGGTCTGACCCCGGTTCTGATCCGGCCTGCTATCCCCACTCCTGTTCTTGTTCTGTCCATCAACTTGTCTTGGACAGTCCTTCTTGAGATGGCCCTTAATGCCACATACATGGCAAGTCCGGTCACCTCCCACATTTGGGCACTCTCGGGCAAAGTGTCCCATCTTACCACAACGAGTGCAAGCACCCATGGCTCTCCAGCACTCACCATAGTGGTTCCTACCACACTTAGAGCACACAGGCTTACCACTTGAGGTTTTACCCTCTTCTGCCTAGTCTCTCTTTCTCTTCCGGTCACCACCTTGCCCAGGAGCCACCACTACACTCTTCACCTTGTGCTTAGCCTCTTCTGCAAGGTTGGTTTCCAGCATAGCCATCCTCTCAACCAGTTCAGTCACATTGGAGAAGGTCCGGACTGAGCAGTAGGTCTTGAGTTCAGGCCTAAGGCCGCGGATGAACCTTCGAACCTGCACTGCCTCATCCTCTAACTCCCTTCCCACAAAGCGCCTGAGCCTGTTGAACTCTTCTTCATACTCTCTGACTGTCCTACGCCCTTGAACCAAGTCCAAGAACTTAGCTTCCAAACGATCCCATGCCTCAGCTGGAAAGTACTTGTTGTTGAACTCCACTTCAAAGTCAGCAAAACGTTCAATGGAGCCATTGGTATGTTTGTCTAGAGCCAACCACCAGTTGTGTGCATCACCCTCCAGGAAGTGCACTGCAATGTCCCTTTGGTACTCCTCAGAGCACCGGGTTGATTTGAAGTTTCTGACCAGCCGGTCTCTCCATTCATCTGCCTCCATGGGATCAACACTTCTAGCAAAGTGCTTTGTCCCTAGGCGAGATATGTGCTCCAGCACTTTCAAGTAATCCACTTTCCTAGCTGATCCAGATGGTGGATCCAGCTCAATCACTTCAGCTACTGGTAACACTCGACCACCAGCTCCAACAGCTGTCACTTGAGCTTGTGTGGCTTGACCCACGTATGAGTTCACCACTGGGGTAAGTACCTGAGTCATGGCTACCATCTGACTACCCATTAGCCTAATGGCAGCCAGTATCTCTTGCATGGAGGGCTCAGCCGCCTGATCACCCGGACCAGTCCGCCCATCAGCCATGATGTTTGGATCAGCTCGGTGACCAATCTCTGAAGACTCAGCCTCTCCATCCTGATCATCCCTGAGCTGTCCGCTAGCTGCACCTAGCTGACTTCCAGCTCCCTTAAGCTGCCTTCCGGTCTCATTCAGCTGCCCATCCACTCCATCCAGCTGAAACTCTGTTTGATTAACTTGGGTTTCAGTCAGGATGGCGTCCCCGGTCCGACCTGTAGGTGGAACCGCCAGTACAAAACTTGGGTTAGGTACTGATGCATCTCCAGCACCAGACGCCCCAGCCCCATCCTTAGCCTTCCGAGACCGCTTCCTTGTTCCCTTAGGACACATCAAAACCAAAACACAAACCAATGTTAATCTTGATAAAAATCGCAAACCTCAAACAACATCAAGATAAGCAATACTAAAACATGTCAAGAGACCCAGCCGGATGTGTGATGACCTGCCCTAACCCAACAGCCTAGAACCAAGCATGCTCTGATACCAACTTGTAAGACCCAAACCTGGATCCCTTGATCCAAGTAGTCCGGACTCCTACCTAAATGTCTAAGTGTAATTCAGCCGGTTAGATCCATTAGTTTCTAAGTCATTTTTCAACATTTGAGGTTCATAAATAAACAAGTACATTGCGGAAGCATAGAAGAAAATATCATTTCATATATATAAGTCAATGTGATCCATACAAATCATTCTTAACACACAAGTTGCACAATAGGCTATCATAAGTTCAATTTACTAGACACACATCACACATCCATCCACGGCCAGGTCTTCAAGACTCCTTGGCTTTGCCACGATCACTGCTTGATCTTAAAATGGTAAAACGCTCAAAAGATTTTTAAAACCTAATTGTTCTTGTTGCAGATGATGGGAAGAATGATGGAAAGGATGCTGATAAGGATGATGGTGAGAAGGAGACTGAGAAGGATGATAGAGAGAAGGAGACTGAAGAGGAGGCTGAGAAGGATGATAGTGAGAAGGAGATTCAAGAGGAGGCTGAGAAGGATGGTAGTGAGGAGCTTGAGGACGAAGAGGCTGGAAAGGAGCATGAGGAGATTGAGGACAAAGAAGCTGCAGATGACCACGAGGAGGACCTTCAGGAAAAGACTGCAGAGAAGAAAATTGAAGAGGAGTCTGGGAAGGAGCTTCCGAAGGAGGCTGATAACCAATCTGAGAAGGAGGTTGAGGTGCAGCCAGAGGTTGAGGCAACAGGTAATTTGTTGTGCTATGAATTTGGACCATTGTAATGGGTTCTAACGTTTTCTGACTTTGTTGAGATGATGCCGAGGAAGATACTCTTCAAGTGATGGCAGCAGCTGTAGAGAAGTTTGAGAAGGAAGTTGAGAGAAAAGAAGCGATGACAAGGTCAAAGAGGGTATTGAAGCCTTCGCATTTGCAGAAGACTCCTTATACTAAGAAGTATTGATATGTTTCTTTTAAAACTTGGGTGTGGCTTTTGTTAAATTTGCTTAAACTCAAAACTTCTACTTATGTAAAACATGTGGAACGTGTTTATTTTGCGTTATGAAAACTGAATTTGCTGTTGTGTTTAATTTTAATGATTTGCAGGTATTTGGTATAACTAATATTAATAGTTTTATTAAGGCAAAATTATTAAAACTGGTACAACTAGTACAACTAGTAGATAGATGGATAACGTGAAACATAAACAAAATATCATTTGTAACACGTGTGAAACATGAGAGACAATAAAATAGCATTTGTAAAACGTGATAAACGTGACAACCGGGTTGACATAAATAACACATAGTTGTACCATTTTATGTAGTTGTACCAGTATGTAGTTGTACCAGTTAATCGGTTGTCCCAAATTGCACATAGTTGTACTTTTGGAGCGAAAATGAAAAACTTAGTTGTACCGGACAAATATTATGATATCTTGGGTTGTACCACTTGTTTAGGTTTACGTACATGAGGCCAAATATTATGATTGCTTCAATATTGTCAAAATATGTTCTATGTATCTTTTTAAAAATAATGTGGACAAACATGTAAACAAATTCTGAAAGTATAATGTAGATGAAGCAAACATATGTGATGGTGGAATAATTTTTGTTAAAAAATTTCACAACTCTTCGTAACTTAATAGAAACCATTCTAAACTCCTATATCTTTGTATATTTAATTTATTTTCCATACTAAGCTCCATATGTGATCTTTCAAATCATAAAATTGAATAGTTGTACTAGTTATACTAGTATTTCCTGCCTGGTGTATATCACGTAATTGTACAACTTGCACCAGTAACACTTTATTCAGTGTTACCAGTTGTACCAGTATTACGACACAACAACATGATTAGTATATGTTATATGAATTTTTACCAGTTCGACCAATAATACTTGACAGAAATAACACATTACGAATTTGTTCCATAAAAACACATAAATAACATCTCTAATACATAAATAAGTTCTGCAACACATAAGCAAGTCCCCTAGCACATAAGTAAGACTCCTTCAACACTTCACTGGTTGTCACCTCTCTCGTTGTCACTTAACTCTTTTTCCCATTCCTCGTTGCCACTTACCTCGTTTTCACTTTCTTTGTTGCCACCTCCCTCACTGCTTTCGTCATAGCTGGTATCTTCGTAGTCGCTGTCGTCGCTGTCGCTGCCATCTCTGTCACTGCTGTGACCAATTCACACTGAAAATGGTGGATAGGTTTTCTTTCTCTTCCTTCGATATTCTCCTGCAGATGGAAATCTTGTAACTTGTAGTCTTACTTTCTTTTTCTTCACATACGGCGGTAAGACAACCTGAGTTTGTATTTCTTCAAGAACTTCCCAGGATGAATGATGAGGCACTGGATATATTGTTCTGTAGTATGCTAATGTCCACTGCTCCATCCAGTAATACTTAGAGCAATAATTTTCAACCAAATCTTCCAATGCCACATCTTTTGTAGTTCCTGCATGCCTCAAGATAGCAGCAAGTGCATGCACACAAGGATATCGGTCAATTTCAAAATGTCTTCAGCTGCATTTTCTGTTGACTAAATCAACCAAATAACCTTTTCCGTCATGCCCGGTAATATTATACTGAAGCTCAAATGTGTTTAACACTTCCACATGGAGTATTTTTGCAATCGGACAATTCTCATGCAATTCAGTGTGCACACGTGGGACAAGTAACTGCCTCTGTGGTACGCCTATAGAAAGCTGCCGGTATTTGTTAAACCATTCTATAATCTTCCTCAGGATCTCATCAATCAATGGCAACAACCCATATTTCCTTTGCTCCTTAAAAACACCATTCATAGATTCAACAGTGTTGGTTGTGTCTATGTTGTACCTTTCTCCTGGAAATTGACATCTCGCCCATTAGGTCTCATGAACACTCTCATCTAGATAGTCCGCTGCCTGAGGATACTTCTTCCTGAAATCGTTGTATTTTCTTCTAAACTCTTTCTCTGTGTAAATACCAGCAATTTTTCTGAACTTATGGGCAACCACATATTTCCTAACATTACTGCATGCTCCTTTCACATTATTAGATAAGTGATATATGCAGTATCCATGGATGGCCAATGGGTACACCTCATGTACGGTCTTGATGATGCTTTGGTTTCGATCAGTACAGAATACAAGATGAGGATCATCTGGTATCAAGGTTTTCAGTGTAGTCAAAAACCAGCTCCAACTTGCATTGTTCTCATCATCAACTACAGCAAATGCGAGGGGATAATGATGATGATCTGGATCCTGAGCAGTGGCAATAAGAAGCACTCCTTTATACACACCCTTCAGGTGAGTTCCATCCATAATTATCACTTTCCGCATAGACTGAAACCCTTCAATGCAAGCTCCAAGCGCAAAGAACATGTACTTAACCTGGTTCTTCTCATCCACTACCAATCTTGTAACAGTTTCAGGATTCAACCTTTCTAACATGTACAAGTAAGATGGCAGTCTCACAAAACTCTCCTGTGGGTTACCACGCACATCATTGATAGCTTTGTTTTTCCCTCTCAAAGCCGTAGAATACGAAACTCTAACACCCCGTCTAGTCTGAACCAAATCTATGATATCCTTTGGTGCAGGAGTCTTGAATTTTCCAGGATAATCTGTAAGACCCAAACCTGGATCCCTTGATCCAAGTAGTCCGGACTCCTACCTAAATGTCTAAGTGTAATTCAGCCGGTTAGATCCATTAGTTTCTAAGTCATTTTTCAACATTTGAGGTTCATAAATAAACAAGTACATTGCGAAGAAAATATCATTTCATATATATAAGTCAATGTGATCCATACAAATCATTCTTAACACACAAGTTGCCACGATCACTGCTTGTTCCTGAAACAAAACCCACAACACATTAATACATTTATCAACCGGTATCCTAACATCAGTTCTAACAATACATGGTTCCGGACCCTAAATCACATCTCTGTCCCAAACGTGACCACTCTAAATACTCGACCAAAAACTAAATAAAATTCATGATAAATCATGATAATTCTAAACTAAGAGAATGGTCCAATTGGATTTCCCAGAACCGGCCTCAATCATGGTGATCTCGGCCATGAACCGCCAAACCGGCCATATGGGACCATCTCTAAATCAATGATATAATATCATTCTTTCACTTTGATAATTCATTATAAATCCCCATTAAGAGATATCAGTCGCCAAATCCCCATAACTCCCTTGGGAACTACGAGATCGGTTCACACATGCCCAACCAAGGCCATGGAGAGATTACTATGATCTAACCAAGGCCTGGGGGTTTGCCCACGAGTATAAACCCACGGACTACACCAGAATATAGTAGGGAAGAGATTGACAAAGAGAAAAGAAGTAAAAGATGCAACCAACACAACATGGTTCAATCGCCCGGACCATATAAACCCATGGTCTTGGGCGATAACCATCCGGAGTGCATCACTAACCTTAGGCGTGCGTTCCTCTGCAGCCCCTTCCTTCTCTGATTCCTTCCTCTTGTCCTTCTCACTTTGCCCGCCTGCCATAGCCTTGCCTGAATCTTCCCACTGCCTGAATCCCACCGGAATGACCACACGGTCCGATTGCCTTACCGCCGGTTCTTCTCTCTTTTCTTTCTGGTGCAATTTTGGCAGAGGTTTACCTAGTATTTCTCGTGGTTAAATCGATGTGCAGAGACTCCTATTTATAGGAAATGCCATCGCCAACCACCTTTGGGCGAACGGTTGCAAGGTTTTGGGCGAATGGGCGCATGTGCTTTCATTCACATCCCTTCGGCCAAACCGTCCCCAACTGCTCCCAACCGCTCCCCTTGATCGATCTTCACCTGCCAGCACTTGATCAAGTGCCTGACCTACTTGCCAAGCTCCATGGTCACACCGGACCATGTCACCACCGAGCCGGACCCATAACCGCTTATGGTCCGGTCCAACCGCCCAAGTGCCAAACACTCCATCCAGATGAGATGAGTTGATCACTAGCTTCTCCAGCTGAGTGAGCTGACACTCCAGCTACTGGAGCTGTCCTGGACTTGCTTGAGCTACTGCGAGCTTGCCCCACTCCTTTACTAGCTGCCCGAGCTTCCATACTTCAACGGCCAGCTACCAAAACACTTGCCCAACTCCTTTGAGCTTGCCTTTCCTCCTTTCTGGTTAAGTCTCAGCTTCTTGATGCACTTAACCACCATCTTGGACCATGATACGCTTGCCCTTAGGTCTCATGACCTGGCTGGTGCTTGTCCTCGCACCATGGTCCGTTCTGATGGTACTATCTAGAACTTGGGACATGACAAGTCTCCCCCACTTGGAAGGAACTCGTCCCCGAGTTCATACTTGATGGTTCACCATCCACATACTGTCCATACCACTCAGGGTACTCGGCCTTCATCCTTGCCTCTGTTTCCCAAGTGATGATGTCTTTGCCATTGAATTCCCATACTATCTTAAGCATAGGAACTGTCTTCTTTCTCATTGCCTTTTTCATTCTCTCTATGATCTGAACCGGCCTTGTCTCTAAGGTTAGGTTCTTACCAAGATCTTTTGGAATTTCAGGCAACACAATGTCCTGGTCAGTTAGACACTTCCTTAGTTGAGACACATGGAAAACATTATGGTAAGCATCCATCTCAGATGGCAAATCCAACTTGTAAGCCACTGCCCCAACACTTTCAAGTATCCTGAACGGACCTAGGAACCTAGGGTCCAGTTTCTTTCTTCCAGAAACTCTGGCCCTACCTTTGAATGTAATCATCTTGAGGTAGATTAGACCACCAACCTCAAACTCAAGATGTTTTCTTCTCTTATCAGCATAGCTCTTCTGGCGATCTTGTGCCTCCTTCATTTTCTCCTTGACCAACTTGATATTCTCTGTTGTCTCTTCCACTATCTCAGGACCTATTATGCTGCGCTCCCCCACTTGGGTCCAGCATAAGGGTGTCCTACAAGGCCGCCCATACAATGCCTCATAGGGTGACATGCCTATACTGGTGTGGAAGATGTTGTTGTATGCAAACTCCACCAGTGGCAAATGCCTCTCCCATGAGTCGCCCCAGTCTAGTACACATGCCCTTAGCATGTCCTCTAGAGTCTGGATGGTCCTCTCTGATTGCCCATCCGTTTGGGGATGGTAGGATGTACTCATGTTCACTCTAGTTCCTAAGGCCTTTTGGAAAGCCCTCCAGAAATAAGAAGTGAACCTTGGGTCTCTATCAGAGACTATACTGGCCGGCACTCCATGCAGCCTCACAATCTCATCTATGTAGATCTTCACTATCTCATCCACCCCATCACCCTTCTTGATTGGTAAGAAGTGTGCAGACTTGGTCAGACGGTCTACAATCACCCATACTGCATCCTTCTTGCCTCTGGTCGTTGGGAACCCAGTCACAAAGTCCATTGTGATGTGATCCCACTTCCATTCAGGTATAGGAAGATTCTGAAGCAAGCCACTGGGAACCTGATGCTCGGCCTTCACCAGTTGGCAAGTAGGACACTTAGCCACCCACTCGGCCACATCAGCTTTCATCCTCATCCAATGGTAATACCTCTTCATGTCCCTATACATCTTGTTCAGCCCCGGGTGTACTGAGAACTTAGACTTATGAGATTGCCTCATAATCTCTTCCTTTAGTCCCCGGTCACTCGGGACACTTACTCGCCCATGTACCAGAATGGTACCATTGCTGGCCGTCTGGTACTCTGTCTTGTCATTCTTTGCAACCTTTTGCAAATTCTCATCCAAGCATTGTGCTTGTCGAATTCTACTCAGGAGATCCGCCTGGTCCACAGCCTCCAGTCCTAGAGGTTCATCCTCACTGACCAAGGTGTTTAGGTGCAAGGACTTGACCATCTCCTCCAATACATCAGCTTCTCTATCTGCTGAAACTTCAGCTCTCCTCCGGCTCAAAGCATCTGCCACCAGATTTGCCTTGCCCGGATGGTAAGCAATGTCAAGATCATAATCAGCCACGAACTCCATCCATCTTCTCTGTCTCAAGTTTAACTCAGGCTGAGTAAAAATGTACTTGAGACTCTTGTGGTCGGTTAGGATCTGAACCTTAGCACCATAAAGGTATGACCTCCATATCTTTAGAGCAAATACCACTACAGACATCTCCAGGTCATGAGTTGGATAGTTGCCCTCATGCTTCCTCAGCTGCCTAAAGGCATAAGCAATGACCTTCCCTTGTTGTGTGAGAACACAGCCTAATCCAGTAATGGATGCATCTGTGTAAACCACATATGGTTGGTCGGCCTCAGGCAACACCAGTACTGGTGCACTGGTCAACATGCTCTTTAAGGCCTGAAAGCTCTTATCACATGCATCAGACCATGTGAACTTCACATCTTTTCCAGTAAGCTGTGTCATGGGTTGTGCCACACTTGCAAACCCCTTGACATACTTCCTGTAGTACCCGGCCAAACCCAAGAAGCTTCTAACCTCTGTTGCATTCTTTGGTCTTGGCCACTCTTGTATGCACCTGACCTTCTCCTGGTCGACAGAGACTCCTTCCTCAGACACTACATTGCCTAGGAATCCAATACTCTTCTGCCAAAAACTGCACTTGCTTAACTTAGCAAAGAGTTGCTGCTCCCTTAGCCGTTCCAGCACCAACCTGAGATGCTTCTCATGGTCCTCCTCAGTCTTAGAGTATACCTGTATATCATCTATGAAAATGATTACAAATTCATCTAAGAAATCTCGGAAGATGGCATTCATCATCTTCATGAAGGCTGCTGGTGCATTGGTCAGTCCAAATGGCATGACCACAAACTCATAGTGGCCATACCTTGTCCTGAATGCTGTCTTTTGCACATCCTCAGATGCAATAGGGATTTGATGGTTGCCTGATGCCAAATCAATTTTTGAAAACCACTTGGCTCCTCTCAATTGATCTAGCAACTCATCAATCCTGGGCAAGGGGTACTTATTCTTTATAGTAACCCTGTTCAGCCCTCTGTAGTCAATACACAATCTGAAACTCCCATCCTTCTTTTTAACAAAGAGGACTGGTTCTCCCCATGGGGACACACTTGGGCGTATAAACCCCTTGTCCAACAACTCTTCAAGTTGTTTCTTTAACTCAGCCATCTCAGCTGGTGCCATACGGTACGGACTTTTGGACATTGGGACCGTTCCCGGTTCTAGTTCGATCATGAACGGGTCAGCCCTGTCAGGAGCCACACCCTGCAGCAGCCGAAACACATCGTTGAACTCTTGAACCAATTGAATCCCGTCCGGGCTACCACCCTCTACAACCTCCTTAGTGCTAATGGTCGCCAACCAGGCCTCACAACCACTCCTCAGCATACTTTCCACTTGGACCGCTGAGACCACTAAGCTACCCGAGGTTGGCCGGATTCCTTGGAATCTGATCGGGGGTCCACACCCACTCTCAAACTGCACTCTGCCTCGGTGACAGTCTAAGGTGGCCCGATTCTTTCCAAGCCAATCCATCCTAAGATCACTTCATGATTCTTAAGGCTAACCACTACAAGATCCACAGGCAATGCCCTCCCTTGTATCACGACTGAGATATCCCTTACTAGGCCTTGTGATATCCCGCATTGCATCCTTTGGCCTCCGGTCGCAACCACAACCCCAGGATCATCCCCTGAACCAATACAAAATAATCCTTTCCCAATCATATATGGACTCACAAAACTATGTGAAGCTCCAGTATCAAATAGGACATGTGTTTCCACACCGCCAATACATAAGGTCCCTACAAAGACCCCATCTAAGTCCCTAACCATTCTAGGTTCCGTACCATGTATAGTTACCAAAAATAGAAATAAAAATAAAGGGAAAGAGTTCTAGAAGTTACCAGTGATTGCTTTGAATGGCCCTGCCTCGTCCACATCTTTGGACAGTTCATAGACTCTTGGAGCTGAGGTCTGACCCCGGTTCTGATCCGGCCTTCTACCCCCACTCCTGTTCTTGTTCTGTCCATCAGCTTGTCTTGGACAGTCCTTCTTAAGATGGCCCTTAATGCCACATACATGGAAAGTCCGGTCACCTCCCACATTTGGGCACTCTCGGGCAAAGTGTCCCATCTTACCACAACGAGTGCAAGCACCCATGGCTCTCCAGCACTCACCATAGTGGTTCCTACCACACTTAGAGCACACAGGCTTACCACTTGAGGTTTTAACCTCTTCTGCCTGGTCTCTCTTTCTCTTCCGGTCACCACCTTGCCCAGGAGTGTAACACCCCCGAACCGTTCTAGATATAGGTCGAACCACTGGCAGACAATCAAACAAGAACATGACCGACGGCTGACTTTCTACCAAGACCCGGGAGCGCTACATGACGGGTTAGGAACGATCCAGCCATGATCACAAAGAGTGCAATTCGTGACTTGGCCAGTTCGCCCGCTAACACGTCCCGTCAGATCAAAGCCTAAGGCTTCTCAACCCGTACTCCAACCTGACGTTGTGTTAGCTTGGACAAAGCTAATATCAGATACAACAAGGCATTTACGCAAAACATCGATTTATTTATTTTATATCATACTGGGTTCACAACACACAAAATATTATAAGCGTAGTGGCATGCCATCGAGCAAAAGATACATACTTATAGTCTGAAAACGTCGCAAGCAAAAAGAGATGCAAAATCTACACCAGCCGGCCTAACTTCCCGCTTCCTCTATCAACACTACTGGTCACCTGAAAACAACAATGAGTGAGGGATGAGTAATCTAGCGTTACTCAGTGAGTTACAATCCCCAACTAACAAATACAACCCCTCGCTATCCCACCCCAAACAATCTAAAGCGAGAGGTTCACCTAATAGCACAACCCAAGATAATAATGATAATAATATACGCATATCAAAATTATCTGAAATCCGCAGCCGAAAATAATACGAGTAAAATATCGATACTATAAGATAGTCGATAAAACTTAACCAGGGTTTACCAATCCCTTTACACTATATAATATATATCTAACTCGGGCCCCAGTGACGTTAGGTTCCTCCTTCACTATCGGCAATATCCTATCTTCCTACCACAGAGGCCAGAAGAAGGAACTTTCAACCGACCGCGGCCCACAGTCATTCGGGTCACCGCGCGACAGCCCACAGTCCTTCGGGTCACTGCCACGTTACACCGTCGTGTAACACTCAGCCATAGGCCATGACCCCATCTCTCTGAGTCTTCCCGATCCAGCGAATATGGGGTTTCCTTAAACCCGCTAAATACGAGGTCTGAAGGAACACTAACTCACCCCTAATACGCCTAGCAATGTGGGTTACACAATGCTGTCGGCCAATATATAAACAATACCAAACCCGGTAATATAACCGAGGTTCCAAGCAATAATCACAACAACCACAATCAAACATATTCCAGAATATAGCATAAAAACTAATTCCAGAATATCTAACAAACCACAACCTAGCGATATCATCTAAGCATTCAGCAATCGCTAACTAACCAATCAACCTAACCATTAGCATGCTACTATAATTCTCAAGAATAACTAAGCATGCTATCAACTAATCAATCTCAACAATAAGCTAATCAAACCGTTACTCAGTTTAGACCTGGCCTCCTGCCATGATCCAACCTCCAAGTAACAGGAACCTGCATGAAAACAGCTTAGCAAACAATTGACTATAACTCACAGTTTTCGGTTGACCGTGGCCTCGACCCCAAACCCGACTTCAGCGATCCGAACCCTTTCTTCCTGACCTTCACAAGTAGACCCACGTTCTGTACTGATCTTCACTCAAGCAGAGCTTCTATAGTAGCTGACTCAAATCGCGCAGAGTAACTTTCCTCGATAACTCTCAAAAACTGCCGAAAAAGACTCGAAAATGATCGAACTCGAACTTTCTCTCTCTAGCTTTCTCTCTCACGTTTTTCTCTGAGTTTAAACTTGTCTGAATGTGATGAAATAAGCTGAGGGTCGTGGGGTATATATAGGTTGCAGCAACCAATCACAAACAAGCCGTGTGGCAGCCCGTGTGTCGCTTCGCATGCCTCCGGACGCATGCGTCGCGACACCTCGTGCTCCACATGTCTGGCTGCATGACCAGAGCTTCCTGCAGGGCGACACCACACCTTCCACATGTCTGATCCACGTCCTGACCTCATCCAGATTGACATTCAGCGCACACATGTCGCTCAGCATGCTCTGATCGCAGGTTTCGCGGCATCTCGTGCTTCTGGGTGTCACTCAGCATGCTGTGCTCTCCTGGGCTTCAACACCTCATGCTTCCCTTGCCACATACCATTCCAGGCAGGTTACATCACGTCCTTATCTCATAGATGAAGCCACCTCAAGCTTCTCGGTCCATTCGACCGGTTTCGACCTTTTCGGTGAATTTTCGACCCGCGATGATTCCTGAATATTTTTCTATGCCCGTCCTGATGCGCTGAATATTTTTTTAAAATATTCCATAAGAATTCTGACCATGATGGAAAATATTTCCCGAGTCTCCGGCTTCCTCGAAAAATATCGATAATACCGAAATCAGGGTTTTTGGTCGATTTCGGGTTTTCCCGTCATGCTTCGATCCCGTCCTGCTTACTTCCCGTCCTGCTTAATTCCCGTCCTGCTTCATTATGTCTCCAGAGTGATAATTTACCGATACGAAGATTTCCCGGGAAAACTTAGTGGTTAAGAAACGTCGGCTTCAAAAACGTCGTGCTTCAAAAACGTCGTGCTTCCAAAACTGTGATGCTTCCAAAACTACCGTCTGATCAATCTAAGAAACTTCTATCAATGGTAGAGCAGCTTATCTGACTCATGGCTTCTCCCACGATCAATTCTTCGACCACTTGTACTTCAAAACTTGCCGATCGATCCTTATCGCCCACGGCTCGACTTCAAAACAGATGCTCGACCAATCTTCTACTTTCTCTGAACCATGTTAAGTTTGAAATGATAAAAACTCAACATTCTTCATCATTCTTTTGATTCTCAAAAGCTTGACCTCAAACTCCAATCTTATTATAATAATTTTTTTACACGGGTTTCTACATTCTCCCCCCCTTAATAGAATTCGTCCTCGAATCTAAGGATGTGAGGGGCCTCCTTCCTCCATCACAACATCCTCTCGGAAAAACTCAGGGTGATCAGCCTTGAATCTTGCTTCATCCTCCCAAGTGACATGAATTCTGTTTTGTCTTCCCCAAAATACTTGTACTTGGGCAATCTCACGATTCTTCAGCTTCCGAATACGCCTTTCTCCAAGTCGGATTGGTCCTTCCGGGTATGTAAGGTTCGTCCTCAGCTCCTCAATTCTCTCGGGCTCAACAGCACTTGGATCCCGTATATGTTTCCGAAGCATGGAAACATGGAACACCGGATGTAGATGCATATCCTCTGGCATATCCAATCGGTAAGCTACCTCACCAACTTTCCCGATGATCTTGTATGGACCAATGAATCTGACTGCGAGTTTCCCGACCTTACCAAATCTGTCCTTCCCTTTCTGTGCAGTAACCTTCAAGTAGACCCAATCTCCCATCTCGAAAGTTACCTCTCTTCTTGACTGGTCAGCGTACTTCTTTTGACAGTCTTGAGCCTTCTTCATGTTGGTTTGAATCGTCTCCAGCTTAACCATAGTCTCTTGTACGATAGGCGATCCAAACATTCTTCTTTCTCCCACTTCCGTCCAACACAATGGCGTTTTGCATGGCCTTCCATACAGCGCTTCATAAGGTGAGATCCCTATGCTCGCATGGTGACTGTTGTTGTATGAGAACTCAACCAACGGTAAATGTTTTTCCCAATTTCCTGCCCAATCGAGAATACACATCCGGAGCATGTCCTCGATTGTCCGAATGGTTCGCTCCGTTTGGCCGTCTGTTTCTGGGTGGAACGCCGTGCTTCTGAACAGTTTAGTTCCCAAGGCTTCTTGTAATGCTTCCCAAAATGCTGCCGTGAACCTAGGGTCACGATCTGAGACGATGTCTGAAGGTACACCATGTAGCTTCACAATTTGGTCGATGTACTGCTCGGCCAATACTTCCACTTTATCCGTATCCCGCATAGGTAACAGGTGTGTAACCTTGGTTAACCTATCCACAATCACCCAGATTGAGTTGTTCGATCTACCTGGAGCAGTAGGTAATCCAGTGATGAAATCCATGGAAATAGAATACCATTTCCATTGAGGTATCGGAAGACTCTGCAGCAATCCTCCTGGAACTTGATGCTCAACTTTCACTTGTTGACAAGTCGCACAATGAGCAACCCATTGTGCTACTGATCTCTTCATGCCCGGCCAATGATAGTATCTTCTCACGTCTCGGTACATCTTCGAACTTCCAGGATGGATACTAAGTAAGGAATGATGTGCCATCCTTAGTATCTCATCTCTCAGCCCTTGCCCCTTAGGAACCGTGATCATTCCATTAATAAGCAAGGTTCCATCTTCCGCCAAGTAGTATCCAGCACTATTTGGTCCGGCTTGTCCTCTGAGTTCTTCAGCAATCTTCTGTAATTTCTCGTCTCTAAGTTGCTCCTCTCGGATCTTCTGAATCAAGCTGGCCTGGTTCACTGCTTGTACTCCCAATGGTTCGCTTGTCTGACCTTCCAAAGCAACCAACTTTACTTGCTTCAGCTCTTGGTTCAACAGCTCCACTTCTTTTTCCATATCAGCATCCAACTTCCTTCGACTTAAGGCATCTGCAACAATATTCGCTTTACCAGGATGGTAGCGAATCTTTAAGTCGTAGTCAGCCACAAACTCCATCCATCTACGCTGGCGCAGGTTGAGATCTGGCTGAGTGAAAAGGTATTTAAGACTTTGGTGGTCTGTGTATACCTCTACTTCTTCTCCGTACAAGTACGATCTCCATATTCGCAAAGCGAATACAACAGCCGCCAACTCCAAGTCATGTGTAGTGTAGTTATCTTCATGCTTTCGTAGTTGTCGCGAGGCATATGCAATGACTTTCCCATCTTGCATTAGCACACAACCTAACCCAACTCATGAAGCATCCGTGTACACTGTGTAAGGTTTACCTTGCTCAGGCAAAGCTAACACAGGTGCGGTCGTAAGAGCTTCCTTCAACTTCTTGAATGCCTTCTCCGTTTCTTCCACCCATAGGAATGGAACTGCTTTACTGGTCAGTTTAGTTAAAGGCTTTGCAATGGAGGAAAAGTCCTTAACAAACTTCCAATAATAGCCCGCGAGTCCTAGAAAACTCCTCACTTCCGTCACAGTGGTAGGTCGAGGCCATTCTCGTATGGCTTGGACCTTTTCTGGATCAGGAGCCACGCCCTCTCCTGACACAATATGACCAAGAAATCCTATCTTTCTCTTCCAAAACGAGCACTTGCTAAACTTGGCAAACAACTTCTGACTTCGTAACCTCTCCATAACCAATTTCAGATGCTCTTCGTGCTCCTCCTTACTTCTCGAGTACACCAGGATGTCATCAATGAAAATGATCACGAACTTGTGGAGGTAGTCGTGAAATACTTCATTCATCAAACGCATGAAAGCTGCGGGTGCGTTGGTGAGACCAAAGGGCATAACCACGAACTCATACTGCCCATACCTGGTCCGAAATGCTGTCTTCATGACGTCTGACTTGGCAATGGGAATTTGATGATACCCTGATGCCAAATCAATCTTCGAAAACCAACTAGCTCCCTTAAGCTGGTCCAACAACTCATCTATCCTCGGAAGAGGATACTTGTCTTTTATAGTGATGTTGTTGATTCCGCGGTAATCGATACACAACCTCATGCTTCCATCTTTCTTCTTCACAAATAGCACAGGAGCTCCCCAAGGTGAAGAACTCGATCGGATGAATCCCTTTCCCAGTAGATCTTCCAATTGTTTCTTGAGTTCAGCCAACTCCGCAGGTGCCATCCGATACGGTGCCTTAGCTATAGGTTTTGCTTCAGGCTCCAAGGTAATAGTAAAGGGATTACTCCGAGGTGGAGGTAATTCCTTTAGTGGCTCAAAAATATCTCCAAACTCCTGGACCACTTCTATGTCTTCAATCTTAACTTCATCGTCAGTGGCTCCTTCACTAACCGATAAAGTCACCAAATACACTTCTACGTCTTGAAACAAATCTTGCACTCTCAATGCTGCTACCAGTGACACTGACATACTAGGACTGATTCCATAGTATACCATCTCTGGACGTTTGCCTCTGCCAAACAACAGTCTTCCCTTTCCACAATCGATCTGAACTCCGTAGAACGATAACCAATCCATTCCAAGGATGACTTCCTACCCTTCCAAAGGCACGACTAACAAATCTGCCACAAACTCTCTCTCTTGAATGACC
Organism: Raphanus raphanistrum subsp. raphanistrum; assembly: GCA_019706035.1. Taxonomy (NCBI): domain Eukaryota; kingdom Viridiplantae; phylum Streptophyta; class Magnoliopsida; order Brassicales; family Brassicaceae; genus Raphanus; species Raphanus raphanistrum. The sequence continues at coordinate 674,903 of JACZFZ010000011.1, read as the reverse complement.
AATGGAACATTCTTGATACACTGACTCGCTTGAAGGGTTCGGTCTGCGGGGGTCAAGACTGCCACGTTTACCCTGTCAACCAAAAAGCAATCCCAGAACTGGGCAGCAACCTCAGGGGTCACAAAACTATGTGTTGCCCCCGAATCGAACAATACATGTGTGGGTTTACCAGCAACATGTATGGTTCCTGCCACAGTAACTCAATCAACAATATCTCAATCACAATACTACTAATCAAGACTCGCACAATCATCAAACACAATCGAAATATTTCTAAACGTGCAACCTAGCGATCAAGCAATCTATATCTAACCAGAGTCCTAACTAAATTCCAGCAACTAATTCTACACAACACATCCCATGCAATGAAAAGAGGAGGTTAAACACCCACAATACCTGTGATGGGACCGCTTGACGGTCCTGCATTGTCAGGGCTTTCTACACCTAAGGCATAAACTCTACCTCCTAGGTTTTGCTTCTTTGGTGCTGGCTCAATTGCTGGACGGCTAGGAGGAGCTCGGATGGCGAGAGGGGTCGCAGGGATTGGCTTGTTTGGACAAGACGAAGCATAATGGCCCTTCCAGCCGCAGGAGAAACAAGTAACATCTTCTATCCTTATTGTTGGATAACTCTGCTGGTTACTCTGCTGATTATTCTGCTGGTTCTTGGGACAAAACCTTGAAATGTGTCCCGGCTGACCACATATGTAACAAACCCCATTGTTACTGCGATAATTTCCTCGGCCTCCATATCCTCGCCCTTCACCTCTGTTGAATCTTGAACCCTTGTTGTAATTCGACCTTTCTCCTTGGTTAAACTTGGTGTGTCCTCCAGAATGTTGTGTAACCTTCCTTTCTGCCTCCAATACAGCCTCAACATTAACAGCCTTCTCCACCAGATCGGACAAGCTGCTAAAGTTGCTTCCAGCTAAACGACTTCCAAGCTCCGGCTTTAATCCGTACATGAAGTTACGGATCATAGTTCCTTCGTCTTCACGTCCATCAAAAACATGTCGCCTCAACCTTGTGAATTCAGAATCATAACTCCTTACTGGCATATCTCCTTGAACAAGGTTCATAAACTGACGCTCCAATCGATGCTTCGCTTCAGGAGGAAAGTATTTCCTCTCGAACTCTTCCTTGAACGATTCCCACGATGTGATGGTATGTCCACGCTGCCTGTCTATACTGTCCCACCATCCTGTTGCGTCGCCTTCCAAAAAGTACACAGCGATCTTCTTCTTATATTCTTCCGGGCACTCCATGGCTTCAAAATTCTTCTCCATCATAGTAATCCACTTAAGAGCTTCAATAGGATCTGATCCTCCCTTGAACTTGTAGGATCCAATGTTCTTCATGGTAGATAACAGCTTGGAAACTTCAGGGGTATGAGTTTGCGTACTTCGGTTCCTAAGAGCCTGGGTCATCACGTCGTGCAAAAGCTTCAGAGTGTTTTCTGCTCCTTGATCTTGTGGTCTTTCTGTGGCACGGTTCTGATCTGTCCTTGGGTTTGATTGAGCAGATTGATCTTGTTGATGTCTCTGAGCCCAAATACGACTCGGACTAGTGCTCAACAAACTGTCTTCTCTGGCCCTGTTACCGTACACCGGAAAGGATCTTATTCTCTGAAGAGGGCTCCTATCATGTCCAAACACCTCACTGGCTCCATTGCCATTACCCTGATCTGATCTGTAGCCCAATCCTCTTCCTGTCGAAACCCTACCCTCTCTCCATATCCGATCTCGTCCATCATCACCTATCCCGCGATTAGCCATCTGCACACAATCAAAAGGGTAAGTCCTATTGGAATCTAACCAAACACGGGAAGTGGCTGGTTTCCTAAAGCATCCTTTTGCGACTCCTTTTGACTCGATAAAACATTGAAAAGCACTTGTGTCACGCATGGACGAAACCATGCTCTGATACCACCTCTGTAACACCCCCGAACCGTTCTAGATATAGGTCGAACCACCGGCCAACAATAAAACAAGAACATGACCGACGGCTGACTTTCTACCAAGACCCGGGAGCGCTACATGACGGGTTAGGAACGATCCAGCCATGATCACAAAGAGTGCAATTTGTGACTTGGCCAGTTCGCCCGCTAACACATCCCGTCAGATCAAAGCCTAAGGCTTCTCAACCCGTACTCCAACCTGACGTTGTGTTAGCTTGGACAAAGCTAATATCAGATACAACAAGGCATTTACGCAAAACATCGATTTATTTATTTTATATCATACTGGGTTCACAACACACAAAATATTATAAGCGTAGTGGCATGCCATCGAGCAAAAGATACATACTTATAGTCTGAAAACATCGCAAGCAAAAAGAGATGCAAAAACTACACCAGCCGGCCTAACTTCCCGCTTCCTCTATCAACACTACTGGTCACCTGAAAACAACAACGAGTGAGGGATGAGTAATCTAGCATTACTCAGTGAGTTACAATCCCCAACTAACAAATACAACCCCTCGCTATCCCACCCCAAACAATCTAAAGCGAGAGGTTCACCTAATAGCACAACCCAAGATAATAATGATAATAATATACGCATATCAAAATTATCTGAAATCCGCAGCCGAAAATAATACGAGTAAAATATCGATACTATAAGATAGTCGATAAAACTTAACCAGGATTTACCAATCCCTTTACACTATATAATATATATCTAACTCGGGCCCCGGTGACGTTAGGTTCCTCCTTCACTATCGGCAATATCCTATCTTCCTACCACAGAGGCCAGAAGAAGGAACTTTCAACCGACCGCGGCCCACAGTCATTCGGGTCACCGCGCGACAGCCCACAGTCCTTCGGGTCACTGCCACGTTACACCGTCGTGTAACACTCAGCCATAGGCCATGACCCCGTCTCTCTGAGTCTTCCCGATCCAGCGAATAAGGGGTTTCCTTAAACCCGCTAAATACGATGTCTGAAGGAACACTAACTCACCCCTAATACGCCTAGAAATGTGGGTTACACAATGCTGTCGGCCAATATATAAACAATACCAAACCCGGTAATATAACCGAGGTTCCAAGCAATAATCACAACAACCACAATCAAACATATTCCAGAATATAGCATAAAAACTAATTCCAGAATATCTAACAAACCACAACCTAGCGATATCATCTAAGCATTCAGCAATCGCTAACTAACCAATCAACCTAACCATTAGCATGCTACTATAATTCTCAAGAATAACTAAGCATTCTATCAACTAATCAATCTCAACAATAAGCTAATCAAACCGTTACTCAGTTTAGACCTGGCCTCCTGCCATGATCCAACCTCCAAGTAACAGGAACCTGCATGAAAACAGCTTAGCAAACAATTGATTATAACTCACAGTTTTCGGTTGACCGTGGCCTCGACCCCAAACCCGACTTCAGCGATCCGAACCCTTTCTTCCTGACTTTCACAAGTAGACCCACGTTCTGTACTGATCTTCACTCAAGCAGAGCTTCTATAGTAGCTGACTCAAATCGCGCAGAGTAACTTTTCTCGATAACTCTCAAAAACTGCCGAAAAAGACTCGAAAATGATCGAACTCGAACTTTCTCTCTCTAGCTTTCTCTCTCACGTTTTTCTCTGAGTTTAAACTTGTCTGAATGTGATGAAATAAGCTGAGGGTCGTGGGGTATATATAGGTTGCAGCAACCAATCATAAACAAGCCGTGTGGCAGCCCGTGTGTCGCTTCGCATGCCTCCGGACGCATGCGTCGCGACACCTCGTGCTCCACATGTCTGGCTGCATGACCAGAGCTTCCTGCAGGGCGACACCACACCTTCCACATGTCTGATCCGCGTCCTGACCTCATCCAGATTGACACTCAGCGCACACATGTCGCTCAACATGCTCCGATCGCAGGTTTCGCGGCACCTCGTGCTTCTGGGTGTCACTCAGCATGCTGTGCTCTCCTGGGCTTCAACACCTCATGCTTCCCTTGCCACATACCATGCCAGGCAGGTTACATCACGTCCTTATCTCATAAATGAAGCCACCTCGAGCTTCTCGGTCCATTCGACCGGTTTCGACCTTTTCGGTGAATTTTCGACCCGCGATGATTCCCGAATATTTTTCTATGCCCGTCCTGATGCGCTGAATATTTTTATAATATTCCATAAGAAGTCTGACCATGATGGAAAATATTTTCCGAGTCTCCGGCTTCCTCGAAAAATATCGATAATACCGAAATCAAGGTTTTTGGTCAATTTCGGGTTTTCCCGTCATGCTTCGATCCCGTCCTGCTTACTTCCCGTCCTGCTTAATCCCGACCTGCTTCATTATGTCTCCAGAGTGATAATTTACCGATACGAAGATTTCCCGGGAAAACTTAGTGGTTAAGAAACGTCGGCTTCAAAAACGTCGGCTTCAAAAACGTCGTGCTTCAAAAACGTCGTGCTTCCAAAACTGTGATGCTTCCAAAACTACCGTCTGATCAATCTAAGAAACTTCTATCAATGGTAGAGCAGCTTATCTGACTCATGGCTTCTCCCATGATCAATTCTTCGACCACTTGTACTTCAAAACTTGCCGATCGATCCTTATCGCCCACGGCTCGACTTCAAAACAGATGCTCGACCAATCTTCTACTTTCTTTGAACCATGTTAAGTTTGAAATGATCAAAACTCAACATTCTTCATCATTCTTTGATTCTCAAAAGCTTGACCTCAAACTCCAATCTTATTATAATAATTTTTTTTACACGGGTTTCTACAAGGAGCCACCACTACACTCTTCACCTTGTGCTTAGCCTCTTCTGCAAGGTTGGTCTCCAGCATAGCCATCCTCTCAACCAGTTCAGTCACATTGGAGAAGGTCCGGACTGAGCAGTAGGTCTTGAGTTCAGGCCTAAGGCCACGGATGAACCTTCGAACCTGCACTGCCTCATCCTCTAACTCCTTCCCCACAAAGCGCCTGAGCCTGTTGAACTCTTCTTCATACTCTCTGACTGTCCTACGCCCTTGAACCAAGTCCAAGAACTTAGCTTCCAAACGATCCCATGCCTCAGCTGGAAAGTACTTGTGGTTGAACTCCACTTCAAAGTCAGCAAAACGTTCAATGGAGCCATTGGTACGTTTGTCTAGAGCCAACCACCAGTTGTGTGCATCACCCTCCAGGAAGTGCACTGCAATGTCCCTTTGGTACTCCTCAGGGCACCGGGTTTATTTGAAGTTTCTGACCAGCCGGTCTCTCCATTCATCTGCCTCCATGGGATCAACACTTCCAGCAAAGTGCTTTGTCCCTAGGCGAGATATGTGCTCCAGCACTTTCAAGTAATCCACTTTCCTAGCTGATCCAGATGGTGGATCCAGCTCAATCACTTCAGCTACTGGTAACACTCGACCACCAGCTCCAACAGCTGTCACTTGAGCTTGTGTGGCTTGACCCACGGATGAGTTCACCACTAGGGTAAGTACCTGAGTCATGGCTACCATCTGACTACCCATTAGCCTAATGGCAGCCAGTATCTCTTGCATGGAGGGCTCAGCCGCCTGATCACCCGGACCAGTCCGCCCATTAGCCATGATGTTTGGATCAGATCGGTGACCAATCTTTGAAGACTCAGCCTCTCCATCCTGATCATCCCTGAGCTGTCCGCTAGCTGCACCTAGCTGACTTCCAGCTCCCTCAAGCTGCCTTCCGGTCTCATTCAGCTGCCCATCCACTCCATCCAGCTGAAACTCTGTTTGATTAACTTGGGTTTCAGTCAGGACGGCGTCCCCGGTCCGACCTGTAGGTGGAACCGCCAGTACAACACTTGGGTTAGGTACTGATGCATCTCCAGCACCAGACGCCCCAGCCCCATCCTTAGCCTTCCGAGAGCGCTTCCTTGTTCCCTTAGGACACATCAAAACCAAAACACAAACCAATGTTAATCTTGATAAAAATCGCAAACCTCAAACAACATCAAGATAAGCAATACTAAAACATGTCAAGAGACCCAGCCGGATGTGTGATGACCTGCCCTAACCCAACAGCCTAGAACCAAGCATGCTCTGATACCAACTTGTAAGACCCAAACCTGGATCCCTTGATCCAAGTAGTCCGGACTCCTACCTAAATGTCTAAGTGTAATTCAGCTGGTTAGATCCATTAGTTTCTAAGTCATTTTTCAACATTTGAGGTTCATAAATAAACAAGTACATTGCGGAAGCATAGAAGAAAATATCATTTCATATATATAAGTCAATGTGATCCATACAAATCATTCTTAACACACAAGTTGCACAATAGGCTATCATAAGTTCAATCTAACTAGACACACATCACACATCCATCCACGGCCAGGTCTTCAAGACTCCTTGGCTTTGCCACGATCACTACTTGTTCCTGAAACCAAACCCACAACACATGAATACATTTATCAACCGATATCCTAACATCAGTTCTAACAATACATGGTTCCGGACCCTAAATCACATCTCTGTCCCAAAAGTGACCACTCTAAATACTCGACCAAAAACTAAATAAAATTCATGATATATCATGATAATTCTAAACTAAAAGAATGGTCCAATTGGATTTCCCAGAACCGGCCTCAATCATGGTGATCTCGGCCATGAACCGCCAAACCGGCCATATGGGACCATCTCTAAATCAATGATATAAATTCATTCTTTCACTTTGATAATTCATTATAAATTCCCATTAAGAGATATCAGTCGCCAAATCCCCATAACTCCCTTGGGAACTACGAGATCGGTTCACACATGCCAAACCAACGCCATGGAGAGATTACTCTGATCTAACCAAGGCCTGGGGGTTTGCCCACGAGTATAAACCCACGGACTACACCAGAATATAGTAGGGAAGAGATTGACAAAGAGAAAAGAAGTAAAAGATGCAACCAACACAACATGGTTCAATCGGCCGGACCATATAAACCCATTGTCTTGGGCGATAACCATCCGGAGTGCATCACTAACCTTAGGCGTGCGTTCCTCTGCAGCCCCTTCCTTCTCTGATTCCTTCCTCTTGTCCTTATCACTTTGCCCGCCTGCCATAGCCTTGCCTGAATCTTCCCACTGCCTGAATCCCACCGGAATGACCACACGGTCTGATTGCCTTACCGCCGGTTCTTCTCTCTTTTCTTTCTGGTGTAATTTTGGCAGAGGTTTGCCTAGTATTTTTCGTGGTTAAATCGATGTGCAGAGACTCCTATTTATAGGAAATGCCATCGCCAACCACCTTTGGGCGAACGGTTGCAAGATTTTGGGCGAATGGGCGCATGTGCTTTCATTCACATCCCTTCGGCCAAACCGTCCCCAACTGCTCCCAACCGCTCCCCTTGATCGATCTTCACCTGCCAGCACTTGATCAAGTGCCTGACCTACTTGCCAAGCTCCATGGTCACACCAGACCATGTCACCACCGAGCCGGACACATAACCGCTCATGGTCCGGTCCAACCGCCCAAGTGCCAAACACTCCATCCAGCTGAGATGAGCTGATCACTAGCTTCTCCAGCTGAGTGAGCTGACACTCCAGCTACTGAAGCTGTCCTGGACTTGCCTGAGCTACTGTGAGCTTGCCCCACTCCTTTACTAGCTGCCCGAGCTTCCATACTTCAACGGCCAGCTACCAAAACACTTGCCCAACTCCTTTGAGCTTGCCTTTCCTCCTTTCTGGTTAAGTCTCAGCTTCCTGATGCACTTAACCACCATTTAGGACCATGATACGCTTGCCCTTAGGTCTCATGACCTGGCTGGTGCTTGTCTTCGCACCATGGTCCGTTCTGATGGTACTATCTAGAACTTGGGACATGACATAATCAGTGTGCAACACAGATGCTACCATGCTTGGTGTGCCTCTTTTCCCCTTCCTGGTTGCACTTGCATCAATCCGAACGCAAGTATGCATTTTTCGATACGTCCTTATAGAGAAAAAATCCGAGTTATGCAGCTTTGCAGCTCGTAAATACCATTTGCAACCAACTCCACGACATTTTAATACGTAAAGTCGAGGCTTCGACTTTACTATATCAACCTCAACCTCAAAACAATTCGTGTGCACAGCTTTGTCGACTAAATCCCTCACTTCATGCTTTGTTTCAAATTCTTGATGTAAAGACATGTCAATACCATCATCCCACTCCACATTTAAAACTGGTCTTTCCACAGGTGCAACAACCGCTAACTCCTCCAAATGATGTCTTTCATCACTCACTTCATTGGTTCTTTCATTTCCATCCTCTTGAATATGAGGCATAGTACCCAACTCCTTAAGACCGACCATATCACCATTACCTCTGCCCTCACTCAGAATTTCTTCATTCCCAGAATACATCTCGTTAGTTTGGTATTCAGAGACAGATTCTGTGAGCTCCACGTGCAAGACACTGCGCCGCTGGTTTTTATCAACTTCCATTAAATATCCCAAAAGATCATCATCATCCATGATATAACATGGCCTCTTATCATCCATTACCAACGGAAAGTAACTCATTTGAATCTTGCTCGCACCTACATCAATCTTCATTTTTCTGCTTATTCTATCAACCAAGTGAGAATAAGTCACCTCCTCATAACTTCTCTTCAACACTAAAGTAGAAACATGTCGGTCTTTCCGATTCCATCGAACTTCATCTCTCACATCTGAATAAGTACCCCCATGATCAAAATATATCACCACATTTCGCCTATTATCCATAGTTACCTGAAAAAAAACATGATCACTTAGTAGTTGTACTGGTTATACTAGTTCTACACGTGAAAGTAATTCCAGTTGTAACAGTTACACTTGTGTAACATGTTACACTCGTTAAACAGTTATACTAGCAGTAACAGTTATACAATTTTTACTTGTCACATGACTACTAAAAGTTATACAAGTCGTACTAGTTAACCTATTTTATACGTTATTAATAGTTTTATTTGTAAGACTAGTTGTACTGAACAATAACAGTAACACTAGTTCTACTAGTTAAACAGGTTGTTGACGTTACCCTAGTTGTACCACGATTACCATCATCGATAAACAACTTTCCTTTACAAATTCATGATTCTACTTATATTTACATGTTATTTAACCTTAAAATCACTCTCGTGGGTTTTCCATCATCATGGGTTCTAACATTATTCAACTGAATCTAACTTGAGAGAGAGAAAGTGAGGGAGAACGTGAGAAAGAGCGAGCGAGAGATAGAGAGAGAGAGAGAGAGAGAGATACCGAAATTCAGTACTGTCCAAGATGAAAGAGTGGTTTCTGAGCTCTCTTAGGGTTCGTCCAACTTCTGTCTCCTTCGGAAAGCAAAAAAAAAGAGTGAAAAAGATGAAGTGAGAGCTTGGTTGTTGAAGAATTGAAGAGGAATGGAGTTTGGTTGTTGAAAAAATTGAAGAGGAAGATGAAGGTTGGGGTCCATGAAGTCCAAGTCCAAGGAGAGAGGGAAGAAAATCTGATGGTTAAGATTAGTTTCATCCAAGGGTGGAAATAATTCTTTCATTAAGGGTATTAACATAATTTCTTCTACTTGGGCCATATAGATTGATTATGGTTGTAGGAGACTTCATTGTTGGCCTAGAGAGCCACCAGAGATCATCTCCCTATGGAGGTGGCGGCTGCAGTGTTTTTCTGTTAGGTCTAGTTTTTTTTGTTTTAGAATTGGTTAAGCGTAAACCGAGTTAGGGAATTATAGTGGTCTGGTTTTATTTTCTTATTTCTGGTTTAGTTTTGTAAACCAGAATTATCTGTAAACCAAATTTAATTTGTTAATAAAATTTATTTTATTTTAAGTTATAAATAATATTCGATTTAATTTCTATCATTTAACTTTTCATCAGTTAATTTTAATTAAATAATCAAAATAATTTTTAATTATTTTAATTTTAGTTACAGCATTATATCAATGTCATTATATACACATCAAAGTACAAATCAAATGCTATAGTTAAGTTTATAATATCATTCATGTATTGTTATTATATCATCGTATTTCGTAGGGTCAAAAAAATGTTATCGTAGAGGGGGTACCTATGATTGCTGCCGTATACATAGCATTTACTAAAACGCTATCAAACACCTAATATAGCATATAACCCGTGCTAACAATGTCCATATTTATTGTAGTGAATCTTTTTTCATCTATGGTTCCATGCCTCATAGTGTTAAAGCCACATTGATGTCCTTGATTCCGAAGACAACAGACTCTGAAAAGATGACTGATTTCAGACCCATTGCTTGTTGCAATGTCATATACAAGGTTGTCTCAAAGATTCTTGCAAGACGCCTCAAAGCCACTCTGCCGGAAGCAATTGAGTTAAACCAATGGCTTTTGTGGATGGAAGATTACTACTGGAAAATGTCCTGCTAGCTATTGAGCTTGTCAGGGATTATCACAAGCTCTCGGTCTCAGCTAGGTCTGCCATTATGCTGGATATAGCCAAAGCATTTGATACAGTTAGTTGGGCTTTTATCGAGAATACCCTGCGATCTATGGAATACCCTGATATGTTTGTTACTTGGATAATGAGATGTATTACAAACGCAGATTTTTCTGTATCAGTAAACGGCGAACTGGCAGGTTTCTTCACAAGTAGTAGAGGCATAAGACAGGGTTGCTCACTCTATCCTTACCTCTATGTTATTGTCAGTAATGTGTTGTCTAAACTCATCAATAAAGCGATGATGGAGGAGAGCATTAGATTTCATCCTCAGTGCAAGGACATAAACCTGTCTCATCTGAGTTATGCTGATGATATAGTTGTGTTTAGGGATGGTACACCAGAGTCACTTCAAGGAACACTCCAAGTTTTTGAAAAATTTGCTGCAATATCAGGTTTGAGGATAAACATAGCAAAATCTATGGTCTTCGTTGCAGGAAAAGGAAAACAACGTATAAAGGAAGCAGTTGCGGTCTATGGTCTCTCTATATCTGCTCTTCCTATTAAGTATCTTGGGCTCCCTCTGACTACTAAGATAATGACTAGAAGCGACTATGAACCTCTAATCACAAAGATCAGGAACATGTTTCTCATGTGGACGAGCAAAGCATTATCCTATGCAGGCCGTTTGCAAGTCATTAAATTGGTCATCACCAGTATCACTAACTTCTGTCTTCCTCAAAACTGCATACTAGAGATAGAGAGTATGTGCTCCGCTTTCCTTTGGAGTGGATCACCAAACTGTTGAGGTCAAAATCGGTCAAGACGAAATCAATACCCGAAAGCTCTTGAAAGGAACCAAGTGATGGTCAAAACAAAAAGAACGGATAGCCGGAACGGATTATCCGACAAGCACGGAACTAAGCAACGGCGATGATGCCCATCGAACGGCTCCGGGCGCTGGCGATGGCGCCCATCGCGCGGTCCCGGGCGCCGGCGATGGCGCCCATCACGGCCCCGGGCGCCGGCGATGGGCCCATCATGGCCACGGGTGCTGGCTATAGCGCCCTTCACGGTCCCGAGCGCCGGTGATGGCGCCCATCACGGCCCCTGGCGCCGGCGATGGCGCCCATCACGGCCCCTGGTGCCGGCTATAGCGCCCATCACAGCCCCGGACGCCGGCGATGGCGCCCATCACGGCCCCGGGCGCCGGCGATGGCGTCTTTCGCGGCCCCGGGCGCCGGCGATAGCGCCCATCGCGGTCCCGGACACCGGCGATAGAGCCCATCGCGGTCCCAGGCGCCGGCGATAGCGCCCATCGCGTGGTCCTGGGCGCCGACGATAGCGCCCATCACGCGGCCCTGGGCGCCGGCGATGGCGCCCATCACGCGGCCCTGGGCGCCGGCGATGGCGCCCATCCGGGTCCAAGGCGCCAGCGATGGCGCCCATCACGCGGCCCCGGGCGCTGGCGATGGTGCCCATGCCACGATCTTACATGTCGTGGGACGGGTCGTCCTATGCGTATGGCTGTCCTTTTGTGCATGCACTGGACTGTCTCGTCCAAGCATATATCTTGCATCTTTGTTCAAAGCCGCGACAAGTGCTTCCTCATAAAAATCGTAAAAACACCGAAAGCCCGAATACGACCGAACGGCCCATATATGATTTTTAGAGATCAATCTCAGGATAAACATGACAATTCGAGTTTATCTTTACATAACAGATAAATGTCAAATTGCCGAAGATAAATGTCAAATTTCCCGATAAGCATAAAGATCGACGAAAATGGAAAGAAGCCCGATTCACGGCAGATCTGGCCCAAGAGGAGTTAAACCGACCTAAAGAGGAGTATATAAGGAGAGCTTGGGGCAAAGGCAAGAGGAGAACAATTTTCGCAGCAACTTAGCACTTAGAGCAGTTTAGGCAATATTTCCGTTTTTGTTAGCGAGCTATGACGCAAATAGGTTAGACTTAGGCGGCTAGACTAGCGAACTTATCGACAGTTCTTGTAGCCGAGATCTTACCTGTTGTTCACGCTCAACCGCGAATTCGGAAATAAAGATCTTTTTGCTCTATCTTTTGTTCTTACGTTTTCAAACTCATATTTACTACTCCGCGTGTTTTCCGCTATACTGACTGTGTTGTGCGTGGCCCAGCAGATATCCGGGATCTTCAGAAAAAACTAGGTTTACTTAGTTTTTCTCCGCAATTTGCTTTACAAAAATCGACGGTGCGAATTTCGGTTCCCACACAAACATCTCTAAATCGAACATATCTTGGGAGGAAGTCTGTAGTCCTTATGATGAAGGTGGCTTGGGTATCCGTCGGGTCTCAGAAGTATGTAAAGGTTTCCAGCTAAAACTTATTTGGCGTGTCTTTACTCAATTTACTTTGCTGTGGGTTAAGTGGGTAAAGCAGTACTTAATTAGAGAAGACTCTTTTTGGGACGTCAGAGACACATGTTTAGGATCCTGGCTGTGGCGCAAGCTACTACAAGTTCTATCCTTGGCAAAAACTTTCTTACGCCACGAGGTAAAGGATGGAAATTTAACTTGTTTCTGGACAGATGTTTGGCATCCAAAGGACAGGCTGGTTGAGTTTGTTGGAGAAATTGGCACACAAAGGCTGGGCATTTGTAGAAATACGAGGATATGTGACTTATTTTGGAATGGGGAATGCCATTTTTGCAGGTGTAGAGACCCTACCATTTGCTCCATGATTGACGAGATCAAAGCTTATTGTACTACTCTAACAGACGGTGGGGATGAAGTGCTATGGAAAAGGGGGGAGGATGATTATGGTCCCAAGTTTGTCTCTTCCGCAGCTTGGGACCAGATCAGACAACCCAAGGACAGAGTAGAATGGAGTAAGCTAGTCTGGTTTCCACAAGGAGTGCCTCGCTACAGTTTCATCACCTGGCTTGCCATTCGTGATAGACTTGCTACAGGTCACAAAACTAGCAGTTGGGGTCAGCCTCAGTGCTGTCTATTTTGTGGAGAACCTGATGAGACAAGAGATCATTTATTCTTTGCTTGTCCCTATACTTTTACACTTTGGCTGAAGTTGGCAGGGAGTCTGTTTGGAAGGGAGCCTGATCCTGATTGGGACACAACTTTATCTCGCATGCTCACAGGCTCGTATGATCGTCTAACTTTCATACTCCTGCGACTGGTCCTGCAAGTACTATATACTTCATCGGGCGTGAGCGTAACGAGCAGAAGCACAACACTATAAACAAGTCAGTGGATCAGTTAGAAAATTTGATAGACAAGACCATTAGAAACCGGATTAATTTTACTAAGTACACTCTCAATCCGAGATTACATAAGCTGATGATTCGCTGGTTTGAAGCACATGAAACAGCAATTTGGACTCTCTATTCTTGTTCAGTTTGTGATTCAGTTCCTATAATCTTCTAAACTCCTTATAGATGTACATATATTCTTTTGCGTTGATCAATAAATTTAACATTTCCTCAAAAAAAAAGTTCACTTTAAAGGGTGAAAGCGAGAAAAACTCATATGAATTTGTTTGATTTATTTCGTTTAATCAAACAGAACCACAAAGATGACATTGACTTTGAATGTTTAATTTCTTTCTCTGAGCACTAGCGTAAAACTGTGTAGCTAAGAATACAAAACCTTTGTTTACCCTATTCCTAAACTCAATATATTATGAAAGATTCTGTATTCTTGGTCTTCTTGTGATATCCAGTCACGTGGAGAAATATGATAAACTAGGGTTTATCTTGTGACAGAAAGGAGAGAGAGATAGAGAGAAAAGGGAGATAGGATGATAAGATTTGTTAAGTTAATCATTTGATACCCCCAAACGTTTACAACTTTAAATTAAATACAATACTCTCATAAATAAACAAAATGACATCGTACTCTCACTACTCATTTATTCAGACTCAGGTAAACCTGCCTTCTCAGCTAGAGTCTCTGCCTTCACATCTAAACTTCACTTCAGCCACTTCTAACTCCCCTCTTCGATCTCAATCTCTTCTGCACAAATGCCATAGGTACAGCTAGATTATCATTACCTCCAAACGTTTAAGATAAGATTTGTTAATTGATCATTTGATACCCCCAAACATTTACAACTTTAAATTAAATACAATACTCTCATAAATAACCAAAACGACATCGTACTCTCACTACTCATTTATTCAGACTCAGCTAAACCTTCCTTCTCAGCTAGAGTCTCTGCCTTCACATCCAAACTTCACTTCAGCCACTTCTAACTCCCCTCTTCGATCTCAATCTCTTCTGCACAAATGCCATAGGTACAGCTAGCTTATAATTACCCCCAAACGTTTAAGATAAGATTTGTTAAGTTTATCATTTGATACCCCCAAACGTTTACAACTTTAAATTAAATACAATACTCTCATAAATAACCAAAACGACATCGTACTCTCACTACTCATTTATTCAGACTCAGCTAAACCTTCCTTCTCAGCTAGAGTCTCTGCCTTCAGATCTAAACTTCACTTCAGCCACTTCTAACTCCCTCTTCGATCTCAATCTCTTCTGCACAAATGCCATAGGTACAACTAGCTTATAATTACCCCCAAACGTTTAAGATAAGATTTGTTAAGTTTATCATTTGATACCCCCAAACGTTTACAACTTTAAATTAAATAAAATACTCTCATAAATAACCAAAACGACATCGTACTCTCACTACTCATTTATTCAGACTCAACTAAACCTTCCTTCTCAGCTAGAGTCTCTGCCTTCACATATAAACTTCACTTCAGCCACTTCTAACTCCCCTCTTCGATCTCAATCTCTTCTGCACAAATGTCATAGGTACAGCTAGCTTATCATTACCCCCCCCCCCCCTCCCCCCCCCCCCCCTTAGAAGACCCAGCTTGTCCTCAAGCTGAAACTGTGGAAACTGCTCATCAAGCTTCGCCACCGGCTCCCACATGCACTCAAACTCCGGTAAGCCAACCCATCTGACCAACACCTCGGGCTGCTTATTCTCTGTTGACTTCCTGATATCCAATATCTCTCCAGGTTCCGTGTTCCGTTCCAAAGATGAAGAAAGGATCAGCGGAATCTCTTGTACCCTCACTTGCGGTTCCACCGCCTTCTTTAGCTGTGACACATGGAAGACATGATGTATCAAGCTGTGCGTCAGGAGCCTCAGTTTATAAGCGGCCTTCCCTATTCGCTTCTCCACCTGATAAGGGCCGAAGTAACGCGGAGCCAGCTTCTCTTCCCTACACATAGCCACTGAAACCTGTCTGTAAGGGCGCAGCTTCAAAAATACCCAATACCCAAGCTCAAACTCAACATCCCTTCGTTTCTTATTTGCTGAGACTTGCATACGCGCCTGCGCAGTAGCGAGATTCTCACACAGCTCATGCAAGAGTGCATCTCTATCCTGTATCATCACTTCTCCTCGGCGTTGGCTGTTGCAACATCTCCAAATCGAAGCAGCTTCGGAGGATCATGCCCATATAAAGCTTTGAATGGAGTGGACTTGGTTGAACAGTGGTAAGAGGTATTGTACCAAAATTCAGCCCAAGGCAACCACTGTGACCAGGTAGAAGGTTTCCGGCCTGCAAAACATCTCAAATATGCTTCCAAACATCTGTTCACCAACTCGGTTTGCCCATCTGACTAAGGGTGGTAAGCGGTGCTCTTGTGGAGTGCGGTGCCTTGAGTTTTGAACAGCTCTTCTCAAAACCGGCTCAGAAAAATTTTATCTCGATCAGAAACCATAGTCTCGGGGAAGCCATGGAGCTTGATCACTTCCTTAATGAACGCTTCAGCCACACTCTTAGCCGTAAAAGGATGTCGCAGAGGAATAAAATGCGCATACTTTGACAACCTGTCCACCACTATCATTATCACATCAAATCCTTTAGAAATAGGCAGCCCCTCCACAAAGTCTAAGCTAATGTCAGACCAGACTTGGGTTGGGATCGGGAGAGGATGCAACAAACCCGATGGAGACAATGTGGAGTATTTATTCTTTTGACACACTTCACGGGATTTGATGAACTCTGTTACATCAGTATGCATCCCTTTCCAATAAACCTCTCTCACCATTCTTTTAAAGGTTTTCAGCACCCCTTCGTGTCCCCCAATAGCACTGCCGTGAAACGGCTTCAACAACTAAGGAATGAAAGGAGACTTAGCGGGAATTATCATTCCACCATAGCGGAACAAGTGCCCTTTCTTGCGATAATACCCCACTGGCACCTCTTTTCCCTCTTCCAAAGCCTTACTTATCTGCTGCAACTCGTCATCCTTCTCAGCTTGAAAGGCTAACTCATCAAGGTCAATCAAAAGTGGAGCAGTTAACTGAAACTCTTGCAGCTCCATCACGGTTTTAGAGCCCCGTGTTGTCGAGATAAAGCATCAGCCACGCGATTGTCTTTACCAGGCTTGTATTCAATCGTTTAGTTGAGCCCCAATAACTTAGATGCCCACTTCTCCTGCTCCACAGACACTGCTCTTTGCTCTAGAAAATACCTGAGGCTTTTCTGGTCGGTGCGTATAGTGAACGGATTCCCAGTGAGGTAATGGCGCCATTTGGTGACCGCGTACACTATCGCTAAGAGTTCCCTTTCATACACTGACCTAATTCTTCCTGAACTTGAGAAGGCTTTACTGATAAAAGGCACATGGCGATTCTTCTGAGATAACACAGCTCCAATCCCTGTTCCCGACACATCAGTTTCAACCACAAACGGTTTAGAGAAATCCGGTAACCGTAATACTGGCAGAACTGTCATCGCCTCCTTCAACCAGCAAAACGCCTTCGAAGCTTCATCAGACCATTTAAAAGCGTCTTTCTTCAGTAAGTCCGTGAGTGGACGAGCAATCTTCCCATATTTAGCCACGAACCTCCGATAATACCCCGTCAGTCCGAGGAATCCTCTCAGTGATATTCCTTGGTATTGGCCACTCTGTCATCGCTCTAATATTCTCAGGATCGGTTGCCACTCCTTTTTCCGATATCACATGGCCCAAGTAAGACACACTTGACTGTCCAAACGCACACTTCTTTGCATTTGCATAAAACTGATGTTGCTTCAGAACTCTTAGGACCATTTTCAGATGTTCCTGATGCTCAGCTTCGTTCTGGCTGTACACCAAGATATTGTCAAAGAATACCAAGACACACTTCGTCAAATACGGCCTAAATATCTCATTCATAACTGACTGAAATGTCGCGGGAGCATTGGTGAGCCCAAAAGGCATGACCAGGAACTCATAATGCCCTTCGTGCGATTCGAATGCCGTCTTACACACATCTTCTTCTTTCACTCTGATCTGGTGGTATCCTGAATTCAGGTCCAACTTGGAAAATACTGCAGCTCCAGCCAACTCGGCCAACAACTCTTCGATTACTGGTATGGGGTACGGTCTTGTATTGTACTTTTGTTCACCGCCCTATAATCCACACAGAAGCGAAAACCTCCATCCTTCTTCTTAACCAATAGCACCGGGCTGGAATAAGGACTGATGCTCGGCCTTATAATCCCCGCTTGCAACATTTCCTTCACCAACTTCTCAATCTCATCCTTCTGTATGTGAGAATACCGGTACGGCCTGATGTTGATCGGGGAAGTACCAGCCTGTAGAGTAATGGCATGCTCTCTGTTGCGTCGCGGTGGTAGTCCCTGAGGCATCTGAAACACTGATTCAAACTCACGCAATAACTTCTTTACTCCTGCACTCGGACTCTCAAGTTTGTTCTCCCCCAGGTTTGCCTCAAATAAAGCTTGCAACTCCAACAGAAATAGGGATTCCTCACCTTCAACTAACTTCTCCATAGAATTCAGTGACACTTGCATCTTCAACAACGATGGATCTCCACTGATTGACACCCACTGCTCGTTAACCATGAATCCCATGATGTGTAGTCCCCAATTGATCCTCGTGTCACCCAATGTGGCCAACCATGAACAACCAAGCACCCCATCAATTGTTCCCAACTCAATTAGTAAATACCCTTTCGTGATATCAACCCCTTGGATATTCATCTCCACACCAGTACAGTTTCCCTGACCCGTAAGCACTCTACCATCGCATATCGACACCCCAAACTCCTGCGTAGTCTGTATAGGTAACCCCAATTTATGCGTTAGCCTCTTCGCTATGAAGTTATGATGCTCACGAGTCAATCAACACCACAACCTTCTCGCTTCCAATCTGTCCAATCACCCTTAGAGTTTTCTTCGAAGTGATGCTAACCATAGACTGTAACGACATAATTTGTAGCTCTTGATTACTCTGAGTCTGTTAGCCCATAGTCACCTCAAGATCTTCTTCATCTGCTTCCTCCTGCTCACTTTCTTTCTCAACATCCATACACCTAAACTTCTGGTAAGCCTTGCAACGGTGCCCAGTGAAATATCTTTCGCCACAATGCCTACTAGGGTTCTGCACTGTCCTCTTCTGGTCACCTTGGTTGCTCTCTCGCTGTGAGTCCAAAGACTTCCTCGCAGGAGAGACATTACTTGACTTCACTGGGCTCGTATTATGCTGCTTCTGATGGATGTTGAGAGCCGGAGCTGAATAGGTTCGATGAAAGTTCCGAGATTGATAGGCATTCTTATCATTTTCCTGCTCTTCGATTATCTTTGCCATCTCAACAATCTCATCCATCCCTACTGGTCTCAGCCTTACGACTTGTTCACGCAAACTCCGCTTCATTCCATGTAAAAAGATCTCCTCCAACACATCATCAGGCACGTGAGGCACCTCTGCCGACACCTCTTCAAATGCCTCACGATACTCAGACACATTCCCTGACTGCCTCAAACGCAACATCTGACTCAGTATAGTACCTCCATGAGTGGGTTTGAACCTTCTTTATATTTTCATCTTGAAATCCCTCGAGTCTAGCACCTCATCGCGCACCTGAATCATCCGCACCCATGTCACAGCACACCCCACCATACAGGACATCGCCAACGACAGTTTGTCCTCTTCATCCGTCTGGTTCACTGGGAAGCACTTCTCCACCCTAAAATCCAATCCTCAGGGTTTTTGCCTTCAAAATCAGGTAGCTCAAGCTTCTTCTTAGGTGAGGAATCTTCCGGTGGAGTTGAGTACCCCGATGACTCTGCCGTAAAAGGCGTTGACTGGATCTCAGTGGTTCTCAATGGGTACCGCCGTTAGTGGTGGGGCGACGCGTCTCCTCGGTGGCTTCGGGTACAGATCTCGGGGGTTAGGGTTTGACGTTTCACCTGACTCCACTCGTGTCTGCTTCTCTTCGGCTACCTTACAATGTCGCTCCTTGGCCTTCTGCTCGATCTCCAAGGAACGTTGATGATTCGCTTTCATCTCCGCTCTCTATCTTCGAGTAAGGTCGTGAGAGTCCCGAACTGTTCTTCCAACGCAGTGATACGATCAGCGTCCGAATTCTGCTTAGGAGGCATCTCGATGCTCTGGTACCAATGATAAACTAGGGTTTATCTTGGGACAGAATGGGGAGAGAGATAGAGAGAAAAGGGAGATAAGAAGATAAGATTTATTAAGTTGATCATTTGATACCCCCAAACGTTTACAACTTTAGATTAAATACAATACTCTCATAAATAACCAAAACGACATCGTACTCTCACTACCCATTTATTCAGACTCAGATAAACCTTCCTTCGCAGCTAGAGTCTCTGCCTTCATTTCTAAACTTCACTTCAGCCACTTCTAACGCCCCTCTTCGATCTCAATCTCTTATGCACAAATGCCATAGGTACATCTAGCTTATCAAAATACCAGAAGGATGAGTTTGTGTTCAGGTTCTTCTTGTGATGTCTAGTCATGATGTTGAACCATACCTTATGGATTCTCGACTAGTCATATTTGATAGCTGGGATTGAACTCATTGTTGTCTTGGCTCCTTCCTCAGTCCATTACAGTTTCATTCCCAGTTTATCTGCCTTGTAAATTCAACCAAAGAATGATCAAAAGCCATTCTTTGTTTTCGAGATGGACTAGAGATGATCAGGTTACCTTTTCTCAAAAACGTTCTTGTCGTGGATCAAGAAAGTGGGTCACCAGCCATGGCCAATGGAAGATGATGGATCATCTTCTTCATGACAAACTCTGAATGTTTCTCTTTCATTCTCTCGTGCACAACATGAATCAACACAATTTGTGTCTCTCGTCCATACTTAAGCTCTACCTCGCAGTAAAAGAACCAACTTTAATGGAAACTCAGAAACCTGACACCATTCAGACAACACAACATCTTCAAGATCAAATGTCTATATTCATTGTAAGAAGACCTGAGGCATACCATGGTGAAAGAATCTCTATTGAAAAACTAACTCAAATTTTAACCAGAGTGGCAATCAACAAACGAGAACCTGCAGTTTTACCTTTTTAAAAAGTGTGCATGTAGGCAAATTTGGAGGAGGTCTTCCGTCAGATAATAGGGAACTGAATGACGACAAACTTATCTCTATAGAGCTATCATTACAGAGAATTCATAGGATCAATTGGATCATTAATTGAAAGTGGTGATAAGTTCGTAAATCATCTCCAAAGTTGGGCCATAATCATTTGAAACTGCAGAAACAGAAAACAATTGTCATGTTACAACATTTTTTAACATATCTTTTAACAAGGTAAATGAATCACGATCGACTTGAAATTTGGTATACATACTCATGACATATCAGACTTCATAATCAACGGTGGGATTAAGAAATGAACAGTTTATTTATTATTTATTAATGTAATCTTGAACCTGTTTGCTGCAGTATAAAAACAGTGTTAATTATTAATGTAATCTTGAACCTGTTTGCTGCAGTATAAAAACAGTGTTAATTATTCATGTTCTCTTTAACCTGTTTAACACAGGGAAGTACTGAACTGAGTGTAGTTTCACACAATTTATTGTAAAAATAACAAGACATCATATGCAGTATTTGAGGCTTTTTGAGGAATCGAACATTAATGTAAAAGTCTTTAAACCTAATATTGTAAAATGCAAAACGCACCATCTTGAAGACAAAAAATAAGGCGATTGTGAGATTAGGTTTTCTCGATGGATTCGGCCGTTCCGCCGGGCACATCTGATCCGCCGGAGAGAGATCGGGAGGTTCTAGAAGTTGAGAAAGGTAAGGAGGATACGAAGGATTCATTGGGGATTGGTTTGAAGACAGAAGATAAAAGTTGGGTGTCAAAGGTGAAAGATAAGAGGGTTTTACAGAAGTATGAGGTTGAAGTTCAATCGAGGGATGGAAAAAACAAGGTTGTGATTCCGAATGATATCTTCGCAGATTCTACTCCGTTGTGGGAAGAATTTGTAATCGGAAAGTTTTTGGATGCTTCTCCTCACATAGCTAAGGTGCACATGATGGTAAACAAGATCTGGAGCTATGGTGATCCAAGCTCTAAAGTGGAGGTCTATGAAGTGGATGCTAAAACAATGAGGTTTAAGATCACGAGTCTGCAAGCCAAAGAGAAGGTAATCAAACGAGGAATGTGGAATATCGTGGGAGTTCCAATGATTGTAAAGAAGTGGTCGCCAAAGGCTGAAGAAGAGAAGCAGGAAGATGAGACAATACCGATGTGAGTTCATCTGAGAAAGATCCCGCTCTGTACATTCTCGTGGGAAGCTCTCAGTTTCATTACGAGTACTGTGGGGTATCATGTTCGTCTTCATCCTGAGACAATAGCGTGCTCTAACTTTGAGAGGCAGAAGTATTTGTTAAAATGATATAACAAAAACTTTTCCAAAGGAGATTGACTTCACATGGGGAGGCAAGGAGTTTACAGCAGCTTTCTACTATCCGTGGTTACCTTCTAGATGTAATGTGTGTGAGAAATGGGGTCATTCAGATAAGGTATGTGGAATGAAAAGAAGAGAGAAGAAACTTGATGAAAGAGATAAAAGTGAGGAGAGTCCAATGGTAAAGACCAAGGAAGCTGTAGGAGAACATGAGAATAGTATTGAGAAGCAATTGGAAACAGCTCTAATTCAGGAGGTTGCTTTGGAGGTTGGCAATGTTGATAAAGCGGGGGTCAGAGGGTAGAATAACAGCTAATGTGGAAAGTGTCAGTGTGGGTGTGCAAGAAAACGTCTGGTCCCTTGTATCTCGTGGAAAAACTGGCAGAGCTCATCTATCACTGTTGAAAGATGTTGGTGAAGTTCAAATCTCAGCTTCCAAATTTTCTGCTCTTTCTTTGGATGAAGAGGAGGCAGGTGAGATCACTGAGATTCAAGAGAATGATGGTACCGAAACTGAGACAATGAACATCCTTGAAGGAGATATGATGGAAGATGATATACTAGATCAGAAGGTAAAGGAGAAAGATAAGGTAATGGGAAGATTTAGTCCATCATCATAG
The DNA here is from genome assembly GCA_019706035.1 of Raphanus raphanistrum subsp. raphanistrum. NCBI lineage: Eukaryota > Viridiplantae > Streptophyta > Magnoliopsida > Brassicales > Brassicaceae > Raphanus > Raphanus raphanistrum. The sequence goes on along the minus strand of JACZFZ010000011.1, from coordinate 652,236 downwards.
TTCTTCTTGCTTTAAGGATAAAGCTTGGCTAATAATGGGTGATTTTAAAGAAATTTTTGATGGTGATGAGAGTTCAAGATTTGATAGCATAAGTCGAGTTTCTAATGGAACGAGGGACTTTCAGAGGCTGATTATGCAGTGTCAGCTTGCTTACATGGCTTATCAAGGGCCAAAGTATACATGGTGTAACAAGAGAGAAGATGGAATCATTTGTAAGAAGTTGGATAAATTTTTATTAAACGAAGAGGCGCTTCAGAGATTCTGCAACGCATACTTTACCTTTGAACCGGGTGGTTGCTCAGACCATATGCGTTCTACAGTTCAGATTTTCCCCCCAAGTGAGAAAATGAAGAGGCCTTTTAAGTATGTAAACGCAATAGGAAGCATTCCGGAGTTTCTTCCTATGGTCCAAGGTTATTGGAGTTCAACAGAGAGGTTATATCACTCCACTTCTGTGATGTATCATTTCTCAAAGAAGCTTAAATCTTTGAAGCCGCTGATTGGAGAGATGGAGAAAAGTAAATTGGGAAATCTATCAAAAAAGGCGAAAGAGGCTTTAGATGTGTTATGTGATAAACAGCATAAGACTTTAGCAAAATCGAGTGATGTTGCTATTCAAGAGGAATCTGAAGCTTATGGGATTTTGATTCATGCTGAAAGTCTGGAAGAGGATTTTCTTAAACAGAAAGCGAAGCTTCATTGGTTAGATGTGGGGGATAAAAAAAACAAGATTTTTCATAGAGCAATCAAAACCCGGAAAGCTCAAAATATGATAAGAGAAATCAGATGTAAGAATAGAAGTGTGGTGTCTACTCATTCTGAAATAAAGCAAGAAGCAGAAAATTTCTTTGCTGATTTTCTTAACCATCAGCCAGAAAACTACAGAGGAGCTTCTGGGGAGGAGTTAAAAGAGTTGCTTAAATTTCGTTGCTCAACAGAAGAGTGTGGGAAGTTGGAAGTAGAAGTCACAAAAGAAGAGATTCACAGAGTGCTTTTTGCTATGCCAAGCAATAAATCACCTGGGCCAGCTGGATACTCCAGTGAATTTTTTAGAACTGTTTGGCCTTTAATATCTCATGACTTTATTATTGCTGTTCAATCAGTTTTTAGATTTAGGTTTTTGCCAAAGGGTGCCAACTCCACCATCCTTGCTTTAATCCCCAAAAAGATTGATTCAATGGAGATGAATAATTATCGTCCTATAGCCTGCTGCAATGTTATCTACAAAGTCGTCTCAAAGATAATAGCTAACCGTTTCAAAGAGCTTCTTCCTCGTCTCATATCTGAATCTCAATCTGCTTTTGTGCAAGGTCTCCTTCTTATGGAAAATGTTCTCCTTGCTTCTGAGCTGCTAAAAGGATATCACAAGGAAAAGATCACTCCAAGATATCTAATGAAAATAGATATATCGAAAGCATTTGACTCTGTGCAATGGGAGTTCCTCTTGAGCAGTTTGAGAGTTTGGGGTTTCCCGGAGAGGTTCACACATTGGATAAAGCTCTGCATAACCAGTCCATCTTGCTCCGTTCAAGTAAACGGCAACCTTGCAGGTTATTTCCAAAGCTCTAGGGGGCTTAAACAGGGTTTCTCATTATCCTCTTACCTCTTTGTGATATTTATGAACGTCTTATCTCTGAATATTGATAGAGATGTGGCTGATAAGAAGTTCGCATTCCATCTGGGTTGCAAAAGTCTTCCACTCACCCATTTGTGCTTCGCATATGACCTAATGGTCTTTGTAGAAGGCATAAAATATCTATTGAAGGTGCTCTATCGGTTTCTGAAGTCTTTGAAAGTTGGTCAGGATTAAGCATAAGCTTGGAGAATTCTACTATTTATATGGCAGGGGTAAAAGAAGCTGAGCAAAGCAGTATCCTAACGAATTTCCCTTTTGCAGTTGGAGAACTTCCAGTAAGATACCTAGGGCTTCCTCTAATGACTCAAGCCATGCGGAAGCAAGATTACCTTCCTCTACTGGAGAAACTCAGAAGTAGGATCTGTTCATGGACGTGTCGGTTTCTGTCTTATGGAGGCAGACTTCAATTAATAGGAGCGGTTCTTATGAGTATTGCAAATTTGTGGAGTGCTGTGTTTCGCCTTCCAAGTGCTTGTGTAAAGGAGGTGGAGCAAATTTGTGCGGATTTTCTTTCGACCGGTCCTTCTCTTCAAACTTCAGGAGCTAAAGTGGCATGGAGAGATGTTTGTAGTTTGAGAAGTGAAGGTGGTTTGGGTATTCGTGACTTGAAAGAAGTAAACAAGGTGTATGGGCTCAATCTTATTTGGAGAATGCTTGTGGGTGAATCTTTGTGGGGTAAATGGTTAAAAGAAAACTTGCTTAAAGGGAAAAATTTATGGGAGCTAAACTCGAAAATGCAGAATGGGTCTGGATGTGGCATAAAATGCTGAAACAGAGAATTGAAGCGAAGTTGTTCTACAAGAAAGATTTGGGTGATGGTAGACATGTATCCTTCTGGTTTGACTCATGGTCGAAGAGAGGGCCTATTTTTGATATGTTAGGACCCAGAGGTATCATTGACATGGGAGTGGGCAGGAACGCTACTCTGGAGGAAGCTGCTCTAAATGTTCGAAGAAGAAGGAGACACCATACCGATTTGCTTAATGATATAGAGGGAGAGTTGAGTCTCATTGCGAGTAATTTGAATCCTTAGAAAGAAGACATCAGTGTTTGGAGAGGGAAATCGGGTTTCAAACAGAGATTTTCTCAAGTGAAACCTGGCTATTACTGAGGGAGAATAAGCCTTTCTGTTCTTGGTCTCGTGGAGTTTGGTTTCCCCAAGCCATACCGAAGAATATATTGTCTACCTTAGACAGAAAGGCTATTTGGTGTCATGGTTTGAATACCACCTGTGTTCTCTGCAAAAATGCAATAGAAATGCGTTCTCATTTGTTCTTTGAATGTGGGTATTCTTCTCAGATTTGGGAGTTTACTGCTAAAGGAATCTTGAGAAGCTCTTACACCAATGTCTGGGAAGAGATCTTGACAATTATTTCAGATGAAAAAAGGGAGAAGATGAGTAGATTCTGTATAATTAAGATATTCATTTAAGTTGGTGCTGTATTCAATTTGGAGTGTTCGCAACAGGCTATTGTATTGTGAGAAACTGATGCATATTCCGGTGATCAAAAAGATGGTTGACAAAGGTATACGAAACAAGATCACGTTGATGAGAAGATGTAAATAGAGTTTGATCTGTAATTCGGGGTGGTAGTAGTATCTCGAGTTTTCTTTTAGAAAAAAAGTAAGCACAAGTTGTATACAGGCTTTTTTAAATCAATTTAACGTAAATTCAAAAAAGTATATATATTTTGACATCTATGTAACCTGAACGTGAGTCTCTTTCGCTTCTGAATGAAATAATGCTTCAGAAGCATTTCACAAGGCCTGAGGAGGAGCAGTGATTGCGAAAAAATCATCTTCATCGTCACTGTCAATAACACCTTAGCTTTGAGAGGCATAGGTCCTAGAAGACATGTGTCTCATGCTCCTTTCGCGATGAGGAACTCTTGCTCTTACCACCAGCCTTATCCGATTTCTTCTTCTTACGAGTATCCAACACAACAAACAAGTTGGTGTTCTGAATCGGCATCAATGTTTCGTCTCTCCTGTTTCCATCACCAACCATCGATCCTTCTCTCTCAACCAATCAAAGATTCAGATAACAACATAAAAAAAGTTTGATTTTTTATTAAAACCCAGAAACGTAACAACAAAAAAAAAAGGATTGATTTTTATCGAAACCCAGAAAATATTTCAGATGGAAGTTTCGAGGAAATAGAAAGAAAGAGAAGTGCTGAGAAGAAAAAAAGAAAGAAAGATAAGAGAGAGATGGCGTTAGTGGGCAAAACCTGATTTACATATATTTTAACTTAAATGGCAAATGTGTAAATAGTTTTATCTGATAAAGATTTTATTAGACATTTAGACACAAGTTGATATGGGCAAATTTTTGAAAAAGATCTCTGAAGATCTATTTTTCATGATAGATTATTGAAATGTTAAGTTTATCAGTTAATGAGGAGTTTAATTTTGCTTTTGTAATGGCAAATAAAAAATTGCGGAACTATAAAAATGAAAATTTATTGAAAACATATAAAGATTTTAACATTTCCAAGATCGGTCAGTACTGAAAACATATAAGACAGATTTTAAGATTTCGATATTGGTCACAACATTATTCTAACCAAAAAGGTGCTAATTAAAGTTTGAATATTTAGAAAGTATCAGTGTTGTTAAAACCAGACCGACAAGCGAACCAGATTTTTTTGGGGTCATGGGTCAATGTGGTTCGACCAGGTTCGATCCGATTTGATCCGGGTTTTATTAGACTAAACTAAATTTAATGATATTTTGAATATGTATATTCTTACAAAGATAAAAATCATATCAAATAAAATATTTCAATAACCATAATGTTTAGAAATTTTTTAAAAGTAACAAACTAAAAATGTAATAAAAGTAATAGAACAATGTAATAGTCCAAATCTCAAATCAATAGAAAAAACATATTTAATTTTTATTCTCCGGGTTTTTGTCACTCCAAATATTCATCACCTTTTCAAAAATTATAGACCCATTAGTTAAAAATTTATACTATGAAATAAAATTAAAAATTATATCATGATTGAGTTCTTCAAATCTAAGTTTTCAATTCTTAAAATCTTTAAAACAAAAACAATACCTTGAGAAGTAGATACCTTGTGAGTTGCAGTCTTGCATAGACGTCAAACGTCAAAGACTCAAGAAAAAATATCAGATGATTTTACCTTATTAATCTGAATCCTATTTTTATTTTAAAAAGGAAATTTTAATTGTTTTATTAATAATTTTTTGGTTTAATACAAGAATCAGGGTTTAGCCGGTTCGTTGGGTCGCCGGTTCACGGGTTTTTAACGGTTCATCTGCAGTTGGGTTTTGGCATTAACCCAACCCGCATTTGTGTCCGGTTCGTGGTTGAACCTGGTCCGACCGCCGGTTCGGTCCGGGTTTAATAACACTGGAAAGTATAGTAACACCTGTCGCTCGTGGGCAACGTTTAACAGATTGCAATCATTTTTGTAATATTATATGGATAAAATCGGTATATGTAGAGAGGTTTCAACTTTACAGAACCCGGAACAACATAATCATTCATGTACTTTAGCCACAGTATAATATAGAAAAAATGTACAATGAAACCTCTATAAACTAATAAGGTTGGAACTACACTAAAACTACAATTTTTTATTAATTTATAGAGATTATTAATTTATCGAGATACTAATTGAATCAAAAACTCAATTTATGACTATGAAATTATATTAATTTATAGATATATTAATTTATAGATTATTAATTTTAAAAGGTTATACTGTATTACTAATTGCATGAAAAAGATAGCTTACATTAGAAATATTTTTTTAAAACATTTAATGGGCGGGGTAAATTATGTAGCTTGTTTTAACATAATCATTTGTATTTTAAATATTGTTCCAACCTATAACTCTATTTTTATTGAATGTAATCAATATTTTTTTTAGAATTTGACCAATGAATCCTAAAGGTATTTTGTATTTGCTTAACAGATAGTTTGGCCGTATCTAGAAGATTAAATAAAAGAAATAACACATCTACTGATTAAGAACCATATTACTCATCATGTTTTGCATATATAAAATAAGATCTAACAAATTATTAATTTTAAATTAGACCAAGTGCATATGATTACAAAAACTAAATGAAAATTATTCTGTATATAATTGTAAATGATAGCTGCATATTATGGGGAAAAAAACTTATGTTGATCAAATGTAAATCTTGATGTATGTCCTTATACCAACAATAGAATAGATACCCGCCATATTTTTATTGCTCTGAGAAAAGGAATGATTTAGCTAACTGCTATTTTGGCAAGAAATTTTATATCACTATTTCATATCATCACAGCAAAGTTGATAACACTATTTCATATCATTACATCTGTACATGAGATAATTTTGCAAATACCTCTCCAAAGTAATGGAGAACATAGTAAATAGAATCAAAGGGTAAGAATTAATACCATCCGTCATTATTCTGATGTTTTCTGACTGCAATAGCGCTACTTTTGACCTCAATGATTTAATCTGGGATAATGAATTTCACAATTATTGAAAAAAATTAAACTCTTTTGTTTTAATCAATCAGCAAAGAAACTGGACAATACTTCCACAAAGAACACAAACCTAACACTACAAGAAAACAACACTTTGGCGAGGAAAATTAACGAGGAAATATGATCCTCGTAATTTTACGACGAGTTTACGAGGAAATTACAAAGAAAGAACAAAACGTCGTTATTTCCTCGTAAAGTAACGAAGAAAAAAATTCGTCGTAAAATCATCGTAACATTACGTGGTTTTAACGAGGAAATACACTTTCCTCGTAAACACGTAAACCTTGCATCATCTTTACGAGGAAATGAGAAAATATACTTTCCTCGTAAAACCCACGTAAATTCGCGTCTTCTTTACGAGGAAACACTTTACGTGAACTTAACGAGGAATTTTAAAACACGTTTTTTTTTTGCTACCTACCTTTTCCTCGCAAATTCATTGCAAAACTTCAACTACCAGATTCGAAAATTTTCTATAAATATGGAAGTTTCAACATCATTTTAAACACACCAACAAGAACAAAAAAAAGTGAAAAAAAAAAATGTCAGGCTCCGGGAATGTCTACGAGTTGCGGAGCTGGATGTATATGCATAGAGATGCTAACGGGAGAGTGACGAAAGAGTACATTGCGGGACTGGAGACATTTATGCATCAAGCAGATTCCACACCGCTCGCCCTAGAAAGCGGTAAGATGTTCTGTCCATGTCGGAAATGCAACAATTCGAAATTGACAAATCGTGAAAATGTTTGGAAGCATTTAATAAATAGAGGTTTCACGCCAAATTACTATATCTGGTTTCAACATGGAGAAAGTTATAATAATTATGATCAGAATGAAGCTAGTAGTAGTAATAGAAATTTTCAGGAAGAACCGGTTGCTCATCATTTGCATAATGAACATAGTTACCATCAGGAGGAGCAGATGGTAGATTTTGATAGGGTTCATGATATGGTAACTAATGCATTCGTAGCTCATGATGAAGATGAAGAACCTAACATAGATGCAAAAAAGTTTTATGAAATGTTAAATGCGGCGAATCAACCACTTTACAGTGGTTGTAGAGAAGGTCTCTCTAAATTGTCGTTGGCTGCTAGAATGATGAATATTAAAACTGATCACAATCTACCTGAAAGTTGCATGAATGAATGGGCAGACTTGTTTAAAGAGTATTTGCCGGAAGACAATGTGTCTGCTGATTCTTATTATGAGATTCAGAAACTGGTTTATAGTCTTGGGTTGCCTTCGGAGATGATAGATGTTTGCATCGACAACTGCATGATCTACTGGGGAAATAATGAGAAGTTAGAAGAATGTCGATTCTGCAAGAAACCACGATTCAAGCCGGTAGGACGGGGACGTAATAGGGTACCGTACCAAAGGATGTGGTACCTACCAATTACAGACAGATTGAAAAGATTGTACCAATCAGAGCAGACTGCCGGAAAGATGAGATGGCATGCCGAGCATACTCAGACGGATGGTGAGATGACACATCCATCAGATGCAAGAGCCTGGAAACATTTTAACAAAGTATATCCGGAATTCGCTAGCAATATCCGGAATGTGTATCTCGGATTATGCACAGATGGATTTAGTCCATTCGGAATGTCAGGGAGACAATATTCATTGTGGCCAGTCTTTCTTACGCCATACAACCTGCCACCAGAGATGTGCACGCAACGGGAGTTGCTATTCTTGACCATATTAATACCTGGTCCAAAACATCCTAAAAGGTCGCTGGATGTTTTCCTGCAGCCCCTGATAAAAGAATTGAAGGATTTGTGGTCAACTGGGGTGAGGACGTATGACTGCTCAACGAAGACGAATTTCACGATGCGAGCGATGCTTTTGTGGACCATAAGTGACTTTCCTGCCTATGGGATGTTGTCGGGATGGACTACACATGGGAGATTAGCTTGTCCATATTGTAATGGAGCGACAGATGCGTTTCAACTGAAGAATGGAAGGAAGACAAGTTGGTTCGATTGTCATCGTCGATTTCTTCCGATTGGCCATCCGTACCGAAGAAACAAGACATTGTTTAGGCACAAAAAGGTTGTGAGAGACACTCCTCTTCCATATTTAACTGGAGAAGAAACTGAAAAGCAACTCGATTACTATGGAGCTTTGGAAACAGTTCCTCGTGGTGGTAATTGGCATGTCCCCCCTAATATGCCTGATTCTTACGGTGTTCATCACAACTGGCACAAGAAGAGTATATTTTGGGAGTTGCCATATTGGAAATATCTTCTTCTGCGCCACAACCTCGATGTGATGCATATAGAGAAGAATTTCTTTGAGAACATCATGAATACAATATTGAATGTCCCGGGGAAGACAAAAGAAAACATAAAATCGAGGTTAGACTTGCCGGATATTTGCTCAAGAAGCGAGTTACATATAAACAGCAATGGGCAACTTCCTGTTCCGATATTCAGATTGTCTTCAGAAAAAAAGTCGGTGTTGATTAACTGGGTAGCATCAGAAGTGAAATTCCCTGATTGGTATGTTTCAAATCTGTCTATATGCGTTGAAAAGGGTCAAAAGTTCTCCGGGATGAAGAGTCATGACTGTCATGTCTTTATGCAACGACTACTTCCCTTTGCTTTTGCGGAGCTACTTCCTACAAACGTACATGAAGCACTTGCAGGTACTATATTATATATTGCAGTTATTTTATATATAATGATTTAGTTTGAAATATATATGACTAATATGTGTATAATTGTTTTTGGAATATACAAGGCATTGGAGCATTTTTCAGGGATCTGAGCACCCGCACCCTTAAAGTAGAAGTCGTGGAACAGCTTCAAGAGAACATTCCCATCTTATTGTGCAACTTGGAGAAGATATTTCCTCCTGGGTTTTTTGACGTAATGGAGCATCTAGCTGTCCACCTCCCATATGAGGCATTGCTTCGTGGACCTGTACATTACGGATGGATGTATCAGTATGAGCGAGCCATGAAATATTTGAAGGGAAAAGCAAAGAACCTTGCAAAGGTTGAAGGTTCTATAATTGCTGGAAGTTTGACGGAAGAAACTGCTCACTTCACATCGTACTACTTTGCGTCAAAAGTACGTACTCGGAAAAGAGCTCCAAGGTAATATGATGATGGTGGTGTCGCGCCAACATACGCAGTTGCTGGTGTTCCAGACATCTTTAGCCAGATTGGGCGACTGGGTGGGAAATCAAAAGAGGTTTGGTGGTCGAGTGAAGAAGACGCTCATAGTGCACACACCTATATTCTACTCAATTGTGAGGATCCATTGATTCGTTATTTTGAAAGGTAACATAAATGGACACATATAAATTAACACATATATATAATTGCCAAATATTAATTAATATAAAATGTGATTTTACAGCCTATTTGTTTCACAAGTCGAAGAAACATTCCCTGGTATATCCACAACTGACGTAGACAAAAGGAAAGATCAACACTTTATAAAGTGGTTGAAGAATCAGGTATTAACTCAAACTCTTTATTCATAAATGATCTGTATTTTAGCATTCACTTTGTTTTTGCAGGTTGATTTTGACGACGATGCAGATTATCCTAAGTGGTTACATGAAGTAATTCAATCTCCACATGTAAAGGTCACCACCTCACAGATGTATTTCACACGAGGCTATACTTTTCACACATATGAGTATGGTAGACAGCGGGCGACCAGTAACTATGGAATATGTGTGAAAGGGGAAACCTATTTCTACGGTATCTTGACAGAGATTATTGAAGTGGAATTTCCAGGGATATTGAAGCTGAAATGCGTCCTCTTCAAATGTGAGTGGTTCGACCCCGTCGTCAACAGAGGTGTTCGGTTTAACAAATTCGGTGTAGTTGATGTGAATGGTGGACGAAGGTACAACAAATTCTTTATTTGGCATACATGAGCAGAATAAGCTTACTTCTATGTTTTCTTTATTTTTCAGGTACAACAAATTCAAGCCTTTCATCTTAGCTTCACAATCAGATCAAGTTAGCTACCTTCCATACCGGATGAGAGAATCGGGAATAAATTGGTTATCCGTGATCAAAGTTACACCTCGAGGACGAATCATTAGTGGAGAAGAACCACCATTGCAAGAAGAACAGATAAATGAAGTCGAGGAACCTGAACAACAAATTGATGACATTCTTCTCATTGATCCGCATAATCATGAGTATGAAGATCTTACCGACGATGGCACAGACGAAGCTGTTGAAGACGAGTTTAATGAAAATGATGATGTTTCTAGTGATGACGAAAATGTATCCGATTGATGTATTTGTGTTTTAATATGATTGATTTTCAGACTTAATGCATGTGATTCGATTATTTTAATCATGAAAAACTATTTAATGTATTGAGATTATAAGAATTTGGGAATGTTTATAAAGAATTTGAGAATGTTTATAAAGAAAAAAAAATATTGAGGTTTGAGGTTTTGAATGAAAAATAAAAGATTGAGGTTTGGGATTGGAATATGAAGAGTAGAAGATAGGAAAGATGGTGTTTGTGGTTTGGGGTTTTTGATTTTAGAGGTTTAGAAAGAAAACCTCGTTAATTCCTCGTGGTTTACGACGAAATAACGAGGAAAATAGAAAAAAAGAAAAACGCGGGCCTCGTTAATTCCACGTAAGCCAGAATCGTCGTAAGGACCTCGTAAGCTTACGTGGAATTACCGAGGCTTTCTGTTTTCTTTTTATTTCCTCGTTATTTTCTCGTGGGTTTACGAGGTTTTAACGAGATATGTTGTCTAAACCCCTAAACCCTAAACCCCAAACCCCATCTTTCTTATCTATTTTGTCTAAATCCAAAACTCCAAACCCCATTAATAATTTTATAATTTTCAAAAGATTATATTTTTAAATCTTCAAAAGATTATATTTTCAAATCTTCAAAAGATTATATTTTCAAATCTTCAAATGATTATATTTTCAAATCTTCAAAAAAAATATTGAGGTTTGAGTTTTTGAATGAAAAATAAAAGATTGAGGTTTGGGATTGGAATATGAAGAGTAGAAGATAGGAAAGATGGTGTTTGTGGTTTGGGGTTTTTGATTTTAGAGGTTTAGAAAGAAAACCTCGTTAATTCCTCGTAATTGACGACGAAATAACGAGGAAAATAGAAAAAAGAAAAACGCGGGCCTCGTTAATTCCACGTAAGCCAGAATCGTCGTAAGGACCTCGTAAGCTTACGTGGAATTACCGAGGCTTTCTGCTTTTTTTTTATTTCCTCGTTATTTCCTCGTGGGGTTACGAGGTTTTAACGAGATATGTTGTCTAAACCCCTAAACCCTAAACCCCAGGGATGATCATAATTGATGATCATAATCTCAAAAAAAAATATTTTTGCAGGTTCGCAAGCACTTGCTTACTGCTCACTACAGGGAGATATTCGGTGAGCCTGGTAGTCAGTTAGACCCGCCAGGTTCTTCTTCAGGTGCTGGCGGTTCAGGTTCTTCGGATCAGGAGTCTGTTCCCGAGACTCAGCATTTCTTCCCTCCGATGCCTCCTCCGATGGCTCAGCCGATGCCTCCTCCGATGGCTCAGCCGATGGCTCCTCCGATGGCTCCTCCGGTGCCTCCTCCGATGGCTCCTCCTGAGATCCCCGCCGCTGTTCATTCCGATCTCATGGTGCCACCTACTGTTCCCTTCTCGAAGTACACTGTCGAGGATATTCTCGGTATGCCAGGCAGAGCTGGTTTACCAATCATAGACCCTGACAGACCCGACGGGACTATGTGGTAAGTGCATTTTTTAAATAATTATTTTAATTTATAACTTCATTAAATAATTTAAATTTTCATTTTTTTCCAGGTTTGGGGTTGACAATTCCCTTGCGACAGATGTAACCGAGACGATTAAAGGTTACTTTTCCATGGCGCATCCAAACTGGAAATTGACGCCGATCTACATCCGAAAGACGTGGTTCAAGATTTACGCTGTAAGTAATTCTATTAATTAATTATTTTATATTTTTTTTAATAACCGATTATTAACTTTTTTTTTGCAGCAAAAGTATCATTGGTCCATCGGGGTCAGTGAGAGAGTGAGGAATGTGTTTTACGAGAAGGCGCAAGTTCGCTTGTCGGACACGGTTTGCAACTGGAAGGGTGCCTGGATCGTCAAGGGATACACCCGTGGCAAACCCGCTGAGCTTACCACGGATGTTTGGGACGGCCTCATCCGTTACTGGAAGGATCCCAACTCCATTAGGATCGCAAATATTTGTGCTGCCGCCCGTAACACGGTAGACGAGCACGGTAACGGCCCGATGCAACACTCTACGGGCCAAAAACCCCATGCCGGTGTCCGTTTGCAAATGGTACGTAATTAAATAATAATTTTTTAATTATTATTTTTAATATAATTAAATATATTTCTAACAATTTTCTTAAATGTTTTTAGGCCAAAGAGTTGGGACGTCTCCCGACTCTTCCGGAACTTTACGAGTGGACCCACAAAAACAAGGCGGGCCAGTTCTTAGATGGCAAGTCCGAGCAAATCTACAACGACGTAATTGCTCGGGTTGAGAAGCGCCAGACTCAGCTGACCCAGCAGTCCGCCGACGGATTACCGGTTACCTTATCCACAACTGAAGTGGATAAGATTTACGAGGAGGTAAATTTTTTAACATTATATCTTTTTAATTATTAATTCATTAAATTTACCTTTTAAATTTAACTAACAAATATAATTTTTTTGTTTTTAAGGTTGTCCCTAAGAAAAAGGGACGTACGTTGGGGATCGGTTCCGTCAATGATGTCCCGAGAGCGACATCGTCTTATGCTCAGAGACGGACCGAAGAAGTCACTCAGTTGCGTTCCGAGCTGGGCGCGACCAAAAGACGTGTGAGTGGACTCGAGGCCTTCATCGACGTTATAGCGTCCACAAATCCGGAATGGGAAGCTTTGTTGAGGAACATGAAACAACAAAATCTCATTCCAGGCGAGTCATCGGGCACACATAACGAGGAGGATGTTACGAGGAGGAGCGAGGAATTCTACGAGGCGATGAACGAGCCTTAGTTTTTTTAGTTTTTTTTTTCGGTTTATGTATTATAAAATCCAAAACTTAATTATATATAAAATATTTTGTTGCTTCTGAATTTTATTTAAAATTTATTTATAAATCCAATATTTAAATACTTTTATTTTATTAAATTTAATTATTATATTTATCAAATAATATTTTTATTAATTCGAAAATTAGCACTCTACGAGTTATTTACGACGAAATGATTTCCGAGGAATTTACGAGGAAAGCCTTTCGAGGTTTTTACGAGGAAAATATTTCAAGGAATCTACGTGGACTTCACGAGGAACCTTTTCAAGGAGGTTACATCGAATTTACGAGGATTTATTTTCAAATACCTTACGTGTAAGTAACGACGCGTGTTCCGCGTGGTTTCTACGAGGAAAGCCCGCGAGTGATTTACGAGGAAAAGCGGCGAGGAACTTACGACGAAATATTAACTTCGTCCTTACGAGGAAATAGAAGACTCGCTAGTCTACGAGGAAATGGCGACGAAAGTTTTGTTACGACGGACGATAAACGACGAAACACGTTTCCTCGTTAATTCCTCGTAAACATCTTTTTACGAGGAATTAACGAGGAAAATGGCCCTCGTTAAATATCTGTTTTATTGTAGTGTAAGTGAGTATGAGATGATGTTAACGCAAATGTTGAAAGCTTGCAAGAACTAAAACTAAATGTATCAATAAAGAACTGAAGCATAGAACTTGGAAGTGTCGATGTTTAACTCTTCTTGTAGTATGTTGATTGTGTCCTCGCCACCTCCATCTCTTTCACAAACTCCTCCTCTGATCTCTTTGTTTCCTCCACAACAATCAAAGCTCTCTCCCCATCTCTCGTCTCCCTCTCTTTCCTCAACTTCCCTTCTCTCCCCCTACCACCTCACCTCCCTGACTCAATCCGCTCCTTCTCCACCGTTCTTCCTTCCTCCTCCGCCGTTCTTCATTCTTGGAAACATGCACAAGATAGACACTTTTTCAGAAAATACTATTAAACGGAACACAACCAAACGGAACATCAACTATGAATAGAGAACATCTGTTGATGAGATCTTATACTATGTTTCTAATGATATACATTGTTTCATGTATTATACTCTGTTTTTCATGATATACTCTGTTTCATGATTCATGTTTCAAACTTCAACGTCTACCAGCATATGAAAAACATTTCGAACTAATAACATGGTCGAGTAAATAATAGTTTCACAGATACACTATTTTTATGTAATGATAACATGCTCGAGTTTTTTTTTTTTTTTTTGCTAAACGATCTATATATATATATATATATATATATATAAGAGAGTTGGATCTCTCCTACTGACACATCAGCATCCATGTCACAAATTGGTTGTATGACGTGCTGACACGTGTCCATTCTACTTAAACACATTGTTTCATTTAAACGTTGGTTTATGGGCTTTTTTATATCTCTGTCCGTTGGGCTTCACGCTTGCAAACCCTTATACTGGGCCGATATGTTGCGGCTTGCTCTAACCCTTCTCCTACGCCGTCGACGAGTGACGATCCGGTGATGGTTGAGCTCTTTCGCGATTTCTGAAACGGTGTGCGTTATGGTATCTTTGTGTTAACTCTCATTAATTCAGACGTCCATGGCAATGTCTTCAATTCGTGGATCGAATCGGCGAGGCGGTGTGCTTTCTATATAAATATGTATGTATTTCCCTTCCAAAATTTGTACTCTCTTCATCTCTCCAATCTCTCTTATAGTATAACCGTCTGGAGTTCCTGTCAGATCAATCTTCTAAACTCTGATTAGGCCGGATTGGCGAATGGCATCTAGATTGGCTCAAAAGTCTATCTAAATTGATCCAAGAATTTATGGAACTGGGTCATCGGGATCACCACTGACTGTTACAGTTCCTCTCGAGTCGTAAGAAACCACATACAAATCCTTTCCATGGCTTTTTTCTTCATTTGTGTTCTGACTGCAAGGTTTCACGTTTGTAGCCCAATGTTTCAAAATACTCAACTTATTAATTTGTTCTTCACCGGAGAATTTGGGAGAAGTTGGTGTTACCTCCTACTGTCGATGATGTTGGTAATGTTGCTCAACTCTCTACTCTTTTGGGTTTTATACTTTATGAATCAAAAGCCTCTTTGGTTAGATGGTGTGTACTTTATGAATCAAAAGCCTCTTTTTGTAAACTTATGATTCTTATGACTACAAGATCTCTGATTTGTTTTTGTTTTAAATTACTGGAAGTAGCTCAGATAAGAAGAACACATGGATTTAAACAAAAGTTTCCATGACACCGCTTCTGTCATTATGACTGAGTGACTGTCTCCACCTTATCTGTGAAACTTTACACTCCTTCCACCTATAGCTTCGCCTCCTTCGATATCGTTTCATCATAGTGGTTGCTCATTGAACGCAACAGCAACATACACCGATGACATTCTGTCAGGGAGACAGATCAATGGCTCCCATTGGTGAGGTGGATGAGACGAAGATAAAGGTTGCTTCAAGGTGTGAATGTTTCGGAACTGATCTGTTTTTAAAATTGGTTATTCAGTAAAATATGATTTTTCCGTGGGATGTTGATACAACTGGATAGAATTTTCTGTTTGTTCTATTTATTGTATAACATTTGTGTTTCTCTAAATAATTAGGTTTTATATTATGTGTAAATCATTATTTTTGTGGTTGATTCTTATCTTCATGTTTTTGTTTGTCGTAAAAAATCGTCTCCCATTATAGTTAGCTAATTTTTGATATAACTAGAACCAATCTCCGCGCTACGCGCGGATAAGTATTGTTTAAGTGTCGGTTATTGTAGTTGATATTTATTGTTTGTAATTGTTTTAATTTTTTTTAAATAAAAATAAACGTCTGATGATCACAAATTCGTCTTCAAATAAATATAACCGATGTAAGAATGGTAACGGTGTATCTAAAAGGGAAAACGGTGGTGATGAGAAGAGGTTGCGATGGAATTGGGTGAAGATAGCCTGTAGAAAAGAAAGAGATCATGTTAGTCCACTTTATTTTGACTAAGTAATATTCTAAACTTTGGCGAATCTTATATTTAAAAAAATTAGCTATATAAGAAGTTACCTTAACTAACATAGGTGCGTAAGGACCGTGTGGGTCCTTATGAAGAGCACGTAGTTGCTAGTGTTGCCTTGGCGAGCTTTGTAAATCTGTTAAGAAGTTTAGATTTTTTGTAAATGTATTTTGAAGAAGGTGGTTGTGGCACATTTTATTTTTAATTGTATGTACCTCCGGTGGGAAGAAGACCTTTGAAAATATCTTTGTAAACAACGTTTTTCACCCGTAACTGGTGGGAATCTTCGCCTTTTATGATAGTTAATCCTGATTTGCTTGTGATACGTGATAAGGCCACATAAAGTTGACCATGAGAGAACACGGGTTTGGGGAGATATAAAACGACTTCCTTCAAGCTCTGACCCTGGCTTTTGTTGATTGTCATTGCGTAGCACAGTCTTATAGGGAACTGTCGTCGCCGTAAGGTGAACGGTAGATTTGTTTCCTCATGCAGAAGAACAATCCTTGGAATCAAGATCTCTTTTCCAATATGAGATCCAGTGACAATTTCTGCCTTCAGCAACCGCTCACCTATGTGGGTTAAGATCATGCGGGTACCGTTGCACAGTCCTTTTCTTTGATTTATGTTCCGTAATAGCATAACCGGGGCGCCCACTTTTAGTGTGAGTTTATGCGTAGGCAGTCCCGAAAACTCCAAGGAATTGAGATACTCAACTGGGTATAGTGTCTCGTTTTGATCTGATTTAGTTTCTGATATCTCAAAGCTATCAAAACTGTAGTAGTCTCTTGATTCCCCATCTGTATGAGAGATTCTGTAAGCATTGATCTCATCAACAGTCTCATTTCGCGGTGTGAGGATTGCTCTATCAGTGTAGTAGCTTTGGGAGGAAGTTATTGTGTTACCTCCTCCGTATGCCGCATCGACGACCTCTTTCAATGGATCTAACCCACTTTGTTGAATAAGTGAGCCATCGACAGCTATCATTTGTTCATGATGAATGTCAAACTGATCACCCGTCTCTGATTCTACACGTCCTTCACCGACTTTCAGAAGCCAATCCGAGAATTCCTTTTCTTCTTGATTTAGTCTCATATTTGTTTTCAAAGAGAACTTGTGACAACTATGCCAGAGATATGAGTGACTTATTGAAGCTAAGACCGTATCAGCTCTATTGCCGCGTGGGATTACCGGAAGTATCTGTCGGAAATCACCGCCTAATAGTACAGTCTTGCCGCCAAAGGCAACTCTTTCGCGGTTGCATCCTTTCTAGACACTATGTCCCTCAACGATTTGTCGAGTGCCTCGAACGCATGCTTATGTGTCATAGGTGCTTCATCCCAAATTATAAGATCCGTTTTCAGGATTAGTTCAGCCAGCATTGTTCCGGGTTTGATGTTGCACAGCTTATCTTCTGAGAGCTTAAGAGGGATATTGAAGCGAGAATGGGCAGTTCTACCATTTGGGAGGAGTAATGCAGCTATTCCAGAAGAGGCGACCGGTAGAACAATTTGTTTTCTAGAGCGAAGTCTTGATATTATGGTTTGGTAAAGGAACGTTTTTCCTGTGCCTCCTGCACCATAAACAAAGAATAACTTGCCTTCCTTCTTGTCAACTGATTCTAAGACTGAATCGTAAATCGCACGTTGATCAGCATTTAGCTGGATAAACTGCTTCTCATGTCTTAGCGTTTCCTCGGCGATGTCATAATCCAATTCCTGGCTCCACATATTGTTGCCAAGTTCCCTGAGTAGAACAGGTTTGATCTTCGGCATATCAGTTATATCGCCTAACGATCGGTCATGTGTTCGCATTAATTTTTCGACTTCGATTAACGTGTACTGCTCAAGAGTCTCATCATCTAGCTCGAGATTTGGATGGCCCATTATTCTCTGCCTTTTGTGTAGTATATCCTCGCTCATTGATTTCCAAGAGTGCTCCCATAAATGTTTAGGACTTGTAACAAAGCAGTTTGTCAAAAACGTGACAAACATTTCGCGGAGCTGATTTGGGGTAGCCCATCTAACGCCTTCTGTCTTGGTCTCATGCCATTCAACATCGTTGTCCAAATAGCCGCGTGCGTGGCATACTGATTTGAAATCAGGATATTTGACATTGTTGTACGTTTTGAGTTCGTCATAGCTGCGGGGCCCCTTGATCTTATTTATGAGGATCCTCAAAAAATACCGATCACCTGATGAAGGATGAACATTTACAATTCTGCCGATAGTTTTGCCTTTCTTACGTTCAGTCCAGACTTTGTTACTATTATTCCACACAAAATATTCTGGGATCTGGACGTACGTTAATGTCCTTGCAAACGCTGACCTTTGGCATAGAACCATCCACTCAGTGAACATCGTTTTCTCAATACCCGGCTTACGGATCACACGTCCAAGGTTATCAGTTTCTTTGACTGAGATGTTATGTTCGCCTTCTAGGTGAATGATAAGCTTCTCAACCGAGGGTTTTCTTTTGTGTATGTGAAATGAGTATGTCCGCCACATAGACTCACACGCCGACAAATACCGAGCATCGATGTAGTCTTGGATTTCATTGCGGGCCTTGATGACCCTCTGACTTGATCCCTCCGAGGCTGGTGTTTCTGAAGAATCTGCCGGTACGCCTTTCTCAATAACAGCGGTTGCTCTATCAACACCCTTGGTTATGTACTTGAATAAATACTTCACCGCACTTGTTCGGTTACACCACTCGACATTTATATGAGCGTTGTACTTCTTCAGAAGTTTGATGTTATGGGGCACAACGAAGGTGTTGTCTAGGATCGATCCATTCTTTACGACACTCGCCTTTTCATTCCTCCGCCGGCGGTATAGCACATATCCCGACTTGTCAATCGAAGTGTTGTTGTTATACGGCCGAGGAAACTTTTTTGAGCACACATTTTTTTCCATACACGGAGATCTCGGATTAAGTGTACCACACGGCCCATGGATCATGTGTTTCGTAACCAGATTATAACCTTCAGGATCTTCATCTTTGTCGGGGAGCTCGGCCGAGATAATCTCATCAATTTCTTCCGAACTTGGTGTCCTGGAACAGTTTCCAAACCAAAGTAGGATATGCGCATGAGGAAGACCCCTCTTCTGGAACTCTATTCTGTGGAGTGCTGCTGTGTACGGTTTGAAGAAAGTCCCTTTCTTGAAGTCTTTTAGTAGCTGATCTAATTTCATTTTGAAGACTCGACATTCAATGTCTGGTCTATCATTGGGAGAGTCTCCACCGTATCTCGCAAGATGATCTTTAATCTCGGGCCAATTTGGATTCGCTGTCATCGTGATGAACAGATCTGGATTACCGAAGTCTCTGCAAATAGCCATTGCGTCATAGTATTTTTCAATTAAGTACCGGGGCCCACCAGTGAAACTCGGAGGCAGTATAAACCTCTGTCCAACTACCTTAGCATCAGTGTCACCTCTGCTCACAGCATCTAGAACATTACTGTATAGCTCGGCCCTCAAGACATCCTGATTATTCCTCGCCCATCTTAGACGATCTTCCTCTATGGCTGTATAAACGTCCACAATCAATTGATGGAAAAGACGTCCTCCTTTAATCAACGTCATCCCTTGGTCTAGACGTGTCTGGATTAGTGAGGAATAGTATTGGCGTATGGTGAGGAACTGTCTTGTTCTCGATGTGCCCGTCTCAAGATGTAATGGTATCTCAGGGTGAAAGCCATACTCACCATATGGAAATAGTAGAGGGTATTGTAGACTCATATATAGGGGGTGATCATCACGTAGCTGCTGTAAAGTGTCGGATTGGAACTGGACCACTATATCTCGTAATCCGATTGTCGATGACATATCCCCAACAATAAGGCCTGCAACCTCGCTGGTGCCTGGAAGATCATACTCTTTACCTTTCCCTTTATCTTCTACCAACCTGACTGTGAACTCTTCTCCCCTTTCATAGCGGTCACGGGCCCGTCGGAATATTTTAGCCAAACAGTTGTGCTCGTCAACCATCTCGATGAGGAGCTGCAAGGTTGTCTGATCAAGATTTCCTTCACCAGAGGGTTGTCCCATCGCATTCAGCCGGTTTCTGACTTCGTTGTTCGTATCAAATATGTAAAGCTGGAGAAATTCCGGGAGACGGCCTTGGTGTGGTATTAGCGAGCCGATTCTATGGTGGGTTTGACCCTGTATCCGTATAGTGTATGGACCAGGCGTATGCACGACACTATAATCCATTTTCATACCAATTGATGTGAAAGCCAAAACAGAATTATAGACTCGGATACTATCCCGGAACGGCTTTGACCGAAGAAGTTCTTCTAACAGGGCGGGAGGTTGTTTGATCGGGGGAAGCCTTATTTGGCCATGGTTACAGCAAATCGTGAATGTTGGTTCGCCAGTTCTGGAGTCCGTACCAGTGCTCTCTGAGAGCCACATTAGCGCTCCACATTTCGTGCATGGTAGCATTGGGTTTTCTTCGGCTTTAGATGTTGATCCTTTATCTGTATTAAATAGTTCTTTACATTGTTAACACAATGTTTGTCTATAACATATTTGTTTAACATAATGAGATTTCGCCAAAAAATACAGGAGAACCTGTATGTTTTATTTCTTTAAAAATAGGAATATCATTTAGATAAAATAGTATCATCTGGCTTAATTAGGGGATGATTAAGTTTGTAACAGATTATTAAAAAATTAATGCTAAAACTTCCTTCTTCTTTTTTTTAATAATATGATTCCTTTAATTTATCATTTGTATATTAGATGTATATTAAAATAATGTATGAGGTTAATTTATTTATGTATATACTTATTAGTTTTTACAATTCAATATCTAATATTGTACGTAAATCCATGGTGGAGTTGGGAGCAGTATTAATTTATTTAACCAAAAATCATGTAAATGTAGTATAGGTTTAGGACAAAAAAAATAACAATTAATATATTTACACTAAAGCTATAGTATTGTATGATACGTGTGTCTAATGTATTTTATTGAAAATTTTAATTAGGATACGCTAATATCATTTAAATCATATGATGTTGGAGCCCTAGAATATTAGATAATATATGGTTTAATGTATTCACATTGGAAAATATGTATTTTTTCTATCAAGTGGACGAAGTATTATAGTACATACCTTTTTTTTTCCTCCCTGTGCGTCTGAAGCCTAGAGGTCGCGATGGAGCGTCTGGATATATGTGGAAACAATTATAATCGTAACTATAATGCATTAATCCTTAGTATTATTGGGTAGTTACGATGCTTACCTCCTGAGAGTGCTGAGGTTCGTTTTGATAGTAATATGGCCCTTCTCATGTTCCGGGCATTTTTCTGTTTGACTAAATTATTTTATAAATAATTAATATAAGAGAATATAATGTATTTATTATATATATATATATATATATACACTTGATTAAATTCCGTACTATAAATGTCGCACTTCTCGCAGCCACCTGTTTGTTTATATTCAAAAGCCAATTAGTATTATGAATAAATATTTGCTAATGTATACTATCAGAAAACATGGAAACTCACAGTCATAAAATGTTGGCTTGAATGCGGGTCGATCCCTTATTTGATGTACTAATGGAAGTTTATAATTAGAGTGGTGATCAAATACGAAATTATCGGTTTGTAATAATTAATTTGCTAGGATAAAGAGATACCTCTCGATTTTGTACGTGATCCAACTGGACGTCCTCTCTTTCTTTTAGGTCCTACCCCGGACGACGATCCTGCATTCCAAATCTTAGCTAACTATAATTTGGTCCGTCAACATGTATAAGAGCCATATAGTTAACACTTTGTTTTGTTTATTGCTGATATAAAGACTTTGGAATATTAGCATCTCAAGGAGTCATAATGATGAGAAAATGGGGTTACTGTTTTACAATAGATTATTATCTCCGGGTAAACCAAGATTAATATATGTAAAAGCATGTACGAAATTTTAACTGGGTCAAAATCTGTCAACCCGAAGCAGCTATCCATCTTATAAGTAGAATGGCGAGGTCATTCTTTCATGTTGTAAAATACGGGGTTTGTTGATGCATTATACCAAGATAAAAAGAAGTTAAGATGCCAATTATCATAAATAAAGATTATGCAAAGCGAATTTGTGTTACGAAATTTGATATAGATTTCGTTGTTCAGAATATTTTATTAAGCCCAAATCCCGCATTTAGATATCACAAGCGGGCAAAAGCTTATGATTTCAGAATTGTTATTATTTTTGTTTTTGATCGTACAAATGTTTTTAAAGCAGTATTCAGGAATAATATTCCTTTATAACAATAGTTTCATGAGTTGCTAAATTTTTAGTTATTAATTATAATGTAGTACCAGTGAGAGAAAAAATATTATGTATTACTAATAACTATCATTTAAAATACAATAAGGTTGTCATATATATGGGTTTATATTGGTTATCCGAAACCTTAAACATGTTTTAATTTGCCCACTCCAATAAATAGATATTATTATCAGTACTGAATACAGAACATAGTGATCTTATTTGCTCTGTTTTTATTTCCAGAGAATATGTTAACTCAACCATCATAGTCGTATGGCTAATGTGTTTATCTAGATCCATTAAGCTGGAACGTTTTCGTTACATTTTTCACAGATATAAAATTACTTCTGCTCTTTACTTTTCTTAAACGCAAGTTATAATATATATATTACTCGTGTCATATATATTCCAATCAAAGACGAAGGGATCACGTAGGTACCTGCTTCTTCTACGCGTTGATCAGAAGGTGTGGAGTGCATGGCAGCTAGACACGTTTTTGACTTCCAAAGATGGTCGATATCGTTTGTGCAGCGTGTGTGAGTGAAATATTTTTTTTCTTATTGTTCTAAAACAACCGAGGAAAGCGTGTTGTGATGAGTGTTTTTTGCTTTTCCAGTACGAAGTATATTTTTGTGATTAATACTGCATCCTACAAATTATGCGACATTCTTTATTTGGAAGAAGAATTTGTTGTATATATGGTAACTACGAATGCAAACGTAAATTACACTTAATTATGTATCATCTTGAGATTCAAGCATTTTTTTTTTTTTTAAATGTCCCTCATTGAATCTCAACATTAATATTCGTGTGATCGGTTTAAATTGAAACCCAACATTAGAAATTCTAAAACCTTAGACTTTTTGTCTTATTTTAAAACACAATTATATAAAGATAGTGGAGTTAGTGTAATACACATATTATATTCCATCACAAAAAGTTAAAATAGCCAACTCCAAAATTTTGTCAGATATTAATGTCTAAAAAACATTACCGTATGACAGTTGGTGCATAGAATTTTTGTTTTAAAAGAAAATTCATATCTCTATCTATAATATTAAATCTGTTTTGAATCTGAGTATATAATGGTTATATAAACTAAAAATATATAGAATTATATCAATTATGAATTGGTGTGTATTTCGTTATAAATTCTTTGGTAAAATAATTATTTGAGCATTAATTATTTAAGTTTTCACTAAGATCATGAACATTCCTTATGCATGTTATTTGCATGATATTAGTTCCTCTGTATCGGTTTTTTTTTTTTGGGAAAAAATCAGAAAACCAATGTTTTTTTTATGGAAAAATAAAATGGAAACCAAATAAAAATGTTTGTGTGAATGGGAATATCAAACCACAAATATGGTGGATAAAATGTTCATGAAGTCTTTGAGGATAGTATGCAGTTCATCTTCGTCTCATGTTCTCCCTTAATCTTTTATCCGTCCTTTGAAATGCTTGATGTAATCTATTAAATTGCTGAAGTAGAATCTTGTTGCTGGAGATGAATTCAGTTGTAGTTTGCCTGCATAGAGTAGAAAAAGTTATTTAAAAAACATAATTTGATTTGTATATCTATTTCGATGTTTAAATTACGCACCCTTATAAGTCTTCGGAATTATGCTTGTGAATATGACCACTTTTAATCTCAAGTTCTTCTCGCTATATAAGATGCTGAAATCTGATGCTTGTTTATCCCACAATATGAGTTTAACCATTGTCGACCTGAGTAGAGGTATATATGTCAATTTAATTAAGAATTGTTTTACTTCTATTGTACTAATATTACCTCTTCAGTAGGAGACCGATAATTAGCTTCCTATTCCCCTCGGGATGGGATGTATTCATGTTTTGAAGCATGAGTATCTGTCCAACGACATCTGCGACGTGTTTAATTTATATATTAAGTCAGTATTTGTTAAACGAAAATAATGCTGAATGAGATACCTGGGAGATAGGTGGTTGATGTCGCTAAGCGCAGAAGCATTTTATTATCCTGGGGGGAAAAACAATGAACCGGAAAACTTGGAACACTATCTGTAACATTTGTCAGTTTAGTCTCATGATTAATCCGAATGTAATATGGGAGGTGAGTGAGTTTTCGTTGTCGCGGATTATGTAGAACGAAAAACCCCGAGATATCGTACACATCTCCTTCGGTTAAGTAGTTAAGGGCATTTGCCTGACCTTGCCTAGTGAGTTGACCTTCCAATAATTGTCCCTGGTTGTAAATAATTTTAGGTTAAACCAACTAAATCAACAATCTATAGGTTCTTAATAAATATGCATATATGATAATGTTTTAAGTACGACTTACATGGTAGTCGAAGCAAAGGAAACCGTTGCAGATTTCGGAATTGTCCGTTTGATGTTTTTTCATGTCCCAAACACTCCTCATACATACTATTATAGGACGAACTGATTTACCCATTTGAAGTTGATGGATTCTCTGAGGAATGCATTCGACAGTGGGTGTGGCTATAAAACATACAACTTTCATCAATAACAGTTTATTATTATAATTTTGAGATAAAGTAATTTTTTTTTGTTTTATTTAAGTTCTCACTATACTAAATATGCCTAAACTCTTATTTAAATGTGCTATCATTGAGAACTATTAGATATATGAATATTATTATACTATTACTACAGAGGTATATTAGTAGTTTGATACATGAAACTAAATGGACGTCTCCAGTTAATTTTCGAATAGACGTCTACATGAAATAAAATGGACGTCTTTGAATTTAGACACAGTAAAAATAAATATCAAATGTGGAAGATCATGTGTCATACATATGTTCTCTAATGCTTTCCGCGAGAGTCTAATACAAATTACGTGAGGGTTAATTTTGATCCTCAATGACATTACTTTCTAACACTCGCAGATTAATTCCAATATTAATCATATTACCTGGTGCTTCCATAGAGTAATCAAGACATGCTAGCATTGTCAAACTTTATCCTGTATAAAATGTTTGGCCATAGCATTACTGAGCAGTTAACATAAATCAACGATTTACAAACCGTATATCTAAACTAAAGCTGACTTTATCAGTCCTTATCAGTACACAACGAATTGTATCTACGGAACTTATACTGAAGCGTTAAAGCATGTCTGGAATACAAATAATACTAATCAGAATTACAAAACAGAATGTGGAGAACATATCACCTATATAGATACGAAGTAGTTGAGTCGACAGTAGAACTCCTATGTGTCCAATATATGTTCTTCACATGAACTAATAAATCCTACCAACTTGCGAGCCAATTTATTTATTGCCAAATGAGAAGATATCTCGCATATATATTCTGTATCGTTAAATATCTAGGTGTAAGGAAATTTTCTATTCATAATCTCTTTCCGATCATAATCAAATATACATATGTTGGAAGGTTGGATTTGATCCGGCAGAAAAAGATTTGCTGCTATGACATCAAACCCAATTACTGATACACATAGAGACCTATACCAATTATAAAGATTCAATACCATTTGTTTATGAAGATAATTAATTATTAGAAAGATATTACGACCAAAAGAGAATAAAACCAAGTTTTTTATAGATAAAGTAAAACCAAAGCATAGTCATCCAAACTAAGGAAAATTCCAAAGCTTAGTCATCCAAATCCAAATTAAAGAAAAAACCAAAGCATAGTCATCCAAATTAAGAAAAAAACCAAAGCATAGTCTCAAAGCAATATAAAAAGATCAGTAAACACTTGTCATTTAGCCACTTCTTGCGCGCTTGGCACCTTCGTTCTCAACCCCATCACCAGCTCTCTTCACTGACTCATCTTCATGATCATCACTTCCATTCCCGGGATCCTCAGCTACATCCTCTCCTACTTTGCTCGCGGGTTCTGGAGCTTCAAGTGGGAGCACTTTCGTCACTGTTAAAGTCTGAGTCTTCCCAGTCAGGTTGTGGGATGAAATCTTCACAATGAACCTCCGGGTCTGGCCAATGGTATCAATCATAACCTGTGGCACTGGAACCATGTCATCGTCTCCAGCACCATCATTGGCCTACAGTGTATGTTGAGTTTATCAGTAAACACTATCAAGAAGTCTACAAAGCGTTTTAAAATATCTATACAAACTGCCATTTACATACCTCATAGTAGCTTTCAACCAATGCAGCAGCCTTCTTCCCAGTCAAGTCCTCACCAGCATCCCCAAGCAAGACGAAAACAGCTTGTTCACTGTGGTCGTAAACAGATAGCCTGCTCAGGTACCTGCAACACAAAACATTAATCCACATCCGATGATTTCTCCTCTATATTTTCGCAGAAACCACTTACTGTGCTTCTCCAACAATCTCACTCTTCCCACACTTTTTACACATGAGGGTGGTAGGCCCCTTCGTTGCCTTCGTATGGCACTCACTACATCCGATGTAATACCAGTTAAAGCCATGGACAACATCATCAATAGTGGCACTGCACTCAAACCAAGCAACCTACAAAGACAAAATGAAAGATCAATGAGAAGAGTATATCATTCTCCTTAACAAATCAGTCACTGTAAATATAAAACCTTAGCAGACGCGTTCTTCATGTAAGCGAAGAGCTCCCCCAATGTAGCTGGCTCAG
This sequence comes from Raphanus raphanistrum subsp. raphanistrum, assembly GCA_019706035.1. Classification (NCBI taxonomy): domain Eukaryota; kingdom Viridiplantae; phylum Streptophyta; class Magnoliopsida; order Brassicales; family Brassicaceae; genus Raphanus; species Raphanus raphanistrum. The sequence continues at coordinate 625,144 of JACZFZ010000011.1, read as the reverse complement.
GCTTGACCACCGCATCTGCAGTAACTCTGTTGGCTACATCCTGGTTTGAGAGCAACCTGTATGAATATCAACACAAACATCACAACAATGGCCGATATATATTATTAATATAATAGAAACTGACTATAACCCTTACCAGCTAAGGTAATCCCGTGTCTCTTGAACATCATTATCAAGAAACACTCTTGAGGGTGCCATGGAGGACAGCGATAAAACTACAGATAACAAAACCAACGTTATATCACAGAAGAAATAAGCTTATACAATAAAGGCTGAGAATAAGTTTACATCAGAGTAAGATTCATTATACACATTCTAAAAATATTACACAAATTATCAACTCTAACCCTTGTCTTGAAACTATTCTACAACCAACTATAAATACAGTGCACCTAAAATAATAGCTATATAGCCAGAGAGCACCCCAACATTATCTAGCATCCTAAAACACATATTCAAAGTTCGAGATACAAACCTCCATAACGTTTTGGGTTTAAGGTCGTGACCAAGATTACACGAGCAGTTCCTCCAGAAGCTTTAAACTTTTTCCAGAACTCTGAAGCAGCCTGATCCCAGAGGCACAACTTCAGAACGGGATCGCTGTAACAACACGATATCGAGTGGTCAGATGAATCATTACAAAACACAGGTTAAGACATAAATGACTTACTCATGTGTCTGAACATGGAGATCCACTCGGCGGGATGCAGCAATGTTGGCCTCATCAAGCAGGAGACCGTCGCTGGGAACCTGACCATTCACAAGTTTGATGTGCCCTATGTAATCTGCACGCGAGGACAATCAACAAATTATTTAATTTCTCCTAAGACTTATCAGTGTAATACATCCAACAGAAGACAAAAAAGATATGAACTTACCATAGAGGTCACCTTTCATATCGCAAGCAGCATCAAATTCCTCAAACCCATGAACTCGGAACCGGTCAGCAGGGAAACTGACAGAACTGTCGTTCAGCTCCGAAAGAACAGAGTTCCATGAGACACTGATCGTGACATCTGAGTCAGCAACCCGGTAGTTAGGCTTGCTGGTCGATCCATAAAAATTATGGAGTCGGTAAGTACAGCCAGGCTTCAAGTGACGCACATAGGACTCCATTCTCCCCGCAGAGATAAAGCCCTGGAGGACGGTTCCCTGTTTATTAATAAAAGAGTTATGAAAGCTCAAATAATTATTTAGATACCACGGAATGAAATACAAAAAAAAAATGTTAATGTACTATTACCAAGACAACGCAGTTTATCAACTCAGTTAAAATAACTAAAATAACGCAGTAACATGGTGTGGTGATTCCAGTATCAACTCAAAGAAATCAGCAATCAAACTCTGAAAATAGATATTTTAGCGAGAGATAGACAACAATATGACCGTTTAAGGAAGACCAAACCGACAATCAAACCAAACAGCTGCTATCTAATCATCAGAGGACAACTAAACAATTAAATTAGATACTGCCGTAAATAAAATCTAGGTTATACCTCGACGTCGATGAGAAGCATCTCCACACCGATGAGCACCTTCGAGACAGTATTCCAAGCCTCCCAGAAGTGGATAAGACGGAACTGCATCTCGCCTTCATGGGGCCCATGTGTAGCATCCTTGAAGGCAATCACCTCCCGGGGGAGGTCGGTGGCGATAGCTTTTCCTTTACCGCCGTGAGAGACACTGGATTTGCCCCCACCGCCGATACGGATACCGCTGAAAGCGCCAGTTCTCCCGGTTGGTTTGACCGGAATAGAGGGAGCCAGCAAGACACCTTTAGACTTCTTGGATGCAACGTCGCCGGCAGTGACACCGGTTTGATCGATAGGCTTAGCCGGACCGGAGGAGGCAACAGATTTTCCGTTCGCTTTCTTGGAGTCGGATAACGTCATAGCTCGGAGTTCTCGAGAGGATAGGACAATGGTTGGGTGAAAAATAAATTGACAGAGGAGCTATTTATAAAGAACCGTAGACGAAGCAAACGAAAAATATCTATACAGATCAGATGGAGTAACCGAAGAGGCTCCATTAACTCGAGGATTAAAGAGCAGTAAGGTGTGGGGAGAGGATTGATTGCTCGCGAGAAGGAGGAAGAAGGAAGGTAAAGAAGATGAAAAGTTTCACGACATCGATAGATTAGGGTCTGCGCTTCTGCAGAAGAGAAGACCATAGGTAAAGGGCTGGGCTTTGGAAAAAGGAATGGTCAGACGGGCTTGTTTAAAATTGCGAAGCCCATTAACGAAACTTAAGATCAGACGTGGCCACATAACTCCACTGCCATTGGCTAATTTATTTAAATGAGGTGGACACTCTTAGGGAGCTTGATATCTCCCTTTTAGTAGTGTAATAGAAGGAGCTATTTATAAAGAACCGTAGACGAAGCAAACGAAAAATATCTATACAGATCAGATGGAGTAACCGAAGAGGCTCCATTAACTCGAGGATTAAAGAGCAGTAAGGTGTGGGGAGAGGATTGATTGCTCGCGAGAAGGAGGAAGAAGGAAGGTAAAGAAGATGAAAAGTTTCACGACATCGATAGATTAGGGTCTGCGCTTCTGCAGAAGAGAAGACCATAGGTAAAGGGCTGGGCTTTGGAAAAAGGAATGGTCAGACGGGCTTGTTTAAAATTGCGAAGCCCATTAACGAAACTTAAGATCAGACGTGGCCACATAACTCCACTGCCATTGGCTAATTTATTTAAATGAGGTGGACACTCTTAGGGAGCTTGATATCTCCCTTTTAGTAGTGTAATAGATTATTAAATTTTTGGCAGCTTTGTGATGTTCTTTACCATAAGCGTTACAAAAGCTTGAACCACTTGAAAAATATTAAAGAAGAATAATTAAGTAAAGGGAGCATTCAATGCTGTAAAAAGTATCAGCTGCAGTCACCATTTGGATTTGTTTTACACGACATATCCTCAGATTTTGGCATTGCTGAACAGTTCGTTCAACATAAAGATCAGTTAGAATTATTAAACAAAGATGATACTAAAGCCGTCAACAAAAAAAGCAAGTTGCAAGCAAGTGTTGAGATAGGCAGAGGACAAAATGACTTAAAACTATATGAATCTTACAAATAATACTAGGTCTGATACAATTCATATAAAAAAAAGAACAGGAGAGGAGCTTGATTTTGTAAACGATTGAGTATTGGGGATGGTCTCTCAAGTAACTTCTGGAACTACACAGTGTCAAAGATTACTGTGAATTTAGCCAAGGTGTGTTAGTCTTGGACGATGCTTCAGTTGGACCATCCTGTAACAACAACCATAAACAACATAATGTTTTGCTAGAGAAAAACAGGTAGCTATGGATGGATTATGAATTCAACTCTGATAGAAAAGTCAAACATGTCTCTTTCACCGCAGGACAACGATTTTGTTGTACAAGGAAGACAAGTGTATTATGATTTAGTTGGTGTGTTTTCATTTAGTTTGGCATGCTTCTGGGTATTTTACAAATTATAGTGCAACATCAATTTCTCACATGCCAAATCTCAAAAAAACATCAATTTCTCACGGAACAATAAAAGATTCACAATGTAAAAACACATATTTAAATTGACCTCAAATGTAGTATAGTAAATAGCATGTAACATGAGACTTAAAAGTAGCTTTGTGTAGTTTTGAATCAAAGTTATATATTTCTTTTTTGAATCAAAGTTATATATTTCTTTTTTGAATCAAAGTTACATATTTCTAAACATAATAAAATATACATAAGCCAAAATATTAAAATATATATATATAAACATAAATATCTTTTTCTTTAATTAATGTATAGTCAATTCAAAAAATAAATATTAAAAATTATTTTTGTTACTAAAACCTTCCAAAATAAAGTGTATTTCATGTTTATATGACAAAATTTAAATATTAATAAATCTTTTAGGATTTTCGGGGTGCATATGCGAAAGACATAAGTATATATGTATATAAGATTAAAATAAACATTTGTAAAAAACATCTTCTGTCCAAATAGTATAAACAAGATATATTCATTTTTTTCTCGCAATTATGAAGCATCACTTTGATGATATTAGTCAAATTTAAAGTTTGCAAAATACACAAAGTTTGCTCTGTATTCTTTGGTCTAAGATTATAAAGCATCCACTGCACTAATATTAAAGTATATTAGATCACTTTAAATCAAACAAAAGATATTTATTAAAAATAACAATATGATCTCAGAATTTTTTTCTTTATTTGTTGTCTATAATATCATTTTCAATAGTGATCTTAAATGCTTCATAAACTAATAAAAAATTATACAAAATAGTTTTTATTATAACTTCCCGCCCATAGGGCGGGCCGACCCTAGTTTTCTATTAAAGCATGAGAGTTAAAATGATACAAGCAAAGCTTAGTGGGCTAAATAGCCAATACATATAACAAAACCCAATCTAATAGTAGAGGCCCATCTGGAAGTAGGAAAGATAAGGGAGGAAGCCCAAATCAATGATCATGAGACATTGAAGTTAACGAAGAAACGGAGTGGGAAGAAGAAGCGTTTGGCGTAGAGAACCAGAGCTGGAGCATGTTGGAGGAGAGGTTTGGAGAGGCTTGACGGATGCTTGCGATCCTTCTTCTTATCGTTAGATCAAGCTCAGCAATTAGGGAAGCTACAGGTCGAAAAGTCTGCCGATGGATCCTGCTATTTCTTTCAGTCCATATAGCATAGATGGATGCTTGCCAGGCTAGTAGAAGAAGGGTTTTCTTTGCTCTAGAGCCCCCATAGATCCTCAGATCCTCTATGATTTCCTCCCACAACCGTGAAGTGGAGAAGCTCAGCTTTCGCACAAAGACTAGCCAAACATCCCAAGAGTAGCTGCAGTCATAATAGAGATGGGACCTGGACTCCATCGCGCTGTTGCATAGAAGACAGGATCCGTCACTAATGATCCCCCATCGAAGAAGCCGGTCGCGAGTTGGTGAGCGATTGAGAGCCATCAGCCAAGTCAGGAAGGAGTGTCTAGGGATTTCTTTAGAGAACCAAACCTCATTGTGCCAAGTAACCTGATCATGGTTCACTCGCAGCAGATCATAGATTTGTCTTGTAGAGTAAGAAGTATTTTGTACTCCTCCAGGGCACCAAATGTAAGAATCAGTAGCCTCTGTTATCGTCGTTGCTAAGAGATAGGAGTAGAGCCTCACCTGTTTGTCTGATCTTGCAGGGGGTAAGTCCCAGTGATCTATCTCCCATAACTCAGCCAAAGTAGAAGAGAAGGGGATACCCGTTCGCGAAACAGGCACCTCCTGCAGGAAAACAGCAACTCTGCCGAATGGTGACCAGTTACAGGACCAGAAGTAAGTAGTTTCTCCATTACCAACAACTCTTTTGATCCAGCTATAGGCGCAATCCCTTAGTAGTATCAGCTGGTTAGCCTGCCATGAGTGTTTTTGCTTAGTGTTAATGACCCAAAAATTGTTCAGGTCCCCCTCCAAGATATCAGTTATAAACCAATCCGACCAGATGGAATCCTGCTTAAAGAATAAGATCCAAATGAGTTTCAGCACAGACGCCATGTTCCATATATGTAAGTCCTTGAGACCGAGTCCCCCTTCTTTCTTTGGTGTTGTTACCGATTCCCATGAAACTTTAGCTGAGTTCTGACCTTCTGTCTTGCCTTTCCACAGGAAGCTGCTGCATATGGAGTCAATCTCTGCAAGACAACCTTTCGGTAGAATAAAAGCACAGGACCAGAAGTTTGTAATTCCTGCAATGACGGTGGCAAGAAGCTGTAGTCTCCCCGCAAAGGATAGAGTGCGAGTTGTCCAGGAATTGAGCTTCGACTTGATCGATTGCAGAAGAGAATCACAGTTGGCGATTGACAGTTTCTTAGTGCACAAAGGTACGCCTAGATATCTGACCGGTAGCGTTCCTTCAGTAAGGCCTGTAGCTGCTTTGAGTTGCTGTAATTCATGTGGCTTAATTCCTGCAGCGAACATAGAAGTTTTGGTGATGCTCCCTGCCAAGCCAGACCTCTGCTCAAATTCCTTTAGTATAGCGAGGACAGCTTCAATCGGATGTTGAGTTCCGTCGCAGAAGATCAGAAGATCATCAGCGAAACAAAGGTGAGTCAGCTCAGGTCTTTTGCATTTCGCATGGTATTGAAAGGTTCCTTGTCTAGCTGCCCTGTTTAGAGAGATAGAAAGACAATTCATAGCCAGAACAAATACATAAGGAGATAAGGGGTCACCTTGCCCGTAACCCTCTTTTTCCTTTAAAGAAACCATAGGTTGATCCGTTGAACCCAAGAGAGAGCGAGGTAGTGCAAACGCAGGCGTGTAACCATGATAGGAAAATCTCAGGGACCGCTATACTCCTTAGGCATTGGAATATAAATTCCCATCTGATAGTATCAAATGCTTTGGCGATGTCAACCTTGATAGTTACCCTTCTTGGACCTCCTATTTTGTGGTAGCCTTGGACAATCTCAGAGGCAAGCACAGTATTTTCAATAAGCAAACGGCCCTGAACAAACGCTGTCTGATTAGGTAGTATTACTTGAGGAAGAATGATCTTGAGGCGCTTGACTAACATCTTTGAAATTGCCTTGTAGGTGGTGTTACAACAGCTTATAGGCCTATAGTCGGAAATGGAGGAAGCTCCCGGGTGCTTGGGCACCAGTGTGAGAATGGTGGAGTTTGTTGTGGTAGGAAGGAAGGCAGAGGTGAAGAATCGTTGAATTGCCACCACCGTTTCATTCCCCACAACTGACCAGGAAGCCTTGAAGAAAGCTGAGGTAAATCCATCAGGTCCAGGGGACTTATTTGGATTCAATTTCAGGATTGTTTTTTCGATTTCTTCAGCTGAGGGAGGAGTTGACATTATCTGTTGATGAGCAGGTGAGCAGCAAAATGAGTGAAGCTCAAGGAACGATTGGAGGGAGGAGACAACAGGAGGGAGAGTTAGCGGTGCCAGAATGCCACTGAAGTGCTTCAACGCGATCTCACATAATTCCGCACAGTCAGTAACAAGTAATCCGTTTGGGAGAAGAAGAGAACGGATGGAGTTATAAGACTTTCTGCCAGCCGCCACTCTCATAAAAAAGATGTTGTTTTGGTCCCCTAGTTTCAACCAGTTAATGCGCGACTTCTGCTTGAAGAAAGCTTCTTCAATGCCCCTGAGGAAGGTCCATTTTGCCATAATTTCTTTTTCTGCTTGGAATGTCTCAGCGGTGGGATCTTCCAGTGACTGCACCTGCACAACTTTAAGCAGCTCGTTAGTTTCAATAACCCTCTTTTGAATGTCTGAAAAATGCTCTCTATTTAGTGTTTTTAACTCTCTTTTTATATTTTTCAGCTTGAACCCCAAATAGGACAGGTCCATTAGCAGTACTTCCACTCTGAATCCATGCAATCTCAACCACACTGGTATAGGAAGGGTGGTTAACAAGGAAGTTAAAGAACTTGAAAGGCTTGGTTCCAGGGGAGGGGAGAGGGGAGGAAAGGGTGAGGAGACACGGCGTGTGATCAGAAAACTCGTAGGGGAAGAAAGTAGCAGTGCTGTCAGGAAACGATTCAATCCAGAGATCATTCACCAACGCACGGTCAAGCTTCTTGGTAATCGGTAGGGAGGGAGTTTTGTTGGTCCAAGTGTGCTTCAAGCCTTGAAACCGCAGATCAGACAGACCCAAGGCAAGTAGGTGATCTTTCATTTCGATCATATCCGAGGTCAGGTGATCGACGTCAAGGGAGGAGTGCTCATGATGATTGGTGATTTGATTAAAATCCCCTCCGATGATCCAGTTGCGATTATCAAGGAATAGGGTGCTCTGTACCTCGTATAGATCATCCCAAAGCAGTCTTCTCTCCTCTCGTGTATTAGCACCATACACAGCAGTAAAAGTGAAAGGAGGCAGAGAAGGGAAGGTTACAGAGCAAGTAATCGATTGCTTAGATTGGTGCATCACTTGAACCGTCGCAGGGTACTTCCAGATGATAATGATCCGTCCGTCAGCATCAGTGTCATGATTAGAGGTGAACTTCCAGTCTGGGCAGACTCTTTGAATAATAGTAAGAAGATTGGGTTCTTTTATATGCGATTCCAAAATAGCGCCAACCAATGGCTTATGTACAGCGAGCCATTGTCCAAAAGGGCGTTGCTTGTCGTGTTCGTTGAAGCCGCGGACATTCCAAAAATATATGTTAGGATACATGATTAAATACAAGAACCCTCCTCCAGAAGGGGAGAAGGATCGGTAACTGAAGAGGGAGGGGGAGAGACATGAATAGAGGTCTCAAAAGATAGGGCAGGAACAGAGCCAAAAGAAAAGGGTTTGGGGATTGGCGAGGGAGAAACGATGAGGACAGGAGAGGAGGAAGGAGGTTCTTTAGTGGAGGGATTAGGGAGAGAGGGGAGAGCTAGGGGAGAGGGGGGGAGTGAGGGCGATGGGAGGACAGGAAGCGGAGCAAAGGTTTTTGGGAGGGTAAAGGGATTGAGTGAAATATGGTTATTTGTGGAGGGTTGAGAGGGAAGAAGAGCTGAAAAGGAGTTGGATATTGGGATGGGACGATCGTTGAAGACTGCCTCAAGTCCAAGAACGTAGGGTACTTCTACAATCTGCTGAGTAGGAATGTCCCGAGAGACAGAAGCTGCAGCAAGAGTAGGAGCATGGTCAATTTCCATTTGAGAAGGAAGACCTTTTTCAGGCGAAAGGACAATAGACACAGGTTCAGGAGAGGGAGAGGGGAGGGGCTCAGAGGTAGTTGGAGGAACAGGGGAGGGAGAAAGCTCAGGGGCAGATGATGTTTCAAGGGGATCAGTATGGGGAGAATTTTCTGAGGATTGGGGGTCAGGTTTCTTTTTGTGAGATACTCTGATCCAGTCGCTAGGACTTCTCGGCCCTTTAGGACAGTTTCTCATCAGGTGACCAACAGTATTACAGGAATAGCACGATGGTAGCCCTGCTGAGTTTTTGTTGGCTGGGGCAGGAGGGACTTTCTGGTTTTTGGCTGAGGCAGTGGGAGGAGGTGGGGGAGGCAGTAGTAGACAGTTTCTTTGGATATGCCTGATTTCCTTGCAGTGCGCACAGATAGGAGGAACCCATGGGTATTCCACCTCCACATTGACAAAGGTCCCGTCTGATCTCCCTACCTCGACAAGATTTGGGAGGGGGAGCGTGGTATCTATCTCGACCTTGACATGTGCAACGCTGATTTTGGAGAGGTTTAAGGTCCAATCATCGGTTGCCTTTGGTTCACCAATTTGACCGGCGATGTGGCTGAGCCCTTCATCATAGATGAGGTCCAAAGGAACACCTTTAAGATGCGCCCACAGTTCAATTTTCTGGAGAGAGGGAGTGTAGTCTTCAGAGAACTCCGCCCAGCCTGAAGCATGGAACATAGCTGTGTCCACATACCAGAGTTGCTTCATTAGCACTTTTTCTCTAATGAAATCATTCGGTAACCGGACAAGAACCGATTTCTTGTGGGGGATCATATGTATCTCCAAATGCTTGCCTTTTCCCCACATATAATTGAGGACGTTCTGGATGAGACTGTATGCAGGTACTCTCCCGAAGAATCGACATACAACGAAATCTTTGTGGAGCTGAGCACCTTTGCGGTAAACATCATCGGGATGATTACTCGTGGGACGCCAGTAGGAGAGAAAGATTGAGGGGATAGTCTTTTCAGAGTTCTGGTAGTATTGGTTTTGACTTTTGACACCCACCAGGAAGACGGTAAAGTTGAGTTTGGGGGGTAGGGTTTGTGAACAGTGTTTACAGAGAAGGAGGGGAGGGAGGGAGCAGCAGTGAGTGGGGGGATTTGAGGAGGGGGGAGGAGACCATTAGATTTAGGGTTAGTGGTTTGCAAGGTTTCAAGGGGCGGAAGACAGGGAGCTAGGCCGGAGGAAACAGGAGATTCAAAGGAGGGGGTAACAGTATAAGTTGCTAACAACTGAGCAGTGGAGAGGCTGGGGGTAGAAGAGATAGTAGGTTGCAGATCTGAGGAAAGAGGAACCAGATCTGAAGTAGGAAGAGGAGAAGGAGGATGAACAGTGGAGGAGGGGATGGATGGGTTAGTGTGGGAGAGGCGGCGAGCGGCTTTCGAGGGAGTAGAGCGGGAGGAGGAGAGAGGAGGGAAGGATTCAGGGTCGGGGGGGTCAGGAAGCGGAGCAGGGCGGCTGAGATTGCCGGCCGGAGCCGTTGGGTTCAAGGGGGAAGCGAGAGCAATGGTTAGCCAGGGGTTAGCCATTTTTAACATGCTCGAGTTAAAAGTAACGATTACGTTAACATGCTTGAGTAAAAAAAGTAAGTCACATTTATCGGTCGGTTATGACACAAGTTAGGGAATTATTTTTAAGACTATGGAATAAAAGAAAGTGCCTAAACAGCTGCCACGTCAGCTTTTTTAGAGAATAAACTCACCATATTCATTAGACGTCTTTTTAATCTTTACAAAATTTAGATTGTATCATTTTAAATGATTCTCAAATAATATATAAAGGATATGATAGATGATATGTACTTGTCTTTTGACTCTTTTCCATTCTTTGCTTGGTTACAAAAATGATCTCGCTAGAATTTCACGAAGTTTTGTCTTATAAAAGGGGGACAAATCCCTATTTTGCATGCTATATTCACATCGGTGTGTAGAGTTTTATATCTCAAAAATCTATAATCTAATGATGAGAAGTATGAACAACAAAACCAAATTTACAATTAAGATAGAAACGTTAAGTATTCTGATTAACATATGAACTTAGGTTCCAAAATCCAAGATTTTTTTTGAACACACTAAAATCCAAGAATTTAAAGACATATACACGTGCAATGCATCTATCACTAAAATTCATATATATATATACTAGGATAGGTCCGCCCTACGGGAGGAATATTCTTTTTGTTAAAAAAGTTTATTTCTAATATAATACAATATTTTTGTTAAATTAGAAATAAATAGTTTATTTATAATTTAATATTATATAATTCAATTGTTAAAAGTAATATTAAAATGATTCGACATACATATAGATGATGATGATTTCCCACTGGCTGATTTATATATTTGTAAGAAATAAATATTTTATCTTAAAATATTAAATAGTACAATATTTTAGTGTAATATTCTATATTTCAGCTCGTAAGAGTCCAATGCTCCTTACACTTTTTGGGAGTAATAAATTATGTTGGGTAATTTTTTATTTGATATTAAAATGACAAATGATCCTAATTATCCTTTTATCTATTTTTGACAAAAAAAAACTTTTATATTTCTTATTTATTTATTTATAAGACTGTATATTTTTTGTCTTTGTCTTGTAGTTTCCATTGTTAAGGAAAATGTACATTTCATGTAGCTTTTTCCTCCACTATCGTATGTTGGAAACATGAACAAATGACTCTAGAAGCAAAAACTTATTTGGTGTTATGGTTTACCACTTAATGTTAAGAGTTCTTTAACCGGAAGTCTGGTGATTCCTGATGTCTATGTGCAGAGAAGCTTCTGAAATTGTCCGCAGATACTTAAGCATCGTTCAGACCTACCTCATCTAATAAAAGTTACTATGTGCACTACAGAGCTATGGAAATGCTATAAATTGTAAATAAAAAGACTGGATTACGTCCATGGTCCAGCTCTTGGAAGAAGATTAACATGGTTTAGACAAACATATAGAAACTTTATAATCTTCTTTTTTGTTGCTAAAATCCAATGTATTCTTTACACTGATATTGAAAGAGTCCAGCTCTTGGAAGAAGAATATGAAGAAGCTCAAATACTGGTTAAGCTGTTTAGCTGCACGTTTTTTCTTACTAACAGTCATTGCCTCTCGTGTATTGTTAGCATCTTGGCTCCTTAGGATAATATAGACAAACATATAGTAGAAACTTTACAATCTACTTGATAAGTCTCAACTTATCAACTCTGTAACCTGTAACCAGAAAATGGAGAAAGAAGAGAATAGAAAAGAAGATATATGTTTTGATTATAGAATGTTTGATACCGTCAAAGATAAAACAACGTCTCAACAAAGTCATCCGTAAATATAATATGTAGTCACACTCAGGAGAGCACAGACTACTCCTGCTTCCATACTTCGACTCTAGCCACTTTGGAAATCCTTCAGCTGTCTTGCCTTGCGCCACAAGCTTTTCATCCACCTATTAACCATTGCCAAAGATACCTTGAGCTTATATCCGGAAGCATATTTACACTGCAGATGAAGACTTGAACATTAACTTTTTTTTTCTGTAATTAATTATCTTATGATCTTATATAAAAGAATATATTCATTATCACCAGCAAGAATTGAAACGCAAAACACAACAACAACTTGAAAAAAATTAAAGTTAATACCTTCAGTTGCAGGAAGGCGAGAGAGATGATGCTCACTGCTCCATAGACAGAAAACGATGTAGAAACTTAATAACTGTTATCCAGACAAAGCATTTTTCTTCACATATTTTCCCTTATCCAAACCAATGATTTAATAACTTCTTGGCACTTGACACTATCAAATATAGTCCTCGGGATACTCCCCTATATATCCACTTTGGAAAAAATTCCTTTTCTTTCAACAAAATAATCATCAACAATATATATCAAATATAGTGTTTTAATATTATGTACTGTCCATCAGTGTTTCTTCTCTTGCAGACCATTGTACTTACAGATCAAGAAACTCAGACAAAACGATTCCTTCTACTACCATCTCCTGCAGATAAAATCGTTTCATAAAGTCTCTTTCTTTACATTAGCACAATACAATAAACAGAATGAAAAGTATTTATCAGCAAAAACATTGTATGCTTGATGTTCTTACCTATGCATCTAAATCAAGAGAACTGAGAAACCTTTTGTAGGCTGAAGAGAAGGTAAGATTGATTTGATCAGGAGCATTGAGAAGCCGTTTGTAGACGGAAGTGGAGAAAACTGTTTCTGTCGCTGCTTGACACAGAAAACGCAGATCAGGTCTCGATCCCTCGCAGAAGCTTTCCGGCTACGGAGGCAAGGAACAGAAGCGTAACTAAGTTGATTGAATGCACCCCAAACCATTACGCATTGGTTGACCAGAGGTGGTGCTGTGAATATCGAACGTCACGGCAACGACTCAGTCTTCACGCAATGATGGCAGGTGAAAGACGGTGGAAAATACAAATACGCATAGTACAGAGAGATAGATCTCGACTCAGCAGTGTTTGAGGTGAGTTTGGTCAACAGAAAGTAAAAGAACTCAAGAGTGGGATGAACAGAGACGTTTTATTAGAGTCGGAATAACGAGGGTACAAGAGTAGGAAAGCCGGCTAGTCGATGCTCGGAAAGCTCCTAGCCGGAAGTACAAGAGAAAGCGGTGAGATACAAAGAGAGTAATGGAAACCCTAATCTCGCCGCAAGTTTGTGTGTCTAAGTGGTGATGCCCTTCTTTCCTGTCCTCAACTCCTTATATAGTCTCTTAGGTCGGTTAGTTTTGACCTAATTCGTCCTCTTTGTTATGGGCCTTTTGTCTTACAGGCCCAGTTGGGACAACTGTTCGGCCCGAGCCGCTTGGTCGCTGTCTTCGGCTGCTCGTCCTCTATCCAAAGTGGTCACGAGCCGAGTCGCGACTCATCGGGAGCCGGCTTTGAGCCGATCATCCTTTTAGTGATAGTAATGGGCCTCCTGTTCGCTGGGCCTTGTGGGTGGTGACAATCCATCCCCAACAGTAAGTCATGACGACGGAGGCGATGGTTCGGTCTCGCGAGGATGACGACGGGGGCGATGGATTTTCTGATGATGGGATGATTCCTTTCTGCTATTACCCGGGAAATATTTTCGAGGAGCAGCGCACGCTTGATCCGACACGAGCTCGTGCCTCGGTGGTCGAGGGGCAGGACTGGTCGAACGTTTTACCGACGCGATCTACATTCGAATCGGTAACGAAACTGCTGAAGAAAAGCAAGGCGACTGGGGTTACGTTCATAATCCCGACGAAGGACCAAAGGCCGTGGTCTCCCCCAAAGGGATATCAGTGCGTATATGAGTCGTACTTTGAAGTCGACACGAAGTTATGGTTTCTGATACCTCGACTCGTCACCGCTTACACGATGCGTCGAGGAGTTGCTCTGAGCCAATTCTTGAATGGCGCTTGGCGTCTGGCAGTTGCGATGATGGTCATTGGGGCGGAAGCCGGTGTTGCTATTAGTGTCCGAGCATTCGAGGAGCTGGTCTCGGTGAAGATTAATCAGGGCCTGTTATCGCTGAAGATACGTCCCAACTACAATGTAGTAACATGCTATCCGTTCAAGACGAATGACTGGCAGCGATCGTATTTCTATGTTAAGTCCGATCGTTCGGCATTCGAGGAGCCGCTGAAGACCGGTTATCGTGTTCTCTGGAACAATGAATTTGGTATAGAATGCCTCCTAGTCTTTTATTGTTTCATGCTTTTGACCATCGTTTTCTTTGTTTTGGCAGTTCCCCACTCGAATACCGCGGAGTATGAAGAAGATTTTTTGGAGAGTGCTCGGGTCATCGCATCTCAGAGGCAAGATCTTTGGGAGAACTTCTCGTATAGGAGGATCCGTAGGTCGGTTGATCGGATTAGACAACGTAAGTCTCTCTTCCTTTCCTTTTGCTCGGTTTCCTCAGGGATCCTAAGTCGCTTTCTTTGGTCTTTGCAGAGGTTTGGCGTTCAGACACCGTTCCTATTATCACCAAGAAGTCGAAGAGAATCAACCTGTTCAACAAGGCCGAGCAGAGGGAAATTAACCGAGCAAGAGTTATGAGGGAGTTGCCAGATTTGAGCTCGGTCGTTGGGAAGCAGCTCGGGTTCGTGGAGCCGAACGTGACTGGATCAGATGTGGAGGCTCGGCTCGTGAGAAAAAAGAGCGGTAAGAGAAAGGAGAGGGATGAGGCAGCAGCTTCCGAGGAGAAGCAACCTGAGGAGACTTCCGCCGGTGGGGGTGCCGAGTCGGAGAGGAAACGGGCGCGAAAGGATCCCGTCGAGGTTCGACCCTCCTCCGTGGAAGAAGGGGAGCTCCAAGCCTTGGAGCCTAGTAATGGCTCTCGAGATGACGCTCTCCCGAATCCATCCTTCGACGGCGGTCGAGCGGATGATCATCAGGAGACTTCTTCTAAAGTGAAGAAGAAGTCGAAAAAGAACAGGAAGAAGGGCGCCGGCGAGCCCTCGGGGCAAGAGCAAGGAACCGTGGAGGCTCCGACTGCTGCTGTTCCTTCTCAAAAGGCGGCAGTTCGCGAAGATGCAGGGGGATCGAGCAGGTCTTCTCTGAAGGCTCCTCAGGAGAAGGGGGCCGTGCCGAAGAACCTTCAGGGGTTCTGCCCGGACAAAGTCGACTTCATCTACAAGCGGGATACTCCTCTCGTTTGCAATAACAGGGACTGTGCTCGTTTCGTTTGCCAAGTCCGAGGAAGCTCCGAAAGACTTCCGTTCGTGAAGGACCTCATCTTTCAGGACGACTACATCGTTGCAGCCGGCTCTTCGGTCCGGGTAAGGACAGGTTTTACGTTGTGTTTGTTCCTCGTCTTCTTCTAACTTGGTTGTCTCACTCCATCTCTTTCTTTGATGTATCGCAGAGCCAAGGGGATTGGAATGAAGTCGTCCGTAAGTACGACAAGGAGTTGAAGAGGACCTATGGTGTGATCGACAGGTAGAGGCACAACACCAAGGAAGCGACGCGCGCCTTAGAGGACATGCTGCGCAAGAAAGATGAAGCGGTCATCCGGGAAGAGGCCATGAGGGACGAGCTTTTCCAGAAAGAGGCGGCTATGAACAAGGAGCTGAAGCGAGCCCGGGAGTTGGTCAAGACACTCGAGAAGGAGAAAGCCAAGTTGGCGAATGAGAAGGAGACTCTCGAGAAGGAGAAGATCGCTGCTGCCTTAGAGCATTCTAAGGAGATGGATCTCCTCCGGGAGTCGCGGTGCTACGAGGTTACTCACGAACGGATCCGAGTGATGGCCACGATGCATGGAAAGGCGGCTGTTCGTTTCCAGAGAATTCGGGACCGAGAGGCTCGCCGTGACAGCTTCGAGGACGCGAGGTGCATGCTCGGTCAAGCGTGCGGAATGCGACGCTGTCTCGAGGGGATGAAAACGACGGGAAAGGACATCCCTGAAGAATCCATTGATACCTACGCCGTGCAGGAGGAGCACTATGATGGTGAGGTAAAGCGTCTGGACGTTGGGGTCCTTCCGGAGGATGATCTCTCTCTCTCTCCCCTCGTGCTTGAGTCGAGATTCGTTATCCAGGAGATCCTGGATAAGGTTGACAAGTTCGGATCGAACATGGATTTGATCGATTCTGAGGCTGCTAGAGCTCTCCGAACTCCGCGTCGCGAGCCGGGAGAGCGATCCGACGAGCCATCGAAGGATCTTCTCGACACCGCCGGCTCGCTCCAATGCTCTCCTCTCAGACCACGAAGCCGCTCCGAAGGATCCTTCTGCAGTTGTTGAAGAGACTACCAAGCCAGCTCTCGATGAGCCGACCTCCAACACGCCGATCAAAACGGTTGATATTAATGACTCACCGTCACTCGAGGAGACGGACTCTGGCGCGAGCGGAGGGCGTTCTGAGGAGGATTCCCTTGTCTCGGGATGATTTTCAATGTCTGTTGTAACTTTCCTTTTCGGCCTTGTGGCCTTGTTTGTTTAAAACTATTTCCTTTTCCCGGCTAAGGCCTTTTGCTGTATGAATTATTGCCCTTTGTTTCTATCTTTAGGCTCGAATGTTTGTTTATATATTTCAGTAAGCCGTTCCGACTTAGAAATATATAAACCACTTTTCGTCGATTTGTCTTTAACCGAGAAACGGATTAACTCGGGCGGTTACTCGCGTTTGCCAGCGAGTTCCCCCCTTTTCAGATAGAACAGGGGATTAAAGGCGGTTTCTCGTTTGCATTTTGCTTTATCCAACAAAACTTTTACAAGCAGTCATTTAAGCAAATACAAAGAAAACTCTAATTGTTCTATTGAATAACCGAGGAAAAGGTTTCGAGACGCAGTGCAGTAACCGAGAGAACTGTTGGTCGGCCAAACCGTCGTTCTTCGGTTAGACTCGGTCTAAAATTTCCATCAGGTAGCCGGTCAATGCGTAACACATAGGTGACGCGAGGCTGTTATTCCCTTCGACTGATGTCTGATCAAGACTCAGTCGACTAACTTGGGCGAGTGCTCGTGCTCCGCTTGAAAAAGGGGCTGGCATCGTTTACTCGGGGAAAGGTGACTGTTCGTCATTCCTGTGTAAAAAAAGTTTGGACTTTGTTTTGGTTGGGGCTGGACCCTGTGAAGGGATGCCTACGTACCTCGGATGAGGATCAAGCCTTTCGTAGTTCGTTTGACCAAGTGAAAGTGGCTATGGTAGTGCATTCACTCGGACGAGTAGAAGTGACTGTTAGGTGCATCTACTCGGTTTTTTTTTTTTTTTGGGTGTACCGTGACCTGTTGGTCATTCACTCGAAGAGATGTTTCTATTGGTAGAAGCGACGAAGATGCATCGAGTTCCAAGCTCGTGGGACTGCCTCTCCGCGGGAAGTCTCGAGTCGGTAGACGCCGGGTTTGACTACTGAAGTGATCTTGTAAGGTCCCTCCCAGTTGGTCCCTAGCTTTCCAGCGTTTATTTCCTTAGTGTTTTCAAAAACTTTCCGAAGGACGAGGTCACCGAGTTCGAGAGGGCACGCTTTGACCTTCTTGTTATAGTAACTCTCGATCTGGTTTTGGTAATTCTGGATCCGAAGAAGCGCCTAATCGCGTTTCTCTTCGAGTTCGTCGAGGGCGTCGAGGAGCATGTCTTGGTTGAGTTCGACAAACTGAGGCATCTTGGCGCGGCGAAGACTCGTCACATTGACTTCTGCAGGGGCCATCACTTCCATCCCGTAAGCAAGGGAGAAAGGGGTGGATTTGGTCGCGCCACGAGGAGTCGTTCGATGCGACCAGAGGACACCGTCCAGTTCGTCGGCCAATGGCCTTTCTTGAGGTCGAGCCGCTTCTTGATCCCATCGATGATAATCTTGTTGGAGGATTCCGCCTGTCCGTTTCCTTGCGGGTAGCGGGGAGTCGAAGGGCTTAGGCGGATGTTCCACTTGCTGCAGAACTCCTTGAAGTTTCCAGACATAAACTGAAAGCCATTGTCCGTTACGATCTCGTATGGTAAACCATGACGGCAGATGATGTTCTTCCAGACAAAGGTGCGGACTTCCTTGTCCGTCACCTGAGAGAAGGCCTCGGCTTCAATCCACTTAGTGAAATAGTCGGTGAGGACCAGGATAAAACGACGTTGGCGTGAGTTCGGCATCGGGCCGATGATATTCATCCCCCATCGCATGAACGGATAAGGAGCTGCAGATGTCCGCAACAGCTCGGTAGGACTGTGGATGCTCGTGGCGTGACGTTGACATTTGTCGCACCGACGGGCGTATGCTTCGCAGTCAGTGTTCATGGAGGGTGATAGACCCAAAATCGGGATCACTCTTTCGGTAAGGTTGATATGGACTCTGATCCGGAAGGATAGAGAACTGGTGGGATGAATGGTGACACAATGGGATGCGGAAAGGCCCAATGATACTACCAGACTTCAGTTGTTGCCGGATGTGACGCACCGGTCTAACAAAGGAAGGATCAAGACTTGGAGATAACCTCACCAAGAAACTAAGAAATGTTAAACCAAGAACAAAGAGAGAAAAATCTCAAAAGAAAGGAAAAATCGATGTGTTTTTATTCATGAGAGACATCACATATATATAGTGTTTGTGAGTCAAAGAAACATAAAGAGAAATGTTGGAAAAGACAACATAGAAAATATAAATCAATGAAAACAAGACATAGATTTCTGAATTTTGACTAAGACTGGTCAAGGTGCGGATCCTCATGTTGACTGGTCCAGATTCATAAGAATGTCCAGATTCATTCATATGTGTCCAAGTTCATGCTGTGATGATCAGGTCGTGCACACCATGCTGGGAAAGATATGGACACACGCGGGACGATCCACACATGCCTGATTTCGCGAGAACTAAACATCACCTGAGTTGTACATGGCATAACTCCCTCATCTGAACTCCGTTTGATCTGATTCTTCTTTGAGGAGTTCCATAATGGAGTTGAGCATGTTCTCCAAGTGGTTTCACGCGAAGAAACATCATGGTTTAGAAGATATGCTTCGAACAATGAACGTATGTCTGTGTTGCTTCCCGGGTGGTTTGATGGTCGAACCAGCTCGGAAGATCGAACCAACTCGCTCAGCTCGTCCGGATGAGTGTTAGTCCAGCTCAGCTCGTCCAAGATAATGTCATTCCAGCTCACTTGAGTATTCAGCTCATCCAAGATTGCATAATCTGATGAGAAAACCTCGGCTAGGTCTAGCTGGTCGACAAGGTCACCATCTTGGACCGTGTCCATGAACCAAGAAGGACGGTGCTGGATTTTGGGTGCATCATACTCTCCCTCTTCAAAAGGATTTGTCCTCAAATCCAAAGTACCTATATCAAAAAGAGATGAATCAGATACAAAGGAATTAAAATTAATGGAAAATTCAGGGAATGAAAAATATGGACAGAAACTTCCTTGGAATTTAGAAGTCTTTTTCATCAAGTAATTCCAAGCCCTTTGGCATCTACCATTGCTTGCTCTCCTTAGAAACTTTGGTTCAGTGCTGACAGATTGCTCCAACAGTTTCAGTTCCTGTGACAAAGAAACAAGACTACTCGGCTGTACCGGTTCAAGATGGTTAACTTCATCACAAAACTGTTTATTTTCAAGCACCATATCAGAATAAGAAGAAGAAAGTAAACACTTGGCTTCCAAGAAGTTTCTGAAAAAGGTTTGGGTCAGACCTGACTGTGTAGATTGATCTCCTGGTCGCCAAGGTCTGGTTTGAAGCTGATTGGATCGGCTAGCTTCCCATTGAAGCAAGTGTAGAACAGGTTTGGCCGGTTTTAGAGAATGTATCATAACTTCATGATTCCGTGACCATTTTTCCTGATATTGAGCTTCCTGGAAAGAGGAGAGATTCATCTTGAATCCTAAGATCGGCTTTGGCTCAGGCCGCTTCTTCACAAGGCTTGAATCTGCTTCAAAAGCTGGGTACTCGCAGATAGATGGACAATAGAACCTCCGGTTTGAAAAATTCATAACTCCTTCCTCCGTGAATATTTTCAAGTGATTCCAAGCCTCAGTGAATCCTTGGGGAATTGGCTTTCCAGGAAAATTTGAATCAAAACAAAAGACCTTCTGAAAGTCGAGATACCCTTAGTGGACTGAACCTCTGTCGCTGGCATCTCCAAGGTAGCCGGTTTGGACAACAATGCTTCTCCAAAACTCAGGCTGTTTGGCACGATCAATGCTTTCATTCAGAGGCTGAACCTGTCTTTCCTGGATACTCAAAACAAACACTAAAAGACCAGGATCATATGTGCAAGAGAGATACTTATTCAAATCAAAAATCAAGATATCTTTTCCAAGAACAAGTAGCACACATTTCAGCCTTTCAAGATGCTCATCAAAATAGATGTTACAGACCAGAATTTTCTCAAGACATGCAAAAATATTAGACATTTTCAGAAAGTGCATTTCATGCTCAACATCTGAACACACAAGCTTAAGTTCAGATTGAGAAACATTTATCAAAGACTTAAGAGACTTATCAAAGAATGTGTTGTAAACCAAAATATCATCAAGGCTCAAAACAACACATTGATCACGAGATGATCTCAAAAGATGCCAAGTTTTATCAGTTTCAAAACACACAAGATCAGGCTGCAAAACATAATCACAAGAATCAAGATCACAAAAATCATTTTCAGTTCTAAGTGATTCATGTTCCAGCAACTTTTTAACCAAAATTCCGTCCAAGGCACAAGAGGATGCAAATAAATTATCAGTGATCAGTGCATGAATATAAGAACTCAGATCAAAGCCAATGCCTTTGAAAACAAATGAGTCAAACGGTTTTCTAGCATAGAAATCAGGCAGCTGCAAATCAAGCTCAAGAGTTTCTTCAAAATGATCAAAACATTTGCTATGTGTCAAGAACTGATAAAAGGTCAAGATAATTTCAGAGTTGATGCCTTTATCATTTTGAAAACAGTTATGATCAAGAAGTTCATCAGGTTTAAAGATTTTAAAATAATTAATCATGTTTTCAAAAACAGACTTCGAAACACAAAATTCTTTCATCCTTTCAAGACCAAAACGAGTTACATCATGAGAACTAATCTTGACAAACATGACAGGCAGAGAATTAAACAAATCAGAGTTCTCACTGTGCTTTTGAAGATCAGGAGACAAAGGGAGAGGAGATGTGCCGGGATCAAAGCATAGATGACTCTCCATAGCTATGGATGTGATGCTTGTTGCTTCCTCATCAAAGACTGGACCAGGGTCGTCCTCCTCATCAAAGATAGGATCTAGATCATCATCCAAAGGTGTCCTAGTGCCAGGAAGTCGTCCATGATGTGGATGGTTGAATGGTTCTTCCTCAAAAACCTGTGGAGACAAAACAAGACTACTCGGAAGCTCCGGTTGCAAAACAGTTAGTTCTACATTAGCTTGCTCATTCTCAAACACAAACTCAGGTTCAAGAGAAGGAAGATCACATTTATCCTCACAAGTGATCAAGCTTTCAATTAGCTCTTCATCAGATTCATCATAAATGGGTAAAGAATCTGAAAAATCTTTAAGCTTTTCAAAATGGTTTTCAGAATCACCTTGAGTTTTCTCACTGATGAACAAGGATGGCTCAGCTACAGGTGCACGTGTGGATGTGCTCTTCTTGTGGCTCTTGCTGACGTCCTCGAGGGCTTGCATCATTCCCTTCTCAAAGTTGTCACAGATCTCTTGGACATCAAACTGAAAAGATCGCCTTTTTGGAACAGATTCTCCTTTGGACGATTTGACTTGTTCCTTGCTCCTCCTCTTTGGCTTTTCCTGCACACTAACAAACTCATCAAAATTGTTCAAAGAATATTTAAGTGGAGTTTGAGAGACCGATGGCCGTGGAGAATTCTTCTTGCTACTTTGCCTTAGAAGACCAAACATCTTAACCTGAAAATCTCAACACAAAAGTTAGATAAAAATTCTCACACTCTCAAGTGTTTGATCCTCACCCACACAAGTGTTTTCTCTCAGATTTTATGGTGATCACACAAGGTTTATACTCAAAGTTCTAAGAGAACAGATCAAAGAATCCCAATGGGCAAATCCAAGCAAGATCAAAGGTTTAAGATAGAAAGATAAGAGATTGTGATTTGGGAACCCGCTTTAACCAACTCAAAGGCCGGATTTCTCCTCGGCCAGCAGGATTTCTCTTCCACCACCAATCCACAAATCAAACTTTGAAACTCTTTTTTTTTTAAATCGTAGGTCTCTTTTTTTTTTTTTTAATGGTGGACGGTAATGAGTGGCCCGGGTTCAAGAAAGGTAGAAGAAGAAGTGTTTAAAGAAAATGGAAGATGAGAACAATGGATAGAAATAGAGTTACCGGAAGAGTGGCTCTGATACCACTTGATAGACCCAAAATCGAGATCACTCTTTCGGTAAGGTTGATATGGACTCTGATCCGGAAGGATAGAGAACTGGTGGGATGAATGGTGACACAATGGGATGCGGAAAGGCCCAATGATACTACCAGACTTCAGTTGTTGCCGGATGTGACGCACCGGTCCAACAAAGGAAGGATCGAGATTTGGAGATAACCTCACCAAGAAACTAAGAAATGTTCAACCAAAAACAAAGAGAGAAAAATCTCAAAAGAAAGGAAAAATCGATGTGTTTTTATTCATGAGAGACATCACATATATATAGTGTTTGTGAGTCAAAGAAACATAAAGAGAAATGTTGGAAAAGACAACATAGAAAATATAAATCAATGAAAACAAGACATAGATTTCTGAATTTTGACTAAGACTGGTCAAGGTGCGGATCCTCATGTTGACTGGTCCAGATTCATAAGAATGTCCAGATTCATTCAGATGTGTCCAAGTTCATGCTGTGATGATCAGGTCGTGCACACCATGCTGGGAAAGATATGGACACACGCGGGACGATCCACACATGCCTGATTTCGCGAGAACTAAACATCACCTGAGTTGTACATAGCATAACTCCCTCATCTGAACTCCGTTTGATCTGATTCTTCTTCGAGGAGTTCCATAATTGAGTTGAGCATGTTCTCCAAGTGGTTTCACGCGAAGAAACATCATGGTTTAGAAGATATGCTTCGAACAATGAACGTATGTCTGTGTTGCTTCCCGGGTGGTTTGATGGTCGAACCAGCTCGGAAGATCGAACCAACTCGCTCAGCTCGTCCGGATGAGTGTTAGTCCAGCTCAGCTCGTCCAAGATAGTGTCATTCCAGCTCACTTGAGTATTCAGCTCATCCAAGATTGCATAATCTGATGAGAAAACCTCGGCTAGGTCTAGCTGGTCGACAAGGTCACCATCTTGGACCGTGTCCATGAACCAAGAAGGACGGTGCTGGATTTTGGGTGCATCAGAGGGCCAAAAGAATCACGAACTCCGAACCTTGAGGGCGAGAGCTCGGCCCCCCGAATGGTTTCCTCCTGCTCCGTCGTGAGTTTTGGCCATCACTCGTCGCACTTCATCGCCCTGGATGCACTTTAAGAGTACCTTGTTCGCGGTTACTCGGTGAAGTTCGTCGTTTATAACAACGTAATGGGCGCTGCGTCTCTTCAGGCGTCTTGCGGCCCACTTATCTGTTGGCAATTCTCCGCGGATGAGATAATCGAGGAACTCGACTCGCCAATCGATCGGGATGTCGTCACAATCGGGCATCTCGGCGTCGTTGGGATTTGTCAGCGGATCGTCGGGTTGCTGCGAAGATTGGCGCGGTGGGAGGACTTTCGTCAGAAGGGGGGTCGATGCTCGGTCTATCGATCCGGTGTATGGGTATCGTCCTTTTGACTTGGTCATGGAGTTTGCTCCCGAGTGCAGCTAACGCGTCGGCGCAAACGTTCTCTCCTCGGGGAACCTTGGTAAGTTCGAAGAAATCGAATTCCTTGGCAAGTTCTTGGACTACCCGGAGATACGCGTCCATTTGGTCATTGCGGGCATCGTAGTCGCCACTGAACTGGCTGGCTACGAGCTGCGAGTCGCAATAAGCACTCAAGCGTTTCGCTTTGACGGCTCGGGCGAGACGGAGACCTGCGATCAGTGACTCGTACTCTGCTTTGTTGTTAGAGGCCGGGAAACCGAAACTGAAAGACTGTCGAATGAGTTCTCTTGTTGGTGACTGGAGCTGGACTCCCGCACCTGACCCTTTGCTCGTTGACGATCCGTCGACATGGATAATCCAGTTGGGACTTGGAATGTCGAGGTCTTGTGCAAGATCCGGTGTGAGCTCGACAAGGAAGTCGGCGAGGACTTGTGATTTAGCGGCTGTTCGGCATTTGTACGTGATGTCAAGCTCGCTCAGTTCGATCGCCCACTTAGTCAACCGGCCAGCTCTGTTGGGATTTTGCAGGACGGTGCGGAGTGGTTGGTCGGTTAACACTTCGATGGAGTGCGATTGGAAGTAGGGTCGCAACTTTCTCGCAGAATCAACGACGGCCAGAGCCAGCTTCTCGAGGGTCGGGTATCTGGTTTCCGGACCAGTCATCCGCCTGCTCGTGTAAAAAATCGGACGCTGCTCGCCGCGATCCTCTTTGATTAGGACGCTACTGACAGCTGCTGGAGAGACCGCGATATAGAGAGATAGGACGTCTCCAACATCCGGCTTGGCTAGGACGGGAGGAGTCGTCAGGTATTGCTTAAGTTGAGTGAACGCGTCCTCGCATTTGTCATCCCAAACGAACTTCTTGTTCCCTCGGAGGAGATCATAGAAAGTGAGACACTTATCGGTAGATCGGGAGATAAAACGATTAAATGCGGCGATGCGCCATGTTAGTCTCTGCACTTCACGGCAATTTCTCGGACTGGGGAGATTCAGGACCGCTGAGATCTGTTTCGGGTTAGCTTCTATTCCTCGTTTCGTGACAATGTAACCAAGGAATTCGCCCGAGGAGACGCCAAAGGTGCACTTGGCGGGATTCAACTTCATCCCGTACTTGTTTAGGGTGGCGAAGCATTCCTTTAAGTGCGTTAGGTGGTCGTCGGCTCAGAGGGATTTGACTAGCATGTCGTCGATATAGACTTCC
Organism: Raphanus raphanistrum subsp. raphanistrum; assembly: GCA_019706035.1. NCBI lineage: Eukaryota > Viridiplantae > Streptophyta > Magnoliopsida > Brassicales > Brassicaceae > Raphanus > Raphanus raphanistrum. Next base: position 600,052 of record JACZFZ010000011.1, on the reverse strand, counting down.
ATCGTCTTCCCCAGCTGGTCGGCAAACATCCGATTGACAAGCCTCTGGTAGGTTGCGCCAGCGTTTTTCAACCCGAATGGCATCACCTTATAACAGTAGGTTCTTCGATCGGTGATGAATGCGGTTTTCTCCCGGTCGTCCGGGTGCATCAGGATCTGGTTGTAGCCGAGAAGGCATCCATAAACGTCAGCAACTCGTTACCGGCTGTCGATTCGACTAGGCGATCGATGCTAGGCAACGGGTAGCTGTCCTTAGGACATGCTTTGTTGAGATCGGTGAAATCGATGCAGACGCGCCATTTACCGTTCTTCTTCTTAACGACCACCGGGTTGGCTAGCCATTCCGGGTAACGAACTTTGGTGATTGAGCCGGCGCCGAGTAGGCTCTCGACTTCTTCTGCGACTGCTTTGGATCGCTCCGGTCCCAACTTTCTTCTCTTCTGGCGGATGGGTTTGAAGTTGGGATCGACGTTGAGTTCGTGAGTTATGATGGCTGGGTCGATTCCTTTCATATCGGACATTGTCCAGGCGAATGAGGACAGGTTTTGCTTGAGAAACTCGAGGATCTTTTGTTGCATTTTGTCGGGTAGAAATGCGCCTACTCGGACAGATTTGCTCGGGTCCGAGTCGTCAACTGGTACTTCCAGAACCTCTTCCTTTTGCGGACAAATTTTGCTCGCGGGGGGAGAGATTGAGTTGACGAGTGACTGGGAGCGCTGAATTTTAACCGTGGCGATTAGAAGATCTCGCGCAGCCTGCTGATCCCCTTCCAGAGTTTTGATCGATCCGTCGGATCCTGGGAACTTAACACACTGATGGTACGTCGATGTGATTGCTCGCATCGAATGTAACCATGGGGTGCCAAGTATAACGTGGTAAGGAGCTTTGGAGCCGACCACAGAAAACTTGACCGTTCGCGTGACTCCGCATGCGTGAACCGAGAGGCGGATCGTTCCGGCGATTACCTCTGACGACCCGTTGAATCCTGTCAGGATCCAAGTAGAAGGCTTGACATCGTTGAGATCGATTCCCATTTTCACGAGGGTTTCGCGAAAGATGATATCGACCGAGCTACCGATGTCGATGAGCACTTTCGTGACGTCGTACTTGTCGATGCCAAGCACGACGAGCAAAGGATCGTTGTGAGGGAGGTGCACGCCGAGTGTGTCATCAAACGAAAAGGTAATCGGCTGATCGTCTACTTGCTTCTGGGGCCATCGTTTGGAAGTGGTGGCTTGCCTGCGATAGTCTTTGACTGCTCGAACCGAGTCGCCGCAAGGAGGCGACCCGCCCATAATGACGTTTATCCGGGGGCGAGTTTGTGCACACTTTGCGCGGAGCACGTCACGAAGGTCGTTACTCGCCTCGGCGGTATCCCTTTTCTTGCGGTTTAGGATTGTTCGCAGATCACCGGTCTTCGCGTTGAGTTTGTCTCGCAAATCACAGTTTGGCTTTTCTTGTGTTGAGGCTTTCGCGGCCCGGTTTGAGTCGATCCGTAGGCGGAGATCGGTGGAGACTGGCGTTTCCTCCTTAGTAGATTGGAGCTTTTGATCGAGGAGGGTCTGAAGGTCCGTGGTGCTTTGGAAGGTTTTCATGTCGTCGTCCTCGTCGGACGAGGATCCCGGTTCGTTCTCTCCTTGCGGTTGGACGCGGATCACTTCGATGCGCTGGCGATTGGCCGGCTGATCGTCATCTGCCGAGTCGTCGTCATCGTCGGTCTCTCGGGCAGCTTTTTCTGCGTCCTTTGGCTGTTTATCACTTCTTCGGTTTTTGCCCTGCGATTTTCGCCGAGCTTTCTTGTCTTTGTTCCTGCTCCAGCTGTTCTCCCCCTTCGGTTTGGGTTTCGGCGGCTGGATATTGTAATCCCCGCTTTCGATCGAGGAGAGGAACTGGGCGTAGAGAGATTTGCACTCAGTCGTATCGTGCCCCTTGACGTCGTGATACTTACAATGCTTCGTGAGATCGATGGGCGTTCTGGTCGGTCCTGTCGCCGAAACGACCTTAGCCACGGTTCCAGCACTCGGGGTACTGGGAGACGCATCGGGAGAGTCGGTTTCTCTCTGATAGACATTCCATTTTTTGTCGTGCATGACCATGGTCAAAACGGGAGCGTTGTTCTCGTCTACGACGTAGAGGAGACCCCCCTTTTTGCTGCTGGTATCACTTGGTGCGTGCTGGCGCGGCTCTGTCCGAGCACCCGCACTCTTGGCTGCTGCAGGCTTAGCCGCGTTCTGCTTTCGGATTATCGCCTTGGTGTCTTCTTCCATTCGGATGAAATTGTGAGATCTGGCGATAGCGTCAGGGAGCGAAGTTGTAGGGTTGGAATACAAATCCTTACGAAACTTCGAGTTGACGAGGAGAGTGTTCATCAAGGCGTCGATAGCGATGTGATCAGGAACATCGACTCGGGAAACGATCGTCTTGAACTTTTCCATGTAGTCTTTAAGGCTTTGGTCCTTTGTTTGCGCCATGTTCCATAGGCTGGAAGCGGTCGCTGCTCGCTTGGTGAACATGATGTAAGTCTTGAGAAACACAGCCGAGAGGTCGCGGAAGCTTCGTATCGAGTTCTCGCTGAGTTGTGAGAACCAGGTCAGCGCTTGGTCGTTAAGCGTTTCGACGAAGAGCTGACAGTATCCTGCGTCCTTCTCTTCGTCGGAAAGACGAGCTCTTGCCATCGCTATATTGAAGGCTGTTAGATGTTCGACTGGGTCGCCACCGGGTTAGTACTCGGGGAGACGGAGCTTCTCTATTTTGCGGAGCTGGACTTTGGTTAACTCGCTAGCGAAGGGTGAGCGCGAAGTGGAGGCGATGACGCTGTCAATCTGAGGGGCTGCGCTCGTCGCTTGATGGATCTGCGAGATCATCTATTGAAGGCTGAGGTTGAGCTCGGCGATCTCGCGAATCGTCGTCGGGTCTGCTGTCGCCGGAGTAGGGTAGACGGCAGGAGGCCCGTTAGGGTCAGATTCGTCGACGGCGTGGTCTTCCGCCGGTGTTGGAGGAAAAAGATGGCGGCAGACAGGCTGGGAACGGCTTGTCGGCCCAGCGGGAGCGGTGAGAGCAGCTACAAGGGCTGCAAGCTGCTCGTTCATCGTCTTCTAGACTTCTTCTTGATGCGCGAGGCGAGCCATCACGGAGCTCATAAAGTCCGACGAGAGAAAATGAGGAGGAGGCGGAGGCGTAAGCTCGGGCGCTTCGCTAGAAGTGCCGGGGTTCGAGTCACCAATCGTCATATCGGTCTAAGAAACGTTACTCTGATCGGCTCCACAGTGGGCGCCAATTGTTTGAGGTGAGTTTGGTCAACAGAAAGTAAAAGAACTCAAGAGTGGGATGAAAGAGACATTTTATTAGAGTCGGAATAACGAGGGTACAAGAGTAGGAAAGCCGTCTAGTCGATGCTCGGAAAGCTCCTAGCCGGAAGTACAAGAGAAAGCGGTGAGATACAAAGAGAGTAATGGAAACCCTAATCTCGCCGCAAGTCTGTGTGTCTAAGTGGTGATGCCCTTCCTTCCTGTCCTCAACTCCTTATATAGTCTCTTAGGTCGGTTAGTTTTGACCTCATTCGTCCTCTTTGTTATGGGCCTTTTGTCTTACAGGCCCAGTTGAGACAACTGTTCGGCCCGAGCCGCTTGGTCGCTGTCTTCGGCTGCTCGTCCTCTATCCAAAGTGGTCACGAGCCGAGTCGCGACTCGTCGGGAGCCGGCTTTGAGCCGATCATCCTTTTAGTGATAGTAATGGGCCTCCTGTTCGCTGGGCCTTGTGGGTGGTGACAATCCATCCCCAACAAGCAGGCCCCTCGAAGGTGGTGCTACAACGACAGAAAGAGTTAGTCATATCAAAAGATGAATGTAAGAGATCGGAAGAGAAGATGAGTTCAAAGGGAGAAACCTTACATCTATTTATATTGTAAAATCACCGCCTTTCAGATCGAAACAGAGCATTGAAAACAACGTAGTTGATGAGCGAATTGATGGGATCAAACACGGACCACTAACTCGGACCGTTTTGGTGAGGATAAGGGGAAACGACATCGACGTTGCCGAAGAACACGAAGGAGAGCGTTGATTAGGGCTTCAGCAGAAGACAGTGTAGATGGGCCTCGCGAAGAGCAGCTGAGTACCAAGTGTTGAAGCCCAAACTCGACTCGAGAAAACACTCCTTTAATGAAACGCAGCGTCGCTTACGTGTCTGCAGGGGAAAGACTCAGTTTCCAGCTTGACATCCTAGGTGGACACCCAAGGAGAGAATCAATCTCAACTTTATATAAATAGATATATATATATATATGTTAAGCTATTCTAAAACCCAAAAATTCTAGAGCTGGCTATAAGTTTTGTAATTATGATTCCTCTTCGTTTTAAGATCATATCCAATGTATTTTTTTTACTTTTACCTATAAAATAGAAGAATTATATAATAAAGATGAATTTTGCTTCAATATATTTTTCTAAAATATAAATCTAAAGAAAAATAGTAATCTTTATTTTAGAAACAAAAACAGAAGTGAATTGGAGTAGTTTTTCCTCCAATTATTATTATAGAGGTAAAATGGAAATGATATAGGGCTTTTTGCAAAATTGACTCAAAACTCAAAGTCAAATACAAAAGTAACATTTCCTTTTTTTTATCTTTCTTTTGCCCTATTTACCCCACATGTTAACAGTATTTACGAAAATGCCATTAAATTTTTTTTTTATGTTTTTCGAAAATTGCCATTTTACTCTCTCAACCTTATCATCTTCAAGCATTTACAAGATTGCCATCGCCTTCAATACCCCAACTACCATGAACAACCAATTTGAAGCTGTTAATGCACCTGAAATCGATTTACTGTCTCTCTCTCAATTGTTATGAACTGAAAACAACATCTCTTTCACTTTGTCTCCATATTCATCCAAAAAACTCAAGCTTTTGATTCTAAATTTTTTTTGGTTGATAGAGACATTCAAGCTTACTATTCTTGGTGGGTTACTCTCGTTTAAGGTTATGGGTGTTTGGAGAAGACTTATGTGTGGTAAGAAAGTCATCTCACTAATTTAATGTATGAAATTGGAAAAATTTCCAGATCTGTCCGCGTAGAAGACTTACCTGTAAGTCGTCTGGGTGTAGAAGACTTACGGTTAAGTCTTCTGGACAAAGAGACGACTTACTTGTAAGTCGTCCATCTTTCTTTGTTTAGAAAAAAAACCCAAGAATATCCTAGACGACTTACTAGGATATTCTTGGGATAAACGGGTTACTTTTGCATTTGACCGAATTGTGTCAGATATTTGACTTTTCCCAGACGACTTACTAGTAAGTCGTCTCTGGGGAAACCAAAAAAATCAATATTTTATTAAAGCTAGACGACTTACTGGTAAGTCGTCTCAGGTTAGTTTTGCAATTGGAAAAACAACTTAAATATTTATCTTCTCCCAGACGACTTACTTGAAGGTCGTCCAGTCAGAAGATTTACTTGAAGGTCGTCCAGGATAAGTAAAGTCGTCCAGATTTTATTCTGAGATTCTGGTCAAACCTTGCTTATCACAGACGACTTCCGTGTAAGTCGTCTATCTGGACGACTTCCGTTTAAGTCGTCTGGGAAAAATAAAAATTTCAGTTTTATTTTCGAATTTTAAACTAACATGAGACGACTTACAAGTAAGTCATCTCGTTTTAATAAAATATTGAGTTTTTTGTTTTTCCAGGGACGACTTACTAGTAAGTCGTCTAAGAAAAGTCAATTTTTCTGACACAATTCGGTCAGATGCAAAAGTAACCCGTTTATCCGAGACGACTTACTGGTGTTTTTTTTTTAACAAACAAAACTGGACGACTTAAAGTCAATTGCCAAAATGACCTCTTCGGACGACTTACTTGTAAGTCGTCTAAGTATTCCAGACGACTTACCAGTAAGTCGTATGCGTCAATGTTTAGTAAACTTTCATTTTCTCCAAAGTATGTGCAAGCTCATACATGCTCAGTGGGAGATAGAATCGCTCAGCGGAAACATTGTACTCCGAAGTATGTTGCTCGGCTTTTCATTGATCGTGTTGGAATCATTGATGGGTTAAATCCGCAGCATATCACTGATGCTATGAAGAACATTTTTGGTATGACGCTTAATTACACCACTTCATACAGAGCACTGTTATATGCACAAATGTTGGTGAGAGGATCAGCAGAAGATGGGTATTCGCGACTACCATCATATCTCGAGCAAGTCTCCTTAGCAAATCCAGATTCTATCACGGCTATAGAACTCGATTCTCTGAACCGATTTAAGTATCTATTTATCTCCTTTGGAGCTTCTATCAAAGGTTTTAAGTATCAGAGAAGGGTCATTGTGGTGGATGGGACTCACCTAAGTGGGAAGTATGGAGGTGTTATGTTAGTTGCAGCGGCACAAGATGGGAATTTTCAGATATTTCCATTGGCTTTTGGGATCGTAGATGCTGAAGATGGACCTTCTTGGGAATGGTTTTTCACAAAATTGGCTAGTTGTATATCCCATGATTCTCCTCTGGTGATAGTGTCCGACCGGCACGAGGCAATTAAAAGTGCGTGTGATAAGGTGTTTCCTTGGGCAACCCGAGGAATATGTTATTATCACCTTCAAGAAAACATTTTCAAAACTTATAAAGGGAGACATCTTTTGTACTTGGTGAAAGGTGCTGCTTATGCTCACACGGTTTCAGATTTTGACCGGTACATGGCTGAGACACGGAGTGTAAACCCGGACCTTGCAACGTATTTGGTGAATGCAGACGTTAGCCTATGGTCAAGGGTTTACTGTACGGGAGACATGTACAACATAAAAACGAGCAAGATCGCTGAGTCTATTAATTCTGCACTGAAGCGAGCTAGGGAATTTCCGATTGACTTCCTGTTGGAGTTCATAAGGGAGAAGCTAGGAAGGTGGTTTTGGAAAAGGAGAGACGATGCATTGAGTCTCCCAACTCAAAATAGTCGGGGTGTTGAATACTTGATTGCTGTTCGGTCAGAGATAGCGGATAAGATGAGGGCCCAACCAATTGATGGATGGAAATTCTTTGTGAAAGGTGGCAAAATGGACTGTGTGGTTGATTTGGAACATGGAAAGTGTGATTGTGGTGTCTATGGAGTGGAGAAAATACCTTGCTCTCATGCTATAACAGCTGGAACACTTTCTGGTGTGCATGTCGACACACTTGTATCTCCAGTGTACTCAAAGAATTATTTGTTTGCAGGATACTCAGAGAATATATAAGTCTTCTGCGAAGTCGTCTAGCTAGAAGACGTCCCAGACGACTGAATTATAAGTCGTCTGGAAGGTCTTCTAGCTACAAGACATTCCAGACGACTTAACTATAAGTCGTCTGGAATGTCTTCTAGCTGGAAGACCTTCCAGACGACTCATAGTTAAGTCGTCTGCGAAGTCTTCTGATAGGTTTTGGGAAAGGATTTAGTACTAACCCCTGGTTCTTGCGTCTGTTTAGGCGGAGCAGGTGTGATACCAAGCTTCTTTTCCACAACACCAATCCTATCCGACAGATGCTTGATCTCCGCAAGGCACGTCCCAAACCCTTGCCTCAAGGCATCAGCTAGGTCCTTGAAGTTTCTGTCCAATTCCTCTTTGGTCATCCCAATCACCTCTGTACGAACATCGGAACAACCCTGATGAGGAACCTCTTCACGAGCCTCTTCACGACCCTCTTCACGTTCACGAGCCTCTTCACGACCCTCTTCACTAGCCTCTTCACTAGCCTCTGCAGTTGCCTCTGCAGTTGCCTCTAAACGAGCTTTCTTCCGAGGTCTTGGAGTTGGACGTTCTTCAGCTTTCTTCCGACGTCTTGGACGTTCTTCAGCTTTCTTCCGACGTCTTGGACGTTCTTCATCTTTCTTTGTTGGACTCGCATCACAAGTACCGGTGACTTCCCAGCAATCCGTGGTCCACTTCCACGGTCTCTTATACATGACTTTAATTATGTTATCCGCGTCCGGGTCCTCAACATCAGAGTCCCATTGTGGAAACAGTTCACCGATCTCCTCCTTCTCAACAATTTTTTCCACTCTAGTCTGCAGTAAATAAAAGATATGAACTTAGATAAAGTCGTCTGGAAAGAAAAGACTTCGCAGAAGACTTATAATTAAGTCGTCTGGAAAGTCTTCTAGCTGGAAGACTTTCCAGACAACTTAATTATAACGACTTAATTATAAGTCTTCTGCAGATAGCCTGTTGGATACAAGTTTAAATACCTGACTGCAGATAGCCTGTTGAAACCATCTGCGTCATTTACCACCCGAGTTAGCCAGTAACGGTACAGCCGATTCGCCTCCTACGGGATTACCATAACCAGCACCAAGTTCCGGCAGAGCTGTGTACACCCAGGACTGGAAAGCTTGTACAAACCCATCAATCGTGTAACAACCCGTGATATTTTTGGCCTTCAGAGACTCAATCAGCACCTTAAAAGCGACTCTCCCCCATGGATAATTCTCAAACCGTTCTAAATCCATCGCTAGCCTCGCCAGACTAACCCGTGTAGAGGTTGTGACCTTTTTCCCTTCAATGTATCCAGCGAAGATGGCAAGGTACGCGAGCCGCTTGCGATCATCCCGAGACCACTCTTTGCATCTCTTGAGTGCTGCTATTATCGGTCAGTAGATGGCCCAGCATTGATATCAACTCCCAACTTCTCCCAGAAAGCAGACATCTCCGGCGTAACAGGACAGTACGGACTCTCAAGGTCCTCGATGTACTCACAGTTTAGATCAGTGAGCTTTTCAAACTCTATCAGTGAAAACCTCAGCGGTTCTGGACCAACGAGACACCACAGCTCATACTTCTTCTTTATGTTGAGCTGGAAACCGAGCATGAAGTGAACCAGCTTTGAAGCCCAACCAAATCCCAGCTCTTGGAACTTGATGAAAACTCCCAACTTCGACTCCTTCAGCTCTTCATATTCTCGATGATCAAGAGCATCCTCTAAAGCATGATGCAACGTCGTACAATCCGTGTGATACGAAATGCTCTTAATTGGGTTGGGCACTTTCCCTAATGTATATTTCCTCCGGGGGAGTTTTGGAATATCCATGTTTTTGTCTGCAAAACAATCAAAGAAAGAAACAATCAAAGACAAAAACAATCAAAGACAACAACCATCTCAAACAGACAACCATCCAGTATTGAAGTTCAAGTTATAAGTTTGGAAGATTTTCCAGACGACTTATATTAAGTCGTCCGCAAAGTCTTCCAGCTGGAAGACTTTCCAGACGACTTGTATTAAGTCGTATGGCTTATATTTAAGTCTTCCGCAAAGTCTTCCAAGACATCCAATAGAATAGTTCAAAGCTCACCTGGAAATTCGGAGAAGATATAGTCGCCTTCGACACAGCGGTTATAGATCTGCCAAAATAGACGACAAATTAAGAAGCGCGGTCAGAACGACTATAGATAGAGACAACGTTTTATGTTCTGAATTTCCAACATCAATCACTCCACAGTAAGAGAAATAATTTACCGGTGGCGGAGTTCGACGAGACGCCTCTGGGAGTCTCGGCGCTAGGGTTTACAGAGAACCGTCGGAGAGAACGAGACACGAAACGGCGCTAGGTTTACAGAGAAACGGCGTTAGGGTTTAGGGAGAAACGGCATTAGGGTTTCCTCTCAAATCTGAAATAGAGGAAGCGGCGTTAGGGTTTCCTCTCAAATCTGAAATAGAGGAAGCGGCGGTGAGAACGGTGCTTAGAACGTCGGTGATAACGGCGGAGATATAATCGGCGGTGAGAACGATGGATTAGAGAGAATCGACGGAAATCACCTTCTAAATCGCCTTTAGGGTTTTGAGAGAAACGCCGTTAGGGTTTTTTTCTGAATTTCGCGAAACAGTGAATAAAAAAAACATCTTATATATGTCCGGTAAATATCCAGTTAGGGGTCCGGTTTGCAAAATTTGCTGGTAAGTCGTTTGTGGAATACTATACATCAGATGACTTACTAGTAAGTCGTCTACCGTAAATATATTCACCAGACGACTTACTAGTAAGTCGTCCAGACCCTAAATTTAACCCCTAAACTAAATTGACTAAAATTAACTAACTAAACACGTTATAAATTCAAATTAAACTTGCTTAGTGATTACTATACACAGAAATAAACACATTTGGGTAAATTTCATATTTTTCAAAAATACTTTTATGCTTTCCAAAATCTAACTCTAAGAACACATACAATACTACAACATATGTTGGCAAAACCTAAACCAAAGAATATCATGACTCACTACTTTCACTCATCTATGTCGAAAACAATTCACTTTTGTTATATCTTAATTTATATCACTTAAAACATATGTTAGTTATATGATTTTTATTTTTCACTTATCAAAATATTTTTTACAAATTTTTTAAATTATTTTTTAGAAAAACAATACCAGACGATTTACAAGTTAGTCATCTGGACGACTTACAGTCGTCTGGATGACTAACTTGTAAGTCGTCTGGATGGAAGATTTACGGGGGTTAGAAACGTAAAAAGCATTTTGTTTTTTTTTTTCTACACAAAGGGCATGTTGTAATTTCAATATCCCCTAAAGTCACTTTTGCATTTGATTCATGTTTGGATTTACTTTTGCATTTGAAATCAAGTTGTAAATCATATTTGGCAATTTTCCCAATGATTTAAGTGAAACTGAAATTTACACACACACATTTATACAAAGCTTAACCAGCGCTCTAGAACTTTTCTTTCGGAAAACGGGAGAAAACATGGTTATTCAATCCGTTTAAACTACGGAATAATTTATTATTCTAAGCAGAGACTTGAATTGATCTAGACGTATATAAACCCCTCGTCCCAGAAATTTATTTGAACAAAGAAAGATGAAAACACATAAACACAAAGTATAAATGCATTCTCCATATACATATTTATGAAACTAGCATGTTCAAAGAGTAAAATACTCCTATATATGTGTGTGTGTCTGTGGTGTATAAAGTACAAATTTATATAATATACCAGCTCGTTCGGGAAGAGAACGCCAGTCACATAAGCCATGCTGGTTTATGTAAGCAACAAGTTTTTTGTCTTCCTCCGCCGTCTACTCTCCTTTCCTCGTCCCGTCGTCGCCAAACCACGTCTTCCTCCCCATTTTTTTCTCAGGCTAACCAATGCTCCAGATGCCACCTCACGATAAGATAGGATTATAATACAGATAAATAGTTTATTTGAAAAGGGAGTCTCTCTCTCTCTATATATCTCCTTTTAACTTATAGTGGGAATAGTCTCGAGAGAGTGTGTAGTGGGATATGTTAACAAACATACAACTCATATATATATACTACGAGTATTTCCAACTCTATTTTTTTTTTGAATAACCAGGTGTATCCTAACATCCACCGAAATAGATCCAGACTATCGGCGAGTGTTCGTATCAGTCTACGTTATCGGCCGGAATACCCCTCGTTCAAAATAAATGAAAAAGAATATCAAGTTAGAAACACTCTAGCCCAACTTCATATCTTACTCTATGATGGAATTTACTCCATAAATGAGGTAATTTATTTTTTATTCAATCATTCCTTTGTTTCTCTAATATATCAAACCCAGCGTTGAAAAAAAGAAGTTGAGTTAGAATAATTGTATTCCATCTTTTAATCTATTTTATTAGAGAAAGATGGAATTTATTTTTTGTTGAAATTTTAAATTGATTATCAACAAAAGAAAATATACAGGCCACTAAGGTTTATGGTTTCAAAGAGAAACACAAGTCATATAGGGAAGGAAAACAGAGCCGTAAGGTTGCTAAGAGGATGTTCTTGCAAGCCATCGCTGCATCATATCAGTGTAGAATTGTGGCTTCCTGTGTCGAAGAGAAGATATAATGTTTCTAATGGTCTTGTCGATGTACCAGACCATCTGGCCAGCGCTTATGTGGTCTCCATGATGACGTCTGCTGTTTCTCTCGCGCCATATACTGTGAATGCTAGCTTGTAGAGCAAGCTTGAGGAGGCAAGAGTCAATCTCCTTCCTGTGTGGGCTAAATCACCTGTAATGTGTAAGAGTCTTCCCACACTGAGCCAATTGTTGGACCCAATTATGGGAAATCGGACAAATGAGTCTATCCTAGGCTAAGGGGCCGAAAGGCTGAGAGGCCCGCAAGAAGAAGAAGTCGACCAAGAGGTCGGAGATCGCGGAGTCAGTTACGGGATGGCGGAGTCGATGATATAAAAGGAGAACAAAACCAACATTGGAGCGACGGCGAAAAACCTTAGAGAGAGAGCACATCACACAATTTCACCTTTCTTACTTCGTCTTAGAACTCGATCTTGTTCGATCTCTTTGTTATAGTCAACCTCTTTGATATTCCTTGTAATCGATCTCTTATTCAATAAAAGTCTATTTTTTGCCAACCGATTTCTGTTTACATCGTTGTGTTTTAAGAATATCGTTGCCTACATATTTTGTCATTATTCCCTGGTTTACTTTACAAACACTACAAAATACTGAGTGTAGATTTTAGGTTCTACATTTTGGCGCCGACTGAGGGGAAGATAAACGAAAAACATCCTTGCTAAGAACCCGATCTAGGATTTCTAAGCACGATTATGGATCAAAAACAAATAAGAGAGAGATTCAACAGACGAGATCAAAACGATATGCGGCTACTAAGCACCCCGCGATTGTCACTCCGCCCTCCGAATTAGGAAGCAATCACCAACTAAGAAAAACGACTTCGAATAAAAATGTTATAACCTTCTCTCAATTCAAAAACGCCAAACTCGATACGCCCCATGACCACGCTCTTATCATCACGATAGAACTCGCCGGCATAGTCTTTTCAAAAGTCCCCGTCGACTCCGGGTGCGTAGCCAACTTGCTATCGCATGAGACCCTCAAGAAAATCGATCAACCTGACTTAGTGATTGATAAACACGTACCTCCTCTCTATAGCTTCGGAGGAAGCAGAGTGCCCCTATTAGGGAACGCACGATCATCGTCAAAACATACGATATCGAACAGAAAAACCGAGTTTTCAGTTACGAATGATCTCTTACCTTTCGACGCTGTCCTAGGACGACAGTGGCTACATCGAATGAAGGCAGTCCCCTCGATCTACCACCAATGCGTAAAGTTTATATTCCCGACCGGGGAGAAAATCATCTACGGAAACCAAAAGAAATCGGGATCATGCTACATGACGGAGTACCGTAAGATGTTCCCGCAAGGAACGAACCAGCCAGTGGTACGAGATCCCTCAACAAGGGACCCCGAAAAGGATCTCGCATGTATCATCCCCCTGGATCCTCGCTTACCAGAGAAACACATTAGCATCGGACGCGATCTCCAACCAAAAATTAAAAGCGACATAATAGTCCTCCTAAGAAACAATATCAACATGTTCGCATGGTCTGCTGCCGACATGCCATGTATCGATATCGGCCTCGCATCGCATGATCTAAACGTTGACCCCACGTTTAAACCGATCAAACAGAAACAGAGAAAACTAGGGCCAGAAAAAGTCAAAGCAGGAACGACGAGGTCGATAAATTGCTAAAAATCGGATCGATTCGCGAAGTTCAATACCCAGACTGGCTAGCTAACCCATTCGTCATCAAGAAAAAGAACGAAAAATGGAGAGTCTGCATCGACTTCACAGACCTAAACAAAGCCTGTCCAAAAGACAGCTTTCCATTACCTCATATAGATCGACTGGTCGAAGCCAAGGCTGGACACGAGCTACTATCCTTCATGGACGTCTTCTCCGGATATAACCAAATTCTCATGAACCCCGAGGACCAAGAGAAAACGAGTTTTATCACCGAGCGTGGAACATATTGTTACAAAGTGATGCCCTCCGGACTAAAGAACGCCGGAGCTACCTATCAAAGGTTGGTAAATAAAATGTTCTCCAACCAGTTGGGTAAAACGATGGAGGTCTACATAGACGACATGTTAGTAAAATCTTCAGTAGCTGACGACCATGTTCTCCAGTTCCAGGAATGTTTCAACATTCTTAATAAATTCGGAATGAAACTAAACCCAACCAAGTGCACGTTTGGAGTGGCATCTGGAGAATTCCTCAGATACCTCGTAACCAAAAGGGGAATCGAAGCCAATCCCAAGCAGATTTCAGCACTCATCGAAACCCTACCCCCGAATTCAGTCAAAGATGTGCAAAGACTCACGGAAAAGATCGCTGCATTGAATCGTTTTATTTCGAGATCGACGGATCGGTGCCTTCTGTTCTACAAACTTCTTAAAGGAAACAAGAAATTCGAGTGGAATGCGGAATGCGATTCCGCCCCCCTCCAGCTCAAAGCCTATATAAGCAAACCTCCCATCCTCTCTAAACTCATCCATGGCGAGCTCTTAAACTTATACGTCGCGACCTCGGAGCACGCGGTGAGCGGAGTACTAGTCCGCGAGGAGAATAACGAACAAAAGCCGGTGTACTACGTCAGCAGACCTCCGTTTAACGCTGAAACGAGGTACCTCGTAATGGAAAACCTAGCCCTGGCAGTAGTAAACGCCGCACGAAAGTTAAGGCCGAATTTCAATCTCACTCAATCATGGTAATGACATCACAATTGCGAACAGTTCGGCATAGTCTGAGCCAATCCGGGAGACTAGCAAAGTGGGCAATCGAGCACGGACAATATGATATCGAATACAAACCGTGAACGAGCTCGAAGGCACATGTGCTCGCCGAATTCATTATCGAGCTCGTTCCAAACGAAACTGATGCTACTGACAAAACCCGGAAATGGAGACTTCACGTCGACGGAGCCTCCTTACAAGGGTCAGGAATCGGAATACAACTCGAATCCCCAACGGGAGAAATGATCGAGCAATCGTTCCGTCTGGGCTTCAACGCATCTAAAAACGAGGCCGGATACGAATCTCTGATCGCTGGATTACGACTTGCCCAGAGCATCAGCGCCCGAAGGATAAGCGCCTTTAGCGACTCGAAGCTCGTCAAAAGCCAATGCCACGGGGAGTACGAAGCAAAAAACGAAAGGATGGAAGCTTACCTAGCGGTACTACGCATGATCACCCAGAAATTCGACGAGTTCGAGCTCACAATAATTCCAAGGGGAGAGAAGATGTCAGCATACGCACTCGCTGCGCTAGCATCGACGTCAAATCCAAACATAAGAAGAGTAATACCAGTAGAAGTCATAGATCGACCCAGTATAGCTCTTCCACGGAGAGGAATCACTAACGGCGAGGACAATCTCCTGTTAATTGGAACAATGGTCACTCGCAACAGGTCTGAAAGGAGTACCCAAGACCTCGAAGAGGAAGAACTCGAGATTTAGCGGAATGAAGGAAATCCCGACGAGCCCTCTCGGAGAACCCGGTCAGGCATCGGTACAAGAGCAACGGCCACTCGCGCAAGTCCCTGAGAGGAACCCGATCACGAGATAAACAACGAGTCAAACGAGACTTTCCAAAAAGAACTCGAAGACAGACCTAATTGGAGAATCCCAATACATAATTATATCGAAACATGAGAGCTCCCATTGGAAACATGGGAAGCCCGAAAGTTAAAAGCTCGAAGCTCGCGCTATTGCATTATGGATGGAAAACTATTCAAAAGAACCTTCAGGGAACCATATATGTTATGTGCATCGCCAAAAGAAGCATCGATCATCCTCAAGCAAATGCACGACGGATCGTGTGGAAATCATTCGGGTGGACGATCTCTAGCAATCAAGATTAAAAAGCACAGTTATTTCTGGCCAACCATAGTCAGCGACAGCAAACAATTCGCAGCAAAGTGCGACAGATGTCAGCAGCATGCACCCATGATACACCAGCCAACACAAAAGTTATCAACTATATCGTCACCATACCCATTCATGAAAATGGTCCATGGATATAGTGGGACCCTTCATTCCATCAGGACCGGCACAACTACAGTTCCTGCTAGTCATGACTGGCTTCTTTACTAAATGGACCGAATCCGAAGCATACCAGAATATCACTGGGACGAAAGTGACGAGTTTTATCTGGAAAAACATCGTATGTCGACACGGCCTCCCATACGAAATGGTTACAGATAACGGACCTCAATTCATCTCAAAAGTTATCAAAGACTTCTGCGACAAATGGAAAATCAAAATAAAGTTCGCAAGTCCTTGATACCCAAAATGCAACGGGCACGCCCAAGCCACAAATAAAACGATAGTAAACAACCTAAAAAGAGACTCGATCTCAAAAAATCCAAATGGAGAGAGGAACTGAACGGTGTACTCTGGGCATGCAGAACAACACCCCATTCGGCAACCTAGGAAACCCCGTTTTCCCTCTCATATGGAATCGTTGCAGTAATACCAGCTGAGATTGAAGTCCCATCTCAGCTACGAAGGATATGCCCTGATAACATTGAACTAAACAAAGAACTACTGATCGACCATCTAGACATGATGGAAGAACGACGAGAAAAAGCAGCAGTACGCATACAAAACTACTAGCAAGCCGCAGCTCGCTACTGTGATTCAAACGTGAGAGACCGTAGCTTTTCGATCGGCGACCTAGTCCTACGAAAAGTGTTCGACAGAACAAGGGAAAAAGGCCAGGAAACTAGGGACGAGATGGGAAGGTCCTTACAAAATAACGAAAGAAGTACGCGATGGTGTCTATGAGCTGGAAAAATGCAAAACAGGACGTCCTGAACTGAGACCATAGAACGCTTACAATCTCAAGAAATACTACATTTAACTTCGACGTCCCATCTCGATCAAACATCGAACTGGAGCCACCAACGACACAAATAAATCGATTTTCAGAGCTACGAATCGGCTTGATCCCGCGAGAAAGGGTACATAGGCAGCTCAACATCGAGCGCAGCCCAAACAACCAAAAAGTCAAATCGAAAGCACCACCGTTCCATCACCAGAACGCTAACAAAGCAGATTCCTGATCAGTTTACGCTTCACTAATATCTAGAAAGATACAAAATGCATGCTCAAACATTAAATAAAAATCCATGATTAAAGGTATTATCCAGTGATCCATTGAAAACATGATTAAAACGTTCTTCAGCAACAAACAAACACAAACACCAAAAGAAACAAACAACAATAACGAAATAACAAAGTTTTGAACAAATACATCGACCATATCGTGGTCGATCAATCCTTAGAGCGACCTTGATTGATTGAGTCCTCGGAGACCTGAGGAAGATCGAGACCCCTGAGAGAATCATTCGACACTGCAGCTAGGCCGTAGTCCAACCTCCAGCGACGTCTCTACACCTCTGAGGTGCGCCACCTCCTCCTCGAGCTCAAAGCCGCCTTTCCCATACTCGGTTAAAGATTCGATCTTTTCCCGAACCTCCTACAGACAGGTCTCCGCCACGTTTTCCTCTTACTTAATCCAAAGAATCTCTTTCACCTTATCCAAAGCCGCATCATACCCCTTGGCGATTAACCGACAAGCAGCTCGTCGCTCCTTCCGAGCCGCTTTCTCCCGATCCTCGATTTCTCGTTTGAACTTTCCTTTCAGCGAATCAAGATCTCCTGCAATTGTGACCATCTCGGCCTCACAAGACGCCAGAGCCAACTTCAGGTCGTCAACCTCCTTTGCTCGATGCTGCTCGTTCGCCTGCGATGCTCTTAGTTCGGATCACAACTGTTGAATCGAAAGAAGCTGGCCGTCGAGCTCTTCCCGACTCGGAAAGCTCGCCAAACTCGCCTCCATCAAAGAAGCATACTAGTTTCTGGCCTCCATAGCCTATAAAAGAAGGAGACTAAGACAACGATCCCGAAAACCTAAAAATATCAACTTAAATGCCTCACTTTAGCATTTGCGACATCCATATAAACGTAGGCCTCGCGACCTCGCATCTTCTCCAAAGAGGGAAGCTTGCATCTGGGAGTCCTAATCTTACGCCAGATCGACGCACGCTGTTCGGGGTCCTCGAAAATCGGAGCATCGTTGTTATACGAGAACGCCAGTGAAGAGCCACCTTGATCACCCGGAGGAAGATCGCTCGGAACCAACCGAGAAGTACCCTCACCCGGAGGCTGCGTCGCACAAGGAGGCATCGAGCTCGACGAACTAAGATCTCCCGAAATGGCCTCGTTCACACCTCGACGACGAATTCGGCAAGCCCTAGAGTCCCCTTCTCCACCGGCATCCGACTCAACCGGGATATGAGACGCCGACTGGACCTCATGAGTCGAAACAGCAATCGACACCGGCGTGGCTTTAACGAGACGAGATTGGGGCTGAGATCTCGGCCTAAGTCCCCTTCTTTCCAGAGTTCTCCGAGTTTGCTTCAAAGGTTCGGTGTCCGAGTAAGCATCAGAAGGATCCGCAGAAGCCTCTGACCTCATTACCCCTAAAAATCATCCTCATAAATCAAGCAGCAGTTGCGCATCGAATTCACAAAATCATTGTAACCAAATACACGACTTACTTTTTCCTCTGCGATCTAGCTGGGGACGAACTGGCTCCAAAAGGGCAATAGGAGCAGCTCGATTCCGACCCGAAGGCATAGCATAAGCCCTTTGAATCCTCTCTGGAGTAAAGGAGGACCATTGAAATTCTCTCCGGCGAAGCGCCGCAATTAACCTTCGCAATTTCGGAGTCATGTTGGCACAACCAAATAGCTCTGAGCAGAAACCAAAATCAGACAATCAGACAACGACGAAAGAATACACCAAAAGGAAAAGTGAGGAAATCACTTTCCAACATCGTCGTTCCATTCCCTCGGGATCCGAGAAAAATCGAAGTCGCCAACCGATGCAGGATTGATCTTAAAGATAAAAAAAAATTATTCTTTCACAGAACGTCCTTATTGGTGATACTGCCGATAATAGAGCGTCCCTCACGCGGAGCCAGGAGCATTGTTCCCGGAAAACCACTGTTCTGCTTTAAAGTAAAACTCTGTTTCAACTCTGCCAATCCAAATTCTAGACCTTCCTCTCTGGCTCGAACCAATGTAGCCATGAGATAACGAAAGAAGTTCAGAGTAATCTGAGTGAACGCCATTTTGATCTCCGCTAAAAGGTCCAAAAGAAAAGGAGGAAGAGAAATGACAAACCGGCGTCCTTAAAATGAGCCATGAAGGCTCCACATTATCCCGGCTTTACATTCTCCAGAGTATCTCCATTGGGGAGCTCGATTTCGACGGCATAAGGACTCCCCAAAGCTCTTGGATTAACTCGAGCTCTTCCCCAGTGAGCGGGCCATTCTTGTCTTTTGCCATAGATATGAGCAGAGAGAATAAATCACAGTAAAAAACAAAGATCGAGATGGAGAAGATGATATAACCCGCTCCAAAAAAAAGAGAGACTAAATAAATAAGAAGAGAAAGAAGGTTCCCTAGGAAGATCGCCGCAATCAAAAGCACGATCTATTGATATTAACCACACGATTTGGAAAAGTGGCCGATAGGTCAAATTAGGCGGACACACATGGAGACCCAGTTCCGAGATTCGTGACCGAGCAAAACATTTATCGCCCTTTCGACTTCTTAAAAGATAATCGACTGAGATGGGGGACAAATGTTGGACCCAATTTTGGGCAATCAGACAAATGGGCCTATCCTAGGATAACGGGCCAAAAGGCTGAGGCCTAGAAGAGCTCAGCAAGAAGACGAAGTCGACCAAGAGGTCGGAGATCGCCGAGTCAGTTACGGGATGGCGGAGTCGACCCTATAAAAGGAGAACGAAACAAACATTGGAGGGACGGCAAAAAAACCTAGAGAGAGAGAGCACATCACACACTTTCACCTTTCTTACTTCGTCTTAGAACTCGATCTTGTTCGATCTCTTTGTTATAGTCAACCTCTTTGATATTCCTTCTAATCGATCTCTTATTCAATAATAGTCCATTTTTGCCAACCGATTTCTGTTTAAATCGTTGTGTTCTAAGGATAGTGAGTGTAGATTTTAGGTTCTACACCAATTATCGAACCACAACAGAGTTGTTTCACCATTACCAATCTCAGACTTGAGATATGATGCCGCTTGGTCACTATGTTTCAGCAGTTTACGCCATATCCAAGATCCTGCATACTTATCACTGACATCCCAAAAGCTATGAGTACGCAGCAAGTAAAACTTAGTCCAAGCAACCCAAAGAGAACCAGAGTTCGTGAGTAGTCTCCAAATAGCTAAGCGCAAACACTCTTGAGGTGTCCGTGAGTCGTCTGATACCAAGACCACACTCTTCCTTAGGCCGACAGACATCATCCCAAGCAACCTTTGCTTTTGTATGTGTGTTCGGTGATCCAGACTACAAGAACGCAGAACACATCCCTTCAGTGGTATTTAGGCATCTCTCTGGGAGACGAAAAAAAGAGCACTAGAAGTTAGTGATACTGCCAATAACTGTTTTGACAAGCTGCAAGCGACCTGCATACGAAAGAGAGCGGCTCGACCATGACACCAGTCGAGTGCGTATCTGATCGATTAATGGCTCATAATCTGTTTGGGTCATTGTCTCCGTAGTGAGTGGGAGGCCAACGTATCTCACAGGAAGAGATTCGGTTGAAATTCCCAGTCGTTGAACCTCTTCCTTAAAATCCTGGCCTATGCGATCCTCCATGAATATCGAAGATTTAGCTGGGTTGATAAGCAAACCTAGGGCTGGGCGTTCGGGTACCCATTCGGGTTTCGGTTCAGTCTATTCGGGTTTCGGGTTTTCGGGGTCAAAGATTTCAGCCCCATTCGGATATTTCTAAATTTCGGTTCGGGTTCGGTTCAGATCTTTGCGGGTTCGGTTCGGGTTTGGATAACCCATTTAAAATGTTTTTAAATTTTCAAAATTCATTATATACTTTAAATTTTCAAAATCTATAAGAAAGGTAATATATTACATATAAATTTTCATAACATATATGTCAAAATACCTTAATTTAACATATAAATTGGTTTTCTTTGAATATTTGGACAAAGAATCAATAGATATTTAACTATTTTGGTGTTTTCAGTATACTTTAGCTATTTTAAACATTTACTTTTGACTATTTGCATATATTTTTCGAATATTTTGGAAAACTTAAAGGTATCTTATATATTTTTAATATTTTGAATATACATTATATAAAAATAATGTATATATTTAAGTATATAAATTTATTTCGGATACATTCGGGTACCCAAAATACTTCGGTTCGGATCGGGTTCGGTTTCGGTTCTTTAAATACCAAAATTTTGAACCCGTTCGGATATTTAATCAAATTCGGTTCGGGTTCGTTGCTACTTTTTCGGATCGGATTCGGTTCGGTTTTGCTGCAAACCTGAGATACTTGCAAAAATTGATAAAACATCAAACACTCCCCTCAGTGAGGTAACTGCACCATCAGTAAAGATCATTAGATTGTCCACAAATCTCAAATTTGTTAGGTTTACCTTGCTGCACGATGGGTGGAACCCTATACTCTGAGATTGAGCCGCCTTATTAAGCATTCTTGAAAATACATTGATGGCAATGACGAAGAGATATGGAGACAGAGCACATCCCTGTCGCAGGCCCCGTTCACTGTCAAAGAAACCTTCCAATTCACCGTTAACCGAGATGGAGAAGGCAGATGTGGAGAGACATGTATGGATCCAGTTCACAAACATATCGGGATTGCCCATTGTACGAAGGGTGTCTGTGATGAAAGACCAGTTTACAGAATCAAAAGCCTTTGATATATCCAACTTGAGAACACTGCAAGGCTGGATCGACTGTTTGTGATAGTTTTTGACAAGTTCAGTAACTAAAAGAACATTCTCCAAGAGCAGCCGGACCTTAACAAAAGCACATTGATTCGGTTCGATCAACTCTGGTAGCAATACTTTGAGCCATTTGCAACAATCTTTGAGATCACTTTATATAGGATATTGGAGCAGCTGATGGGTCGGTCCTTTATCTCCAGAAAGATGGAACTTTACATTGGACATGCTCTAAGACCTCCAGTTTTGATTTTTATTATGTTTCCATCATCGGATTTTATTTCGAATTTGTTACCTTTAGATTCAAGTGTTTTTTACAAAAAAAAAAGAAAAAAGAGTCTAAATGGGGTTTTAAAAAAAAATCTGATTTTTTTTCTTGGAACAATTTACTTAATAACTAAACAAAAGTAATTAACTAAAGGTATAGCTATTATGATTCCAGAAACAATACTTTAAAGAATACTAGATTTTTATCCGCGCTTTGGAAAACACGGGATATTTTTTTCAGTTTGGTTCTGATTTTCCAATGTTTAGGTTTAAGAGATATAAAATTTGATCGATTATCTAATGATCCGAGCTCAGATTCTCTGATCTGGTTAGTTTTTTTATATTTTGTATGTTGTGTCGTTATCAGTTAAGTTTCAGTTTAGTTTAGTTAGGCATGTTATACAAACATAGAAATCGATATGATGAATATGTTCATTGTTGGAAGATTTTTTTTTTATATTTTATGTTTGTTTATAATAGTTTGGTTATTATCGATTAATGTCTTAAGCCTCTAAATATAAATAATGACTTTTCTATATGGGTTTTTCATAAGGAAAATATTAAAATGATTATAAAACAAATTATCTTAAAAAGCCTTAAATTTATTTTATTTTAGATTTTCATTTATTTTATTTAATAGGATAAGAAATACAATTAAAATTGATTATAATAAGGAATATTCTAAGAATATATGAGATATATGGAGTTACAAAAATCTATTGTATTTGGTTTTTGAGATCTATTAAGTTACAACAAAAAACAATTTTCGATAATCTTGTTATTCTGTAAAAAAAAATCTGTTGTAATCGTGCATATAAATATTACTCAAAACATGTTATTTTGAATAAACAAAAGAAAACAAAGTTTAAAAATGTACGAAAGGTAGTTTATCTATCATATTAAATAGGGCAATAGGAGCAGCTCGATTCCGACCCGAAGGCATAGCATAAGCCCTTTGAATCCTCTCTGGAGTAAAGGAGGACCATTGACATTCTCTCCGGCGAAGCGCCACAATTAACCTTCGCAATTTCGGAGTCATGTTGGCACAACCAAATAGCTCTGAGCAGAAACAAAAATCAGACAATCAGACAACGACGAATGAATACACCAAAAGGAAAAGTGAGGAAATCACTTACCAACATCGTCGTTCCATTCCCTCGGGATCCGAGAAAAATCGAAGTCGCCAACCGATGCAGGATTGATCTTAAAGATAAAAAAAATTATTCTTTCACAGAACGTCCTTATTGGTGATACTGCCGATAATAGAGCGTCCCTCACGCGGAGCCAGGAGCATTGTTCCCGGAAAACCACTGTTCTGCTTTAAAGTAAAACTCTGTTTCAACTCTGCCAATCCAAATTCTAGACCTTCCTCTCTGGCTCGAACCAATGTAGCCATGAGATAACGAAAGAAGTTCAGAGTAATCTGAGTGAACGCCATTTTGATCTCCGCTAAAAGTTCCAAAAGAAAAGGAGGAAGAGAAATGACAAACCGGCGTTCTTAAAATGAGCCATGAAGGCTCCACATTATCCCGGCTTTACATTCTCCAGAGTATCTCCATTGGGGAGCTCGATTTCGACGGCATAAGGGACTCCCCAAAGCTCTTGGATTAACTCGAGCTCTTCCCCAGTGAGCGGGCCATTCTTGTCTTTTGCCATAGATATGAGCGGAGAGAATAAATCGCAGTAAAAAACAAAGATCGAGATGGAGAAGATGATATAACCCGCTCCAAAAAAAAAGAGAGACTAAATAAATAAGAAGAGAAAGAAGGTTCCCTAGGAAGATCGCCGCAATCAAAAGCACGATCTATTGATATTAACCACACGATTTGGAAAAGTGGCCGATAGGTCAAATTAGGCGGACACACATGGAGACCCAGTTCCGAGATTCGTGACCGAGCAAAACATTTATCGCCCTTTCGACTTCTTAAAAGATAATCGACTGAGATGGGGGACAAATGTTGGACCCAATTTTGGGCAATCAGACAAATGGGCCTATCCTAGGATAACGGGCCAAAAGGCTGAGGCCTAGAAGAGCTCAGCAAGAAGACGAAGTCGACCAAGAGGTCGGAGATCGCCGAGTCAGTTACGGGATGGCGGAGTCGACCCTATAAAAGGAGAACGAAACAAACATTGGAGGGACGGCAAAAAAACCTAGAGAGAGAGCACATCACACACTTTCACCTTTCTTACTTCGTCTTAGAACTCGATCTTGTTCGATCTCTTTGTTATAGTCAACCTCTTTGATATTCCTTCTAATCGATCTCTTATTCAATAATAGTCCATTTTTGCCAACCGATTTCTGTTTAAATCGTTGTGTTCTAAGGATAGTGAGTGTAGATTTTAGGTTCTACACCAATTATCGAACCACAACAGAGTTGTTTCACCATTACCAATCTCAGACTTGAGATATGATGCCGCTTGGTCACTATGTTTCAGCAGTTTACGCCATATCCAAGATCCTGCATACTTATCACTGACATCCCAAAAGCTATGAGTACGCAGCAAGTAAAACTTAGTCCAAGCAACCCAAAGAGAACCAGAGTTCGTGAGTAGTCTCCAAATAGCTAAGCTCAAACACTCTTGAGGTGTCCGTGAGTCGTCTGATACCAAGACCACACTCTTCCTTAGGCCGACAGACATCATCCCAAGCAACCTTTGCTTTTGTATGTGTGTTCGGTGATCCAGACTACAAGAACGCAGAACACATCCCTTCAGTGGTATTTAGGCATCTCTCTGGGAGACGAAAAAAAGAGCACTAGAAGTTAGTGATACTGCCAATAACTGTTTTGACAAGCTGCAAGCGACCTGCATACGACAGAGAGCGGCTCGACCATGACACCAGTCGAGTGCGTATCTGATCGATTAATGGCTCATAATCTGTTTGGGTCATTGTCTCCGTAGTGAGTGGGAGGCCAACGTATCTCACAGGAAGAGATTCGGTTGAAATTCCCAGTCGTTGAACCTCTTCCTTAAAATCCTGGCCTATGCGATCCTCCATGAATATCGAAGATTTAGCTGGGTTGATAAGCAAACCTAGGGCTGGGCGTTCGGGTACCCATTCGGGTTTCGGTTCAGTCTATTCGGGTTTCGGGTTTTCGGGGTCAAAGATTTCAGCCCCATTCGGATATTTCTAAATTTCGGTTCGGGTTCGGTTCGGATCTTTGCGGGTTCGGTTCGGGTTTGGATAACCCATTTAAAATGTTTTTAAATTTTCAAACTTCATTATATACTTTAAATTTTCAAAATCTATAAGAAAGGTAATATATTACATATAAATTTTCATAACATATATGTCAAAATACCTTAATTTAACATATAAATTGGTTTTCTTTGAATATTTGGACAAAGAATCAATAGATATTTAACTATTTTTGGTGTTTTCAGTATACTTTAGCTATTTTAAACACTTACTTTTGACTATTTGCATATATTTTTCGAATATTTTGGAAAACTTAAAGGTATCTTATATATTTTTAATATTTTTAATATACATTATATAAAAATAATGTATATATTTAAGTATATAAATTTATTTCGTATACATTCGGGTACCCAAAATACTTCGGTTCGGATCGGGTTCGGTTTCGGTTCTTTAAATACCAAAATTTTGAACCCGTTCGGATATTTAATCAATTTCGGTTCGGGTTCGTTGCTACTTTTTCGGATCGGATTCGGTTCGGTTTTGCTGCAAACCTGAGATACTTGCAAAAATTGATAAAACATCAAACACTCCCCTCAGTGAGGTAACTGCACCATCAGTAAAGATCATTAGATTGTCCGCAAATCTCAAATTTGTTAGGTTTACCTTGCTGCACGATGGGTGGAACCCTATACTCTGAGATTGAGCCGCCTTATTAAGCATTCTTGAAAATACATTGATGGCAATGACGAAGAGATATGGAGACAGAGCACATCCCTGTCGCAGGCCCCGTTCACTGTCAAAGAAACCTTCCAATTCACCGTTAACCGAGATGGAGAAGGCAGATGTGGAGAGACATGTATGGATCCAGTTCACAAACATATCGGGATTGCCCATTGTACGAAGGGTGTCTGTGATGAAAGACCAGTTTACAGAATCAAAAGCCTTTGATATATCCAACTTGAGAACACTGCAAGGCTGGATCGACTGTTTGTGATAGTTTTTGACAAGTTCAGTAACTAAAAGAACATTCTCCAAGAGCAGCCGGACCTTAACAAAAGCACATTGATTCGGTTCGATCAACTCTGGTAGCAATACTTTGAGCCATTTGCAACAATCTTTGAGATCACTTTATATATGATATTGGAGCAGCTGATGGGTCGGTCCTTTATCTCCAGAAAGATGGAACTTTACATTGGACATGCTCTAAGACCTCCAGTTTTGATTTTTATTATGTTTCCATCATCGGATTTTATTTCGAATTTGTTACCTTTAGATTCAAGTGTTTTTTACACAAAAAAAGAAAAAAGAGTCTAAATGGGGTTTTAAGAAAAATCTGATTTTTTTTCTTGGAACAATTTACTTAATAACTAAACAAAAGTAATTAACTAAAGGTATAGCTATTATGATTCCAGAAACAATACTTTAAAGAATACTAGATTTTTATCCGCGCTCACTACAAGAAAAAGTGGATATTGTGACGATACTTTTAGTCACAATACACAAATAATTCGTCACAAATTATCTATTGTGACGAATATTTGACAAATTCTGAAAGGTAACAATACAGTCGTCACAAATTCAATTTAGTCATAAAAATGTCACAATTATAGAGACCATTTTAACAGTATCAGTTTCGTTACAAACTGTTACGAGATAAAGTAGTCACAAAACTGACACAAAGTGTTACAGAAAATTACGTCAGTAATACGACACAATTTGTAACAATATTTCTGTCACAGATCCGTTGCATTTTGTAACTAAGTAGTCACTTTGATATTTGTAGCAATTAACAAAATCTCACCAAATATTGCGTGGCTTTTATATGTTTTAATTCTACTTATAAAATTAATCAGTTAAAATAAATTAAATTTAAAATTAAATAAAAGCTCATTCACGTCAAAAGAAAATTGAATTAAAATAAAAAGAAATTTGTAACTAGAATATATTTTATTAAAAACCCGAACCAATCGGTTAACTGGTTACACAAATTAAGTTGGTATTAAATAACCAATTATGATACAAACCAAAGCAAGTAAATTAGGGTAAACTGGTCTCCTACTCTGCCACACCACCTCCTTTGCCTCCGTCAAACCACAGCAGCCAAAAACGAGATTCGTAGCTTCTCCTTCCGCCCTTGTATATACATCCGGTATCATCATTGACATTGGCTTTTCATATACTCCTGATGAAAGCGTTTAACACTGTAGTGGTCAGATCTACTACAAAGTAGTTGCTGTATCTTCTTCTGAATCAGAAATCTAACATCAAATAAAATAAAATCAACCAAACTAGGATCTGAAAAAGTAACAATCAAATCGGAAAGAAATGAAACTGAGAGAGATACATACGTCGACTAGTAAATTCCATTGGCATTACGGGTCCTTGAAGTCGTTGAGACTTGAGAGGCAGTAGGGTAAAAGTTTCGACCTTTAGTGAGTGAAAAGAGCTTTGAATCTGAGTCTGAATCCTAAAAATCACAGAGAGATAAATATAAAGAAAGAGATGTACAGGGAGAAGAAAATAAGAGAGAGAGAATCAAATGGATGAAACGAATATAAACAGAATAATCTAGTAGGATTGTAGAGATCGTGCACAAACAGAAAGAGAATCTCTCAAAACGTGGGGAACCTAAAATATTTAATGTCAAAACTAAATAATTTGGAGCCAAAACCAAAACGTTGTTTAGTTTTTTTTTTTTTTTTTTGAAACACAATTTAGTTTTCTTTAAGTTTTGGTTTCTAGTTTAATTCATTGATTTGCTTAATAAAGTTAGATTAATTTTGTATATGTAGTTCGTACACAATTTTGTATACGGTGTAATGGTTTAGTATTTAATTTTATGATATTTTTTTAAAAAAATATTAAGACAGAATTTATGATTTAGATGGAGTTTAGGGTATAGGGTTTCGTGTATTTGTTTAAAGTTAAGATTTGTTATTAAGATTGTAATTTAGTTTCTAAGACTTAATTAAAGTTCTAAGTTCAAGTATATATAGTTAGGATTTAGAATTTGCAGTTTAGGGTATATGATTTCAAGTTTGTTTTAGTATTTGGTGTTAGGATTTATAAAATATTAAATTGTTGGTTATTTAAATGTAATATTTTTTTCTTAAAAGATAATAATTTTATTACGTTTTATGTGTAAATGTATTAAATATTTGTATACATAATTAGTGATTATATTCTGGTTGTAATTTTGATTTTAACTTCAATGATTTAGAGTGTTGAGGGTTATCTTTATTATTTAGGGTTTGGAGTTTGGGGAGTATAATTTTAAGTTTAGATTTAAAGTACGAGGTCAAAGTTTAGATTATAATTGAATATTATAATTTTGGTACGAGTGTTAGATATTAGTCTTACGCATATTGTAGCAATTGTAATTTATTACTTAAAGCGTAAGGTTTAAATTTTTATGATTTAGTGATTAGAGTTTGGAGTAGGTGTTTGGGACTTAAGTTATAGATTTGAGACTAATTTGAAAAGATTAAATTTTGAGTTTGAATTTGAAAGCATATAACTTTTATAATAGTGATGTAATATAGTTATTTGATCTAAAAAGAAGAAGATGGAATATATTCATAAAGTAATTATGTCACAATTATGGCTAAATTAAAAGTCATAAACACCGTAACAAATTGAGATGATATAATTACAAACTTTGGTCACAATAGGTGACATTATGTAAGCCATGAAATCGTGTTTAGTAGGGACGGCTTTTAGTCTCGTTTCCGTAACAATACTTGTGACTAACAACTTCGTCACATTATTGTAACTTTTGGCAACTTTTTTTCGCTACTTTTACATTCGTCACAACATTGTGACAAAATATTCACGATTTTGTGACAAAAATAATTAGTCACTACCCCGTATGTAAATAGTAACAATATTGCGACCAATTTTTTTGTCATAATATTTAGTCACAATATTCACATTTTTTTGTAGTGGCTTTGGAAAACACGGGATATTTTTTTCAGTTCGGTTCAAATTCGGTTCTGATTTTCCAATGTTTAGGTTTAAGAGATATAAAATTTGATCGATTATCTAATGATTCGAGCTCAGATTCTCTGATCTGGTTAGTTTTTTTATATTTTGTATGTTGTGTCGTTATCAGTTAAGTTTCAGTTTAGTTTAGTTAGGCATGTTATCGATATGATGAATATGTTCATTGTTGGAAGATTTTTTTTTTATATTTTATGTTTGTTTATAATAGTTTGGTTATTATCGATTAATGTCTTAAACCTCTAAATATAAATAATGACTTTTCTATATGGGTTTTTCATAAGGAAAATATTAAAATGATTATAAAAAAAATTATCTTAAAAAATCCTTAAATTTATTTTATTTTAGATTTTCATTTATTTTATTTAACAGGATAAGAAATACAATTAAAATTGATTATAATAAGGAATATTCTAAGGATATATGAGATATATGGAGTTACAAAAATCTATTGTATTTGGTTTTTGAGATCTATTAAGTTACAACAAAAAACAATTTTCGATAATCTTGTTATTCTGTAAAAAAAAATCTGTTGTAATCGTGCATATAAATATTACTCAAAACATGTTATTTTGAATAAACAAAAGAAAACAAAGTTTAAAAATGTACGAAAGGTAGTTTATCTATCATATTAAAAGTGAAGTACAAATATGAAAAAAACCTCACTCCTTCTCATTATTTACAACAGATTGCCACTAAATTTTTTTATCATTTAATTATATTCCTAAATCATCCAAATTTAATTGACTTAATTAAAACTAACTTTATTTTAACAGATTTCGTCTAAAATATCAAAATTATTTAAACTAAGATTATAGAATCTTACCAAATATCTAAACTGATTTTTTAAACGTGGTTGTAAGAATTTGTTTTGTGCACACATGATTCTAAGAATAGCCTTCCATATTCTCATTATTCACTTAATTATTTTCCAATATATTAAGCAAAAATACATGTTAAATATTTGGTAATATTATTATAAATAAAATTGGGATAAATTGGTAACAAACTTAAAATTTCATTTTTATATCTAAACTTTCTTATAATTGTAATATTATAGTAAATCAGCATTAAAAAAATAATTAAACACTTTCATATTTATCTTATTAAATTAGAAGTACCTTTAGAAATGGTTTGAAAACATGGATAACAATATTAAAATATAATATTGTTTGAAAACATTGATAACATTACATTAAGAAAAGAAATTAATAGGCTTATGTTGTTAAAGAAATTGGAAGTCCACTACATTATATTAAAAAGTAATGGGATTATGTTACTTGATATACATATTTCAAATCAAAATAATAATCTAAAATTTATTTATATCAAATATTCATTCAAAAATATACATATATTCAAAATTTTATTTTTACTAAAATATTTTCCAATAACCATTATAAAAAATGTTTTCAATATATATAAGAAAAATATAATACAAAGCACAATTTCAAACACAAACTTAAATTATGATTTTTATATTTCATATTAAATTTTAAAATATAATATATGTGATTATTTGTATGATGATACATATAAAATACTATTAATTATATTATTAATACATAAAAATACGATTAATTATATGATGATACATATATAATATATAATAGTGACTAGACATGGACGTTCGGGTACACATATTCGAATATGTGAAATACTTCGGTTTGGATTGAATTAGGTTTTGGTTCTTTAAATACCAAAAATTTCATAATTAGAATATTTAATCAATTTCAGTTCGAATTTGGTACTACTTTTTGGATCGGGATCGGTTTGGTTATTCGGATTCAGTTTTTTTTCTCGACCTTAAATAGTGAAATGAAAAACGATAGTTATACATTTTCGAAATATACACCCGCACGAACGTGCAGGTTAAAATCTAGTAGTTATTAAAATAATGTATGCTGCTGAGGAAAAAATGAAATTTAAATTGTATTTAGTGGATATAGAATAAAATGAACAGCATATGAATATCTAAGATTTTTATGGGGGAAAATATAAAATTCTTGTGTATACGTTAGCTCAGATTGTGTTGGAAAATAATAAACATGGATTGCTTAAGTCGTATATTTGTTTTATTAAAAGTTTCCTAATTGTGTTGATAATAACGTTAGTAAATTCGATTTTTTAAAGTGCAGAGAAAATCGTGGAACATAACAATTTTGTTTATTTCATATATTTAATAATTAAAAGGCAGTGACATTCAACAATAAATATTTACAAAGTCTAAGGGATGTCAAAAAAAAAGTATGGTGTTTTAATTGTACTTACTCAGAATCAATTGAGTACCAGATGTGAAACTAGATTTTGATCCGCGCTTTGAAAAATTGAGATTTGTTTTTTTTCACAAAATCGGATTTGAAAATATATAACAATGTTAATTTTAACAATATTTTGAAAAATGAAGAAAAACCGATTAGCCAGATCAGAGTAACCGTGACTCTTAGCTAACCGAATGCATGTTGAGGTAATAATCATATTTGAATTAAACTATCCAAACCGGTTTAAATGTTGTGACGACATCTATTTCAACCAAATACAAAACATAATTGGTTTAATTTGTATATATAAATAAATGTTAAAAATATAAAATTTATTTGGACTGCTTACACAGTTACTTTGAAGTTTTTTTATTAATGGGCCTCTGCATTATTTTGAAACCCGACTAAGATCAACGGTCTAACCGGTAAATCCGGTAATCCGATATGTTGTCCGACTTGGATTTTAGGAGAACATTTTATTTAAAACCTCGATTAGATACGTAAAAGGTCGTTCAAACCCGAATCCAGTTTCGGTTGAACCAATGGTTGACCTAATTGATAATTCTTAATTATTTTATTATATTTTAAATTAATTTATTAAAATATTATTTGTATTATAAATAAGAAAATTATTTTAGATATCAACTTAAATTTTATTATTCACATTAGACATTAAATACTTATGGATTAACCACGTGTTAGTGGTGCAGTGGTTAAACTCAACCTAGGAAGTCATGGGTTCGAGCGCCGCTGGGAGGTGATATTCTTGAGGGACTTTCGGGCCCAATACGGAGAATCCTGGATGGGGTGATCACCAGCCCTCCTGGATGCTTTCGGCGGACTCCGGCGGACCCTTAGTGGCTCAGATTATCCGGACGGTCATTAGGCGCTAGTCGGATCCTCTCGAGGCTCTGAATACCAGGGTCATCAAAAAAAACCTATGGAATTAAGTCTTGATTTTTTTATTAAATGTTACAAAAAATGTTAAATAGTTTAAGTAATTTTTTGATATTTCGTATGTGAAATGAAAATGAAAATAAAAATAATTAATCTAAATTCTTCATATATTCTAAAATAATAAAATATGTCTTATATTTTTAATATGTAATATATTATATACAAAATTAATTAATTTATTAACATGTGGCATATCCGCGGTCGATCTAATAACCGAGTGACCTGAAAAGTTATTTAATTTAGTGTCCATGTCAGATTTAAAAATATTGGACCTCTTATTTAAAGGGCACATAAATTTATATATTTTGCAGATTTAATTTTATTTATAAACAATGAATTTCCTGATATTTATTGTTAGAATGAGTTATTTATTTTATATCAAACTGTTGATATATGCAATATCTGTAACTAAATAAAATGAAAATTATGTATGGTTTTCATTTTATTTCGAAGATATATAACATATCTTCATCCGCACATTTGTGCGTATACTTTTTCGTATTATAACTTTGATATTATCATAAATTTTTTGAATATATGTTTTATATTTTAGTGTTATATATTGTATAACTATTCAATCTTATTGTTTAGGTTTCTTAATACTTTATTAATATATAGTTATTTGTTTATATATTTACCTTTTTATTAATTGTTATTAAATTTTTGAGTCTGGTACAATTAATATATAATTTGAAATAATCAAATTAATGATCTTCTTCAACATATGATTTTGAAAAATATATATATATCTGAAGAAATAAAATTTCAACATATGTTAATAACTTTATTTTGGTAATAAAATGTTATGTAGTTAATAAATTTTAACTGATTTAATAGTAAACTAGATTTTGACCCGCCCTTTTTAAGGGCGGGTATATTTTTTGTTGGAAAATTATTTTACATAACAAAAATTATGATTTTTGATAAATTATATATTTTAACTTTTTATGAAATTTATACTAAATTTACTTATATGAATTATTTTTGTTATTTTCAATATGACTATATTTTAGAAGACTCTAAATAATTCTAACCCGTAATATATTTTATTTATTTAAACCGAAGTTAAACTTATTTTACACTGATTTTTTTAATTTAAATAAAATATTTTATATCATCAACACTCTTGTATTGAAAAATGCATTTGTGCGTTTCAAAATATTTTCTATAATTTTATTAAATTTAATTTATGTGATTTAGTTTTTATTTTAAATGAAACTATTTTTTAAGGAGTTGAGATAATTAAGACCTACATTATGGTTTTGTTGATTTAATCAGTTTTATTTCAACTTGATTTATTTTGAGGTTTCATTTAATAAATGCTTTCAAATAATTAATAATGTGAAAGAATTTTTGGAAAGATATGATACAAACATTTAAGAAACAAAATTTTCAAAAAAGTTAAGAACTGAATTATATTAAATATTTTTTAATGTAATAGCAAAATAATGACTTTTAATTGGTTGCAAATAATATTGGAAAAAAGGTATATACAATTTTTGTAATTACTTACAAATTTCAGGGCAGATTCATAAACATTCATCTGATTTAATAGTATAGATGATGAATAGATGATAAAGAGTCATCTGATTTAACAGTATAAATAAAATATTTTATATCTTCAACACTTTTGTATTGAAAAATTCATTTGTGCATTTCAAAATATTTTCTATAATTTTATTAAATTTAATTTATGTGATTTAGTTTTTATTTTAAATGAAACTATTTTTAAGGAGTTGAAATAATTCAGACCCGTATTATGATTTTGTTGATTTAGTCATTTGTTATTTCAACTTGATTTATTTTGAGGTTTCATTTAATAAATGCTTTCAAATAATTAATAATGTGAAAGATTTTTTGGAAAGATATGGTGTAAACATTTAGGAAATAAAATTTTTCAAAAAGTCTAAAAGCTGAATTATTTTAAATACTCTTTAATGTAATTGCAAAATAATGACTTTTGATTGGTAGCAAATAATGCTGGAAAAAAGTACAGACAATTTTGTAATTACTTAGAAATTTAGGGGCAGATTCATAAAATAGATAATATTTCCAAAATTTTTAATAAACATTTCATATATTGTAATATTATTTAAAATTTAATAAATTAAATAAATTGTGATTCTTTATACTATATATTTTAATTGTTATCTTATATTTTAGTTGTTAAAGATATTATACTGATATAAACTATATATTATAGCAACTTTATACACAATTGTTAAAACAAATAAATCCTTCTTGTTTAAACTCGTCTCTTTTTTATTGATCCCTTTCAAATCTCAAACCCGTTAAATCCATTTAACCTTGTTAATAAGATTAATCATTTAGTTTATTATATAAAAATGGTAGTACAGAAACAGAAACATCCACAGTTATCGTGGTGAATTGAGTTTTCATATAAATAAATGTACAGCTAATTCCACTTGTATTAGCTTTTGTCATTTTTCCTTTTCTTAATACATATTCCATGGTCGTACAAAAATTCTTATACGATATTTGAAAACCATAAAAAAATACTTCTATAAAATGATAATGATCCAAATTCTCTAAGCATCTAGATTATGGTAACATACGTTAGTATTAGGGAGAAACTATAGGTAAAATATTTTCTTTTTTTTTACATCAAATTTTTTTTTGATGTGTTATTAATGAGTTGTTATTGAATGAATAATATATGTAAAAATTATTTAAGGGAAATAGGAGAAACCGTTGGTTGTTACAACTAATTTCTCTAAAGATTTAATTAAAATTAATATTCAATGACACAGTTGTAAGAAATCCAGGAAATAAGTAACAAAGTTGTTATGTGTTAAAAAAGAGAGTACAAAGCGGTTAACTTTAGAGGCCAGAAATGCTTTTAAAACACGTGAGAACCGCTAACAATATAGCTTGTTATGTGGCAAACAGATGACCACATACAAACCAAATCTGTTTTGGTCTACCGACGGGAAGTCCTCCCTGAAATTAAACCACTGGTGATGTTTTCGTCTTTTCTGTAAGCCACAATCCTCCATAACCTTGTACTCCAGAGCAACATCGCTTTTGCCCATAATAAATGCTTTTGGACTGAAGAACTTGCCTCGCCAGAGATCAAAAAGGAGGAAATCTGATTGATCTAAAGAGAGACACATTGTCGGACCGCTCCCATCGAAGAATGTCAGGCTCTGATTCACACATGGATAAAAAAAACAACTCCAAATCCATTGAATTTCTTCCAACCAGAGATACTTTACTCATAGGCTGAGCAAAGACCGATGCTCATATGAAATAAATCTATTTATAGCCATAGATGAAGCACATTGAACAAAAGCAAAGCCTAACAAAAACAGATCAGGATACTAAATATATTCAAGTGAGAGAAACGAAACATAATTCATTTGAATCAAAGAAACAAAACTAAGTGAGCTTCATAAACTGGACTTTAAGTTCTTGATGATTTACTATTATAGAAACAATACCATAGCTATAGAAAGAGCACTGAGAGAAGCGGGTCTATCGACAATGGAAGCTCTTGATTTAGCTTTCCTTTCCACAAAAACCTCAATTACAGCATAACACACATTAACGCAAACATCGTAACAGAAGAAAATAAAATTTCTTTTAGGATAGACTCATACACAAATATGAACTACATATTTTTTTTCTAACTATCTTGAGAAACAAATATACCTAAAGTCAGAGATCAATTAACCTGTATAACTATTAGATCAAGAACATTTTATGGAAGATCCAAAACTAAGTATAGGAAAAACCTGGTCCCGGACATTAGCATCTGAAGCTCAATAGTTTGGCATGACAGAGAAACTTCTTCCATAAGAAACAAATCGACCTCTTGATTTCGATTTTGAAAGTGATTGCTTTCTAGATTTTGATTCATCGCTTAAACATCAGCAATGCATATCAGTCATTTATAAGAACATTCCGGATCTGTAAAAGAGAAATCATACTTCATAACCCACTGTCTAACCTTTCAATGCCCTTACAATCAATTCATTGATACCCAAATTATCTCTTAGTCTGAAAACCGCCATATCTGTTCAAGCCTTCCACCTTCGTAGTCTTGTAGAATCCGCCGAATCAAACCCCACAAGATACCAATGAAATTTTACAAAGTATTCTCTTGTAAATCTTGTCCTCCACAAAAACTGTGAATCGCCGATCCGAAAAGAAAATGAGAAGAAATTGCATCCTTTTTAGACTCTAAATAGCGATAATAATAGGTTAATCTTGTTAAACAGTTATCAATCAGCTACAATAGGGAATATTCGTTTGGTTGATTCAAATATTGAATTATGAAAAATATTGAATTTAATAAAAAGCATAGGTTTTAAATTAAGCAGTGACAGAGATCCGTAAATATTTTCAAAACAGAAGGGCACCTAAAAAAAAGGCCTTCTGTTTTAATAGTATTGATGATCATTTATTTAAATTAATGATTTTAGAAAAATTAAATATGTTATTTTACCAATTTAATATAATTTTGTCATATTTTATTTTGATATTACTTATATTTTAATATAATACATGCTATAATTATCAATTTATAAAAAATAGCATGGAACTGTTTTTGCTTTCTAATAAATTTAATTAATAGTAATTAATACTATATTATTAATTAATGAATTTTTGATTAAAAATATTTCAAAATTTTAGTAGGATTTTGTTAGATTTTTCTCAACAGATTATAACTAAAAATAAAATTCAAATTTATAGTTAAAATTTATTTATCATCAATATTCTTATTGATTATTATGTCATATTATGTAATTAATGAAATAAACCTATTATAACTTTTTATGGTAGAAAAAAATAATATTTCTCTTTTGATAGTACTATTGTTCATGTCTTCTTTTTCAAAACATGAAATAGTTTCGTAATCGGATATTTGGTTATTGTTAGATATTTGAACTAAATTACAGTTACACCTCAAAACATTTTATTTTGAATAAACCAAGTAAAACAAATTTTAAAAATGTACGAAAGGTAGTTTATAGATATTAAAATAATGTATGCTGTTGAGGACAAAATGAAATTTAATTTGTATTTAGTAGATATAGAATAAAATGAACAGCATATGAATGTCTAAGAGTTTATGGGGGGAAATATAAAATTCTTGTGTATACGTTAGCTCAGATTGTGTTGGAAAATAATAAACACTAGGATATGACCCGCACTTTGTGCGGGGTGAAAATGATTACATAAAAATATAGTCAACATTAATATTACAATGTGTAGTAGTCCTGCGATTTCGGTTTTCCAAAACCAAACATAACCATTGGTTTTTGGTTAACCAAAATTTTGAAAAATTAATTTCAAAATTAACCAAACTGAATTTCAGTTTAGTTTTCGGTTATTTTCGGTTTTCAATTTTATACCAGAAAATAATTGATATAATTGGTTTTCAGTCAATTTCGGAATAATTTTCTTTAAAATTCGGATATTTTTGGTTATTTTGGTTAAATTCGGATATTTTTGGTTTTTCGGTTAATTTCAGTTCGGTTTTCTGGTTATTTTAGGTCCTTATCGATTTTTCATTTTTTTTGAAAATCAAAACCGAAAGAAAACCAAATTATTATTTGTTTAAATCCTACCAAACTGAACCGAATTAAAAACCGTAACTGAACTAAAATCATTCTTATTGTTCCATACAATATAATTATTATGACAGCGTAGTGGTTAGAAATATTGCGTGATTGATTGTGGTTTCTATTGTATATTTTTGGAAAGTACATTCTAGTTAGGATACTAATTAGCAATAATTATATACGATTATAATTCTATAATAGCGATTGCATAAAAACATAATTTTGGAAACCATGAATATTACGAAACAAAAACATTTTCATAGTTTGAATATATAAAAACAGCAATAATGAACATTATTTAACGTCTCACAAATTCAGCCAGTTCATAATTTTGTATATCATCTTCTCATGATTTAATAAAGAAATAAATATCACGGTCAAATACAATTAATAATAATACAAAATTATATGGTAAGTAATGGTTACAAAATTGGAATGACCATGATTTTTTGATTTTAGAAATAATATGTTGACATAATTTTGAAAACAATTGTGTTAACCTCCTAAATTTATTCAGTGATCGACCATTAACTCAGTTTCTACCATATATGCATAATTTGGCTCGAAATTAGTTAATTACCTTCGCCCAGTGTCGGATTTATCTAAATAATATCAATCACCGTCAAATTGATATAAATTTTTTTCCTAATTTTGTATACGATAATGTATTCTAAAACATAGATAATACTGATTTGAAGGAAAATTATGAATATATGGCCAAAATGTTACAATTACTAATAGTTAAAACTATAAGAAAATAAAATTAAACGTACAATGCCATTGTTTGATGTATGTTTTATAAGCTATTATATATGTCGTTCGTGTAATATAAAAAAGAGTGTATAAGTCATGTATACATCTATGCCTCTCCGGTGATTTTTTGATATTTTACATACAATATTTTACATAGGATTATATACATCGTTAGTATAATATATAAAAAATAAATCGTTTTTATGCATGTCAAACATTGGCACATAATATGAACGTGGACAATGTATAAGAGCATAATATTAAAGGTTTATATAAATTTCTAAAACATACACTATATGCCAGTTGTGTATAAATATATTCATGTGTCTTCCAGGTTATTTATAGCATATCAAAGTCGATATCGAGATCACCTTGCTAAATGTGAAGACCTGCGCCTTGATTTTCGAAGTGTTCATAATAATAGTTTTGAATCTGCTAATATTTACCAAATATGAAACAATTAATGTGTTCGTGTGTACCTTACCTAACCAATCTTTCTATATGTAACGACTATTTTTTGAATTTTATAGATAGTGATTATAATATTTGACTGTTTTTATGTTGGTTATGAACTTATGATCATTTACGGTTCTTATGTTAAATTTTGAACCAAAACGCGGCAAAGTAAAACGTGAGTATAGTGTTTGAAAGTCAAATATTATAATCAATAATATAATAAAATTATAATATTTATATTTTAATGTACAATTAATTATAATACGAATTTATATGGTAAGTAATGGTTACGAAACGTGGGTACTTACTTCTATAAATAATATGTTGTCATAATACAAATAATCAATTTTTTCAAATCATCCTCCCAAATTTACTCACTGTTTGGCGATGGTATAGTGGATTTGATTCAAAGATTTGAACTGATCATGTGTATTTCCTCCTAAACCGTTACGCACCGAAGGTAACTAATTTCTATAATTTTGAGTCAAATAAGAACAATCACCGTCAAATTACTATAAATTTGGTTCATAATTTTACATGTTTTCTATATTCTAAAACATGCAATAATATTATATGTTTCCTATATTCGTGATGTTGAAAAAAGAATATGAAATATAAAAGAATATATAAGTAAAAGAATATATAAAAGAATGTATAAATAAATGTATACATATTCACTTTTTTACATATTACATACTGCATATTGCATACATATATAAAAGAATGTATAAGTAAAAGAATATATAAAAAATGTATATGTAAATGTAAATGTATACATATATGCATTTCTTACATATAATATATAAAAT
Source organism: Raphanus raphanistrum subsp. raphanistrum (assembly GCA_019706035.1). Classification (NCBI taxonomy): domain Eukaryota; kingdom Viridiplantae; phylum Streptophyta; class Magnoliopsida; order Brassicales; family Brassicaceae; genus Raphanus; species Raphanus raphanistrum. The sequence continues at coordinate 560,185 of JACZFZ010000011.1, read as the reverse complement.
AATATATAAAAGAATGAATGTATAAGTTATGTATACACGTTTTAAGCGGAGGAGAATTTCACTATACATTTATGTTGAATATAATCTCCTAACGTATTATGCATGTCGAACAGAAGCAATGCATATGTGTCATCTTACCCTAGTATAAATATAAAGAAGAGCATGTAACAAACATAATAGTACCAATGGCATTATATGTAATAACCCTAGTAAATCAAGGATAATTGTAAATGATGGCCTAGAAAGATTGTGAGGATGACACATATGCATAATGGCAACATTGAAATTAGTTTACTCTTTAAAGGTTATTTTTTTAAAATGCTTCTTGATTAATAATAAAGGGGATTGATTCCTTAAGTCGTATATTTGTTTTATTAAAAGTATGCTAATTGTGTTGATAATAAGTAAATTCGATTTTTTTTAAGTGCAGAGAAAATCGTGGAACATAAAAAATTTTTTATTTCATATATTTAATAATTAAAAGGCAGTGACATTCATCAATAAATATTTACAAAGTCCAAGGGGATGTCAAAAAAAGATCTGATGTTTTAATTGTATTCATACTCAGAATCAATTGAGTAACAAATGTGAAATGCGATACTTAGTTTCATAATATATATACTTTTAGCAAAAGCATAAATATAACAAATATTTATAAAAAGTAGCATTTAATATATGTATATAAGATATAATTCATTAAAGTATATAAAATTTGATTGGTTGCGCTATATTCAATAAATCTAAAATTTACATAGAAAATAAAATGTTTTATATTTTGAAGTTAGGATAATTTTTTTAAGCAAAAAATATTTTTAAAACTACTTATATTATAAAATAGAGAGAGTATTTTAGTGACCGTTATAACTTCACCATATTAGGACTTTTTATACCATTTGGTTTGTTCTGCATGATAATATGTTTCATTTAATATTTCTTTTAGTTTTAATAATGTATAAATTATATTTATAATTCTTCTAATTTTTTTAATCTAACATGATTTCAATTTTTAACAATAAAAATAGACTTTCTAAAATGATAAACATCATTGCCACTAAAAACACACAACATTCCATTAAACTATATATAAAATATAATAGCATGTTATACCATGTTATGTATAAAAATATAATACTAAATGAAATGAAATATAATATTTTAATTTAATATAGAGTTAAAATAAAAATCTAATCTTACTCGTTAAAATTTTAGTTATTTATCTATCTTAACTTTTTTTATCTATCTAAACTTGAACAAACACGGTTTAAAATATAAAAAAAATAATAAACAAACACACACTGACACACATACCCGGATATGACTCCACAGCCTCTTTTTATATAAAATGAAAATTTAATAACACAGAATTATAGTTTGTGAAATACTCAAGGACGGTCGATAAATATCAATACTATTAAAACATTAGCGATATTTATCAACTACTTTTTGGACTATCAAAAAAGTCTATGTTGGTCATTTCTCTAATAATATAATTAAATTAACATATTATATATATTCATATATTTATATATCTAATTTAATTGTAATTAAATATACATAATTCCTTAAATAGAGGAACTAACTAACTAAGATATTATTTTTATAAACTAATGAATTTAATTTATATAAATACGAAATTTCATTAAAATTAAATTAAATTTTATTTATTAATGTAATAAATAATTATTATATGTCTATTATTTCGTATATATACAACTATATATTAATCCTAATGAAAAAAACATACATGAAAACTTTTTATCTACTTACAAGTAGTCTAGATTGGACAATTTCATTGATTTATATTCTATTTTTTCTCTTACAACTAACTTAACTACTATTAAATATATACTATATTCAATCTATTATTTTAATATTTTCAAAATAAGATATCTAAAAGATATTGTCAAGTATCATTTTCCAAGATTTTATTTTACTAATATATTTTAATATCTTTTTATTTAATATGTAAACATAAAATTCTTTTAAATATTTAGTTTTAAATAATAAAATTAGTATTAATATTAATAAAATTATTTACAAATATTAATTCTTTCATTATAGAACAAGAAAACATACCCATTATATTTATATTCATAATTAAATTAATACATCAACTAAATATAAAGTGACTTCGTTCATTTATTAAATCTTTTACAAATCATAAAACTAAAGACTAACATACATTCATGAATTTTACCACATATACTTCAACGTATTAAAACAAAATAGTAAATTAAGATATAAAAAATAATAAATAATTACATAGTTAAATTAAAATATTAAACATAATTCAATATAGTATGATATGGGTTGAATGAAATATAGTTAATTTATATAATATTAAAGTAAGCTTTGACCAAGATAAAAATAAAAAATAAATTTTTACAATAATTTACAGTTTTAAAATATAAGTAAATTAATAAGGACGGGTTATATAAATGAATTATCTTAGTTTCATAAAATTATATTTATTAATTTTAATTTAATTATCTATAAATAAGAAAATTAATAAAAATACATGTATGAAATTTCTAATTTTCAGTAAATAAATTGTTGAAAAAAAATGATTCTGTATATCCGGGTCAGGAAAATATAAATATAGTATCTTATTTCAAAAATAACAGATTGGTTTATATATCTCTCGAACAAAAAAGGAAAAATCATAATTGAACTGAAACAGAAATCCAAAACGAAAAGCAACCTAAAACCAAAACCAAAATCGAAAACCGAACATCATATTTAAACACATTGGTGAAAAAAAGACGGGTTAAATAAATTTGTCAACAATATATATATATATATATATATATATATATATATATATATATATATATATATATATATATATATATATATATAAATATTTTATGTCCCAACGAGAATCATCAAAATGCAAACTTTTAAGATTGATAATAATCTCAGACATTTAACAAACCCAATGCAAAAGATGATGACAAAAAAAATCTCGCCCGCCCTTTGAAAGGGCGGGTCAAACTCTTGTCTAGTCTATTAATTTTATAGTCCTATTTTTATCTACCATTAACAAGTCACTAGAATTTTATCCGCACGCCCGTGCAGGTGTATTTTTTTTATAAAATATGTTGCTATTTATTTTTTATGTCAATATATTAGTTGGACAAAAAACTCGAATCCAAAAAAAGTACCAAACCCGAACCGAAATTGATTAACTATCTAAATTATTCAAAATTTTGGTATTTAGAAAACTGAAACCGAATCTGATCCGAATCGAAGTATTTCGTATACCCGAATGTATTCGAAATAGATTTATTTAGATTTAATATATTTTAAAACATCCAAAACATATATGGTAGTTTTAAGTTGGTGTAAATAATTGATAATATATAAATAATCATATGTAAATATCTAAAATCGTTAAACTATATTCAAAACACCAAAAATATTTAAAATAATTATTGATTATCTATCCAAATATTTAAATCAAACCAATTTATATGTTATGTTTAGGTATTCTGACATATGTTATTCAAATTTATATCTAATATATTATTTTGTTTATATATTTTGAGAAATTTAAAGTATATAATAAATTTTAAAAACAGTTTAAATTGGTTATCCGAACACGAATGAACCCGCAAAGATCTGAATCGAATCCAAACCAAAATTTAGAAATATCCGAATGAGACTGAAATCTTTAACCCCGGATACCCAAAACCCAAACAGACCTGAATGAAATCCGAATGGGTACCCGAACGCCCATCCCTAATTCACGATCTATTATTTTTCCTTTAAAAACAGAGTAAACATATAATTAATAGTATTTTATATGTACTATCATATAAATAATCACATATATTATATTTAAAAAATTTAATGTCAAATAAAAAACCATAATTTAAGTTGGTATATGAAATTGACTTTTTATTGTATTTTTCTTATATATATTGAAAACATTTTTCAATAATGGTTATGGAAAATATTTTAGTAAAAATAAATTTTTGAATATATGTATATGTTGAATCAGTTTTTGATATAAATTAACTTTAAATTAGTTTTTTGATTTGAAATATATATATAAAGTTTAAAATTTGTTTTATGATTATTCTAGACCAATGATTTTTTAGATAATTAGATTAGCTAATTTCGTATATTTTAAAGTTGACCCAAATAAATAGTTTTTCTTTCTTATAATATAATAGATTTCCAATTTTTCTTAATAACATAAATTCATTCATTTTAATATACTGTTACATTTGTTTCGAAACAATATTATATTTTTTTATAGTGCTATTCATGTTTCCAAACAAACTTTTTTTTAAACAGTTATTCAAGTTTCCAAACAAACCTATTTTTAACTGCTATCCAATTTTCCAATTAGGCCCAACTCTAAGTAAATTTACATAAAAATCACGTAGCCCATTGATAATTAGAAGAAAGAAAACGTGATGGGCTTCACATATGGCATGTAATTTAGATGGACAAATAACAAAAGGTCTTTAATAAAAACCAGTGGCATCCCCTAGTATATATTTGAGAAGTGATTTGCCACATGTCTTTTCTACAATCGTTTTCACACAAAAAAATAAGACATGGCTATTAAGATTGATGACATGTCATATAGTTAAATATGACATGGACAATTACATTTAATGCTGATATATATTTTTGGAAATCTTTTTAAAATATGGCAATAACTCATATATTACATTTAATATTGATTTATATTTTTGGTAAACTTTGTAGAATATAGTAATAACTCATAAATCATCACTAAAACAAATATATTCAAATATGACATTTTGAATTTCGAAATATTATATAATTTTACTTTTATAATTATAAAATTTTTATTATCTAAAATTTTCTGAATTTAAAAAAAAATTAAATCGTAATATCATTAGTTTCTTTAAGATATCTACAAATTATATAAATATTATTTAGTTTTAATTTTTGATAACTATACAATTTTATATGATTTTTAGTAATTTTTTACAAGTTGATTTAATACATTTAACCAAATGAAATAAATATGTTTTTATCTAAGATTTTAACTTTATATATATACATATATATATTCTTAAATATAATTAAAAAAATTCTCTTAATTTTATGCTTAATTAATGATATTTATATTAATTATTGGTCAAAATAATAAAATATATAATATTACTAAATTACATTTTAAAATATAAAATTTAACTTTTAAAAAAATCATCACTACACATAGTGCAGAAAACACCTAGATTAATAATTATGACATGGCTACTAAAATTGATGACATGTCTTATAGATTAATATGACATGGACAATTATATCTAATATTAATTTATATTTTTGGTAAACTGTTTAAAATATGGTAATAACTCATATATTACATTTATTGTCGATTTATATTTTGGACTTTTTAAAAATATGGTAATAACTCATAAATCATCATTAAAATAAATATATTCAATTATGACATTTCAAATTTCAAAATATCATTTAAATTAAAAAATATTTCAAAATATATACATATTTTTAGAAAATTATAAAAATTAAATCATAAAATCAAATTAAATCGTAAAATAATTAGTTTATTATATATATCTACAGATTTTATATATATTGTTTAATTTTAATTTTTGACAATTATGCAATTTTAAATATTTATTTTATATATTTAATTAAAATAAATAGATAGAAAATCTACCTAAGATTATAATTTTAAATATATACATGCACATTCTTGAATATAATTCAAAATAAACAAAATTGTTTTTATCTTAATTTTAATGTTCAGTTAAATCAAATTTATATTAAAATATTGATAAGAAAAAAATTTATAATATTAATAAAAAATTAAATATAATTTATATTTATCTATTAAAAATATTTTAAAATTCTTTTACTGCACATGGTGCAGGAAAACACCTAGTTTACTTGTAAATAATGAAGTTAAGTCAGGGTAAATTCCAATTTGTACTTCACTTTTAATAGAATAGATAGATAGTAGGATCACCTAAAGAATTAGTCAATATGAATATTGATTATCTATCTATATTATTAAAATAGAAGTACACTTTGAAAATACCCCTAAATTTTTGAAATTATTTACATTAGAATGCCATTGAAATAATAAATTAACTTTCCTTAATTATAGTTGTCTTTTCTGATTTATAAATGAATTTTCCTTAATTATAGTTGTCTTTATTGAACCTATATTTAAATATGCTTGTATTTTCCCAATTTAAATAATAGATTTATGCATTTAATGTATTTTTTAATTTAAATAATAGATTTTCTTAATAATTTTTTTTCGAAAATATATTTCTCAATATACTTCGTTTTAACATATTAAATATTTTTTAATATTTATTGGTATAAATAATAAAATAAAAAATCACACATCATAATCAATTTATATAACATATAAATAAAATATAAAATAATTTACTCATATATTATTAGTATAATGGTTTCATAATATAAGTCTAATTAGTTATAAATGTTGGATTTGTTTATATGGTACATTGTGATATAATAGACGATCAAAATCACAAAATATAATTATTCAACGTAATAAATAAAATTGTTATATTTTAAAATGTTCTATTAATAATTATGTAATATATTTTAATTTACAAATATATATATATATATGTATGTATTTTATACCATTGGGTACAAATAAAAAGTTTAAAATGAAAGAAAATATTTATACGGTCACGGATCAAGCTCTACAAATAAACAACAACAACGCTAAAATATTTTTCTTTTAACAAATTTATTGTGATAGAAATTATAGCTCCAAATATGTTTATATATTTTATGTATTTATAAATTTATTTTATTTGGGATGCTAAGATTTTGGAATTAGAAAAAATATGACATACCTCTATATTATTTTAGTTAAGAAATTTAAATTTTATATCAGAATATTATATTAAGCTTTTAATTTAATTTTTATTATAACTGCAAAAATTAATTTTCAATCTGGATTTATGTGTAAATATTACAAATTCATCATTTAATATAAAAAACTAAAAACAGAAAATAAAGATCTTCTCATTAGTTTAAAGAAGACAGAAAATTGTTTTATTTGTTACAGTGCCTAATAATTTTATATTTATTTGTTATGGCATCTGTTTGTTTATGATGTTTGAATCTGGACATGTTTGATCTTTTTCCTTAATACAGCCATGGATTTATATGAAATAATGGCACAACGAATGTAGTGAAGGTTAACATGTCTTTCTATATGTTCATCTAAAGATCTCCGTTAATTTAAAGAAGATATAAAATTTAGGTTTTATCTGTTATGATGTTAGAATATGGAAGAGTTGTTAAAATATAGCCATGGACCTACAGGGAATGTATTGTAGATTAACATGTAATACAGCCAGATTGCTGTTTTTTTTAATACCGATTCTTTAGTGACATAAAATATGCTTAACTATGAATTTCATCAACAAAAAACATGGATCACAATTCGTAAAAGATTAGAATCTGGTGTGGAAGAACACGAGAAATGTCAATTGACCATACGCTTATGAAATATAAATGTAATTGCATTATTGTTCGAATGACTTATACCAGTGCCATGGCACCTCTTTGTAATTACACTATAGTTATATGTATATTCAGGTGCGGGTTATCACAGGCCCGTATATTTATTTATATACGTACAATACACAACTGTCATAGATACAAATTGATAAATGTAATAAAGGAGTAACTGGCAATTTACATTGAAGGCTAATAAATCGTATGACTATGTCTTGATTTCGGAAAGTAAAATCAATCAACGCTATGAACCAAAGTAAAAATGGTAGAGAATTATAAGCCTTGATTTTGCAAATGTATAAAAAAATTAATAAGACTATATGTTAACAAAATTCGAATTACAAATCAAGGATTCTATTTATAGAATATGATTCATCTATATTATTAAAATAGAAGTACACTTTGAAAATACCCCTAAATTTTTGAAATTATTTACATTAGAATGCCATTGAAATAATAAATTAACTTTCCTTAATTATAGTTGTCTTTTCTGATTTATAAATGAATTTTCCTTAATTATAGTTGTCTTTATTGAACCTATATTTAAATATGCTTGTATTTTCCCAATTTAAATAATAGATTTATGCATTTAATGTATTTTTTAATTTAAATAATAGATTTTCTTAATAATTTTTTTACGAAAATATATTTCTCAATATACTTCGTTTTAACATATTAAATATTTTTTAATATTTATTGGTATAAATAATAAAATAAAAAATCACACATCATAATCAATTTATATAACATATAAATAAAATATAAAATAATTTACTCATATATTATTAGTATAATGGTTTCATAATATAAGTCTAATTAGTTATAAATGTTGGATTTGTTTATATGGTACATTGTGATATAATAGACGATCAAAATCACAAAATATAATTATTCAACGTAATAAATAAAATTGTTATATTTTAAAATGTTCTATTAATAATTATGTAATATATTTTAATTTACAAATATATATATATATATGTATGTATATTATACCATTAGGTATAAATAAAATTTTTAAAATGAAAGAAAATATTTATACCGTCACGGATCAAGCTCTACAAATAAACAACAACAACGCTAAAATATTTTTCTTTTAACAAATTTATTGTGATAGAAATTATAGCTCCAAATATGTTTATATATTTTATGTATTTATAAATTTATTTTATTTGGGATGCTAAGATTTTGGAATTAGAAAAAATATGACATACCTCTATATTATTTTAGTTAAGAAATTTAAATTTTATATCAGAATATTATATTAAGCTTTTAATTTAATTTTTATTATAACTGCAAAAATTAATTTTCAATCTGGATTTATGTGTAAATATTACAAATTCATCATTTAATATAAAAAACTAAAAACAGAAAATAAAGATCTTCTCATTAGTTTAAAGAAGACAGAAAATTGTTTTATTTGTTACAGTGCCTAATAATTTTATATTTATTTGTTATGGCATCTGTTTGTTTATGATGTTTGAATCTGGACATGTTTGATCTTTTTCCTTAATACAGCCATGGATTTATATGAAATAATGGCACAACGAATGTAGTGAAGGTTAACATGTCTTTCTATATGTTCATCTAAAGATCTCCGTTAATTTAAAGAAGATATAAAATTTAGGTTTTATCTGTTATGATGTTAGAATATGGAAGAGTTGTTAAAATATAGCCATGGACCTACAGGGAATGTATTGTAGATTAACATGTAATACAGCCAGATTGCTGTTTTTTTTAATACCGATTCTTTAGTGACATAAAATATGCTTAACTATGAATTTCATCAACAAAAAACATGGATCACAATTCGTAAAAGATTAGAATCTGGTGTGGAAGAACACGAGAAATGTCAATTGACCATACGCTTATGAAATATAAATGTAATTGCATTATTGTTCGAATGACTTATACCAGTGCCATGGCACCTCTTTGTAATTACACTATAGTTATATGTATATTCAGGTGCGGGTTATCACAGGCCCGTATATTTATTTATATACGTACAATACACAACTGTCATAGATACAAATTGATAAATGTAATAAAGGAGTAACTGGCAATTTACATTGAAGGCTAATAAATCGTATGACTATGTCTTGATTTCGGAAAGTAAAATCAATCAACGCTATGAACCAAAGTAAAAATGGTAGAGAATTATAAGCCTTGATTTTGCAAATGTATAAAAAAATTAATAAGACTATATGTTAACAAAATTCGAATTACAAATCAAGGATTCTATTTATAGAATATGATTCAATAGTAGTATAATTACCGCAATTTTAATCAAGTCGGATCGCTGAATACCCCTAGTTAAGCAAATCAACTGAAAAATAATAGGAGAATATGACATATAACTTTCTATAACTATCTAAATTTTATTGAACGAAAAATATTAAAGGTCGTAAATTTAAAATCACAGATTATGATTCTCAGAGATAATATAATCTAATTTGCTGTGATACGGTGTCACGCAATAATGCATTTCAATCTTCCTAGAAATCAACTATATGATAGTTATATTGGATTTTCTGATTAAAAAAATAAATGTCCAAGTGGTTTATATTCATATTTGAATAATATGAACATTGAACTGATGGCTGATGCTATTAACTTGTTATTGGTTTCATACGTAGAAAATAGTTACATCAATATACGAACAAAAAAAATTCAAAACACAAAATATTTTTTTTTTTTTGAAATTTACATATGACTAATTTATTTGCAAGTCTACCAACTATGTAGTTATATATTGATTTTACTTTGCTTCATGGTGTTGTAAAGGAATGTTTTTGGGTTTGAAAATAAATTGAAGCTTTATGTTGTAGGTTATATTACGAATAAGACATAACAGATGTCATATCCAGTCTCATGTACATGTCCACCGAATGAGATAATAAAAGTTAGGTTTGGAATCCTATGAATGCCACAACATTATAGTTAATATAAAACTATGTTATATAGCGTCATAAAAATGGTAAAGAATAATAAGGAGATAGTAGCATTATTTGTAATTAGCTTAGAGGGGAGTGGGTGTTTTCAAAACGAGTCTGAGAAGCTCTATCTGTGTGACATGTAACCATGTAAATAAACTACTATTTTAATGTTACTCTAATATTTTGCTTCCCTTTTAATAATAAGGGGATAAGCTTTTAATCATACATCGCAATGAACAATAATTCTCTTTTGAATTGTTTAGAAAATAAAACCCCAATAGTTTATATTAATTAGCCCAATTCATATTTAATAATCTGTTTTTTTTTAAAAAATTTCACATGCTTAGTTTTAAATCATATAGATTACTAATATAGAAATAATATTACACTTGATATGATTTACTTACTATAGTAAAACCTCTATAAATTAATAATGTTTGGACTTTGAAATTTTATTAATTTATAAAGATATTAATTTACAAAAGTTTCCTTATTTTAAGATATATTTAATTCTACGATATATTTAGTTTGTGTATATACATTGATTGTTATTTTTATGAAATTTGACATTTATATTAATTTTATTATATTATATGGTGTATAAAATATATATTGCATAGAACTTTACTGTGGGTTTAGATATAATATTATTAAATCTCATCAAAATATATTAAGTGTTAAGAAATAAAAAGATAATTATATTTTAAATATTAAACAAACAATATAATAATAGAGTTTTACTTATATAAAATATATATACATACAAATTATTAATTTATAATTTTAGTGGGACCATATATTTACATAGAATTTTCTAAAAAAAATATTATCATATTATTTTATCGATTTGTGTCAAACTCTCAACCAGCCCAAATTGGGACCAACAAATTTTATTAATTTATAGAGTATTAATTTATAGAAGTTTTACTGTAGCTTTGCTAAACATATTCAAACTCATTTATAAACAAATAACATTATTTCCATTTTTAAATGTTTATTATACAATTGACAGTTACAGATGAATAACCATATTGACTTCATTGATTTTTAAATATATTACTAATGTGTCAAAATTTAAATATAATTTTTATATATAGTATATCATAGTGTAACAACATATAATTCTATAAAAAAAACTTAAAATCAACACCCCCACAGTCGTGTCGGTCCAACTCTAGTTTAAATTAATAATAAAACAACTATAAATTTTGATATTTTACAATAACAAAATCTTACTTAACAATTTTGTTTTTTATAAAATAACATATAAATTAATTTTAATTAGTAGTATAATATTGTTATAAATCAATTTTAACTAAAAGTTTATTACAAAATAAGAAAATAAAAAGTTATAATATTTTTTATAAATTCTATAATTATACTCGGTATTATATAAAAATAGAAGTGTTATATGAATTAAATATGAAAAATTATATTAAATATGTAAATTAACAACGAAAATTTGTAAATTGTTTTATTTAAATGAATTATCACTCATCATTAAAATTAATTAAAATTCATAAACTGTATAATATTTTATACAAAAAAAATTATTAACATAGGTTTAACTTTTATACCTACAACTATATATATAATGTTTTTGAAACTCTCAACAATATACTGTTTAAAATGTTATATACAAAGTGTAATAGTATATATAACCTTTAGCTCATATACTATTTTAAAATGTATTTTTAGAAAACTATGAAATTTTGTAATTCATTAAAAATATTAATGACAAATCAAATATTTATATATTTTATTTAATTATTAAAAACTTTATTAAGAAAAATTTCCAAAATATTAACAAAAATTCAAATATTTTTCTATATAATAATGTATTAATGTAGTAACAAAAAAAAATCAAAATCCATGTAATCTTTCAAACTCCAAAATTGTAGTGTAATTTTCTGAAGTTTTCTTGACAAAATATAAAATTTTGAAAATAAATATTCAAACTCAAAATGATCATATTTAAAATTTTACAAAAAAATAAAACCATAGATAATAAAAAAACAACTCTTTGAAATGATCACGAAAAAACATACTATATATATGTTGTAAAAAATAAAGTAATCTAATAATTTGAAATCTGAACTAAAAATAAAAAGGAAACTTGATATCATAATATCCAAAAATATCCTATATCAATAAAATTTATTAAAATAATATGATATATGGTACTACTTAAATTAATAGGGCTATACTATTTAAACAAAACAATTTTTTTTTATAAATCCGTAAAATACTAAAATAATATATGTTAAAGTATATTTTGTAAAACACAACATGTAAATATAAATTATCTTAAACATATTTTCTATAATATAAATAAATAAATTTAAAAATGTATAATAGCAATTAGAAAGAGCTAAATCAGCCTTATTGCAACTAAAGTATAAATTATAAAAGACATGTTTTGAATGAGATTATCTATTTGATTATTTCAAATTGTCATATATTGTATCCGACTTAAAAAATATTAGTAAGTAATAAAAATTAATAACAAAATAAAATATATTAAATAAATCATTATATAATAATAATGTTGAATAAGAAATATAAACAATAATATTATAGAGTTACATAATATATAATACTGAAATAAAAACTATATATTTAAAATATTTATAACAATATTGAAAACATTCATAAAATAAAAAATATCCGCACGGACGTGCGGATTAAAATCTAATAAACCACTAAATTCGGTTAAAAATGTGGTTAAAGGTAAAAAGTAGTAAGATGATCGTGTTACACTTACAGGCCGGAACAGTGTTAGTGATATGGTATTATTACATCTTACTTTGTAATTATATTCTCGCATTTTACTTTTTGTTATATTCGCACATCTTATTTAATCTCAATAGTGACTATTATATTTAATATATATATTAATTAATTATTGAAAAATATTTCCTTTTCTTTTTCTTTAAATGCTAAAAACTCCTTCTAATACTACCATAGAAAGTGAATATATCTTTAAAATATATTCATTATCTCGTAGAAATATAAGATTGAAATAATAATTTAGAAAATAAATATTTTTATAGTGTTTGATTATGCTTCAAATCATTGGTATTAATAGTGCTGTGATTAACAAAGTTAGCATTTTAATTTTTAGCAGCCCTAGTACACGTTGCGTATGTCTTTTATTTTAACAAAGTGTACTATATAATATACAGTATAACCTCTTTAAATTAATACTCAATAAATTAATATATACTAAGAATCTCTATAAATTAATATAATCTTTATAAATTAGTATATCGGTAAATTAATAATCTTTATAAATTAATAAAAAATTATAGTTTTGGTATAATCCCAACATTATTAATTTATAGAGATTTCACTGTATATGTCAAGACAACAATGAACAATGAACGCCAAACAAAAAAAGCACAAAAAATGTTTTCTTGCATACTACAATAACAATCGTTTATCTGCTTGATTTTTCTTCTTTCCCAACTTTTATTTTGAGAAAATTATATATATATATATACACACATAATATTTAGATACCCATCTTATTTTTATTCATTTTTGTTCGAAGACATTTCAAATTATAATCTCAGTGTGTTGTATTTATACTTTCCATTGTTTTCTTTCAGTCTTCGTTATTAAAAGCACTTTTGTTTTCTTCTTCTGAGATAGCTCCAAACATAGGTGAACGTGTCTCACTGGTTTTGATTACTTTTTAAAATCAATACTTTTTTGTTTCCTTTTCTAAATAAATAATTATATATATTATTCAATTCGAAACATCATGCAATCAAATCTGGTTACATACCCGTTTCGAAAAAAATATCTGAATTCAAACTACTACAAAATTATAGAAGTCCCTTGGTCCAATGGTTTGACTAAGGATTCATTAATACTTATACACCCGGAGGTGTGGAGTCCAAATCCCGGGAAATACCAAATTATGCAGATTATGGAGAAACGGGTTACATGAGATTTTTAGCTTGGTGCATGACGTACCATCGAACATGGATCTCATAGGACGGCTCGGAGAGATGCAGTCAGGCGTGTATTCTCACAAGATAGTAGAATTGTCGGCTGTAAAATTGTCTTTGTAACGTTCTCATCGTTGTACTAGCATAATTAATCGATAATAATCAATCCAGACATTTAGAAAAGAACTACTACAAATTAGATTCTCCTCCTCCATTAAATATGCCACATTCTGCTAGTCTATTTTTCAAAATACTTTGGAACCGGTTACCGTTTTTAACATTGATTATTAATCACGGAAAGGTAAGGTTTTCTTTGTTACCTCGGATGTCCAAAATTCTCAGGTAGTTTTTAGAATAACTAGTTTCCGATGAACCCCATAAAGCTTGCAATTGTCATTGTCTATGTAGTGCAAGACGAACAATAGAATGAAATTCATTATATTTACCACAAAGCCTTACAAGTGCCACCAAAACCGGTTCTGTAGTAAAGGCCACACGACGTATAAACGCCACTCTAAACGAGCAAGCACTCGCTACTGCTGCCACTAGACCACTAACCTAAAACAATCGGGCTGAAATACTCACCAAAACATAAGTTTCATAACCTGCAAATAAGAAAAGAAACCGTCCGTGAGGTCACCAAACGCGACATCGAACTTCCGCGCACCGGAATGACAATGTTTTAAGAAGCGTCCCCAAAACCAGAAACAAGCCGAACATGTACCAGTCTACTCTGCACTCCAAGAGATCCTCATTGGAGACCGAAAAACTACCAGAAACAGGCTAGAAACAGCTTCGACCGCAAGGTCAAAATAACTCACAGAAGGTAAAATAGAGTCAGAGATGGTTGAAACAAGGGAAGAGAAGCCGCAAGAAAAAGTGGAGCACAGCCATAGAGGACAGGTGCCAGACTTCTAACCGCAGCTACACACACAAACCTACATACGTGAGACCACCACACAACAACCACACCCTTATGCACGCACATGTAAAAAACTGTGACCGTCTTCCATGAGCATGAGACAAGCCCCTTTGACCAATCAACAAGACCACAAGACAAAATGAAAGGGGGCTATGTACTCCTCTCCACAACGAAGATAACTCTTCGAACAACAAAGCGGATGGTCACGTACGTGGAAAGAGTACACCGCATCTCCACACGCTGCCAAGAAGATAGTTCTGACGGTCTTTGGAAAATAAAATTAAGAATCAAAACTAAAAGATGACTACGCTTGACCCCTATCCTCACTGCGTCACAGGAACTCCAGATTAAAGCCTTACTATCCACGGATCCAACCTCTCCGGAGCAGATTATAGACGCCGCGATTGAGAAAATTTCCAGAATACCAAGTATCTCAACGGATCGGAGAAAGAGAGAATAAACGGAGCAAAATACAATGAGAAAAGGGAGATGGAGGAGTCTTCATGTATCCAATTGACAACCGTCGAAGCAGATCGGAGAAGATGAAGATCGAGAGAAACTAGAGGGTTTTGTTTTTAGTAACTTAATTTATGAATACAACAAACAAATAGAAAATCAAAAGCAACCAAATTCATGTAGAAAATGATTATTGGATGGAAACCGACGATCAATAGTTCAGATAATACCCAAAGACATGCATAAAATTAAACTAGATTCTAACCCGCGTTAAAACGCGGAACTAATTTTTTTATAAAAGAGTATTATAAGTGTTTTTCCAAATTTATTAAACTTGATTTTAATATAGTATGTGTGTATTGTATTGTAGTTTGGATACTTATTTGTTTTTTTAGTAAATCATATCTGTTTTTATATAAATTTTATTGCATTGATAATCAAATTATAGATGCAAAGAGTATAAAATATATTGATGTTCTTCGTATGATGTGATGTTTGCAAGATCAGAATCAACCAAATTAGAAGAAAAGAGTATGAAAGGCGTCAAGTATCATTAATTTATACGACAAAGAGGTTCAATAAAATTTATTGTATAGATAATCTAATTGTATGTTACAGTCGGTGTAGATTTAAATTAATCTGTGTCAATATATTGGTTTACTTATAATAGATTAGATGTTGGTTTAATTGAAGTTAGACGGTTTAATTTGTAATAGAAGCATGTTATATAATTAGATTAGATAGTAACAAACATTAAATGGTCCATAAATTAAGTAACTTTCTAACAAATTTGAAAGAGTCTAAAATTTAATAACAATTTTTATGATTGATAAATTTAAGATTCTATTTTAATAAAGTAGACTAGATTAGGACCCGCCCTAAAGAGCGGAAATTGATTTGTCAAATTTCAATTAATAATATATGGTATATATAATATGTGTATATAATATTATATATATTTTGTGTAACATTTATATATATATATACATATTATACATATGTATAATATTTTATTAAATATATATAGAATTTAATAGTGTTATAATTTGTGTTGTACTTGTTATTAGTTTGTATTTAATCTTCTTTTATTTTTAGTATAATAATTTGCTTTGTCACACCTTTTACCTTTTAACTTATACATATAGTTATGCTCTTTTTCAAAAAAAAAACTTATACACATAGTTTCGTAAAATATAATATATAAAAAACATATTTAAAAAATCTACTGACCATATGCCACCATTATTTGGTTGTTTGAACAAAAAAAACCATGTTCTTGCATAACTGTGTATGTTGTGATATGATGTAGGTGAAGAGTAAATATATGGAAGTAAAGTTAGTGATACGATCATGAGTCTATGTTGGTCTATGCCACAATTATTTGGTTTTTGGAAGATCAATGAGCATAAGCATACACGGTCTTTGTATGCTTACGTTGTAAATGAGTCGGATATTTTTTCTCTTATGTCTGGAATGATATGGAACTCGTTGATTTAAGAGTGATTCGGTTTTATATGATCTAATTATATTAAGAGATTAACCAAAAATATTATAAAAGTGTTACTAGTTAGGTTTAACTAATCTATGTTGGTTAAGATTTGGTTTAATTTAAGTTGGTAGGTTGCATTGTATAGGAAGCATGATATATTCTATCAACAACTATGAAAGAGTCCAAAATTTAATGAGAACTTCAAAAAATAGATAATCCCTAAATTAATAGATTAGATAAGGAGAATAAGATCGAAGAAATCAAAGAAATTTAGTGGACGATATAAAAAAATGGCAAAGAAAGTGCCTTAAATCACCGATTTGAAATAGTTACCAGATTCTATTGTCCTTTAAGCTTTGTAAAATATGTATTGATAAAAGGCTCAAAGCGTATGTGTATATAATGTATAGGTTAACCAAACATATATAGATTTGGATAAGTATTTTACTTAACTAAATCAATAACACAAATATATTATGGATATGCATATTAAATCATAGAATATTAGACTAAAATTATCTTTGAGTAATTTCTAAATTTTCGTATAGAAATACAGTTTTTTAGTCCGTACTTCAAATATTAAGTTATACTGATAATTTATCGTTAGTTAATATTTATTTGAATATTCATAATAGATATGATTTAGTTTTCCTAAATATATATGTAAGATATCAATTATATATATGGTGTGTGTGTCACACGTGTATATCTTAATAGATTCATTAAATAAATATGCATATTTGTAAATATGAAAGTAAGTTTAACAATACTAAAATATAATACTCAATGATTAATGATATTTTAAAAAAAAACAATAAATAGTTGTAGATTTTTGTAGATATGCACATGAGAATCAGTTATTATATATATGTAGTTCAGCAAATCTAGATTAGTTGGTTAATATAAGGAATATCTAATATAATAAACATGTATAATAAATGATTGAATTTATAATAAGTACAAATTTAAATGACAACATTTTATGGTAGATAAAATTAAAACTCTATTTTAATAGATTAGATACACAAGACGACCCAAATTTATATATGTTCATTTGGGTTCTAATCTAATCAATCAGCAAAGTGAATAAATTATCTATTTTCTCTTATATACTAGACTAATGTCTTAATAATTGTCTTTTTTGTGTGCAAAATGTAAAAAAAAAATTGTCGACATCATCTATACTATTAAAATTGAAGTACAATTTTTGACATCCCCTTAGTTTTTTGATATATTTACAACCATGCCACTGCATTTAAATTTTAATTAAAAAATATGGAAATTATTTGTAACTACCAAGCTATTTTCCTTATTTATCTCAAGTGCATAAATATTATTTTATTAATATACATACACAATTCATATGTTAATAATTAGATTCCATAATTACATAAATATACTTAACTCATTGCAAAACACTATCAAGCAAACATTACATATACTTATTTAGATAACTGATTGGTAGTCTTTACGTTCTAACATAATAAATTTATAGTAAAGTTATTATGGAATTCTTACTATATACATTTATATATTTAAAATTTGAAGAGAAAGGTATATTTTAATTTTTTTACAAAACAACATCACTGATGAGATTATTTCAGTTAATTACAAATATATGAAATATATCAGTTAGTTATATTGATTTATTAGATTTGTATATTTTATTATGAATCTACATTAACTACCAGTCAAATCTTACCTAAATAGATTTTCCAAATCTATACTATTAAATAAAATCGATCATTTGAACATAAATTTATTATAATTTAAAATATTATAAGATATAACTAAACTACTACTAATAAGTTCAAAATATTTTGATTTTCATAGTAAAAAAAATTTATAAATAAATCTTAAAATAAACTGAATTAAACATATTTTATTATTATATATACAAATACATATGTTACATATTAATAAAAGGGTTAAATAAACAAATTACCCATAAATCCAAATCAATCGAAATTCTCAAAATTATAATAAACCTAATAAAAATAACCAAAATAAATTACAGAAACAGAATTATATATAAATTTCATATAAACGTAAAATATATAGGTTTTATATAGAAATTGTTATCTTCGTTAAATAAAAAATATTTTAACAAAATTGAATCCCGCGGTTTAAAAGCGCGGGTCAAAATCTAGTTTTCATTAAAGCCACCGACGGACCAGGAAGTTTACAACGAAATTACAAGTTTTGAGGTACAGATCTAAAAAATTTAATCTCATTAGCCCATTAAGCCCATAATTGAAGGAGGAAAGCATAAGGTTGAAAGTTGAAACATGAACCAAATACGTGTCCTCCTTTCTTCTAGCTTCTTCTACCGCCTAATGCAAGTATAATGGATCATATTGCCAGCTGTAGGAAAGCTTTGAACCAATGGAGGAAAGAGAATAATGTGAACTCCGAAAAACTGGTGGAAGAACTTAAAGAGAAGGTAGAAGATTTGTACTCTGATGATAATGCCACGTCTGAACAGATAGCTGCTGCTCTAAAGGAACTTTCTGCTGCTCTTAAGGCGGAAGAAATGTTTTGGAAACAAAAGAACAGAATACTATGGCTAAGGGAGGGAGACCGGAACACAAAATTCTTCCATGCACTTGTGAAACAGAGGAGAGCAAAGAACAGGATAACACAGTTGTTAGATGCAAATGGGAACATGGTGGAAGATGAAGAGGGACTAGTAGCCATTGCTACTAGTTATTTTAGACAAATATTTGAATCATCTAACCCTGAGGATATAGCAGAGGCACTCACGGAGGTCAAAACGACCATTACTGCACAAACAAATGAAGATCTCACAGCGCCAGTAACATAGTGGGAAGTTAAGTTAGCTCTGTTTGCTATGCATCCAGAAAAGGCTCCTGGCCCATATAGCATGACAGCTCTCTTCTACCAGAAGTTTTGGGATATTGTAAAAGATGATTTAACTCTTATGGTTAATCAATTTCTGTTCCAAGAAACGATGGCACAAGGTTTGAATGATACAAATATCTGTCTCATACCTAAGACAACAAAGCCGAATGAGATGGCACAGTTTAGACCCATCAGTCTATGTAATGTCAGCTATAAAATAATATCTAAGGTCTTATGCCAAAGATTAAAAAAGGTTCTCCCACACTTGATTTCTGAAACTCAATCAGCTTATGTGGCAGGAAGACAAATAACAGATAATGTGATGATAGCACATGAAATGTTTCACACCTTAAGAACCAAACCAGGAGGGAGGGTTAAGAGAATGGCCATTAAGACATACATGAGCAAAGCTTATGATAGGATGGAGTGGTCTTTTATAGAGGCAGTGATGAGGAAGATGGGCTTTTCTGAGGTATGGATTGAATGGATTATGAGATGTGTTACTTCAGTTAAGTACCAAGTTTTGATGAATGGAGAACCAAGGGGACACATTGTCCCAGAGAGAGGTCTACGCCAAGGAGATCCTTTGTCTCCTTTCATATTTATTCTATGCACGGAAGCGCTCGTTAGCCTTCTTATTCAAGCAGAGAATCAAGGGAAGATAACGGGGATGCGAGCCGCACGGGCTAGCCCCTCGGTATCCCACCTTCTTTTTGCTGACGATAGCCTTTTCCTCTATAAGGCGGAGCCCCGTGAATGTGAAGAAGTTATGAAAGTAGCCAGAAAATATGGACAGGCATCTGGACAATGCATAAACTTTGACAAATCTTCTCTGCTCTTTGGCAAGAGGATACCAGCAAGTGATCGTCAACATATTAAAGATATACTGGGCATACAAAATGAAGGTGGAATGGGGTCCTACTTAGGAGAAGATATCAGTGGGTCAAAATGTAAGTTATTTGCATTCCTTAAGGAGAAGTTATTACACAGAGTGAATGGATGGACTGGTAGATAGTTATCCAAGGGTGGAAAGGAAGTGTTAATCAAGTCTATCCTTCTTGCTCTACCGACGTATGTGATGTCTAGCTTCTTACTCCCTCTCGAAATTTGTGAGAACCTCGCTAGTGCCATTGCACAATTGTGGTGGAGTTCGAATCCGCCAAAGAGAGGGATACACAGGGCTACATGGGATAAGATGTGCAAACCTAGAGAAGAAGGGGGCATTGGATTTCGCATGATCCATGAGTTCAATTTGGTTCTTCTAGCGAAACAGTTGTGGCGGCTTGTTCAGTTTCCAGACTCACTAGTAGCAAGGGTACTAAGAGGCAGATATTATAGGTTGAGTTCGCCCTTGCGAAATTGCTCTGTAGATTCCCCATCTTATGTGTGGACTAGTATCATCGCAGCAAGGAAGCTATTGTTGTTGGGGATAAGGAACAAAGTACATTCAGGGTATGAGATCAAAGTATGGCAAGATCCATGGATCCCATCAGTTCCGGCACGACCGGCTCGTGCTAATGCCCCAGTGGTACACCCGGGGATGACAGTTAGTAGCCTCATTAATTTCCAAACGAAAGAGTGGGACCTTGAAATGCTTGAACAATATGTTCATCATGAGGACATACCAAGTATTCAGAGTATGGCCATAAGCCCTACTCACAGACCAGATACGTTTTGTTGGAATTATACCAAGAATGGGCAATACACAGTTAAATCTGGATATTAGGTAGCTACAAACATTATGAAGGAAGAAGAAGAGAGACAAGTTCTAGAACCCAGTATTACTAAACTCCAAGCCTTTGCTTGGAAGGTGAATGCTCCGCAAAAGGTTCGCCATCTTATATGGCAACTAATCACATGACATGTAGCGGTAACAAGAAATCTAGTACGAAGAAACATGAGATGCGACAACTACTGTCCAAGGTGTGGAGAGCCAGAAGAGACTGCTACCCATGCAATCTTTGAATGCCCACCAGCTCTTCAAACATGGGCATTGTCATCAACACCATCCAGCCCTCAGATTTTTCCTTCTACGAGCATATACAATAACATGGATTATTTGTTTTGGAGGAAAAATAGCATATTGGAGCCAGAAGATGATAGGGACCCATATCCATGGATTATCTGGTATATATGGAAAGCTCGCAATGATAAGCTATTCAGAGGAATAGACAGAGATCTGAGTGAGCTAGTTAGACATGCAGAGAGCGAATGCCAAGCTTGGTATAATGCTAAGGAAAATATGAATACACCTCAAGTTATTCAAGAACCTCAAGCCCTAAGCTTGGGTGATATATGCATGATAGATGGTTCATGGACCTCTACAGACCAGTTCAGTGGACTTGGATGGGTTTGGAAAGATAGCAGGGGGAAGGTCCACTTGATGGGGACAAGGAACTTGAGGAGAAGGGAATCAGCTCTACACTCGGAATTGGAAGCTTTGAAATGGGCGATGGAAACAATGATACAACATTCTGATTGTCAGAGATTCGGAACAAACTGTAAAGACCTGATTGCGATGCTAATGGAACCGCAAGCCTGGCCGAGCTTCTCAACTGAATTGGAGATGATTCAAACGATCAAGATGTGCTACTCGGACTTCAAGATCTGCTACGTACCAAGAACTGAAAATGTCATAGCTGATTCATTAGCTAGAACTGCTCGTACTTTTCATCGATCATTATGCTACTTTGGTTGTTCTATTCCGGTCTGGTTATCCAGACCACCTCAATTTTGAGTAATATAATAGCCTTTTGATGCCAAAAAAAAAAATTGAATAATATACATGACCCAACATATCATAAATTTCCACAGAATATGTATAAAATGGAATAACATGTGCAAAACTACTAGACTCTTAAACATTGTTGTAATTTCCTTTTCATCAGCACAACTTTGTTGTAATTAACTACATAATATTAGTACTAGAGCTTGACCCGCACGTCCGTGAGGGTATTAAATTTCTTTTAATAAGTTTATATTTTTTCATTTTACGTATTCTATATATCATATGTTTCACTATCAGTATCTAAAATAAAACCTAAAATGAAAAAAAATACTGATATTAGATACTGATAGTTCTTGATCTAAAACATGTATTTTAGTATTAGATACTGATAGTTCTTGATCTAAATCATGTAGAACGGAACACCGATCAAGCAAATACACTAACGGTATAAGCTCTGATTATAAAAACCCAACTCCATACAAACCGGATTCAGAGGAAAAGATGAACTCAGATCATCCAAGAGGATTTGATCTAGTTGGAATAACATGCAAAGGTTCTTTTTCTTAATTGTTCAATTACTTATAGAATTTGGTAGCTGTATAGTCGTGATGATGTTTCTTGACAAATTTTGTTTTGTGTGTTTGCTAATTCAGATATGGTAGTCGCATTGATGAATCTGTTTCTCTCGGTCAGACGTTATAGTCAAGGTTTTCATCACAGTTTTGTTTGATGGCACTGGTCATATTTGTGTGTTATGTTTATATCTCTTTATGATATTCCACTAAATGTGCCTTTTTATAATCTTGCAGCGATCAAAGGAGCAAGGATAAAATCTTTTGATTAAGCAGATGATACTGAAATGATAAAGTTCTGAAATTCTGTTATGGTTTGGTTTGTACGTATAGGAGGTAAGAAACATGGTTCTTTTTTTTTGGGCAGAGTATTATCCTCTTCTTATCAATTATATTATTATGGTTGTTCTGTATAAAGTTTGACAGTGACAAAAAAAAAGAAGTTCTGTATAAAGTTTGTAAATAATGCTTATGTTTTTTTTTGGTTTCACAGCTGTCAAAGGTTTTGGATATAACCAAGACGACACTACAGAACACAAATTTACCAACGGGAATAAAACACGGTTAGTAAATTCAATGATTTATTTTATACTTTATTCAATGACTCTTGAGAAAGAGATGTTCAGAAGAAGAATTAAACCTAATAGTCACACGGATTTAGGGGGATGTATTCAATTTAGCATTTGATGTGATTTGATTTTTAATGGAGTTTTAGATGATTTTAATAAGTTGCAGAGATTTAGGTGTTTTTTGTTAAACTATTCTAGAATATCACCTAAAACAATGGGATTTGAGTTTTATTTTTTTTAACTAAGAAACTCCACCCAAACACTCTAAAATCACCTCAAAACTTTAAAATCCCACGACTTAAAATATTTTCAATAACAGTGGATTTCAGAGTACTTTACTAAATGTCAAGTTCAATAAAAGTGGATTTTAAATGAGTTTTTAAAATTCATGTTTGAATAACAGTGGATTTGTCATTTTAATACAAATCACCTGAAACTCTCCGTTGAATACACCCCCCTTATTGTTTTAGTTCTACTGCAACTTGATTTTGGTATTTTACGTAGTTAATGTTTTTTTTGTCAACACGTAGTTAATGTTAATATTGAATTATCAACCATCTATAATATTTTATGGTAACAGAATATCATAACAAATATCTATCAAACCCAAAAAAACTCTCAATTAGGTGGCCAAATCATCCCTATTCATTATGTCTTTTCCTTCTTTATGGTAGGACTGAATAACTTCTTAGATGTCCATTTCATAAACCTCATCTTCCTTACGCTTGTTACTTGGTGAGAAAAAAATATTCAAATGAGTTCTCATTGTTATGATCAAGCGCATGAAGCTTCAAAGAAAACAAAAAACGAATTAGGTTACTCTGAACATATATATCAACGTGATTAGTCTATTCATTAAGTAGTTGATCATATTCAAAAGATTACCTCTCCATTAGACTGATTTGACGAAATGGTCTCAATTAATGAGACTGGTCCTGAGAGTGATTCAATTCTTTGAATATGATCTTCAGACCAGACCTAGGAGACCTTAAAAGTGTCAGATCCGTTTGTAACATTATCACTGGTTATGTTAAGACCAAAACAAAAAATATTTCCAACCAAGTTTTGAATAGGCAGTGGTTTTATTTCTGGGTCTTGAATCTGTTAGTAATATATAAGCAAATTTACACTGGTTAATACATTGAACTTAACAAATATTATAAAATGTGAAAATGAAACTACCTCATCATATGAACCCTCCCAAAGTTCAACAGTATTGTTACCAATAATTGTTTTAGCTATAATGTCAAGAATCAATAATCTATATGAGATCTTTTGCATGTTGCTTGGATTTTAGCACCCTAAAAAACAAAGTAGAAATTTTTTTTTGTCAAAAACTGACGTATATCTATATATATGTATATGTATAATGAAACCAAAACCTTTTTTACAGTTTGGTCTACCAGGAACCACTCAAGAGAATCTCCTCCAAAACTGGTGCTTTGTTTCCAGGTATGAAGCGGTTTGAGAGTTACTCGCCATTCATCTTTATAAGGTTTGAGATCCTTAATAAGATACATTTTCCTATCGTCTGACATGTTTGCTTTGAGAGCTTGATGGGTAGTCTCTAATTGAACACTCAGTATATATAGATTGGTGAAAAATCTAGGTTAAATTGTATTTATGGCAAAGGTAGATATATCACCGATATTATCTCCTTTAAGTTTTTAAACCAAAGAGTATATACCGTAATATATGTTTTTCAATCTTAGATACTGTTAAAATTGGTTGCTCAATAAATGGTAACTAACCTAGGAAGTTATATATAATTTATTGTGTATTGTAGAATATCTTGCTACGCGATATTAGAGAAGGATTTCCTAGCGTCAAAAACTACCTTGTATCACGTAATTTGATATTTTTATATTTCCCTGCGCAGAAATTGGATGGAATAAGTAAAGACATTTATTTAGTCTGTGCCTTTTACGTGGGGAGAAAGCTAGAGTCAAAGAAATGGTAATATTCTATCTGTTAGATGGGATAAGATATTTTGCGTATCAAATCTTTAATTAGCTTAGATGATAAGATTTGAGTAATATTTGACTTCCTAATTTACATTTTCTATTCGGTGGGCTATAGCATAAACTGGTCTCGTTGGGCTTGAGAAGAAATGGGTGTTTAGGCTAGATAAAAACGTGAAGTTGTCACTGATGGTTATACATGCTTCCAAACAAAATGTAAACTCTTTTTTTTAATTTTCTATCGAAGTTTCCAAACAAACCAATTTTGTACTTGAGTTTTAATAATATAGATATATATTATTTATTGCACAAAAAAGATATATATTATTTCAATTTATTTTTCTTTAAATAAAATAAAATAATAAAAAGAATAAATAAATAAAAGTATATTTTAATTTATAATTATATATTAATTCGGAACCGAAATTTTACTAAAGACTATTTGAATACGAATTATTTATAACTTTTACAATAATTACTTTTGTATTTAAAAAAAAAACTAGACTTTGATATGTATCTTTTTTAATGCAAAAGTAATCTAACAATAATAAAAGGGGAATATCCTCAATGTTTAGGCTGTCCACGTCACTTAAAAAAAGCATCCAATAATAGAGTGTTGTTGTGCCACGTGAAATTGGCTTCACATTACACAGCTTAAATCGGGGCCATTCTTATGGGCTGTCAATACATCTCTAAATGGCCCATCTCTAATCCATTGATGGTTAATCGTCTTCTACTTCTACTTGGTCGTCACCGTTTCGGCTCTCTGTAATTCGCCGTTACGACCCAACTTTGATTAATCAATTATGTTCTTCACTCCTTTATATAGAGATTTCAGTTCCTAGACAAGTTTTGTTACTCATCGTGTGTAGGGTTTCGGTCTATGTGGATTAATTTGTCACCCAGGAAGATTCAATAACGCTGCTTGGAAGTTCGTCTTGGATTCTCTTCCTCCTCTGGTACATATCTCCTTCAATCCAATTTCTCTGAAAATGTGTTTGCTTTTTAAAAATGTGTTTCTTTCTTTGTTGGGTCACTTAGCTGACGATAACAAAGAGATCAATGACTGTATTTCAGTTACTAGAACCTTTCTTAATTAGTAACAGATCCACTGTTGTTTAACACTTCTAAAGGGCAAGTGGAAGGTCTACGGCTGTTTACTAGAAGCTATCTCAGAGACACCTTCTAAAATTATGACCTGTTCATAAGAAGCCATCGAAAAATATCTATTTGACAATCGAGCAAGAGAAAGCACGATAAGATTTATACAGCCCACTAAAATTTAGACCTGATCCTGCCACTTAAAGTCACTTTCAGTGAGTTTTCAGTATGGACTTATAACATTATAGTGAGCTTAGCTTGGGCTCACATACAAATGGAATATATACAAATGGAATATATGTTTGAGTTGTTTTGTTGCTGTCGTAGTAATTCCTATTATAACTGTTTTCTAGATTTTTTGTGTGGTTGTGTCTCTCTCTGAGACAAAGCTAACGTTTTTCAGAATTTGAACAGATTTAGAAAGAGAGGACTTGGGGCAATAATAGCGATATCAACAACATGGATGCGTTATGGTATCATAGAACATATCAAAATGACTCGGCAAGTGATTGCTGAAGCCAAACGTCGTTTGATAATCAACTGAAGATATAGAAGTGGAAGACACGTTTTTACACGGTTAGTGAACATTTAACCAATTGCTAAGAAGCAAGGCACGTTCTCGAGTTATCGCGGCAAGTTCGACCAAAGGGGTTGCATTGCGATGAGGTTTATGGAAGAGGGAATGAGCTAGACCACTGGAACTTGAGGATCGAAATCTTTCAATTAGCCATCTTTCCTGAAAATGTGATTGCAGCGCCAGTGGTGGTGAAATCTGCTGTGAAGAATGCAAGCCATGGAAACATGTCTTCCACGGAGTCACTAATCTTGGGGCGATGCAGGTCATGTCGAAGCTGAGGGATTGAAATGGATCTCTTGTAGAAGTGTAGGCTTTGGAGGACTATATGTTTTTGAACTCTTCGTGTGTGCCTATGTGAAGCCACTGGAGTCTCCTAATCTTCATATTTTCTTTCTTGAGAACAATCTCGAGAATGCGACGAAGGATACCCTGAATATGAATTTTAGGAATCCGAAATATTTTCCTATAGAAGCACTTGACATTCTATTTACCTGATATGTAGCTGAAGCTGCATTAGATACTTTTCTTGGACGATGATGTAGTTGTGCAGAAGGATTTAACGGGGCATTGGAAGATTGATATGACAGGAAAGTGAACAGGGCTGTAGAGACTTATGCCGGTTCCTTCCATTGGTATGCTCAGACATTAACTTCTCGCATTCTTTGATTAAGAGAATTTAAATCCGACAGCATGCGCATGGGCTTATTGGAATGAAGTTATCTGATCCTGATGCTTGAAGAATAGAGAAATGCACAGAAGAATACCACTGCAGCCGACAAGAATTTGTTTCTTTGTGTGTTATTGGCTTTGTTGTGTGTTTTATGAACTGGCCACGTGCTCAAAGTTATACATTTTTGTTAGTCTTTTCATAATGATTTAAGCAATGAATCTCTACAGCTTGAGAGAGGGGACAGCTTCTGAAGGCGGATCCATACTTGGGTTTAAGAGAAGCACACATCAATTTCCCTACTGAATTACAATTTTCTGAGTCTCTCTTATAGTTAGGTAGTTACAGTATTAAGCTGTTGAGAATGATTAAAGCATTACGAGATCTTCACTTCTTCCTATATATGATAATATGTTGCTTTCTATTTCATTAGTAGTACAGCTCCCGGACCAAATTAAGTCTGAAAGATTGTAAAAATATGAAGACATGTTTATGGCTTTTGATTACGCTCAGTAAATTGCATTACAATTTTTTTAAAATTGTTATCTCCAGTCTATCAATACACCGGAGATTTGTCCATAGTTTATTTATAGTGTTATAGCATATAGTATTATTCCAAATATTATATCAAAGCAAGTAAATGATATAATATAAACAAAAAAATTAATTTATTTTAAACCTTGAGGTTTAATTTAAACTCCCTCCATTTCAAAAAACAGTAAAAATTCTATAACTAAATAATGGTAGGGTTTTCAAATTTTATTAATTTACAAAAATGTCCTTTTTAAATTTATATATTTTAATGTATGTTTTAAGTAAAAATATGAAGAACATTTGATTTCACGGTATATGTATTGATTAAATTTTATAGATAAAACAAGTTATATATTATTATTATTCGATTATATGGGTATACAATAAATGTAATGTATTTTTAAGTGTAAAATGAAAAATAATAACATCTAAATATTTAGAAATATTAAGAAAAACTAAATATAAAATTTACTGTGAATATAAAAGTATACAATATATTGATTAATAATTATATAATATGTTATACATTAATTTTTAATTTATATTTATAATATGAACATATATTTAGGTAAGGTCATCTTATCGAATTTGTCATATTTATATAGCTCAACTCGGAACTAATGAAGTTTAAAAAAAATTATAGTGTTTATTGATTTCTCAAGTATTAATTATGTTTTGGAGTTTTCAAATATACTAAAATAATTTAAATTTTAATAATAAAATTTAAATTTAGAAAAATCCAATAAGCTCAAATAATTTCTCTTAAATTCATAGTTTACTATTATTACATTATAAAAAGTGTATTGCAAATGTAAAAATGCATTTGAAACAATTTTTCTAAATTTTATATCATATTATTTCATAGATTTATTGAACATTAAAATTATAAAAAAATATAAATGAACAAACCGCGCGTAGCGCGGTAAACCCTCTAGTTATTGTAAAAGTTTTATCTTAGAACATATAATATTTGGTTAGTATTATTTGGTTTGTATTATAACATAAAAAAAGTTTCAAAAAAAAACATACTCTCTCTGTTTCTAACTATAAGTAGTTTTAGTTAAAAGCGCGAATATTTAGAAAGTTGTTATTTTTAAAAAAATATTATTAAATAAATTAGTTTAACCAATTATAAAAAAACAAATATTATTTCATTGGTCACATAATATGTAATAAATGTAAAAGATGCACTGAAATATGTAAACAACTTATATTGTGAAACAAACTAATTTTGCTAAAACTACCTACATTTAGAAACAGAGGGAGTATAATATTTGATTATGTCGATTTTTCATGTATAATTTTTATTATTTTAATGAGACATGATGTTGTGGTTGGTATAGTTTAGTAGTTTTCATATGGAAATTATAAGGGATGTTAGGTTGTGTAGCGATGATCGAACCACCTTCGGAGATTTCACGCACAAGGACAAACAGAGATACTCTGAAAAATCATCGAGGTGGTGTTGATGACTTGAGGCTTTGTCAATGGTGAATTTCCAGCTGTATACGATTGCAGTTGCTTCTAGCAATTTACAGAGCCGGTCATAAACTTATCAAAGTAAAACATTAAAACTGAACCCTCAAATTTTTAAGTATTAAACATATAGATATAGAACGTTAATTTTTATTATTACTAATTTCTAACTAAACTGTTTTTTGTCTCCAAAATATTAAACACGATTCTGTCTGTTTGAATTAGGACACATATTCATGAACTTTTTATCTTTCAGGCACATATCTAAATCTTACCCTTTTAATATCTTTGTATTTTTTTAGTCTCGTGTTTGGATGTACCTAGGAATTTTAAAACATTTCACATTGATATTTTGTTTTCTTAGAATCACAAAATGTATTGAGACATGATCCTAATTATGTCCATCAATTAATGGTCTGAAAAATCCTTTTTTCTCTTTGAAACTAAATATTAACAAAAACAAAAGGATTTGATAAAAAAAAAAAAAAAAAAACAAAAGGAAAACACGACAAGGCTGCATTGTCAAGAAACCTTTCATGAACGGCAATTCCCATGTGGAGCAACACGATTACGATTTAAAATACTGAAATCACATTTTTTTATAAACAAAATGTCAACCAAAACTGGAAAAGACAGAGAGAGATAGCCATCACTAAATTTGCCAAAAAAAGTAAGTGATGAAAGTCCACTAAAAAATTGTCGTATTTGAACAAATTGAGACAAAGGAGAGATTGGTCCAGGTGTTCAAAAAAAAAGAGGAGAGATTGGTCCACTAAAAATTGTCGTATTCTAAACATAGATAATAATATAGATATATAGAAGTAATATATTTTTTTGGACAAAAGATAGAAGTAATATATAGTAGGGAAGTTTACTCAGATAATATATATTTTAGGACTTATGACCAGAACCATACAAATCTTTTTTTATTATTGGCATTTTTCAAATCCCAAACGTACCTTTTATCCACGTTATAAAAAACGTATTTACGAGAATGCCATTACTTTTTAATGTCACGTAAGCAAAAATCCGGCGACACGTAGGAAAACGCTTCCGTGTTTTCATTAAGTCAGCCGTAAAAGAATACGTCTTTCGTTACGGCTGGTATACGTATATGTTTCAGCTGAATTATAAAAAATGGATGACTTAGTAAAAAAGTCTGATTTAAGACGGTACGTAAACAGGTTTACGCGTAAGGTGATGCGGTCATCAAACCAGTGGTCGAACCAGAGATCAACCAACCTGCCCAAACCGGCCACTTTGGAGGTACCAGCGACAGAGGTCCAGTCCCAAGAGAATATCTCAACCACCAGAAGGTCTTTTGTCATGAATCCAATTTTATTAGAAGGCCAACTCATGAAGGATTCACTGAGGCTTGGAAGTACAAGAAAAGCTTCACGGAGGAAGAAGTTATGAATTTTACAAACCGGAGGTTCCCCAGCCCATTCATCTGCGAGTACCCAACTTTTGAAGGAGATTCAAGCCCAATGAAGAAGCGTACTGAACCAAAGCCAATCATAGGATTCAAGAGGGATCTCTCATCTTTCCAGAAAGCCCAATATCAGGAGAAATGGCCACGGAAATTAGGAGTTATGCCCACTTTGCCAGAACCGGTCAAACCAGTTCTACACTTGCCTCAATTGGAAGCTAACCGGTTCGATCAGCTTCAAACCAGACATTGGCGTCCAGGAGATCATTTCAACCAATCAGGAGGTATTGAAGAAGTCCTTAGCTACACCAGAGCCCAGGAGATCAGCTGGTTCAATTAAGAATCACTTAAATCAAACCGGAGCTATTTATGGCAAGATTGGACAATCTATCGGTTTGATCATTTCCAACCCATTCCAATCCGACCAGAAGACATCAAGACTAAACCAAGACGTCCAGGAGACATTATAGGAGTCCAAGAAGAGTTCTACAAGTCTATTCCATGCACCAGCCTCCATTGGATCAGGAGGATCCACACTTACACCAAGCTGCCTTATTTGGAGAATCTTGCAATAAAGCTCCAACAGCTCTTTCTTCAGATCAGGCACGACATCAGCTCATTCCAGACCATAAAGAAGATTCCCAGGAAGCTCACTTATCCCCTTAAACCATCCAAGTTCAAGAAGATATCAAGATACAAGATCATCTCTTTGCAAAGGCCACAAATCAAGCTAAAGGCTAGTTTCATGGAGCCATCAAAGCCTTTGCTTTCAAGATTTTTATTTCAAGTTTATTTCTTTCCTTTAGTCAATTTTAGACTGTTAGAGAGTTGTTCTGTCGAGCCTATATAAGCTCAGTCCCTTTTATCTTTGTAAATCACCCTTGAATTTTATGAATGAAAATGCAGTTTTCTAGTTTTCTTAAAACTATTGTTTCAAGTCTTTAGAGTTTGTGAGAAGCAGCTCCAGAGAAACCAGGCTTATCAAAGTCTCCTTTCACAGAGCTTTGTGGTGTCTATTCAATCCATTTCGTCCATCATCCATCAGATTGAGAGATTCAATCAAACCTTCATCCACAAATCCACTTCAATCCATCATTTGATCAAGCTGAGAGTGATACACATCCAACAGCTTGATTCCACCATATCTATCCTTTATCTTTGTCTATTTACTCTGATTTATTCTTCATATCAATAGCATCTCAATCATCTTCCTTTTGTTTCTGTTTTGTTTCATAAAAACTCATAAAAACTCATAAAAATCTATCTTTTTTGTTTTCAGGTTGAACCTCAGTTCATCAAGTCTTATAGTCTGATTTCAGGCTGTATCATTTGGTATCAGAGCTCAAGCTCCTGACTAAGGTGATATCTATCCTTGCATTTCATATTTGTTTGCATTTGTTTTGCATTTATAAACCGAAAATCCATAAAAAAAAAACTGTTTCGTTTTGTTTCAAGTTTTGTTTCTGCATATTTTTGTTCTTGCTGTTCATCATACTTTAAAGCCACGAAAAAGAAAAGAAAAAGTTTTGTTTGATTCATTTAAAATCGAAAATCCCAAAAGAAAGTGTTTGCATTCATTAGTTTCCATAAAAGAAAATCCCATAAAAATTTCTGTTTTGAATTTGATTCCTTTTCATTTGCATTCATAAATTCAAAAGCCAAAAGAAATCATCCTAGTTATTGTTTCATACCATTTTTACTTGTCCATTTCGTGATTGCATCAGAAAAGAAAAAGAAAATATTTTTAAGCTTTAGTTTATATCATTTGCATATTTAATTGTTGCATTTCATCCAAAGAAAATTCAAAAAAAATTCAGCATTAGATTGTTTTCCATATTTTCTTTCTATTTGTGTTAATTTTCATTTATCATTGTTTCATTTCGAGTTTGCATTAAGAAAACCAAAAGAAAAATCATTTTGCATATTTTATTTCATATCGGTTCATAATTGCATATTTCTCTGTTTAGTTTAAATTTCATTATTGCATTGGGTTTATTTTGGTTCAATCAGATTTCTCTATTCTTCACTTGATCTTTGAGATTGTTGCAGGAAGAAATGGGAGTGAAAGAACCAGGCCAAACAATGGAGGCCACACTGAGCCAGCAAGTTGTAGCCTTACAAAAACTCAAAAAGCAGATTGCTCAGATGGAGAAAAGAAACAAGGCACAAGGCCGACGACCAAAACCTGGAGAAAGTAGATTTGGAGAAGTACCTGAGGCTGTTTATGTCGAGCCCAAACCACCAGACCCCTCATGGAGAGCTCCATATACATCAATCGGACCAAAAAGGGAAGTAATCAAAAGTTGTGCTTATACATCTGACATCTTAGTGATTTCAGGTTTAAGCAGGAACCCAGAGGTGTATTTAAGATGGGAAAAGAACATGGATAAGTGGCTGCTTTCCAACAAAGTTCCCAAAGAAAAGATGTTGTTACAAGCTGTCCAAGCCTTTACCAAAAATGCCTACAAATGGTGGTTAAAGGAGAGCACTGAACAAGTGTTAGATTGGAAAGACCTCAAAGTCAGAATGCACAAGGAGTTTTTAGAGAAGTTCCAACACCATGTCGTGCCAGTGACCATGAAGGAGACTAAGGGCATCAGTCCATACATGCTGTGCAAGCCAACTCCAAAACCAGAACATGAAAGTGTTCAAGTAAAGGCTATGGTAAGTCATATACTTGATAAATTGGTTTATGAATCATCTCCCACTAGTATGAGTCACTTGTCTTTGTCAAAGAAAGTTAAGACAGGTCCTGAGGTCCAGAAAAATCCGAAATCCACATCCTTGTTTGAATCAAAAGTTCAAAAGGAATTATGTCCAAGGAACAAGGAGATTTTAGAACCCAAAGAGGAGGACACATCAAGCCAAGGTAAGTCTTCAGATTTTAAAATTCTGAAAGATCAGACATGTTTTAAAATAGACCACCTTGTTGAAGCTTGCCCAACTAAGCAAGTATTGAAAGAAACATCACTAGAAACCAAAACTGAAAATTTTAAAATAAGTGATAGTTTTATTCAATCTGATTTGTTGCTTCCAAGTTCTTGTATAATGCACTTGTCTTTGTCAAAGGGTATTGTATCAGGAATTAAGGAGCATGAACATAAAAGAGAAGACCTATTCTGCCAGCATGGCATTGCTAAAGAGGAGGAAGCCATAAGTGAGGCTGGAAGAAATGATTTGTTGCTTAAAGAACCAAAACCAGTAATCAAAGTATCAAACCAAGGTAAGTGTTTAACATCACCTTTAGATACTGGTTTAAATTTTTATATTATTGGTACAGGGATACCAGATGAGAGCTCTATGCATACTGAAGTGCCAAGGGCCGAGCCAGACCATGAGCTCAATCAAAATCCACACCACAAGTGGAAACCAAAATCTGAACAAAGAATTGTTCAAGTGCCAAAACCTGAGGTAAATTTCACTATGGATCAGAAAGCTATTATTATTTCCATGATAAGATTAATGCACTTGTCTTGTCCAAGGGAAAGTGAAATAGATACAGGAGACCAAGGTGAGAGCAAGCCAAACAAAGAAATAAAGTTTCTTGCTGCCACAGCTGAAAGTAAGGTTCTTTGTTCTTTGTTTTCATCAGTTTATAAATTCCTTTACTTTGGTATAATACACTTGTATTTGCCAAGATGTTTTGACCCAGGTATAAGCAAAGAAAAAGGCATTCCAATTCGTGATGAAGTCTTGCAACAAGATGCCTTAACCATGTTGTCAATAGATGCTGTCCATAAAAGTGATGCTGAACTAGTACCATTTAAGTTCAGCAAGGGAAGTTTCTCTGATCTTAAAACATCTATGACACTTGATTATTCAGATATGAATCACTTGTCTTTGCCAGAGAGTTTTGATCCAGGAATAAGACAAGAAGATGGTCATACCAGCCTAGGTAAAAAGGTGCAAGAAAGGCAGCCACCAATCCAAAGCTGTCCAAAGAAGAATTTAATTCTTCATCATGCTGATGCACCTATGGTAAATTCGACCATATCACATTCTGTTTATAAAACTCCTATATCAGATATAATTCATTTGGTCTTTGTCCAGAATGTTGAGAAATTTTCAGGTTGCAAAGAAGAAAGCTTCAAAGATATCCCACCAGATTATCTTGTGTTGCTAGGAAGATCAACTCCAAGAAGGACCAGAAACATGGCCACTAATAATCTGAATGACCATCCACTCCAGAAGAGATGCAATGACCATAAACATAGCAGAGGCGTGATCCTTTCCTATCTGTCCAAAGAAGAGCCACCAGATGCACCATGCAACACCAAACCAAATTGTATAATCAAGGTAAGGTTCTAAACTCCCAAATGAGAATGAAACCTGACTTGCTCTATTGTGGTGTATCAGGTTATCCAGTTTTGAGGTCAAAACCTTCACAAGTGGGAGGGAATGATGCGGTCATCAAACCAGTGGTCGAACCAGAGATCAACCAACCTGCCCAAACCAGCCACTTTGGAGGTACCAGCGACAGAGGTCCAGTCCCAAGAGAATATCTCAACCACCAGAAGGTCTTTTGTCATGAATCCAATTTTATTAGAAGGCCAACTCATGAAGGATTCACTGAGGCTTGGAAGTACAAGAAAAGCTTCACGGAGGAAGAAGTTATGAATTTTACAAACCGGAGGTTCCCCAACCCATTCATCTGCAAGTACCCGACTTTTGAAGGAGATTCAAGCCCAATGAAGAAACGTACTGAACCAAAGCCAATCATAGGATTCAAGAGGGATCTCTCATATTTCCAGAAAGCCCAATATCAGGAGAAATGGCCACGGAAATTAGGAGTTATGCTCACTTTGCCAGAACCGGTCAAACCAGTTCTACACTTGCCTCAATTGGAAGCTAACCGGTTCGATCAGCTTCAAACCAGACATTGGCGTCCAGGAGATCATTTCAACCAATCAGGAGGTATTGAAGAAGTCCTTAGATACACCAGAGCCCAGGAGATCAGCTGGTTCAATGAAGAGTCACTTAAATCAAACCGGAGCTATTTATGGCAAGATTGGACAATCTATCGGTTTGATCATTTCCAACCCATTCCAATCCGACCAGAAGACATCAAGACTAACCAAGACGTCCAGGAGACATTATAGGAGTCCAAGAAGAGTTCTACAAGTCTATTCCATGCACCAGCCCCCATTGGATCAGGAGGATCCACACTTACACCAAGCTGCCTTATTTGGAGAATCTTGCAATAAAGCTCCAACAGCTCTGTCTTCAGATCAGGCACGACATCAGCTCATTCCAGACCATAAAGAAGATTCCCAGGAAGCTCACTTATCCCCTTAAACCATCCAGGTTCAAGAAGATATCAAGATACAAAATCATCTCTTTGCAAAGGCCACAAATCAAGCTAAAGGCTAGTTTCATGGAGCCATCAAAGCCTTTGCTTCCAAGATATTTATTTCAAGTTTATTTCTTTCCTTTAGTCAATTTTAGACTGTTAGAGAGTTGTTCTGTCGAGCCTATATAAGCTCAGTCCCTTTCGTCTTTGTAAATCACCCTTGAATTTTATGAATGAAAATGCAGTTTTCTAGTTTTCTTAAAACTATTGTTTCAAGTCTTTAGAGTTTGTGAGAAGCAGCTCCAGAGCAACCAGGCTTATCAAAGTCTCCTTTCACAGAGCTTTGTGGTGTCTATTCAATCCATTTCGTCCATCATCCATCAGATTGAGAGATTCAATCAAACCTTCATCCGCAAATCCACTTCAATCCATCATTTGATCAAGCTGAGAGTCATACACATCCAACAGCTTGATTCCACCATATCTATCCTTTATCTTTGTCTATTTACTCTGATTTATTCTTCATATCAATAGCATCTCAATCATCTTCCATTTGTTTCTGTTCTGTTTCATAAAAACTCATAAAAACTCATAAAAATCTATCTTCTTTGTTTTCATGTTGAACCTCAGTTCATAGTCTTATAGTCTGATTTCCAGGCTGTATCATAAGGGCTGAGTTATATGAATCTGGTTGAGTTATTGGACAACGGCTGACTTATGTATAGACGTTACGGCTGACTTAACCATCGATGGATTGATTTCTGGAAATTTTGGTTAAGTAGTAAAGACGCTGCTGAGTTAATGAACACTGAATGGTTGGGTTATGGGATGTTTGACGGCTGAGTTACTTAAATCAGCCAAAACTGGATGGTTTAACAGGAAACTCAGCTGTATTACGGCTGAGTTATTAGCGAAAGACTAATTACTAGAATAACATTGTTTCACGGCTGAATTGTTAAACGATACGGTTGGCTTATTGTATTTCATCCTCTTTACAGCTGGGTTATCGAAAAAGATTAATTACTGAACTAGTATCCACGTTTCGGCAGACTTACTTAGTACATAAGGACTGACTTAGGGTGTCTGAGTTATATATTCTTTTGGTGGCTGAAAAACCGATTTTCCATGTCAGCTGCCATGTCATCAGTAACGAAAGAACTTCAAAACTAGGTTTTAATCAGCCTGTTCATATTCCTCCCCTTTCATACCCGTTTTTTATCTTCTTCATCTCTCTCAGTCGGTTATGGATCCGGTTATTATTGTTTCCGGTAACTGGATTAAGAAAAACAAATATGTATTCAACGCTGATAGTAGAGGGTGTAAAGTTCTCCATTTAGATGAGAACTCTACACATAAAGATTTCGCAAAGTTTGTTCTCGATGATTACTGATTGGATGAAATGAGTGATCATATTCAGCTAAGCTACATGTTCTCGAATAAATCATTGAAAACAATGGCGCACGACACTCCACCAGTGTACGTGTCCAATACTCGCCAGTTGCAAGGTTTTGTAACCCTAAGGAAAATCGAACAACTACGTCTTTGTGTTGAGATTACGGATAACAAGGATGACAGAGTAAGAGAGAAGACTAAAACAAACTTCAGTTTTAGCTCAGAAGTAGAAGCGTCAGAAGTTGAGTCCAGAGACGATAATTACAGTGGGAGTTACGATGGTTGAAGTTCGGAGAAGGAAGAAGAGGACAATGAGAAGGAAGAAGAGGACAATGAGATTGATTGCTCTAGTATTTTGGAAGGAGAAAATCAGAATGTAGGCGGAGAAGATGAAACATGCAAAGAAAACGAAGAAGATGATGAATTTGATAGCCGATTTGATATGTTCAACGACTCGGACGGTGCGTCATCTGAAGATGATAACTTCAGCTCATACGGTGAGTCTCATTCAGAAGGCGAAGAGTCACCAACGCTACCTCCCAAGAAGATATATCAGAACTTCTCGATGAGCGGGTCTAAAGAGAGTGAGGAGGTTCTTCTAAGGTTGGAGATGTTGTCGATAAATCTTGCGGTAGGGCAACGATACGAGAGTAAAGCCGATTTGGAGAGACGACTGAAACTTCTTACAGTTAAGGATCGATTTGATTATGATGCAGTTATATCAACCCGAACATAATTCATTGTTAAGTGTTGGATTAATGGATGTATCTGAAGGGTTCGTGCTTCTACCCAAGGGAATCCCCGATGTTCTATGTTTGTATTTACGAATCAAAACATTAATGTTCTATAACTGAGCGTTCTGATCGATGTCGACATGCAACACCAGATATTTTAGGAGAGTTGTACAAGAACTTTCTCGGCGACTTTGGTCCGGCCGTTCGCCCTACGAGTGTTGGAATAGCTATCACTAAGCAGTTTGGTGTAAAGGTAATTACTTTGGTGTAACTGAGTTATGTTTACGAAACAGCTGAGTAATATGTGTTTCGTAGCGGCTGATATATTTACACAATGCGGCCGAGTTATACTAAATTATTGTTGAATTAGTTTTACGTTGTGACTGACTTAATTGTATGATGTGGCTGAGTTATGTCTATCGTTTTTCATGTGAACAGATGGATTATTGGAAATCCTACCGGACGCTGAAATTTGCAAGGGAAATCGATCAGGGAACACCTGAGAGTGGGTATGAACGCTTGCCTTCTTACTTATACATGATAATAAGGGAAAATCCGAGTACAGTTGTGCGTCTTCAAATCGATGAGAATAGAAAATTCATGTATGTGTTTCTTGTGTTTGGTGCGAGCGTAAATGAATTTCCTTTCATGCGCAAAGTTGTGGTTGTCGACGGTACGTTTCTTAATGGTAGATACAAAGGGACGCTTCTCACGGCACTAGCTCAGGATGATAACTTTCAGATTTTTCCAATAGCCTTCGCAGTGGTTGACACTGAAAATGTTGATTCCTGGCATTGGTTTTTTACGCAACTAAAACTTTTGATTCCTGACGACGAGGGTCTTGCGATAATCTCGGATAGGCATAACTCGATTGGGAAAGCAATTACAAATGTGTATCCGCTTGCTTCTCGTGGAATTTGCACGTAACATCTATATAAGAATATACTGGGACAGTACAAAGGAAAAGATGCATTTCGTCTGGTGAAGAAAGCGGCGAGATGTTTTAGGACGTCTGACTTTACTCAGATTTTCGAGTAGATTGAAGCGATTAATCCAGCACTCATCGGCTACCTCCAAAGGGCTGATGTCCGACTGTGGACGCGTGTTCATTTCCTGGGCGAGAGGTACAATTTGATGACTACGAACATAGCGGAATCAATGAACAGAGCATTGTCAAATGCTAGAGGTCTTAACATTGTTCGAATATTAGAATTGATACGGGTTATGATGACCAGATGGTTTGCTGAACGGAGAGAGGATGCCAGATCGCAGCGAACCACGCTTACGCGTGGTGTGGAGAAAGTACTACATGTAAGTAAGCCTTTAAAAAAATTAGTCAGCCTTTAAATTCATAAGTCAGTCTTTACAGGCTGACTAATTTTTTTCATGTCCTTTGGAAAGCATCTCTACGACTCTGATATGCGTAACGGCTGAGTTAGTTTAAACTGGGCTGAGTTATTGTTTACTAAGGCTGATTTACCTTTTTAACGGCTGAGTTATTTTGAATTAGTAGTATGAAATAGTATGAAATCTGCTTTAGAAGTTAATAGTGCAACTTCTAAAGCAGATTTCATCCTAATTTTTTTAGATCATAATGCGAAAACTTGTCCGATGTAAGCAAGTGTTGTAGGGATTTTCATGTTTTTGTATTACGGCTTAGTTTATGGTTTTAATGTTCTTGTATTACGGCTGATTTGTTGATTTTCATGTTTTTATTACGACTGGGTTGTTGATTTTAATAGTTAATACTTATGGCCGGGCTGTTGTTTATCATGTCCTTTGAATAACGATTAAGTCGTATTTCTACACGGCAAAAACAATGTCGGCATTAATGGCCAATTAGAGTCGAGGAAAGCATCGAAAAACGTTTGTGCTTAATAAGCCCTATGTAACTTTATGAGATAGCACGTACGTAATTATTGTAACTTTTGGCTACGAAAGTCGGGAATTAATATTAAATTACTCATGGCAACTGAATTTGATCACGCGCATAATAATGGTCTCGATTTACACTGGTCTGGATAAACGAACCGTCTTGCTGAGTTATTGATGCATAAAAACTGATTTAATATATAATTTATGTCACGACTGAGTTATATGAATAGGGTATAAAATAAAGGCTGAGTTATTTTGAATTAGTGCGAAGTTATTATACTATAATTCATGTCCTTTGGAAAGCATCTCTACGACTCTGATATGTGTAACGACTGAGTTAGTGTTAACGGGGGCTGAGTTATTGTTTGATAAGGCTGAGTTACTTTCTTTAAACGACAAATTTAATTTTAACCAACGCAATTGTTTATTCTTTAAAAATTCCCGCAAAAAAAAGAAAGGTTGTCAGACGACTGAGTTTCACACTGCCGATAAATAAGACTTTCAACTCTATATTCTATATTTTTACACATTTTCTCTGTCTCTCTAAATCAATTTCACCCCGGTGAGAGTAAATGGATTTTTTCCCTCTTCTTGAATTGCCTGAAGAATTTCAGGCAGTAGTGGTTGAACGTGCGGCCCGTAACTCCATCCAAGATCTCTATGGCCTCAAAGCATCGTCGAGGTCCATGAAGACGTTAGCAGAGTGGCGTGGGGTTTACCATTTCCTCGATGTTTTATCCGTTCCCTGGGGAATCAATATGCCTTCTGAGTTGTTGAAAGCTTGCTAAGCTGAGGGAAATCCAAGCACACTTTATATAAAGGGTGTACAGTTTTTCTACTCCTTCGACCTTCACGAAGAAGGGCTTTCTCTCATGAAGCGTGCAGCAGATGCAGGATATGAGCGTGCTGTGTATACACACGCAATGGCTCGAGCAATCTTTTGGGGTGAAGGGAAGTATTTTGATGGTATTCCATTTGAATCTGTTGACAGGATCGGTAAACTTGCGCGCTCTGTGAAATGGGGTTGGGGTTTGTGGCATGGTGACTATTTTCGCGAGCATAGGGTCCTGTTCATTTCCTTTTTTATGTCATCGTTCTACAGATGCCAATGTGCAAATCTTGTGCAGCGACAATGTCACTGCTTGTGGCATATTGATGTCACTAAGGATGATAACATATCCAGACGCTGTTTCT
Organism: Raphanus raphanistrum subsp. raphanistrum; assembly: GCA_019706035.1. Classification (NCBI taxonomy): domain Eukaryota; kingdom Viridiplantae; phylum Streptophyta; class Magnoliopsida; order Brassicales; family Brassicaceae; genus Raphanus; species Raphanus raphanistrum. The sequence goes on along the minus strand of JACZFZ010000011.1, from coordinate 517,941 downwards.
GGATCAAGGAGCTCGGCTTGTTCTTACGTGATTTTGAACCAATAAACCTGTTAAGGGACAGCAGAAAGTGGTGAAGATGTTGCTGTATCAGAACTTATCTTTTTATGTTATTTGCTATGACAGTATGTATGTCGAGACTAATATTCTATGGCTAAGTTGTTGTTTTCTAATATTTGATTAAATGCTATTTAAAGGCTGAGTTAATTGTTTATTTGGCTAAGTTAAATATATCTTAAGGCTGAGTTAATGGTTCGTAAGGCTACGTAAAATCGTAAGGCTAAGTTAAATATTAATTGTTTATTTGACAAAACCTCTGTTACGTGGTTTAGATTTTTACATGATCTTTCGCAGGCGATCCCAAATATTCTTCGAGAAGGATCGGTTCATGAGTGGCCGACATACCGCTTCATCCCCGCTCATTTTAAGGAACGCTGGTTTCTTATACTCGCTGTAAGCACCAATTATGTATATATTCCATTAAACAGCAGTTATATGTTTAAAGAAACACTGGGTTTCTAATATTCTGTTATCTTCTTCTTTTAGCGGACAAACACTTGGGATCCTAGACATAATTTTTTAGTATGGACGCATTTTAATCTGGTTAGTATGGACGCATTTTAATCTGGTGGCCAGAACGATGTTTCGTTCTCAAATGCGATGGTTGAAAAGGTGTTGGGCACATGGTGGCGATAAGCCTGAGTGGATGATAACTAGAGTTTGTCTTGCTCTTCTCGACATGTTTGAAGAGTTTGGACCTGATAATTTTGGTTTTTAAATGAGATTTTGTTTCTTTTCTTAAAAATTCGACCACATTTCTAATATAACTCAGCCTTATCAGAGTCGTATAGATGCTTTCCAATGGACATGAATTATAGTATGATAACTTCGCACTAATTCAAACGTAACTCAGGCTTTGTAAAAAATAACTCAGCCCCCGTTAAAACTAACTAAGCCTTATCAGAGTCATAGAGATGCTTTCCAAAGGACATGAATTATAGTATAATAACTTCACACTAATTCAAATGTAACTCAGCCTCAGTAAAAACTAACTCAGTCCCCGTTGACACTAACAATAACTCAGCCGTTACGCATATCAGAGTCGTAGAGATGTAAAGTTTCGTATTTTAATAAGCCTATGTAAATATGTATTATATAAGTCAACCTTCTCGAATTTTCGTTATACTCAGCATAAAAATTATTTTAAAAGATGCGGTTCATATTCCAGTATCAAAAATCGAGACAACATTATTATGCGTGTGAGAATTTTTGCCTGCCATGATAATATCGAGACTCATTATTAGTATGTCTTTACATATAGGGATTCGGCAAGCACTCATGTATATTTGATATACTCAGTCCTTCCGTGAATTTACTATTACGGGAAAATTAAGTTAAATTAATATTAGTCGCTTCAATGAATTATGCCGCCCTTTATTAGACATGATGAAACTAATATCGAGACTTTTATACTATCGAGACAATAAAATTTTCGTTAATGGAGTTTCTTGTTAGGTTGGTTTAATTCAGTCCTATGTAAACGATAACCTGACCGAAACCGTAAATCAGTCTTTTGATAAGTTAGTATGTTTTAATTAAATCATTTAATAATTCAGTCTTAAAATAGCATTTACCCTAGCCTAAAAAACAATTTACTCAGCCTTAGAAACAATTAACTCAGCCCTTAAATAGATTTTACTTAGCCTTAGAAAAATTAACTCAACCTCGAAATAGATTTTACGTTGCCTTAGGAACCATTAACTCAGCCTTCAAATATATATAACTTAGACAACGAAACAATTAACTCAGCTAAAACTTTTGATTCCTGACGACGAGGGTCTTGCGATAATCTCGGATAGGCATAACTCGATTGGGAAAGCAATTACAAATGTGTATCCGCTTGCTTCTCGTGGAATTTGCACGTACCATCTATATAAGAATATACTGGGACGGTACAAAGGAAAAGATGCATTTCGTCTGGTGAAGAAAGCGGCGAGATGTTTTAGGACGTCTGACTTCACTCAGATTTTCGAGTAGATTGAAGCGATTAATCCAGCACTCATCGGCTACCTCCAAAGGGCTGATGTCCGACTGTGGACGCGTGTTCATTTCCCGGGCGAGAGGTACAATTTGATGACTACGAACGTAGCGGAATCAATGAACAGAGCATTGTCAAATGCTAGAGGTCTTAACATTGTTCGAATATTAGAATTGATATGGGTTATGATGACCAGATGGTTTGCTGAACGGAGAGAGGATGCCAGATCGCAGCGAACCACGCTTACGCGTGGTGTGGAGAAAGTACTACATGTAAGTAAGCCTTTAAAAAAATTAGTCAGCCTTTAAATTCATAAGTCAGTCTTTACAGGCTGACTAATTTTTTTCATGTCCTTTGGAAAGCATCTCTACGACTCTGATATGCGTAACGGCTGAGTTAGTTTAAACTGGGCTGAGTTATTGTTTACTAAGGCTGATTTACCTTTTTAACGGCTGAGTTATTTTGAATTAGTAGTATGAAATAGGATGAAATCTGCTTTAGAAGTTAATAGTGCAACTTCTAAAGCAGATTTCATCCTAATTTTCTTAGATCATAATGCGAAAACTTGTCCGATGTAAGCAAGTGTTGTAGGGATTTTCATGTTTTTGTATTACGGCTTAGTTTATGGTTTTAATGTTCTTGTATTATGGCTGATTTGTTGATTTTCATGTTTTTCTTACGACTCGGTTGTTGATTTTAATAGTTAATACTTATGGCCGGGCTCTTGTTTATCATGTCCTTTGAATAACGATTAAGTCTATTTCTACACGGCAAAAACAATGTCGGCATTAATGGCCAACTAGAGTCGAGGAAAGCATCGAAAAATGTTTGTGCTTAATAAGCCCTATGTAACTTTATGAGATAGCACGTACGTAATTATTGTAACTTTTGGCTACGAAAGTCGGGAATTAATATTAAATTACTCATGGCAACTGAATTTGATCACGCGCATAATAATGGTCTCGATTTACACTGGTCTGGATAAACGAACCGTCTTGCTGAGTTATTGATGCATAAAAACTGATTTAATATATAATTTATGTCACGACTGAGTTATATGAATAGGGTATAAAATAAAGGCTGAGTTATTTTGAATTAGTGCGAAGTTATTATACTATAATTCATGTCCTTTGGATTGAGTTACGGGCCGCACGTTCAACCACTACCGCCTGAATTTCTTCAGGCAATTCAAGAAGAGGGAAAAATTACATCTACACTAACAGGGTTTAATTGATTTAAAGAGATAGAGAAAATGTGTAATAACTGAGTGTTGAGAGTCCGATTGTTCTCAGTACCTTATTTATAATTCAGCCGAAACATGATTCGCGATGGTTGGGGTTTCACGTGAATTTTAATAATAAAAAATTACTGGACAATGAAATTAACATTATATTAGTCTAATCAATTCTGCCGCCCTTTATTAGGCGTGGGAAAATAAGTCAAGGTTCAAACTAATATCGAGACCTTTATACTATCGAGACAATAAAATTTTCGTTAATGGAGTTTCTTGTTAGGTTGGTTTAATTCAGTCGTATGTTTTAGTCAAATCATTTAATAACCGTGAAATTAACCTAACTCAGCCATGAAAACAAATAATTCAGCCTTCAAATAGCATTTACCTAGCCTAAGAAACAATTAACTCAGCCCTTTAGTAGGTTTTACTTAGCCTTAGAAACAATTAACTCAGCCTCTAAATAGATTTTACGTAGCCTTACGAACCATTACGTGGTTTAGATTTGACAAAACCTCTGTTACGTGGTTTTTCCGATCTGCAGAACTTAGAATGGCATTCACACTGATGGCAAACTTTAATGACCAGCCAGGAACAATCTCCATATCCATATGGTATAGGTTATTATAAAGAGAGTATGAAAAGGGAAATTGGACATATATAGAGCCCAATGGAGTAACGAATAGTCGCCAAATTCAAAGAATAAAAATTTAACCGTCGCGAATTAGTTACAATTATAGCTGAGTTATATCTAACGTTACGGCTAAGTTATATAATAACTGTGACAATTATAGCTGAGTTATATCTAACATTACGGCTGAGTTATATCTAACTGTGACAATTAGTTACAATTATAGCTGAGTTATATCTAACGTTACGGCTAAGTTATATAATTAGTTACGATTATAGCTGAGTTATATCTAACGTTACGGCTAAGTTATCTACATGTAAGGTTTTAAGTAATTGTAAGACAACATATACCTCAAAATCATGATCGGAAAATATTTAATAAAATTGAAACCATTGTATTTCTTTAATTTTATAAATAGAATAGTTTGTAACTTTGTAAGATTAAAGATTAGCACTTAATCTTTTTTTTGGGAAAAAAAATTAGCACTTAATTTGAATGATCAGCCACTGACTATATCAGTATTTTCCTATCTTCGAGTTTAAATATAAGAGTTTAGGGTCTAGGGATTCCTAGGTTAATGAAAATTTTCTTCATGCATAGTAATTGTCTCGATTATGCTAACCGGGCGTGTTTTTCAAACGCCATTCTTAATTATTTTGAGAATATCGATAACTAATTATTAAGTTTATAACTCAATCTTTTCTAATCAATTATGGCTGCGTTATATACCAAAAAAAAACATAATGTATAATTAAAACATAATGTAGATTAAACATAATGTGGGTTACATAAAACATAGTATTAGAGTCTTAAAACATGACATAATAGTTGATAAAATTATATTACTTATCCAACATCCATGGTTCATCAAGCTTGCACCAGTCAGGTACTATGACCCTCACATCAGTCAAGTCTCCTTCGGCTTCAACGTGCTCTGCTGTTAGTTTCTCCAACTCAGCCACGAAGTCAAAGTTTCCTTCAGCCTTGATAATGGCTTCAAGCAATTCTATTTTCGCAGCAATGGAATTAACTTTGCTGGAAGCCTGATGCCATTCAGTTTCAGATTGCCCGTTCCTTGGCCGTGCGGAGAAGCGCCATGTAATGCTGCTTGGTTTCCTGTTTCCCTTTGTAAAAGGCTTCAGCAGCATCCGATTCAACGACATCCTCGATAGGACGCTTCATACTCCTTTTTGATCCTTCCATCCACACTTGATGCTTCACCAATATCGAAAACAGGTGTTAGTATATAAAATAATTAGAAAAACAAAGAAGGTTTTAAAAAAACAACTAAAGGAATAGACGAACCTATTTCTGAGATTGATAAGGGATATACAAGAACAAATGAATGTTCTCATACTAACATCTGATATTGTATTTATAGAAAAAAAAAACTGTTCACTTATACAGATGTCGTTTGGAAAGCAACTCTTCGGCTCCTGAAAGAATTAATGGCTGAGTTATTTTATTGTTTAAAGGCTGAGTTATAGTTAAACTAAGGTTCCTCTTGGCTCTCTGATTTAAACTTAATGGCCGAGTTATACTTAATTATGGCTGAGTTATCGTTTATGTGTAAGTAATAGTTTATTCTTAAAATTGCCGCCAAATATACGAATGGTCTTGATATACCATGGATTTACCTATTTTTACCCATAGTATATAAGTGTTTTATATACTATTTATTATGTATTGGAGTCTATTTAGAGTATTTACAAGTTCATGGACGTTTTGGAGGAAAGTGGTGATTTTGGTGTCTTTTGGAGTCTTTCAAAGTGCAGAACTGCAAAGACGCTTCAGATGTTTAGCTCTCGATTGAGACTTTAATACCGTTGGATTTAGCCCATCTTTTGACACAATATAGAGCTTTGAGTTAACTTTCCAATGCCACCGGTCTGAGGTCAATCAACATCCTGTAGCGGAAGTTATGCCCGATTTACTGAAGAGTGGTCAGTCTGCCTCGCGAGAGAAGTTTGCCGAGAAGAGGATTGTATGTCGATCGACACAGCACACTGCATGTCGATCGACAGGGACATAAGAATGTGGGCTGAGTATATTTCATGACCGACTGAAGCCCAGGAGTCACCACAAAGTTACCAAAATACCCTTGACGACCAGAAACCCTATTTATGTTATTTCTAAGCCATTGTTGACGGCTACGCTTTAGACGCTCTTTATACTTTCATTGTTTCTCTTAGGAGAGAAGGGAGGAACTCCTTGAGAGTCCTCCTGGAACTCCTTTGCTTTTGGTTTTATATTATCTATTGCATTTTCATCTATTCATCTATGATTTCTGTGACATACTTCATGTCTGAATAGATCCACCTGTTAGATCTATGGTTCAGATAGGTTTGTGGGATTAGCCCCAAACTATACTTTCTAAGTTGTGATATTCATCAAATGGATTGAACTCTATGCTTGTTCTAGATTAGCTAACTAGAACATAGATCACTAGGATCTTTGATTATCTTGAATTATCCATTTGAGCTTGCCTGTCTCCCGTTGAGAAGAACGACAATTCCTCCTTGAGACCTTGTGGTCATATTCGGCTCGCGCCTAGGCATATCTAGAAGCTGTCGATCGATATCCCGATAGGTGAATCGATCGGCGCTGCGAAAGATCTATCGCTCGATATCTGAAAAGGATATCGACCAACTCTTTTTCTGTGTCATCATGCGAAAGGTGTGGCCAGAGATCTAGATGATTTAACCAGTGATTTATCACATATGTTAAGCGGCTGAGATCTATAGTATCATGCAAGCAACTTGTTAGGCATTTATAGATATTATAATCTCCAATACCTGAATAGAAACCCTAGATCTAGCAACCATCTTTCCATCAACTACCTTGGTTTCATAAGAACAACTACCTTGTTCGCCCTTGCTATTTAATATATTTATTATTTTATTTACTGCTTTATAATATATTTATTGTTAGCCTAGCTTAATCATATAACTATTAGATCTAGTGTGTGCCTTAGCTCCTTGTGGATTCGATCCCTAAGTACTATAACTTGACCTCTTTTGATGAGAGTAATTCACTCCTTAGGGTAATTTGAATGATATCAAATTTGGCGCCGTTGCCGGGGAGCTTCGATCGCCATTAGATCTTGTTTAGTTAGATTTTGTTTAGGTTTTATTATTGTTCAAAAATCTCATAAAATTTTTTCTTCTGTTTCAGGTACATACCAGGAGCAACAATGAAGAGAGGATTTTTAGGGTTTTCACAGAAGTCTGCTGGTTTATGCACGATCCGTAAGTCTACGAGGGTAGTAACGATCGACACCCTCCAAGCAGCATCGATCGACAGCATACACCACAAATCGATCGACATCGTCCATCACGAATCGATCGACACCCTACAAGAACCAGTGATCGACAGAGTACACAAATCGTCAAACGACACTGTTCACGCGAACACTGTTCACATGGGTACTATTCATCCGAGTACTGTTCATTGCGCTACTCTTCATCCAGGTTCTATTTATCCATTACTGTTCATCCCAGTACTATTCATCAGAGTACTGTTCACGAAAACACTGTTCATCCGAAATCGATCGACACTGTTCATTATGTGTCGATCGATACTGTTCATCGTGACACTGTTCATCGCGATACTATTCATTCGACGTCGATCGACACTGTTCATCCCGAGTCGATCGATACTGTTCACTTCAGCATTGTTCACCGAAACAATGTTCATCGCGGCACTATTCACAGAAACACTGTTCATCCGAACACTGTTCATCCTGTATCGATCGATACTGTTCATCCGACAATCGACACTGTTCATCCTACGTCGATCAACACTGTTCACCAAAACAATGTTCATCGCGGTACTGTTCATCGGGGCATTGTTCATCGCGACACTGTTCATCAAAACACTGTTCTCCGCGACACTGTTCATTCGGGTACTGTTCATCCGACACCGAAAAATTCTGTTCATCAAGAGTCGACCGACACCACTTGCGAGGAGACAAAGGAAGTCAGAGCACTCATACTTAAGATTGATAAGAGATGTATCTGGCGAGACGAAGAAGGCCGCCCTTGCAACAACAGAGGACAATTGATTAATGCAGATGGTGCTGTAATCCCTGATGTGATTGATGTTGCTGCGACAAACGACTTTACTTTGACAAGCCAATGGTATGATTTTGGAAGCGAGGACCCTTTCAAAGGTCTTCCTTTTGAAAATCCCAAAGATCTTATCAAGACACTTGAGGGGTTAGCCTCATCAGCCCTCTGATCAGCAAACAAGCAGAATGAGGTACATGTAGATCACATTATCTGCAAGATTTTCCCCTATTTTTTATCTAGAGATGCTTTTAGCTGGTTCAGTAAGTTGCAGCCAAGATCTCTAACTTGTTGGGAAGACATCAAAAGCGTATTCCTAAGTAAATTTTTCAGTGAAGCTGTAGCAATTCGCAGTAAAAGGTTTGATTACATGATTGACAAGATGAGTGAAGATCGTGAGAAAGGAATAATGACTAGTATCAGCCAGATTATTGATTATGTCTACAGCGAGCAGAATGGAGATTCTGAGACCCCAACAACTCATGTCGAGCAGCCAGACATTCAAGATCAACATGCTTATGAGGATACACAGAGGGATGAACTGAACAGAAGACAGCTGGTCAACCATTATACAGTAGAGGGTGATGAACAACATGAATCTGGCGAGCTAAGCAGAGTAGAAGAAGCCGATATTTGTAACACAAGCTCAGCATCGATCGATCCCGCGACCTCGACATCGATCGATAACATCACTTCAGCATCGATCGCCACCAGCACCTCCGAGTCGATCGATACATACTTTGGTCATCGATGATTACCAATTGAAATCCCTGAAAGTTCGAGTTGTCCTCTGGACATTGCAGACTCGACACAGAAGAGCATTGATGTATCAAGTTGTTATCCCAACCAAGATGTAGAAAAAGAGATCACCATGGAAGATTTCTTGGAGCTAGAAGAATTTTTGGAGTTAGAGGGTGGAAAACAACTTGGAGACTTGGATTCGAGTGTAGAAGTCACTATGAGAGACTTCATAGAGCTGGAGGAATGGCTTGAGTCAGAACAGAGGCTTGACGACGAGCGGAACACTATGAGAAAAGATATGGAGACTTCGTCAAAGGCTAGAATCGATCGATACCGACCTGATGAGATCGATCGACACCCGCCATATAGCATCGATCGACACCCAACCGGGTGCATCGATCGACACCAATGGTTGGACAAGCTACCAGGATGCACAGTTGAGCTGGAACAAATTGAGGAGATAATGCACAAGTCTGAGACCTCATACCTTGCTGTCCCTGAACATCTAAGACCCATATGCGCAGAAGAAGCTGCTGGGATTTGCAAAAGAGTGAAGAGGATACATGACCCTGTGAAGATTGTGGTTCCCTGTACCGTGTTTGAAGCTGAATCTCCTATACCACCAGATAGAGGTGTGCATCTAGATTCCTGCAATGGAGTATTTAATGATCATCAGCATGTAGTAGCTTCTCTAAGGGAGATGAGGTGTGGAACTGAAGTCGACAAAAGCCTCAGAGAAGAAGCCTCGATCGCCACTGTTCAGCAAACATCGATCGATAATATCTCTCCACCATCGATCGACATCTACCGGATACCACCGATCGACATCATCAATCTGTCATTGATCGACACTACCACTGGTTCATCGATGATACAAGACGTGAATCAGAGGAGAACAAGTATGAAATGTGTGGAAATATTTTTGATGGAGATACCACCACGCGTTCAGACAAGTCTTGGGGAAAGATGATGATGAATTGGAGAAAGAGGAAAAGAACAAAAAGGGATTCCCAGTTATCATTGATTCCTCACTTCTCCGACTATGTCAGGAAATTTGGAGTGAGACTACACAAGTCTGTGGAAAAGAAGAGGAGAAATTGGAAGAAGCGGGAACAAACCAAGGGAGGTTCTCAGTTACCATTGACTCCTTACTTTTCAGATTGTGTCAGGACATCCAGAGTGCGCAACAGATGCATTTTACATTCATTTGCAAAGCTTCGAGCACTCCTTATTGCTGAGATGATAGACAAAGGAGAAAAGTCTATGGAGGAGACTTTCACACAAGAATGATAAAGCCTCAAAAATTGGACATTGAGATTTGTTTTGGAGCATATCCTCATTCTCATCCGGACTAAATCAGATCTCCAAAAGTCAAGCTCATGACTAAAAATAAGCGCTGAGTGGGAGGTAACCCACTGTTAGTGTTTTATTTATGTTAGGTTACAGGAAAAGATTCATGGAAGAAGAATTGATATAACAATGACGACCGATGGTTGCAAACATTGGTCGACAGAGCATTAATAGCATCGATCGATCGCCACTTAATTGTGTTGATCGATAGAGCATCAAGAGTATCGATCGCCACTTAACTGTGTTGGTCAATATTAACATCAAAGTTAGGTATACTGTTTTTCTTTGTTAATTATTGTCCTTATGATTTATTCTTCCACCAATCTTAGACTGTATAACACTGATAACAGTGTTGTTTAAGTCTGGGGAGGTCGTACTAATATTATATTTTAGATTAGCTATTTAGAATAAGAACCCGAGTAAACGATTACCATAATATCGACCGACGAGAAGAAGTTGATATCGATCGACATAACCAAATCTGCCACGACTGATGACAACGCATTTACATCGATCAGCATCTATTCCGGTCAGGTATTTCGTTCTCACTTGTTAAATTGAGTACTTATGGTTTATTTCACACCAATCGCCGACTTGATAACACTGTTATAGTGTTATTTAAGTCTGGGGGAGTTCTACTGAATAATAATAATAATAATAATAATAATAATAATAATAATAATAATAAAAAAGAAAAAAAAATTAAAAAACAGATCCAAGTGTAGACGATTGCTCAGCACATCGCCCGATGAGACCAGCTCGATATCGATCGCCAGCACTTCATATCAAACGGTCAATTGTCTCTTCATTGTGTCAAAGGATCTCTCTAGCCATCGACCGATGAGACCATGTCGATATCGTTCGACAGCGCTTCATCTTCAACGATCGATACTTCATTGTGTCGATCAACACAGACATCAGCGAGCTGGTATATTGTTCTAACTTGTTAATTTTCTTAATTATGCTTTATGTTTTTCATACCACCGACTGTGTTACACTGGGACAGTGTAATTTAAGTCTGGGGGATTACTAACGATTATCTACTTTATGAGTCTTATTTAAAACGTTTTTCAAAAAGTTTTTATTGAGCCAAGAAGGAGATATATCTTAATCGATTTATTACTTGTCATCTAACCACTTTTTAGACCAGTCTTAGATTTACTGACTGCAGAAGTACTAGAGATACTAAAGTGGATCAACCTGTCAACTATGTTTGCACTTTCTGAGATTGTTTGAAAGAACCAAAGCTGACCTCCAACCTAATACTGACTTGATTTGCTTGTCTTGGGGCTTGGTATTCATTGGATCGGAATCCTCCTGCAAGTCTGGAAGGTAAATAGTCGGTGTGTTTCTGATTCCCTTCCTTCTCTCTCTTCGGCATCTCAAGATCTTAGTTTATGTTATAAAAGATTGAAATGATTTCTTGAGAGGCAGAGGGGTATGAGTGTCTCCTGCGACCCCATTATTCTAAATCTCAGGGATGATCACACATTGTGGAAACGAGGGATAGGTAAATTACCTGAGACCCCATTATTCGCTACACTTTGTCAAAATGTATGAGTTACAAATGTAATGTCAATGAGATAGACTAGATGACCTTTGTTGGCATCGAAACCTATTGAAATTGAAACTAATAAGAGATTCAGAGAAGAGAGTGAGGGGAGAAAGGGATCAGAGAAGACTACATGTGTGTTCAGAAAGTTGCTGGAGTTGAGTCCATGTGTCTTTTGATCGATACTCTCAAGGTAAAGCCTACACTTTTATTTTTATGCAAGAAATGAGGTTAGTAGAGGATATTGTCAGACAGGATCTGTTAGGTTGTGGAACTAGTGGAATTTGGTTGCTATACTAGGATATTGTATAATGTGCTTCTAAGGTTAGGATGTTTAATGATTTGGTTTGCACTACTAAAGAGATGATGAACTGAGTTTTTAAAATCTTTTGAGTCCCTGCTGTTTTCAAACCTCTTTCAGAGAGACTGCCTGTTTGTTTTGCTTGAGGACAAGCAAAAGGGTAAGTCTGGGGGAGTTGATATACCATGGATTTTACCTATTTTTACTCATGGTATATAAGTGTTTTATATACTATTTATTATGTATTGGAGTCTATTTAGAGTATTTACAGGTTCATGGACGTTTTGGAGAAAAGTGGTGATTTTGGTGTCTTTTGGAGTCTTTCAAAGTGCAGAACTGCACAGACGCTTCAGATGTTTAGCTTTCGATGGAGAACTTACTACCGTTGGATTTAGCCCATCGTTTGACACAATATAGAGCTTTGAGTTAGCTTTCCAATGCCACCGGTCTGAGGTCAATCAGCATCCTGTAGCGGATATTATGCCCGATTTACTGAAGAGTGGTCAGTCTGCCTCGCGAAAGAAGGCTGCCGAGAAGAGGATTGTATGTCGATCGACACAGAACACTGCATGTCAATCGACAGGGACATCAGAATGTGGGCTGAGTATATTTCATGACCGACTGAAGCCCAGGAGTCACCACAAAGTTACCAAAATACCCTTGACGACCAGAAACCCTATTTATGTTATTTCTAAGCCATTGTTGACGGCTACGCTTTAGATGCTCTTACACTTTCATTGTTTCTCTTAGGAGAGAAGGGAGGAACTCCTTGAGAGTCCTCCTGGAACTCCTTTGCTTTTGGTTTTATATTATCAATTGCATTTTCATCTAGACATCTATGATTTCTGTGACATACTTCATGTCTGAATAGATCCACCTGTTAGATCTATGGTTCAGATAGGTTTGTGGGATTAGCCTCAAACTATACTTGCTAAGTTGTGATATTCATCAAATTGATTAAACTCTATGCTTGTTCTAGATTAGCTAACTAGAACATAGATCACTAGGATCTTTGATTATCTTGAATTATCCATTTGAGCTTGCCTGTCTCCCGTTGAGAAGAACGAAAGTTACTCCTTGAGACCTTGTGGTCATATTCGGCTTGCGCCTAGGCAGATCTAGAAGCATTCGATCGATATCCCGACAGGTGAATCGATCGGCGCTGCGAAAGGTGTATCGCTCGATATCTCAAAAGGATATCAACCGACTCTTTTTCTGTGTCATCATGCGAAAGGTGTGGCCAGAGATCTAGCTGATTTAACCAGTGATTTATCACATATGTTAAGCGGCTGAGATATATAGTATCATGCAAGCAACTTGTTAGGCATTTATAGATATTATGATCTCCAATACCTGAATAGAAACCCTAGATCTAGCAACCATCCTTCCATCAACTACCTTGGTTTCATAAGAACAACTACCTTGTTCGCCCTTGCTATTTAATATATTTATTATTTTATTTACTGCTTTATAATATATTTACTGTTAGCCTAGCTTAATCATATAACTATTAGATCTAGTGTGTGCCTTAGTTCCTTGTGGATTCGATCCCTAAGTACTATAACTTGACCTCTTTTGATGAGAGTAATTCACTCCTTAGGGTAATTTGAGTGATATCATGTCTCAAATAATATTATAATAACTAAATGACGTGATCTTTTTTACACAATTGCTCTGATAAATACGGTACTTCTGGAACAATTAGACTTTCAACTCGCTATCATTTTTACACAATTGCTCTCTCGTTTAGTCAATATCACCTTATTACTTTTCAATTCCAGAGAAAATGGAGTTTTTCCCTCTTCTTGAATTGCCTGAAGAAATGCAGGCGTTAGTCGTTGAACGTGTGGCGCGTAACTCCTTCCAAGATCTCTACAACATCAGAGCATCGTCGAAGTCGATGAAGGCGTTAGCAGATCGGCGTAGGGTTTACCATTTTTTCGATGTTTTGTCTCATCCCTGGGGTGCCAGTATGCCTGCTTCGTTGTTGAAATCTTGCTACGCTGAAGGAAATCCAAGCACAGTTTATATAAAGGGTGTACAGTTTGTCTACTCATTCAGCCGTATAGAAGAAGGGCTTTCTCTCGTGAAGCGTTCGGCAGATGCTGGATATGAGCGTGCTGTGTATACACACGCAATGACTCGAGCAATCTTTTTGGCTGATGGGTCTATATTTAACCCTATGCCAATAGAATCAGTTGAGATGATCGGGAAACTAGTGCGGTCTGTGAAATGGGGATGGGGTTTGTGGCATTCTGACGAGTTCAACGCGAAGAAAGCCGAGTTACTCTCATATTTTCTTCCCTTGTTTTACAGTTGCCAATGTGCAACTGTTGAGGACCGACAATGTTTCTGCTTGTGGCACAATTCTTCTGAGTTATTATTTATTTACGTCTGAGTATCATAAAAAACAAAGTCTGACTTACGATTAGAATACATGATTACAAAATCAAACAATTTTACTTAAACGCCGAGGCTGAATTCTACTAAATGTTGAGGCTGAGTTATAATAAAACTTAAAAATAGGGAAAATATAGTTATATCGTCTTGATTATGTTTGTTGAATTGGCTGACTTATATTGTATGATATCAAGAAGGAGAATATCTTATATGACGTCTGAGGTATTAAACATTTGTGGCTCAAAGAGATCGGCTTATTCTTACGTGAATTTGAACCGGTTAGCCTTTTTAGGGACACAAGAAAGTGGTGAAGATGTAATGTATCATAACTTATCTTTTTATATTATTTTCTATGCCAGTATGTATGTTATTTTCTGATATTTGATTAAATGCTATTTAAAGGTTGAGTTAATTGTTTCGTTTGCTAAGTTAAATATATTTGAAGGCTGAGTTAATGGTTCCTAAGGCAACGTAAAATCTATTTCGAGGTTGAGTTAATTTTTCTAAGGATAAGTAAAATCTATTTAAGGGCTGAGTTAATTGTTTCTTAGGCTAGGTAAATGCTATTTTAAGACTGAATTAATGATTTTATTAAAACATACTGACTTATCAAAAGACTGATTTACGGATTTGGTCATATTATCGTTTACGTAGGACTGAATTAAACCAACCTAACAAGAAACTCCATTAACGAAAATTTTATTGTCTCGATAGTATAAAGGTCTCGATATTAGTTTCATCACTCCTAATAAAAGGCGGCATAATTGATTGAAGCGACTAATATTATTTTAACTTAATTTTTCCGTAACAGTCAATTCACGGAAAGACTGAGTATATCAAATATACATGAGTGCTTGTCGTATCCCAATATGTTAAGACATACTAATAATGAGTCTCGATATTATCATGGCATCCAAAAATTCTCACACGCATAATAATGTTCTTGATTTTAGATACTGGAATATGAACCGCATCTTTTAAAATAATTTTGATGCAGAGTATAACGAAATTTCGAGAAGGTTGACTTATATAATACATATTTACAGAGGCTTATTAAAATACAAAACTTTACATCTCTACGACTCTGATATGCGTAACGGCTGAGTTAGTGTTAACGGGGGCTGAGTTATTGTTTACTAAGGCTGGGTTACGTTTGAATTAGTGTGAATTTATTATACTATAATCCATGTCCTTTGGAAAGCATCTCTACGACTCTGATAAGGCTGAGTTAGTGTTAACGGGGGCTGAGTTATTTTTTACTAAGCTGAGTTACATTTGAATCACATATCACATATTCAAACGTTGTGGGTATTAAACGTTGTGGCTGAGTTCTACCAAACGTTGATGCTGAGTTATAATAAAACTAAAAAATATTAATATTTAGTTAATACGGAGGTCAAAATTTTTTTTTTTTATTTAGAACGGAGCGTGGTGAGGGATTCCTTTTCGTCTGCTTGAGTTCCGGTAATTGTATATCGGCGGTGTTCTCGGAGAGAAGCTGAAACCACCTTCGTCCCCCGAGCTCAACGAGCGCAGATCACCACCTTGTCCATATTCATCGAGCCTAACAGTGGAGATAGATAGACCACTCATGAGACGGTTGAAAGCATTGGTCTTACGCATCTTAGTCGGTGTGGTAGCCTCATCTGATTCCAACCCACCTTGGTACTCTCTCCCATGCTTCCCTCTCAATGAGAAGGTCAAACTTTGATCTCCTCTCTTCATTGCCCCAATCTGAAACAATAAAAAAACACAAACAATACCGTCAGAGAAAAAATTTCTGAAAGTTTGTAATATTTAAATTAAATGATGGCTAGGTTATACCTTTAAATTAAAATTTCTGAAAGTTTTAATATTTAAAATAGAAATGGTGGAAATAGAGGAAAAAACCATCGCAAGTAAGTATTATTTTTACCTTGCAACCGAGAGAGCAGAAGGAGAAAGAATCAAGAAGGCTTCTGCAACATATCTCACAAGTGTTTATAACACCTTTTCCGATTCTTGGCTGAGGTCTCTCATTAAGGAACACAATCTTTGCGCTGTTGATGATATATGTCTGAACACAATAGATATCTATGTACTTCTGTATCTCATTCACTCTCACCACGTTGTGGTAAGAAGATCTCCTTATCTGCAATTTCATTTACATTTTAAAATAAATAAAAAACGAGACTTTTTGGGCTAAAGACAAGAAAGAAAGAGATATCGTACCTGAACAACACGATGGTCTTTATGTTTGACCAAACAGTCAGAACAAAAGGCATTTCCAGCACAGTCCAGACAGAATAAGTTGCATTCGTTTTTGTTGGAATCAGCGTGGATCGAACAAGGGATGAAGTAGCTCCCTCGTAGCATTGGCATTAGCCACGGTAGACTCATATAGTCTTCTTCGTGTTCCTATATTCTTATCATCGGGCCCTGAAAGTTTGAAGCTACAAATCAGAAAATAGAGAAAAGGCAAATAAAGGCCAAAAAAACAAAAGAGTAAAAGAAGACGCAAAATATATGTAAGTGTGCTTCTAGAGAAGACCCAAAAGAAAGAAAATTTTCATAAATAATTTTATTTATCTGAAATACTATTGGTCAAAGAAATATAATTAATAATAACTTACATATATTCTGCAATTTTCTTAATATATGTGAAAAGTGTCTAAGTGGCACTTATTCGAAAAAGAAATAGTTATGTTTGTTGAATTGGCTGACTTATATTGTATGATATCAAGAAGGAGAATATCTTATATGACGTCTGAGGTATTAAATGTTGTGGCTGAGTTATACTAAACGTTGAGGCTGAGTTATCACAAAACTAAAAAATATTAATATGATATCGTCTCGATAATGTAAAAAAATATTAATATTATATCTATAGTGACGGCTGATTTCCATTCTCCAATATGGCTGAGTTATAAGAACATTTTTGATGTTTAGGGTATGTATGAGGTTTAGGGTTTAGGGTGAAATATAGAAGCGAAAGTCAAATAATTAATAAAATTAAACAACATTAAACAACTTAAGGTAATTGGAAAGTCTGATTGAAAATAACAAATACAGATGAAGCGAAAGTCAAATAGTTAATAAAATTAAACAACATTAAACAACTTAAGGTAATTGGAAAGTCTGATTGATAATAACACACAAATTCATTTGGAAAGCTAATTGTTCTACGCCGTGTTTCCTCATTCATCGAGGATCTCTGTCGCCATCTTCAACCGTAAACCTTGAATATTTTTATCGTTTATCCCATCAAAACTTACACCAAGCGCTAGACACTCCACAAACTTCAACGCATACACCCCACAATCGCCAGTCTGGGTGTTTTGTGGAGTGAACCTTTTGCTCCTCCTCCTGAATGCGAACTTCTTCCTACTTGGGGTTCGGAGATTGGCAGGAATGTTTTGATTCAAAATCTCGGGAAGCATAAGCGTTACCGGTTGAAATGAATCAAGCATTTTCTTCTCACTTTTGGTTGTTACCACTCCAATGATTGAATCATAGCAATCAACCTTCTCCTTCTTCAGATCCACGTGAAAAGCCACCCAGTGGTTTCCTCCGGTTTGAAGACATCCGTACAAGTGATCCACGTGTTCATACCACTTCAAGTTTGTTTGAAAGTTAAGGGGAAGCTTTACCTTGTACAAGATTTTCATAACCATTCCCTGTGAACTTCATCATATTAGGTTTTATCTTGAACTGCTTGTAATCATCAACCCACTTATTCAAGAACCAAGGATCAATGAAGGCAATGCGCTTGGTCCAGAATGGGGTGGAATCTCTCATGGACCTCTGAATGAGGACGTTAATATACGCAGAGATATGCTACATAATAAATATTAACAAGTTAGCTGTAAACAAATATATAAGTCAGCCTTAATAGAAGATAGAAATCAGCTGAAATATAATGTAAACCTCTGTCGTAATTAAAGACTTACATTATTAAACAACCATCCATATTGGCTATGCGGCCACGGTCTTTCAAAGATGAGTATGCTGTAGAAGTCACCCTCATGAGTGGCAGATCTTACAACTCTTTTCTTTGCTGGTGCTGGTGGTTTGGGTGGAATTCTGGAGATGTGTTGCATAAGTTTATCCAATACGGTCGGATCAACAGGTGCTAGAGGGTCATATATTGTTGATGAAGGCTCAACATTCTTCCTCATGCACGTCGTTCCATTGTCTCCAATGTACGGAAAACTGGTCTTGAAGTACCTTAAGACAATGCAAACCCTTGTGGAAATAATTTAACCGTTCTCTCCCGATATTCCTTTACCACAGCAGACCTAACCAATTCCTGACTCTCCATAGGCGACTCCGGCAGGATTTCATTCTCGTCCCCAAGAACTTCGTCGGTCACTTCAGCTAATTCACTGTCCTCACCAGAATCGTCAACCTTGCATCTTTTTACATTGGCACGCGGTGGAGTTATATTATTTCTCTTCTCATTATCGGCTTCTTGATTGTTTAACTCAGCATGTTCTTCATTCATTAACTCAGCCTGTTCTTCATTCTTTAACTCAGCCTGTTCTTCATTTCTTTAACTCAGACTGTTTTTGCTTCATTGAGGCAGCCGCTTTTCTCTTAGCGGCATCTTTCTCCTTCCTATTCAACACAGCCTCTGCTTTCACAGCTTTTTTCTTATCTTCTGCATCCTCATCCTTTACAGTACGGTTGCGCGTGGAGCGGTGACGTAAGTCTTCAGCAAATTCACTGTCCTCTCCAGAATCTTCAACCTTGCATCTTTTTTACATTGGCACGCGGTGGAGTTATATTATTTCTCTTCTCATTATCGGCTTCTTGATTCTTTAACTCAGCATGTTTTTTATTCATTAACTCAGCCTGTTCTTCATTCTTTAACTCAGCCTGTTCTTCATTCATTAACTCAGCATGTTTTGGTTTCTTTAACTCAGTCTGTTTTTGCTTCATTGAAGCAGCCGCTTTTCTCTTAGCGGCAGCTTTCTCCTTCTTCTTCAACACAGCCTCTGTTTGCACAGTTTTTTTCTTATCTTCTGCATCGTCATCCTTTACAGTACGGTTGCACATGGAGCGGCGACGTAAGTCTTCAGCCTTAGTTGCCTTTGCAGGAGAAACATATAGGAAATCAAGAACATTAGCACACTCATCTTCAGCATGTGTTCCAAACTCCTTAGCCAAATTTCTTTTCATCCCTCTCTCCTTATCAAGCTCCTTGGACAAATTGGGTCTAGGTCCCATATCCTTTCCAGGGGTTTCAGCTAACAGTGGATTACAGTCAGACTTCTGCTGGGTATTAGGCTGCGGTGATGACAACGGTTCAGGTTGTTGTATGGCGGCGACGTTTGAGAGGTTATCTTGTTTTGGGGATTTTTTCCTATCCCTATAACTTTCAGACGCTCCTCCACTGCAGCTTTCACCATGTCATCTATCGACTTCTGGTCCACCAATGGTTTTTTAAATCGCGCGTCCATCATATCAAATTTTCTGGAAAGTTTATCCAGAGTACTCGCAATGGCCATCAGACTCGCGTTGTTCACCGAATCTTTGTTACCTTCCTCTTCGCTAGAACCCTTTCCCGTTGCAGCAGCTTCACCCTCATTGGTCTTCTCGTTACCCTTCCCCTCTGCATTTTCATGCACTTCCCAAAAACCTTTTACAAATCTACCTGCATGTATGTCTGTTATCAAGCTAACGAGTTGTGGGTCGTCAGGTTGATACGGCCATTCAGGAAAAACTCTTCTATTGACTCCTTCGAAACCATTCTCCTAACACGCACCTGTAACACCAGGTCATAATATAACTCAGCCACCAAATAAACAAAACACTCAGTCATTAAGTCTAATGAATCAGCCATTCGAGAAATCAAAACTCAGCGTTACACCTTACCTGGCTATGATGTTTTATCTCGGCAAACAACAATTTTTCAAAATTTGCACGAGTACGCTTTCCACCCATCGTAAAAGTGGAACGTCTTCATTATTCACCACTCTCCCAAAACACTCGCCAAAACAGACGTTGGATTCATACGACCAAAACAATAACGCATCCTTTAGGCCGGTTAATGTGTATGACCCTTTGTCTGGAGCCAACGTTTTAATAGAGTCAATGAGAACTTCGTATGCAGTCCGACCCCATGGATACGACTTCATGGCTTCATCGTCAAACACTCTTTCGGCACTTTCAAATGGCACCCTAGAATTTTGATGCAAACAATAAAGTACCATGTGTTGAAGAACTAATAGTCCTAGCCATTTACGCTCTTCAAATGTCCAAGTCGGGCAGACCTATTGAGTTCTTCAGTTCATCCAACGTGGGTCCCCTCCCAAGCGACACCTTCAGCTTCGCCCAAAACGGTTTGTATTATCAGAATCAGGTTCAAAACTTTCTGTTGGCAATAAACGAGTGTTTAACCCAGTTATCTCACCAAATTCTACCAAGCTAAACCTGATAGACTCATCAACCACCAGGCTCCATATCTCCTTCCTATGTACTCGCAGATGTCTACATAGTAGATAATGTACTGTTCTACCAGACGACACGCTTTGGCGTTCAACTACCTAGCAACTAGTCCAATGGGAGAGTTCACCAGTGATTTCCATACATCTTTTCCTAGTGTTTCTATAATATGAGGTAAATCTCCTGAACGGGAATTGTGTTTAATTTCTTTCTTTTCTAGGTTAGAAGACCCTACATGATAAAGTCTTGGAGGGTAACCCCGTGATTTAACATCAGAAACATCCATCTGAACAAATAAACAAACAATAACTCAGTCACAACATTTAACAATAACTCAAGGAAAATATAACAATAACTCTGCCACAACATTAAAATAACTCAGACACAATATAACGATAACTCGGGAAAAACATAACAATAACTCTGCCACAACATAAAAATAACTCAGCCATAACACAACAATAACCTAATCACAACTACACCCTAACTCACTCGAAACATAACCCTAACTCAGTACTAACTCAGACGAAACAAAACCCCAAATCAATATTTAAAGTCGCGACATCCTACCGAAAAGACGAACTTGTAGATATGAATGCGGAGAAGACGATTTCGTACAAACGAACGATAACGATAACAGAGATGTCACAGTTATTTTTAGGAAGAGGAAGTAAACACAATGTCGACGGCGATTTCGTATCCTTGCGGTTCCTTCTCCGTTTCCGACAATGTTTTTATTTGTAATTGTTTTGTCAATCAATGTTACTGGTTGATGAGACTATCTGAGCAGGAGCCGGTGTGATAAAGTAGTTGAGAATATTTAAAACTAACCTAAGGCTATTTATGCCATTTACCTGAGGTAACAAAACATTCTCGCTTTTATCAATTCGATTTAACGGCTGAGTTATAAATTAATAAACGCATAGTTTTGTTTACATACGACTGAGTTAAAACAACTTAAAAGTTAATAAAGGATGAGTTACATAACACGCGAAAGCTGACTTATGATGACAAAACATGACTAAACAGAGAAGTAGTAGTAGCAAAGTATCGCCATTCCAGCCACACAAACAACCACATTCCTCAAACACCGACCCTCACTCAAACATTCACCTCCTTTTCTCTCAGATTCTGTCTTTACTCCATTCACCAACCGAGCAACGTTAACTCGCAACTCCGAGAGGTCTCTAATCATGACATTTAACACTACCTTAATATCTTCAACATCTTCAACCAAGCACTCATCCGCCCATTTGAATAGATGACTCTGTTTTCACCAATGTAACCAGATCTAAGTATTACGTTTCCGAACATGGGAAATAAGAACAAGAACTAACCTTATGATATCCTTTTGCACAGCAATAGTACAATCTTCCTGGATTTGTTTCGCTTCCAGATGTAAAAATGTCAGATGGTGCACCACACCAACACTCTATCGGCGTTCCTCTTTCCGTATTCCTACGTCGTCTGTAATAATTTTCTGAGGTGAAGGATGAGGAAGACATTGTTACAATAGATTTCAAAGTCCTTGGAAACTAAAAATAGTTTTACTTTGTAAAAGAAGAGATACGACATCACATATATAATACTATTAAATATATAAAATACAATATTAAATCACTGTCTCGATATTGTAAAAGAAATATGTATCCGTGCCAGCCATATATATAAAAACTCGTAATAATGAGTCTCGATATTGTCATGGCAGCCAAATTTTCCCACGCGCATAATGATGGAACTTCCCATATACCGCCTCTTAAAATTAAATCGATGCTGGGTTATTTAAATACAATGATGACTGAGTTATTTAAATACGATATGTCTGACTTATTTAAATAAAATGATTGCTGAGTTATACCTTAATTATATTAGATATGTTGCCGAGTTAACATTCAGAAACAGAAATAATGCGTTTCAAAATACAATTACGGCTGAGTTATTGAAACAAGTTATGGCTGAATTATATAAAATGTGTGGCCGAGATTACATTCAGAAACAGAAATAATGAAGTTCAAAATACAGACATGAAAAGACTTTCAAGAACCAAAATTATCTGGATCAAACTCTTCAAACATGTGGCAGAGATCAAACCAAGCGCTGGTTAGCATCCAAGTTGGCTTCTCGCCTCCTTCCGACCAAGTCCACCTCAAATGGCGCATCTGACAACAAAATAGACTTCTGGCCACAAGATTAAAATTATGCCAAACTGTCAAATGATGCCTTCGATCCCATGTGTTTGTCCGCTACGGCAAAAAAAAACAAAGACTACAGACCACTGGTATATATTAATATATATGGACAAATATCGGGCCTTACAGTGAGTTGAAGAAACCAGCGTTCCTTAAAATGATCGGGAGTGTCGCAGTATGTCGGCCATGCATGAACCCATCCTTCTGCAAGAATCGTCGGGATGACCAGGGAGAGATCAGTTAAAAATTTAAACCATGTAGGGCTGGTTCTGTCAAGCAAGTCACACGGACCAGGGTATAGAACATGGAGGTTTTCACGATTTGCAGAGCTTAGTATCGCAGAAACACTGTTCTCTAACTTCTCTGAATTTCCAGGAACAATCGGCATGGCTTTTGATGGGTATAGAGAGATATTGTTTAGTTTTTTTCTAGAGAGATAAAGGCATAAGAAAGGGTTATAGAGGGCACTATATATAGAGAAACATAGATTGTGAAACGGTGGGAATTAAAATTTCTCAATATTCATTTATCTTATTTCCCGCCAAACGACAACATTTATCAAACGTGGCGGCCGAGTTATATAACCTATTACGGCTGATTTAATATTTGGGATTTAGGGTTTAAGGTTTAGTATTTAGAGTTTAGGTTTTTTTATTTAGGGATTTATGTTTAGGATTTGGAATAACGGTGTGATAAATATAACAAATAACATAAATGTAGTCTTAAAATGCGTTGTATATAGTTTAGGAGAGTTGTATTATGATCACACTATATATCTACATGTAATGTTTTAAGTAATTGTAAGACAACATATACCTCAAGATCATGATTGATTCTAAACTCGTAAATTAAATAAATAAGAGACGTTCAGTTGATTATATATTCACTTCAAATTTAGAATTGGACTTTCAATATAACATTTTGAAGTATAAACATATCAATTATTTTAATTCAGGGTATGTTTGAGGTATGGCTGACTTTTGTCTACCTTAACGGCTGTTTTATGAAGACGACGCAGCTGACTTATTAAATATTTTCCTATCTTACGGTATGGTTTGAGGTTTGGCTAAGTTATATCTAACGTAATGGTTGCTAATTTAAACAAGGCGGCTGAGTTACGATAAACAAATCACAACTTTAAGTCATGTACAAAATATATAGCCATAAGTCATACAAAACAAACGATAAACTCATCTTCATTCATCGCCAAACGCCCCAGCCAAACTACAACTTCCTTCATCGAATACATCTGCTGCCATCTTCATTCTCAGACCTTGAAAATTTTCATCCGATATCCCATCGAAAAGCTACACCAAGCGCTAGACACTCGACGAACTTCAATGCATACACTCCACTTCTTCTTCTTCTTTAAATCAGCCTCTTCTTGCTTCTTTTTCTTCTTTAACTCAGCCTCTTCTTTCTTCTGCTTCTTCTGTAACTCAGCCTCTTCTTGCTTCTTCTTCCTCTTCTCAGCTTCTTCTTGCTTCTTCTTCCTCTTCAACTCAGCTTCATCTTGCTTCTCCTTCTTCCTTAACTCAGCTTCATTACTCTCCAAATCAGCCACTAAGTTATTTCTTTTACCTAAGCCCCTGCAACCACGTCCGAATGGTGGTTCCTTACCAGGAGAATCAGAGACCAAATCAGCCTTTGTTGCATCGGCATTACCAAACGCCAAATCCAAGTTCTTTTTCACCCCAGCAGCCTTATCCCTGACAACCTTCGAATTCAGCTTTGCTCCCATACCTTTTGCATCAGCTTTAGCAATATCATCTGCCAGATTCTTGTCAGAATGGCCTTTATCAGGGGTCTTTTGCGGTTGGTTGTCCTTCACAGGGAATGCATGTTGACTACTATTGGACTCCGGCTGTCGGTTGTCTTCTGAGACCGTCACGTTTTGGGCACTTTCCACAACCCCCAAAACTCTCAGACGGTCTTCAACAGTAGACTTTACTGTATCTCCAATGGTATCCAAAATGCCTCGGGAAAAATCTCCTGACTTGGTGTCGTATTCTGTTAATCTCGAGTCAAATTTTCGGTCCAAATTCTCGAGTTGAGCAACTAGGTTCAGCAGAACCGCTTCGCTACGATCCTTCTCCTTTGCACTCTCCTTCACCTCTACAACAGCAGTTTCAACCTCGTTGATTTTCACCTCCTTCTGTTTCTTATCTTTCTTCTGCTTCTTTGAGGGTGGCTCAGCCTCTGACGAAACTCCAGCCTTCGTTTTTTTGTTGTTCTCATTCGATTGCACATAAAAATCTCTAATAAACCTATCTGCATGTATATCTTTAATTAGGTTATCAAGTTGTGGGTCATCTGCTTCATCCACCCACTGAGGAAACAGCTCTTCTAGACCCTCCTTCATCACCATTTTCCTCACACGCACCTACAACATAAAAACATAAATCAGTCATTAAAACTAACAACTCAACCATAAAGTAATCCAATAAATCAGACATTACATTACAGGATTCATAGGTCTGATTTAAACCTTACCGTTCCATGAACATTAATCTCCTTAGCTATTGTAGTAGCAAGACTTGCACGAATACGACTTCCACCCCATCGCAAAAGCGGAATTTCGTCTGGACTCACTACTCTGCCAAAAGCTCTCCGAACACTGTGACAGATTCGTACGCCCAAACCAATAACACGTCCTTGAAGCCGCTAAGGGTGCACGACCCTCCTTGTGGATGCAAAAACTTGACAGAATCAACAAGAAATTCATAGGCAGTCCGACCCCAAGGATAAGTCATCATGGCGTCATCATCGAATATCTTTTTGCACTTTCAAAGGGTATTATACAATTATGATGCAAGCCATAAAATCCCACGGCTTGAAGAAACAACAGCCCATACCATTTCCGCTTATCAGCACTCCAGATTCGACACGACGTTAAAGCGTTTATAAGTTCATCTAACTTGGGTCCGTACCCAAGCGGCACTTTCAACAACTCCCACAACGCTTTTGTAGTTCTCTGGATCAGGTTCAAAACTTTCTTCTGGCAGTGGATTTGTGTTTAAACCCGTGAGCTCACCAAATTCTATTAAGCGTAACCTGATAGGTTGATCAACAACGAGAGACCAAATCTCCTTCTTATAGACTCGCAGCTGTCTACAAAGTAGATAATGTACGGTCTTACTAGACCAAACCAATTTGCTCTCAACCAGTCTAGCAATCAAACCAACAAGATACGTCTTCAAATTATCCCACACCTCTTTTCCAATTCCTTCTATAAGTTTAGGGATATCCCCAAAACGGCTATTCGTATTAATGAGTTTCTTTTCAAGAATAGATTTCCCTTCAGGGTAAAGTCTTGGAGGGTAATCCCTTGCTAAATCTTCGGAAACATCCATCAGATCAAAAAAGACATATATAACATATCAATGATAAATCAGAAGAAATGCATAAAATAAACAAGCCACAAAAAATAAATCAGCCACTATTACATAAATAAGTCAGTCACAAAGAATACTAAATCAGTCACAATTACCTTCTATAAATCAGTCGTTAAAGATCCTAAATCAGCCATAACGAATACTAACTCAAACTCAGACAAAACATATATCTAACTCACATCATTAATTATACTCACTCAAATACTCGAAAAACTCAGAGCAAAGCCTCGAAATATACCAGAGAATACGATTACGTAGATTTGAG
This sequence comes from Raphanus raphanistrum subsp. raphanistrum, assembly GCA_019706035.1. NCBI lineage: Eukaryota > Viridiplantae > Streptophyta > Magnoliopsida > Brassicales > Brassicaceae > Raphanus > Raphanus raphanistrum. The sequence continues at coordinate 491,358 of JACZFZ010000011.1, read as the reverse complement.
GAGACAACCAATCTGAAGAAGAAGCTTCCGGACACGTGATTTCAGAGAAGACGCTTACGGATACTAGAGAAGCCGATAACGGAGATTGTTTCAGAGAATCCGCTTTAACGAGAAGAGGTGTAGTGAATACGATTTCGACAGCAGTTAAGGTTTAGTGGGAGAACAGTCTCGGAGAAGTTGAACGATCGTCTTTTAATTTTCCTTCGGGTTCGGTGACGTGGTGTGATTAATACTGAAGTGGATTTTCAAATTAAAATTAATCACAACTAAAAAAATAATAAAAGGCTTAAATAGTAATTTACTAGAGTTCTGAAAATACTCTAGTAATTTTCAAAAGATTTGTATTAGTTTAGTCATTACCCAATTTTTTTGTATTAGTCTAGTAATTTTCTCTATATAGTATGTCAACTACCAAGTAAAAACATATATTCGTCGAGTTGTTGCGAAGTATTGGAGTATCTAAGACGTGTATGGTCAAGATAGAGTTTGCAGTGTGTGTGGTAGCTGCTATGTCTTCTAATGATTATGAATTGTGTCTTCAAAAAAAACACACACACACACACACAGAACAACAATAAAATGTGAAAAGAAACAAGATTCCTATGGCTTATACCATATTAGTAAGAATCAGAATTTGAGGATAGAATATGAACAGCATCTTTAGGTTCTTTATCAGTGATCGAAGCAGGAACCTCCTCACCCTATGCATTCCTTTGCCATCGGTTCCATTCAAATAATCTCTTGATTTGTTGTAGAATCTCGTTCGTGATACATTACCGCACATTAATGTAATATGAATCGACTCCTAAGTAAAGCAATAACACATACTATTTCTGTGGTTAAAATCACATCTTCATCAAACGTCAACATTATTAATATTTATATATTTCTAATCATATCATTATCAGCAAAAAAAATGTTATGATTGCCAAAAAACTGCAAAAGGAAGAAGAGAATTTTGCAACAAAAGTGGAATAACAGGCAGAATTACAGTATCATATTTCTCTATATATTGACTGAAAATGATAAAATTATCTTTTGAATAAGAAATTAGCAGAGCATAAAAACATGATGCAATAAAGCACAAGGAACAAGTACATGCAAAAAAAAATTGCATTTGATTTGTGAGTGTTCTTTGTTACCTATAACATTTTACTCAAGTTTCTGTTGAAGTTTTAGCTTCATTGAGATTCAATTTCAGAGAAGCTTGGTTTAAAGTGGATGTGGGATTCGAATTGAGAAACTGGTTAAGTTCGGTTCAGTTGAAGCTGGTTATTGCAGAGACTAAACCAGAGCTTGATGAGGAAGGGAAGAGAAAAGTGAAACTTCTGGTCGCGACAGAGTCTTCACTTTACGCAGGTTTTACTATAAAACCTTACTTTTATGTCTTCTTCATGTAGGTGAGAGCTGAGGCATTTGAGAACTTGTGAGAGTTGTTCTTGAGCTGTAGAAACATCATCTCTGATTAATATACTGCCTGGATTGAATCCGGCCCCAGAGTAGACGTCATCACACCGATGTGTTGATACTGGGTTACCAAACTGTGTCTCTGTGTTTCATTTCATTCTCTTGCTTGAACACAAACACACGAGTGAGAGAGGTTGAGAGAGTCAAAAAACGTAATCATTCTCCTCTGAGTTTCATAACAAGTAGTATCAGAGCTAGGTTCTTGAGGAAATCTTAAAACTTTGAAGGAGAAACATAAAGTTTCAAGCTTTGTTGAAGAAAAGGTGTATAGGTTCAAGCTTTGGAGGAAAGGTGAAGCCTTTGGTGGAAATACATCAAGTTTCATCATAAAGGTTCAAGCTTTCTTTGGTTTTGGTGTCTGGTTGAAAAAGGTTGAAGCTTTGTCATAAAAACACAAGCTTTATCCTAAAGACTTGATCTTTACGCAAGGAGGAGTGGTAGTTTGTTGGTTACAAGATGTCTAAAGATCTTGTAGGAGGTTCAAGGGTGGAAATCGACAGGTTCGATGGTACTGGGGATTTCAGTATGTGGAAGACGAGAATGATGGCTCATTTTCGTGTGCTTGGTCTGAAAGACATTATCACAGACCACAAGCTGGAGATGGAGGTTCCTCTCACTAGAAGCGAAGAGAAAAGGCCTTCTGAAGGTGAAAAAACAGATCATTCAGAGCGTTTGATGAAGACAGTTCCAGATCCCATAAAGGAAGAAAAATCTGAGAAAGCTATGGGGCTGATGATAACAAGTCTTGGTGACCATGTGGTGAGAAAGATTGAGCATTGTGTTACTGCTGCAGAGATGTGGTCGCTGTTGAACAGGTTGTACATGGAAAGGTCTTTACCTAACCGGATACACTTGCAGCTGAAGTTTTACACTTTCAAGATGGATGAGTCATTGAGTGTAGACAGGAATGTGGATGATTTTCTCAAAATCGTTGCTGAGTTTGGAAGTTTGGATGTGAAGGTTTCAGATGAAGTTCAAGCAATATTGTTCTTGACGTCTCTGTCCTCGAGCTATGATCAGTTCAAACATACATCGAAGTATGGAAGGGATTCTCTAACTCTGGAGGAAGTCGTGTCAGATGTACGATCCAGAGAAAGAGAGATTCAAGAAGCTGCTAAGGATTACAAACATTCTGGAGCAAGCTTTTACACAAGAGAAAGAGGAAGGTCATCCTCTAAAGGTCCGAAGGAGTCTAATGGGAAGGGGAGAGGCAGATCAAACTCAAGATCAAGAGTTACTTGCTGGTTTTGCAAGAAAGAAGGTCACACAAAGAAAGGCTGTTATGCAAGGGAGAAGAAGTATAGAGCTGAGGGTCAGGGAGAGGCAGGAGTTATCACTGAGAAGTTGATAGAAGTTGAGGCATTGAGTATGAGTGATCAAGCAAAAGATGTCTGGGTGTTGGATTCAGGTTGCACGTTTCACATGACCTCGCGTAGAGACTGGTTTGTTGATCTACATGATAATGGAGGTACAACTATCTTGTTGGGTCATGATCATACCGTTCAGTAACATGGACAAGGGACAATCAGAATCAACACACACGCAGGTACGATCAAGGAGCTTAGAAATGTCAGATATGTGCCTAATTTGAGAAGAAATCTCATCTCCACTGGAACCCTTGATAAGCTTGGGTATGAGCATGAAGGCAAAGATGGTAAAGTCAGGTACTTCAAGCAGAACAAGACAGCACTTCGTGGTAGCTTGGTGAATGGTCTGTATATTCTGGATGGAGAAACGCTTGTGCAAGAGACCTGCAATGCGGAGTTGAACAAGTCGGACAAGACAACATTGTGGGATAACAGGCTCGGGCACATGAGCATCAACAACATGAAGATCTTGACTGGAAAATGGCTGATCAGTAGAAATGAGGTTAAGGAGCTCAAGTTCTGTGAACATTGCATAATGGGGAAGTCAAAAAGGCAGAGCTTTAACCTTGGAAGACATGACACAAAGGATATTCTTGGCTATCTTCATGCCGATCTGTGGGAGTCGCCTAATACTACACCATCACTGTCGGGGAAGCAATATTTCTTATCCATCATCGATGATAAGACAAGGAAGGTGTGGTTGATGTTCTTGAAGACTAAAGATGAGACATTTGACAAGTTCTATTAGTGGAAGAACCTTGTGGAGAATCAAATGAACAAGAAGGTGAAGGTTTTGAGAACTGACAATGGCTTGGAGTTCTGCAATGTGAAGTTTGATGATTATTGCAGGATACATGGCATGGAGAGACATCGCACCTGCACTTACACACCACAACAAAACGGTGTTGCGGAGAGAATGAACCGCACACTGATGGAGAGGTGAGATGTATGCTGAATGAATCAGGTCTTGGAGAAGAGTATTGGGCAGAAGCAGCTTCTACAGCAGCCTATGTGATCAACCGTTCTCCAAGCTCTGCAATAGATCACAACGTGCCAGAAGAGCTGTGGTTGAACAGAAAACCAGGATACAAGCATATGAGGAAGTTTGGTTCAGTTTGCTTTGTTCATCATAATCAAGGGAAGCTGCAACCAAGAGCATTAAAAGGGGTTTTCATGGGATATCCTTCAGGAACAAAAGGCTACAAGGTGTGGTTGTTGGATGCACAGAAATGTGTGATAAGCAGAAATGTCGTGTTTCAGGAAGATAAGATGTATAAGGATGTGAAGTCTGAAGAGGAGAACAAGAAAAGGAACCCTGAGACAGGAGAGTCAAGTGGCTCAAACAGAGTTGAGGTTCATGTTGATGTTTGACTAGAAGATGAGGTTGAACAAGATCAGTCAAATACAGAGAATTTCGTTGAAGGTGGAGCTGATATTGGGAGTTCTAGCGAGTCTGATGAAGAGTTCATTGATGCAACAGAGGATCAGGATGATGAAGAAGATGAACTTGCGGGTTATCAGCTAGCTAGAGACAGATCAAGGCGTGTTACTGCATCATCGGCCAGATTCACATATTATAGCATGGTAGCATTTGCACTTCTTGCAGCAGAAGATGTGGAAATTGAAGAACCAAGATGCTATCATGAAGCGAAGCAGTCTAAGGATTGGGTTAAGTGGAATGGATCGATGGGTGAAGAAATGGATTCTCTGGACAGAAATTTGACTTGGGAGATTGTTGATAGGCCAGAAGGAAAGAAGGTTATCAGTTGTAGGTGGCTGTACAAGAAGAAGCCTGGTATTCCCGGAGTTGAACCTGAGAGGTATAAATCAAGATTGGTTGCTCGTGGGTGTACGCAGAGAGAGGGCATAGACTATCGAGAAGTCTTTGCACCTGTTGTTAAGCATGTCTCCATAAGGATTTTGATGTCTGCAGTTATTCAACAAGATTTGGAGCTTGAACAGATGGATGTAAAAACTGCATTTCTACATGGAACTCTTGAGCAGGAGCTGTATATGGAACAACCTGAGGGATTTGAGGTGAATCAAGGAAAAGATCAGGTCTGTTTGCTAAAGAAATCTCTGTATGGTTTAAAACAGTCACCAAGGCTTTGGAACAAGAGATTTCATCAGTTCATGAAGAAGAAAAACTTCTTGAGAAGTGAACAAGATTCCTGTGTTTATGTGAAGAGAGTTGAAAGCGGCTGGGTGTATCTGCTACTGTATGTGGATGATATGCTTTTAGCTGCAAAAGAGATGGCAGAGATCGTTAAGCTCAAGGCAGTACTGAGTTCAGAGTTTAAAATGAAGGATATGGGTGCTGCAAGTCGGATCTTGGGTATTGAGATCAAGAGAGACAGAAAAGAAGGTGTGCTGTATTTGTCTCAGTCGAGCTACTTGTCCAAGGTGGTTCGGAGGTTCAACATGCACAAGGCTAAGACAGTGAACACACCAATTGGAGGACACTTTAAGCTATCTACAGTTAAGGATACTTCAGAATGTATTGACACAAAAATGTTTCCATACTCAAGTGCAGTGGGGAGTCTCATGTATGCAATGGTGGGAACGAGACCAGATTTGTGTTATGCTATTAGGTTGATCAGTAGGTTCATGAGCAAACCTGGTGAGATGCATTGGGAGGCAGTGAAATGGTTACTCAGATATGTTAAAGGCTCTTCTGATCTGAACCTGATGTTTACGAAGAGTAAAGATTTCAAAGTTCAAGGGTATTGTGATTCAGACTTTGCTGGAGATTTGGACAAGAGTAGATCAACCAGTGGGTATGTCTTTACAGTGGGTGGTAATGTTGTGAGTTGGAGATCATGTCTTCAGTCTGTTGTAGCACTATCAACTACAGAGGCTGAATATGTTACATTATCTGAAGCTGTGAAAGAGGCGATTTGGATAAAAGGTTTGATCAGTGATATGGGGTTCAAAAAGAGAAGGCAACGGTCTGGTGTGATTTACAATCTCCTATATGTTTGTCTAAGAACAACACGTTTCATGAAAGGAAAAAATATGTAGCAAGGAAGTATCATTTCATCAGAGACATCATTGAGAATGGTGAGGTTGAAGTGAGCAAGATACACACTTCAAGGAATCCAGCAGAAATTCTAACCAAGACTGTCCCTGTGAACAAGTTTGTTGCAGCTTTAGATCTTCTAAAGCTGACCAACTGAGATGTAGTATATTGAGAAAGAGATGAAACTTGAATCAAGGTGGAGAATGTTGAAGTTTTAGCTTCATTGTGATTCAATTTCAGAGAAGCTTGGTTTAAAGCGGATGTGGGATTTGAATTGAGAAGTTGGTTAAGTTCGGTTCAGTTGAAGCTGGTTATTGCAGAGACTACACCAGAGCTTGATGAGGAAGGGAAGAGAAAAGTGAAACTTCTGGTCGCGACAAAGTCTTCACTTTACGTAGGGTTTTACTATAAAACCTTACTTTCATGTCTTCTTCATGTATGTGAGAGCTGAGGCATTTGAGAACTTTCGAGAATTGTTCTTGAACTGTAGAAACATCATCTCTGATTAATATACTGCATGGATTGAATCCCGCCCCAGAGTAGACGTCATCACACCGATGCGTTGATACTGGGTTACCAAACTGTGTGTCTCCCTGTTTCATTTTATTTTCTTGCTTGAACACAAACACACAAGTGAGAGAGGTCGAGAGAGTCACAAAACGTAATCATTCTCCTCTGAGTTTCATAACAGTTTCGTCAACCTGTGTATGACTCACTTCATGGTTTGGTTTCTTCATGCGTTCTGCGGATATCAAACTTTTCTACAAACTCCAAAGGAGAAACTGTCTCGTTTCTGGTCCTCTTAACCTTGGGGCTCAACAGTCCCCTGTGGCTAAACCCAGACAGCTTCAGCACTTGGTTATCTGCAAAATTAAAAGACCTCTCCATGCTTTTGAAGCACCTCTCCCCCGTGTAGTTTGCGTAGCTACCACACGGTTTACACCCCACAAAATGCATCACAAAAGGCCATCTCTCATCACCCAATCCCGGGAGATACTTCTCAATCATCTCTTCATACTTATCAACCAAACCCTCCCAAAACCCATGCAAATAGTATTGGTTCTCAACGTAAACCTTCTCCATCCACTTGTCCTTTTGTGAAAGCAGGAGATATATCAACGCTGACTGATCATCCACCTCAAAAGATGGCCCACCTTTCAAATAACCTGTCAGTACCTCCCAGCTTCGTCGCAGACGGGCCCTTTTGGTCCTAGTGGAGCCCACTGATGTTAGGAGTTTTCAAGGCTCCTAAGGTAAATGTTGTAGTATGAGTGAATGGTGAACCAATTCCAAGGGATTCAAAGCACTGAGAATGCAAATACTATCTTAATCTAAGTGCAATCGAAGGTTTTGATGATTTTAAAACTACTAGTGATACTAAGAATGAGATAACAGGACAATAAAGCAGTAAATGAAGTAACTTTCTTTGATGATAAAAGAGAACTAATGGGTATAGAATTAGACCTTGGGTGATCAAGTTTCAAACTAAGGATGGCAATGATAAATCAAACTATCAACCTTAAGCTTAGACGCAATCCTAAACAAACTCTATGTCTAGATGAATTTTCATTTGCTACCATATTTCAGACATCAAATATCTTTGGCTGAATAATATGAAAGCAATCATTACTAACAAGTCTATTGGCTATCTTAACACCTTTAACAACAAATGTCTTTGGTAAAGTATGTTAAAAGCTTAGGAGAGTTGTCTCAGGGATTTCATCAAACACCTTGTGGGTGGAAAATGTCTGAAGATCAACTTTTTTGAGAGGCCAACTCAGAAGATGCATTATGAATACTCTACTAGCAAGGAATATGAAGGATCTACACTAAAACATCCTAGAACTAGCCTAATCACTCTTAATCTCCCTAACCCATGAATCCAAAGGTGGATTACTCACTAATCTCCATGATTCTTCTCAAACCCATATTGGATTTAAGCTTAATCATGTAGAGATAGACAGATAATAGACTGAAATCAACAGGAACACAAGAACATAACAATGAAATGATCAAAAGAGATGAAGTCTTCCAAGAGGGTTTTGGTGGTTTTCTCAAAGATAAAAGATAATCTGCCTCTATGGCTTACAAAAGATACTTAAACTTAGGTTTAGGAAATGTAAAAATGTGCATAACAAATGACCAAAAGGTCCCTGATTAGTCAAAAGTTCGACCAAATAAACGACACGCAGTGACTTCGGTACGTCACTCCAGGAGGTCACTCTGGAGCCTGCCCAAAGTGATGAAACAGCGAGTGACTTGGAAGCGTCACTCCGGAGAGTCACTCTGATCGGGAGTGACTTTATCATGTCACTCTCGAAAGTCACTCTGCGATGCTCAACCATGATGGATATGCATCTAGTAAATTGATCATAACTCCTTCATTACATCTCCAAATGCTTCGAAACCACTTCCACTAGAAAGCTAACTCAATTTGATGTGTCTCCACAAAATATTAGCAACCGAAGATCTCTCTAAGGCCTCCATCCATTCTCATCTTTCACCCCCTTTTGGATCAAATTTCTCCCAAACATCTCAAATCACTCCATGGCACACTCCAACACCTAATAAGGACAATGAGTGCAATATGGACTCTAAAGATGGCTAATTCTTAATCTATATGATCAAAATGTACAAGAATGAATGGCTAGAATTATGCAAATATGTAAAATATCAACACCCCCACACTAGTCATTTACTTGTCCACAAGTAAACTTTCAAGAACAAAGGATAAAAGGTTTAAAGGAGGGGAGACATAACCAAAAGAAGCTCTTTTTAGTTCTCAACTTGATAACCTTGCATAATCATACCAACTAGCAAGAGCCAAAACTTTTCCAACTCTAACTTCTCTAGGCTTATCCTAACTCCTTTTACCTCTACACTCATCATCATGCATTAACACACTCAAATAAGTCAACTCTCGCATTCATTAAGCATAATATCAATTGAATTCTTTGCAAATGGTCAATTGGTCCAAATCATTTGTGTAAGGGTTTTATTCAAGTGAGTCAAGATGTTCAAGATATATGACATTTAAGGTGGTTTACTCTCACTATAAGTAGCCCTGACATTGTACATAATATATCTTAGAAATGGATCAACTCATGCATACAATGCTCAATCTCCATTGTTTTACCCTTTTCCCAAACATACATGTTACACATTTATCTCCCAAAGCCAAACCCAACTCACATCTCTCACCCAAGATATTATCAAGAACATTTCTCAACATAAAACTCTTTATTCTACAAGGGATTTCTCACATTTTTTCGAACACCTCTTAGCTCATACTAACTTTGCTAGCCCCCTTTTATTTATTCTTTTTCTCTTTTTTTGTTCTTTTTTTTTATTTTTTTATTTGGGGGCCAAGACTTTTCACAAACTTGAGCTAGAGGTTTCTCTACTTATCTCATAAAGATTAGCCAATTAAGAACAAAGAGTTTATTCTTTTCCTCCAACTTTTTCATACTCCCAAATCAAATTTTACAACACTCACCCCCATCCTATAGCTAGACAATAGTGCGTCTAATCTAGAAAAAATGAATACCAAGCATTGTCGTTCCCAATACTCTCAACATTATGTGCATGTAAGACTTTCCAAAAAAGACCTCACTCATCAATCAATGAAAGCCTAAAAGGAGGAAATGATTTTTTTTTGGGGGGGGGGGGGGGGGGGGGGGAGGGGGGGGGTGGTCTACCACTAGAGTTTGTCAAAAAGAGTGGCATAAAAGATGTGAAAACTCAAGTGTGTATATCCATGATTCAGTACACAATGGACCATGAGCAAGAAGCGTTAAGCTCGTTTAGTTCAGATAAGATTGTAGTTGACATCAAAGAGCAAGCATCAGTAATAGATGAGTTTCAAGAGGAGTTTTCAAGTTTCTAAAGAATGCTCTAGCTACTTGCCATGATTACAAAGGGTATCAAAATGAGTACTTAGCATGAACTTTATACAAGGTTGGTATCATCCTAATGCATGAATGCAACCTATATGCTTATAGACACAATCTTAAATATGCAAATGATTCAACTACATGATTCTTTTTGTATTTTTCGAAATTTACAAATATTTATGATTTTTTTCTATGCAAATTTGAATGTACAATGCAATGCATGAGACTCAAAATCATCAAAGCAAACATGATCAAATACTTGGTACCTCCCCCACACTTAAATCACATAGTCTCTGTGAGAGTGAGAGAGAGATACCCAAAAGAAAGCTATATGAAAAGAAAAACTGATATGTACAAGGTTAGGATGAAGGAGTGCCTCATATTAAGTGTTGGAAGATACAGTTGGTGCTTTGGGGAGCAGTGTCTGGTCGCCTTCCTCTTCAGCCCAATGGTCTTTAAAACGAAAATCCTCCTGATATGTACAAGGATAGCCGTGGGACTTCCTCCCAAGTGAGCTTGTTTTAAGTCTCTAGCTTGAATTTCCTTCCTTCAGCTAGTGAGTAGGAGGATCCTTCCAACCTTCATGAGTGATGGTTAGGATCTGAGAGAGAAGCTCTTGAAGCTTGATAGGATCATCTTCGAGCTGAGGAGTGCTGATGGCTCATGCACTTGAGAATGGCCTAGACCTTCCCTTGCACTTGATCTTGTACTCAATGGCTCCATCTTTTATCTTCATTGGCTGGAGAGTTAGAGTGTGTGGCTTCTTATCAAGAATTGGAGGGTGAGATTCTTTCACTATTTTCTTCTTGTCATGAGCAGCCTTTGTGGCTCTACTCACCTCCTTCTTTTTAGCGCTTTCCAAGTGCTCGTCACACATCTCTTTAGGGACTCTCCAGCAAGACTCTCTTTCTCAACATCAACCAATTCAGCCTTGGTTTTCCCAATGGATGATGCTTCACAAGTGATTGTTTTACAATACTCATCCTTCATCTCTAGGGCTGGAGTGGATCAGAGACAGCTTTGTTCACTTTGAGGAGTGTGACCTTCTTGTTGTCAAAGTCGATGCAAGCTCCTACTGTTGTGAGAAATGGAGTGCCAAGGATGAGTGGGAACCTCTTTGCAGTTACCATCTTCAGAATAGTGAGGTCAACAGGGATGGTGCATGCTCCAATCTTCAAAGGAAAATCCTTGATGAGACCAATTGGGGTTGTAGAAGTAGAATCCCCAAACTGTACTGAAGATCTGTTTGGCTCCATGCTCCCAATCCCTAGAGTCTTCACCATCTCCATGGAGATCACATTCACACTTGCACCAGAATCAACAAGAGCATCATCGAAAGTGAGCTTACCAAGGGAGCAAGACAAGGTAAACTTCCCTTGGTGTTCTGTTTGGGGAGAGACTTTGGTGGGACTTGTGGATTAAGTTACAGTGTAGAGAAGTCCAGGAGCTCTGCTATCTCTTCTTTGTGAGTTAGAATATTCTGGATGAGCATCATTTGTAGTCCAGGAGCTCTGCTATCAGTACGCGCCAAGGCATTTCTAGAAGCCGTCGATCGATATCCCTACTGGACAATCGATCGGCGCTGCGAAAGGTGTATCGATCGATATCTCTAAAGGATATCGACCGACTCTTTTTCTAGTCAACAAACGACAGTAGAGATCAGAGATCTAGATTATTTAACCAGTGAGACATCACTGATTGTTAAGCGGCTGAGTTCTTTAATATCATGCAAACAACTTGGTTAGGCATTTATAGATATTATAATCTCCAATACCTGAATAAAAACCCTATGTATAGCACTCTTCATTATCTTATTAACAACCCATCATACTGTTAGAAGAGCAACTACCTTGCTCATTTAGAATTGTTATTTTATATTTCCATTATAAAACCAACTTTACCTAGGATTGATTAATTAAATTAGATTTAATTGGTTCTCTAGCTCCTCGTGATTCGATCCCTAAGTTCTACAACTGAAGCTCTTATTTGAGAGAGTAAAAGCACTCTTTAGGGTAATTTAAGTGGTATCAAATTTGGCGCTGTTGTTGGGGAGCTTTGATCGCCATTAGCTTTGATCGATCGACACCTGATATATCATATCCATCGACACCGTCGATGTCATTTACGGAAACGACTGTTGATTGCAACGCGGTTAGGATTTTGACACATGGTGAATTCATGGCTTCGCATCCAAAACCACCCACCTTCACCTACAAAGATATCGACCGACGAGACGAGCCACTCATCGATCGACACAGAGATGAGACATGCATCGTTCGACCTATTTCTTCACCTATCGATCGACACGCACCTCTCCCATACCGAGTGCAATTACCATCGATTGACAACAACCGAATCAATGCACTCCGACCAACACCGAAGCCACAAGCTGACCCTGCAGAGACTACTAGTAACCCTTCAGAAACTACACCAACATCACGAGGAACTGAACGAAGAAGGTTAAGGAGTAGGAAGGAGAAAATTCGTAAGAACCTTAAGAGGGAAGCTAATGAGAAGGAAATAGATGGTTTCACTAAGAGAGTTATCAGAATCCCACTAGAGAAACCCTTTGAGGAGGTTTACTTCACAAGCAGATTGTGGATGTTCTTCAGAGAGACAAGGGAGACTGAAAATGACATTAGGAAAATGTTTGACACAGTCAGAGAGGACATGAGGCGGAGGATCACATTGAAGAAGAAGAGTGATCCTGGAAAGTTTGCAATACCCTATGTGGTAAAGGGCATTGAGTTTCCTCATGCACTATGTGACACTGGTTGTTCAGTCAGCATTTTACCAAGGGTTATGGCAAACCAACTGGGTCTGAAAGTAGAGTCTTCACCAGAGATCTTCACATTTGTGGACTACACTCAGACAAACTCCGCAGGCCTGATCAGAGACCTGGAAGTGCAGATTGGTAATGCCATTGTCCCTGTTGATTTTCATGTCCTGGATATCAAGTTAAATTGGAACTCTTCCCTTCTACTTGGAAGAGCATTTCTGGCTACAGTAGGAGCTGTATGTGACATGAACACCAACATGGTGTGCTTGACTACTATAGATCCAGATATCCACTACGACACTCTCAAACTTGGCAAATCAAAGGCCAAAACCGTGGAAACAGAAAATGATTATGGTTTCATTGCAGTTTGTCATTGTGAAGATGAGTACAAAACAGAGTACTCGGGATCGATCGACGACCTCACTACATCATCGATCGACATAATCGAGTCAGAAGAGATCGAAATCACCTATGGCGAATCGATCGACATAGGCATACTAGATGATGAATCTGCCTTACCAGATCATTGCTATCCGAATTTCGCTATTCAACCCAACAAACAAAACGATTATTCAGTAAGGAGTTGGGCCGACAGTGGATTTCATGAAAGTTTTGCAGTAGACACAACTATTTCTTCCAACAGTGGATATCACATAGAAGAACATGATGAAGATTTTTGGGAAGAGCTTGGGAACACTACATGGAGAATAATCGGTTTGCAACCTGTTCCAAATCGATCGACATTCACCGTCCTGCGTCGATCGATTATCTACCTCAGCCAGCAAAACGACATCGTCCATCGATCGACATTGCCAGCATCGCATCAATCGATATTGAGTAACACGACTAAAAGGACAAAATCAGAATTTCACCGATTAGGGCACCATATGGGTATATAATGTTGTCAACATCAACCACGAAAATTCAAACCTCAACAACACATACCCCGCAGCCTCCAGCAACTACAAACAACACCATGAAGACCTGCAACAACATGATTAATCGATCAAACCATGCAGCTACACGATCACCATCGATCGCCATCACCACTACACCATCGATCGATTCTCTTACCAGTCCTCAATCTCGTTTTCAATATGCTAGAGACATCAGGAACGCTTCACTAACACCTGATGAATTTGGAATTTACAGGGATAGAGATGGCTTTGCAAGAGCCATGGATGGAAGGGTTCTACACATCCGCAGAGAGGACATAGCAGACATCCTTCAAGTTGCCAATGGAGCAGACAATCTGTTCACACAGCAACGTGGCCATCCAGCTCACCATGCTCTTGTCCCAGACAACCACCACGTTACCAGGGAAGAGGATACTTATCCTCCACGTTTTCAGTCCACAAGTGAGCTCGCGATCGATCGATCGATTTCACTTCTTCACCATCGATCGACATCGAATTCACCAAAGCGATCAATGACGCCATTGCCGGATGACCGACAAACGTATGGAGTTTGGACAACGTGCCTTTGATACCAATGGATCCTGAAAATTCATATGGGAAGAAAGGGAAGAATTTGGTGTCTAGGGGAGTTGATGGTGATATCATCCCTGTTAACAAAGATCACTTGAGGAAAATCCTGGAGAGAGCCGTACCATGCATACAGACCAGCACCAATACCCTACAGCAAGGAAGAGATAGATGATATGGTGACTAATATATGGGAAGCTCAGGCAACTTTGAAAGATGACATCTGCACATTGGTGGACAATGCATACCAGCCACTGGATAGCAGCTACAATGCTCTTCACAGTGATGTGGCAGTGCTAAGGATGGAGATTGAGAGCATGAAGAACATGTTTGATAAGGAAGCTACGCCATCCATATCGATCGACACACCAACTATTCCGTCGATCGATATCGGTCCGACGACATCCAACAGCCAACCAGAATGTACATCACCCAAAAGAGATGAATGGGAGATAGCCTACATCAACACACGGATAGGAGACGTCTACAGCCCTCCCAACAACAATGTCGAATGGTTAAGCAAGAGGATTGATCTGCTATATCAAGATTTGGAATCAATTCGCAGAAAAGATCAACCTCAAAATCATAAAGCGACATCGATCGATACGTTAGCTACTCAAGCTAACGTATCGATCGACACCGAGCAACCACCAGCGCAGAAGATCTACACTGCAGCAGAAGTTGATCAGATCAAACATGAGCTATACGAAGCCATGGCTGCTATGGAGGAGAGGTTCAACAAGAAATGTGAAGACATTGACGATCCTCTCAACAACAGAATGACCAACCTGTGCTTAGCTAATGGTCTACTGAAGAATGGGGTACTTGCTATTCAACGAATCCTCAAGTATCAAGACCAGCAATCGATCGACACAGTGACAGCTAGATCGACCGATAGAGTTTCCAGAGAAACGACTGACACACACATTGTTGCATCGATCGATACCGAGTCTATAACAGACAGAGATCAGCTGATTCATGACAAGATCGAGACTTTGCAGCAGGAACTGAAGGAGCTATCATAATATGCCTACAACACCATCTACAGGAATGAAGGCAGCATTGAACTACTAGAAAGAAGTCTGAGGAACATCACAGATGCCACCCTTAAGATGGATGAGAAACAACTCCGAAGTGACGATGCCACAAGAAGCTTCATCACCACATGGTTCAATGGGAGGAGACACGAAATTGATGCTTGTTGTCCAACAAGGAGCAGTTTCTGCACCAACTAGCTCACACCTCCAAAGTCAAACTAAATGACTATAACAAAGCACTGAGTGGGAGGCAACCCACTATTAGGTTTTATTTTACTATTTCTCTATATTTTCCTTTCATTTTCGCATAAGTTTTTGCAGATTTTTAAGATCTAAGTAGAATGATGATCCTGTCGACCGACACAACAATTTCATATCGCTCGACATCGCAACACCATCACTAACGATCGAAGTATCTCTATACGTATCGATCGAGGCTATCGCGGTCAGGTTTAATCGTTCTTACTTGTTACATTAAGTACTTATGATTTATTTCTTAACTCAACTCCGGCTGTGTTACACTGGGACAGTGTAATTTAAGTTTCGGGGGAGGTTTACTGATATGAGTTTTTATTTTGGTTTTTTTTTTCAAAAGTGTTTTTCAAATTCTTTTTTGCATAAGTACTAAAATAGGGACATTGATAGAGATTTATACTTGATTATCTAACCACTCTTTAACACCATTCTAGATTTAATGATTACAGATAGTACTAAAGATGCTAAATTGAATCAACCTGTCACCTATTCACACATGCTGAGATTGTTTGAAGGAACCAAAGCTGACCTCCAACACTAATACTGACTTTATTTGCTTGTCTTGGGGCTTAGTATACATTGGATCGGAATCCTCCTACAAGTCTGGAGGGTATTGTATGTGTGTTTTGTGGGAACCAAAATTCACACCGTCAAATTATCGTATATTTTAGGAAAGTAGGAAAACCCTAATTTCCCAGAGATCCTGGATATCTGAGAAACCACACGCCAAGCAATCAGAACACGAAAATAACGAGAATAAGAATAAGAAATCGTAAAAATAAATGGAGAGCAAAGAAAGATCTTATTTCCGATTTCGCGTTTGAGCGTAACAACAAGGTAACGTGCTTCGGCTACGAGAGTTGTCGGCGAGATCCCTAGTCTAATACCCGAAGGTGGCTAAACCTAATTGAGTCGCAGCTCGAATAACAAAAACGGAAAATGCCTAAAATTGCTCTAAGTGCTAGTTTGCTCTGAAAAAAGTCTCTCCCTATGCCTCTCGCCTTGAACTCCTTATATATTACCTCCTAGGTCGGTTTATGCCTTCCTCTTTTGCCCTTAAGCCGTCATAGTCCGAAAAATGGAGATATTCCATTTTTCCGATCTTCATATTTATCTGCGGAAAGTTTTCATTTATCCGCGGAGACTGATGTTTATCCTCCAAGCATAAACCATCATAAGATTTATGGGATTTTAAGAAATTGTAAGTGGGCCACGAATCAAGTTTACAACCCTTTGAGTCGTTTTTTGGTTTGAGACGTTTGTTATGATTTATCCGATAAAGTTAAGTTTCCGCGGTTTCGTCGTAGACCAAGCTGATGATCCCATTTGATCGAGAAATCAAGAAATGGTTAGCCGTGGCTTGCGTAAGATTACTATAACGATAGTCGAGAATGTATAGTTTTACGTCGTATCGTCTTTTCGGAAGACTTCGGACGTTTCGGAAAATGGTTGATGCTCGAATGCTATAGCGACCGAGCTTCGTATGATCCCTTGATTTTTCCGTGATAGCCAAGCCGCATCCTCGTGGTTTAACGATCTTTTGTTATCTCCGATGATCATGTTTTAACGAGAACATGGTCTAGTCGTGGAAAATTTTGCAAGGAGACAATTTTTACGATTTCTTTTCGTAAAAATATATGAAGTCCATTTTATCGAATGTTTTGATACTAAATTCGTCGCGACGGTTTTTGACCCCAGCATGTTTCAGGTTCCCTTCCTTCTCTCTCTTCGGCATGTCAAAGATCTAAGTTTATGTTATAAAAGATTGATATGACTTCTTGAGAGGCAGAGGGGTAGGTACATTACATATGATCCCACTATTCTAAATCTCAGGGACGATCGCACATTGTGGAAGCGAGGGGTAGTTACATTACCTATTACCCCACTATTCGCCTACACTTTGCCAAAAATGTATGACTTACAATGCAAAGTCAATGAGATAGACTAGATGACCTGTATTGGCATGGAAACCTGTTGAAATTGAAACTAATAAGAGATTCAGAGAAGAGAGATGATGGGAGAAAGGGATCAGAGAAGACTACATGTGTGCTCACAAACCTTTTTGAGTTGAATCCATGTGTCCTTTGATCGATACTCCCAAGGTAAAGCCTACACTTTTATTTTATGCCAAGAAATGAGGTTAGTAGAGGGGAATCTCATATAGGATTTGCTAAGTTGTGGATTAGATGAATTTGGTTGCTAAGCTAGGATAATGCATAATGAACTTCTGTGATTAGGAATGTTTAGATATGGATTGCGAAACCGTAGAGTGATGACTTCAATGTTTTGTGTAGCATCCCCAATCCTGAATAGGATTGCTTAGACGAACCATGATGCATTGGAACGAGCTTAAGATTTAACTGATCAAAGAATAAGTGGTTTCATCGTTCATTTAAGGGTTAAGCATGGCAAAACTTAACCATAAGAGAGTGGCATTGAAAGAAGTAAGCTAGAAAGAGTTAAACGGTAGCTGGACGATGCATTACGTAGCTCGACCAAGCTCAACGAAGCTCGGGTCAGCTCACACTAGCTCATTCAGTACTAAGTCAGCTCACACTAGCTGAACTACTAGCTCACTCAGCTGGGGACCAGCTCATCTCAGCTGGACGAACCATTAAGGTCTCGGGTCAGTGGTCCGGGTCCGGGCCGGTGGCCGGCTGGTTGGGTCCGGTCATGGTCCATGGTTCGTTGGGTCATTGGGCAAGGCCTTGGGCTACGTCCAGTGGGCTGTGGTGATGGTTTGGGCTTTCGCCTGACCCATATGTGGGTGGTAATGGGCGATGGGATGCGACCGGCGAAGGGGTGTAACCTTCTCGCCAAGTCACACCCATCCGCACCAAGTCATGCATGTTCGTGGGGCAAGACTTACCCCCTCGTTTCCTATAAATAGGACCCCTCTCCCTTCAGTTTTCTCATCCAGTTTCAGAGTAAAATACTCAGAGAAAACTTAGAGAGAGAAAGAAAGAGAGAGAGAGTTCTCGGTTTTGTTAAAGACCGATTGTTTTGTGGTTGTTTTCCGGCGACTTTGATCGTGTAAGGGGAAGTAACATCTGATCCAAATGTGAGACCGTGATAAGGGAAATCAAGTGGAGGACCCTGATGTTAAGACCAAGGTATGGAAGGAACCATGGTTCCATTGGTTCATACGGTAGGTTCATGAAATCACACCATGATTTCGATCGGTTTCCTGGTTGAATCCGCTTCTCTTACTCCTTATTCACATCGTTCTTCTTCTTCTCTTTCTGGTATTACATGAAGGATTGTGATGGTTGAGTTCATGGGTTGCGGCTCTGACTTAGAATCATCCTATCCTAACCGTTTAGTGGTCTTGCTCGGCAGGTTAGCACCAACAACCCGAATACGATCAATCGGGAAATCTTCCTCCTTGGGAGGATCAATCTGATTGCTGCTCGCTCTCCAATATGCATTAAGCTCCCCAGCATTCGGAGGAAAAGAGCCTGACTCAACCTTCGAAACAAGCAATTCCTCATCCTGACTACACTCAGGAGAAGGATTCTTAGAAGCTTTCTTCTTTGAAGATTTTTTACCACCTTTGAAATTTTTTTAGAAAGGAAGAAGAGGATTCTCAAAAAATTCTTATGAAGTGTTCTTGGAAGGATTCTCTCTCAAAAAGTTTCTTATGAAAGATAAGTGAGTGAAAAATGAAGGAATTACCTCCTCTTTTATAAGCTACAAAAATTACTGTTCAAGATCAGACTTTCGGATACAAACTTGGCCTAAAAACTCGTCTAAACTCGCCAAACCGTACGACAGAATCTGGCCAACCCACGATTCTAGCGTACTGGGGGGCTAACTGTTGGGGTCGAAATCGGACAAGGCAAAGTTGGTATCCAAATTTCCGTAAAAAAAAATAACTTAAGGATTTCTACGCTTTCGAGAAAACGTAGAAATTCTTATACGGAAAATCTGCGGAAAAATCTTGTTTTAAAATTATGATTTCTTAAAAATCAACGATATCTTAAAACAACGATTTCTTAAAAATCAACGATTTCTTAATCAGAGATTTGAGAAATTAACGATTTCTTAATCAACGATTTAAGAAATCAATGATTTCTTAAATCAATGATACGATACTATCAAAAGTCCAAACCTCCGCAAACATCCTAAAAGCATCGCAATTGTTTCGGACGCTTGGACGATAGATTCCAATCCACGACACAAACCCGATCGCGACGGCGATCGGGTCACGGACAAGAGCTCGATTGCTACAGCGAACGGATCGCAGAAACACGCTCGGTCGCTATAGGGACCGAGCCTCGATTACAGCTCGGTCGCTATAGCGACCGAGCCACGAGCCAAGAGCAAGGCTCGGTCGCTATAGCGACCAAGCTTCGTATAGAGCTGGGTCGCTATAGCGACCAAGCTGCGGACAAATCTCGGTCGCTATAGCGACCAAGCATACGTGCATCAACCATTTTCCGAAACGTCTGAAGTCTTCCGAAACGACGATACGACGTAAAACTATGCATTCTCGACTATCCTTATAGCATCTTCTGCAAGCCACGGCTAACCATTTCTTGATTTCTCGATCAAATGGGATCATCAGCTTGGTCTACGACGAAACCGCAGAAACTTAACTTTATCGGAGAAATCGTAACAAACGTCTCGAACCAAAAAATGGCCCAAAGGGTTCTAAACTTGATTCGTGGCCCACTTACGATTTCTTAAAAATCCCATAAATCTTATGACGGTTTATACTTGGAGGATAAACATCAGTTTCCGCGGAAAAATGGAAACTTTCCGCAGATAATCATGAAGATTGGATAAAAATGGAATATCTCAATTTTTTGGACTATGACGGCTTAAGGGAAAAAGAGGAAGGCGTAAACCGACCTAGGAGGGAGTATATAAGGAGTTCAAGGCGAGAGGCATAAGAGAGATCTTTCAGAGCAAACTTACCACTTAGAGCATTTATGTAATTTTTCGTTTTTGTTATTATAGCTACGACTCAATTAGGTTTAGCCACCTTCGGGTATTAGACTAGGGATCTCACCGACAGCTCTCGTAGCCGAAGAACGTTACCTTGTTTTTAGGCTCAAAACACGAATTCGGAATAAGATTCTACTTTGCTCTCTTTTTACGATTTTATTGCGATTTTTTATTTTCTCGTCTTAATTCTCGTGTTCTGATTGCTTGGCGTGTGGTTTCTCAGATATCCGGGATCTCAGGGAAATTAGGGTTTTCCTAGTTTCCTTATTTATACGAAATATTGACGGTGCGAATTTCGATTCCCACAGGACGGCTAAGGGAACATAAACTCTATGCAAAACTCAACAAATGCAGTTTTTTGGCAGAAGAGTATCGGGTTCCTTGGCCATATCGTGTCCGAACCAGGTGTTTCGATGGAACCATAGAAAATCAAGGCAATCAAGGATTGGCCCCGACCACGCAGTGCCACGGAAGTCAGAAGCTTCCTAGGGCTGGCAGTTTACTACAGAAAGTTTGTGAAAGGATTCGCAAGCTTAGCTCAGCCGATGACACGGTTGACCGGGAAGGATGTTAAGTTCACATGGTCCGAAGAGTGTGAGAGATACTTCTCCGCACTCAAAGACATGTTGACCAGCTGATATCACTGAAATTACCCTAAGGAGTGAGTTTTACTCTCATCAAAAGAGGTCAAGTTATAGTACTTAGGGATCAAATCCACAAGGAGCTAAGGCACACACTAGATCTAATAGTTATATGATTAAGCTAGGCTAACAGTAAATAGATTATAAAGCAGTAAATGAAATAGAAAATATATTAAATTGCAAGGGCGAATTAGGTAGTTGTTCTTATGTAACCAAGGTAGTTGATGGAAGGATGGTTGCTAGATCTAGGGCTTCTATTCAGGTATTGGGGATTATAATGTCTATAAATGCCTAACAAGCTGTTTGCATGAAACTATAGAACTCAGCCGCTTAACAATCAGTGATCTCTCACTGGTTAAATAATCTAGATCTCTGGCCTCAACTGTTGTATGTTGGCGCAGAAAAAGAGTCGATCGATATCCTTTTGAGATATCGATCGATACACCTTTCGCAGCGCCGATCGATTCACCTGTCGGGATATTGATCGACGGCTTCTAGATATGCCTAGGCGCGAGCCGATAATGAACACTAGGTCTCAAGGAGTAGTTGTCGCTCTTCTCAACGGGAGACATGCTAGCTCAAATGGATAATTCAAGATAATCAAAGCTCCTAGTGATCTATGTTCTAGTTAGATAATCTAGAACAAGAATAGAGTTCAATCCATTTGATGAATATCAAAACTTAGCAAGTACAGTTTGGGGCTAGTCCCACAAACCTATCTGAACCCTAAATCTAACAGGTGGATCTATTCAGACATGAAGTATGTCACAGAAATCATAGATGAATAGATAAAAATACAATAGATAAATAAACCAAAACCAAAGGAGTTCCAGGAGGACTCTGATAAGAATTTCTCCCTTCTCTCCTAAGAGAAACAATGGAACAAAGAAAGCGTAAAAGAAAATCTAAAGCGTAGCCGTCAACAATGGCTTAGAAATAACATAAATAGGGTTTCTGGTCGTCAAGGGTATTTTGGTAACTTTGTGGTGACTCCTGGGCTTCAGTCGGTCATGAAATATACTCAGCCCACATTCTGATGTCCCTGTCAATCGACATGCAGTATTCTGTGTCGATCGACATACAATCCTCTTCTCGACAGCCTTCTATCGCGAGGCAGACTGACCACTCTTCAGTAAATCGGGCATAACTTCTTCTACAGAATGCGGATTGACCTCAGACCGGTGGCATTGGAAAGCTAAAGCAAAGATCTATCTCGTGTAAAACGATGGGCTAAATCCAACGGTGGAAAGGTCTCCATAGAGAGTTAAACATCTGAAGCGTCTGTGCAGTTCTGCACTTCGAAAGACTCCAAAAGGCACCAAAATCACCATATATCTCCAAATCATCCCTGAACCTGTAAATACTATAAATAGACTCCAATACATAATAAATAGTATATAAAACACTTATATACCATGGGTAAATATGTGTAAAATGCATGGTATATCACCAGCGCACCTGTCCTAGTACTTCCGGAGGTCGACCAACCATATGTGGTTTATACGGACGTGTCCATAACTGGACTAGGTTGTGTACTAACCCAACATGGAAAGGACATCGCCTACGCGTCAAGGCAGTTGAGAAAACATGAGGGAAACTACCCCACCCATGATCTCGAAATGGCTGCGGTAGTATTCGCCTTAAAGATTTGGCGTTCATATTTATATGGTGCCAAGGTTCAGGTACTTACGGACCACAAGATTCTGAAGTACAAATTCACCCAGCCTTAGTTGAACTTAAGGCAGACAAGTTGGATGGAATTCATGGCTGATTACGATCTAGACATCGCTTATCATCTGGGCAAGGCTAACCTAGTGGTGGATGCCTTGAGCCGGAGCCGAGCAGACGTAGCGGTCGAGATGGAGGTGGACGACCCGAAAGGTTCGACCCATGCTCCAATGTTGAATGCGTTGACCCAAACAAGCGAACCACTCAGATTGGAGGCGGTTAACCAGCCCGACCTACTAACCCGAATTCGGATGGCCCAGAGTCAAGATGAAAACGTACAGAAAGTTGCTCAGAATGACAAGACTGAGTACCAAACGGCGAAGGACAGTACCATTCTAGTCAATGGACGGATCAGCGTTCCTAATGATAAGAACTTAAAGGAGATGATCTTAAGGGAAGCCTATAGATCTAAATTATCGGTTCATTCTGGCGCCACCAAGATGTACCAGAACCTCAAAAGGTATTATCATTGGATCCGTTGAAAGTTGATGTGGCAGAATGGGTGGCTAAGTGTTCCACTTGCCACCTCATCAAGGCCGAACATCAAGTTCCTAGTGGGTTACTATAGAGCTTGCCTATTCCAGAATGGAAGTGGGATCACATAGCAATGGACTTTGTGATTGGTTTTCCCACGACCAGGAATAAGAAAGATGTGGTTTGGGTGGTTGTGGATCGCCTCACCAAATCAGCACACTTTCTGGCCATCAAGATATCGGATGGAGTCGAGCCAATTGTACGAGTGTACAATGACGAGATCGTCCGACTTCATGGTGTACCGGCCAGCATTTTTTTGGATAGAGACCCAAGGTTAACCTCTAGATTCTGGAGAGCTTTTCAAAAAGCTTTAGGAACAAGGGTAACCATGAATACGGCCTATCACCCACAGACGGACGGACACTCGGAACGGACGATCCGAACACTGGAAGATATGTTAAGAGCATGTGTCTTAGACTAGGTCACTGGGGTGATTCCTGGGAAAGACATCTACCTTTGGTATAGTTTGCCTATAACAATAGTTTCCACAGGAGCATTGGCATGTCGCCATATGAAGCTCTATATGGGCGTCCATGTAGGACACCCTTGTGCTGGACCCAAGTGGAGGAGCGCAGTATGATTGGTCCGGAGATTGTCGAGGAAACAACCGAAAAGATCAAGCTAGTAAGGGATAATATGAGAGAGGCAAAAGATGCCAAAAGAACTATGCAGATAAACGTAGAAAAGATCTAGAGTTCGAAGTAGGTGACTTGGTGTATCTCAAAATGATTACCTTTAAAGGAAGGGCAAGAATTTCCGGAAGAAGGAAATTAGACCGAGGTATCTGGGTCCGTCCAAGATATTAGAAAGGGTTGGCATGGTCGCCTACAAGCTAGACTTGCCGACCAAGATGGACGCATATCATAATGTGTTCCATGTGTCACAACTCAGGAAATGTGTAACAGACCAGGAAATTGTACTTCCTGTTATTCCTGATGATCTAGGAAAGAACCTAACCTTGGAAACGAGGCCGGTTCGGATAATAGATAGGATGGAAAAAGCAACAAGGAAGAGAACAGTCCAGATGCTCAAGGTCGTCTGGGACTGCAATGGAAAGGATATTATCACTTGGGAAACTGAAGCTAGAATGAAAACTGAGTACCCAGAGTGGGTTGAGCAATTTGTTTCAGAAGAAACATACGACTCGGATTCGAGGAAGAATTCATTCCAAGTGGTGGAGACTTGTAGCATCCCCAATCCTAAATAGGATTGCTTGGACGAACCATGATGCATTGGAACGAGCTTAAGATCTAACTGATCAAAGAATAAGTGGTTTCATGGTTCATTTAAGGGTTAAGCATGGCAAAACTTAACCATAAGAGAGTGGCATTGAAAGAAGTAAGCTAGAAAGAGTTAAACGGTAGCTGGACGATGCATTACGTAGCTCGACCAAGCTCAACGAAGCTCGGGTCAGCTCACACTAGCTCATTCAGTACTAAGTCAGCTCACACTAGCTGAACTACTAGCTCGCTCAGCTGGGTCAGCTGGGGACCAGCTCATCTCAGCTAGACGAACCATTAAGGTCTCGGGTCAGTGGTCCGGGTCCGGGCCGGTGGCGGGCTGGTTGGGTCCGGTCATGGTCCATGGTTCGTTGGGTCATTGGGCAAGGCCTTGGGCTACGTCCAGTGGGCTGTGGTGATGGTTTGGGCTTGCGCCTGACCCATATGTGGGTGGTTATGGGCGATGGGATGCGACGGGCGAAGGGGTGTAACCTTCTCGCCAAGTCACACCCATCCGCACCAAGTCATGCCTGTTTGTGGGGCAAGACTTACCCCCTTGTTTCCTATAAATAGGACCCTTATCCCTTAAGTTTTCTCATCCAGTTACAGAGTAAAATACTCAGAGAAAACGTAGAGAGAGAAAGAAAGAGAGAGAGAGAGAGTTCTCGGTTTTGTTAAAGACCGATTGTTTGGTGGTGGTTTTCCGGCGACTTTGATCGTGTAAGGGGAAGTAACATCTGATCCAAATGGGAGACCGTGATAATGGAAAGCAAGTGGAGGACCCTGGCGTTGAAACCAAGGTATCGAAGGAACCATGGTTCCATCGGTTCATACGGTGGGTTCATGAAACCGCACCATGATTCCGATCGGTTACCTGGTTGAATCCGCTTTTCTTACTCCTTATTCACATCGTTCTTCTTCTTCTCTTTCTGGTATTACACGAAGGGTTGTGATGGTTGAGTTCATGGGTTGCGGCTCTGACGTAGAATCATCCTATCCTAACCGCAAACGAAGACCGTGTGGTCGGTTTGTGGAGCTGTCCGGAATCGTACCAAGTATGGGCGGTGGGATTGAACATTGGTTAGACCCGAGAGGTGCGAGTGACCGAAAGGTTACGAGTGCCAAAAGTTACGAGTTGCCAAGGGACACGAGTCACCAAAGGTCATGAGAGTCCAAAGGGTACGAGTGACCGAAAGGTTGCGAGTTCCAAAAGGTACCATTGACCGAAGGGTGCGAGTGATCATGGGGCACGAGTGACCAAAGGGTGCGAGGGCCAAATGGTACCAAATGAATGCAGGTTCTGTCCGGTTCATATGGATCAATCCACGGCTTGCTAAAGTCGTGTCATACACTCGGTTTTATCTAAGCTGGAGAAGGGTTGCAAGGTCGAGCGGTTGTAAAGAAACCGGATTGGGCTTGAGCCTTACTCGGCCGGGTATGTACCAGGCTCAATGCCTGATCAGGTAAGGAAGTCTATTGGGCTTATTTCCTGACTTCAAGTGACCGGTTGAACCTAGACTTAATCCGCAAGGATGAACTGGTCTTGGTTGATACGGATCTGGTCGTGATCTGATTCTTTACTTTTGGCTGTCTACCTATTCTAAGTCATGTGGGGTGGTTGGATGATTGACTTAGAATACGATAGGCAGTTATATATATATATTTGTAAGTCATACTGACTGAGGTTTCCATAGTTCTAGGGACCAAGCCAAGCATTGTAGGATCTAGGCCGTTTGTGATATATCGGTTTGATTAATGCTTATCTGGTTTCGGTTTCAGGAGCTAAGAATGGTTGTGGTCAAGCCGAGGAGCCATGAAGACTCCGTCAGTGAGAGGCTCGCCCATGTGTGGATGGATCACCTTAGGGATGAGCTAGTTATTGTTCATGAGAATGTTATACAATGGAACCACATTTTTATTATTATTCCGCTGTGCAACTTCTATACTTGATCATAAACCTCATAAACGAAAAATGACATAGAAAAATAAGACTTAAAACAAATCAAAACCGCAAAGAAAAAGATAAGTAAGAGTTTCGGTCCAGTTTGGTCGAGAGGCCGGGATCGGGCCTTACATTTTAATCTTTGAGTCCCTACTATTTTCAAACCTTTTCT
This sequence comes from Raphanus raphanistrum subsp. raphanistrum, assembly GCA_019706035.1. Taxonomy (NCBI): domain Eukaryota; kingdom Viridiplantae; phylum Streptophyta; class Magnoliopsida; order Brassicales; family Brassicaceae; genus Raphanus; species Raphanus raphanistrum. The sequence continues at coordinate 464,870 of JACZFZ010000011.1, read as the reverse complement.
AAAGACTATTGACTTTTGCTTGAGGACAAGCAAATGATAAGTCTGGGGGAGTTGATATACAATTGATTTCACCCGCTTTTTACCATGGTATAATTATATTTTTATTATGTAACTAATATGTTTTCTAGCCTATTAGGTATGTTTTCAGGTTCAGAAATGTTTCGTGATAAAGTGATGCTTTTGGAGTATTTTGGAGCACAAGAGATAATACACCCGAGTTGACCATTCAAGACCAAGTCTGAAGTCAATATTCAGAGAAGAATCGATCGTTACTCATCTAGATTTGTCGATCGATGTAGCTGTGAAGACCCGCGTACTAAAAGATTATAATCGATCGATACACATCCACTGTTGTCGATCGATACGCACTGTCGATTTTGATTAAGTAAAACGGAGGAAAGCTAAGTAAACCTAACTTTCCCTGAAGGTCCGGATTCTCTGCGACAACCAACGACAAGTGATCAAATAAATGCGGAAAGGTTTTATTGAGATTTGGGACTGGACCTTAAGGAAGGCTGCCTACGTACCCCTTTCGAGGATCAAGTCGGACGTAGTTAAGTTGGAAGGGTTTGAACAAGAGATCGAACTGCCTGGCGGAGTTCGTCTAGTACGAGCGTTAGTCATAGAAACGGGCATGTCGAGAATAATGCCTAGGGTTTCTATGTGCGGAACTCTAAGTAAAAGGATTGTTAGATCCTTCCGAGAGAGACAGGAGCCTGCGGACAAGATGAAAATAGAACGAGAGGCGGCCGGACGTTCTAGGTCCTACCTTGCTAGTCTACCGCCTAAATTCTAAGTTCTTAACCTAACAGGAGCTCTCTAGGTCTCCAATCTCGGATTTCGCTCTCTCTTAATGATTTTCGCTCTCCCTTTCCTCCTCTCCCAAAGCTCCTTTATATACTCCTTCTTATGACGGTCTATTCTCCTTTTGGGCCGCAAAGCGGGCTTTTTCCATTTTCGTCGGCCTTCTTGTTTATCGGGAAACTTGACATTTATCTTCGAGAAACTTGACATTTATCCTTCTGGAAATTTAGCATTTATCTTGTTATGTGAAGATAAACGTAAATTGTCGTATCTATCTAAGACAATCGTAAGCGGACTGTCCGATCGCGTTTGGTCCCTTTCGGGCCGTTTCTAGGACTTCCGTTGTTTTCTACGATTTCTTCGGAAGATCTTCAATCCTTCGTAGAGTTGAGATGAGTGGTGTCTTAAGATAACCATCACTGTTTCGCACGAAGAATTTAAGATCTTCCTTCCTGTTGATATCTTACAAGTTTCCGAAGTGTTTCCGACGATCTTAGTTTGGAGTAAGAGCGGGAGTTTTGTACGCGGAATCTCAACGATTCGTTCCGCAAAAACTTGGGAAAGACGCAAAGTACAGACTTTTGACGGCCGGGGCCTAGAACTTATGCACGGAAGCTTGTCATCCGACGACCCGAGCCAGCACGGGGCTAGCCGCCCGGCAGCCATGGCCAGCACGGGCGCTAGCCGCCGCCGGCCACGGCCAGCACGGGGCTAGGCGCCCGGCGGCCACGGCCAGCACGGGCGCTAGCCGCCCGCGGCCACGGCCAGCACGGGGCTAGCCGCCCGGCGGCCACGGCCAGCACGGGGCTAGCCACCCGGCGGCCACGGCCAGCACGGGCGCTAGCCGCCGGCGGCCACGGCCAGCACGAGCGCTAGCCGCCGGCGGCCACTGCCAGCACGGGGGCTAGCCGCCCGGCGGCTACGGACCAGCATGTGCGTCTCGACGAGGGCTTCGATTTGATATATTGATCGTTTTCTGGGTCCTCACGGTTTGAGAGAACTGGCTCTTTGAAGTTTCCCGGCGGCCAGGACCAGCACGGGGGCTAGCCGCCCGGCGGCCAGGACCAGCACGGGGGCTAGCCGCCGGCGGCCAGGACCAGCACGTGCGTCTCGACGAGGGCTTCGATTTGATATCTTGATCGTTCTTTGGGTCCTCACGGTTTGAGAGAACGGGCTCTTTGAAGTTTCAAGGCGGATTCCTTGTCGTTCGGCCTATCCAAACTTAGATTACTTCGCGTTTCTTCCGTATACTTTCGTATGGTCGTGTCATCTCAGCTACGGACCTAATGTCTCTCGGTTCTTCTTGATTGTATCATCGAAGTTTTACGACTAAATCTGAGTTGGTTTTCTCGTAAAGTTTATCGTGTAAAACAAGAACGATCGACTTTAACAGGTTTTTTAAGCTGTACGACTTGTTTTGCTTTCGACGCTTGTTTTATGGAAAGTCCGCGCATGATAAATATTTTTAGCCGTTGATTTCGAGATAACCGTTTTTGACCCCAACAGTTAGCCCCCCAGCCTGTAAGACGTGGAAACGATCTTGCGGGCGGAAGATTATGAGTTGAAAATCGAAATTTTTGGATAAGAGTATTTCATTGCGGAAATCCACATCACCTTTGATTGGCGATTTCGAACGTGACGTCGGAAAGACCGTGAGTTCGTTGCTCAACTTCGATTCGATTCTTGCTGGTCTGAAATCCGTGTGCACCCTTGTCCTGCATTCGGAGGGTTCGGAGGACCAGGACCACGCAGTCAAGGATCGCGAAGCCGGCGCATATGAGACATGCAGCGGTGGTGCGACCAATGGAGGCGACGGTGAGACCGTTCCTACTTTGGGTGAGTTTTGAGGATGAAGGTGATGCTCCGGGGAGCGTCTAGGTTTATCAATCCCTTTAGAGATTTTTATTTTGATTGTGTTTCGGCCGTTAAGAGGCCATGATGTGTATTTGCGGGACTGGCTGTTGGTGGCTTCGAATCCCGGCCTTTTTCAGGGCATCTGTTGAACTCTGCTGCTCAATCTTTATAAAATATTAATGTTGCGTTTTCAGAACTTCTGTCTATCGAAGTTAGAGGGACAGGGTGTGAGTTGTCGTCTCATTCCTGCCTCACTGATGATCACCGTATCCGTCGTTTGTACAAAGCGAGATTTTCCTGCGGTTTACGATTTACGCGAAAATTCGTGAAAACGTACAGACTTGAGTGAAGAGACAAGTTTTGGGATCTCGCGTCATTGACGCTTTGCCTATGAGATGTTAAGATACCAGCAAGGCTGGGTTTAGGGCAAGACCTAGGTTTACTCTCAGACTGAGGCTGTGCGATGACAAATCGGCTTTCGTTTTGCCTGTTTGTGATTTTAACCTGATTCGTACCGTTTTAAAATCCGCGAAGTGGTATCGGCTTATATGATTTGTCTGCGCACGAATTGAGCTACTTCCTTTACGAAGTGCTGAACCAAATTTGGATTTTTTGTATAGCGCGCTATGGGATCCTTGTCGGATGTAAAAGAGCCTACCCTTAGGTGGCTTGTCTGTTTAGGACGTTAGAGTTCGTTTGTTGTGATCAGCAACAACGATATGATGCCGTTTAGAAGGCGTATGAAGGTTTTAATCGAAAAACGAATGTTCAGGCACGAAGCGACGTCTCGCAGTGCTTTGAAGTTTGTTTTTCTTATGCCATAAAGGACTATGGGCTTTTAGAAATCGCGGAATGTTTCCGGGCGATAGTTTATGATTTATTTGGTGGATAATGGATCCATTGTTGAGGCCGTTTAGCGATTGGCGAGTTTGTTTGCGAAGAGTTTCGAAAATTCGGTTTATGTGTTTGTAAAGAGTTTCGAAAATCCGGTTTCTTCAAAAAACGTGGGATTATACAAGCATACACATTTCAAATGTGTACGAGTTAATTTTCCCTTGTGCCGCATTTCAAATGTTCGCGGGCTTGGAGATGTTTTGCGAATGTCCGTAGTCAGAAACTGTTGTTTCAGTTTGGACGTGCAAGTTATAAAATTTTAATCGAGGAATTAGGACCAGGGGTCGCGTATATTTGACCCAGGGAGAAGTGTCTACCTTCGCTTTGCTTCGCGAAGTGTTGGTCTTTCGGGATTTTAAGGACGACTCGTATAACTCTTGGAGCTTTGTCACGAGTGTTTCTTTTCATGCTTTGTTTACGGGGCGTATAGAACTTAATCAGTCGATGTTAAGTTCAAATTTTTCCGTTAATCGTATGGCTGTTAGGACTGATTTTATTACGAGAAATTTATCGCATGATTTTCACTTTTGGGCTATGCGACAGAGTTGCTCGCGTAATGGTCACTTGGCGTTTTATGACAAATCGTGGATTATCGTTTGGCCCTTAAGTGATTGGAGCGGCGATCGTTCAGCTGTTTTGTCTTGGCGTGAAGGCTGTGTTCAGCCGTTTAACCAAGGAGTTGGTAAACGATCAGACCGCGATCCTTTCGCATTAAGGTCATATTGGTTCACGATCGTCCTTAATGATGATGCCGAATTCAGGTCCGGACTTTATGGAAAGACGTAGTTGGCCGAGGGCCGAATAGAGTTTCAGTTATACGATAGATGCTTCGTATAAAGTTTCCTTTGGTCGCATGAAAATTGTTTCATTTTATCCGAGGAAATAAAGTTTAAGGAATCGACGAAGAACACGTTCGGATTCAGTGTTGGGTTATTTCCCGCTTGGACGTAATTTTCCGTATTGCGATGTCGTTTTGCATGAGACCGATCTTGGTTTTCCTTATGCTGTTTTTGTGTAACATGTTTATACGAAAGTAATGGATGACCGGTTTCATGAAGGTAGAAAATCGCAGATAGTCAAAGTAGTCTTGTTTCCGTGGTTTACACGGGAAATGTTTCCGCTTTGATTTCGTTTTTTGGCGAAAGTTGCTTCGGGTTACTCATGAAGTTTTACCGAAGGTTATTTCGTTAATTTTGTAGCTCACCGTCGTGCCATTAGTCTCACGGAAGCGGAAAGAGTATGCCAAGGATGCGCGGCGATCGTTTCCCGGTTTTTCGAGAGATTAGATCGGTTTGCGCGTTCTGCCTAGACAGTCAAGGAACAATAGAACGAAACTGGAAGAAAATGCCTAAGACTTATCTTGCTAGACTATCCACCTAGGTTCTAAGTTCCCTAAATTTTACGGCAGTTTACAAGACGTTCCCATTCCTTTCCTACGAAAAAAATTAAAACCTTGATAAAATTTTCTAAGTCGGACGTACCTTAGTCTCATTGATTACTCGAGATTGCCTCATGTCCGTTCCTCTTTGTCTTCTACCGTTTCATTCTCAAAGGTCTTTGAAAAGTCTGATACTGAATCGAGAATCGATTTTTGATGAAACCTGAAGGAACAGTGCAGAATCGTTGCAGAATCGTTGAAGGAAAGGGAGGAGAAGTAGGCGAAACTCGAAGAAGGCTAAGGTGGGTAGACAAGTGAAAACGAATGGCAAGATGTCACTTGAGTGGGGCTTCTTGTTTCGTCAAGCTATGAGCAAACTGGTCAGGTCAAGAAGCTTACGATCTTGTTATACTTCACGAACGATGTTTCGTATAATATTGCCGAGCTTTTATTTAACGAGAGTTAATCAAAATGTTGTCGAGTTAATTTTACGGATTTTGTTTCGTAAAATTAGTTTGGATAATATTTGGGTCAATCCTTACGAGGATTGGCCGTTCTTGACGAATGTTTTGTTTGCGGGATTTTGGAAAGTCGCAAAACACGGATTTCTAGCGACCCGGGGGCCTAGATCTTATGCACGAAGACTAACCGCCCGACGACCCGAGCCAGCACGGGTCTAGCCGCCCGGCGGCCACGGCCAGCACGGGCGCTAGCCGCCGGCGGCCACGGCCAGCACGGGGGCTAGCCGCCCGGCGACCACGGCCAGCAAGGGCGCTACCCGCCGGCGGCCACGGCCAGCACGGGGCTAGCCGCCCGGCGACCACGGCCAGCACGGACGCTAGCCGGCGGCGGCCACGGCCAGCACGGGTTTAGCCTCCCGGCGACCACGGCCAGCACGGGCGCTAGCTGCCGGCGGCCACGGCCAGCACGGGGCTAGCCGCCCGACGGCCATGGCCAGCACAGGCGCTAGCTGCCGGCGGCCACGGCCAGCGCGGGGGCTAGCCGCCCGGCGACCACGGCCGCGACCGGAGTCGGCTGCTCGGTTCCTTCGGCTTGTGCGTGTTTTTGCGTTCTTTTTAGTTTTCCGTAGGTTTTTCCTCGTGTAGAAAATGTTTTGTTGCCCGGCGACCAGCGCAGCACGGGCGCGTTAGCCGCCCGGCGCCTAGAGGCAGCACGGGCGTGCTAGCTGCCCGGCTCCTAGGGACAGCACGGGCGTGCTAGCCGCCCGGCGCCTAGGGACAGCACGGGCGTGCTAGCCGCCCGGGACTGTGCTTCCTCGCGGGACCTGCCTGTTTTTCTCATTTTTTTAAAGGTTTCTCGGTCGACACTTAGTCTCTCGAGGTTTCTTTAATTGTTTTTCCGAGACTTTTGGACATTGATTTCATCATGATCCCAGCAAGGAATTGTTTCTTAGAACGTTGTTGACCTTTTATTTTACGAGAGTTATTTCACAAAATGTTGTCGAGTTAATTTTACGGAAACTGTTTTGTAAAATGTTGTCGAGTTTAATCATGCAAAAGCTGTCTCGTGAAATATTTTCGAGAATTTATTTTACGAAAGGTGTTCCGTAAAATGTTATCGAATTTTAGCATTAGAAACGCTGATTGGTAACCCGATCAGTCGTGCTTTCTGTTTCATGAGTAATCTGGGGTTTCTCCGCGATTTCCAGGAGAACAAGTCTTTATTTTTCCGGAAAATTCTAAAAAACATTTCCAGTCGAAACTCTATTCGGTAATCAGACCGTCAAATCAGCCTTGGGCTCGATCCTACCTAATATCGTATGTGGGTCGTTTAGCCGTGATTCGGGCCCCTTTTGGGCTGTCTTGGGACTTAGACGTTTTTACGATTTTTCTTTAGAAAAAGCCGTTGATGTGACGCTGGTTTTTCCGAAAGGATTTCAATTCCCCGTAGCCGTTGATGTGACGTTGATGTGACGCTGGTGTTCAAGCTAACCATAGCCGTTTTATACGGCAGGCAGGAATCCGTCTCCACTACCAAGTCTTTTTATGAATTTTCCCGAAGTATTTCTTCGATAATCCCAAACGAGGGGGGTTGTGTCCATGAACCCGAGGACCGTGTTGCAGGAACTTGGACGGGAGTGCATCGTTGATAGGACCCGAACTTGGTTGGGATGGTCCGTTCTCGGGACGTTTGTCTGTAAGATGATAATCTTAGATAACTGTTTGCATAAGCGTTGGTCGTAGGAGCAGTCACTGCTGAAGTTGTATTACCAGCGTCGATGTGAGCTGTGAGTTTGTCTTTTATATCTCCAGACATTGCTTTGATCAAGCGTTTTGCGGCCGTAAGAGTAAGAGTAATCCGTCCCCCCCTCCTTCTAGCGCCAAACTGTGGGAACCGAAATTCGCACTGTCGATTTTGATTAAGTAAAACGGAGTAAAGCTAAGTAAACCTAATTTTCCCTGAAGGTCCGGATTCTCTGCGACAACCAACGACAAGTGATCAAATAAATGCGGAAAGGTTTTATTGAGATTTGGAACTGGACCTTAAGGAAGGCTGCCTACGTACCCCTTTCGAGGATCAAGTCGGACGTAGTTCAGTTGGAAGGGTTTGAACAAGAGATCGAACTGCCTGGCGGAGTTCGTCTAGTACGAGCGTTAGTCATAGAAACGGGCATGTCGAGAATAATGCCTAGGGTTTCTATGTGCGGAACTCTAAGTAAAAGGATTGTTAGATCCTTCCGAGAGAGACAGGAGCCTGCGGACAAGATGAAAATAGAACGAGAGGTGGCCGGACGTTCTAGGTCCTACCTTGCTAGTCTACCGCCTAAATTCTAAGTTCTTAACCTTACAGGAGCTCTCTAGGTCTCTAATCTCGGATTTCTCTCTCTCTTAATGATTTTCGCTCTCCCTTTCCTCCTCTCCCAAAGCTCCTTTATATACTCCTTCTTATGACGGTCTATTCTCCTTTTGGGCCGCAAAGCGGGCTTTTTCCGTTTTCGTCGGCCTTCATGTTTATCGGGAAACTTGACATTTATCTTCGGGAAACTTGACATTTATCCTTCTGGAAATTTAGCATTTATCTTGTTATGTGAAGATAAACGTAAATCGTCGTATCTATCTCAGACAATCGTAAGCGGACTGTCCGATCGCGTTTGGTCCCTTTCGGGCCGTTTCTAGGACTTCCGTTGTTTTCTACGATTTCTTCGAAAGATCTTCAATCCTTCGTAGAGTTGAGATGAGTGGTGTCTTAAGATAACCATCACTGTTTCGCACGAAGAATTTAAGATCTTCCTTCCCGTTGATATCTTACGAGTTTCCGAAGTGTTTCCGACGATCTTAGTTTGGAGTAAGAGCGGGAGTTTTGTACGCGGAATCTCAACGATTTGTTCCGCGAAAACTTGGGAAAGACGCAAAGTACAGACTTCTGACGGCCGGGGTCTAGAACTTATGCACGGAAGCTTGTCATCTGACGACCCGAGCCAGCACGGGGCTAGCCGCCCGGCGGCCACGGCCAGCACGAGGCTAGCCGCCCGGCGGCCACGGCCAGCACGAGGCTAGCCGCCCGGCGGCCACGGCCAGCACGGGCGCTAGCCGCCGGCGGCCACGGCCAGCACGGGGCTAGCCGCCCGGCGGCCACGGCCAGCACGGGCGCTAGCCGCCGGTGGCCATGGCCAGCACGAGCGCTAGCCGCCGCCGGCCACGGCCAGCACGGGGGCTAGCCGCCCGGCGGCTACAGACCAGCACATGCGTCTCGACGAGGGCTTCGATTTGATATGTTGATCGTTTTCTGGGTCCTCACGGTTTGAGAGAACTGGCTCTTTGAAGTTTCCCGACGGCCAGGACCAGCACGGGGGCTAGCCCCCCGGCGGCCAGGACCAGCACGGGGGCTTGCCGCCGGCGGCCAGGACCAGCACGTGCGTCTCGACGAGGGCTTCGATTTGATATCTTGATCGTTCTCTGGGTCCTCACGGTTTGAGAGAACGGGCTCTTTGAAGTTTCAAGGCGGATTCCTTGTCGTTCGGCCTATCCAAACTTAGATCACTTCCCGTTTCTTCCGTATACTTTCGTATGGTCGTGTCATCTCAGCTACGGACCTAATGTCTCTCGGTTCTTCTTGACTGTATCATCAAAGTTTTACGACTAAATCTGAGTTGGTTTTCTCGTAAAGTTTATCATGTAAAACAAGAACGATCGACTTTAACATAGGTTTTTTAAGCTGTACGACTTGTTTTGCTTTCGACGCTTGTTTTATGGAAAGTCCGCGCATGATAAATATTTTTAGCCGTTGATTTCGAGATAACCGTTTTTGACCCCAACACGGAGAATGGCTATACGGATAGTCGAGAATGCATAGTTTTACGTCGTATCGTCGTTTCGGAAGACTTCAGACGTTTTGGAAAATGATCGATATACGAATGCTCGATCGCTATAGCAACCGAGCTCTTGTTTGTGACCCGATCGCCATCGCGATCGGGTTTGTGTCGTGGACTGAACTCCATCGTCCAAGCGTCCGAAGTCGTTGCGAGACTACGATGATCTTAGGATGCTTGTTTGCGGATGTTCGGACCTTTGATAACATCTTACTATTGATTTAATAAATTGTTACTTTCTTAAATTGTTGATTTCTTAAGTCGTTGATTAAGAAATCGTTGATTTCCTAAGTCGTTGATTAAGAAATCGTTAATTTCTTAAGTCGTTGATTAAGAAATCGTAGATTTAGAAACGTTGATTTCTTAATCGTTGATTAAGATTCTGTAGCTGGGATGACACGACCATACGAAAGTATACGGAAGTTACGGGAATTGATCTAGGTTTGGATAGGCCGAACGCAAGGGAATCTGCCTTGGAACTTCAAAGAGGCCGTTCTCTCAAACCGTGAGGACCCAGAAAACGATCAAGATATCAAATCGAAGCCCTCGCCGAGACGGGTCTGGTTTCCTGGTCGCTACTTAGCTTGTTCTCTAGCTCTGTCGCTATAGCGACCGAGCTTGTTATCTAGCTCAGTCGCTATAGCGACCGAGTTTCGTATTACCCCTTGGTTGTTCCGCGATTGCCAAGCCGCAACCTTATGGTTTAACGATCTTTTGTTATCTCCGATGATCGTGTTTTAACGAGAACTTTGTTTAATCGCGGAACCTTTTGCAAGGAGACGATTTTTAAAAAATCGTAGATTTAAGAAATCGTTATTTAAGAAATCGTTGATTTAAGAAATCGTAGATTTAAGAAATCGTAGATTTAAGAAATCGTAGATTTAAGAAATCGTAGATTTAAGAAATCGTAGATTTTAAGAAATCGTAGATTTTAAGAAATCGTAGATTTTAAGAAATCGTTGATTTTAAGAAATCGTTGATTTAAGAAATCGTTGATTTAAGAAATCGTTGATTTAAAACAAGATTTTCCCGCGAGTTTTTCGTATAAGTTTTTCGTATAAGTTTTCTCTCTTGAAAACGTAGAAATTCTTAAGACGTATATTTTTATCGAATGTTTTGATACTAACTTCGTCGTCAACACGAACCATTGGAGATTATTTTTGATGCTGCGGACAAATCTATTCAAGAATTTTATAGTAAAAATTAGTTTAAGTAATTTTACGAGAATTATCTTTTTCGAGGAATATTTTCGAACGTTAATTTCGTTGTGACCGTTTTTGATCCCAACAGTTACCCCCCAGCCCGTTAGAACCGTGGATCGTAGATGCGAGGTTCTAGCGTGCGATAAGACAAGTTAGTCAAGTTAGGCAGAATTAACGGTTGAAAATGTCCGTTGAAAGTTGTACGTTCATTCTAAGAAGAGTGGAATCTTATAAGATTGGGGCTGCCCTTGATGAAAGCTGCCTACGCACCCTTTGTAAAAAGGGATCAGGCCATTCGTAGTTCGTCTTGGAATATAAGATCTTTACGACATGTTTTCCAGCAAGACTTTATCGTCTAGTTATTTCGAGCATGTTGCTGTCGATGGTATTTCGTATTAGACCTTTGTCGACCGCAAGAGTAGCCTCGGAGGCTGTTTATTTTTGCCAAGCTTGGCCTGTAAAAAATCGAGAGAACTTCCGTTTATCGAAGTTAGAGGGACAGGGTGTGAGTTGTCGTCTCATTCCTACCTCTCTGATGATCACCATATCCATCGATTGTACAAAGCGAGGTTCTTTGCAGTTTACTGATTTAACGAAGGTTCGTGAAACGGATAGCCTTAATTGAAGAGACAAATTTTGGGATCTCGTATCGGGTGTTGATACTATGTCTGTGAGATGTTAAGTACCAGCAAGGCTGGGTTTAGGGCAAGACCTAGGTTTACTCTCGGACTGAGGCTTTGCGATGACAAATCGGCTTTCGTTTTGCCTGTTTGCGATTTTAACCTGACTCGTACCGTTTTAAAATCCGCGAAGTGTTATCGGCTTATATGATTTGTCTGGGTACGAATCGAAGCTACTTCCTTTACGAAGCGCTTAGACGAAATTTTGGTTTTCTTGTATAGCGCGCTATGTTATCCTTGTCGGATGTAAGAGAGCCTACCCTTAGGTGGCTTGTCTGTTTAGGACTATAGAGTTCGTTTATTGTGATCAGCAACAACGATATGATGCCGTTTAGAAGGCGTACGAAATTTTGGTCGAAAATGTTTATTCGAGAATGAAGCGACGTCTCGCAATGCTGCGACTTTATTTTTCTGATGCCATAAGAAGATTTATGGGCTTTTGCTTATGATTTGATTTATACTTTCGTCAAGTGCAAAGGGTAGAATCTGAGTAGTCACTTCGGATTTTGATTTTGTCGCTTGGTCCGTATGCTACTTTTTAGCGAGCATTTTTAGGTGTAAGCGATGAGAGACTTGTGTCTGGATGTGATAATCGTTTTGTGGATACTGGATCCATTGTCGTAGCCGTTTAGTAGTTGGCGAATTATTTTGAGGATTTTGGACCGAAGGGTCGTGTAAATTTACCAGGGATAAGCGTCTAACTTCACTGTGTTTCGTGAAGCGTCCGCCTTCCGGAACTTGGTTTTGAATTTTTAAGAATGACTCGTATACCTCTAGGAGCTTTGTTACGAGTGTTTCTTTTTATGCCGCGTTTTATGGGGCGTATAGAACTCAATCGATTGACTATAAGTTTAAATCTTCCGTTAACCATATGGTTGTTAGGACTGAGTTTCGTTACGAAGAATTCATCGTATGATTTCCGATTCTGGGTTATACGACAAACTACTTGAATAATAGTCACTTGGCGTTTCACGACAAATCGTGGATTGTCGTTTAGCCGTTAGCCGTTAAGCGGTTGGAGCGGTGGTCGCTCAGTAGTTTTGGATTGGCATGGAGGCTAGGTGCAGCCGTATAGCCAGGGATGTTGTTGGTAAAGGATCGTCGTAGAATATGCGGATTCGGTTGCAGGGACATTTCCTGCTTGGAAGTAGCCGAGGGTAGTAAAAGCATGAATCAGCAACCTTGTGGAGCAAAAATTATCTGCGACTGATATCCGTTGGATCCGTTATTTAATTTTTCGAAAGAAAACGGGTTAACCGTTCTTTCGAAGGTTTTTCTTTCTTTAGGAAGCAGGACGAGTGTGCCTTAGAATGCGTGGCGATCGTTTCTTGGTTTTTCGAGAGACTAGATCGGTTTACATGTTCTGCCTGGAAAGTCAAGGAACAATGGAACAAGACTGGAAAATTTGCCTAAGACTTAGCTTGCTAGACTATCCACCTATGTTCTAAGTTCCCTACGGCAGTTTTCAAGACGTTTTCGTTTCTTTCCTACCAAAAAATTAAAACCTTGACGGAATTTTTAGTCGGACAAACCTTAGTCCCATTGATGATTCGAGATTGCCCCTTCTTCCTTCTTCTTCTCCTCTTTTCTTCTGACTTTATCGAAAGTTTATTATGCGTTTAGGAATGGCCACTTTCGATTCAACGTCAAAGGACTTTGAAAAGTCAGTTACCGAATTTCATACGAATTGGTTTTCGATGAAATTCTGACGAGAATATCGGAATGAGGAAGGGATATCAATGTCCAAGTTCGTCCTCGTTTCTTCGTATCTCTGGTTTTACCAAATTGACCAGGTGTGCTTTGTATATTGTCGAAAAGTCTATCAAACGTTATGAATAGATGCTTTCGACTCAACGTGGCAGAATCTGGTAAAATCACATTGTGTTTTATGCATCGAAGGAATTTTACGAAATCGTTGAACCAACGGGAGGAGAAGCAGACCAAGAGGGGTGTTTTGGAAAGACGGGTCAATGGACAATGCGTCACTCGAGTGAGGCTCTCAGTTCTTCAGCCTGTGAGCGAACTGATTATGTTCCATATACGATATTGTTTGGCTTTATGAATGATGTTTCGTAAAATATGGCCGAGCTTGATCTTACGAAAGCTGTTTCCTAAAGCGCTGTCAAACTTTTATTTTTCGAGAGTTATTTCACAACTGCTGCCGAGTTAATTTTACGGAAGTCGTTTTGTAAAATTGTTGACGAGTTTAATTGTACAAAATCTTTCTCGTGAAATATTTGTCGAGTTTTGTTTTATGAAAGGTGTTTCGTAAAAGTTATCGAATTTTAATATCGGAATCCATAGCTGCGGTGAGGTGTAATTTTGGTGACTAATCTTAATAATAAACTTTCTTGTTTCCGTGGGATTGATCCGAAGGAGTTTTGAGTAGTTTTTCGAAAGTAAGATTAGTAGACAAAAGTCGAGAGTCCGCAACGAGCGAAATCTTAGGTGTCAAAAAACGTCTTAGCAGTGAGGGATACGATCTCTCGTTTTGGCTTTGTTTAGTCTTTGTTAACCATTTTAAGTTTCAAGTGATTTTATAGGAATCACTCCACAGAGTCGAGACAAACCACATTCGCAACGGGAGTTGCTCGGAAGAGTTGTTCGGAAGAAGTACCGTAATTGTATCGGTCTTCCGAATGAATCCCGATTCCTTGTATAGTTAAGATGATTGGTGTTTCAGAGTAACCGTAATCGTTTTATACGATGAATTGCAATCCATTCATTAGCCGGACCTTCCGAGTTTTTCCGTAACTTTCCCGATGGTTCTGATCGAAATGAAATGGGGGTTTTAGATTTACGGTTTTAAGAATTTGCACTACGTGGCTTCGAGCGAGGATGCAAAGTACATGATTGGACTAGTGTCGGGATGGTTTCACAAGGAATCGACCGCACTCGCTGATCGACCCGCAGCCCGGTGCCTAGGACCGTGACGTCGGTCTGGCCGCCCGGCGTCATCGAGTGACAGCAAGCAGAGACGAGTCCCACTTGTTTTCGTAAAATCTCAACGGAAACTCCGATTGAGACGAAACCAAAATCGTTTCGAAGAGGAATCAAAGGAGCACACAAAGGAGGACTCCTTTGAGGCCTGACAGGTCGCTATAGCGAGTGAGGATGTGTCTCGGTCGCTATAGCGAGTGGAAGGGAGCCAAGACGAGTCCAACTTGTTTTCTTCGTAAAATCTCAACGAAAACTCCGATTGAGACGAAACAAAAAGCGTTTCGAAGAGAAATCAAAGGAGAACACAAAGGAGGACTCCTTTGAGGTCTGACAGGTCGCTATAGAGAGCGAGGATGTGTCTCGGTCGCTATAGCGAGTGGAAGGGAGCCAAGACGAGTCCAACTTGTTTTCGTCGTAAAATCTCAACAGAAACTTCGATTGAGATGAAACGAAAGGCGTTTCGTCAAAGAGGAACGAAGAGGAGGATTCATATTGGGGCTGGGTCGTTATAGCGACCAAGCTTGGCTCGCTATAGCGACTGAACTCGTCTCGGTGCTCGGTCGCTATAGGGACCGAGCTTGTCTTGGTGTTCGGTCGCTATAGCAAATGAGCTTGTCTTTGAGTTTAACTTTCTGCGAGTAACCTAGGGTTTTTCCGCAGTGATTGGGGGAGCGAGTTTTACTTTTCCAAAACGTTTTCGGAGAAATCCTCTTGGTCGAACCCTTATGCGCCCAGATTTTTCCAACTCGGTAATAAGAAGAATTTCGTGGGGTTGGAAAGATTTTATCGTTGCCCTTTGTGTTTGGAGGAAAATTCACGAGCTCGTTTTAGTGCTCTTCCTGTGACGGAAGGTCACGACTTATTTTTCTATTTTGTTGAACACTACATCGTTTCCATAAGCGTTGGCCATAGGCAGTCAGTGCTGCGAGTTTGTCTTTAATATATCTGTACGTCTATTTGATCAAGCGTTTTGTGGTTATGAGTAAGAATAATCCGTGACCCCCCTCCTTCTAGCGCCAAACATTGGGAACCAAAATTTGCACCGTCAATATTTTGTATATTTTAGGAAACTAGGAAAACCCTAATTTCCCAGAGGTCCCGGATTTCTGAGAAACCACATGTCAAGCAATCAGAACACGACAATAAAAGAGAAATAAAGTAAAAAATCGTAAAAGAGAGCAAGAAGGATTTTTATTCCGAATCTGCGTATGAGCGTAACTACAACAAGGTAACATGCTTCGGCTACGAGAGCTGTCGGCGAGATCCCTAGTTCTAATACCCGAAGGTGGCTAAACCTTATTGAGTCGCAGCTCGAAAAACAAAAACGGAAAGTTGCCTAAATTGCTCTAAGTGCTAAGTTTGCTCTGAAAGTTCTGTCATATGTCTCTCGCCTTGAACTCCTTATATACTCCCTCCAAGGTCATTTTACGCTTCCCCCTTTTGCCCTTAAGCCGTCATAGTCGAAAAATGGGAATATTCCATTTTTTCCGATCTTCATGATTATATGCGGAAAGTTTCCATTTATCCGCGGAAACTGATGCTTATCCTCCAAGCATAAACCGTCATAAGGTTTATGGGTTTTAAGAAATCGTAAGTGGGCTTCAAATCAAGTTTAAGATCCTTTGGGCCGTCTTTTCGATTTGAGACGTTTTTACAATTTCTACGATAAGGTTAAGTTTCCGCGGTTTTATAGTAAACCGAACGGACGATCCCATTTGATCGAGAGATCAAGAAATGTTTAGTCGTGGGTTGCGGAGAATGGCTATACGAATAGTCGAGAATGCATAGTTTTACATCGTATCGTCGTTTCGGAAGACTTCGGACGTTTCGGAAAATGATCGATATACGAATGCTCGGTCGCTATAGAGACCGAGCTCGTGGCTCGGTCGCTATAGCGACCCAGCTCTGTTCGGAGCTCGGTCGCTATAGCGACCGAGCCGTATCCGAGGCTCGGTCGCTATAAAGACCGAGCGTGGTCTCGTGATCCGATCGCTATAGCAACCGAGCTCTTGTTTGTGACCCGATCGCCATTGCGATCGGGTTTATGCCCTGGACTGAACTCCATCGTTCAAGCGTCCGAAGTCGTTGCGAGACTATGATGCTGTTAGGATGCTTATTTGCGGATGTTCGGACCTTTGATAACATCTTACCGTTGATTTAAGAAATCGTTAATTTCTTAAATTGTTGATTTCTTAAGTCGTTGATTAAGAAATCGTTGATTTCCTAAGTCGTTGATTAAGAAATCGTTAATTTCTTAAGTCGTTGATTAAGAAATCGTAGATTTAGAAATCGTTGATTTCTTAAATCGTTGATAAAGAATCCGTAGCTGGGATGACACGACCATACGAAAGTATACGGAAGTTACGGGAATTGATCTAGGTTTGGACAGGCCGAACGCAAAGGAATATGCCTTGTAAGTTCAAAGAGGCCGTTCTCTCAAACCGTGAGGACCCAGAAAATGGTCAAAATATCAAATCGAAGCCCTCACCGAGACGGGTCTGGTTGCCCGGTCGCTATAGCTTGTTCTCTATCTCAGTCGCTATAGCGACCGAGCTTGTTATCTAGCTCTGTCGCTATAGCGATCGAGATTTGTATGGAGCTCGGTCGCTATAGCGACCGAGCTTGTTATCTAGCTCAGTCGCTATAGCGACCGAGCTTCGTATGGAGCTCGGTCGCTATAACGACCGAGCTTGTTTCCGAGCTCGGTCGCTATAGCGACCGCTCTTCGTATTACCCCTTGGTTGTTCTGCGATTGCGAAGCCGCAGCGTCGTGGTTTAACGATCTTTTGTTATCTCCGATGATCGTGTTTTAACGAGAACTTCGTTTAATCGCGGAACCTTTTGCAAGGAGACGATTTAAGAAATCGTTGATTTAAGAAATCGTTGATTTAAGAAATCGTAGATTTAAGAAATCGTTGATTTAAGAAATCGTTGATTTAAGAAATCGTAGATTTAAGAAATAGTAGATTTAAGAATTCGTTGATTTTAAGAAATCGTTGATTTTGAGAAATCGTTGATTTAAGAAATCGTTGATTTAAGAAATCGTTGATTTAAGAAATCGTTGATTTAAAACAAGATTTTCCCGCGAGTTTTTCATATAAGTTTTCCTTTCTTGAAAACGTAGAAATTCTTAAGACGTATATTTTTATTGAAAGTTTTGATACTAACTACGTCGTCAATACGAACCATTGGAGCTTGTTTTCGACGCTGCGGACAAATCTATTCAAGAATTTTATCAAAAATTAGTTTAAGTAATTTTTACGAGAATTATCTTTTTCGAGGAATATTTTACGTTAATTTTGTTGTGACCGGTTTTGACCCCAACAAAATGGTTTAGTCGACTACTTCATCAAAACTTCACCAAATTACGAGATTACCCCTGACGAGTTTTTAACCTAATGGAAATGTTTAAATACCTTGCCTAAGTGTTTTTGACGGCAAGCGAAGCAAAACAAATATACAGAAAGCTAGAGTTTACCTTTGTTCTAAGTTTTGAGAGATTGGAGAGATATCATTTGATTGAACTCCTTTTGTTTTCTATTCTCTCTCTAATGCAATTCTTTTACCTATCTTGTGTTATGGATTGCTTAGCTATGTCTGAGTAGTCTACTTGTTAGATCTAGGGTTTAAATAGGTCTGTGGGATTAGTCCCAAACTATATTTGCTGAGTTGTGATATTCATCAATTGGATTGAACTCCATGATTGTTCTAGAGTAGCTAACTCGAGCATAGATCACTAGGACGTTTTGAGTCTTGAATTATCCATTTGAGCTAGTTGTCTCCTGGGAGAAGAGCTAACCGCCCTCCTTGAGACCTAGTGTTCACTATCAGTACGCGCCAAGGAATTTCTAGAAGCCGTCGATCGATATCCCTAATGGACAATCGACCGGCGCTGCGAAAGGTGTATCGATCAATATCTCTTAAGGATATCGACCGACTCTTTTTCTGGTCAACAAACGACAGTTGAGATCAGAGATCTAGATTATTTAACCAGTTAGACATCACTAGTTGTTAAGCGGCTGAGTTCTTTAATATCATGCAAACAACTTGGTTAGGCATTTATAGATATTGTAATCTCCAATACCTGAATAAAAACCCTATGTCTAGCACTCTTCATTATCTTATTAACAACCCATCATATTGTTAGAAGAGCAACTACCTTGCTCATTTAGAATTGTTATTTTATATTTCCATTATAAAACCAACTTTACCTAGGATTGATTAGTTAAATTAGATTTAATTGGTTCCCTAGCTCCTCGTGATTCGATCCCTAAGTACTACAGCTGAACCTCTTATTTGTGAGAGTAAAAGCACTCTTTAGGGTAATTTGAGTGGTATCACTTAGTCTCAAGAAAGTCACTAAATCTCAATGTTTAAATCTACTTAGAATTTGGCAACGGCGCCAATTTGATGTTAGGAGTTTGCAAGGCTCCTAAGGCAAATGTTGTAGTATGAGTGAATGTCGACCAATTCCAAGGGATTCAAAGCACTGAGAATGCAAGTACTTTCTTAATCTAAGTGCAATCGAAGGTTTTGATGATTTTAAAACTACTAGTGGTACTAAGAATGCGATAACAGGACAGTAAAACAGTAAATGAAGTAACTTTCTTTGATGATAAAATCTCATGGGTATAGGAATTAGGCCTTGGGTGATCAAGTTTCGAACTAAGGATGGCAATGATAAATCAAACTATCAACCTTAAGCTTAGACACAATCCTAAACAAACTCTATGTCTAGATGAATGTTCATTTGCTAACATATTTCAGACATCAAATATCTTTTGATGAATAATATGAAAGCAATCATTACTAACAAGTCTATTGGCTATCTTAACACCTTTAACGACAAATGTCTTTGGTAAAGTATGTTAAAAGCTTAGGAGAATTGTCTCAGAGATTTCATCAAACACCTTGTGGGTGGGAAATGCCTAAAGATCAACTTTTGAGAGGCCAACTCAGAAGATGCATTATGAATACTCTAGTAGCAACGAATAGGAAGGATATACCCTAAAACATCCTAGAAGTAGTCTAATAACCCTTAATCTCCCTAACTCATGAATCCAAAGGTGGATTACTCACTAATCTCCATGATTCCTCTCAAACCCATATTGGATTTAAGCTTAATCATGTAGAGATGGACAGATAATAGATTGAAATCAAAAGGAACACAAGAACATAACAATGAAATGATCAAAAGAGATGAATTATTCCAAGAGGTTTTTGGTGGTTTCTCAAAGATAAAAGATAATCTGCATCTATGGCTTACAAAAGGTACTTAAACTTAGGTTTAGGAAATGTAAAAACGTGCATAACAAATGACCAAAAGGTCCCTAATTAGTCATAATTTCGACCAAATAAACGACGCGCAGTGACCTCGGTATGTCACTCCAGGAGGTCACTCTGGAGCCTGCCCAAAGTGATGAAACAGTGAGTTACTTGGAAGCGTCACTCCAGAGAGTCACTCTGGTTCGGTAGTGACTTTATCATGTCACTCTGAAAGGTCATTCTGCAATGCTCGACCAAGATGGATATACCTCTAGTAAATTGATCATAACTCCTTCATTACATCTTCAAATGCCTTGAAACCACTTGCACTAGAAAGCTAACTTAATTTAATGTGTCTCCACAAAAAATCTTAGCAAACAAAGATCTATCTAAGGCCTCCATCCATTCTCATCTTCCACCCCCTTTTGGATCACATTGCTCCCAAACATCTCAAATTACTAAATGGCACACTCCAACACCTAATAAGGACAATGAATGCAATATGGACTCTAAAGATGCCTAATTCTTAATCTATATGATCAGAATGTACAAGAATGAATGGCTAGAATTATGCAAATATGTAAGATATCACACAAGCATCTAACAAGTCCAATGACAACTGACAGTTCTTCAACAGATAAACACCAGTGTTCAACGCAACCCATGACTTTTGGTTGAACAACAAGTCTGGATAACCGTGTATCACTAGGTTATGCTTCTCGTACCAAGACAAGGGGATCTCAAATAGTAAATCATTGAACAGAGCATCACTATCCATCCACCAAATCCATTCTACTTCTGGATGAGACAGCATCAATCTCCTAATCATAGGCAATTTAGCCCAATACCCTGAGAGTTCCTCATCTAGATGTGCCATGTTGTACACAATCTCTATCCCGTGAAGCCTACAGTAATCGATCTTGTTCTTAACTGATTTCAACAGATTAGTCTCCAATGGGTTTATCACAGGGTCCTGGAGGAGACCCGGTAAGAAGTAAGATTCTAGCGTTGCCGTTGACTACACTAGGAAAGCCCGGGTTCTGATTCAGCCATTCCTTGCGTTGACTGTCCCAGTCAGTGATCTTGGGTCCTAGAGTGTGCGTCACGTTGGGATTAACCTCAGATTTCGGCACCTTTATGTCAGTTGGAGGATTAGCCTCAAGTTTCAGCGGTTCCTGCAAGTCAGTTAGAGAATTAGCCTCAGGTTTCGGCGGTTCCTGCAAGTCGGTCAGAACAGAAGCAGATGGGCTCTCGGCAAGAATAGGACCGGTTTCCTTGATGAGATTTTGATTGACAGCATCAGCATTGGAGCTTCCAAGGTTCCCAATACTGACTGTGCCAAGTAAGACGAGAATGGTCACGAAGCCGCAGAGAATCATGATTTTGATGTTCATTGAGGTATTTTGGACCTGCCAACCGGGCAGCAAGAAAAAATGTTTAGTAACTTAACCATATGAGCAACCATGCCAGATTGATTGAAAAATTTGCAGGAGGATGTTCGAAAGAATGCTAGGTATGGTATCTCCACTAACCAAAGTAACCATGAGCATATGTATAAAACAAGAACCAAGTATAAGGGTAAAAAGTCTATTACCTGAATCATGCATGACTTTGATACCTTGGAACTTAGACGCGGAGTTTTGAAACATGTTGCCATATAAAACAAAGGTTGAGAGCTATAAAACAAAGGTTCTGAAACCAAAATCTAAGATGCACTGGCTGGAAGTGGGGGACAAAAATAATAAAGTGTTCCATCGAGGAGCGCCAGCAAGGGAAATTGTGAACTCCATACGGGAGATAGAGTGTGCTGATGGAGATATAGTAAAATCTCCTGAGAAAATTAAAACTAAAGCGGAGGGACACTTCAGAGAGTTTCTCCAGCATCAGCCTTCAAGCTTCACGGGTGCTGAAGTGTCTGAACTGCAATCCCTCTTATCCTATCGCTGTTCTGAGCCTGATAGAGAGAGTCTGGTCAAAGAAGTTACTGCAGAGGAAATCAGGAAAGTGTTGTTTGCGATGCCGAGTGAGAAATCCCCGGGTCCAGATGGGTACAACGTGGGGAATTATTGGTTCAGAATTTGTTGTCATAGTTCGAGCTTTCTTTGATAAGGGTTTCCTGCCTAAAGGGATCAACACAACAATCTTGGCTCTCATCCCAAAGATAACAGGTGCAAAGAAGATGAAAGACTACCGTTCTATCTCTTGCTGTAGTGTTCTTTACAAAGTTATCTCAAAGATCATAGCGAACCGCCTAAAGAAGCTTCTCCCTGACTTCATTAGGCTGAATCAGTCTGCCTTTGTAAAAGATATGCTACTGATTGAGAACCTTCTCTTAGCAACAGAACTGGTGAAAGATTAGCACAAGGACTCAGTCTCTCGTCGTTGTGCGATAAAGGTGGATATATCAAAGGCGTTTGACTCGGTCCAGTGGCCTTTTCTTTTCAATACTTTGACAGCACTAGGGTTCCCGGAGAAGTTCATACACTGGATCTCTCTTTGTGTAACAACAGCATCTTTCTCGGTTCAGGTACATGGAGAGCTGGCTTGGTTTTTTAAAAGTGAAAAAGGTCTTCGACAGGGGTGTGCCCTCTCCCCATATTTGTTTGTGATCAGCATGCATGTTCTATCTAAGTTATTGGACAAGTCAACAGCCAAGCACCAGATGGGATATCATCCTCAATGCAAAAACTTGAGTCTCGAACACTTAAGTTTTGCAGATGATATTCTTGTTTTCTCTGACGGAACCACTCGATCCATTGAAAGCATTCTGGAGGTCTTCAAGATGTTTGAAATTTTCTCAGGTCTGATGATGAGCGTAGAAAAATCCACTATTTTTTGTCCTGGAGTGGCAGATAGCACAAGACAAGATTTCCAGATCCAGTTCAGCATGGAGGTTGGTGTACTCCCGGTTCGCTATCTAGGACTTCCTCTCCTAACAAAGCGAATGGGAAGAGCTGACTATCAACCTCTCATTGAGAAAATAAAGAAGCGCATCAGTCTATGGACGAACCGTTTTGTATCTATGGCTGGCCGATTGCAGCTTATCAAGTCGGTACTAATGAGTTTGACGTTCTGGATGTCATGTTTTTATCTGCCAGGAGAATTTCTGAAAAGAGATTGATATCTGTATAGCGCCTTTCTATGGTCTGGCCCAACTCTGAGTACGAAACGAGCAAAGGTAGCATGGAGTATAGTCACTATGAAAAAATCTGAGGGTGGACTTGGTCTACGGCCATTAAAGGAGGTAAATGTAACATGCTGTTTGAAACTCATTTGGAGGATCACGACATCCCAATCCCTGTGGGCTCAATGGGTGAAAGCTTATTTGCTTAAGGGTGAGACTTTCTGGGCAGTAAAAAATATCAAAACAAAAGGCTCTTGGATGTGGCGAAAGCTATTAAAGTATAGAGACAAAGCAAAAGTTTTTCATAGAATGGAAGTAAGGAATGGTCAATCAACCTCGTTTTGGTATGATGCTTGGTCAGATATGGGTCACTTGCTCGATCTGACGGGTGTTCGGGGATGTGTAGACATGGGAATTTCGTTGAAAGCAAGCGTTGCAGAGGCTGTTGCACGTCGGCCACGGAGACACCGATCAGATTTATACAAAATGATTGAGGAAGTTCTGCAAACACAGAGAACTAAGATGTCAGCAGGGGAGGATGTAGCTCTCTGGAAGTCGAAACCGGAAGTCTTTAAACAAAGGTTCAGCACCAGTAACACGTGGTCCCTTCTAAGAACCTCTGCCCCAACCGTCCATTGGCACTCAAGTATTTGGTTTAATCACTTGACGCCGAAGTATTCCTTCATGGCATGGCTGGCAATGCACAACAAACCGGCAACTGGAGACAGAATGCTCTTATGGAACGTGGGAATTGATGCGACATGTGTTCTGTGTCAACAAAATTTGGAAACAAGAGATCATCTCTTCTTTGGCTGTAGTTACTCTCGGGAAGTTTGGTCAGGACTAGTGCGACGTCTCCTACCCACTCGTTTCTCAGGCAAATGGCAGGACATAACGGTGACCATTGCAGATAATTCCATCTCGACGCTGAAGCTTTATCTTATACGTTACAGCTTCGAAGTAACTCTACACTCGATTTGGAGGGAACGGAATAACCGACGACATGGACATCAGTCGACGCTAGCGGGGCAAATGGGAAAACTGATAGATAGACAGGTTCGAAACCAGTGTCTACTCCTCATTTCCAAGAGAATTCCACATTTTGAATCTGTTCTACAAATCTGGCTCTCTACCAGATAGTAAAACAAACGCGCTCTGTTTTGTAGAATTTATTTTCTCTACCTAAAGTAGCAATAGCTGTAACAAATACTTTTTATGACTAAATTTTACATATTATTAAAAAAAAATTGTACCATCAAGTTTGATCCAAAAGAAATCATAAAAAAGAATTCATGAGTCAGAACTAAAGATGGTAATTGGTAAATAAGCCACTTAGTAAACTGACCAGCAGAAGACGTTTTATATTTGCAATATGCCACAAGATAAACTCTCTTTCAAGCTCGTTGTAACGTGTATCGAAGCAGTCAATTTGTTTCATATAAAAGAGAAGAAATGTTTATTCATTTTTTCAGAATGCTGCAAAAGAAGGAACGAAAATGAGTAAAAATACAGGACTAGGATTTCTGGCCCGAAGATTTGTAGTCTAATTGTCTCTTAACATTTTACCAAAAAAAAAAAAATACAGGACTAAAAACTTATTGATGTTTTTGTTTTCTCAATGCCATAGAAGGGAGGGATAGTCCCTTCTTCATTCTATATTTATTAACAGTTTATACGCGTAGTGTATATTCTCTTCATTCTATATTTGTTAACAGTTTATACGCGTAGTGTATATTCAAAATACTAAGAGCTTGATTGGCATATCATTAACATTATGGTTCTTATTAACCAATCAACATTTACCACATAAGCATTTAGAAAATTATTTACAAGATGTTAATGATCTACAAATGTTCTTTATTCAATGCTTTCATATGAATCTTTTGGAAAAGCATTTACAGATAGAATATATATATATAAATTCAAAAATAGTTTTATATAATTAATTTATCTATGTTTAATAATAAAAATAAAAAAATGAGATTAAATATTTTTAATTTTTTAAAAATAAAAATACTTCACATTTAAAATATAATAAAAAATTTATAATTACTAATATCATTCATTATTCTAATAAAACATAAAATAATATATGTTATATATTATAAAATAAACACATATAAAATATTTAGTAATAAATAAATTATATGCCAGAGATTAATTTTTATGATAATATTATCTATTATTTAGTAATAAATAAATAATGATAATTTTTATATAAATTATATATAATTTATTTATTTTATTTAATAATACAAAAATTATTTTTATATCCCAAAATAAATTTTCTATTTTTAAATAAATTTTACTTTATTTTTATATAATATTATTCCACATTTACAAAAATAATTTAATTTATAAAATTAAATCAGATTCATTATTTTAATAGCACATATATTATTAATATTATTATAATTTAATATATATTATTTTAAAATAAATATATTGTATACTAACTTTTATGATAATTTTAAAATTGTATAATCTTACTGATCTACCAATCACTTTATTAAAAAAATAATAAGAGCATATAGCTTATGCAACATACTGCTTCTATTACATTCTGCTACTACTTCTTCATCAGGTGTATCAATCGAGACCTAAGCAGCACTAATGGTATTAGCAGATGACAGCTAACACACAACATCTATAAAAGAGATAACTGAACAAATAATAAACCGAGATGTACAAATATCTCTTGAACCGGAATCT
This sequence comes from Raphanus raphanistrum subsp. raphanistrum, assembly GCA_019706035.1. Taxonomy (NCBI): domain Eukaryota; kingdom Viridiplantae; phylum Streptophyta; class Magnoliopsida; order Brassicales; family Brassicaceae; genus Raphanus; species Raphanus raphanistrum. The sequence goes on along the minus strand of JACZFZ010000011.1, from coordinate 439,687 downwards.
CTGTCATAATCATTTTAAACAAAAAAAAACGTGGTTAAAATTGGTCTGCAGTTGGTCAATATGAGTCTGTTTGTTTTTGTTGATGATAAAAAAAAAGTTGGTCTGCAGTGTACTTTCCACTTAAAACACTTGAAAATCCTAATGACTCTAATCCTCAAAGTCAATCGGATATATATTCATATCCTACCTACATAGAAAGGCAGAAGCATATAACAGTAGCTCCCGAGAGAGAGAGAGTGTACCATCCTAATGAGAAAGGGGATAGGAGCAGCATCGGCTCTGATGAATACAGAGGTCATCTCTGCCACGACGACAGATCTTTCCTTCGCCATAGACACTCCGATCAAATAATTATCCTCTCCCTCCTTTGCCGATCAAACTAGACTATACTAGTTGATACCTCTCCAGTATCTTGAAGCCGAAGTAGTTCCAATCTTTCTAAAGGTCTCCTATCTGTCAATGTCGCAAGCTGACAGGCCAAAAATAAAACCCACTGAGAACCTATTTAATATTGCAAGTCTTGTGTCAATTTTTAACTGAACAACATTACCTAGAAACTGAAGCCTTCTGGATCTTGAGGTGTAGGCATCATAGATTCAACAATTTGTAGTGTTTCAAGCCTTCTTCTGTCTGCGTAGAATTAGAAAAAAAAAAGAAGTGAGAGACTAATCATGTCTGAATACTAAGACTTAGAGTATACAAAGTGGCATAAAACATTACTGGTTCACTTACGCAGCTAGATAAATCAGACTCGTATATTTACTACTTCAACATTATATATATAAATATATATATATTTATTTTTAAACAAATCAGACTCTTATATTTACAAAAAAAAAACATATCATTTTTATTGCATGAATGTCGCAAGCTCACAAAATTTCTTAGTAATCAAACCTTTTTTTCTGAGAAGCGGTTTACTGTAATCAAGCTTCATTCCCCAGATATATTAATCAAAACTCATATGTACTAAAAGACTTTCCTTTTAGGGATCATTCTCTTGACCAAAGTGGTCCACGGTCAGGGACGGATCTAGGCATAGACAAGTAAAGCATCGGTCTCGACTTCCAAAAAATTTAGAGACTTTTACAATGACATAGGCTTCCAAATTATGAAAAGAAAATTTATAAAAATTTCTTAAAAAAATGTTCCAAACCTCCGTAATCTCAGATCCAGCTCAGTCCACAGTAATCTTTTTTTTTTTTTTTTGAACATCAGTCCACAGTAATCTTTGTTGCTACAATACACTAAATGCAAATAACACACACACACTAGCACTGGATTGAGTCAGAAGAGATGATCAAGGATCTGAGTACTCTCGTACAAGACAGAGTCATACGGTGTCGTCTCGTATAAGATAGAGTCATACGGTGTCCTCTCGTACTCCATTTGCTCAATGTCCATATAACGTCTAACTTCCTCATCGTCCCATATCAGAAAATCATCTTCTTCACCACCGTCAACTTTCTTGTCCTTCCTTAACCCTTCTTCTTCGTCTTGATCACTGATGGTGATTTTCCTGTCAAACAAGATGTTCTTAATCCTCTCGAGATCGTGTTGTCTAGATGCGATACCTGCGGCGAGCTTGTTTAGGAGACAAGCAGAGCCGGACCGTGAGGAGGAAAAATGGCTTTCTGTCGTCAACGACTTAGTCGTGGGAGAGCTACCACATTCTTTTTCGTTAGTGGTTGTAACGGTTAGGTTATTGATAATCGGCTCGTGGGTTATCGGGTCGATTCCGTTCCTTGTCAGTCTTTTCTTGAGACAAGAGTTCCAATGGTTCTTGATGTCGTTGTCTGTTCGTTTTCCCATCTGCTTCGCTATGGCTGCCCACCTTCAGTTTTCACCAATGAAGATAACCAAATTTAGAATTACCTTTTATAATTATGATTTGTGAAAGGACAAAGAAAGTAGTTAGTAATCTGGTTAGATTGTAAATAGTGAACAAGTACATGATATTATCATAGACTCCATCTGTTTCAATTTAATTATCGTTCTAGGATAAAACTTTCGTTCCAAAAATAAATGCCGTTTTATAATTGTAATAAAAATTTATTTTATATATTATTCTATTTTAATTGGTTAAAATGTAGTTAGGTATGTAGATAACAATAATTTTATATAGAAAATGTAGAAAATTAAATGTTTTCTTAATTGTATGCACAAATCTAAAACTACAACTAAAATGAGACGGAATCAGTAGTAATTAATAACTAGTACTTCATCTGCACCTCCATGCATGTATTTAATTTCACTTGTGTTCAGCGTGAACAGCTAGTTTTACAAAAGAATCTCGTCTATATTTTTATGTTTTGTAATTTACATATATAGTAGAATATATTATTTTATAATATAGATGTTTGATAATAATGTTTTTTAATCCAGAAGATATCAGTGGGTCTAAATGCAAGCTATTTGCATTCCTAAAGGAGAAGCTATTGCATAGGGTGAATGGGTGGACTGGCAGATGGCTATCGAAGGGAGGAAAGGAAGTGTTAATCAAGTCTATTCTACTAGCTCTCCCGACGTATGTGATGTCTACCTTCTTACTCCCTCTAGAGATATGTGAGAGCCTTGCTAGTGCCATAGCACAGTTTTGGTGGAGTTCAAACCCTCCAAAAAGAGGGATACATTGGGCTACCTGGGATAAAATGTGCAAACCTAGAGAGGAAGGTGGCATTGGATTTCGATTGATACATGAATTTAATCTAGCTCTCCTAGCGAAACAGCTTTGGCGTCTTGTCCAGTTCCCAGATTCATTAGTGGCAAGAGTACTGAGAGGCAGGTATTACCGACTGAGTTCGCCTTTACGAACTTGCTCTGTAGATTCCCCATCCTATGTGTGGACAAGTATCATTGCAGCAAGGAAACTACTGCTTTTGGGAATTAGGAACAAAGTACATTCAGGGTTTGAGATCAAAGTATGGCAGGATCCTTGGATTCCATCAGTGCCAGCAAGACCGGCTCGGGCTAATGCTCCAGTGGTACACCCGGAAATGACTGTCAGTAGCTTGATTGATTTTCAGACCAAAGAATGGGATCTACGTTTGCTTGAACAGTATGTTCATCATGATGACATACAAAGTATTCAGAGTATGGCCATAAGCCCAACTCATCGCCCAGATACGTTCTGCTGGAATTATACCAAAAATGGACAATACACAGTAAAATCTGGATACTGGGTAGCTGCAAACATTCTGAAGGATGATGTGGAAACTCAAGTTCTGGAACCCAGCATTTCTAAACTCCAAGCCTTTGCTTGGAAAGTGAGTGCTCCGCAAAAGATCCGCCATCTTTTATGGCAATTAATCACAGGTCAGGTAGCTGTTACAAGGAACCTAGTACGAAGGAACATGAGATGTGACAACTACTGTCCAAGATGTGGAGAGCCAGAAGAAACTGTGTCTCATGCAATATTTGAATGTCCACCAGCTCTTCAAACATGGGCTTTATCATCAACACCATCCAGCCCTCAAATATTTCCTTCTTCAAGTATCTACAACAATATGGATTATTTATTTTGGAGAAAGAATAGCATAGTGGAGCCAGAGAATGACAGGGATCCATATCCTTGGATTATATGGTACATATGGAAGGCCCGTAATGATAAACTATTCAGGGGAATAGACAGGGATCCAGGGGAGCTAGTTAGGCATGCAGAAAGTGAATGTCAAGCATGGCATAATGCTAGAGAGGGTATGACTACGCTTCCAGTTATTCAAGAGCCTCAAGTCATAAGCTTGGGTGATATATGCATGATAGATGGTTCATGGACCTCTACTGATCCGTTTAGTGGACTTGGATGGGTATGGAAAGATAGCAGGGGGACGATACAGCTAATGGGGATGAGGAACCTGAGGAGGAGGGAGTCAGCTCTACACTCGTAACTGGAAGCTTTGAGATGGGCAATGGAGACAATGTTACAACAGTCGGATTGCCAGAGATTTGGGACTGACTGCAAAGACCTCATAGCAATGCTGGCGGAACCGAAAGCATGGCCAAGCTTTTCAACTGAATTGGAGATGATTCATACGATCAAGTTATGCTACTCAAACTTCAAGCTATGCTACGTACCAAGAACTGAAAATGTGATAGCTGACTCTTTAGCTAGGAACGCTCGTATCTTTCATAGATCATTATGCTACTTTGGTTGTTCTATTCCGGCCTGGTTACCCAGGCCACCTCAAGTTTGAGTAATAGAATAGCCTTTTGATGCCAAAAAAAAAAAATAATAATGTTTTTTAATTTTTGTACATAATACTTCATCCGTTTTTAAATAAGTGTCACAATTTACACTTTTCACACAGATTACGAAAATGACTAAAATATATGTAAGTTGTTATTAATTACACATCTCTGAGCAATATTATTTAAGATAAATGATATTATTTATAAATTCAATTTAGTTTGCAATTAATTTTTAACTGAAAGTAAGTTTAATTTTCATTGGAATTGTAAATTGACATTTTTTAAGTAACAAGAAAAAAAATTAAAATGACACTTATTATGAAAAAGGGGAAGTATTATATTAAAAAAATTATAACTTGATGTAATTTAATGTAATTGTACTATTCATATATTAATCTATTATTTATGTTAATTTATTTTAAAATGAAACAACATACTAAAATTTTTGAATATATTTTGCACTAGTTTTCTATAAATTACTATTAATTTAATGATATCTTTTACTTGAAAATTGAACTCTCAATTTTTATATGTTTTAATATATATTCCAGTTTGTATTTTACAATATATTTCAGTTTTTTTTACCATAAAGAAACAACAACCATTGTAATTAATTAATTTAAATTTATTTTAAATACAGTGGTAAAATTTATAAATTAAAAAAAACAAAAAATAATATTTAATTTATTGTAAACGTAATAGCTAAATATGTAAATAAAATGAAATATTTAAATTACTATAGATGTTTCCAAATAATTATCATTTATTCTATTATCTATGTTTTTAAACAGTACCAAAATGTATTTTAGTTTTAATGATATAGATATTGTAGTCGAGTGGCGGATGAAAAGCCAAATGACTGTATCATAATGAGTGCCTCCAATTAAAAACTTGGATATAGTGTACAAATTTCATGTGCCCCTATCTACATATAATCGTAGATCCACCCCTAATGCAGCCACTGTTTATTATTTCCTGACATATATTATCTAGCGACCGAGGTCAACCGACTAGTCTCACATGTAATCCATGAAAGATCATACACATGTAAATATGTTCTTTAACATATTACTCACTCTGTTCTGGACAAAAAAATGGTTTATATAGTGTTACACATATTAAAAATATACTCCCTTTTTTATTATAAATGACGCTTTAGAAGTTTTATTTTGTTTTTATATATTTGTTGTTTACAGAATTTTAGGCAAAAATTGAGAGAAACTGACTTTTTTATCCTTCTAGTATGAACTGTCATATTAATATTGTAGAGTAAATTAATATACAAAAAAGGTTTGAATTATATTACTTTAGTTTCCTAAATTTGTTTGAAAATATTCAAAGTGTCAATTATAAAAGAACGGAGTAATAAATTTATGCTATTTAATTTATTTTTTTTATTTATTTATTAAATATTTTCCAATGATTCTCTATTAATAAATTTTAATCAATTCAAATATTTTAATAAATGTTTGTAAAAATATACAAAATATATTAAAATATAGAAAATTATCTTTTGTGCAATAAAAAAAAATCTAGATTTAACATTCTTTTGTATTGATTATGGAGTGACTTAGATCTTAATGCATTATTTAAAAATGTCAGAATAGCAACGTTATATTAAATCAGCGTTAGGGATATGGCACTTTCTATCCAGAAGATTCCAGATTAGCCTATTCGGACATATGGCAATATCTTCATGATTCTTATCAAACTAGGATGAACCAATATGTAAGAAGATTGATCGGGAACCACTATTCAGTGGAGAATAACCAGGAAGTTGAATAAATCTCATAGAAGTTGTGAGGAAGAAGATATCCCACTTTCTATCCATGTGATTCAAGATTAGCATGTTCGGACATATGGCACTTTCTATCCAGAAGATTCCAGATTAGCATGTTCGGACATATGGCAATATCTTCATGATTCTTATCAAACTAGGATGAACCAATATGTAAGAAGCTTGATTGGGAACCACTAATCAGTGAAGAATAACCAGGAAGTTGAATAAATCTCATAGGAGTTGTGAGTAAGAAGATATCCCACTTTCTATCCAGGTGATTCCAGATTAGCCTGTTCGGACATATGGCAATATCTTCATGATTCTTATCAAACCAGGATGAACCACAATCTAAGAAGCTTTATTTGGAACAACTAATCAGTGGAGAATAACCAGGAAGTTGAATAAATCTAATAAGTGTAGTGAGCAAGAAGATATCCCACCTTTTATCCAGATGATTCCAGATTAGCCTGTTCGGACATATGGCAATATCTTCATGATTCTTATCAAATCATGATGAACCACGATCTAAGAAGCTTTATTTGGAACCACTAATCAGTGGATAATAACCAGGAAGTTGAATAAATCTCATAAGTGTTGTGAGTAAGAAGATATCCCACCTTCTATTCAGATGATTCCAGATTAGCATCTTCGGACATATGCCATAATCTTCATGATTCTTATCAAACCAGGATGAACCACGATGTACGAAGCTTGATTAGGAACCACTAATCAGTGGAGAATATCCAGGAAGTTGAACAAATCTCATAGGAGTTGTGACGAAGAAGATATCTCACTTTCTATCCAGGTAATTCCAGATTAGCTTGTTCGGACATATGGCAATATCTTCATGATTCTTATCAAACCAGGATGAACCACGATCTAAGAAGTTTTATTTGGAACCACTAATCAGTGGAGAATAACCAGGAATTTGAATAAATTTCATAAGTGTTGTGAGTAAGAAGATATCACACATTCTATTCAGATGATTCCATATTAGCATGTTCAGACATATGCCATTATCTTCATGATTCTTATCAAACCAGGATGAACCACGATCTAAGATGCTTTATTTGGAACCACTAATCAGTGGAGAATAACCAGGAAGTTGAATAAATCTCAAAGGAGTTGTGAGTAAGAAGATATCCCACTTTCTATCCAGATGATTCCAGATTAGCATGTTCGAACATATGGCAATATGTTCATAATTCTTATCAAACCAGGATCAACCACGATCTAAGAAGCTTTATTTGGAACCACTAATCAGTGGAGAATAACCAGGAAGTTGAATAAATCTCATAAGTGTTGTGAGCAAGAAGATATCCCACCTTCTATCCAGATGATTCCAGATTAGCAAGTTCGGACATATACCATTATCTTCATGATTCTTATCAAACCAGGATGAACCAATATGTAAGAAGCTTGATTGGAAACCACTAATCAGTGGAGAATAACCATGAAGTTGAATAAATCTCATAAGTGTTGTGAGTAAGAAGATATCCCACCTTCTATCCAGATGATTCCAGATTAGCCTGTTCGGACATATGGCAATATCTTCATGATTCTTATCAAACCAGGATGAACCACGATCTAAGAAGCTTTATTTGGAACCAATAATCAGTGGAGAATAACCAGGAAGTTGAATAAATCTCATAAGTGTTGTGAGTAAGAAGATATCCCACCTTATATTAAGATGATTCCAGATTAGCATGTTCGGACATATGCCATTATCTTCATGATTCTTATCAAACCAGGATGAACCAATATGTAAGAAGCTTGATTGGGAACCACTAATCAGTGGAGAATAACCAGGAAGTTGAATAAATCTCATAGGAGTTGTGAGTAAGAAGATATCCCACTTTCTATCCAGGTGATTCCAGATTAACATGTTCGGACATATGGCAATATCTTCATGATTCTTATCAAACCAAGATGAACCACGATGTAAGAAGCTTGATTGGGAACCACTAATCAGTGGAGAATAACCAGGAAGTTGAATAAATCTCATAGGAGTTGTGAGGAAGAAGATATCCCACTTTCTATCCATGTGATTCCAGATTAGCCTGTTTGGACATATGGCTCTTTCTATCCAGAAGATTCCAGATTAGCCTGTTCGGACATGGCAATATCTTCATGATTCTTATCAAACCAGGATGAACCACGATCTAAGAAGCTTTATTTGGAACCACTAATCAGTGGAGACTAACCAGGAAGTTGAATAAATTTCATAAGTGTTGTGAGCAAGAAGATATCCCACCTTCTATCCAGATGATTCCATATTAGAATGTTCGGACATATGGCATTATCTTCATGATTGTTATCAAACCAGGATGAAACACGATCTAAGAAGCTTTATTTGGAACCACTAATCAGTGGAGAATAACCAGGAAGTTGAATAAATCTCATAAGTGTTGTGAGTAAGAAGATATCCCACCTTCTATCCAGATGATTCTAGATTAGCCTGTTCGGACATATGGCAATATCTTCATGATTCTAATCAAACCAGGATGAACCACGATCTAAGAAGCTTTATTTGGAACCACTAATCAGTGGAGAATAACCAGGAATTTGAATAAATCTCATAAGTGTTGTGAGTAAGAAGATATTCCACCTTCTATCCAGATGATTCCAGATTAGCATGTTCGGACAGATGTCATTATCTTCATGATTCTTATCAAACCAGGACGAACCAATACGTAAGAAGCTTGATTGGGAACCACTAATCAGTGGAGAATAACCAGGAAGTTGAATAAATCTCATAGGAGTTGAGAGTAAGAAGATATCCCACTTTCTATCCAAGTGATTCCAGATTAGCATGTTCGGACATATGGCAATATCTTCATGATTCTTATCAAACCAGGATGAACCACGATCTAAGTAGATTTATTTGGAACCATTAATCAGTGGAGAATAACCAGGAATTTGAATAAATCTCATAAGTGTTGTGAGTAAGAAGATATCCCACCTTCTATACGGATGATTCCAGATTAGCCTGTTGAGACATATGCCATTATCTTCATGATTCTTATCAAACCAGAATGAACCACGATCTAAGATGCTTTATTTGGAACCACTAATCAGTGGAGAATAACCAGGAAGTTGAATAAATCTCATAGGAGTTGTGAGTAAGAAGATATCCCACTTTCTATCCAGATGATTCCAGATTAGCATGTTCGGACATATGGCAATATCTTCATGATTCTTATCAAACCAGGAACAACCACGATCTAAGAAGCTTTATTTGGAATCACTAATCAGTGGAGAATAACCAGAAAGTTGAATAAATCTCATAAGTGTTGTGAGCAAGAAGATATCCCACCTTCTATCCAGGTGATTCCACATTAGCCTGTTCGGACATATGACAATATCTTTATGACTCTTATCAAACCAGGATGAACCACGATGTAAGAAGCTTGATTGGGAACCACTAATCAGTGGAGAATATCCAGGAAGTTGAACAAATCTCAGAGTTGTGAGGAAGAAGATATCCCACTTTCTATCCAGGTGATTCCAGATTAGCCTATTCGGACATATGGCAATATCTTCATGATTCTTATCAAACCAGGATGAACCACGATCTAAGTAGATTTATTTGGAACCACTAATCAGTGGAGAAGAACCAGGAATTTGAATAAATCTCATAAGTGTTGTGAGTAAGAAGATATCCCACCTTATATACGGATGATTCCAGATTAGCCTGTTCAGACATATGACATTATCTTCATGATTCTTATCAAACCAGGATGAACCACGATCTAAGATGCTTTATTTGGAACCACTAATCAGTGGAGAATAACCAGGAAGTTGAATAAATCTCATAGGAGTTGTGAGTAAGAAGATATCCCACTTTCTATCCAGATGATTCCAGATTAGCATGTTCGGACATATGGCAATATCTTCATGATTCTTATCAAACCAGGAACAACCACGATCTAAGAAGCTTTATTTGGAATCACTAATCAGTGGAGAATAACCAGGAAGTTGAATAAATCTCATAAGTGTTGTGAGCAAGAAGATATCCCACCTTCTATCCATATGATTCCTGATTAGCATGTTCGGACATATGCCCTTATCTTCATCATTCTTATCAAACCATGATGAACCAATATGTAAGAAGCTTGATTGGGAACCACTAATCAGTGGATAATAACCATGAAGTTGAATAAATACCATAAGTGTTGCGAGTAAGAAGATATCCCACCTTCTATCCAGATGATTCCAGATTAGCCTGTTCGGACATATGACAATATCTTCATGATTCTTATCAAACCAGGATGAACCATGATCTAAGAAGCTTTATTTGGAACCACTAATCAGTGGAGAATAACCAGGATGTTGAATAAATTTTATAAGTGTTGTGAGTAAGAAGATATCCCACCTTATATCCTGATGATTCCAGATTAGCATGTTCGGACATATGCCATTATCTTCATGATTCTTATCAAACCATGATGATCCAATATGTAAGAAGCTTGATTGGGAACCACTAATCAGTGGAGAATAACCAGGAAGTTGAATAAATCTTATAGGAGTTGTGAGTAAGAAGATATCCCACTTTCTATCCAGGTGATTACACAATAGCCTGTTTGGACATATGACAATATCTTCATGATTCTTATCAAACCAAGATGAACCACGATGTAAGTAGCTTGATTGGGAACCACTAATCAGTGGAGAATAACCAGGAAGTTGAATAAATCTCATAGGAGTTGTGAGGAAGAAGATATCCCACTTTATATCCATGTGATTCCAGATTAGCCTGTTCGGACATATGGCACTTTCTATCCAGAAGATTCCAGATTAGCCTGTTCGGACATATGGCAATATCTTCATGATTCTTATCGAACTAGGATGAACCAATATGTAAGAAGATTGATTGGAAACCCTTAATCCGTGGAGAACAACCAGGAAGTTGAATAAATCTGATAGGAGTTGTGAGTAAGAAGATATCCCACTTTCTATCCAGGTGATTCCAAATTAGCCTTTTCGGACATATGACAATATCTTCATGAACTTTATCAAACCAGGATGAACCACGATCTAAGAAGCTTTATTTGGAACCACTAATCAGTGGAGAATAACCAGGAAGTTGAATAAATCTCATAAGTGTTGTGAGCAAGAAGATATCCCACCTTCTATCCAGATGATTCCAGATTAGCCTGTTCGGACATATGGCAATATCTTCATGATTCTTATCAAACCAGGATGAAACACGATCTAAGAAGCTTTATTTGGAACCACTAATCAGTGGAGAATAACCAGGAAGTTGAATAAATCTCATAAGTGTTGTGAGTAAGAAGATATCCCACCTTCTATCCAGATGATTCCAGATTAGCATGTTCGGACATATGCCATTATCTTCATGAATCTTATCAAACCAGAATGAACCAATATGTAAGAAGCTTGATTTGGAATCATTAATCAGTGGAGAATAACCATGAAGTTGAATAAATCTCATAAGTGTTGTGAGTAAGAAGATATCCCACCTTCTCTCCAGGTGATTCCAAATTAGCATGTTCAGACATATGACAATATCTTCATGATTCTTATCAAACTAGGATGAACCAATATGTAAGAAGATTGATTGGGAACCACTAATCAGTGGAGAATATGTTGAATAAATCTGATAGGAGTTGTGAGTAAGAAGATATCCCACTTTCTATCCAGGTGATTCCAAATTAGAATGTTCGGACATATGGCAATATCTTCATGATTCTTATCAAACCAGGATGAACCACGATCTACGAAGCTTTATTTGGAACCACTAATCAGTGGAGAAAAACCAGGAATTTGAATAAATCTCATAAGTGTTGTGAGTAAGAAGATATCCCACCTTCTATCCAGATGATTCCAGATTAACCTGTTGGGACATATGTCATTATCTTCATGATTCTTATCAATCTAAGATGAACCACGATCTAAGAAGCTTTATTTGGAACCCCTAATCAGTGGAGAATAACCAGGAAGTTGAATAAATCTCATAGGAGTTGTGAGTAAGAAGATATCCCACTTTCTATCCAGATGATTCTAGATTAGCATGTTCGGACATATGGCAATATCTTCATGATTCTTATCAAACCAGGATGAACCACGATCTAAGAAGCTTTATTTGGAACCACTAATCAGTGGAGAATAACAAGGAAGTTGAATAAATCTCATAAGTGTTGTGAGCAAGAAGATATCCCACCTTCTATCCAGATGATTTCAGATTAGCCTGTTCGGACATATGCCATTATCTTCATGATTCTTATCAAGCCAGGATGAACCACGATCTAAGATGCTTTATTGGTAACCACTAATTAGTGGAGAATAACCAGAAAATTGAATAGCAATGTTATAATAAATCTCAAAGTTGAATAAAAAGATGGAATATTGATTTATAATCAAGATCAAAGTTTTGAGGTTTAGGGCCGAAACTTATGTGGTACAGTTTACATTTTAAAATTAAGAAAATATATAACTCCCTCCGTTTCATTTTAGTTGTCGTAAAATGTTTATGTACACATATTAAGGAAACAGATGATTTTGTATATTTCCAAAATAAAAACACAATTATCTATAATTCAACTAATAGAAAAATAAAGTGGAGAATCTTATCAATAAATTTTGCTTTGAAACTTTAAAACGACACTTATTTTGAAACGAATTATTCTCCATACAACGACAATTAAATCGAAACGTACGAAACGGAGGGAGTATTAAGATATAATATTTTTCTAAAAGAAAAAAAATCTAACTTTTAGGTTTATAAATACGGGTATGATAGTTTTAAGTTATTCATCACATAATCAATATAAAAATTCTAAAATAAATGTGCACTCCACTTGTGTTTTAATTGTTCACATAAAATTCTTTACTTTCTTAACTCATGTTTGTTCACAACACTTAGGGTGTGATTGGTACATTACAGAGTAATTGGGCGATAACTGAACTAGAGTAATTAGGAGGTAATATAGTGCAGTAATAAAGATGAAAAAAAAAAGTCAAGAGCAAAGCCTTTGGCTTTGATTGAATGGTATTGTTAGCGCAACTTGGTGGGGTGGAAAATTTATTACTCTTAATTACTCTAGAATTTTACCAATCAGGTGAAATACTATTTTCTCTCGGTTACTCTTTTCACTGTTTAAGTAGTATAAAATCTGCACTATTTATTACTCTAGTTTTAGTGAGAGTAACATCATTTATTATTTTCTCTTTCTTTTCCACTTACTTGTTTTCCTCTGATTTCTATTTTTTTACTCTAACATATTTTCTCCCATTTACTATACTTTATTTACTCCAAATTACTCCACTACTTACCAATCACACTCAAAGTGAGAGAAAAAGTAAGGTATATACCTCTATTTAAACGTTGACAAAAAAAAAAAAAATACCTCTATTTAAACAGTATCAAACGTAAAGAGATAAAAGTTGTTTTCATCTGATTGGTAAGTGAAACTGAGTGGAAAAATAAGTTTCGCCAGAAAAATTAACGCTACAAGTGCCTTTCAATCACACTCTTAATGCCACACATTTCATGTTAATACAAATTAGTGTTTTAGACTTTTGACAGAACATTAACTAGTGAAGAAACTAACCTGTTACCGAGAACAGCATGAAGTTTGATGATCTCTTTTTCTTCTTGAGGAGTGAATTTTCCTCTTCTAATCCCAGGCCTTAGATAGTTAAGCCACCTTAATCTGCAGCTCTTTCTACCTCTCTGCAAACCTAGTTTTCATGATAAATTATTGAAATGTCAAGTTTATCATTTAATGAGAAGTTTAGTTTTGCTTTTGCAGTGGCAAACAAAAGAAGTTGCAAAAACATAAAAATGAAAAATTATTGAAAACATATAAGATAGATTTTAAGATTTCCGTATCGGGTCACAGTACTGAAAACATATAAGACAGATTTTAAGATTTCGATATTGGCCACAACATTACCAAAAATGTGTTAATTAAAGTTTGAAGTTTTATAAAATATAGTAACACCTGTTGCTCGGAGGCACCGTTGAACAGATTGCAATCATTTTTGTAATATTATATGGATAAAATCGGTATATATATAGAGGTTTCAACTTTACAGAACCTGGAACAACATAATCCATCTACTGTATATAAAGAAATTTTTGTAGTAGAAAATGTATCAGTATCAAAAAATAAAATCAACGGAAAACGCGTCTTTCTCTCTCTAAAGTTTCTCCTCCGTTTTGGTCTCCTTTCCCGGTTACCACCGCATCTTTTATGGCGGTCGCCGAAGCTTGCTGTGTTTTTAATTTTCGTGTCTCCTCTCCGCCCTCTTTGTTCCACTCTGTTCCCTTTCCCTCTTCGGCTAGGGTGGATCTCCCGTTGAGGATGGCTCCGATTCCAGATCCGGCGGTTCCTGTTACAGATCTGGAGCGTCCATGGCGGTGTAGTGGAACTTGAGGACGGTCTTCGCTCCCATCATGTTACTATCTCCGGTTATTGAGGGATCTGCTCGGAGCGTTTTTCCCCTGTCCTCAGTGAGTTCCTTGAGTAGGCGGTGTGTGAGTCGTCAAATACCTCCCCTTGGTTTCATCTCTTGCGTAGCGTGACGTTTTGGGTCCGTGGAGATGGCTCTTCGGTGTGTGTGGAGTTTGTGGATATGTGGATCTCAAGCTTTTCTTCTCCTCTTTTGGATCCTTCGGGGGTCTCTGGTTGTAGCGCGTTGCGAGTTTCTGTGGGTTAGTCGTCGTCTGACCTGGTGGTATCTCTCCTGTGGCGGTGCGTGGTGATGTGTCTTCTTTGTTGATGTCGAGTTCGTTCTTGGCGCGTGGGATCTTGGCTCTCTCCAAAGCAGGAATGGGTTTGGCAGTGTGGCACTCCATCGCTGCTGCTCTGTCCTCTTGTCCTCTATGCGGCAGTTTGAGTTTGTGTAAGCGGTCCGAGACCGATGCAAGTGATTGTATATTAGTTTAGTTTTTGTGTCTACAGGTTATTCTCGATGGTCATCGTTCCGGAGGAGGTGTGTCAAGCCTGTCCCATTGTTCTATATGAGTCGTGGGTTAAAAGGGTGTAACAGTCACAGGTTGGCAAAACGGAGGCAGCAATCTCCAGATTTCTCTTCTCGAATGACGGCATCACCGACTCTGGACTCCTCCTCGTGCTGCCGGTGAGGTGATATTGTTTTGACTTGCGGTTACGGGATGTGATTCTTTAGGGAGGGGTTGATAAATGGGTTAACAGAAGCTGTAGACTCAGACTGTTGCTTCAAGGTTAGAAGGCGTCTTTCTCTTCGGTGGCTCGTGGCAACTGTGAGCTCAGTCCGTTCATTCCTCCTTCTTGGTCCATCACTGCTACGCTAGTGTCCGTTCTCTTTCCGGTCAAGTTCTTCTTTGGTTAAGTCTCTTTGTCAATTAGATGCTCTGTTTTAGTTTAATTTCTGCATTTTCTGATACTTTGTTTCTATGTATTTCTGTCAAAAACTAAAAAACTTGGTATAATAAACTTAACATTTTACCCAAAATTTTTTTTGTAATAATTTATGTACTTTCGCCACAGTATAATATACAATATGACGGGTGGTATGTACTTTGCACTTTCCATTGGCTTGCTTGCAAAAATGATCTCGCTAGGATTTCATGAAGTTTTGTCTTATAAAAGAGGACAAATCCCAGTTCTGCATGTTATATCCGAATTAGTTCCGAAAAATCCAAATCGAAATCCGAATCAAGATAGAAAAATACCCAAACGGATTTTAAGTTAGTGAAATTCAGATATCCAAACCCGAATAGATAATATCTGAATCCAAATGGATATCCCAAAAAAATCAAACATATGTATACTTAGAACATGTTTATTGGGGGTTCTTAGGGTGAGATTTTTAGCGGAATATAAGAATCGTCTCTTAACTTTAACAAAGAAAAATCTAAGAACCGACTCTTAAATAATTGTTAAAGTTAAGAAACAATTTTTATATTCTGCTAAGAACCCCACTCTAAGAACCCCTCAATAAATATGCTCTTATCCTTATATTTCTAGTTTACATCTCTCATTATATTTATAAATTTTTTTTTAAATTTTTTTGTCATCGACTTTTACAGACTCAAACAGACTCTGTAAACCAAAACGGTAGCTCTGCATCCATGTGCACAACAAAGGTCGTTTGTTTCCTAGCACTGCGTGCTAAGCCATCGGCCTTCAAATTTTGTGTGCGGGGTACATAAATGATCTCCAAGCTGTGGAACGATTCTTTCAAGGTCTTGATATCTTCTAATATATTAGCAAACGCAGGCCAATCATCTGGTTCAGACACCATCTTCACCAGTTGCAGACAATCTGTTGCAAACGTGACCCGAAACTGACGCAGATTTCTCATGCATTCCATTGCCCAAATTAAAGCTTCTATCTCATCGTGAAGAGGAGAAAGAGAAGCTCTTATATTCCGTGCTCCCATTAGTCCAGTAAACCCTTCGAGTGTACTATACCATCCCTGCCCTGAGAAAACTTCCTTGTCCTTCCAAGATGCATCAACAAAACACCACCGGCCAGGAATCATCGGAAGATTCTGTTGTTGTGGATTTGGTATTGGCACTTGTACTACTTGGGCCTCCGCCCATAGCCGTGATTCTGTCACCGCTAATTGAAGGGTCTCCTGCGGGTCTATGTCCAAGTTGCTAAAAACCTTATTATTTCTTCCTTTCCAGATATACCATAATATCCAAGCAAAGTGATGATCTTCCAATTCAGGTCGTATCCTCCAAAACAAGTAATCCATATTTGTGAACAAAGATTCTGTCGGGAAAATTGTTGAGTTAGATGGTATCTGGGATAGAGTCCAGACCTGACGCGCCGGAGGACATTAAAAAAACACATGATTAATTGATTCCTTCGTAGCCCCACATCTATCGCAGTACAAATCCCCTGATAGCCCTCTCGCATTTAAGTTTTTTCTGACAGATATACATCCTGAAACCAATTGCCATAGAAAATGTTTCATCTTTGGCGGACAACGAATTTTCCAACAATGTGCTTTAAGTGAATCCACATTAGGACCAAATACTGCATCCGGTTTGGCTATATCTGGATAAACCCGTTCGACTTGGTACCCTGATCTAACCGTATATTTTCCATTTTGTGTAAAGTGTCATCCATCTCTATCCCCGCGTGTAAACCTACTCAGAGGTATGCTTTCTATAATCTTGGCATCTTGGGGGTCTACTAATTCCTGTATTGCCTGCGAATTCCAAATTCGTAGTTCCGGATCTATCAGTTGATCAACCGTAAGATCCGGATTACTATTAAAACTGGTAGTATGATTTTTGTTTGCTGGTCTCGGGCGAGTGGTTGGGAGCCAGGGATCATTCCATACGGATATGGATGACCCTGTTCCCACCCTTTTAATTAGTCTTTTGCTAACCAGAGATCTAGCTGAGCTTATACTTCGCCATCCATATGACGGTGAGCATGATTTGATCGGTTCCAGGGGTGAAGCATTCCTGAAATATCTTCCTTTAAAAACTCTCGAAAATAAAGTGCTTGGTTTCTCCACTAGCCGCCATAACTGCTTTCCAAGCATAGCCGTGTTAAAATCCATCATATCTTTGAACCCCAACCCACCTTCCTCTTTGCTAATGCAAACCTTATCCCATGATTTCTAATGCATTCCTTTAGTTCTTCTTCCAGGGCTCCACCAGAATTGAGCTGTTATACTCGGTAGTTTCTTTATTATCGCTTTTTGGTAAACGATAGCAAGACATAACATGATTGGGTAGCGCTGTGGTTACTGATTTAATAACAAACTTCTTTTCCTCCTTTAGTAAAGAACTTGAAAGTCCAGCCATTGATCCTACTATTCAGGCGCTCCTGGAGAAATCCAAATACCTGAATTTTTGATCCTCCAATATTTTCCGGTAGGCCCAAATATGAGCCCATTCCTCCTATATTCTGAATACCTAAAATATCCCGCATCTCTTGTCTACAGGATTCCTCAATCTTGTGTCCAAATTGAATTGATGACTTTTGAAAGTTTATAAGTTGACCCGAAACTGCCTCATATTCTTTTAGAATCTTTAGAATAGTTTGCGCTTCTTCCCGTTGGGCTTTGCAGAAAAAAAGACTATCGTCTGCAAATAACAAATGTGATATCGATGGACAAGCCCTTGCTACCTTGCTACCTTCATACCAGATATCCGTTTATCAGCTTCTGCTTTCTTAAGATTTGCTATTAATGCTTCCTTGCATAATATGAATAGGTACGGGGATAACGGATCCCCTTGCTGTAAGCCTCTTTGAGGAACAATATGACCTCGTGGCTGACCATTGAGTAACACCCGATATTGTACCGATGATATACACTCCATTAAAAGTTTAATCCAATGAGGATCAAAACCCATCTTCGAGAGAAGAGCTTTAATGAAATCCCATTCTATCTGATCGTATGCTTTACTCATATCCGTTTTGATGGCCATATATTTTCCTTGACACGCCTTGTTTGTCCGTAGACCATGAAACATTTCCTGAGCTATCAGAATATTGTCTGAGATCAGTCTCCCTGCCACAAATGCCGATTGAGTCTCTGATATCATAATTGGGAGATAAATTTTCAATCTCTGACAAAACACCTTAGATATGATTTTGTATCCCACATTACACAAACTTATTGGCCGCAGTTCTGTCATCCTTGTGGGCCTTTCCGTTTTAGGTATCATGCATATGTTAGTAATATTTAACCTTGAGTACAGCTCCCCCGTCATTAAGAAATTATTTACCATCGTCACCAAATCCTGTTTCACCACATGCCACGAGTGTTGGAAGAAAAGTGCTGTCATTCCATCAGGACCCGGAGCCTTTTCTGGATGCATCATAAATAGAGCGGTTCGGACTTCCTCCTCAGTTGCCAGTCGCAGTAGCCTGTCGTTCATCTGTGGTGTAATACCCGGCCTTATTTCCTCCAAAAATTGATCAAAATCTGTAGGCGATGTTGTATTGAATAAATCCTCAAAATAATTTACTGCCACTTTCTCAATACCATTATCCTCCGTAATCCAATTCCCATTGGTATCATGAAGACCCACAATCCTGTTGCGTGTTCTCCGTTGTTTTGTTAAAGCATGGAAAAAGTTGGTATTACGATCCCCTAACGTGTTCCACAAATTTCGACTTTTCTGATGCCAATACTCCTCTTCATCCTTATACGCTTCCTGGAGTTTCCGAGATATCTCCATAATGTCCTCCTGGGTCCTAGAATCATCCATCTGAACTTCCTCAAGTGCTTTCTGCAGTTCCCCTATTTTTTCTTTTCCAGTTGGTGGGTTATTTTTCCTCCATTTCGCAATTTTGTGTCGACAATTGCTAATCTTCTTTACAATATCCACCTGGTCCGACTCCTCGTCCTGCACCAAGCCCATCGTAATCGAATCAATAAAACCCTCTTTACCAATTCATCTCTTGTCAAAATCTAAATTGTCCTCTTCGTCTTATAACTTTATCTTCCAAATATGCAACTACTGGACGGTGATCCGAACCTACCATTCCTAAATATTCTACGTAGGAACAGGGAAGAAGAGTATGCCACTCTTCATTGGCAAGTGCCCTGTCTAACCTACATCGAACCATAAAAGCCACTTTTCCTTTTCCTCTCCTTCCTTGCCATGACATTGTATTTCCTTTCGCCGGGAATTCCAGTAAACCACTATTACGAATCATATTATTAAAAGGAACAAAAGTATCCGGGTGCCTTATGGCACCACCTTCTTTCTCATGGTTTCCGGTTATCTCATTTAGGTCTCCAATCATAAACCAATGATCCGATCTTGATAATCCATATCTAGTTAAACATTCCCACACTTGTTCTCTGAGTTTCTGTACTGGATCGCCATAAACAAAGGTCATATAAATTTTTAAAATACATATACTGATATTACATATACTTTAAGACCATATAATATAAATACAATTATGAAGAAAATGAGTTGACGCTCACTTAAAATACATATCAAGCTTTTTGTTTCATGTATTAACAAAAGTTACATCTAAATTTTAAAAATAATAGCCAAATAATGTCTATTTATTTTTAAAATGTTATCTCCAAATTTATTAATCATTAAATCTACTAAAAATAAAATAAAAAATCAGTTAAGTAAAATCTATATTTTTAAATGTAAGAAACTTAAAAATGATTTTTTTTTTGCTTTCAAAATCTAAATATCTAGACCCGATTTAAAAATAATTGAACTCGGACTAAAAGTACATGAATCCGATCCGAAGTACAAAATATCCGAACGGTTTCTATATCCTAATACTGAAATATCCAAAAATCTAAATTACCAAATTTGAACCTGAAAGGGTATCCGAATGCCCAAATACTAATAATGAGAAGTGTGAACAACAAAACCAAATTTACAATTAAGAAAGAAATGTTAAATATTCTGATTAATATATGAACTTAGGGTCTAAAATCCAAGAATTTAAAGACACATATACACGCAATGCATCTATCATTGAACTTCATAAATATATATTGAGCTGTTCTAAAATCCAAAATTCCTAGAGCTGGTTAAGCTTTTTGTGATTAATTACGATTCCTCTTATATAAAAGCTTAACCAGCTCTAGAATTTTTCTTTCGAAAAACGAGAGAAAACAAATAAGAGGAAAACATGGTTGTTCAATCCCGTTTAAACTACAGAATAATTTATTATCGTATGCAGAGACTTGAACTGATCTAGACGTCTATAAACCCCTCGTTCCAGAATTTTATTTGAACAAAGAAAGATGAAAACACATAAACAAAAAGTATAAATGCATTCTCCATATATATTTATGAAACTAGCATGTTGAAAAAGTAATACTCCTATATATGTGTATGTACAAATCTATAACATACCAGCTCGTTCGGGAAGAGAACGCCAATCACATAAGCCATGCTCGTTGATGTAAGCAACAAGCTTTTGGTCATCCTCCGCCGTCCACTCTCCTTTCCTCATCCCGTCGTCGTCGAACCACGTCTTCCTTCCCATTTTTTTTCAGGCTAACAAATCCTCCAGATGCCAGTATTATAATAAAGATAAATAATTTATTTGAAAAGGGGACCTCTGTCTCCCTGTCTCCTTTTAACTTATAGTGGGTATAGTCTCGAGAGAGTGAGTAGTGGGATGTGTTAACGAACAATTCATATCTAACCTCACTTCATTTTATACTCTAAAAGAATGAAATAAAATATGAATTAAGAAATGCTTCAACTTAACTATATTTCACTTTATAATAGAGTTTACTCCATAAATAAAATAATATATCTTTTATTTAGTTCATTATTTCATATGAAATGAAACAAAGAGTGAGATATAGAGTTGAGTTTGAACAATTTTACTCTATTTTTTCTTTACTCAATTTCAGAAGAAAAAATGAGTTTATATTGGAAATGCTCTAACTCCTCTAGTTTTGATTTTGTTATGTTTTCATCATCATATTTTATTTTGAATTCGTCGCCTTTAAACTCAAGAGTTTTTTTACAAAAAAAAAAAATTCAAGGGGTTTTAAGAAAATCTGAATGTCTTTTTGTAACAGTTTACTTAATAACTAAACAAGAGTAAATAACTAAAGGTATATCTATTATGATTTCAGAAGCAGTACTTTAAAGAAAATATTCAGAAGCAGTTGAGTAACAAATGTTAAATGTGATATTTGTTTCATAATATATGTAGTTTTAAATAAAAGCATAAAGATTTTAAAAATATATTTTTAGAAAAGTAGCATTATTAACATACATATATAAGATATAATTGAATAAAGTATATACAATTTGATTGGTTACATTATATTCAATAAATCTAAAATTTATAAAAAATGAAAATTATTTACTCAATTTACTCCATTTTTTTCTTTACTCAATTTCAGAAAAAAATGAGTTTATATTGGAAATGCTCTAAGTCCTCTAGTTTTGATTTTGTTATATTTTCATCATCATATTTTATTTCGAATTCGTCGCCTTTAGATTCAAGAGTTATAAAAAAAAATCAAGGGGTTTTAAGAAAATCTGAATGTCTTTTTGTAACAGTTTACTTAATAACTAAACAAGAGTAAATAACTAAAGGTATATCTATTATGATTTCAGAAGCAGTACTTTAAAGAAAATATTCAGAAGCAATTGAGTAACAAATGTTAAATGTGATATTTGTTTCATAATATATGTAGTTTTAAATAAAAGCTTAAAGATTTTTAAAATATATATTTTTAGAAAAGTAGCATTATTAACATACATATATAAGATATAATTGAATAAAGTATATACAATTTGATTGGTTACATTATATTCAATAAATCTAAAATTTATGAAAAATGAAAATTATTTACTCAATTTTACTCCATTTTTTCTTTACTCAATTTCAGAAGAAAAAATGAGTTTATATTGAAAATGCTCTAAGTCCTCTAGTTTTGATTTTGTTATGTTTTTATCATCATATTTTATTTCGAATTCGTCGCCTTTAGATTCAAGAGTATTTTTACAAAAAAAAAAATTCAAGGGGTTTTAAGAAAATATGAATGTCTTTTTGTAACAGTTTACTTAATAACTAAACAAGAGTAAATAACTAAAGGTATATCTATTATGATTTCAGAAGCAGTACTTTAAAGAAAATATTCAGAAGCAATTGAGTAACAAATGTTAAATGTGATATTTGTTTCATAATATATGTAGTTTTAAATAAAAGCTTATAGATTTAAAAATATATATATTTAGAAAAGTAGCATTATTAACATATATATATATAAGATATAATTGAATAAAGTATATACAATTTGATTGGTTACATTATATTCAATAAATCTAAAATTTATAAAAAATGAAAATCATTTATATTTTGAAATTAAAATAATATTTTAAAAATATATTTTTAAACAACTTATATTATAAAATATAGGGAGTATTTTAAAGGCAGTTATAACTTCACCATAGAAGAACTTCTTATACCATTAGTTAGTTCTGCATTATAATATGTTTCATTTAATATTTATTTTAGTTTTAATTATATATAAATCATATTTATAATTCTACTAATTTTATAATCTAACATGATCTCAATTTTAACAATAAACATAAATTTTCTAAAATGATAAACATCATTGCCACTAAAAACACACAACATTCTATTAAACTATATATAAAATATAATAGCATGTTATACGGTATAAATTATACCATATTCTGTATACAATATATAATACTAAATGAAATGAAATATATAATTTAATTTAACGTTCAAATAAAAATCTAATCGTACTCGTTATAATTTTAGTTATTTATCTATCTTAACTAGTTAACTTGAACAAACACAGTTTTAAATAAATAAATAACCAAACACACACATACCCAGATATGACTATGCCGCCTCTTCTTATATCAAGTGAATTTTTTTTTTTGAAGATTAAAAGTGAAAATTTAATCACACAGAATTATAGTTTGTGAAATCCTCAAGGACGAAAAAGAAACATAAGCTGTTAAATTCGGTAAAAAAGATGGTTAAAGTTTTTTTTTTTTTTTTTTTTTTTTCACGAAAAGATACTAAGATAAATCCTAGTACGAATCAGCGAAAGCCGAGTTGCGAGTATCAATCCAGTGTGGCACCCCTGTGTTAACATAAGAGAAAACACGCTTCCTTGTTCGAGCTTGTCTTGCCAGGAAGTCGGCTTGGGTGTTACTGGATCTTTCTTTGTAGACTAGTTGCCCGTCTTGGTAGGCCGTCCATAGAGTTTTAAACTCGTTGAGTTCAGCTGCAAAAGCTGGCCAATCTTCAGGTGTGTCGATCATTTTGACCAACTCCTGAGAGTCGGTAACAAAATAGTTACAATACCGGTGATGGCGAGACAAACATTTCAAGGCCCATATCAAACTTTTAAGTTCGGTATGTAAAGGCGAGAGTTGCTTGTGACAGCCTTGGAGCCCAAGTAGGTCTATTGATCCATCTTGTAGTTGTAGAATCCATCCTACTCCACTCGTAGTGTCCTCTTTTTTCCACGATCCATCCACCCTACATATGAATGTAGGTCTTTCTGGAGGCACCGTAGGTATGTTCTCAAAGATATCTTCACCTGTTTCAGTCTCTTCATTGGCCAGAAACCATGCATTGCATTCTCGTGTCGCCAAATCGATAGTGTCTCTAGGTGAGAATTCACGTCCATTAAACAACTTTTCATTTCGGGCTTTCCAGATATACCAAACAATCCAGGGGAATGCCCTGGTTAACTCCTCTGTGTTTCCACCAGCGTTGGATCTTGAGAGGAGGTAATCTATGTTGGTATAGAGGTTTTCTGAAGGGAAGACTCCTGGAGCCGATGGAAACGTTGAAAGAGCCCAGCATTGGAGTGCTGGAGGGCATGTAAAGATCATATGGTTGATCGTTTCTTCTTCATAGCCACATCTGGGGCAGTTTGGGTCGTTCCCAATGTGTCTTTTGAAAAGTCTTTCATTAACTGAAATAGCTCCGGAGAGACTTTGCCACAAAAACTGGCAGATTTACTGGACGGAACATTATTAATGATATGATATCCTCACATCTTACTTTGTAATATATACTCTCACATTTTACTTTTTTTTTTTGTTATATGCGCACATCTTACTTATTCTCAATAGTGTATACTATTAAATATTTATTAATTAATTATTGGTAAAAATCTCATCGGGCATGTTCTTGACTTGTGTGGCAACGTGGCATTGCAGATGATGCCATGTTCATATCTTTTTCTTTCTTTTCCCCTGCCATTCACATTTCACAATACTGTTAGACATAAATGCTATATCACGAGTCACGACTCGAATGTTGTTACATGTGAACAAAAGAATTGGCTATTAATGACTGGTTGACTTTAGTGTACTAAAGGAAATTTAAATATAAATCCAACAATTACGTTTTTAAGACAGTTACGCTTATTTGTTTGGCTATCATATATCGTTTGTCAAGAGATGACTTTTCACAAGGTATTTTCTTATTATTATTTTTTTTTCTGTTTGATTTCTTTAAAAAAGTAAAAAATAACAAAAATATTGATAAGAATTGGATCAATCGCAGGCCGCCATGTATCGTGGGACCTGCGAAATAGTCAAAAAAAGGGTCAATAAGAAGATTCTAGCTGACTCAGGTTCAACACAACTCTCTTATTTAAATATTTTTTTTGGGGCGGGTGTGACCCCCCTTTTAAAACCCTCAATGCTCTTGTTCTTATAACTTTTAGAATTCGTCGTGGATTATATTGATTTTGTTGTATCAGGAAAATTTGTTTACAAACAACCATCAAAAAAAAAAAATGAAAAACATAACTAATAAACTTGATACAGATATTTACACAGTATTAATTTTAAACATATATAATTTATAAACACATTTTTGATGAACTTATCAGGCCAGAATGTTCTTGTGGTTAGAGTTATACTATAAATTTTCATCTTCATCATTTTTGTTAGGATTTTTAATGCTAAAACCCCTCAACTTAAATTTTTGGGAAATTTGGGAAAATGGAAGTAAACAAGTAATACTTTATCCCCTTAGAATGATTTCATTTTTTTCCACATTTGGACTTTTACTACCCTTCAAGGTTATAAAAATTCATATAAATTAATTTACAATGCAAAATAGTTATTAAAAATATGAAACATGAAGTACTCAATTATGTGCACATATGAAAAATATTATTTTTATAAAAAAAAATATTTGGAATAACAATTTGACATATGAAAAATATTATTTTTATAAAAAAATATTTGGAATAACAATTTGAAAAATGGAGTAAAGTTGTTATTATATAAGATCTACCATCTATGACATTTCAGAATATGCATTCTACTCCAGCCACAACAATCTAAAAATAGTAAACTGCTAACTACACCAAAAACATTTGAGTCTACAAAAGTAGAATACGTAATCTACATTATATACTACTTTCTGCGAAACTCGTAGATGGTAAGCCCTAATAAATGTTCTTATGTCTTCCTCTGAAGAATATGCTTTCTTCTTACCTCTCGTTTGTCTACCTTCTCTGTATTCTCTTTCTACCATGTCATCAATATTCTACCGGTTGTAGTAAGTACATTCTACCGGATTTGTAACAAAATTCGAAAATCTAGGAGATAACTGTCACAAAATATTCACTAAATCTAATAAATCTTTTTTATTTCCTTATTAAAATTTTGTTCCCTAATTTTCAGTTCATCGATCCCAACCACAGTTTAGAGATGATATCGTGTGGCTTCTTCTCTTTTTCATAGGTCTCCCAAACTTTGCAATAAAATCTTTGAAAATGCAAATCTATGTCTACTCTGGTTTCTGGAAATCATCAAAGAAAAGCGGTTGGAAATTTCATATTAATGAAATAAATGGTGGTAGATTACTTACTTTGGACACAAGCAAAACCGTTGAGCACCTTGAACTAATGGTTTGTGAGGACTTTGGAGTCGATGTAAACATGGTCAATATCGAGCTGAGTTACTTACCTTCTGATTTGGTGAGTGGCAACGACTCACCACCAGTTTTCATCACCAGTGATTGGCAACTGAAAAACTTTCTTACATATGTGAAGAACAAAGATTCAAGGCAGTTATGTGTGTGTATTCGATATAGGGTCGGATCTAACTTGAATGAAGAAGCAGCTGAGTCGCCTCACAGAGAGGAAGAGGCTATGTCGTATGAATTTTCAGATGCTGCTATTGATGGTCAAACCGAGCCTGAAGAAGAAGATGGCTAGGTTGATGAAAGTGATGATGATAATGATCATGAGAAAGATTTGATTACTGGCAAGTATGTCCGTTTTTCTCTCGTAGATGTTGTGAAAAAGGGTCAACATTTTAATACCAAAACAGATTTGAAGGCAACGATGGAGATATGTGCAATGAAACATAATTTTGACTACAAGCTTGTGAAATCAGATAAGAAAGTTTGGTACGTTTGTTGCGCGGAAGATGATTGCACCCGGCGTGTGCGTGCAGAGGGTTTAACAGGTTCTTCATATTTTATTATCAAAAAGTATGTACCTGATCATACCTGTGCTCCCTCATCAAGGAACCATTCTGTTCGGACAGCTTCATCAAAAACAGTTGGCACTCTCATTATGCATAAGTATGAAAGTGTCAAGGAAGCCAAAACTTAATGATATCATCCAGTTTATACGTAATGATCATGGAGTTGAGATATCCTTCTCTTTAGCATGGGAAGCACGAGAGTATGCAGTAAATGCTGTGAGAGCCATTTCGGAGGAAGCTTATGGAAAAATTCCTAAATACTTTCACATGATGAAGGAAGCAAATCCAGGATCACACACATTTTATGAAACTGATACCAACGGGCGATTCAGATTCCTCTTCATCTCATATGGGAAGTCTATTAGTGGTTTTCAAGCTGCCCTTCAGAGAGTTATTGTTGTGGATGAGACCTTTTTGAAGAGCAAATACAAAGGAGTATTACTGGTTGCTACTGCTTTAGATGGAAACTCAAACCTATATCCTTTGGCATTTGGAGTTGTCGACTCAGAGAATGACCGCGCGTGGGAATGGTTTATGAGACAACTTAATGTTGTTATCGCTGATGATCAGAGTTTTGCTTTTGTGTCTGACAGAAATACCTCTATTGCTAAAGCTCTTGCGAAATTGTATCCGCATTCTCATCATGGAATTTGCATTCATCACTTGCTGAACAATGTTGTTACCTATTACAAGGGAAAAGGTGTCGCTGGTTTGGTTGCAAAGGCTTCTAAAGCTTACCGAGTTGCTGATTTTAAGAAGATGTTCACTGCTATTTACTCAATAAGTCATGCAATTGGAAAATATCTGGTAAAAGCTGATGTGCAAAAGTGGGCTCGTTGTCAATTTCCGGGTTACGGGTACAATGTTAGGACTATTGACCCTGCTGAATCAGTTAATTCTGCTTTGCGGTCGCCAAGAGAGTTTCCAGTTATACCTTTGTTTGACAGCATAAGGGACATGATGACTCGATGGTTTTTCAAACGTAGAACTTTAAGTTCTAAGCATACAAAACCACTGACCATTGCTGTGGAAAAGAAGATTGATCGAAGGATTGAGAAGGGTAAAAGGTTTCAGGTTTTCCCAGTTAGTGATGACAGGTTTTTGGTTTAAGGTGACACTTTTGAATGTATGGTCTACTTGCTCAGACACACATGTTCATGTGGGAAATTCGATCTGATACAGACACGCCATAAAAGCAGTTTTTAGTGTAGGGATAAGAGCACACACACTCACTGATGACATGTACACCACTGCTTCATGGAGATCGATTTATGCGGAAAGCATAAATCCTATTAGTGTCCCTGAAGATGTGATGTTAGGAGTTTTGAGGCTCCTAAGTCAAATAATAGTATAGTGGAAGTAAGTTGTCGAACCAGTTCTGAGGGATTTAAAATCAGAGAGAATGCAAGTATTTGCCTAATCTAAGTGTAACCAGTGATTTGATGAATTCTAAACTAATGATTAAAGCTAATGCAAAATAGTAAAATGAGACTCTTAAGCTATTGGAAAGGAGAACTCATGGGTATAAGGATTTAGACCTTGGGTGATCAGGTTTCGATCTAAGGAATGCAAATGATAAATCAAACTATCAACCTTAAGCCTAGACACAATTCTAACCAAGCTCTATGTTTAGATGAATGCTCATTTGCTAACATATCTCAAACAGAGGATTTTGTTGTTCTTCCATTGCAGCTTCCAGTGGCTGCAGTTGAGCCTGTTGCTCTTCTTGTCTTCTATTTCTAGCACACTCTGATGCGGCCATCCAACCAGTGGTTGAACCAGAGGTCGAACAAGCAGTCCAAACCGACCACTTTGGAGGTACCAGCGACAGAGGTCCAGTCCCAGGCAAATATCTCAACCACCAGAAGGTCCTTTGTCATGAATCCAAATTTCATAGAAGGCCAACTCATCAAGGATTCACTGAGACTTGGAATTATAATAAAATCTTCACGGAGGAAGAAGTTATGAATTTTACAAACCGGAGGTTCCACAGCCAGTCCATCTGCGAGTACCCGACATTTGAAGGAGATTCAAGCCCAATCAAGAAGCGGCCTGAACCAAGGCTGATCATAGGATTCAAGAGGGATCTCTCATCTTTCCAGGAAGCCCAATATCAGGAGAAATGGCCACAAAATTATGAAGTTACTAGATTTTGACCCGCGCTTTCAAAGCGCGGAATTATTATTTTCGAAAAATTATTTTGTGAAAGTTTGTAATTTTTTCATATTTTGTATATTTTTTGTTTTAAAGTATATATGATTAAACTAAATTTTATACAAATATCATTTTATGAATATGAGATAATCATTCCATTTGAAAACATGCTTTGCATTTATTTTACTTATATTATAAAATTTTAAAAGTATAATATAAATTTATTTAAAATATTTATTATTGGTCCATGTTTATTTTATCGTAATGTAAATGAACTAAATGTCACTCAAACCATTCATGATAAATATTTACATATATATGAAATAATCTTAAACCAC
The DNA here is from genome assembly GCA_019706035.1 of Raphanus raphanistrum subsp. raphanistrum. Lineage (NCBI taxonomy): Eukaryota > Viridiplantae > Streptophyta > Magnoliopsida > Brassicales > Brassicaceae > Raphanus > Raphanus raphanistrum. The sequence goes on along the minus strand of JACZFZ010000011.1, from coordinate 410,286 downwards.
TGTAATTGTAAGACATGGCATATAATCTAATAATATTAATATCAACTGAATTTAGTATTTAATCAAAGTGAAACCTATTAAACAATTTTTGGATATATTGTATTAACGATAAATATTATAATATCACCAATTTAGAATATTAGTCAAATCGATTTATGAAATTTTATATATCACAAATCTTGGAATTGTAAAGCAACACACAACCTTCATTGAAAAGATCTCATAAGTTTATGGCTTTTTTTGTCCACCTGCCTGAAATCTCTGTTACGTCTATTTCTTTTTATATTTGTTGATAGATTTTATTAACAGTAAATACTACACTATCAATATTAATGCATATTTAATTCGAAAACATATATGTAATAAATAAATAGTTCAGATGTTATTATTTATAGTGCTAAATCAATTGTTACATTCACTATGTACTATTGAAAATTTTAGATTGTAGTTTTAGTTTGAAATATTATAAAGTGAAAAACATCATATATATAAGCTTTATGAAAACATAGGTACATCTCTTAATTTACGCTGAGCATTTTTTTGGAATAAATCCATGTATTATTTGGCCAATAATTTACGTTGAGTATTTGGTATAAATCTTTGGTAAAGTTAATGTTTAATTTAATATTTTGAATGTGTAAAAAGTTATAAATGCTAGAATTATTTTGGAAAATCATAAATACAAATAATAATGAAAGGTTGACGAATTTATAGTAACTTAGTTGAAAATAATAAATGTTGTTATGCATAAAAATAAAAATAGGAATGGCATTAGAATGTAAATAATTTGAAAAATCAAGGGCATAATCCTAGTAGGGATTCTGCTTTAATAGTATAGATGATCCATTCTCCAAAACCGGTCAAACCAGTTCTACACCTGCCTCAATTGGAAGCTAACCGGTTCAATCAGCTTCAAACCAGACATTGGCGTCCAGGAGATCATTTCAACCAATCAGGAGGTATTGAAGAAGTCCTTAGCTACACCAGAGTCCAGGAGATCAGTTGGTTCAATGAAGACTCACTTAAATCAAACCGGAGCTATTTATGGCAAGATTGGACAATCTTTCGGTTTGATCATTTCCAAGCCATTCCAATAGGACCAGAAGACATCAGGACTAAACCAGGACGTCCAGGAGACATTATATGTGGCCAAGAAGAGTTCTACAAGCTTATACAATGCACCAGCCCCCATTGGATCAGGAGGATCCACACTTACACCAAAACTGCCTTATTTGGAGATTCTTGCAATAAAGCTCCAACAGCTCTTTCTCTTCAGATCAGGCACGACTTCAGCCCATTCCAGACAGTAAAGAAGATTCCCAGGAAGCTCACTTATCCCCTTAAACCATCCAGGCTCAAGAAGATATCAAGATACAAGATCATCCCTTTGCAAAGGCCACAAATCAAGCTAAAGGCTAGTTTCATGGAGCCATCAAAGCCTTTTGCTTCCAAGATTTTTTTCAAGTTTATTTCTTTCCTTTAGTCAATTTTAGACTGTTAGAGTGTTATTCTGCTGAGCCTATATAAGCTCAGCCCCTTTCATCTTTGTTAATCACCCTTGAATTTTATGAATGAAAATGCAGTTTTTGTTGTAAACCAGATGGTTTAAGGATTGCTCATAACCAGATGGTTCAACAGATCGAGGTTACACTTAACAAAGATTGTACTAAACCGAGATTGTACTAAACCGATATTTATTAAACCAACCATGTGTTAATGGATTGGGCCTTGTTTCTCTTTTATTGTTAAGTGGCCGACTTCTTAACTTAAGTTAAGAGAGTCCCACATTGCTTAACTTTGTGTAATAGGCAGCTACTCCAACCTATATAAGGAGAGCCTTTGTTTGCTTATGAATAACACATCTCATTCTCTCACAAACAAAGCATCCGATCTCTCTCTCTCTCTCTCTCTCTCTCTCTCTCTCTCTCTCTCTCTCTCTCCCTGGTTCGATTAGTTCTTAAGCAAGAACATTAGGATTAGAACACGTTATCAGCACGATCTTGCTCAAGATCAACCAACTCGGAGACCATCATTAACCCTAGCCGCCGCCAACCACTTCTCTCTCTCAAATCTTTTACATTCAATTGTTTCTTAGATCTTAAACTAATCATACTTTGAATTCTTTCTTTGTTGATTGATTAAGGTTTCTAAGAAAGGAACCAAGGAGAAAAATCGGCAAAGTAAAAGATTAGATCTCAAAACCCTAATTTTACTTGCAGCTCAAGTTTTTATTTTCGGTTTCATTTTTATGTTTGAATCCGATTGTTTAAAGTTGATCTAGTTCTTGTTTAAAACTTCTAAATCGAATTGCTAGATTTTAAAATTATTTATAAGTTTCAAAACTATAAAATATTAAATCAAATCGGTTTTATAAAATCTTATATCTTAAAATCGATTTTATTAAAACTTATATACCCTATTAGATCATATTTGATCAGATCCGAAATTCTAAACCTAAACCCTAAAATTTTGGATCTCAAAACCCTAAAATCCCTCATAACTTTAGTTTTGTATAAGACAACAAGCGATACCCCTTTTAAGGATGACACGCTATATGTCTAAACAAAACATAAGTCTATGTTTAACCAAAACTTAAAATCTGATTTGAATCTTTAAAATCTAATCCTTAAAGTTAATATCAGATTAAAAAGAAACTTTAAATCCTAAGAAAATTTTAAGCATGTGATGACATGACTTTCATTTTGTAAGACAACAAGTGATACCCCTTATTAAAGGATGATACGCTATATGTCTAAAACAAAATTAGTCTAATGTTTCCACATTTCCTTGATCAATGATCCACACCATTGTGTGGTTAGATCTTGAATTTTCTTTAGTCAATGATCCATACTACTTAGTATGGCTAGACAATAAGGTCAATGATACGTACATAGCAGTACGAGTAGACCATGGTCGATGATGTGTACCTTCCGGTACGACTAGACCACAGGCCGTATTGGTCGATAATGTGTACCTTCCGGTACAACTAGCCCACAGGCCGCATGAGTCAATGAAGTGTACCCTAGGTACGACCAAGACCATGCTCTCATCCATCTTATTTTCAAATAAGTTGATGGATGAATTATAAGAAAATACAAATTTTTCTAAAAGACCTAAACAATCTGATCTTTGTTTCAGATGGCCAAAATCGCAAATTTGGATTTTGCACCTCTAACTGTGAGGGGTGACAATTACCTACAATGGGCACTAGATGTCGAGATTTCTCTTGGAGCCAAAGGCCTAGAGCATTGTATTGTTCCTCAGAACAAAGCTACCAAGAAAGAGAACTCTAAGACCCTCATTCTCATCCGTCATCACATTGAGGAGAGCTTAAAAGCTCAGTACCTCACAGTAAGTGATCCATACGAGTTATGGAAAGAACTTCAGATGAGATATGATCACCAGAAGACCTTGATTCTTTCGGGTGCCACCTATGAGTGGATTCATCTCAGGATTCAAGACTTTAAGTCTGTGAATGAGTACAACTCAGCCATGTTTAAGATAGTCTCAAAACTGAGGCTATGCGGCGACACTGTAACTGATAAGCAGTTGTTGGAAAAGACTTTCCAGACAATGTCCTCAAGCAATATGTTGCTTCAGCAACAATACAGACATAAAGGTTTTAAGACCTATAGTGAGCTCATCTCATGTCTATTGCTTGCAGAACAGAACAACGAGCTGCTCTTGAAGAACAGTGAGCTTAGACCACCTGGATCTAAGCTTGTCCCTGAGGCAAATCATACCTCAAATGAGCCTAATGATGGTGCTGAAGCCAACCATTTCCGGTATGACCATAAGGGCCGCGGATCCTCATATGGAAGAGGACGTGGCCGTAAAAGTCATGGGCGAGGACGTGGACAAGGTGGCAACAGCAAAGGGCGTAACACCCCTTATGACCGTCCAAACCAGTCCAATAATGGACAAGGTAAAGGCAGAGGCAATGGGACTTCTTCAAAGCCACAGAATCCTGCAAGCTCACCTTGCCATAGATGCGGAATGATGAATCATTGGGCAAAGAATTGCCGCACAGCCAAGCATCTGGTCGACCTCTATCAAGAGAGTCTTAAGGGCAAGAATCCGGAAGCACACATGGTGTACAAGGATGGTGAGGACGATTTTGATCATGACAATGATGACCTCATGGAATTTGAGACTTCAGACATACTGAGTATGCTGAATGATGACCCAGTTGGTTAATGCGATACATCAAACGATTTGTGTTTGGATGTTTTTGGTGTTTTAGGCTTTTGAGAATTTTTTTTTGTGCTTTTGCATTCTATGTTTTATTTTTTTAAGAATACACTATGTTTTACTTTCATTTACAACAATAATATGAATGATTCAGATTATATTTTATTGTCTAGAATGAAAGCAAGTATGGATACACTTGTGGTTGATAGTGGAACAAGCCACAGGATTCTTAAGGATAAGAAATTCTTTGTTAATCTAACATTGAAAGATGCCAATGTGAGCACAATAGCTGGTGTATCATCACTAATCAAAGGCCACGGCCAAGCTTATGTCTTGTTACCTAATGGGACACATCAAGAAATAAATGAAGCATTATATTCTCCAAACTCTAAAAAAAGCCTGTTGAGCTTTAAAGACATTCGCAAGAATGGTCTTCATATTCAAACAAGTGGAGAAGGAGCCAAAGAGTTCTTAAACATCTTTGAGCTCGACCAAGACCATAAGAAGGTTTTGCAAATGATACCAGCTTTATCCACTGGTCTTTATCATGCTCAGATCAGTGCGGTCGAAGCCAATGCTATAACAATAAGCAAAGAGTTCAAGGAGAACTTTGCTTTGTGGCACGACCGGCTAGGACATCCAGGAATATCTATGATGCGTAGACTTATCCTAAATTCTAATGGTCATAACCTTAAAGGTAGACGAGTTGTTCCTAAGATCCATACATGTGTACCTTGTGCACAAGGAAAACTCCAAGTCCGACCATCACCAGTCAAATTGACAAAGGAAACCATAGGTTTTTTGGAAAGAATACAAGGTGACATCTGTGGACCAATACACCCACCAAGTGGGACTTTTAGGTACTTCATGGTACTCATTGATGCGTCCACAAGATGGTCCCATGTGTGTCTATTATCCACACGGAATCTAGCCTTAGCTAGACTTCTTGCTCAAATCATCAGATTGAAAGCACATTTTCCAGACTTTCCTTTGAAGACTATACGTCTTGATAATGCTGGTGAATTCACTTCCCAAGCCTTTTATGAGTACTGTATGTCCATGGGGGTGACAGTTGAACACTCCGTGGCACATGTCCATACACAGAACGGCCTAGCCGAGTCCTTTATCAAAAGGATTCAGATGATTGCTAGACCTTTACTCTTGAAAAGTAATCTTCCAGTCACAGCTTGGGGACATGCAGTATTGCATGCTGCGGAATTAATACGCATCAGACCATCTAGTGAGCATAGATATTCACCATCCCAGCTCCTCATGGGTCGAGAGCCAGACATCTCCCATCTTAAGACTTTTGGATGTGCTGTTTATTATCCAATAGCTCCACCACAAAGAACAAAGATGGGAGCTCAGAGAAGGATGGGAATATATGTTGGCAGTGCCGGCCCTTGGTAGAAGCAAAGGAAGCAGCTGCTTCCAGCCTTTTATTTTACAAATTATTTTCGGCCACAAATTTCATCAAGTTTTCACTAGCCTAGTGGTAATGAATGTTCCTGACTACATCAACAACCCCAGTTCGAATCTCTTTGTTGTCATTTCAATTTTTTTTTTTCTATTTAAATTTTTTTCCCTTCTAAAAAGTGGCCAATTTTATTTTCTTTGCTTCTGGTCTTTAAATCCCTAGGACCGGCTCTGTATGTTGGATATGATTCTCCCTCAATTATAAAATACCTCGAGCCAACCACAGGTGATTTATTTAAGGCCAGGTATGCAGATTGCCACTTTGTGCAATCTGAGTATCCAACATTGGGAGGAAATAATAGCAAGCTGGTAAAAGAAATTACATGGAATCATACATTCCAAGCATGGCAAGATCCTCGAACTCAAGTCTGTGATCTTGAAGTTCAGAAGATTATACATCTTCAAGAGCTAGCTAATAAATTGCCAGATTCCTTTGCTGACCCAAATAGAATGACCAAGTCATATATACCAGCTGCTAATGCACCAATAAGAATTGATGTCCACAAGGGACAAAATAAATTTACTACAGAGTCTAAGACACGTCTGAAACGTGGTAGACCAATTGGTTCCAAAGATAAGAATCCTCGCATAAGTAAGAAAGGTGCTAAACAGACCGTGGGCGAGGGGGTGAAGGAGCTGGTCGATGTGGTCGATCCGTCCGTCCAAAAGGACCGAGACATGGACGAGCCAACGTCCGGACATGGGCCGGGCGTACCAGCATCCTCAGACATGAACATTGGCACGGTTGCTAAGGGGCCTAATGAGATTTGGGACGCCAAAACTCAGGGTTCTGAACCACCTGACAATGAAGAGATCTATATAAACTATGTCATGTCTGGAAAACAATGGAACAGAAAAAATGTCGACATGGATGATTTATTTGCATACCATGTAGCACTTGAGATCATTGAAAATGATGAGGATCTAGAACCCACGTCCATTTATGAATGCATGCAAAGAAAAGATTGGCTTAAGTGGAAAGAAGCCATTAACGTGGAGTTAAACTCTTTCAAGAAGAGAGGTGTTTTTGGATCAAAACTCCTAACACCACACAATCAAAAACCAGTAGGTTACAAATGGGTCTTTGTGAGAAATAGAAATGAGAATGGTGAAGTTGTGAGGTATAAGGCCCGACTTGTTGCACAAGGGTTCTCTCAGAGACCAGGAATCGATTATGAGGAGACTTATTCTCCCGTGGTGGATGCAACAACATTCAGATTCCTTATAAGTCTGGCCATAAGAGAAAATCTTGATTTACGGTTAATGGATGTAGTAACTGCATATCTTTATGGACCACTGGAAAATGACATATACATGAAAGTACCAGAAGGTATTGAAATACCTAAGGATGCTAAAGGTTCTTGAGAACAGCATTGCATCAAGCTTAACAAAGCTTTGTACGGATTAAAACAATCTGGTCGTATGTGGTACAACAGATTGAGTGAGTACTTACTGAAAGAAGGCTACAAGAATGATCAAGTAAGCCCATGTAATTTCATTAAGAAATCCGGCCAAGGCTATGTGATCATAGCCGTGTATGTTGATGATCTAAACATACTTGGAACGGCCAAAGAGATTTCCCAAACAGTTGAATATCTCAAGAAAGAATTTGAGATGAAAGATTTGGGAAAAACCAAGTTTTGCTTGGGACTACAGATTGAACATCTTAAGGATGGAATCCTTGTGCATCAAAAGACCTATACTGAAAAGGTTCTTAAAAGGTTCAACATGGATAAGTGTCATCCACTTAGTAGTCCCATGGTTGTAAGATCCCATGGTTTAGACACTGATCCGTTTAGACCTAAGGCCGAGGATGAAGAGGTCCTTGGTCCAGAGTATCCTTACCTCAGTGCCATTGGCGCCTTGATGTACTTGACTACACATACGAGGCCGGACATCTGTTTTGCTGTGAGCCTATTGTCCAGATTCAGTTCATGTCCGACCATGAGGCATTGGAATGGGATCAAACACATTCTAAGATACCTACAAAGAACTAAGGATGTAGGTTTATTTTATGCTAACCAAAACAAAGAAGATTTGGTTGGTTTTGCTGATGCAGGTTACCAGTCCGATCCACACAGTGCTAAGTCCCAGACCGGCTATGTTTTTACATATGGAGGCACGGCCATTTCATGGAGATCAGTCAAGCAGACCATATCAGCCACATCATCCAATCACTCGGAGATATTGGCGATCCATGAAGCAAGCAGAGAGTGTGTCTGGCTGAGACTCATGACACATCATATTCGGACAGCATGTGGAATCACGGATGGTAAAGACGAGCCGACTGTTCTTTATGAAGACAATGCGGCCTGCATAGCTCAGCTCAAAGATGGATACATCAAGGGTGACAAGACTAAGCACGTTCTCCCCAAGTTCTTCTTCACCCACGATCTTCAGAAAGAAGGAGAGGTCAAGGTACTCCAAGTTAGATCAAGCGAGAACTCAGCCGACCTCTTCACTAAGGCATTACCAACATGCACGCTCAAGAAGCTTATGCAGCAGATTGGTATGCGGTCACTGAGAGACCTTCAGTGATGTTCACTTCAGGGGGAGTAATGCGGCTGTACTCTTTTTCCTATCCATGGGTTCCCTTTTTACCACATTGGGTTTTGGGTTTACTATGGAAATGTTTTAACGAGGCAGTATTCCAAACGCATTACAAGCCCTAGACGGTTATGACATTCAGGGGGAGTGTTGTAAACCAGATGGTTTAAGGATTGCTCATAACCAGATGGTTCAACAGATCGAGGTTACACTTAACCAAGATTGTACTAAACCGAGATTGTACTAAACCGAGATTTATTAAACCAACCATGTGTTAATGGATTGGGCATTGTTTCTCTTTTATTGTTAAGTGGCCGACTTCTTAACTTAAGTTAAGAGAGTCCCACATTGCTTAACTTTGTGTAATAGGCAGCTACTCCAACCTATATAAGGAGAGCCTTTGTTTGCTTATAAATAACACATCTCATTCTCTCACAAACAAAGCATCCGATCTCTATCTCTCTCTCTCTGGTTCGATTAGTTCTTAAGCAAGAACACTAGGATTAGAACAATTTTCTAGTTTTCTTAAAACTATTGTTTCAAGTCTTTAGAGTTTGTGAGAAGCAGCTCCAGAGCAACCAGGCTTATCAAAGTCTCCTTTCACAGAGCTTTGTGGTGTCTATTCAATCCATCTCGTCCATCATCCCATCTGGTTGAGAGATTCAATCAAACCTTCATCCGCAAACCCACTTCAATCCATCATTTGATCAAGCTGAGAGTGATACACATCCAGCAGCTTGATTCCACCATATCTATCCTTTATCTTTGTTATTTACTCTGATTTATTCTTCATATCATTAGCATCTCATTCATCTTCCATTTGTTTCTGTTTTGTTTCATAAAAACTCATAAAAACTCATAAAAATCTATCTTCTTTGTTTTCAGGTTGAACCTCAGTTCATCAAGTCTTATAGTCTGATTCCCAGGCTGTATCATTTGGTATCAGAACCCAATCTCCTGAATAAGGTGATATCTATCCTTGCATTTCATATTTGCTTGCATTTGTTTTGCGTTTATAAATCAAAAAGCCATAAAAACAGTTTCTGCATTTTTGTGTTCTTGTTGCATTGAAAAAAAAAATTTATAAAAAAAGAGGAAGGCAAGTTTATTTTCGTGTAGATCATCTAGGATTCAAATTTTTTTCATTAGTGTGTTTGCATTCATTGCCCAGCTCCATTTTCCATATATATATATTTTGTGCATTCATTTCAAAAAAAAAAATCTGCATTTTGCATTATTTTGATTCTTGCATTGAAAAGTTAAAAAAAAAAGCATATCATTTTAATTTCGTGCATATCATATTTGATTCATCATTTTGATATTTGCATTCATATAAAAAAAGTGTTTGCATTCATTTAGCTAATTGTTTTCATTTTCAAAAAGTAAAAAAAAATCTGCATTTAAGTTGTTTCCATTTCTGTTTGTATTGCATATAAAATATGAAAATTCAAAAAAAACAAATCATCCTAGTTATTATTTCATATCATATTTGTCTCTCCATTTCGTGCTTGCATCAGAAAAGAAAAATAAAAAGTTTTTATTGCATAGTTTATTTTATATCGGTTCATAATTGCATATTTCTCGGTTTAGTTTAAATTTGATTATTGCATTGGGTTTATTTTGGTTCAATCAGAACTTCCCTATTCTTCACTTGATATTTGAGAGTGTTTTCAGGAAGCCATGGTAGGAGAAACACACAGCCAAAGTCATATGGCAAAGAAGAACCAACATTTGACAGCTTTGCAAGAGGTTAAACAGATTGCTCAGTTGAGGAAAAGAAGAAAGGCACAAGGCCAACATCCACAGCCAGAAGAAAGAAGATTTGGAGATGCACCAGAGGCTGTCTATGTCGAGCCCAAGCCACCAGATCCTTCAAGGATCAATCAAACTCCAATTTCTAAAACCCACAACCATCATGTTGTTAATTCTCGGTTTGATTATAACTCTTTTGCTGATAAAATTGAACTCTTTAAATTTTCAGGAAAAAGAGGTTATCTTAGATGGGAGAGGAACCTTGATGAATGATTTCACTACAACAACATCTTGAAGGAAGAAAGGCTAGCTTATGCCCTTGATCATCTAAAAGGAGATGCCTTTAAATGGTGGGTTCAAGAAGTAGATGATAGATGGTTTTACAAGGAGCCAACTATCAAAACGTGGGGAGCACTTAAAAAAGCCATGCTGTATGAGTTTGCACCAGGTTATAAAAGAACTCAGATCAAGGAGCAGTACCCAAGGAGGTATCCAACACATGGTTCCCAAGAAGCAAGATAAGCTGTCCACAAAGAGGGTCAAAGAAGCTTGCCTCAACAAACCAACTTTCAGCCAAACCAGGGGCACGCCATTGTCCATGGCTTAGGCCAGAAAAGTGACATCCTTAAGGTCATGGAGGTGAGTAAAAACGTCAGCCAAGACACCTTGAGCAGACCCAAAGAAGAGCTAAACAAACCAGTACTTCAAGCAGGCTATGGTAAGTCCTATACTTGATAAATTGGTTTATATATCATCTCCCACTGGTATGAGTCACTTGTCTTTGTCCAAGGATATTAAGACAGGTCTTGAGGTCCAGAAAGACATGACCCCCACACCCTTGTTGGAATCAAGAGTTGTCCATGATTTATTTCCAAGAAAAATGGAGATTCCAAACCAAAAGAAAGAAGAGGCATCAACCCAAGGTAAGTCTTCTAACTTTAAAAATTTAAAAGATCAGACATGTTATAGATGTCATAAAAGAGGACACTTTGCTGTGACTTGCCCCACTAAGCAAGCATTGAAAGAAACATCACAAGAAACTAAAACTGAATTGTTTAAAATGAGAGATTGTTTTATTCAATCTGATTTGTTTCCAAATTCTTGTATAATGCACTTGTCTTTGTCAAAGGGTATTGTATCAGGAAATAAGGAGCAAGAACTTAAAAGAGAAGACCTAGTCTACCAGCATGGCATTGATAAAGAGGAGGAAGCCATAAGTGAGGCTGGAAGAAATGATTTGTTTCTTAAAGAAGCAAAACCAGTAATCAAAGTATCAAACCAAGGTAAGTGTTTAACATCACCTTTAGATACTGGTTTAAATTTTTATATTCTTGGTACAGGGATACCAGATGAGAGCTCTATGCTTACTGAAGTGCCAAGGGCTGAGCCAGACCATGAGCTCAATCAAAATCCACACCACAAGTGGAAACCAAAATCTGAACAAAGAATTGTTCAAGTGCCAAAACCTGAGGTAAATTTCACTATGGATCAGAATGCTATTATTATTTCCATGATAAGATTAATGCACTTGTCTTGTCCAAGGGAAAGTGAAATAGGTACAAGAGACCAAGGTGAGAACAAACCAAACAAAGAAATAAAATTTCTTGCTGCCACAGCTGAAAGTAAGGTTCTTTGTTCTTCGTTTTTATCAGTTTATAAATTCCTCTACTTTGGTATAATACACTTGTCTTTTCCAAGATGTTTTGACCCAGGTATAAGCAAAGAAAAAGGCATTCCAATTCGTGATGAAGTCTTGCAACAAGATGCCTTAACCATGTTGTCAATAGATGCTGTCCATAAAAGTGATGCTGAACTAGTACCATTTAAATTCAGCAAGGGAAGTTTCTCTGATCTTAAAACATCTATTACACTTGATTATTCAGATATGACTCACTTGTCTTTGCCAGAGAGTTTTGATCCAGGAATAAGACCAGAAGATGATCATATCAACTTAGGTAAAAAGGTGCAAGAAAGGCAGCCACCAACCCAAAGCTGTCCAAAGAAGAATTTAATTCTTCATCATGCTGATGCACCTATGGTAAATTCGACCATATCACATTCTGTTTATGAAACTCCTCTATCAGATATAATTCATTTGGTCTTTGCCCAGAATGTTGAGAATTTTCAGGTTGCAAAGAAGAAAGCTTTAAAGAAATCCCACCGGATACTCTTTTATTGCTTGGAGAATCAGTCCCAAAGATGGTCAGAACCCTCAACTCCAAAAGTGTGGAGAACCAACAGCTCCAGAAGAGAAGAAATGACAATGTCCAAGCCAGAGGCGTGATCATTTCCCATCTTTTTAAAGAAGAGCCACCAGATGCACAGCCCATTACCAAACCAAAATTGTATCAAGGTAAAGTTCTAAACTCCCAAAAGAGAATGAAACCTGACTTGCTCTATTGTGGTGTATCAGGTTATCCAGTTTTGAGGTCAAAACCTTCACAAGGGGAGGGAATAATGCGGCCATCCAACCAGTGGTTGAACCAGAGGTCAACCAAGCAGTCCAAACCGGCCACTTTGGAGGTACCAGTGACAGAGGTCCAGTCCCAGGCGAATATCTCAACCACCAGAAGGTCCTTTGTCATGAATCCAATTTTCATAGAAGGCCAACTAATCAAGGATTCACTGAGACTTGTAATTACAATAAAAGCTTCACGGAGGAAGAAGTTATGAATTTTACAAACCGGAGGTTCCACAGCCAGTCCATCTGCGAGTACCCGACTTTTGAAGAAGATTCAAGTCCAATCAAGAAACCGGAGGTTAACAACAGAAGATTTCTCTAAGGCCTCAATCTATGCTCATCTTTCACCCCCTTTTTGACCACATTGCTTCCAAATGTCTCCAAGAACTCCATGTGGTGTTCCAAAACCTGATAGAGACATATGTATGCCAAATGCAACCTAAACATGTCTAAATCCTAATCTATATGATGCAAATGGTTATGAATGAATGGTTAAAACAATGCAAATATGCAAGACATCAAGATGCATGGCTTGTCCACCTCACGTTCAGCAAGCGATAGTCCTTCCTCCAGAGACTAGAAGAGCTGCAGGTCGGAGGAAGAAACGCAGATACGAGACAGTTGAAGACAAGATTCGTACATCGCAAGGCACTCAACGCTCTAAACCTCGCAAATGCAGTCGATGTGGTGTTGCAGGTCACAACAGGTTGACATGTGATAGAGCAATATAGGATTCAATCCATTCCGTCCTTCCTTCAGAGTCTTATATTATGTTTGTCGAGTATGTCACTTATGTTTCAGAGTCATCTTTTATCTTTATTTCTTGAGTAACTCTATTTTACTACCAACTAAATTTGAAGTTTACTTTTAAGATTTGTCTTATGCAAGTTATTTTACTATCAACTGAATGTTTAGATTTGATCGTTACATTGTGAAAAAGCTGATTATCAAATTGATTTGATCTTAGACTAAGTTACACGAAGACCATAACAAATTCAATCAGATTTAGAATAGAGACATATAAGACCGAGAATGGATCCTACATATCCTACATGTTCCAAATTCTTATGCTTCTTAACTTCTTCCTCTACCTTCTTTTTCAAGGAACTTCTCAGATTTACAATTTCTTCGGCCATTATCGACTGCTGCTCATCCATCCTTTCAATCTCCTCAGCCAGGGCCTCATCAACCCACTTAAAAAGATGTTGTTGTTTCTTTCTCTGAATCGATTCACAAAAAACGTCAATTAATCATACATCGGAATTACAACAGAGAAAAATGAAAATTCATTAATCATCAAAATTACCTCTAGACCAATTTCACATCAGAAGAATCATCTGTTTTAGAAACATACGTGACAATCCCCTTCCCACACCAGCATCTGGATGTAATCCCTACATCTTTATTCATGATCGCAATTTTGAAATGCAGAGAAAGAAAGGGATGAGAAATAAACGATGAAATAAGTAGGTTTTCTGGCCACTGGTGGTTATATAAGTTTCGTTTTAGGGCAACATAGGCTTTTAATCTGCTCGGGTTTTAGGGTAAACTTATATGCAATTATAAAGTTAGGTATTGATTATCAAGCTTTGTAGCGTATGTAGGTTTCCTCGTGTATGGCTCAGTTTAGGGTATAGTTAAGGGTTGGTGTGTTTAGATTCATTTAATATAGTTAGGGTTTGGCATTAAAGCTAACGTGGCTACTTTATTTAACTTTGTAATCACAATTTATTAACAATAATTTCAAGTAGTGCAGTGGTTTATGGTGTAATTAGAAGTATCCAGGTCAAGTGTTCGATTCTCACCTTCTTCATTTTTTTTGAAAAAAAATTATTTTTTACCCTTCACTAAACCGGCCCTAATAACAGTCTTCATTTTAGTGATGCGAAATAAACGATGAAATAAGTAGGTTTTCATAACCAAACAACTGTCAAATAAGAGATTCAAATACAAAGCGAAATAATAGGGTTCATAGAATACAAAGAAGACCTAAAATAGAGTTCCTAAAATAGTAAATAACAACCTACTTGTTATACAAGTCATAACATCATAAAATTGTAACAGCAGAACGTGTGGTAGGCTTCATAGGAGAGAACTTTGCCATTCGCTCAATAAGCACATGATCATTAGCAGCTTCCCATAGGTCAACATCAATCCAGTGCCGCGCTTCACGAATGTTATCGTCGTTCACCACTGTTAAGTCCATGCCTAGAAGATGTGCTTCAATGCATATACTCCACAGTCGCAGTCACTCTTGTTTATGATGGGCATTGGAGCGTAAGTGACAGCATATGGCTTCACTGTAAAACCCCTCTTGTGTGAAGACTGCACGGTTTTGACAATTCTAGGAATGAGATGTGTAAAAGGCTCCAAGTCCTTGTTGTGTTTCATTCCCGCACAGTCAAAGACCTCTATTGAACATGTAAAAAAGTTGACGCACATAGAGATCCAGTGGTTACCGTGCACAAGAAGAGGCACATACATCCGACTGACATCAAGATCCCACATCAATCCGATTCGTCCCTCTGGAGGAAGTTCACCCATTCTGTACTTGTGAAGCAGTCCTTACCTTGAAGTTTTTATGTCTTTCTTGAATTCTTTGTAATTGAACTTCATTTGATTACTGAATAAACAGCTCATGAAGGCTACTTTGGAATGATTCCATTGTTGCAGAGAAGTCTTCTCGCGAAATAGGTACAACATTGCATCAATTTCCTGAAAATAATGAAACAAAATAATGAAACAGAGTAAGTTCTCAAAACTGTTGAATCAAGTTCTTAAACAAACTAATTTTTAACTTACAAAATTCTTCAGCCACGAGTCCGGTCCTATAACACGTTCTGCTAACTCCCTTGTGAAGATAAAAAGTCCAATTCTAAGGTGCCTGCGATGCAAAATGGAGTTAAAAAGTGCTTCAATTATAACATAAAGGGACGCAATAAATTTACTGTTTAGAATTTGAGCACCACTCAGTTAGTTTGGCCCATGAATCCTCAGGGACAAACACTTATGAGTAGTCGTTGTCGTCCATGCGGTCGTCAGGTAATTCCATATCTTTGAGAGTGGGTGTTTTCCAGTCAGCAGACTTAAATGACCGAATTGGAGTAACCCATGGTGCTTCTTCTTCACAATTGATTTTTTGTGAGGGATCGAAACCTTGAACATATGGCGCTTGAGAAAGGTTCCCCATGGCATCTTCTAAATCCTCTTGGGTCCCCCATGACTTCATTTTTCGATGAAGATTCACCATTGGTGTTCAATGGTTTTGACAAATTCTTCAAAAAATCTACCAAATCATCAGTTTCAAGGCCCTGTTAATAAAACCAAACATACATTAGTAGCAAAAATAGTCATGAGGCACAGAACGAGCTAATAACATTACTTTTTAAAAGAGTCAATTGAACATGTCAATTAAAGAGCTAATACATCAGAAGCAAATATCCAGCAAGACGATATTACAAACAACCTAGGATAATCCGACATATTACAATGCATAGAAGAGGTACGAGAATATTACAAAGCAAACGATACCCGAAAATATTACAACAAAAAGACATGCCGACATATTACAAAAACAGACACGAGAATATTACAAAGCTTCATTTTGTGGTTACCTTTCTGCTTTTCCGAGGGCTACGACGAACATCAGGAGGAACCACAATCTCATCTATCTTCCCTTTGCCTTTTTCATTTGCTACTGAAGGTGATAGACTTTGGGTTTTGATTTGTCTTTCCCCAAAGTTGCTGAAGGACAAAGAATCTCGAATCCTCTCTCTTTTCCCACTGTCTCAGAAGAACCCTGAAGCTGAGACACCACTTGGTTGAGTTGAGCCATGTCTTTCTCTACTATGTCAAAACACTGGTGGATGTCCTTCTGCACCACCTACTTGAAAGAGTTGAAAGTAGAGGTGAACAAACCTTCAATGAAAGACTTCAATTCACTGAAGATACCA
This sequence comes from Raphanus raphanistrum subsp. raphanistrum, assembly GCA_019706035.1. Classification (NCBI taxonomy): domain Eukaryota; kingdom Viridiplantae; phylum Streptophyta; class Magnoliopsida; order Brassicales; family Brassicaceae; genus Raphanus; species Raphanus raphanistrum. The sequence goes on along the minus strand of JACZFZ010000011.1, from coordinate 393,906 downwards.
CTGTTATGTTCAGCCGTCCGTTGACAAAGCAGTTGTTTCTTTCGAGCCTCAACACCAGGATCATTTAGCAATCGCTTGCCCCTTCTTGCAACAACAGCCGGTTCGTCTAGATGTGTATTTGTGACATCTTCGACTGCAACATTCTCCCCATCCTCTTCTGAATCAGAAAGATCCCCAATTGGAGGCAAATGCTCAACTTCCCGAACAAATTTCGTCCAATCTTGTTTGGCAGTCATCAATTGAACAATACAACCGATTCTTTCATCTTTCTTCTCATCTTCCCTTAAGAAGTCAGCAGAATCAATGACATCATTGTTTCCAGTCTCAGATATAAATGGGATCACTTCTCCCTGTCAAGAACAAAACAAACAATCAAGTTAAATTATTTGATACCTTAACCGAATATAAGTAAAAGACATGAACTTTACCGTATTAAAATGGGACTCTAGGCTGTTGATATCTTCATAGAAAACTTTCCCACTTCCTCTCCAATTCCTACATCTCACTCTGGTAACCTTATTTCTGATCTTCTTACCCACCAATCTGTCAATGTCTGGGATTGCCTCCATAATCCATATTTGAAACGCATAGGAGAATTCATCCAACACGTAACTGTTCTTCAGATGCACATCTGTCCTTGCTTTCATAATTGATGCAATAAGCTCATCATACGTGTGAAGACTCCAAGCGTATGTATTCATGAGGGATAAAGACTCTTGAATCCTTCGCTAAGATGAATCCATGTATAATACACAGATACACTAGTCTAACCCTGTCCACATACGTCCACTTGTGACACTCTTTAAGGAGCTTCGTTTTTAAACTCGATAGCTGAACCTTTCGAGTTTTCCTCAGCACCTTGGCCCAGTACCTATTATCATATCTCCAATCGCTGAAGTTAGTGGCGGGTTCCTCTTTGAACATCAATCCTGTCACATCGTGAAATTCTAGGGCAGAAAACCGAAGAGGCATGTTCACAAATACAAACCACAGCTCCTGAAGCTTGTAAACTGATATACCATAGATTTCACCCACTTTTTACCATGGTATAGTTATATTTTTATTAGGTAACTAATATGTTATCTAGCCTATTAAGTATGTTTTCAGGTTCAGGAGTGTTTTGTGATAAAAGTGATGCAATTGGAGTATGATATATGGTGTTTTTCACATCATTGTATATATGTTTTCATTTGTTTCAAGTCACTAATTCGTGTCAGTCTAGTCCTTTTTGACCTTTTACAGGTCTGGAGTTAGTAGAAGAAAGAAGAGAAGGTGCCTGATGAAAAGAAGTCCTTTTGGAGCATTCCTGCGGAGAACACTAAAGAGAACAGTCCCGAGACTGTTCTCTCTCAAGCGGAACAAGCAGACGGAGTGATCCGGAGATTGTTCCAGACGAATATGGAAACTCCTATTTCGGGAATTAAAGCCCTGTTGCCCTAATCTCTTTTCTTCTGATTGGCGCCTCCATATAAAAACGCCATCTATCTTTTTACTATTTTTCTACGCTAGTTTTTACAAGAGAACACTGAGTATTTTGCGATCTGCAACTTGTAAGGGAGAAGAAATCCATCCTCTCATAGAGAAGATCATCTGAACCCTATTGTTTCATACTCTGTTCTTATGCAATTTTATTCAGGATTTATGTCTTTGTTTATGTGCATCATGATCGAGTAGTGACCTTGCTCGCCTAGGGTTTTTAGGGTGTTGAGACATGAGCTAAACATAGATAAGCGATCCATAACTGTTCTTCATTCATACTGTTCTTACTGCTTTCATTAACGTGATCACTTGATGTTAGATCACTAGTTCATCGCCTAGCTAACCGCTTAGGATGATAACTTGACATGTATTGAATGAGCTTAGTATCCCTAATCAGCGAAAGTAGATATTAGGGTGGTAAGTGAACTGATCGGACCTATTCTCTAAAGCTTGCAATCGATCCTCATCCCAACGACAGTTAGGTGGTGAGATCGATCTGCAAAGCGATCACTGCCACGACAGTGGAGTGTTCCAGCTGAGTGATCCGAGTTCTAGAAAGCACTTCATCACGCTTGAATAATTGTTTGGCTCCAATTCAACACCCATTGAAATACCCTAGGCTAGCTTTTGTTTAATTGAATCAATCTCGTGTTTATTTTGCTTATTAACTATCGCCTCCTTCAACCAAATTCATATCTTCATCTTAGCTTGATTTCAAACTTATAGAACTAGAGTGTAGACTGGTCCTCTGGATTTGAATCTCAAGTACTATAATTGCAACTGTTAACTTGGCAGTAGCAAGGATTCATTTTTAGTGTATCAAGTTTTGGCGCCGTTGCGACGGGGACCAGATTTTTTACCTCTAATTTTCGGTTTCATATCTAGTCTAAGATATCTAACTCGTGTTATTTTCTTTGTTGCAGCTGATGATCCAGGTGCATGACCAGTAGACACACTCGGAGCAACGCAAAAGGACCATTGCATCAGCTTACTAACGAGGAACTAGCGAGATTGGAACGACAGAACCGTCAACAGCCGAGATCAACGAACACCAACATGGGTGATCATCCAGATGATCTCACTGCTGCGTTTGCACTCATGCAACAGCAGATGCAACATATGCAGCAAACGATCCAAGCGCAGCAAGCTGCTGCCGAGCAAGCTGCTCTGAATGCTGCGAACCAGCAGAACCAACAGGAGGAAGTGGTCCAGATCGGCCAGAGAAACTTACTGCGTAATCTGCCTGCTACGCGATCTGCCATAACCCCTCCACCGTGCACTAGGCAAGACTTTGAGATCAAGCCAGCCTTGATAAGTCTAGTGCAAACGAAGATCTTCAATGGACTTCCTGCTGAGATACCGATGGACCATATCGAGCACTTTGAGAAGATGTGTGGTTTCACTAAGGCGAATGGAGTACCACCCGATTACATCAAGTGTACTCTATTCCCTTTCTCTCTTGATGGGAAAGCTGCTCGCTGGCTTGATTCACTACCCACGGGATCACTCACCACTTGGGAACAAGTCCGAGAAGCCTTCTTAAGCCACTTCTACACGAAATCGAAGACGGCAGCTCTGAGACAGAAGATCGTCACTTTCAAACAGCTGGTGGACGAGCCGTTCTGCGATGCTTGGGAGCGATTCAACGTCTACCGCAGAGAGTGCCCGCATCACGGTTTTGAGGAAGACTATCTGCTGGGAGTGTTCTACGATGGAGTAGGCTGGGAATACAGGAACGCTTTGAACTCAGCCAGTAAGGGAGATTTCATGACTCAGTCCACTCAAGGTGCATTCGAGTTGATCGAGAACATGGCCTCAAGCTCAGCTGACAATAACCGCGAGACTGATCGCACTCAGAAGGTGAAGAGCATTGATAACAGCAAGATTGATGAGCTATCTGCCAAGGTTGATCAGCTGATTAAGAGCAATCAGAACCAGGTCTTCATCATGGAAGAATCCCCTCAGGATAAAGCTACTGCGGAAGGCACATCAGCGGCAGATCAGTCAGCTGAGGATCAGCATGAAGTGAGCTATGTGAATGGGCAAGGATGGCAGTTCAAGAACTATCACCCGAACCCTAACGTGAGGAACAATCCCCACCTGTTCAATGCCCCTAAACCAGACGATAAAGCTCAAGGAAATCAGGGTCAAAACAGTGGATACCAAAGGCCTTATGGCAATCAGGGAAGAACCTTTGTCCTCAACCCAGCTCAGAATGCCCAATTCCACAGCCAGAAACAGCCGGTTAATCAGCAGGCTGCACAACCGGCTCAGACTGCTCCGCATGATGACATGAAGAGCCTCGCCAATATGATGAGCCAACTGCTCCAAGGACAGCAGATCCAAGGGAAAGCACTGAACCAGGTCACAAACGACATCAACACCAGGATGAATCATATGTTCAATGACCTGAGTGTGAAGTATGACAATGTCTCAAGCCATATGAGACAGATGGACATTCAGATTGCTCAGACTGCTGAGAGTGTGAAGAGACAGCAAGGAACTCTCCCTGGAAAAACAGATAAGAACCCCAAGGAGTGCAATGCAGTGGGTCTAAGGAGTGGAAAGCAACTGCCTGATCTAGACCCCAAGAGATTCACATCGGCTGAGAAAGGGAAGCAGAAGGAGTCGGATCAGCCACCTGAAGCTGTACCCACAGATGAGGAAGAGGCAGAACAACCTACTGAGACTGTTCCGACTGAAGCAGAGCGACCCGCTGGGGTTGTTCCACCGACTGCAGCACCTTCTCCTGCTCGTCAGTATGTACCAAAAGTACCTTACCCTGTTCCAGCTAAGGCTACACGCAAGGATAATGAAGAGATAAAGTGTAGGAAGATGCTAGAAGACCTAACTGTCAAGCTCCCTCTAATGAGTGCGATCCATATGATACCATCCATTCGTAGCTTCGTTAAGGGACTGATCTTTGGGAAGATATCTGATGACAGCGAGTTCATGATTATCTCTAAGGAGTGCAGTGCGATGCTCCAGAACAAAAGGATCAAGAAGTTGGGTGATCCGGGAAAATTTGTCCTCTCGGTTCAGATTGGGAGAACAGTTTTCTCATGCTCACTGGTCGATCTAGGGTCAAGAATAAACCTCATGCCATATACAGTGGCTAAGCGCCTTGGATACACGGACTTCAAGCCTACCAGGATGTCACTAGTGTTTGCTGATCGGTCTATGAAGTCTCCGGTTGGAATCCTCGAAGATCTTCAAGTTCTGGTTGGGAACACACTTGTTCCTGCCGATTTTGTTGTTCTGGAAGTCGAGGAAGATTCCAATGATCCCCTGATCCTAGGAAGACCATTCCTCTGCACTGTTGGAGCTATCATTGATGTCCGACAGGGGAATATTGATCTCCACCTTGGAGATATTGTGATGAAGTTTGAGATGGATCAGATGCTCAAGAAACCGATGCTGGATGGACAAACTTTCACTGTCCAAGAAGATGGTGATCCGCTAGAGCCGCATGAGGGAATGATCGAGGAGATTCTCACCGAGGATCCACTTGAACTCGCCTTAGTCAGAGCTGAAGCCGAGCAGAGCTTAATGAGTGTTGATGCTGATGCCTATGCCAAATTCCTGGATTCAGCCAGGAGTATTGAGAGAATGGTGGCGAATCTAAGTCTGGGGGAGAACAGTGAGTCCAGCATATCGGCTGGAACAACCGCGTCTCAGAACCCGTCTGTTCCGGCAGCTCAGACCGATGACTCATGGAGCGAGCTGAAAGCTCCAAAGGTAGAGCTCAAATCCCTTCCCAGGGGACTCAGGTATGCATTTCTTGGACCCAATTCCACATACCCCGTCATTGTGAATGCTGACCTGAACAATGCAGAGACTGCTCTGCTTTTGTGTGAACTGAGAAAATATCGTAAGGCCTTGGGTTATTCTCTAGCTGACATACCTGGCATTTCACCTGATCTGTGCATGCATAGAATACACCTGGAAGATGAATCGATGACTTCTGTAGAACATCAGAGGAGCTTAAACCCAAATCTAAAAGATGTTGTAAAGAAAGATATAATGAAACTTCTAGAAGCATGTGTGATCTATGCGATCTCTGATAGTAAGTGGGTTAGTCCTGTGCATGTAGTACCTAAGAAAGGTGGGATCACTGTGATAACTAATGAAAAGAATGAATTGATCCCCACTAGAACAGTTACTGGTCATCGCATGTGCATTGATTTTCGTAAGTTAAATGCTGCGACTCGTAAGGATCACTTCCCACTTCCTTTTATTGATTAAATGCTTGAGAGATTGGCTAACCACCCTTACTATTGCTTTTTAGATGGTTATTCAGGTTTCTTTCAGATTCCCATCCACCCAGATGATCAGGAGAAGACGACGTTCACATGCCCTTATGGAACATATGCATACAGGAGGATGCCCTTCGGCTTGTGCAATGCTCCAGCGACCTTCCAGCGATGCATGATGTCGATTTTTACTGATCTGGTCGAAGACATAATGGAGGTTTTCATGGACGATTTCAGCGTCTATGGAAGCTCCTTTCATGTCTGTTTGTCAAACTTGTGCAGGGTGCTGAAGCGATGCGAAGAGAAGCATCTGGTGCTGAACTGGGAGAAATGCCACTTCATGGTCAGAGATGGGATTGTTCTGGGACACAAGATATCAGAGAAAGGCATTGAGGTGGACAAGGCAAAGATCGAGGTCATGATGAGTCTGCAACCACCAACTTCAGTGAAGGGAATCAGGAGTTTCTTGGGACACGCTGGTTTCTATAGGAGGTTCATCCAGGACTTCTCTAAGATCGCGAGACCACTCACTCGGTTGCTCTGCAAGGAGGCTCAGTTTGCCTTTGACAGCGACTGCTTAGCCGCATTCCACACGATCAAGGGAGCCCTAGTCAGTGCACCAGTTGTCCAACCTCCAGACTGGGATCTCCCTTTTGAGATCATGACAGATGCAAGTGATTTTGCAGTAGAAGCAGTCCTTGGACAGCGTAAGGACAAGAAGCTTCACGTGATCTGCTATGCAAGCAGAACTTTAGATGAAGCTCAGTGCCGATACGCAACCACAGAGAAGGAGCTCCTAGCCATCGTGTTCGCTTTTGAGAAGTTCAGATCCTATCTGGTTGGATCAAAGGTGATAGTGCACACAGACCACGCGGCTCTCAAGTACCTACTCACGAAGAAGGATGCTAAACCGCGGCTCTTAAGATGGATTCTCTTGCTCCAAGAGTTTTATCTGGAGATAAGAGACAAGAAGGGGGTTGATAATGGAGTAGCAGATCATCTCTCCAGGATGAAAGTGTCAGATGAGACAGTTCTTGATGAGGAACAACCGATGGAGTACGTCAATGCGATTGGTCTGCGCAACATGGAGCAGTCGTCACCTGTCATCAAGGACTGTTCCCGCGTAGAAGGAGCATTCGTTGCAGTTATCCAGAAGGAATACCCGAACCTTCCATGGTTTGCTGAGATTGCCAACTTCTTGGCAGCTGAGAAAGAGCCTTTGAGGTTCACTGGGAATGAGAAGAGGAAATTTCTAAGGGAGGCAAGGCACTACTTCTGGGATGAGCCGTATCTCTATCGACAAGGCAAAGATGGGATCTTCAGGAGATGCGTTCCAGAGGCTGATATTCCAGGGATCCTTCACCACTGCCACGGTTCTTCTTATGCTGGTCACTTTGCCACCTTCAAGACAGTTTCCAAGATCCTCCAAGCCGGTTTCTGGTGGCCCACTATGTTCAGAGATGCTCACGCTTTCATATCTCGATGCAATTCATGCCAAAGGATGGGGAGTATAAGAAAGAGAAACAAGATGCCTCAGAACTACATCTTGGAAGTTGAAGTGTTCGATTGCTGGGGGATCGATTTCATGGGACCCTTCCCAGTCTCTCACAAGAACGAGTACATCCTAGTTGCTGTGGACTATGTCTCCAAGTGGGTAGAAGCGATTGCTAGTCCAACCAATGATGCGCGAGTTGTAACCAAGATGTTCACCTCCATCATCTTTCCATGATTTGGAGTGCCTAGAGTGGTTATAAGCGATGGTGGAACTCACTTTATCAACAAGTTGTTCCAAGGATTGCTGAGCAAGAATGGTGTCAAACACAAGGTTGCAACCGCCTATCATCCTCAAACAAGTGGTCAAGTGGAAGTTTCCAACAGAGAGATCAAGAACATCCTGCAGAAGACTGTCAACACCACCCGCAAGGACTGGTCCCTTAAGCTTGACGATGCTCTCTGGGCGTACAGAACAGCCTAGAAGACCCCTTTAGGGAGCACTCCCTATCATCTGGTCTATGGCAAGGCGTGCCACTTACCTGTTGAGCTAGAGTACAAGGCGGCTTGGGCTGTCAAACTACTCAACATCGACATCAAACCCGCCAAGGAGAGGCGAACCATTCAGATCCACGAGTTGGAGGAGATCAGGCATCTGGCCTATGAGAGCTCTAAGATCTACAAGGAAAAGACCAAGACGTTCCATGACAAACGGATTATCAGCAGAAGCTTTGCTCCGAACGATCAGGTCTTACTCTTCAATTCACGAGTTAAGCTGTTCCCTGGAAAGCTTAAGTCCAGGTGGTCTGGACCTTTCACCATTAAGGAGGTTCGCCCTTATGGAGCTGTTGTGTTGCTGGACACAAGAGGTGGAGAATTTGTTGTCAATTGTCAGCGTCTAAAGCCATATCTTGCTGACACAACAATCGCTGAAGGTGTAGAGATACCCTTAAGCGATCCCCCTCAAGCCTAATCGGCCCATTGAAATCAAGCTAGTGACAGAAAACAAGCGCTTGGTGGGAGGCAACCCACTGGTGAGTGTAAATATTGTTTTCTTTTTAGGAACTAACTTGCAGGTTGAAAAATCAAGAAAATTCGAGATCACTCCAGGGGAGCACTCCAGCGGTTGTTCCGCCGATTGTTCCCAGGTAAGTGCTCGAACAAAAACAAATTAAAAAAAAAAACAAATAAAAAGGAAGGGGAGCGGTTTAGATGGACCTATTTAAGGCCCAAACACTCCACTCCCCCACTTCATCTCTCTCGCCGCAAACCACCCCCATTAGAACCCTAAATCGCAACTCACTCTCCTCTCTTTCTCTCCATCGATTTTTGGTTCTCACCTTTTGGGTTCTCTAGAGATTGGTTTGTTTTGCAGGAATCACCTCTCCAATCAAGGTAATCGGACAAGAACTCTCCCCCTCTTTGCGCATGCAAATCGCGATTTGGGAGTGATTTCTTGGATCCTCTTTTTCCTTATGCTTTGCGATTCCATCGTAGATTGTAGCTCTTGATAGTATACTTGCTACTAGGATTGAATTCATGATTTATTTTGAATGGAAGAGGATTGGATTGTTCCATCGTTTCTAGAACAACCAACGAACTGTGCTGATATTGGGATATTTTTTTTGCTTTGCAGATGCCTCCAAAGATGCGGAACGCAAGAGCCACCAAGAGCACAACTTCTCCAGCCACGAGTGCTCCACCTGATTACCCATGGCCGAACAAGAATGAGGGCGAGCCCATCGACCTCAATGATCCGATGCTCCTTGACTTCAACGTTGAGGGATGGGACAAGGAGTCGGCAGCGATATACAACCGGCTCCTCCTAGCAGAGATCTTGCCCACGCGATTCGTGCACCAGCCAACACTAGGCAATCTAGGCCTTGACACTGAGGTGTTCGACACGATGCAGGCTATGGGATTCATGCCTCTCTGTTATCAGGCCCAGGTTCTCTACCCAGACTTGGTCAGGCAAGTGCTCGCGACGTGCCATATCACTTACCAGAACCCCACTGCACATACGTACGAGAACTGCTCTTTCTCCTTCATGGCTGATGGCAAGTTCTGCACCATTTCTCTCAACGATCTGAACGCCCTACTCGAGATTGCAGACACGCTAAGGGGAGTTTCAGTGGAGAAGAAGTTCAAGCCGACAGACACCTTTTGGGATCTCATCGCAGCCGGCAAGTTCACCTCTCGCAAGGCCTATCAGTCGCAGATCCGGAGCCCTGCTATCCGGATCATTGCCAAGATCGTGTCCAATGTACTGTTCGCAAAGGAGTACACCTCCAAGATCACGAATGGAGAGCTCCAAGTTCTCTACACGGGACTTGAGGACGAGATGCGCAGATAGAACATCACCCCGATCCAGGAAGTCAAGACCAACCCGGGGTTCCATCTCATCTCCATGTTCGCTGACCGCAGAGACACCCTGATTCGGAATGATGATAAGAAGGATCGTTGCGGCAGTCTGCTCACACCGTTGTTCCAGCGCTTCAACATCAACCTCAGCTCCTACAAGGTCGTCTCTGAGATGGAGTACATCAATACTCCTTACCTGATCGCATGCCACATCTTGCGCGACGAGACCACCTACAAGTTCCAGGATAAAGAAGGGAACCCTCTGTACTGCAAGCTCCCTATGCCTGGGTTCACAGACTTCTTATCCATGGAGAACATTGTGTTCTCACTCGATGAAGAGCACCTCTGCGATGATCCGAAGGTGCCGGTTCAGCACGATGATGAAGACATGGATGATGCCTCGGAAAGTCGCAAAACACGGATTTCTGGCGACCCGGGGGCCTAGATCTTATGCACGAAGACTAACCGCCCGACGACCCAAGCCAGCACGGAGCTAGCCGCCCGGCGGCCACGGCCAGCACGGGCGCTAGCCGCCGGCGGCCACGACCAGCACGGGGGCTAGCCGCCCGGCGACCACGGCCAGCACGGGCGCTAGCCGCCGGCGGCCACGGCCAGCACGGGGCTAGCCGCCCGTCGACCACGGCCAGCACGGGCGCTAGCCGCCGGCGGCCACGCCCAGCACGGGGCTAGCCGCCCGGCAGCCACGGCCAGCACGGGCGCTAGCCGCCGGCGGCCACGGCCAGCGCGGGGGCTAGCCGCCCGGCGGCCACGGCCGCGACCGGAGTCGGCTGCTCGGTTCCTTCGGCTTGTGCGTGTTTTTGCGTTCTTTTTAGTTTTCCGTAGGTTTTTCCTCGTGTAGAAAATGTTTCTAGCCGTTGATTTCGAGATGATTAATCTCGAACTTAATATTTTCCCAAGGTTTCTCGATTATCAATTAGTCTCTCGAGGTTGCTCTAACATCTTTCATGTTTTTCCGAGACTTTCGGACATCGATTTCGTCTTGACCGATTTTGACCCCAACACAGAGTATTATGGAGCACAAGAGATAATACACCTGAGTTGACCATTCAAGACCAAGTCGGAAGTCAACATTCAGAGAATAATCAATCAATACACATCTAGAGTTGTCGATCGATGTAGCTGTGAAGATCCGTGTACTCGAAGATTATAATCGATCGATACACACCCAGTGTTGTCGATCGATATCAAGGACGAAATGGTTTAGCCGACTACTTCATCAAGACCTCACCAAATTACGAGATTACCCCTGACGAGTTTTTAACCTAATGGAAATGCTTAAATACCTTGCCTAAGTGTTTTTGACGGCAAGCGAAGAAAAGCAAAAATACAGAAAGCTAGAGTTTTACCTTTAGTTTTGAGAGATTGGAGAGATATCATTTGATTGAACTCCTTTTGTTTTCTATTCTCCATCTAATGCAATTCTTTTACCTATCTTGTATTATTAATTGCTTAGCCATGTCTGAGTAGTCTACTTGTTAGATCTAGCTTTAAATAGGTTTGTGGGATTAGCCTCAAACTATATTTGCTGAGTTGTGATATTCATCATTTGGATTGAACTATACGCTTGTTCTAGAATAGCTAACTAGAGCATAGATCACTAGGACGTTTTGAGTCTTGAATTATCCATTTAGCTAATTGTCTCCTAGGAGAAGAGCTAACCGCCCTCCTTGAGACCTAGTGTTTCGCTATCAGTATGCGCCAAGGCGTTTCTAGAAGCCGTCGATCGATATCCCTACTGGACAATCGATCAGCGCTGCGAAAGGTGTATCGACCGATATCTCTAAAGGATATCGACCGACTCTTTTTCTGGTCAACAAACGATAGTTGAGATCAGAGATCTAGATTATTTAACCAGTGAGACATCACTGGTTTTTAAGCGGCTGCGTTCTTTAATATCATGCAAACAACTTGGTTAGACATTTATAGATATTATAATCTCCAATACCTGAATAAAAACCCTATGTCTAGCACTCTTCATTATCTTATTAACACCCCATCATACTGTTAGAAGAGCAACTACCTTGCTCATTTAGAATTGTTATTTTATATTTCCATTATAAAACCAACTTTACCTAGGATTGATTAGTTAAATTAGATTTAATTGGTTCTCTAACTCCTCGTGATTCGATCCCTAAGTACTACAGCTGAACCTCTTATTTGAGAGAGTAAAAGCACTCTTTAGGGTAATTTGAGTGGTATCAAATTTGGCGCCGTTGCCAGGCAGCTTTGATCACCATTAGATTTATTTTTATCAATTTTAGGTTTTTCTTTTTATTTTACCCCCTTTCTTATTAAATTTTTTTCTTTTCTTTTCAGGTACATGCCCAGCAGTACCATAAGCAATAAGGAAAATCAATTACTTTTCTCAGAAGATCCTGCACACTTGGAACGATCAATCCGCTGAGACCTACGCTCCGCATCGATCGACAGAACCGCATCACCGTCGACTGATATTCACGTTCACCTGTCGACCGATACTCGTACATCACCGTTGACTGACGCTCACGTTCATCCGTCGACCGATACTCAGACACAACCGTCGACCGATACACATCGTTACCGCATATCGTTTGACACTACCGTCCGTACATCGATCGATACTAATCTGCGAAGCATGGTTGCGATTGTTATTCTCACGTAGGGCGAGAATGGAAACCTGTATAACAAGGATGGTCATCTGCGTAATGCAACAGGTCAGAAGCTAGATGCACAGGGAAACGTAATCCCTGAGCCAGAAGCTAAGGTTACAGAAGAAGCTCAAACACGATCGTTGGCAGATTACAATTGTCCAAATGAGTATTACACCAACAGATCAGCTATTCGACTTCCAGAGATTCAGAAGCCGAACTTCAAGCTCAAGCCTCAGTACTACTCTCTCGTGTCGCAGATGCCCTACGCTGGGTTATCACACAAGCATCCTATGGACCATCTGGAGAAGTTCGAGGATCTTATAGCTGCTATTCGCATGGATGGATTCCATGAGGACTACCTACTCTGCAAGCTCTTCAAATACTCACTAATTGGAGAATCTTCACACTGGCTTAAGCAGCTACCTACAGGATCACTGACATCCTGGGACGACATCAAAAACGCCTTCCTGCGTAATTTCTTTGATGAGGCACATGCTGAAGACAAAGAGCAAAATCGCCACTTTCGCGCAAAAGCCTGGTGAGACTTTTAAGGACGCGTGGATCAGATTTAAGTTCTTCCAGCGAGACTGTCCACACCATGGATTCAATGAAGTGCAGCTGTAAGCACTTTCGACAGAGGTATCGCCTTGAGGTATCAAATGGCCCTTGATACAACTAGTGAGGGGAACTTCAACACTAGGAATCCAATAGAGGCTGTGAGACTTATTGAGAACCTAGCCAACAGCAGCAGCACCAAAAACATTGACTCCGATAAGAAGAAGTCTGTTGCAGCCATTGGAGAGGAACAAATGAGTGAAGTCAGAGCTAAGTTAGAAGCTGTATATGAGCTTCTAATGAAGCAAGGCCGCTCAGCTGAGGAAGGAGAGGCTAGAGATAATGATGCAGAAGAGGAAGTGAACTATATTGGAGGTACTGGATTTCAGAGGTATGGAAACCAGAGTGGCAATAGAAACTTTTTTGGCAGTGGTCAGAAGAGTAACTACAACCAGAGTTCACAGTATCAGAAACCTTTCAACAACACCTGAAACTATGGGAATTTATCTTACCAAAACCCACCACCACCCACCCAGGAGAGTAAGATGGACACCATGATAGATAGAGTTCTTGAAGGACAGCAGAGGCTTACAGTGGATTTCAATGGAAAGATTGACTCTGTATTCAACAATCTGAACACAAGGATATATACTATTTGTACTCAAGTAAGGAAGCTTGAGACACAGATTGGTCAGACAGAAGAATCTATCAGGAGAGCTGGAGCTTCTAAAGAAGTAGGAGAAGGGAGCATGAAACACCACGTGAATGTGCTATCATAGATGATGATTTCTGGCAAGTGGTGAAGCATAAAAAGCTTCAAGAGGGAGACTACGAAGTGGAAAGTTCACTAAGTATTGGTGGATCACAATGGTGTCGATCGATACCAGACATATTATATCGATCGACACGGTCGATGTCATTTCCAGAAACGACTGCTGACACGGTTAGGATTTTGACACATGATGAATTCATGGCTTCGCATCCAAAACCACCCACCTTCACCTACGAAGATATCGACCGACGAGACGAGCCACTCATCGATCGACACAGAGATGAGACATGCATCAATCGACCCATTTCTCCACCTATCGATCGACAAGCACCTCTCACATACCGAGTGCAATTACCATCAATTGACAACAACCGAATCAATGCACTCCGACCAACACCGAAACCACAAGCTGACCCTGCAGAGACTACTAGTAACCCTTCAGAAACTACACCAACAACAGAAGGAACTGAAGGAAGAAGGTTAAAGAGTAGGAAGGAGAAAATTCCTAAGAACCTTAAGAGGGAAGCTAATGAGAAGGAGATAGATGGTTTCACTAAGAGAGTTATCAGAATCCCACTGGAGAAACCCTTTGAGGAGGTTTACTTCACAAGCAGATTGTGGATGTTCTTCAGAGAGACAAGAGAGACTGAAAATGACATTAGGAAAATGTTTGACATAGTCAGAGAGGACATGAGGCGGATGATCACATTGAAGAAGAAGAGTGATCCTGGAAAGAGGGCATTGAGTTTCCTGGCATTGAGTTTCCTCAAGTCAGCATTTTACCAAGGGTTATGGCAGACCAGCTGGGTCTGAAAGTAGAGCCTTCACCATAGATCTTCATATTTGTGGACTACACTCAGACAAACTCTGGAGGCCAGATCAGAGACCTGGAAGTACAGATTGGTAATGCCATTGTGAAGATGAGTACGAAACAGAGTACTCGGGATCGATCGACGACCTTACTACATCATCGATCGACATAATCTAGTCAGATGAGATCGACATCACCTATGGTGAATCGATCGACAGAGGCATACCAGATGATGAATCTGCTTTACCAGATCATTGCTATCCAAATTTCGCTATTCAACCCAACAAACAAGACGATTATTCAGTAAGGAGTTGGACAGACAGCGGATTTCATGAAAGTTTTGCAGTAGACACAGCTATTTCTTCCCACAGTGGATATCACATAGAAGAACATGATGAAGATTTTTGGGAAGAAAGAGCTTGGGAACACTACATGGAGAATAATCGGTTTGCAACCTGTTCCAAATCGATCGACATCCACTGTCACCCGTCGATCAATTATCTACCTCATCCAGCAAAACGAAATCGTCCATCGATCGACATTGCCATCATTGCATCGATCGATATTGAGTCAAACGACTTAAAGGACAAAATCGGAATTTCACCGATTAGGGCATCAGATGGGTATATAATGTTGTCAACATCAACCACGAAAATTCAAACCTCAAAAACACATACCCAGCAGCCTCCAGCAACTACAAATAACACCATGGAGACCTGCAACAACATGAGCAATTGATCAAACCATGCATCTAAACGATCACCATCGATCGCCATCACCACTGCACCATCGATCGATTCTCTTACCAGTCCTCGATCTCGTTTTCAATATGCTAGAGACATCAGGATCATTAACACCTGATGAATTTGGAATTTACAGGTATAGAGATGGTTTTGCAAGAGCCATGGATGGAAGGGTTTTACACATCCGCAGAGAGGACATAGCAGACATCCTTCAAGTTGCCAATGGAGCAGACAATCTGTTGACACAGCAACGTGGCCATCCAGCTACCATGCTCATGTCCCAGACAACCACCATATCACTGGGGAAGAGGATACTGTTCCTCCACGTTTTCGTCCACAAGTGCACTCGCGATCGATTGATTTCACTTCTTCACCATCGATCGACATCGAATTGACCAAAGCGATCGATGACGCCATTGCCGGATTGACCGACAGATGTATGGAGTTTGGACAACGTGCTTTTGACACCAATGGATCCCGAAAATTCAGATGGGAAGAGAGGGACGAATTTGGTGTCTACAAAGATGACTTTGGACATGCCAGGGGAGTTGATGGTGATATCATCCCTGTTACCAAAGATCACATGAGGAAAATCCTGGAGATAGCATCTCTATTTAAGAGGAGTTGCTTACGCCTTCCAGAACATGCACGCCCTTACCATGCATTCATACTAGCACCAGTACCCTACAACAAGGAGGAGATAGATGATATGGTGACCAATGTATGGGAAGCTCAGGCAACTTTGGAAGATGACATCCGCACATTGGTAGACAATGCATACCAGCCACTGGATAGCAGTTACAATGCCCTTCACAGTGATGTTGCAGTTCTAAGGATGGAGATTGAGAGCATGAAGAACATGTTTGAGAAGGAAGCTACGCCACACGTATCGATCGACACACCACCTATTCTGTCGATCGATATCGGTTACAAGACATCCGACAGCCAACCAGAATATACATCACCTAAAAGAGATGAATGGGAGATAACCTACATCAACACACGGATTGGAGACGTCTACAGCCCTGTCAATAACAACGTCGAATGGTTAAGCAAAAGGATTGATCTTCTACAGTGATATTTGGAAGCAATTCGCGAAAAAGATCAACCTCAGAATCATAAAGTGACATCGATCGATACTCAATCAAACGTATCGATCGACACCGAGCAACCACCAGCGCAAAAGATCTACACTGCAGCAGAAGTTGATCAGATCAAACATGAGCTATACGAAGCCATGGCTGCTATGGAGGAGAGGTTCAACAAGAAATGTGAAGACGTTGACGACCCTCTCAACAATAGAATGACCAACCTGTGCTTAGCTAATGGTTTACTGAAGAATGAGGTACTTGCTATTCAACGAATTCTCGAGTATAAAGATCAGCATTCAGCATCGATCGACATAGTGACAGCTAGATCGACCGACAGAGTTTTCAGAGAAACGACCGACGCACACATTGTTGCATTGATCGATACCGAGTCTATAACAGACAGAGATCAGCTGATTCATGACAAAATCGAGGCTTTGCATCAGGAACTGAAGGAGCTATCAGAATATGCCTACAACACCATCTATAGGAACGAAGGCAGCATTAAACTACTAGAAAGAAGTCTGAGGAACATCAAAGATGCCACCCTCAAGATGGATGAGAAACAACTCAGAAGTGACGATGCCACAAGAAGCTTCATCGCTACATGGTTCAATGGGAGGAGACACGAAATTGATGCTTGTTGTCCAACAAGTAGCAATTTCTGCACCAACTAGCTCACACCACCAAAGTCAAGCTAAATGACTATAACAAAGCGCTGAGTGGGAGGCAACCCACTATTAAGTTTTATTTTACTATTTTTTTACATTTTTCATTTTACTTTCGCATAAGTTTTTGCAGATTTTTAAGATCCAAGTAGAATGATGATCCTGTCGACCGACACAACAATTTCATATCGCTCGACATCACAAAACCATCACTAACGATCGACGTATCTATATATGTATCGATCGACGCCATCGCGGTCAGATTTAATCGTTCTTACTTGTTACATTAAGTACTTATGATTTATTTCTTAACTCAACTCCGGCTGTGTTCTGGGACAGTGTAATTTAAGTCTGGGGGGGGGGGAGGTTTACTGATATGAGTTTTTATTTTGGGTTTTATTTCAAAAGTGTTTTGCAAATCATTTTTTCGCATAAGTACTAAAATAGGGACATTGATAGAGATTTATACTTGATTATCTAACTACTCTTTAGCACCATTCTAGATTTACTGATTAGAGAGAGTACTAAAGATGCTAAAGTGGATCAACTTGTCACCTATACACACATGCTGAGATTGTTTGAAGGAACCAAAGCTGACCTCCAACACTAATACTGACTTATTTGCTTGTCTTGGGGCTTGGTATACATTGGATCGGAATCCTCCTGCAAGTCTGGAAGGTATTGTCTGTGTGTTTATGGTTCCCTTCCTTCTCTCTCTTCGGCATCTCAAAGATCTAAGTTTATGTTATAAAAGATTGATATGATTTCTTGAGAGGCAGAGGGGTAGGTACATTACCTATGACCCCACTATTCTAAATCTCAGGGACGTTCACACATTGTGGAAGCGAGGGGTAGGTACATTACCTATGACCCCACTATTCGCCTACACTTTGCCAAAAAATGTATGAGTTATACAATGCAAAGTCAATGAGATAGACTAGATGACCTGTATTGGCATCGAAACCTGTTGAAATTGAAACTAATAAGAGATTCAGAGAAGAGAGATGAGGGGAGAAAGGGATCAGAGAAGACTACATGTGTGCTCAGAAACTTGTTTGAGTTGAATCCATGTGTCCTTTGATCGATACTCCCAAGGTAAAGCCTACACTTTTATTTTATGCTAAGAAATGAGGTTAGTAGAGGGGAATGTCAGATAGGCTTTGCTAAGTTGTGGACTAGATGAATTTTGTTGCTAAGTTAGGATAATGCATAATGAACTTCTGTGATGATTTAAAAAAAAAAAAAAACTTCTGTTATTAGGAATAATTAGATATGGATTGCAAACCCGTAGAGTGATGACTTCAATGTTTTGAATCTTTGAGTCCCTACTATTTTCAAACATTTTCCAAAGACTACTGACTTTTGCTTCAGGACAAGCAAATGATAAGTCTGGGAGAGTTGATATACCATGGATTTCACCCACTTTTTACAATGGTATAATTATATTTTTATTATGTAACTAATATGTTATCTAGCCTATTAGGTATGTTTTCAGGTTCATGAGTGTTTTGTGACAAAGTGATGCTTTTGGAGTATTTTTGAGCACAAGAGATAATACACCGAGTTGACCATTCAAGACCAAGTCGGAAGTCAACATTCAGAGAAGAATCGATCAATACTCATCAAGAGTTGTCGATCGATGTAGCTGTGAAGATCCGCGTACTCGAAGATTCTAATCGATCGATACACACCCAGTGTTGTCGATCGATATCTAGGACGAAATGGTTTAGCCGACTACTTCATCAAGACCTCACCAAATTACGAGATTACCCCTGGCGAGTTTTTAACCTAATGGAAATGCTTAAATACCTTGCCTAAGTGTTTTTGACGGCAAGCGAAGAAAAGCAAAAATACAGAAAGCTAGAGTTTTACCTTTGTTCTAAGTTTTGAGAGATTGGAGAGATATCATTTGATTGAACTCCTTTTGTTTTCTATTCTCCATCTAATGCAATTCTTTTACCTATCTTGTATTATGAATTGCTTAGCCATGTCTGAGTAGTCTACTTGTTATATTTTTTCACAAAGATTAAAATGACGTGAATGCATTTATGATCTTAATAAATACATCTATTTAATCAAAAGGTTTTAAGACAGATAAATTGTTTATAAAATCAAAATATTTTGTAAATAATGTTAAAGTTGATTTAACTGAACTGGAATTTAAATGATACACTTTACATAACAAGAAAAAGTGTCAAATATTTTTTTATAAAACATAGAGAATATTATTTATAATTTATATAGATTGTTAATTTAATTAAAATATAAATAGTAAAAAATATGAAATATTTTGTTTTCAGTTTGAAGGCCAATTATTGAAATTAAGGAAATTTGAAATTAATTTTTGATAAAATATTATTGAAATATAGTTTTCATTAAATTTTTAGTTTTTAATATTTTCATGTAAACGAAATTAATATAATATTTTATTAAATATAATTTTAAATTTTGTGAATACATATATTATTAAAATTTTATTTTTTGAAATAATTTATATATTTGTTTTTGAAATTAATTGTTGATTTAAATACGAAATATCTTATTTTAAATTTTATTTCTTTTATATAAAACAAAATAAAATTCGTTAAATAAAACTAATTTATATATCTTTTATTAAATTTATTTTTGAAAGTTAATTTTTGATTAAAATATTATTTTAATAAATGTTTTTGTTATTTTTTTGTTTATGAAAATTTTTATTTAGCTATATTATCATTTAAAAATTTTAAAAAAATTGACAGGATTTTAAAATATATAATATGGGATTTACCCGAAAAAGTAAAAAAAAAATCTTTAAAAAAATCCGATCTTTACAGAAAATAATATGAGACCCACTCAAGAAAACAAAAATAAACAGAAGAATAATGTGTTTCCCGCAATATTTAAAAATTAAAAAGAAAATAAATAAAGAAACAAAGGGTAAAAAGAAGAAAGGAAAAAGAGTGAAAAAAGATGGAGTAGTTCGAAAAAAGTAAGGTAGTAAGAATATATATTTTCTAACTAGGGCATATAAGAACACTTTCCTATAATTACCAGTATAATTAATAGTAGTACCTGTAATTCTTTAGTTTCGGATTTGTAAATTAAGAGTAAACATAGTTTAAATGTTTTACCATTACGAATAAAAAAAAATCAAAATATTAAAATTAGTAACTTTAATTTTTCAAATTAATATTTTTAAAATTCTGTAAATATATGACTCTGATTTGTTTTAAAATCAATATTATATATGTATAAATTAAAAATGTAAGAACCCAAAAATATAACAAAAATTATCTAAAGTTGTACCTATAATAAAAATTATATATAAGTTAAAAATGTAAAAGACAGTAAAATATAATAGAAACTATATATTACCTAATAAAAAGTAATAATAAAATTTAAGATAATTTTATTATATTTTCTGGTTTTTTACATTTTTAATTTATACGTATAATTTTGATGTTTAAAAATAATCAAACTTATATATTTACAGAAAATTTTAAAAATGATAAGTTTGAAAACTAAAGTTACTAATTTTTAGATAATGTTAATAGATTTTGGAATTCTTTTTTTTTAGATTTTGAGTGGTAAACTCCCTCAACTATCTCCTATATATTAAATAAGAATTATTCTAAGAAATGTGTTCACACTATAATGGACATGTGGCCGTCTCACAATGATTTGAGAATGAACATTCATACTCTACATAAATATTTTCATACTTTACATAAATGTGTTCACACTATCTACTTTATTTTTTTTTTAATTATAAAACTCACATATAAGGTTCCAAAAAAATATGAATTTAACATCTAATTATACAATAGGATATTAACACATAATAAAAAACAACCCAAAACCAACTAATATTCAAATTAGAGTTGTTTAATATGCTAAAATCGAATATTACCGAACCGAACATAAATAGATAATATGGTTTTGTTTTGATATATATCATACAAACGGAATAGATGTGATTTTATAAAAAATCATAGGGTTTGGAAATGGTTTGGTTTATAACCGATTAAACCAAACAAAACCGATCAAAAGTAGAATCATGTAAATATGAATACATATTTACAACGGCACATGAAAATCACCCTGCTTATAGATGAAATGGTAATGCGGTGGAGGATGAGGAAGGACTAGTAGCCATCACCACTAGTTATTTTCGGCAAATCTTTGAGTCATATAACCCAGAGGACATAGAGAAGGCGCTTTCGGAGGTATCCACAACCATTACTTGATCGATCAATGATGACCTGACAGCCCCAGTGACTGAGTGGGAAGTTAAGCTGCCCCTTTTTGCTATGCATCCAGAGAAGGCTCCCGGGCCTGATGGAATGACATGTTTATTCTATCAGGAATTCTGGGATATAGTAAAGGATGACTTAACTCATATGTTTAATCAATTCCTCTTACATGGAGAGATGGTGAACGGCTTGAATGACACAAATATCTGTCTCATCCCAAAGACGACTAAGCCAGACGAAATGACACAATTTCGACCTATCAGCTTGTGTAATGTCAGTTATAAGATAATCTCTAAGGTCCTATGCAAGAGATTAATAAAGTCCTACCGGATAGAATATCATAAACCCAGTTAGCCTTTGTTGCTGGAAGACAAATATCAGACAATGTTATGATTGCACAAAAGATGTTCCATGCACTGAGAACAAAACCAAGTAGAAGACACAAAAGGATGGCCATTAAGACAGACATGAACAAAGCATACGATAGAATGGAGTGGTCATTCATTGAAGCAGTTATGCGAAAGATGGGATTTTCTGAAATTTGGATCACATGGATAATGAGGTGCATCACATCAGTTAAATATAAGGTACTCATGAATGGGCAGCCAAGAGGAAATATAGTCCCGAAGAGAGGTTTGCGTCAAAGATATCCTTTGTCTCCTTTCATCTTTATTCTATGCACAGAAGAGCTCGTTAGCCTTCTTAATCATGCAGAGAACCAAGGGAAGATAACGGGGATGCGTGTCACACGTGCGTGTCCTTTGGTATCCCACCTTCTCTTTGCTGATGATAGCATTTTATTCGGTAAGGCGGAGCCCCGTGAATGTGAAGAAGTGGTGAAAGTGGTCAGGAAATATGGGAAAGCATCAAGACAGTGTTTCAATTTCGACAAATCCTCTTTATTCTTCGTTAAGAGGATCAGAACAGATCTTAGGCAGAAGATCAAAGACAGGCTTGGTATCCAGAACGAGGGAGGCCTGGGAACATATCTTGGAATTCCAGAAGACATAAGTGGCTCCAAATGAAGCTCTTTGCATTCCTGAAGAAAAACTCATGCATGGAGTTAATGGATGGACGGGAAGATGGCTATCAAAAGAAGGGAAAGAGGTTCTGATAAAGTCTATACTCTTAGTCTTTCCGTCATATGTTATGTCTACTTTTCTGCTTCCACTGGAGATCTGTGAAAACCTCGCAAGTGCCATTGCACAATTCTGGTGGAGTTCAAATCCACCTAAGAGAGGAATTCATTGGGCTAGATGGGATAAGATGTGTTTACAAAGGGAAGAGGGAGGAATTGGCTTCCGTATGATCCATGAGTTAAATTTGGCATTATTAGCAAAACAACATTGGCGATTAGTACAATTTCATGATTCATTGGTAGCTAGAGTATTGAGAGGAAGATATTATAGAATGAGTTCGCCATTGCGAGTTCAATCTGTATGCAGTCCATCTTATGTTTGGATCAGTATATCAGCAGCGCGAAAATTATTACTATCGGGGATTAGACAAAAAATCCACTCTGGATATGAGGTCAAAACTTGGGAGGATCATGGATCCCTACTACACCCGCTGGGCTGGCTAGACCAGTCGCCCCTGTCATGAACCCAAATTTAAGAGTAAGCGAATTCATTGATGGCGCGACAAAGGAATGGGATGTTGGAATGCTGGAACAATATGTTGCCTCTGAGGATATTCCCCTAATCAGAAGTATGGCCATTAGTTCAACTCACCACATGGATTCTTTCTGCTGGAGTTATAGAAAGAATGGTCAGTATACAGTCAAATCGGGGTATTGGGTAACTAGAAACCTAATGGGGAATGAGGAGGAGAAGAAAACCAGGGAGCCCAGTATAACCAAACTCCAAGCCTTTGTTTGGAAATTTAAAGCACCAAAGAAGATATGCCATCTTATGTGGCAACTGATAACAGGACAAGTTGCTGTTATAAGAAATCTAATATGTCGGAATATGAGATGTGATAACTACTGTCCAAGATGTGGAGAGCCAGAGGAAACTGTTACTCGTGCAATATTTGAATGTCTTCCAGCCCTGTAAGTATGGGCCTTAGCATCAACACCATCTGCTCCTGATATTTTTCCTTTGCTTAGCATCTATGCTAGTATGGATTATCTCTTCTGGAGGAAGAACGACATTGCTGAACCAGAGCGTGATAGAGACCCCTATCCTTAGATAATCTGGTACATCTGGAAGGCCGGAAATGATAAATTATTTAGAGGAATAGATAAAGACCCTTTGGAGCTGGTTAGGTTTGCTGAAAGTGAATGCCAGGCTTGGTTTGATGCAAATGAAATGGTACAAGCTACCCCACAGGAGGAACATGATGAGGAAATGCAAGCCATATGCTTGGATGAGATATGTGTGGTGGATGGATCATGCACTTTCATGGATCAGTTTAGCGGCTGTGGATGGGTTTGGAGAAGTATTTAAGGAAACATACAGCTTATGGGAATGCATAATTTGAGTCGGAAAGAGTCTGCCCTATACTCAGAGCTGGAAGCACTGCGATGGAAAATGGAAAACATGTTAATACACTCTTCCTGTCAGATCTTTGGAACGGACTGCAATGACCTTATGGGAATGATAAGGGAGCCTCAAACTTGGCCAAGTTTTTGCAACTGAACTGGAGGCAATAAAGAATCTCCAAATATGCTTCCCGGAATTCAAGATGTGTACACCATAGCATACATGCGAGCGTACACAATGTACACCAAAATGTGTACACCGATCTCATCCACGAGATCGCAAGAAAGACGCGAGGTCAGAGCCTGCGCAAGGACGAACATATCGATCTAAGAAGAATATTCCTCTAAATCGATCTAAGAAGAATATTCCTCTAATCAATAGAGACGAGGATTTCAGGGCTGGTAACAAAAGAGAAGATTGCAGTAACAAATTGAGGAAGCAGGGCAACTATAAAGGAGAAGAGAAACCAAGAGAGAAGACATTCGAAACCCTAGATATTATACACATCACACATAACCTCGACTTCGATCTCTCAGTCTCAATAATTTGTCTTAGTTCTTAGTCATTGTAATCTCATCTCATTGTAACCATTATATTTGATCAATTTCTGTTAATAAAGTCCATTTTCGTTAACCGAAATTTGATTACATCGTTGTCTTATTAATAAAATCAATTTTATTTGACTTGTATCTGATTACAACCTGTTAAAAATTAGGTCTCGCTTTTAATATTTTAATAAAAATCTTAATATTAGTGATTTGATTAAAATGGTAAAACGCTCAAAAGATTTTTAAAACCTAATTTTTACAGGTTGAAATTCTAAAATATTTTCTTTTAATATGAGATAAATTAAATTAACATATTAGTTTAATTGTGTACAATACCATAAACGAGATTAAACAAACAATAGTTGATGTGTGCACTACTAGGTGTACACTACATGGTTTACGCTACTTGGTGTACATTACAAGGTTTACACTACTAGGTTTACACTATAAGATGTACATTTTTAGGTGTACACCTTTGTTTTTTTTATATAAGTGACTAAGTAATTTCAAACAATAAATTATGTACACTTGTAAAACTAATAATGTAAATAAGGTACACTTGTAAGATTAACGATGATGAGCTACCAATTTGGTTTGCAGAGTCTATATGTATTTGTTTAAATTGATGACAAACAAATAAGATTAACAATGTTCCAAACGATTATTAATCAGTTTCACTCCATTTATAAAATTAACAAACTAATTCTCGTCGTCATAAATAACAATGTGATCTTCCTATGCTTTGGAGCATCAGCTATTATTTCTTTAAAATGAGCTCCATACAGTTTTTATTCCCATTCTTTTATTAAAAGTTCAAAACATGAACATTTCCGTAAATTTAACTTGTTGTAGGATTTTAAAAATAAATACATTCTCCTTTATTATAAAATAATTATAAAACCATATTATACTATTATATTTCCAAATAACACAATATTTAAATTTGCACCAAATAATAGCTAAACCTGTGTTCCAAATAATATAAAACTCAGATCTCACTTTTTAATAATGTTCTTATCAATATCAATATAAATAGTTTGATTAAATAAAATATGGTAGAAACAATTAAATAATTTATAAAAATATGATTATTTTCTGACTATTTTTTTATTTTTTTCTTATACACAGAATATAACTTGACACAATTGTATTGATTCTCATTTTTAGAAGTGAATTTAGAAGTTCGCACATGTGACATGATGGATCTAGCGCAAGTCGGGCCCTCCTTTACTTGGACTAACAATCAAGATGCAAACCCTATTAGTAAGAAGTTAGACCGGGTTATGGTAATAGCTGCTGGATCAGTATTTTCCAAAATTCTTTTGCTACTTTCGAGTCAGGAGGTGTATATGATCATATGAGAATTCACATTCAGCTCCGTGAGGCTCCCCAGGGAAACTCAAAACCATATAAGTTCTTCAATCACACGGCCTCTCACCCTCGGTTTCTCGAAGTGGTGGAGCGAGTCTGGAATGAAACTGATCAACTCCATCATTCACGGCCTGCTTTGCGGCTGTTCCAAGATAAGTTGAAGATGCTTAAATCAGAAATGCGGAGTCTCAATCAATATATGTTTGGGGACCTGCCAGGGAGGGTTAAGCAAGCCTATATCGACCTGTGTGCTAAGCAAACATAAGCAATGCAGAATCCTCAAACTTCCACCTTTGAAGCAGCATGTGATGTGTGGGAGCATTGGCATCACATATCAGGTATTGAGGAGAAGTTATATTATCAGAAGTAAGAGTTCAATGGTTGGGCTTTGGGAGACAAGAATACACGATTTTTCCACAAAGTCACTCAAAGTCGAAACGCAAGGAACACCATCAGGCGGATTGTAGCAGCGGATTGCAGAATTCTCACTAATCCCACTGATATTAAAATTGAAGCGGCTACTCATTTTAAAACATTTCTCAATGGCTCTTCTCAGAGTGCTTCTGATATTGAGCAATAAGAGCTTTCTTATCTGGTGGATTATCGGTGCTCAAATGAGGCCAAATCCCTTCTTATGAAGCCAGTGGAAGCAACTAAAATCACAGAAGTTCTTTTCTCCATGCCTGCTAATAAGGCTCCGAGGCCTGATGGATACCCAATGGAGTTCTATAAAGCAGCATGGCCAGTGATCAGAAAGGATTTCATTGTCGCAATACAATCACTACAAAAAAAGTCTACATTGATAGCATATTGTTATAGCACGTTTTACTGAACTGATATCGTAGATGACTCAAAAACTTCGGTATTATATGATAGCATTAGATAAACGCTATGATAGAGTAAAACTTATAATAAACTAATGCTATTTTCAAAATTTAGTGGGCGGGAAAATAAAATCACTGATCCCGCTAATACTTAGCGGAAAATTAGATTAGCGCCAAAATTAGTATTTAAGTGGCTTCAGTAATGCTATCAAAAATATATAATAGCATTTTTATAATGCTAAGAAAATCAATTTGAACCCCTAAACCCTAAACAAGGTTTTAAACCCTAAACATGGTTTTAAACCCTAAACTCTAAAGAGAACCTTTAAAACTTTAATAATTTCTTATTATAACTTAAAATCTTAAAATTAAACTCAAAGTATAATGTTTTTATCTTCAACTATAATTTTCTAAACACATATCTTTAATATTTAATCAACATTTGAATGAGACATAAAAATGCATAAACAAATTAGAAATCAGATTTTTGTGTAAACATAAAATTTTTGAAAGTGATGACCAAAATCATAATCTTGATATTAATCAAATATTTTCAAACTTAAACATCAATTCTTAAAATAAATATTAATTTTTATATTCAAAAAATAAAAAATTTAAATTAAATCATAAACTACAAAATATATATTTTTATGTAAGATATAACTAAGAAAAATCACTTGCAAAACAATTATCAAATCGATATTGCTGGCACTGCCCACATATGTGAAGTCCACATTGCTACTACCTTTAGAAACTTGCGAGAACTTAGCTAGTGTCATTGCACAGTTCTGGTGAAGCTCAAACCCGCCTAAAAGGGGAATACACTGGGTCAAGTGGGAAAAAGTATGTAAACCTAGAGAAGAAGGAGGTATAGGATTCAGACTCATCCATGAATTCAATCTAGCATTACTTGGAAAGCAGCTATGGGGTCCAGTACAATTCCCGAATTCATTATTGGCCAAGATTCTAAGGGGAAGATACTTCAGATGTAGCACGCCTTTACGTCTAAACAAAACGTCAAACCCCTCCTACGGATGGACGAGTATAATGACAGCCAAAGAGTTGATGCTGACAGGAATCAGACAGAAAGTCCACTCTGGCAATGAGATCAGGGCATGGGAGGATCCTTGTATTCCAACTATCCCCTCGAGGCCGGCTAGAACATGTGCTCCAGTTGTACATCCATTGATGGCAGTAAGTGAGCTCATGACGGGTAATCCAAAATGTTGGCATACAGAGAAACTGGAACAATATGTTCAAAGAGACGACATTGAGCTGATAACATCACTGCCATAAGCCAAGAGTTTTCTCGAGATGAATATTGTTGGAGCTATACGAAAAACAGGATGTACACGGTCAAGTCAGGTTATTGGGTTGCATCTAACTTGCTTAGAGAAGTTATCTCGGAGCCTGAGCCAAGTATCTTAAAACTTCAAGCCTTTGCTTGGAAGATAAAAGCTCCTCAGAAGATCAGACACTTCATATGGCAAGCCATATCTGGACAGTAAGCAGTTACTAGTAACCTAACCCATCGTCATATGCGATGTGATAACCACTGTCCTCGATGTGGAGCTGAGGATGAAACTATTAATCATGCATTATTTGAATGCCCCCCAGCTATTCAAACTTGGGCACATGCAGCTACACCTACTCCTCCAGCTTCTTTCCCCAGTGCTAGTCATTACTCGAACATGGATTATCTATTTTTGAGAAAGAATGACATTGAAGACCCGGAACTAGATAAAGACCCATACCCCTGGATCTTATGGTTCATATGGAAAGGAAGAAATGAGAAGCTATTTAGAGGAATAGACAGGGACTCCTTGGAAACTGTTAGACATGCGGAATCTGAATGCCATGCCTGGTTTGCTGCAAACCGGAAGGAAGAGGCAGTGATACCACCACAAAATATAATTTCCCCTATACAGGAAGAAATCTGCTTGATAGATGGCTCCTGGACACATAATGCACTCTTTAGTGGTTATGGTTGGACATGGAATTGGAAGAACAATGGTGGAGGAACTCAACTACTGGGTGCAAGGAATAAACCTCGAAGAATATCAGCATTACATTCGGAACTGGAGGCATTGACATAGGCGATGGAATGTATTCTGCAATTATCGACCTGTCAACTCTTTGGAACAGACTGCAAGGATTTAATATCAATGATCGAGGACCCTGGAGCATGGCCGAACTTCTCAACTGAACTGAAAGAGCTTCTCAAATTGAAGAGTAGATTCTCGGAGTTTTCGATAGTTTATATTCCACGCAGGGAGAATGTATCTTCTGATTCATTAGCTAAGATAGCAAGATCTTTCCATAGGAACTTGTATTACATTGGTTGTTCTATTCCGGTCTGGTTTCCCAGACCACCTCAAGCCTAAGTAATAGAGCGGCCGTTTGAGGAAAAAAAAAACAATTATCAAATATTGAAGAACAAAACAAAACTAAAAGAAAAAAAGAAAGACAAATTTCCTAACCAATCACATTCAAATACATAGATCACACTTCTTAGCCATTGGATTAGCTTAGATCTAAAGGTTAATATTATCCTATTTAATTTTTAATTTTTTTAACTTTTTTCTCTCTCTCTCTCTCTCTCTCCCCAGTCTTCCCACGACATATCTGTTCTCTTCTCTTCTCCTCTCTTCAGATTCTCTTTTCTCCATCAACACCCTCATATCTCATATCCTCGTCTCTCACATCTCTCCCATCTCTCTCCGCGTCTCCTCCTCGTCTCACCACCACCACAGTCACCCTCCCACCACCACCACAGTCGATCTCTCTCTCTCTCTCTCTCTCTCTCTCTCTCTCTCTCTCTCTCTCTCTCTCTCTCTCTCTCTCTCTCTCTCTCTCTCTCTCTCTCTCTCTCTCTCTCTCTCTCTCTCTCTCTCTCTCTCTCTCTCTCTCTCTCTCTCTCTCTCTCTCTCTCTCTCTCTCTCTCTCTCTCTCTCTCTCTCTCTCTCTCTCTCTCTCTCTCTTCGTATCTGTGTATATCCTTTCTCTGTTGCTCAATTATGAATCTGATTTTGTATTGTTTTTGGTAAAGATAGGTGGAGGAGGCAAGGTTCACGGCTGGAGGAGGCAATGTTCATGGCGGCTGGGAAGATTCAAGTCCTGTGGCAAAGTTCATGGCTGTTGGAAGAGTGACAAGGCTATGGAGGTGGAACAAATCCTACGGTGGCCCTACAGGCGATGGGAAAATCTAATTTGGCCCCACTTTTGAGATGTTTTTTATATAATTAAATTTAAAACGAAAATGGTGTAAAAAACCTAAAAAGCCTAAAATTTAAAGTTAATTACAGATCCAACCAGACCTATCCGAACCCAACCATGACCCAGACCCGACCCGGATTGATAAACCTAAAATAGATCTACTTTTCTCCTCCTCTTCAGACATCGAAACAAAACAGTTCTAAAAAAATCCTAAATCAAAATCTCAATCCTCATCATCTGCGGGAGTTCCTCATATGCGACATGCCTCCAAAAAAGAAGAAGAGCAGCAGTGTTTCGCCGGTGAAGAAGAAGAGAGCGATGGATTTGGTGGAGAAGAATAAAGAAAAAAAGAAGGAGTCACCGGTGAAGAAGAAAATAAATATGGCGACGGTGGAGAAGGACGGTGGCGACACCGACGGAGGCTCGTCGTCATTTCCGCCGAAGAGAGTGCGTCGTTCGAACCGGAACCAGGAGAGAGAGACTGAGGGACCACCGCCGCATTCCACACCGGCTCCTACTGTGAATGAGACTGACCTGTCGGTGACAGAGCCGCATTCCACAGCGGCTCCTACTGACCATGAGATGGAGCGGCCTGAAACAGAGGAACCACCGCTGCGTTCAACTGTATCTCCAACTCAGCCCGAACAACCTTCAGGATTTTCAATGAGATCGCTTTCTCCAGAGCTAGAAAAAGAAGACGATGAGGAAATTGGGTCTACCAACACTAGCACACCTCAGGTACAAGTAGTAGTAGTAGAACTAAGCTTAAAACAAAATCCAATCTATTACTAGGAATTTAACTGTTTAAGCGATGAGTTTAAGTTGTTGACCTGTGAAAGATTATCAAGTGTTGAACTAGTACAATTATCAGTAGTTTGAAGTGTTGAACTAGTAGAACTACGAGAAGTTCATGTGTTGAACTTGTATAACTAAAATGGGGACAACTAATCCAACTAATATGACTAAAATGAGTTACTCTACTTGAACTGGTACAAATACATGAGTTTAATTATATAAAGGGAGAACAATTATCAGAAGTGTAAAGTGTTGAACTAGTACTATGAGTAGTTATGAGTTGAAACTAATAGAAATAGTAGGAGTGGTATAATTAGTTGAAGGATAAAAATTAAATTAGTGTAACTAGTACAACTCGTATGACTTTACTGTATATAACGTATGACTAGTATTAATAGTTCTACTGTACTGTGTAACTTGTAATACTTTTACAACTATGGTTTAATATTTCTGTAATTTTGTACTGTTTTTTTTGCAGGCGGCTGAGGATATGGCGGTAGAACCCATCAGAACAGATAAGTTTTTCTTCAAACCGAAGGATTATTGGAAGTCTTGTAAGCTTCAATCAAGATGCCATCAACACAAATTCATGACGGTCCTTGAGGGGTTAGATGAATCAGAAAAGAGGTGGTTTCTGGAACACCCACAGTTTAAGCACTTGTTCCACATGGTTTGCACCTCAACTAGAAAGGTGATGGGATTGTGAATGTTGGTACTCCGCACCATTGTTTCGCATAAGGATCGACAAGCGTGGTTTGTTGTAAATGGTGTTCCTATCCGGTACTCGATCAGGGAACACGCTCTCATCTCAGGTTTATACTGCCACCAGTTTCCTGAAAACTATCAGAGTCGCTTGAGCATGAAGTTTGCGGAGACACAGTTTAGGAAAATGTACGTAAAGAAGAAGAAGAAGAAACCAGAGGAAGAAGAAGAAGAAACCAGAGGAGGAGGAACTAAAAGTGACAGTTCAGGATGTGGAAGAGAAGCTTTCACAGATGAAGCTTGATCGTACCAATGACCGGCTGAAGGTGGCTATTCTGTATTTTTTGGCAACAGTTATAGAAGAAAAGTCCAAATATGGAGGCCCCATCGATCCTTTTCTTCTGCAAGTTGTTGATGACCTGGAGCTGTGTAATAAATTTCCATGGGGACGCTTCACGTTTGATCACTGCATCGAAGAGATCAAACATGTGAAGGATCATTTTAAAAAGGGACTGCCCAATGACCCGACTCGGACATTTCCTGGGTTCATCAACCCTTTAGAGGTAAATTGCATGAATATTTCGGAAGCACGTAACATATGATATATGTACTAATATGTTTTCTTGAAATGATGTGTAGATATTGGCCTTTGAATGCATTCCTGTCCTGAAGGCAGAATTTAGAGAACCTGTGCCAAACTACAAGCCTAATTGTCCAAGAATGTGCAAGTGGAAGTTCACATCGACTGGGACAACAGGATATGCATTGGAAGAACTTTATAAGGCTCTTGGAGACACAAAGGTGAAAATTTAGTTAGATGTTTGGTTCAGTAAACTTAAATGATTCTTAATCTGTTTTCTTTTGTATTTCAGGAAATTTCTAGCATATTGGGACCAATTGAACGTGAGCAACTTGTTATCTACGAGACGATTGACGAAGGTTGTTGGGAAGATTGGGAACTTTTAGATGATGGCGATGAGCATGATGCAATGGTTGATGGATGGAACAAGTTCATAGTTCAAGAAGGTGGGAAGATATTTTGGGAGGATATCTGCATGGAAGATATTAAGTCTCGGAACCCAGAGATAGTACAGCAAGAAGGGGATCAACTAGAGGAGGAAGAGCATGATGCTGGGAACGAGCCTGAAAGGATTCTCGGTCGAGAACCTGTGGCAGATCTTGAAAGTTTAAAAGAAATGGTGGCGAGTGTGATGAGTCAGATGACTACAATGGAAGGGAAGATTAATAACAAGCTTGAAGGTTTTGACAGAAGACTAAAAGTGTTGGAAGGAGATAGTTTTGAGAGAGAAGGTTTTGAAAATATGGACTTTCAATATAATTATTATGAAGGTGGTGGAACGTCTGGACAGAAAGACAAATGTATGATTTACATTTTAAAAATTAATTTTGTTGGATATCTAGACACAGTATTAATTTTCTGTTGTGTGTTGTTCTTGTTGCAGATGATGGGAAGAATGATGGAAAGGATGCTGATAAGGATGATGGTGAGAAGGAGACTGAGAAGGATGATAGAGAGAAGGAGACTGAAGATAAGGCTGAGAAGGATGATAGTGAGGAGGAGATTCAAGAGGAGGCTGAGAAGGATGGTAGTGAGGAGCTTGAGGACGATGAGGCTGGAAAGGAGCATGAGGAGATTGAGGACAAAGAAGCTGCAGATGACCACGAGGAGGACCTTCAAGAAAAGACTGCAGAGAAGGAAATTGAAGAGGAGTCTGGGAAGGAGCTTCCGAAGGAGGCTGATAACCAATCTGAGAAGGAGGTTGAGGTGCAGCCAGAGGTTGAGGCAACAGGTAATTTGTTGTGCTATGAATTTGGACCATTGTAATGGGTTCTAATGTTTTCTGACTTTGTTGAGATGATGCCGAGGAAGATACTCTTCAAGTGATGGCAGCAGCTGCAGAGAAGTTTGAGAAGGAAGTTGAGAGAAAGGAAGTGATGACAAGGTCAAAGAGGGTATTGAAGCCTTCGCATTTGCAGAAGACTCCTTATACTAAGAAGTATTGATATGTTTCTTTTAAAACTTGGGTGTGGCTTTTGTTAAATTTGCTTAAACTCAAAACTTCTACTTATGTAAAACATGTGGAACGTGTTTATTTTGCGTTATGAAAACTGAATTTGCTGTTGTGTTTAATTTTAATGATTTGCAGGTATTTGGTATAACTAATATTAATAGTTTTATTAAGGCAAAATTATTAAAACTCGTACAACTAGTACAACTAGTAGATAGATGGATAACGTGAAACATAAACAAAATATAATTTGTAACACGTGTGAAACATGAGAGACAATAAAATAGCATTTGTAAAACGTGATAAACGTGACAACCGGGTTGACATAAATAACACATAGTTGTACCATTTTATGTAGTTGTACCAGTATGTAGTTGTACCAGTTAATCGGTTGTCCCAAATTGCACATAGTTGTACTTTTGGAGCGAAAATGAAAAACTTAGTTGTACCAGACAAATATTATGATATCTTGGGTTGTACCACTTGTTTAGGTTTACGTACATGAGGCCAAATATTATGATTCCTTCAATATTGTCAAAATATGTTCTATGTATCTTTTTAAAAATAATGTGGACAAACATGTAAACAAATTCTGAAAGTATAATGTAGATGAAGCAAACATATGTGATGGTGGAATAATTTTTTAAAAAAAATTTCACAACTCTTCGTAACTTAATAGAAACCATTCTAAACTCCTATACCTTTGTATATTTAATTAATTTTCCATACTAAGCTCCATATGTGATCTTTCAAATCATAAAATTGAATAGTTGTACTAGTTATACTAGTATTTCCCGCCTGGTGTATATCACGTAATTGTACTACTTGCACCAGTAACACTTTATTCAGTGTTACCAGTTGTACCAGTATTACGACACAACAACATGATTAGTATATGTTAAATGAATTTTTACCAGTTCGACCAATAATACTTGACAGAAACAACACATTACGAATTTGTTCCATAAAAACACATAAATAACATCTCTAATACATAAATAAGTTCTGCAACACATAAGCAAGTCCCCTAGCACATAAGTAAGACTCCTTCAACACTTCACTGGTTGTCACCTCTCTCGTTGTCACTTACCTCTTTTTCCCATTCCTCGTTGCCACTTACCTCGTTTTCACTTTCTTCGTTGCCACCTCCCTCACTGCTTTCGTCATAGCTGGTATCTTCGTAGTCGCTGTCGTCGCTGTCGCTGCCATCTCTGTCACTGCTGTGACCAATTCACTCTGAAAATGGTGGATAGGTTTTCTTTCTCTTCCTTCGATATTCTCCTGCAGATGGAAATCTTGTAACTTGTAGTCTTACTTTCTTTTTCTTCACATACGGCGGTAAGACAACCTGAGTTTGTATTTCTTCAAGAACTTCCCATGATGAATGATGAGGCACTGGATATATTGTCCTGTAGTATGCCAATGTCCACTGCTCCATCCAGTAATACTTAGAACAATAATTTTCAACCAAATCTTCCAATGGCACATCTTTTGTAGTTCCTGCATGCCTCAAGATAGCAGCAAGTGCATGCACACAAGGATATCGGTCAATTTCAAAATGTCTTCAGCTGCATTTTCTGTTGAATAAATCAACCAAATAACCTTTTCCGTCATGCCCGGTAATATTATACCACTACAAGAAATATCAACATTACCAGCGCCGTGGAAACGCTATTGTATCGTTTTAGTAGCGAAAACACTTACGCTATGACAGCCGCAGCTATGGTAGACCCCCCCCCCTATTGTAGCGCATTTTCGTGTGCTATTGAAAGTTTCTATATTATAGCGTTTTCCTTTTGCTAAATTAAAATTATTTATAGCGAACTTTTCGTGCTGTTTCATATTTTAATATGGCGTTTTGTTTTTGTGATAAGATATTTTATGATGACATTTTCTTCTTGCCATGGAATATATTCTTGCAACATTTGTGGTTTTCGAGTCTTGGACCTATAATAGCTTTGTCTATACCTTACGTAATAATGAAAAAATAGCAGTTTTCTTGTGCTAGGATTTTAATTTCCCTAGCTAATTTGAAATGCCAAAAATTTCGTAAAATGATATATTTGAAAATTAATTTTGATTGCTATTTTTAATTTTCCAGATATGATTAATTGTTTTATTCGGAATATTGAATAGCATAAATTGTAAATTAAAAAAAAAATTAAAATCAAGATTTTTATTAAAATAAAAGACACAAATAACAAACATGGCAAAAGAAACAATTTAGATTCAGTACAATCCATAAGCCAATAAAACACAGACAGAAGCAATGGTTTATAGAAATATTATTGACGAGAACCCTTGGCTCGTGAGGAGTGTCCATGTGCTTGGTGTGGGCGTCTCACTGGAGCTGAGTTCCAACCATTCAAGGATCTGATAACGTTCCGGAACATTGGGTCGATGTCTTCTTCAGGTTCCTCGATGCGTATCAAGTGGTAGCCTTGAGAGCGTCTGAACTCGGCTCTTGTTATCTCTTCGACATCACTGCCTCCTGAGGACTGTCCTGGTTCTGGTATTGGGTGTTGGAATTGAGTTGTGGCTGCTTGTTGTGGCTGTTGTTGTCTGAATTGTGGGTTCACCCCGGTTGCCGCGAGTGCACAGACTATTTCCTTCCTTGCTGCCATTAAAGTTGCTAGATGAGATTGAAAAGTTAACCAAAGTTAGATCTTTAAGCTAAATAAGACTGTAAATGGAAAAAAAAAGTTGAGTTTCAACAAAATACACCAAATCGAACAAAATACAACAAATAGATTTAATTGAAAAATTAACAGAAGTTAGATCTGAAGATATTGGAGTTTCTCTGACCTGGAAATTAACAGAAGTTGGTTATCTTTGAGAAAGACTTCAAATCTTTGTAGATCTGTAAGGAGAGAACTATAATCAGAGAAAGAGATGGATGAGTAAATCAAGGGTTTAGAGGTCGCTATAACCTGTAAGGAGAGAACGATCTGTAAAGTGGGGATTGAATTGTGAAGGCTCGGAGAGATTAGTCGTGAGAGAAGGCGTGAGAGAAAATCGTGAGAGAGATTTGTGGTGGAGAGAAGGCGTGAGAGAGATTTGTGGTGGAGAGAAGGCGTGAGAGAGATTCAGCAACCTCACTTACATTACGCTGCCTAACAAAATCTTCATCGAGAAACTCAGCTGCTTGATATAACCCTAAGATCTCTCTGTTCCTATCACTTGCATCGCTTCTACAGCCAGCCCCTGATAATACTTCTCCATGATGATACCAATCCTCACGCATCTTGTAACTCATATCCATTCCCTTAGTCACTAGATGATCAACAACAACACCGGCTGAGGGACGATCAACAATGCGACAGTCTGCGCATGGGCAAATGATCAGCTCAGACTCTCCTATATCTGCACCCACACACCTCACAAACTCCCTCGCACCTCTCTCATAACCAGGATCAGCTCTGAATCACACATGAAAGCATAAATTAAACTCTTTTCATCGCACAAAAATCAGTAACTATAATTTTTTTTTTTTCATTACCTGTTTAGATGAACCCATGCCTTTTCCACCATTTTTATGCTCTAAGTTTCTCACCCATAACCAACAAACAAAAAACATAACAGTATGTCAAACACCAAACACACACATTGTCATTCACATAAGCAGCAATAAACTATTCAATCGTCAAACATTCAGATACTAAAACTCACACAATCAAAAAACAATCAACAAAAAAATTTTCAACAAAAAATCACCTCAATAAACGACTTCACTCTACAGATAAGCTCAAACCTGCAAATCAAAACAGAACAAACAAAAAATCAATTCGTAATCGCCACAAAAAGAATCAAACTTCAGTCCTCACGATATCGAATCCGAAACTGATTTGAAAATCTCTAATCCTCATATCCTCAAATCGAAATTGAAATTGATAATCTCTATCCTCATGTCCTCAAATCGAAATTGGAATTGATAACCTCTAATCCTCATGTCCCCAAATCGAAATCATAAAATTGTAAAATTGGAAAGAACTTAAAGAAATTAATCGGCCAAAATCTAAAAACTTAATCTAGGGTTCAGACAGACAAAATCGAAATTGGGTTTCACCTGTAATCTGACCGCCGGCGACGACAACACCACAGCGGGGAAGATCTTCGAGAAATGTCGGATTCGAGCTGAGGCTTCACTGTTTTGCCTCGTCGATGGTTACGAAGCGAAGGAGAAGATGAGGAAAAGTAAAAAAAAAACATAAGCTAAAGAGCTAAACCCGACACTTTTACCGCTATTAATGTATTTTTTATTCTTTTTTTTCCCGTGTTAATGAAATTTTTCATTAGCGTTTAAATAACGCTATAAAAAGGTCGGGTATCGGATTCAACTTGTTTTCGTAGCACTTTGTGAATTCGTGCTACCGTGAACTGCTACCAATACCCATATTTCTTGTAGTGTAGTGAAGCTCAAATGTGTTTAACACTTCCACATGGAGTGTTTTTGCAATCGGACAATTCTCATGCAATTCAGTGTGCACACGTGGGACAAGTAAGTGCCTCTGTGGTACGCCTATAGAAAGCTGCCGGTATTTGTTAAACCATTCTATAATCTTCCTCAGGATCTCATCAATCAATGGCAACAACCCATATTTCCTTTGCTCCTTAAAAACACCATTCATAGATTCAACAGTGTTGGTTGTGTCTATGTTGTACCTTTCTCCTGGAAATTGACATCTCGCCCATTAGGTCTCATGAACACTCTCATCTAGATAGTCCGCTGCCTGAGGATACTTCTTCCTGAAATCGTTGTATTTTCTTCTAAACTCTTTCTCTGTGTAAATACCAGCAATTTTTCTGAACTTATGGGCAACCACATCTTTCCTAACATTACTGCATGCTCCTTTCACATTATTAGATAAGTGATATATGCAGTATCCATGGATGGCCAATGGGTACACCTCATGTACGGTCTTAATGATGCTTTGGTTTCGATCAGTACAGAATACAAGATGAGGATCATCTGGTATCAAGGTTTTCAGTGTAGTCAAAAACCAGCTCCAACTTGCATTGTTCTCATCATCAACTACAGCAAATGCGAGGGGATAATGATGTTGATCTGGATCCTGAGAAGTGGCAATAAGAAGCACTCCTTTATACACACCCTTCAGGTGAGTTCCATCCATAATTATCACTTTCCGCATAGACTGAAACCCTTCAATGCAAGCTCCAAGCGCAAAGAACATGTACTTAAACTGGTTCTTCTCATCCACTACTAATCTTGTAACAGTTTCAGGATTCAACCTTTCTAACATGTACAAGTAAGATGGCAGTCTCACAAAACTCTCCTGTGGGTTACCACGCACATCATTGATAGCTTTGTTTTTCCCTCTCAAAGCCGTAGAATACGAAACTCTAACACCCCGTCTAGTCTGAACCAAATCTATGATATCCTTTGGTGCAGGAGTCTTGAATTTTCCGGGATAATCTGTAAGACCCAAACCTGGATCCCTTGATCCAAGTAGTCCGGAGTCCTACCTAAATGTCTAAGTGTAATTCAGCCGATTAGATCCATTAGTTTCTAAGTCATTTTCAACATTGAGGTTCATAAATAAACAATGTACTATTGCGGAAGCATAGAAGAAAATATCATTTCATATATATAAGTCAATGTGATCCATACAAATCATTCTTAACACACAAGTTGCACAATAGGCTATCATAAGTTCAATCTAACTAGACACACATCACACATCCATCCACGGCCAGGTCTTCAAGACTCCTTGGCTTTGCCACGATCACTGCTTGTTCCTGAAACCAAACCCACAACACATTAATACATTTATCAACCGATATCCTAACATCAGTTCTAGCAATACATGGTTCCGGACCCTAAATCACATCTCTGTCCCAAAAGTGACCACTCTAAATACTCGACCAAAAACTAAATAAAATTCATGATAAATCATGATAATTCTAAACTAAGAGAATGGTCCAATTGGATTTCCCAGAACCGGCCTCAATCATTGTGATCTCGGCCATGAACAGCCAAACCAGCCATAAGGGACCATCCCTAAATCAATGATATAAATTCATTCTTTCACTTTGATAATTCATTATAAATCCCCATTAAGAGATATCAAGTCGCCAAATCCCCATAACTCTCTTGGGAACTATGAGATCGGTTCACACATGCCCAACCAAGGCCATGGAGATATTACTCTGATCTAACCAAGGCTTGGTGGTCTGTCCACGAGTTTAAACCCACGGACTATACCAGACTATAGAAGGTAAGAGATTGACAAAGATAAAAGAAGTAAAAGATGCAACCAACACAACATGGTTCAATCGGCCGGACCACTTAAACCCATGGTCTTGGGCGATAACCATCCGGAGTGCATCACTGACCTTAGGCGTGCGTTCCTCTGCAGCCCCTTCCTTCTCTGATTCATTCCTCTTGTCCTTCTCACTCTGCCCACCTGCCATAGCCTTGCCTGAATCTTCCCACTGCCTGAATCCCACCGGAATGACCACACGGTCCGATTGCCTTACCGCCGGTTCCTTCTTCTCTTTTCTTTCTGGTGTGAATTTTGGCAGAGGTTTGCCTAGTATTTTTCGTGGTTAAATCGATGTGCAGAGACTCCTATTTTATAGGAAATGCCATCGCCAACCATCCTTTGGGCGAACGGTTGCAAGGTTTTGGGCGAATGGGCGCATGTGCTTTCATTCACATCCCTTCGGCTAAACCGTCCCCAACTGCTTCCAACCGCTCCCCTTGATCGATCTTCACCTGCCAACACTTGATCAGGTACCTGACCCACTTGCCAAGCTCCATGGTCACATCAGACCATGTCACCACCGAGCCAGACCTATAACCGCTCATGGTTTGGTCCAACCGCCCAAGTGCCAAACACTCCATCCAGCTGAGATGAGCTGGTCACTAGTTCCTCCAGCTGAGTGAGCTAACACTCCAGCTACTGGAGCTGTCCTGGACTTGCCTGAGCTACTGTGAGCTTACCCCACTCCTTTCTTAGCTGCCCGAGCTTCCATACCTCACCGGCCAGGTGCCTTATTACTTGCCCAACTCCTTCGAGCTTGCCTTTCCTTATTTCTGGTTAAGTCTCAGCCTCCTGATGCACTTAACCACCGTTTTGGACTATGATACGCTTGCCCTTAGATCTCATGACCTGGCTGGTGCTTGTCCTCGCACCATGGTCCGTTCTGATGGCACTATCTAGAACTTGGGACATGACAAGTCTCCCCCACTTGGAAGGAACTCGTCCCCGAGTTCATACTTGATGGTTCACCATCCACATACTGCCCATACCACTCGGGATACTCGGCCTTCATCCTTGCCTCTGTTTCCCAAGTGATAATGTCCTTGCCATTGAATTCCCATACTATCTTAAACATAGGAACTGTCTTCTTTCTCATTGCCTTTTCCATTCTATCTATGATTCGAACCGGCCTTGTCTCTAAGGTTAGGTTCTTACCAAGATCTTGTCAGCTAGACACTTCCTTAGTTGAGACACATGGAAAACATTATGGTAAGCATCCATCTCAGATGGCAAATCCAACTTGTAAGCCACTGCCCCAACTCTTTCAAGTATCCTGAACGGACCTAGGAACCTAGGGTCCAGTTTCTTTCTTCCAGAAACTCTGGCCCTACCTTTGAATGTAATCATCTTGAGGTAGATTAGATCACCAACCTCAAACTCAAGATGTTTTCTTCTCTTATCAACATAGCTCTTCTGGCGATCTTGTGCCTCCTTCATCTTTTCCTTGACCAACTTGATCTTCTCTGTTGTCTCTTCCACTATCTCAGGACCTATTATGCTGCGCTCCCCCACTTGGGTCCAGCATAAGGGTGTCCTGCAAGGCGGCCAATGCCTCATAGGGAGACATGCCTATACTGGTGTGGAAGCTGTTGTTGTATGCAAACTCCACTAGTGGCAAATGCTTCTCCCATGAGTCGCCCCAGTCTAGTACACATGCCCATAGCATGTCCTCTAGAGTCTGGATGGTCCTCTCTGATTGCCCATCCGTTTGGGGATGGTAGGATGTACTCATGTTCACTCTAGTTCCTAAGGCCTTTTGGAAAGCCTTCCAGAAGTAGGAAGTGAACCTTGGGTCTCTATCTGAGACTATACTGGCCGGCACTCCATGCAGCCTCACAATCTCATCTATGTAGATCTTTACTATCTCATCCACCCCATCACCCTTCTTGATTGGTAAGAAGTGTGCAGACTTGGGCAAACGGTCCACAATCACCCAAACTGCATCCTTCTTGCTCCTGGTCGTTGGGAACCCAGTCACAAAGTCCATTATGATGTGATCCCACTTCCACTCAGGTATAGGAAGGTTCTGAAGTAAGCCACTGGGAACCTGATGCTCGGCCTTCACCAGTTGGCAAGTAGGACACTTAGCCACCCACTCGGCCACATCAGCTTTCATTCTCACCCAATGGTAGTACCTCTTCATGTCCCTATACATCTTGTTCAGCCCCGGTGTACTGAGAACTTAGACTTATGAGCTTGCCTCATAATCTCTTCCTTTAGTCCCCGGTCACTTGGGACACTTACTCGCCCATGTACCAGAATGGTACCATTGCTGGTCGTCTGGTACTCTGTCTTGTCATTCTTT
The DNA here is from genome assembly GCA_019706035.1 of Raphanus raphanistrum subsp. raphanistrum. Lineage (NCBI taxonomy): Eukaryota > Viridiplantae > Streptophyta > Magnoliopsida > Brassicales > Brassicaceae > Raphanus > Raphanus raphanistrum. Next base: position 352,241 of record JACZFZ010000011.1, on the reverse strand, counting down.
GCAACCTTTTGCAAATTCTCATCCAAGCCCTGTGCCTGTCGAATTCTACTCAGGAGATCAGCCTGGTCCACAGCCTCCAGTCCTAGAGGTTCATCCTCACTGACCAAGGTGTTTAGGTGCAAGGACCTGACCATCTCCTCTAATACATCAGCTTCTCCTTCTGCTGATACTTCAGCTCTCCTCCGGCTCAAAGCATCTGCCACCAGATTTGTCTTGCCCGGATGGTAAGCAATGTCCAGATCATAATCAGCCACAAACTCCATCCATCTTCTCTGCCTCAAGTTTAACTCAGGCTGAGTAAAAATGTACTTGAGACTCTTGTGGTCGGTTAGGATCTGCACCTTAGCACCATAGAGATATGATCTCCATATCTTTAGAGCAAATACCACTGCAGCCATCTCCAGGTCATGAGTTGGATAATTGCCCTCATGCTTCCTTAGTTGCCTAGAGGCATAAGCAATGACTTTCCCATGTTGTGTGAGCACACAGCCTAGTCCAGTAATGGATGCATCTGTGTAAACCACATATGGTTGGTCGGCCTCAGGCAACACTAGTACTGGCGCACTGGTCAACATGTTCTTTAAGGCCAGGAAGCTCTTATCACATGCATCAGGACATGTGAACCTCACATCTTTTCCAGTAAGCTGTGTCATGGGTTTTGCCACACTTGCAAACCCCTTGACATACTTCCTGTAGTACCCGGCCAGACCCAAGAAGCTTCTAACCTCTGTTGCATTCTCTGGCCTTCGCCACTCTTGTATGCACTTGACCTTCTCCTGGTCAACAGAGACTCCATCCTCAGACACTACATGGCCTAGGAATCCAATACTCTTCTGCCAGAAACTGCACTTGCTCAACTTAGCAAAGAGTTGCTGCTCCCTTAGCCGTTCCAGCACCAACCTGAGATGCTTCTCATGGTCCTCCTCAGTCTTAGAGTATACTAGTATATCATCTATGAAGATGATTACAAATTCATCTAAGAAATCTCGGAAGATACCATTCATCATCTTCATGAAGGCTGCTGGTGCATTGGTCAATCCAAATGGCATGACCACAAACTCATAGTGGCCATACCTTGTCCTGAATGCTGTCTTTTGCACATCCTCATGATGCAATAGGGATTTGATGGTAGCCTGATGCCAAATCAATTTTTGAAAACCACTTGGCTCCTCTCAATTGATCTAGCAACTCATCAATCCTGGGCAAGGGGTACTTATTCTTTATAGTAACCCGGTTCAGCCCTCTGTAGTCTATACACAATCTGAAACTCCCATCCTTCTTCTTAACAAAAAGGACTGGTGCTCCCCATGGGGACACACTTGGGCGTATAAACCCCTTGTCCAACAACTCTTCAAGTTGTTTCTTTAACTCAGCCATCTCAGCTGGTGCCATACGGTACGGACTTTTGGACATTGGGACCGTTCCCGGTTCTAGTTCGATCATGAACGGGTCAGCCCTGTCAGGAGGCACACCCTGCAGCACCCGAAACACATCAGCTGAACTCTTGAACCAACCGAATCCCGTCCGGGCTACCACCCCCTACAACCTCCTTAGTGCTAATGGTCGCCAACCAGGCCTCACAACCACTCCTCAGCATACTTTCCACTTGGACCGCTGAGACCACTAAGCTACCCTGAGGTTGGTCGGATTCCTTGGAATATGATCGGGGGTCCACACCCACTCTCAAACTGCACTCTGCCTCGGTGACAGTCTAAGGTGGCCCGATTCTTTCCAAGCCAATCCATCCCTAAGATCACTTCATGATTCTTAAGGCTAACCACTACAAGATCCACAGTCAATGCCCTCTCTTGTATCACGACTGGGATATCCCTTACTAGGCCTTGTGATTTCATCCTTTGGCCTCCGGCCGCAACCACAACCCCATGATCATCCCCTAAACCAATACAAAACAATCCTTTCCCAATCATATCTTGACTCACAAAACTATGTGAAGCTCCAGTATCAAATAGGACATGTGTTTCCACACCGCCAATACATAAGGTCCCTACAAAGACCCCATCTAAGTCCCTAACCATTCTAAGGTTCCGTACCATGTATAGTTACCTAAAATAGAATAAAAATAAAAGGAAAGAGTTTCTAGAAGTTACCAGTGATTGCTTTGAATGGCCCTGCCTCGTCCACATCTTTGGACAGTTCATAGACTCTTGGAGCTTGAGGTCTGACCCCGGTTCTGATCCAGGCCTGCTACCCCCACTCCGTGTTCTTGTTCTGTCCATCAACTTCTCTTGGACAGTCCTTCTTGAGATGGCCCTTAATGCCACATACATGGCAAGTCCGGTCACCTCCCTACATTTGGGCACTCTCGGGCAAAGTGTACCCATCTTACCACAACGAGTGCAAGCACCCATGGCTCTCCAGCACTCACCATAGTGGTTCCTACCACACTTAGAGCACACAGGCTTACCACTTGAGGTTTTACCCTCTTCTGCCTGGTCTCTCTTTCTCTTCCGGTCACCACCTTGCCCAGGAGCCACCACTACACTCTTCACCATGTGCTTAGCCTCTTCTGCAAGGTTGGTCTCCAGCATAGCCATCCTCTCAACCAAGTTCAGTCACATTGGAGAAGGTCCGGACTGAGCAGTAGGTCTTGAGTTCAGGCCTAAGGCCGCGGATGAACCTTCGAACCTGCACTGCCTCATCCTCTAACTCCCTTCCCACAAAGCGCCTGAGCCTGTTGAACTCTTCTTCATACTCTCTGACTGTCCTACGCCCTTGAACCAAGTCCAAGAACTTAGCTTCCAAACGATCCCATGCCTCAGCTGGAAAGTACTTGTGGTTGAACTGCACTTCAAAGTCAGCAAAAGCGTTCAATGGAGCCATTGGTACGCTTTGTCTAGAGCCAACCACCAGTTGTGTGCATCACCCTCCAGGAAGTGCACTGCAATGTCCCTTTGGTACTCCTCAGGGCACCTGGTTGATCTTGAAGTTTCTGACCAGCCGGTCTCTCCATTCATCTGCCTCCATGGGATCAACACTTCTAGCAAAGTGCTTTGTCCCTAGGCGAGATATGTGCTCCAGCACCTTTCAAGATAAGTCCACTTTCCTTAGCTGATCCAGATGGTGGATCCAGCTCGAATCACCTTCAGCTACATGGTACAACTCGTACCACCAGCTCCAACAGCTGTCACTTGAGCTTGTGTGGTCTTGACCCACTGTATGAGTTCACCACATGGGGTAAGTACCTGAGTCATGGCTACTATCTGACTACCCATTAGCCTAATGGCAGCCAGTATCTCCTTGCATGGAAGGCTCAGCCGCCTCATCACCCGGACCAGTCCGCCCATCAGCCATGATGTTTGGATCAGCTCGGTGACCAATCCTCTGAAGGACTCAGCCTCTCCATCCTGATCATCCATGAGCTGTCCCGCTAGCTGCACCTAGCTGACTTCCAGATCCCTCAAGCTGCCTTCCGGTCTCATTCAGCTGCCCATCCACTCCATCCAGCTGAAACTCTGTTTGATTAACTTGGGTTTCAGTCAGGACGGCGTCCCCGGTCCGACCTGTAGGTGGAACCGCCAGTACAAAACTTGGGTTAGGTACTGATGCATCTCCAGCACCAGACGCCCCAGCCCCATCCTTAGCCTTCCGAGACCGCTTCCTTGTTCCCTTAGGACACATCAAAACCAAAACACAAACCAATGTTAATCTTGATAAAAATCGCAAACCTCAAACAACATCAAGATAAGCAATACTAAACATGTCAAGAGACCCAGCCGGATGTGTGATGACCTGCCCTAACCCAACAGCCTAGAACCAAGCATGCTCTGATACCAACTTGTAAGACCCAAACCTGGATTCCTTGATCCAAGTAGTCCGGACTCCTACCTAAATGTCTAAGTGTAATTCAGCCGGTTAGATCCATTAGTTTCTAAGTCATTTTCAACATTTGAGGTTCATAAATAAACAAGTACATTGCGGAAGCATAGAAGAAAATATCATTTCATATATATAAGTCAATGTGATCCATACAAATCATTCTTAACACACAAGTTGCACAATAGGCTATCATAAGTTCAATTTAACTAGACACACATCACACATCCATCCACGGCCAGGTCTTCAAGACTCCTTGGCTTTGCCACGATCACTGCTTGGTCTTAAAATGGTAAAACGCTCAAAAGATTTTTAAAACCTAATTTTTACAGGTTGAAATTCTAAAATATTTTCTTTTAATATGAGATAAATTAAATTAACATATTAGTTTAATTGTGTACAATACCATTAATGAGATTAAACAAACAATAGTTGATGTGTGCACTACTAGGTGTACACTACATGGTTTACGCTACTTGGTGTACATTACAAGATTTACACTAATAAGTTTACACTATAAGATGTACATTTTTAGGTGTACACCTTTGTTTTTTTTATATAAGTGACTAAGCAATTTCAAACATTAAATTATGTACACTTGTAAAACTAATAATGTAAATAAGGTACACTTGTAAGATTAACGATGCTGAGCTACCAATTTGGTTTGCAGAGTCTATATGTATTTGTTTAAATTGATGACAAACAAATAAGATTAACAATGTTCCAAACGATTATTAATCAGTTTCACTCCATTTATAAAATTAACAAACTAATTCTTGTCGTCATAAATAACAATGTGATCTTCCTATGCTTTGGAGCATCAGCTATTATTTCTTTAAAATGAGCTCCATACAGTTTTTATTCCCATTCTTTTATTAAAAGTTTAAAACATGAACATTTCCGTAAATTTAACTTGTTGTAGGATTTTTAAAATAAATACATTCTCCTTTATTATAAAATAATTATAAAACAATATTATACTATTATGTTTCCAAATAACACAATATTTAAATTTGCGCCAAATAATCAAGTTTTCAACTAATTGAATAGCTATACTTGTGTTCCAAATAATATAAAACTCAGATCTCACCTTTTTAATAATGTTCTTATCAATATCAATATAAATAGTTTGATTAAATAAAATATGGTAGAAACAATTAAATAATTTATAAAAATATGATTATTTTCTGACTATTTTTTTATTTTTTTCTTATACACAGAATATAACTTGACACAATTGTATTGATTCTCATTTTTAGAAGTGAATTTAGAAGTTCGCACATGTGACATGATGGATCTAGCGCAAGTCGGGCCCTCCTTTACTTGGACTAACAATCAAGATGCAAACCCTATTAGTAAGAAGTTAGACCGGGTTATGGTAATAGCTGCTGGATCAGTATTTTCCAAAATTCTTTTGTTACTTTCGAGTCAGGAGGTGTATATGATCATATGAGAATTCACATTCAGCTCCGTGAGGCTCCCCAGGGATACTCAAAACCATATAAGTTCTTCAATCACACGGCCTCTCACCCTCGGTTTCTCGAAGTGGTGGAGCGAGTCTGGAATGAAACAGATCAACTCCATCATTCACGGCCTGCTTTGCGGCTGTTCCAAGATAAGTTGAAGATGCTTAAATCAGAAATGCGGAGTCTCAATCAATATATGTTTGGGGACCTGCCAGGGAGGGTTAAGCAAGCCTATATCGACATGTGTGCAAAGCAAACATAAGCAATGCAGAATCCTCAAACTTCCATCTTTGAAGCAGCATGTGATGTGTGGGAGCATTGGCATCACATATCAGGTATTGAGGAGAAGTTCTATTATCAGAAGTCAAGAGTTCAATGGTTGGGCTTGGGAGACAAGAATACACGATTTTTCCACAAAGTCACTCAAAGTCGAAACGCAAGGAACACCATCAGGCGGATTGTAGCAGCGGATGGCAGAATTCTCACTAATCCCACTGATATTAAAATTGAAGCGGCTACTCATTTTAAAACATTTCTCAATGGCTCTTCTCAGAGTGCTTCTGATATTGAGCAATAAGAGCTTTCTTATCTGGTGGATTATCGGTGCTCAAAAGAGGCCAAATCCCTTCTTATGAAGCCAGTGGAAGCAACTGAAATCACAGAAGTTCTTTTCTCCATGCCTGCTAATAAGGCTCCGAGGCCTGATGGATACCCAATGGAGTTCTATAAAGCAGCATGGCCAGTGATCAGAAAGGATTTCATTGTCGCAATCCAATCACTGCAAAAAAGTCTACATTGATAGCATATTGTTATAGCACGTTTTACTGAACTGATATCGTAGATGACTCAAAAACTTCGGTATTATATGATAGCATTAGATAAACGCTATGATAGAGTAAAACTTATAATAACATTTAACTAATGCTATTTTCAAAATTTAGTGGGCGGGAAAATAAAATCACTGATCCCGCTAATACTTAGCGGAAAATTAGATTCAAGCGCCAAAATTATTATTTAAGTGGCTTCAGTAATGCTATCAAAAATATATAATAGCATTTTTATAATGCTAAGAAAATCAATTTTAACCCCTAAACCCTAAACAAGGTTTTAAACCCTAAACATGGTTTTAAACCCTAAACACTAAAGAGAACCTTTAAAACTTTAATAATTTCTTATTATAACTTAAAATCTTAAAATGAAACTCAAAGTTTAATGTTATTATCTTCAACTATAATTTTCTAATAACATATCTTTAATATTTAATCAAATTCTATATCATAAATCCTAACTTCAAACATAAACTACACATTCAATTCTCTAAATACAAACTTCAGTTCTAAATTATTAAAAAATTAACTACAATCTTATATCTAATCTTCAAATCTATTATTTTCCAACTTTAATCCTAAATAATAAACTTTAACCCTAAACCTCATATTCCAACATCCAAACCTTAAATCAAAAAACTAATCTTTACTCTTAATTATAGTTTTTTTACAAACCATAAAATCTAAATTTTAAACTTATCAACATTTGAATGAGACATAAAAATGCATAAACAAATTAGAAATCAGATTTTTGTGTAAACATAAATTTTTTGAAAGTGATGACCAAAATCATAATCTTGATATTAATCAAATATTTTCAAACTTAAACATCAATTCTTAAAATAAATATTAATTTTTATATTCAAAAAATAAAAAATTTAAATTAAATCATAAACTACAAAATATATATTTTTATATAAGATATAACTAAGAAAAATCACTTGCAAAACAATTATCAAATCGATATTGCTGGCACTGCCCACATATGTGAAGTCCACATTGCTACTACCTTTAGAAACTTGCGAGAACTTAGCTAGTGTCATTGCACAGTTCTGGTGAAGCTCAAACCCGCCTAAAAGGGGAATACACTGGGTCAAGTGGGAAAAAGTATGTAAACCTAGAGAAGAAGGAGGTATAGGATTCAGACTCATCCATGAATTCAATCTAGCATTACTTGGAAAGCAGCTATGGCGTCTAGTACAATTACCGAATTCATTATTGGCCAAGATTCTAAGGGGAAGATACTTCAGATGTAGCACGCCTTTACGTCTAAACAAAACGTCAAACCCCTCCTACGGATGGACGAGTATAATGACAGCCAAAGAGTTGATGCTGACAGGAATCAGACAGAAAGTCCACTCTGGCAATGAGATCAGGGCATGGGAGGATCCTTGTATTCCAACTATCCCCTCGAGGCCGGCTAGAACATGTGCTCCAGTTGTACATCCATTGATGGCAGTAAGTGAGCTCATGACGGGTAATCCAAAATGTTGGGATACAGAGAAACTGGAACAATATGTTCAAAGAGACGACATTGAGCTGATAACATCACTGCCATAAGCCAAGAGTTTTCTCGAGATGAATATTGTTGGAGCTATACGAAAAACGGGATGTACACGGTCAAGTCAGGTTATTGGGTTGCATCTAACTTGCTTAGAGAAGTTATCTCGGAGCCTGAGCCAAGTATCTTAAAACTTCAAGCCTTTGCTTGGAAGATAAAAGCTCCTCAGAAGATCAGACACTTTATATGGCAAGCCATATCTGGACAGTAAGCAGTTACTAGTAACCTAACCCATCGTCATATGCAATGTGATAACCACTGTCCTCGATGTGGAGCTGAGGATGAAACTATTAATCATGCATTATTTGAATGCCCCCCAGCTATTCAAACTTGGGCACATGCAGCTACACCTACTCCTCCAGCTTCTTTCCCCAGTGCTAGTCATTACTCGAACCTGGATTATCTATTTTGGAGAAAGAATGACATTGAAGACCCGGAACTAGATAAAGACCCATACCCCTGGATCTTATGGTTCATATGGAAAGGAAGAAATGAGAAGCTATTCAGAGGAATAGACAGGGACCCCTTGGAAACTGTTAGACATGCGGAATCTGAATGCCATGCCTGGTTTGCTGCAAACCGGAAGGAAGAGGCAGTGATACCACCACAAAATATAATTTCCCCTATACAGGCAGAAATCTGCTTGATAGATGGCTCCTGGACACATAATGCACTCTTTAGTGGTTATGGTTGGATATGGAATTGGAAGAACAATGGTGGAGGAACTCAACTACTGGGTGCAAGGAATAAACCTTGAAGAATATCAGCATTACATTCGGAACTGGAGGCATTGACATAGGCGATGGAATGTATGCTGCAATTATCGACCTGTCAACTCTTTGGAACAGACTGCAAGGATTTAATATCAATGATCGAGGACCCTGGAGCATGGCCGAACTTCTCAACTGAACTGAAAGAGCTTCTCAAATTGAAGAGTAGATTCTCGGAGTTTGTATTCCACGCAGGGAGAATGTATCTTCTGATTCATTAGCTAAGATAGCAAGATCTTTCCATAGGAACTTGTATTACATTGATTGTTCTATTCCGGTCTGGTTTCCCAGACCACCTCAAGCCTGAGTAATAGAGCGGCCGTTTGAGAAAAAAAAAGCAATTATCAAATATTGAGAAACAAAACAAAACTAAAAGAAAAAAGAAAGACAAATTTCCTAACCAATCAGATTCAAATACATAGATCACACTTCTTAGCCATTTGATTAGCTTAGATCTAAAGGTTAATATTATCCTATTTAATTTTTAATTTTTTAACTTTTTTTCTCTCTCTCTCTCTCTCTCTCTCCCCACTCTTCCCACGACAGATCTGTTCTCTTCTCTTCTCCTCTCTTCAGATCTCATATCCTCGTCTCTCATATCTCATATCCTCGTCTCTCACATCTCTCCCATCTCTCTCCGCTTCTCCTCCTCGTCTCACCACCACCACAGTCGCCCTCCCACCACCACCACAGTCGATCTCTCTCTCTCTCTCTCTCTCTCTTCGTATCTGTGTATATCCTTTCTCTGTTGCTCAATTATGAATCTGATGTTGTATTGTTTTTGGTAAAGATAGGTGGAGGAGGCAAGGTTCACGGCTGGAGGAGGCAATGTTCATGGCGGCTGGGAAGATTCAAGTCCTGTGGCAAAGTTCATGGCTGTTGGAAGAGTGACAAGGCTATGGAGGTGGAACAAATCCTACGGTGGCCCTACAGGCCATGGGAAAATCTAATTTGGCCCCACTTTTGAGATGTTTTTTATATAATTAAATTTAAAACGAAAATGGTGTAAAAAACCTAAAAAGCCTAAAACTTAAAGTTAATTACAGATCCAACCAGACCTATCCGAACCCAACCATGACCCAGACCCGACCCGGATTCATAAACCTAAAATAGATCTACCTTTCTCCTCCTCTTCAGACATCGAAACAAAACAGTTCTAAAAAAATCCTAAATCAAAATCTCAATCCTCATCATCTGCGGGAGTTCCTCATCTGCGACATGCCTCCAAAAAAGAAGAAGAGCAGCAGTGTTTCGCCTGTGAAGAAGAAGAGAGCGATGGATTTGGTGGAGAAGAATAAAGAAAAAAAGAAGGAGTCACCGGTGAAGAAGAAAATAAATATGGCGACGGTGGAGAAGGACGGTGGCGACACCGACGGAGGCTCGTCGTCAATTCCGCCGAAGAGAGTTCGTCGTTCGAACCGGAACCAGGAGAGAGACTGAGGGACCACCGCCGCATTCCACACCGGCTCCTACTGTGAATGAGACTGACCTGGCGGTGACAGAGCATCCGCCTCGTTCTACAGCGGCTCCTACTGACCATGAGATGGAGCGGCCTGAAACAGAGGAACCACCGCTGCGTTCAACTGTATCTCCGACTCAGCCCGAACAACCTTCAGGATTTTCAATGAGATCGCTTTCTCCAGAGCTAGAAAAAGAAGACGATGAGGAAATTGGGTCTACCAACACTAGCACACCTCAGGTACAAGTAGTAGTAGTAGAACTAAGCTTAAAACAAAATCCAAACTATTACTAGGAATTTAACTGTTTAAGCGATGAGTTTAAGTTGTTGACCTGTGAAAGATTATCAAGTGTTGAACTAGTACAATTATCAGTAGTTTGAAGTGTTGAACTAGTAGAACTACGAGAAGTTCATTTGTTGAACTTGTATAACTAAAGTGGGGACAACTAATCCAACTAATATAACTAAAATGAGTTACTCTACTTGAACTGGTACAAATACATGAGTTTAATTATATAAAGGGAGAACAATTATCAGAAGTGTAAAGTGTTGAACTAGTACTATGAGTAGTTATGAGTTGAAACTAATAGAAATAGTAGGAGTGGTATAACTAGTTGAAGGATAAAAATTAAATTAGTGTAACTAGTACAACTCGTATGACTTTACTGTATATAAAGTATGACTAGTATTAATAGTTCTACTGTACTGTGTAACTTGTAATACTTTTACAACTATGGTTTAATATTTCTGTAATTTTGTATTGTTTTTTTTGCAGACGGCTGAGGATATGGCGGTAGAACCCATCAGACCAGATAAGTTTTTCTTCAAACCGAAGGATTATTGGAAGTCTAGTAAGCTTCAATCAAGATGCCATCAACACAAATTCATGACGGTCCTTGATGGGTTAGATGAATCAGAAAAGAGGTGGTTTCTGGAACACCCACAGTTTAAGCACTTGTTCCACATGGTTTGCACCTCAACTAGAAAGGTGATGGGATTGTGGATGTTGGTACTCCGCACCATTGTTTCGCATAAGGATCGACAAGCGTGGTTTGTTGTAAATGGTGTTCCTATCCGGTACTCGATCAGGGAACACGCTCTCATCTCAGGTTTATACTGCCACCAGTTTCCTGAAAACTATCAGAGTCGCTTGAGCATGAAGTTTGCGGAGACACAGTTTAGGAAAATGTACATAAAGAAGAAGAAGAAGAAACCAGAGGAAGAAGAAGAAGAAACCAGAGGAGGAGGAACTAAAAGTGACAGTTCAGGATGTGGAAGAGAAGCTTTCACAGATGAAGCTTGATCGTACCAATGACCGGCTGAAGGTGGCTATTCTGTATTTTTTGGCAACAGTTATAGAAGAAAAGTCCAAATATGGAGGCCCCATCGATCCTTTTCTTCTGCAAGTTGTTGATGACATGGAGTGTGTAATAAATTTCCATGGGGATGCTTCACGTTTGATCAATGCATCGAAGAGATCAAACATGTGAAGGATCATTTTAAAAAGGGACTGCCCAATGACCCGACTCGGACATTTCCTGGGTTCATCAACCCTTTAGAGGTAAATTGCATGAATATTTCGGAAGCACATAACATATGATATATGTACTAATATGTTTTCTTGAAATGATGTGTAGATATTAGCCTTTGAATGCATTCCTGTCCTGAAGGCAGAATTTAGAGAACCTGTGCCAAACTACAAGCCTAATTGTCCAAGAATGTGCAAGTGGAAGTTCACATCGACTGGGACAACAGGATATGCATTGGAAGAACTTTATAAGGCTCTTGGAGACACAAAGGTGAAAATTTAGTTAGATGTTTGGTTCAGTAAACTTAAATGATTCTTAATCTGTTTTCTTTTTTATCTCAGGAAATTTCTAGCATATTGGGACCAATTGAACGTGAGCAACTTGTTATCTACGAGACGATTGACGAAGGTTGTTGGGAAGATTGGGAACTTTTAGATGATGGTGATGAGCATGATGCAATGGTTGATGGATGGAACAAGTTCATAGTTCAAGAAGGTGGGAAGATATTTTGGGAGGATATCTGCATGGAAGATATTAAGTCTCGGAACCCAGAGATAGTACAGCAAGAAGGGGATCAACTAGAGGAGGAAGAGCATGATGCTGGGAACGAGCCTGAAAGGATTCTCGGTCGAGAACCTGTGGCAGATCTTGAAAGTTTAAAAGAAATGGTGGCGAGTGTGATGAGTCAGATGACTACAATGGAAGGGAAGATTAATAACAAGCTTGAGGGTTTTGACAGAAGACTAAAAGTGTTGGAAAGAGATAGTTTTGAGAGAGAAGGTTTTGAAAATATGGAATTTCAATATAATTATTATGAAGGTGGTGGAACGTCTGGACAGAAAGACAAATGTATGATTTACATTTTAAAAATTAATTTTGTTGGATATCTAGACAGTATTAATTTTCTGTTGTGTGTTGTTCTTGTTGCAGATGATGGGAAGAATGATGGAAAGGATGCTGATAAGGATGATGGTGAGAAGGAGACTGAGAAGGATGATAGAGAGAAGGAGACTGAAGAGGAGGCTAAGAAGGATGATAGTGAGGAGGAGATTCAAGAGGAGGCTGAGAAGGATGGTAGTGAGGAGCTTGAGGACGATGAGGCTGGAAAGGAGCATGAGGAGATTGAGGACAAAGAAGCTGCAGATGACCACGAGGAGGACCTTCAGGAAAAGACTGCAGAGAAGAAAATTGAAGAGGAGTCTTGGAAGGAGCTTCCGAAGGAGGCTGATAACCAATCTGAGAAGGAGGTTGAGGTGCAGCCAGAGGTTGAGGCAACAGGTAATTTGTTGTGCTATGAATTTGGACCATTGTAATGGGTTCTAACGTTTTCTGACTTTGTTGAGATGATGCCGAGGAAGATACTCTTCAAGTGATGGCAGCAGCTGCAGAGAAGTTTGAGAAGGAAGTTGAGAGAAAGGAAGCGATGACAAGGTCAAAGAGGGTATTGAAGCCTTCGCATTTGCAGAAGACTCCTTATACTAAGAAGTATTGATATGTTTCTTTTAAAACTTGGGTGTGGCTTTTGTTAAATTTGCTTAAACTCAAAACTTCTACTTATGTAAAACATGTGGAACGTGTTTATTTTGCGTTATGAAAACTGAATTTGCTGTTGTGTTTAATTTTAATGATTTGCAGGTATTTGGTATAACTAATATTAATAGTTTTATTAAGGCAAAATTATTAAAACTGGTACAACTAGTACAACTAGTAGATAGATGGATAACGTGAAACATAAACAAAATATCATTTGTAACACGTGTGAAACATGAGAGACAATAAAATAGCATTTGTAAAACGTGATAAACGTGACAACCGGGTTGACATAAATAACACATAGTTGCACCATTTTATGTAGTTGTACCAGTATGTAGTTGTACCAGTTAATCGGTTGTCCCAAATTGCACATAGTTGTACTTTTGGAGCGAAAATGAAAACCTTAGTTGTACCAGACAAATATTATGATATCTTGGGTTGTACCACTTGTTTAGGTTTACGTACATGAGGCCAAATATTATGATTGCTTCAATATTGTCAAAATATGTTCTATGTATCTTTTTAAAAATAATGTGGACAAACATGTAAACAAATTCTGAAAGTATAATGTAGATGAAGCAAACATATGTGATGGTGGAATAATTTTTGTTAAAAAATTTCACAACTCTTCGTAACTTAATAGAAACCATTCTAAACTCCTATACCTTTGTATATTTAATTTATTTTCCATACTAAGCTCCATATGTGATCTTTCAAATCATAAAATTGAATAGTTGTACTAGTTATACTAGTATTTCCCGCCTGGTGTATATCACGTAATTGTACTACTTGCACCAGTAACACTTTATTCAGTGTTACCAGTTGTACCAGTATTACGACACAACAACATGATTAGTATATGTTATATGAATTTTTACCAGTTCGACCAATAATACTTGACAGAAACAACACATTACGAATTTGTTCCATAAAAACACATAAATAACATCTCTAATACATAAATAAGTTCTGCAACACATAAGCAAGTCCCCTAGCACATAAGTAAGACTCCTTCAACACTTCACTGGTTGTCACCTCTCTCGTTGTCACTTAACTCTTTTTCCCATTCCTCGTTTGTGATAACCCGCCCTTAGGGGTAAAATGGTTGAGATCGACAAAGTCGGAGTTTGGAGCCAAGCTTTTGGGAATTAAAAGATGAGGAGGAATGTTGAGTTTTGATCATTTCAAACTTAACATGGTTCAGAGAAAAATAGAAGATTGGTCGAGCATCAACTTGATGATTGAACCGCAGGCGATACGGACCAACCGAGAAGTTCGAAGTAGGATGTGATCGAAGAATGGATCTTGAGTGAACTAGGAGTCAGATAAGCTGCTCTACCATTTTTAGAAGTGTCTTGGATTGATCAGACGGTCGTTTTGGAAGCATCACATTTTTGGAAGCACGACGGGATAGAAGCTCGACGTTTTTGAAGCCGACGTTTCTTAGCCACTAAGTTTTCCCCGAAACTTCGTATGAGCGGAATATTATTTCAGAGACATTATAAGTCGGAAGCAGGACGGGAAGCAAGCAGGACGGGAAGCAAGCATGACGGGAAGCAAGCACGACGGGAAAACCCGAAATCGACCGAAAACCCTGATTTCGGTATTGTCTATTTTTCGAGGAAGCCGGAGGCTCGGGAGATATTTTTCTTCAAGTTCAGAATCCTTATGGAGATTATTAAAAGTATTCAGAGCATCAGAACGGGAGCGGAAAAATATTCAAGATTGATCGCGGGTCGAAAATTCACCAGAAGGACCGAAACCGCACAAATAAACCGGGAAGCTCGAGGTGGCTTGATCTGAGAGGTCAGGACGTGATGTTTATCCATTAAGCAGCTGAGTGTCTACACAAGCTCGAGGTGTCGCCGTGCATGAAGCCAGAACATGCAGCTTGACACACAGAAGCACGAGGTGCCGCGCAACCTGCGATCGAAGCATGCATATCGACATGTGTGCGCTGTGGTGTCGAAATGGATTAGATCTGGACGTGGATCAGACACATGGAGGGCGTGGTGTCTTCATGCAAGTCATCCTGTACATGCTGAGTGACATGTGGAGCACGAGGTGCCGCGACGCATGCGTCCGGAGCCATGCGGAGCGACACACGGGCTGCCACCAACCTGAACCTGATTCGCTGATGTATCCTATATAAAGACCACGACCCCTTCCCATTTCTTTCATCCAGACCTGTCCAAAGTCACTCCAAAACGTTGCTAGAGAGAGAGAGAGAAAGTAGAAAAAGAAAGCAAGAGGTTCCGATCTTTTTCGAGCATTTTAGAGAGTTTTCGAGATCAGATTTTCTACTGATTTCGAGTGAGTGCCTAGGGAAGGCTCTGTCCAAACCAATTCGTCCAAGCAAGTCATATTCTCTGGTAATCAAGTAGAGGTGCTGTCCAAGGTTAGTTCAGATCTAGTGGTTCAGTTCAGTCAAAGATTTGAAGCTCGATACTCTGCCGAAAGTCCGAAGAAATCGTCCAGCAGCTAGGGGAGGTTCTGCTCGAGTTGAGTTCTGTCCAGACCAGTATCAGGGGAGGTTATGTCCAAGTCAAGATCAGTCCAGTCTAGTCCATTCAAGATGTCGAGGTTGGGTTTTGGCTACGTCCTCTCCGATCAACCAGCTGCTTATCTGCATAGAACACTGTGAGTTGGTTTGTTTGAATTCCACTTGGAATTTAGGGTAGTTTTATTTATTGATTGAGTTCCACTTGGAACTTAGGTTAGATCGAGTCGCATATAGATTAGATAGATCACGCTATTGCATGATAGAGTCCTTAGGGTTATTTTATTGAATTGGACTCAGCTTGGAACGGGCTAAGTTGAGATGAACGGAATTAAGACTGAGTTAATAACCTGACTAGGACTAGGACTAGGGTGCATCATGTTTTCTATTCTTGCTTGGTTATTTGGTTGAGTGCAGGTTCCCGTTATCTTTAAAGATAGTTTCATAGCAAGAGGCTTAACTATCTGGGTAACGGTTTGATAGAGTAGTTTGCTTGATAGATTTAATGCTTGCTTGTTTAATTAATCTTGTTGATTGAGGTTAGTCAGCTCTTGGTAAGGGAGTGACTAACCGGTTGAGTTGTTTATTGTTGATATTGTTGTGTAGTTAGATGATGGTATTAGTAGTCTTAGGCCATATAGGCCGGATTACTGGTACTAGTTGATAGTTGTAGAGTCTAGAGTCTAGGATAGTGTTGTGTGTGTGTTGCCGACAGTATGTGCGTAACCCGCCCATACTAGGCTTGTTTAGGGTTGATTAGTGTTTCCTCGCTGCCTCGTATTTAGCGGGTTTAAGGAAACCCTTTATTCGCTGGATCGGGAAGACTCAGAGAGACGGGATCATGGCCTATGGCTGAGTGATTACACGACGGTGTAATGTGACAGTGACCCGAAGGACTGTGGGCTGTCGAGCGGTGACCCGAAGGACTGTGGGCCGCAGTCGGTTGAAAGTTCCTCTCTTCTGGCCTTTGTGGTAGGAAGTTAGGATGTTGCCAATTTTGGGGATGAACACGAAATCACCATTTCCCGGGTTAGAGTATTGGTTAGAGTATTGGTTAGAGTGTTTTGTTTTGTTAGTGTGTCGTAAAGGGTTATGGAACCCTCGAGTAAGTGTAACACTGATATACAGTGTTACGTATTAGATCGAGTCGTAGTATTAGTATCTTGTTATTGTGCTTGTGGTTGATTGATTTGCTTGCAGGTTCCTGTTACTTGAAATTAGATCATGGCAGGAGGCCAAGTCTAACTTAGTAACCGGGTTATTAGATAGTAGTTTGTGATTGTTGATTGCTGTGAATTAGTTAGTGTAGGCCTGATGTTGGCATGTATGTGTCTGAAGGATTGCTTGTGAAGGGTGGTGGATATTAAAGCTATGTGGTATCATTGGTTGGCCGATCATGTTCTTGTCTGATTGTTGGTCGACCGATTGATGATACTTGTATAGTCTAGGTGTCTAACACTACATGAGTATTGAACTCAGGCATATATATGGTTAACTAGGGGATTGGTTGTTGACTTGTTTTCATGCAGGGTCCTGTTACTCGAAGTTAGGCAATGGCAGGAGGCCATGTCTAACTCAGTAACAGTTTGTGTAGCCTTAGTTTAGATTTCTTGCTAAGGCTATATTGATTGTTATTTTGGGTTGTCTGGGTTAGTTCTAGGTTGGGGTAGAGGTAGCCAGCTCACTGAGTAACATTAGGTTACTCATCCATCTCCGTTGTCCTTTTTGCAGGTTTCTTTAGTAGGACGATCGGATAGCTTGGTGCTGGACGTTAGGACCACCAGTGTAGATTTGCTTGCCTTTTGTTAAACGGTATTTTTGGATTTGTGTTTAGTTGACTCGATTTTGGCGTTAGGCCGGGACCGGTCTCGAATTATTCAATGTATGAATATTTCTTTGAATCAATAAAGTAATTGTTTTATATGCGCTTCATGAGTACTCTGATATTTGACTAGTCCGGTCTAACACAACGTTAGGTCGTTGTACGGGTTGAAAAGCCTTAGGCCTCGATCTAACGGAAAACGTTAACTCTTGATACGGGTTGCAAAGCCTTATGTCTTGAGTTAGCGCGACGAGTTAGTGGATGAACTGGTCTAAGTCGTGGAGTAAATTTTGTGACTCTGACCGGATCGTCCCTAGCCCGTCACGTAGCGCTTCCGGACCACGGTGTTGGGTTGGACGGTCAGTCATGTTCTTGTTTGATTGTTGGCTGGCCGGTTGGCCTTTCATCTCCAACCCTTGGCGTTGGTCGCTCCGTCGGTCATGTTCTTGTTTGATTGTTGGCCGGTGGTTCGACCTATGTCTAGGACGGTTCGGGGGTGTTACAGTGGTGGTATCAGAGCATGGTTACGTCCATGCTTCCGGAACTCATGATTTAATCGGGTTTCAAATATTTTATCGAGTCAAAAGAGTCACAAAAGGCATTAGGGAAACCGGTCACGTCCAGCGATAGGATTTATTGTTTTAGGAATTAGGATTAGATAGTGGAGTATAGAATTGCTAGGTTGCTTTGCTAGCTTTGCGGTTAGGTTGTGGTTAGTTTTGTTGGGTTAGTTGTTGACTAACTTGCGTGTGAGTGTTCTTTTAGTTGCAGCTTGTAAGTGTGTTCGTTGATCGGCACTTTAATGGTGAAAACCTTAAAGTGAAAGGAGTTCAAGGCCAAAAACCCAAAGCCGAAGAGATAGAGTGAAGATGGTTCAGAGGACTGGACAGTGGTATGGACTGGACAGATGAGAAGAAGCGAGACTTCGTTGGGAAAGGACTTCAGCAGTATCTGGGTAAAAGAAGATCGAGGAAAGGATTGAGTAATGAGGAGCAAGAATGATCTATCTGAAGGAAAGGATAGTATCATGGGAAATCAGTGCTATGGCAGAGGCAAAGTAAGATGACGCAGTGATCATTCCATTGAAGAGAGATAGAGACGAGTATTGAGACCTTGAGGAGGACACTCAAGGAACATTGATGGACAAGGTAAACTGATATGAAGACGAGCTGAGAATGAGTGAAGCGTGGCAAATAAAGAAGTGAAGAAAGGGAAGGATTCAAGACCAAGAGTAATTCTTTGGAAAGGCATCCAGATGGAGCGATTTCAGAATCAGAACTCAAGATGGAGACCAAAGAAATCGAAAGGAGACATCAGAGGCAAACCGATGAGAAGCACATCAAGTGAACAAGACCGCGAAATGAAGTGATCCAAGGAGAGATAGTCATTCAG
Organism: Raphanus raphanistrum subsp. raphanistrum; assembly: GCA_019706035.1. Classification (NCBI taxonomy): domain Eukaryota; kingdom Viridiplantae; phylum Streptophyta; class Magnoliopsida; order Brassicales; family Brassicaceae; genus Raphanus; species Raphanus raphanistrum. Next base: position 333,548 of record JACZFZ010000011.1, on the reverse strand, counting down.
GGAGAGCATGTCGTGAAGCTGAGCAGTTACACACTTAAGAATTCGAGGACGAATTCTATTAAGGGGGGGAGAATGTGATAACCCGCCCTTAGGGGTAAAATGGTCGAGATCGACAAAGTCGGAGTTTGGAGCCAAGCTTTTGGGAATTAAAAGATGAGGAGGAATGTTGAGTTTTGATCATTTCAAACTTAACATGGTTCAGAGAAAAATAGAAGATTGGTCGAGCATCAACTTGATGATTGAACCGCGGGCGATACGGACCAACCGAGAAGTTCGAAGTAGGATATGATCGAAGAATGGATCTTGAGTGAACTAGGAGTCAGATAAGCTGCTCTACCATTTTTAGAAGTGTCTTGGATTGATCAGACGGTCGTTTTGGAAGCATCACATTTTTGGAAGCACGACGGGATAGAAGCTCGACGTTTTTGAAGCCGACGTTTCTTAGCCACTAAGTTTTCCCCGAAACTTCGTATGAGCGGAATATTATTTCAGAGACATTATAAGTCGGAAGCAGGACGGGAAGCAAGCACGACGGGAAGCAAGCATGACGGGAAGCAAGCACGACGGGAAAACCCAAAATCGACCGAAAACCCTGATTTCGGTATTGTCTATTTTTCGAGGAAGCCGGAGGCTCGGGAGATATTTTTCTTCAAGTTCAGAATCCTTATGGAGATTATTAAAAGTATTCAGAGCATCAGAACGGGAGCGGAAAAATATTCAAGATTGATCGCGGGTCGAAAATTCACCAGAAGGACCGAAACCGCACAAATACACCGGGAAGCTCGAGGTGGCTTGATCTGAGAGGTCAGGACGTGATGTTTATCCATTAAGCAGCTGAGTGTCTACACAAGCTCGAGGTGTCGCCGTGCATGAAGCCAGAACATGCAGCTTGACACACAGAAGCACGAGGTGCCGCGCAACCTGCGATCGAAGCATGCATATCGACATGTGTGCGCTGTGGTGTCGAAATGGATTAGATCTGGACGTGGATCAGACACATGGAGGGCGTGGTGTCTTCATGCAAGTCATCCTGTACATGCTGAGTGACATGTGGAGCACGAGGTGCCGCGACGCATGCGTCCGGAGCCATGCGGAGCGACACACGGGCTGCCACCAACCTGAACCTGATTCGCTGATGTATCCTATATAAAGACCACGACCCCTTCCCATTTCTTTCATCCAGACCTGTCCAAAGTCACTCCAAAACGTTGCTAGAGAGAGAGAGAAAGTAGAAAAAGAAAGCAAGAGGTTCCGATCTTTTTCGAGCATTTTAGAGAGTTTTCGAGATCAGATTTTCTACTGATTTCGAGTGAGTGCCCAGGGAAGGCTCTGTCCAAACCAATTCGTCCAAGCAATTCATATTCTCTGGTAATCAAGTAGAGGTGCTGTCCAAGGTTAGTTCAGATCTAGTGGTTCAGTTCAGTCGAAGATTTGAAGCTCGATACTCTGCCGAAAGTCCGAAGAAATCGTCCAGCAGCTAGGGGAGGTTCTGCTCGAGTTGAGTTCTGTCCAGACCAGTATCAGGGGAGGTTATGTCCAAGTCAAGATCAGTCCAGTCTAGTCCATTCAAGATGTCGAGGTTGGGTTTTGGCTACGTCCTCTCCGATCAACCAACTGCTTATCTGCATAGAACACTGTGAGTTGGTTTGTTTGAATTCCACTTGGAATTTAGGGTAGTTTTATTTATTGATTGAGTTCCACTTGGAACTTAGGTTAGATCGAGTCGCATATAGATTAGATAGATCACGCTATTGCATGATAGAGTCCTTAGGGTTATTTTATTGAATTAGACTCAGCTTGGAACGGGCTAAGTTGAGATGAACGGAATTAAGACTGAGTTAATAACCTGACTAGGACTAGGACTAGGGTGCATCATGTTTTCTATTCTTGCTTGGTTATTTGGTTGAGTGCAGGTTCCCGTTATCTTTAAAGATAGTTTCATAGCAAGAGGCTTAACTATCTGGGTAACGGTTTGATAGAGTAGTTTGCTTGATAGATTTAATGCTTGCTTGTTTAATTAATCTTGTTGATTGAGGTTAGTCAGCTCTTGGTAAGGGAGTGACTAACCGGTTGAGTTGTTTATTGTTGATATTGTTGTGTAGTTAGATGATGGTATTAGTAGTCTTAGGCCATATAGGCCGGATTACTGGTACTAGTTGATAGTTGTAGAGTCTAGAGTCTAGGATAGTGTTGTGTGTGTGTTGCCGACAGTATGTGCGTAACCCGCCCATACTAGGCTTGTTTAGGGTTGATTAGTGTTTCCTCGCTGCCTCGTATTTAGCGGGTTTAAGGAAACCCCTTATTCGCTGGATCGGGAAGACTCAGAGAGACGGGATCATGGCCTATGGCTGAGTGATTACACGACGGTGTAATGTGACAGTGACCCGAAGGACTGTGGGCTGTCGAGCGGTGACCCGAAGGACTGTGGGCCGCGGTCGGTTGAAAGTTCCTCTCTTCTGGCCTTTGTGGTAGGAAGTTAGGATGTTGCCGATTTTGGGGATGAACACGAAATCACCATTTCCTGGGTTAGAGTATTGGTTAGAGTATTGGTTAGAGTGTTTTGTTTTGTTAGTGTGTCGTAAAGGGTTATGGAACCCTAGAGTAAGTGTAACACTGATATACAGTGTTACGTATTAGATCGAGTCGTAGTATTAGTATCTTGTTATTGTGCTTGTGGTTGATTGATTTGCTTGCAGGTTCCTGTTACTTGAAATTAGATCATGGCAGGAGGCCAAGTCTAACTTAGTAACCGGGTTATTAGATAGTAGTTTGTGATTGTTGATTGCTGTGAATTAGTTAGTGTAGGCCTGATGTTGGCATGTATGTGTCTGAAGGATTGCTTGTGAAGGGTGGTGGATATTAAAGCTATGTGGTATCATTGGTTGGCCGATCATGTTCTTGTCTGATTGTTGGTCGACCGATTGATGATACTTGTATAGTCTAGGTGTCTAACACTACATGAGTATTGAACTCAGGCATATATATGGTTAACTAGGGGATTGGTTGTTGACTTGTTTTCATGCAGGGTCCTGTTACTCGAAGTTAGGCAATGGCAGGAGGCCATGTCTAACTCAGTAACAGTTTGTGTAGCCTTAGTTTAGATTTCTTGCTAAGGCTATATTGATTGTTATTTTGGGTTGTCTGGGTTAGTTCTAGGTTGGGGTAGAGGTAGCCAGCTCACTGAGTAACATTAGGTTACTCATCCATCTCCGTTGTCCTTTTTGCAGGTTTCTTTAGTAGGACGATCGGATAGCTTGGTGCTGGACGTTAGGACCACCAGTGTAGATTTGCTTGCCTTTTGTTAAACGGTATTTTTGGATTTGTGTTTAGTTGACTCGATTTTGGCGTTAGGCCGGGACCGGTCTCGAATTATTCAATGTATGAATATTTCTTTGAATCAATAAAGTAATTGTTTTATATGCGCTTCATGAGTACTCTGATATTTGACTAGTCCGGTCTAACACAACGTTAGGTCGTTGTACGGGTTGAAAAGCCTTAGGCCTCGATCTAACGGAAAACGTTAACTCTTGATACGGGTTGCAAAGCCTTATGTCTTGAGTTAGCGCGACGAGTTAGTGGATGAACTGGTCTAAGTCGTGGAGTAAATTTTGTGACTCTGACCGGATCGTCCCTAGCCCGTCACGTAGCGCTTCCGGACCACGGTGTTGGGTTGGACGGTCAGTCATGTTCTTGTTTGATTGTTGGCTGGCCGGTTGGCCTTTCATCTCCAACCCTTGGCGTTGGTCGCTCCGTCGGTCATGTTCTTGTTTGATTGTTGGCCGGTGGTTCGACCTATGTCTAGGACGGTTCGGGGGTGTTACATCGTTGCCACTTACCTCGTTTTCACTTTCTTCGTTGCCACCTCCCTCACTGCTTTCGTCATAGCTGGTATCTTCGTAGTCGCTGTCGTCGCTGTCGCTGCCATCTCTGTCACTGCTGTTCCAATTCACTCTGAAAATGGTGGATAGGTTTTCTTTCTCTTCCTTCGATATTCTCCTGCAGATGGAAATCTTGTAACTTGTAGTCTTACTTTCTTTTTCTTCACATACGGCGGTAAGACAACCTGAGTTTGTATTTCTTCAAGAACTTCCCAGGATGAATGATGAGGCACTGGATATATTGTCCTGTAGTATGCCAATGTCCACTGCTCCATCCAGTAATACTTAGAGCAATAATTTTCAACCAAATCTTCCCATGGCACATCTTTTGTAGTTCCTGCATGCCTCAAGATAGCAGCAAGTGCATGCACACAAGGATATCGGTCAATTTCAAAATGTCTTCAGCTGCATTTTCTGTTGACTAAATCAACCAAATAACCTTTTCCGTCATGCCCGGTAATATTATACTGAAGCTCAAATGTGTTTAACACTTCCACATGGAGTATTTTTGCAATCGGACAATTCTCATGCAATTCAGTGTGCACACGTGGGACAAGTAACTGCCTCTGTGGTACGCCTATAGAAAGCTGCCGGTATTTGTTAAACCATTCTATAATCTTCCTCAGGATCTCATCAATCAATGGCAACAACCCATATTTCCTTTGCTCCTTAAAAACACCATTCATAGATTCAACAGTGTTGGTTGTGTCTATGTTGTACCTTTCTCCTGGAAATTGACATCTCGCCCATTAGGTCTCATGAACACTCTCATCTAGATAGTCCGCTGCCTGAGGATACTTCTTCCTGAAATCGTTGTATTTTCTTCTAAACTCTTTCTCTGTGTAAATACCAGCAATTTTTCTGAACTTATGGGCAACCACATATTTCCTAACATTACTGCATGCTCCTTTCACATTATAAGATAAGTGATATATGCAGTATCCATGGATGGCCAATGGGTACACCTCATGTACGGTCTTGATGATGCTTTGGTTTCGATCAGTACAGAATACAAGATGAGGATCATCTGGTATCAAGGTTTTCAGTGTAGTCAAAAACCAGGTCCAACTTGCATTGTTCTCATCATCAACTACAGCAAATGCGAGGGGATACTGATGATGATCTGGATCCTGAGCAGTGGCAATAAGAAGCACTCCTTTATACACACCCTTCAGGTGAGTTCCATCCATAATTATAACTTTCCGCATAGACTGAAACCCTTCAATGCAAGCTCCAAGCGCAAAGAACATGTACTTAACCTGGTTCTTCTCATCCACTACTAATCTTGTAACAGTTTCAGGATTCAACCTTTCTAACATGTACAAGTAAGATGGCAGTCTCACAAAACTCTCCTGTGGGTTACCACGCACATCATTGATAGCTTTGTTTTTCCCTCTCCTGTGGCTTTGCCACGATCACTGCTTGTTCCTGAAACCAAACCCACAACACATTAATACATTTATCAACCGATATCCTAACATCAGTTCTAACAATACATGGTTCCGGACCCTAAATCACATCTCGTTCCAAACGTGACCACTCTAAATACTCGACCAAAAACTAAATAAAATTCATGATAAATCATGATAATTCTAAACTAAGAGAATGGTTCAATTGGATTTCCCAGAACCGGCCTCAATCATGGTGATCTCGGCCATGAACCGCCAAACCGGCCATATGGGACCATCTCTAAATCAATGATATAAATTCATTCTTTCACTTTGATAATTCATTATAAATCCCCATTAAGAGATATCAGTCGCCAAATCCCCATAACTCCCTTGGGAACTACGAGATCGGTTCACACATGCCCAACCAAGGCCATGGAGAGATTACTCTGATCTAACCAAGGCCTGGGGGTTTGCCCACGAGTATAAACCCACGGACTACACCAGAATATAGTAGGGAATAGATTGACAAAGAGAAAAGAAGTAAAAGATGCAACCAACACAACATGGTTCAATCGCCCGGACCATATAAACCCATGGTCTTGTGCGATAACCATCCGGAGTGCATCACTAACCTTAGGCATGCGTTCCTCTGCAGCCCCTTCCTTCTCTGATTCCTTCCTCTTGTCCTTCTCACTTTGCCCGCCTGCCATAGCCTTGCCTGAATCTTCCCACTGCCTGAATCCCACCGGAATGACCACACGGTCCGATTGCCTTACCGCCGGTTCTTCTCTCTTTTCTTTCTGGTGCAATTTTGGCAGAGGTTTACCTAGTATTTTTCGTGGTTAAATCGATGTGCAGAGACTCCTATTTATAGGAAATGCCATCGCCAACCACCTTTGGGCGAACGGTTGCAAGGTTTTGGGTGAATGGGCGCATGTGCTTTCATTCACATCCCTTCGGCCAAACCGTCCCCAACTGCTCCCAACCGCTCCCCTTGATCGATCTTCACCTGCCAGCACTTGATCAAGTGCCTGACCTACTTGCCAAGCTCCATGGTCACACCGGACCATGTCACCACCGAGCCGGACCCATAACCGCTCATGGTCCGGTCCAACCGCCCAAGTGCCAAACACTCCATCCAGCTGAGATGAGCTGATCACTAGCTTCTCCAGCTGAGTGAGCTGACACTCCAGCTACTGGAGCTGTCCTGGACTTGCCTGAGCTACTGTGAGCTTGCCCCACTCCTTTACTAGCTGCCCGAGCTTCCATACTTCAACGGCCAGCTACCAAAACACTTGCCCAACTCCTTTGAGCTTGCCTTTCCTCCTTTCTGGTTAAGTCTCAGCTTCTTTCTGCACTTAACCACCATCTTGGACCATGATACGCTTGCCCTTAGGTCTCATGACCTGGCTGGTGCTTGTCCTCGCACCATGGTCCGTTCTGATGGTACTATCTAGAACTTGGGACATGACAAGTCTCCCACACTTGGAAGGAACTCGTCCCCGAGTTCATACTTGATGGTTCACCATCCACATACTGTCCATACCACTCAGGGTACTCGGCCTTCATCCTTGCCTCTGTTTCCCAAGTGATGATGTCTTTGCCATTGAATTCCCATACTATCTTAAGCATATGAACTGTCTTCTTTCTCATTGCCTTTTTCATTCTATCTATGATCCGAACCGGCCTTGTCTCTAAGGTTAGGTTCTTACCAAGATCTTTTGGAATTTCAGGCAACACAATGTCCTGGTCAGTTAGACACTTCCTTAGTTGAGACACATGGAAAACATTATGGTAAGCATCCATCTCAGATGGCAAATCCAACTTGTAAGCCACTGCCCCAACTCTTTCAAGTATCCTGAACGGACCTAGGAACCTAGGGTCCAGTTTCTTTCTTCCAGAAACTCTGGCCCTACCTTTGAATGTAATCATCTTGAGGTAGATTAGATCACCAACCTCAAACTCAAGATGTTTTCTTCTCTTATCAGCATAGCTCTTCTGGCGATCTTGTGCCTCCTTCATTTTCTCCTTGACCAACTTGATATTCTCTGTTGTCTCTTCCACTATCTCATGAACTATTATGCTGTGCTCCCCCACTTGGGTCCAGCATAAGGGTGTCCTGCAAGGCCGCCCATACAATGCCTCATAGGGTGACATGCCTATACTGGTGTGGAAGCTGTTGTTGTATGCAAACTCCACCAGTGGCAAATGCCTCTCCCATGAGTCGCCCCAGTCTAGTACACATGCCCTTAGCATGTCCTCTAGAGTCTGGATGGTCCTCTCTGATTGCCCATCCGTTTGGGGATGGTAGGATGTACTCATGTTCACTCTAGTTCCTAAGGCCTTTTGGAAAGCCCTCCAGAAATAAGAAGTGAACCTTGGGTCTCTATCAGAGACTATACTGGCCGGCACTCCATGCAGCCTCACAATCTCATCTATGTAGATCTTCACTATCTCATCCACCCCATCACCCTTCTTGATTGGTAAGAAGTGTGCAGACTTGGTCAGACGGTCTACAATCACCCATACTGCATCCTTCTTGCCTCTGGTCGTTGGGAACCCAGTCACAAAGTCCATTGTGATGTGATCCCACTTCCATTCAGGTATAGGAAGATTCTGAAGCAAGCGTCGCGACACCTCGTGCTCCACATGTCTGGCTGCATGACCAGAGCTTCCTGCAGGGCGACACCACACCTTCCACATGTCTGATCCACGTCCTGACCTCATCCAGATTGACATTCAGCGCACACATGTCGCTCAGCATGCTCCGATCGCAGGTTTCGCGGCACCTCGTGCTTCTGGGTGTCACTCAGCATGCTGTGCTCACCTGGGCTTCAACACCTCATGCTTCCCTTGCCACATACCATGCCAGGCAGGTTACATCACGTCTTTATCTCATAGATGAAGCCACCTCGAGCTTCTTGGTCCATTCGACCGGTTTCGACCTTTTCGGTGAATTTTCGACCCGCGATGATTCCCGAATATTTTTCTATGCCCGTCCTGATGCGCTGAATATTTTTTAAAAATATTCCATAAGAATTCTGACCATGATGGAAAATATTTCCCGAGTCTCCAGCTTCCTCGAAAAATATCGATAATACCGAAATCAGGGTTTTTGGTCGATTTCGGGTTTTCCCGTCATGCTTCGATCCCGTCCTGCTTACTTCCCGTCCTGCTTAATTCCCGTCCTGCTTCATTATGTCTCCAGAGTGATAATTTACCGATACGAAGATTTCCCGGGAAAACTTAGTGGTTAAGATACGTCGGCTTCAAAAACGTCGTGCTTTTAAAACGTCGTGCTTCCAAAACTGTGATGCTTCCAAAACTACCGTCTGATCAATCTAAGAAACTTCTATCAATGGTAGAGCAGCTTATCTGACTCATGGCTTCTCCCACGATCAATTCTTCGACCACTTGTACTTCAAAACTTGCCGATCGATCCTTATCGCCCACGGCTCGACTTCAAAACAGATGCTCGACCAATCTTCTACTTTCTCTGAACCATGTTAAGGTTGAAATGATCAAAACTCAACATTCTTCATCATTCTTTGATTCTCAAAAGCTTGACCTCAAACTCCAATCTTATTATAATAATTTTTTTTTACACGGGTTTCTACATTCTCCCCCCCTTAATAGAATTTGTCCTCGAATTCTAAGGATGTGAGGGGCCTCCTTCCTCCATCACAACATCCTCTCGGAAAAACTCAGGGTGATCAGCCTTGAATCTTGCTTCATCCTCCCAAGTGACATGAATCCTGTTTTGTCTTCCCCAAAATACTTGTACTTGGGCAATCTCACGATTCTTCAGCTTCCGAATACGCCTTTCTCAAAGTCGGATTGGTCCTTCCGGGTATGTAAGGTTCGTCCTCAGCTCCACAATTCTCTCGGGCTCAACAGCACTTGGATCCCGTATATGTTTCCGAAGCATGGAAACATGGAACACCGGATGTAGATGCATATCCTCTGGCAGATCCAATCGGTAAGCTACCTCACCAACTTTCCCGATGATCTTGTATGGACCAATGAATCTGACTGCGAGTTTCCCGACCTTACCAAATCTGTCCTTCCCTTTCTGTGCAGTAACCTTCAAGTAGACCCAATCTCCCATCTCGAAAGTTACCTCTCTTCTTGACTGGTCAGCGTACTTCTTCTGACGGTCTTGAGCCTTCTTCATGTTGGTTTGAATCGTCTCCAGCTTAACCATAGTCTCTTGTACGATAGGCGATCCAAACATTCTTCTTTCTCCCACTTCCGTCCAACACAATGGCGTTTTGCATGGCCTTCCATACAGCGCTTCATAAGGTGAGATCCCTATGCTCGCATGGTGACTGTTGTTGTATGAGAACTCAACCAACGGTAAATGTTTTTCCCAATTTCCTGCCCAATCGAGAATACACATCCGGAGCATGTCCTCGATTGTCCGAATGGTTCGCTCCGTTTGGCCGTCTGTTTCTGGGTGGAACGCCGTGCTTCTGAACAGTTTAGTTCCCAAGGCTTCTTGTAATGCTTCCCAAAATGCTGTCGTGAACCTAGGGTCACGATCTGAGACGATGTCTGAAGGTACACCATGTAGCTTCACAATTTGGTCGATGTACTGCTCGCCCAATACTTCCACTTTATACGTATCCCGCATAGGTAACAGGTGTGTAACCTTGGTTAACCTATCCACAATCACCCAGATTGAGTTGTTCGATCTACCTGGAGCAGTAGGTAATCCAGTGATGAAATCCATGGAAATAGAATCCCATTTCCATTGAGGTATCGGAAGACTCTGCAGCAATCCTCCTGGAACTTGATGCTCGACTTTCACTTGTTGACAAGTCGCACACTGAGCAACCCATTGTGCTACTGATCTCCTCATGCCCGGCCAATGATAGTATCTTCTCACGTCTTGGTACATCTTCGAACTTCCAGGATGGATACTAAGTAAGGAATGATGTGCCATCCTTAGTATCTCATCTCTCAGCCCTTGCCCCTTAGGAACCGTGATCCTTCCATTAATAAGCAAGGTTCCATCTTCCGCCAAGTAGTATCCAGCACTATTTGGTCCGGCTTGTCCTCTGAGTTCTTCAGCAATCTTCTCTAATTTCTCGTCTCTAAGTTGCTCCTCTCGGATCTTCTGAATCAAGCTGGCCTGGTTCACTGCTTGTACTCCCAATGGTTCGCTTGTCTGACCTTCCAAAGCAACCAACTTTACTTGCTTCAGCTCTTGGTTCAACAGCTCCATTTCTTTTTCCATATCAGCATCCAACTTCCTTCGACTTAAGGCATCTGCAACAATATTCGCTTTACCAGGATGGTAGCGAATCTTTAAGTCGTAGTCAGCCACAAACTCCATCCATCTACGCTGGCGCAGGTTGAGATCTGGCTGAGTGAAAAGGTATTTAAGACTTTGGTGGTCTGTGTATACCTCTACTTCTTCTCCGTACAAGTACGATCTCCATATTCGCAAAGCGAATACAACAGCCGCCAACTCCAAGTCATGTGTAGTGTAGTTATCTTCATGCTTTCGTAGTTGTCGCGAGGCATATGCAATGACTTTCCCATCTTGCATTAGCACACAACCTAACCCAACTCGTGAAGCATCTGTGTACACTGTGTAAGGTTTACCTTGCTCAGGCAAAGCTAACACAGGTGCGGTCGTAAGAGCTTCCTTCAACTTCTTGAATGCCTTCTCCGTTTCTTCCACCCATAGGAATGGAACTGCTTTACCGTTTAGTTTAGTTAAAGGCTTTGCAATGGAGGAAAAGTCCTTAACAAACTTCCGATAATAGCCCGCGAGTCCTAGAAAACTCCTCACTTCCGTCACAGTGGTAGGTCGAGGCCATTCTCGTATGGCTTGGACCTTTTTTGGATCAGGAGCCACGCCCTCTCCTGACACAATATGACCAAGAAATCCTATCTTTCTCTTCCAAAACGAGCACTTGCTAAACTTGGCAAACAACTTCTGACTTCGTAACCTCTCCATAACCAGTTTCAGATGCTCTTCGTGCTCCTCCTTACTTCTCGAGTACACCAGGATGTCATCAATGAAAATGATCACGAACTTGTCGAGGTAGTCGTGAAATACTTCATTCATCAAACGCATAAAAGCTGCGGGTGCGTTGGTGAGACCAAAGGGCATAACCACGAACTCATACTGCCCATACCTGGTCCGAAATGCTGTCTTCATGACGTCTGACTTGGCAATGGGAATTTGATGATACCCTGATGCCAAATCAATCTTCGAAAACCAACTAGCTCCCTTAAGCTGGTCCAACAACTCATCTATCCTCGGAAGAGGATACTTGTCTTTTATAGTGATGTTGTTGATTCTGCGGTAATCGATACACAACCTCATGCTTCCATCTTTCTTCTTCACAAATAGCACAGGAGCTCCCCAAGGTGAAGAACTCGATCGGATGAATCCCTTTCCCAGTAGATCTTCCAATTGTTTCTTGAGTTCAGCCAACTCCGCAGGTGCCATCCGATACGGTGCCTTAGCTATAGGTTTTGCTTCAGGCTCCAAGGTAATAGTAAAGGGATTACTCCGAGGTGGAGGTAATTCCTTTAGTGGCTCAAAAATATCTCCAAACTCCTGGACCACTTCTATGTCTTCAATCTTAACTTCATTGTCAGTGGCTCCTTCACTAACCGATAAAGTCACCAAATACACTTCTCCGTCTTGAAACAAATCTTGCACTCTCAATGCTGCTACCAGTGACACTGACATACTAGGACTGATTCCATAGTATACCATCTCTGGATGTTTGCCTCTGCCAAACAACAGTCTTCCCTTTCCACAATCGATCTGAACTCCGTAGAACGATAACCAATCCATTCCAAGGATGACTTCGTACCCTTCCAAAGGCACGACTAACAAATCTGCCACAAACTCTCTCTCTTGAATGACCAATGGAACATTCTTGATACACTGACTCGCTTGAAGGGTTCGGTCTGCGGGGGTCAAGACTGCCACGTTTACCCTGTCAACCAAAAAGCAATCCCAGAACTGGGCAGCAACCTCAGGGGTCACAAAACTATGTGTTGCCCCCGAATCGAACAATACATGTGTGGGTTTACCAGCAACATGTATGGTTCCTGCCACAGTAACTCAATCAACAATATCTCAATCACAATACTACTAATCAAGACTCGCACAATCATCAAACACAATCGAAATATTTCTAAACGCGCAACCTAGCGATCAAGCAATCTATATCTAACCAGAGTCCTAACTAAATTCCAGCAACTAATTCTACACAACACATCCCATGCAATGAAAAGAGGAGGTTAAACACCCACAATACCTGTGATGGGACCGCTTGACGGTCCTGCATTGTCAGGGTTTTCTACACCTAAGGCATAAACTCTACCTCCTAGGTTTTGCTTCTTTGGTGCTGGCTCAATTGCTGGACGGCTAGGAGGAGCTCGGATGGCGAGAGGGGTCGCAGGGATTGGCTTGTTTGGACAAGACGAAGCATAATGGCCCTTCCAGCCGCAGGAGAAACAAGTAACATCTTCTATCCTTATTGTTGGATAACTCTGCTGGTTACTCCGCTGATTATTCTGCTGGTTCTTGGGACAAAACCTTGAAATGTGTCCCGGCTGACCACATATGTAACAAACCCCATTGTTACTGCGATAATTTCCTCGGCCTCCATATCCTCGCCCTTCACCTCTGTTGAATCTTGAACCCTTGTTGTAATTCGACCTTTCTCCTTGGTTAAACTTGGTGTGTCCTCCAGAATGTTGTGTAACCTTCCTTTCTGCCTCCAATACAGCCTCAACATTAACAGCCTTCTCCACCAGATCGGACAAGCTGCTAAAGTTGCTTCCAGCTAAACGACTTCCAAGCTCCGGCTTTAATCCGTACATGAAGTTACGGATCATAGTTCCTTCGTCTTCACGTCCATCAAAAACATGTCGCCTCAACCTTGTGAATTCAGAATCATAACTCCTTACTGGCCTATCTCCTTGAACAAGGTTCATAAACTGACGCTCCAATCGATGCTTCGCTTCAGGAGGAAAATATTTCCTCTCGAACTCTTCCTTGAACGATTCCCACGATGTGATGGTATGTCCACGCTGCCTGTCTATACTGTCCCACCATCCTGTTGCGTCGCCTTCCAAATAGTACACAGCGATCTTCTTCTTATATTCTTCCGGGCACTCCATGGCTTCAAAATTCTTCTCCATCATAGTAATCCACTTAAGAGCTTCAATAGGATCTGATCCTCCCTTGAACTTGTAGGATCCAATGTTCTTCATGGTAGATAACAGCTTGGAAACTTCAGGGGTATGAGTTTGCGTACTTCGGTTCCTAAGAGCCTGGGTCATCACGTCGTGCAAAAGCTTCAGAGTGTTTTCTGCTCCTTGATCTTGTGGTCTTTCTGTGGCACGGTTCTGATCTGTCCTTGGGTTTGATTGAGCGGATTGATCTTGTTGATGTCTCTGAGCCCAAATACGACTCGGACAAGTGCTCAACAAACTGTCTTCTCTGGCCCTGTTACCGTACACCGGAAAGGATCTTATTCTCTGAAGAGGGCTCCTATCATGTCCAAACACCTCACTGGCTCCATTGCCATTACCCTGATCTGATCTGTAGCCCAATCCTCTTCCTGTCGAAACCCTACCCTCTCTCCATATCCGATCTCGTCCATCATCACCTATCCCGCGATTAGCCATCTGGACACAATCAAAAGGGTATGTCCTATTGGAATCTAATCTAACACGGGAAGTGGCTGGTTTCCTAAAGCATCCTTTTGCGACTCCTTTTGACTCGATAAAACATTGAAAAGCACTTGTGTCACGCATGGACGAAACCATGCTCTGATACCACCTCTGTAACACCCCCAAACCGTTCTAGATATAGGTCGAACCACCGGCCAACAATCAAACAAGAACATGACCGACGGCTGACTTTCTACCAAGACCCGGGAGCGCTACATGACGGGTTAGGAACGATCCAGCCATGATCACAAAGAGTGCAATTCGTGACTTGGCCAGTCCGCCCGCTAACACATCCCGTCAGATCAAAGGCTAAGGCTTCTCAACCCGTACTCCAACCTGACGTTGTGTTAGCTTGGACAAAGCTAATATCAGATACAACAAGGCATTTACGCAAAACATCGATTTATTTATTTTATATCATACTGGGTTCACAACACACAAAATATTATAAGCGTAGTGGCATGCCATCGAGCAAAAGATACATACTTATAGTCTGAAAACGTCGCAAGCAAAAAGAGATGCAAAATCTACACCAGCCGGCCTAACTTCCCGCTTCCTCTATCAACACTACTGGTCACCTGAAAACAACAACGAGTGACGGATGAGTAATCTAGCATTACTCAGTGAGTTACAATCCCCAACTAACAAATACAACCCCTCGCTATCCCACCCCAAACAATATAAAGCGAGAGGTTCACCTAATAGCACAACCCAAGATAATAATGATAATAATATACGCATATCAAAATTATCTGAAATCCGCAGCCGAAAATAATACGAGTAAAATATCGATACTATAAGATAGTCGATAAAACTTAACCAGGGTTTACCAATCCCTTTACACTATATAATATATATCTAACTCGGGCCCCGGTGACGTTAGGTTCCTCCTTCACTATCGGCAATATCCTATCTTCCTACCACAGAGGCCAGAAGAAGGAACTTTCAACCGACCTCGGCCCACAGTCATTCGGGTCACCGCGCGACAGCCCACAGTCCTTCGGGTCACTGCCACGTTACACCGTCGTGTAACACTCAGCCATAGGCCATGACCCCGTCTCTCTGAGTCTTCCCGATCCAGCGAATAAGGGGTTTCCTTAAACCCGCTAAATACAAGGTCTGAAGGAACACTAACTCACCCCTAATACGCCTAGCAATGTGGGTTACACAATGTTGTCGGCCAATATATAAACAATACCAAACCCGGTAATATAACCGAGGTTCCAAGCAATAATCACAACAACCACAATCAAACATATTCCAGAATATAGCATAAAAACTAATTCCAGAATATCTAACAAACCACAACCTAGCGATATCATCTAAGCATTCAGCAATCGCTAACTAACCAATCAACCTAACCATTAGCATGCTACTATAATTCTCAAGAATAACTAAGCATGCTATCAACTAATCAATCTCAACAATAAGCTAATCAAACCGTTACTCAGTTTAGACCTGGCCTCCTGCCATGATCCAACCTCCAAGTAACAGGAACCTGCATGAAAACAGCTTAGCAAACAATTGACTATAACTCACAGTTTTCGGTTGACCGTGGCCTCGACCCCAAACCCGACTTCAGCGATCCGAACCCTTTCTTCCTGACCTTCACAAGTAGACCCCCATTCTGTACTAATCTTCACTCAAGCAGAGCTTCTATAGTAGCTTACTCAAATCGCGCAGAGTAACTTTTCTCGATCTCTCAAAAACTGCCGAAAAAGACTCGAAAATGACCGAACTTGAACTTTCTCTCTCTAGCTTTCTCTCTCACGTTTTTCTCTGAGTTTAAACTTGTCTGAATGTGATGAAATAAGCTGAGGGTCGTGGGGTATATATAGGTTGCAGCAACCAATCACAAACAAGCCGTGTGGCAGCCCGTGTGTCGCTTCGCATGCCTCCGGACGCATGCGTCGCGACACTTCGTGCTCCACATGTCTGGCTGCATGACCACAGCTTCCTGCAGGGCGACACCACACCTTCCACATGTCTGATCCACGTCCTGACCTCATCCAGATTGACACTCAGCGCACACATGTCGCTCAACATGCTCCGATCGCAGGTTTCGCGGCACCTCGTGCTTCTGGGTGTCACTCAGCATGCTGTGCTCTCCTGGGCTTCAACACCTCATGCTTCCCTTGCCACATACCATGCCAGGCAGGTTACATC
Source organism: Raphanus raphanistrum subsp. raphanistrum (assembly GCA_019706035.1). Classification (NCBI taxonomy): domain Eukaryota; kingdom Viridiplantae; phylum Streptophyta; class Magnoliopsida; order Brassicales; family Brassicaceae; genus Raphanus; species Raphanus raphanistrum. The sequence continues at coordinate 317,401 of JACZFZ010000011.1, read as the reverse complement.
ACGTCCTTATCTCATAGATGAAGCCACCTCGAGCTTCTCGGTCCATTCGACCGGTTTCGACCTTTTCGGTGAATTTTCGACCCGCGATGATTCCTGAATATTTTTCTATGCCCGTCCTGATGCGCTGAATATTTTTAAAATATTCCATAAGAATTCTAACCATGATGGAAAATATTTCCCGAGTCTCCGGCTTCCTCGAAAAATATCGATAATACCGAAATCAGGGTTTTTGGTCGATTTCGGGTTTTCCCGTCATGCTTCGATCCCGTCCTGCTTACTTCCCGTCCTGCTTAATTCCCGTCCTGCTTCATTATGTCTCCAGAGTGATAATTTACCGATACGAAGATTTCCCGGGAAAACTTAGTGGTTAAGAAACGTCGGCTTCAAAAACGTCGTGCTTCTAAAACGTCGTGCTTCCAAAACTGTGATGCTTCCAAAACTACCGTCTGATCAATCTAAGAAACTTCTATCAATGGTAGAGCAGCTTATCTGACTCATGGCTTCTCCCACGATCAATTCTTCGACCACTTGTACTTCAAAACTTGCCGATCGATCCTTATCGCCCACGGCTCGACTTCAAAACAGATGCTCGACCAATCTTCTACTTTCTCTGAACCATGTTAAGTTTGAAATGATCAAAACTCAACATTCTTCATCATTCTTTGATTCTCAAAAGCTTGACCTCAAACTCCAATCTTATTATAATAATTTTTTTTACACGGGTTTCTACAAGGAGCCACCACTACACTCTTCACCTTGTGCTTAGCCTCTTCTGCAAGGTTGGTCTCCAGCATAGCCATCCTCTCAACCAGTTCAGTCACATTGGAGAAGGTCCGGACTGAGCAGTAGGTCTTGAGTTCAGGCCTAAGGCCGCGGATGAACCTTCGAACCTGCACTGCCTCATCCTCTAACTCCTTCCCCACAAAGCGCCTGAGCCTGTTGAACTCTTCTTCATACTCTCTGACTGTCCTACGCCCTTGAACCAAGTCCAAGAACTTAGCTTCCAAACGATCCCATGCCTCAGCTGGAAAGTACTTGTGGTTGAACTCCACTTCAAAGTCAGCAAAACGTTCAATGGAGCCATTGGTACGTTTGTCTAGAGCCAACCACCAGTTGTGTGCATCACCCTCCAGGAAGTGCACTGCAATGTCCCTTTGGTACTCCTCAGGGCACCGGGTTGATTTGAAGTTTCTGACCAGCCGGTCTCTCCATTCATCTGCCTCCATGGGATCAACACTTCCAGCAAAGTGCTTTGTCCCTAGGCGAGATATGTGCTCCAGCACTTTCAAATAATCCACTTTCCTAGCTGATCCAGATGGTGGATCCAGCTCAATCACTTCAGCTACTGGTAACACTCGACCACCAGCTCCAACAGCTGTCCCTTGAGCTTGTGTGGCTTGACCCACGGATGAGTTCACCACTGGGGTAAGTACCTGAGTCATGGCTACCATCTGACTACCCATTAGCCTAATGGCAGCCAGTATCTCTTGCATGGAGGGCTCAGCCGCCTGATCACCCGGACCAGTCCGCCCATTAGCCATGATGTTTGGATCAGCTCGGTGACCAATCTTTGAAGACTCAGCCTCTCCATCCTGATCATCCCTGAGCTGTCCACTAGCTGCACCTAGCTGACTTCCAGCTCCCTCAAGCTGCCTTCAGGTCTCATTCAGCTGCCCATCCATTCCATCCAGCTGAAACTCTGTTTGATTAACTTGGGTTTCAGTCAGGACGGCGTCCCCGGTCCGACCTGTAGGTGGAACCGCCAGTACAACACTTGGGTTAGGTACTGATGCATCTCCAGCACCAGACGCCCCAGCCCCATCCTTAGCCTTCCGAGACCGCTTCCTTGTTCCCTTAGGACACATCAAAACCAAAACACAAACCAATGTTAATCTTGATAAAAATCGCAAACCTCAAACAACATCAAGATAAGCAATACTAAAACATGTCAAGAGACCCAGCCGGATGTGTGATGACCTGCCCTAACCCAACAGCCTAGAACCAAGCATGCTCTGATACCAACTTGTAAGACCCAAACCGGGATCCCTTGATCCAAGTAGTCCGGACTCCTACCTAAATGTCTAAGTGTAATTCAGCTGGTTAGATCCATTAGTTTCTAAGTCATTTTTCAACATTTGAGGTTCATAAATAAACAAGTACATTGCGGAAGCATAGAAGAAAATATCATTTCATATATATAAGTCAATGTGATCCATACAAATCATTCTTAACACACAAGTTGCACAATAGGCTATCATAAGTTCAATCTAACTAGACACACATCACACATCCATCCACGGCCAGGTCTTCAAGACTCCTTGGCTTTGCCAAGATCACTGCTTGTTCCTGAAACCAAACACACAACACATGAATACATTTATCAACCGATATCCTAACATCAGTTCTAACAATACATGGTTCCGGACCCTAAATCACATCTCTGTCCCAAAAGTGACCACTCTAAATACTTGACCAAAAACTAAATAAAATTCATGATAAATCATGATAATTCTAAACTAAAAGAATGGTCCAATTGGATTTCCCAGAACCGGCCTCAATCATGGTGATCTCGGCCATGAACCGCCAAACCGGCCATATGGGACCATCTCTAAATCAATGATATAAATTCATTATTTCACTTTGATAATTCATTATAAATTCCCATTAAGAGATATCAGTCGCCAAATCCCCATAACTCCCTTGGGAACTACGAGATCGGTTCACACATGCCAAACCAAGGCCATGGAGAGATTACTCTGATCTAACCAAGGCCTGGGGGTTTGCCCACGAGTATAAACCCACGGACTACACCAGAATATAGTAGGGAAGAGATTTACAAAGAGAAAAGAAGTAAAAGATGCAACCAACACAACATGGTTCAATCGGCCGGACCATATAAACCCATGGTCTTGGGCGATAACCATCCGGAGTGCATCACTAACCTTAGGCGTGCGTTCCTCTGCAGCCCCTTCCTTCTCTGATTCCTTCCTCTTGTCCTTCTCACTTTGCCCGCCTGCCATAGCCTTGCCTGAATCTTCTCACTGCCTGAATCCCACCGGAATGACCACACGGTCCGATTGCCTTACCGCCGGTTCTTCTCTCTTTTATTTCTGGTGTAATTTTGGCAGAGGTTTGCCTAGTATTTTTCGTGGTTAAATCGATGTGCAGAGACTCCTATTTATAGGAAATGCCATCGCCAACCACCTTTGGGCGAACGGTTGCAAGGTTTTGGGCGAATTGGCGCATGTGCTTTCATTCACATCCCTTCGGCCAAACCGTCCCCAACTGCTCCCAACCGCTCCCCTTGATCGATCTTCACCTGCCAGCACTTGATCAAGTGCCTGACCTACTTGCCAAGCTCCATGGTCACACCGGACCATGTCACCACCGAGCCGGACACATAACCGCTCATGGTCCGGTCCAACCGCCCAAGTGCCAAACACTCCATCCAGCTGAGATGAGCTGATCACTAGCTTCTCCAGCTGAGTGAGCTGACACTCCAGCTACTGAAGCTGTCCTGGACTTGCCTGAGCTACTGTGAGCTTGCCCCACTCCTTTACTAGCTGCCCGAGCTTCCATACTTCAACGGCCAGCTACCAAAACACTTGCCCAACTCCTTTGAGCTTGCCTTTCCTCCTTTCTGGTTAAGTCTCAGCTTCCTGATGCACTTAACCACCATTTTGGACCATGATACGCTTGCCCTTAGGTCTCATGACCTGGCTGGTGCTTGTCCTCGCACCATGGTCCGTTCTGATGGTACTATCTAGAACTTGGGACATGACATAATCAGTGTGCAACACAGATGCTACCATGCTTGGTGTGCCTCTTTTCCCCTTCCTGGTTGCACTTGCATCAATCCGAACGCAAGTATGCATTTTTCGATACGTCCTTATAGAGAAAAAATCCGAGTTATGCAGCTTTGCAGCTCGTAAATACCATTTGCAACCAACTCCACGACATTTTAATACGTAAAGTCGAGGCTTAGACTTTACTATATCAACCTCAAAACAATTCGTGTGCACAGCTTGGTCGACTAAATCCCTCACTTCATGCTTTGTTTCAAATTCTTGATGTAAAGACATGTCAATACCATCATCCCACTCCACATTTAAAACTGGTCTTTCCACAGGTGCAACAACCGCTAACTCCTCCAAATGATGTCTTTCATCACTCACTTCATTGGTTCTTTCATTCCCATCCTCTTGAATATGAGGCATAGTACTCAACTCCTTAAGACCGACCATATCACCATTACCTCTGCCCTCACTCAGAATTTCTTCATTCCCAGAATACATCTCGTTAGTTTGGTATTCAGAGACAGATTCTGTGAGCTCCACGTGCAAGACACTGCGCCGCTGGTTTTTATCAACTTCCAATAAATATCCCAAAACATCATCATCATCCATGATATAACATGGCCTCTTATCATCCATTACCAACGGAAAGTAACTCATTTGAATCTTGCTCGCACCTACATCAATCTTCATTTTCCTGCTTATTCTATCAACCAAGTGAGAATAAGTCACCTCCTCATAACTTCTCTTCAACACTAAAGTAGAAACATGTCGGTCTTTCCGATTCCATCGAACTTCATCTCTCACATCTGAATAAGTACCCCCATGATCAAAATATATCACCACATTTCGCCTATTATCCATAGTTACCTGAAAAAAAACATGATCACTTAGTAGTTGTACTTGTTATACTAGTTCTACACGTGAAAGTAATTCCAGTTGTAACAGTTACACTTGTGTAACATGTTACACTCGTTAAACAGTTATACTAGCAGTAACAGTTATACAATTTTTACTTGTCACATGACTACTAAAATTTATACAAGTCGTACTAGTTAACCTATTTTATACGTTATTAATAGTTTTATTTGTAAGACTAGTTGTACTGAACAATAACAGTAACACTAGTTCTACTAGTTAAACAGGTTGTTGAGGTTACCCTAGTTGTACCACGATTACCATCATCGATAAACAACTTTCCTTTACAAATTCATGATTCTACTTATATTTACATGTTATTTAACCTTAAAATCACTCTCGTGGGTTTTCCATCATCATGGGTTCTAACATTATTCAACTGAATCTAACTTGAGAGAGAGAAAGTGAGGGAGAACGTGAGAAAGAGCGAGAGAGAGAGATAGAGAGAGAGAGAGAGAGAGAGAGAGAGAGAGAGAGAGAGAGAGAGAGAGAGAGAGAGAGAGAGAGAGAGAGAGAGAGAGAGAGAGAGAGAGAGAGAGAGAGAGAGAGAGAGATACCGAAATTCAGTACTGTCCAAGATGAAATAGTGGTTTCTGAGCTCTCTTAGGGTTCGTCCAACTTCTGTCTCCTTCGGAAAGCAAAAAAAAAGAGTGAAAAAGATGAAGTGGGAGCTTGGTTGTTGAAGAATTGAAGAGGAATGGAGTTTGGTTGTTGAAAAAATTGAAGAGGAAGATGAAGGTTGGGGTCCATGAAGTCCAAGTCCAAGGAGAGAGGGAAGAAAATCTGATGGTTAAGATTAGTTTCATCCAAGGGTGGAAATAATTCTTTCATTAAGGGTATTAACATAATTTCTTCTACTTGGGCCATATAGATTGATTATGGTTGTAGGAGACTTCATTGTTGGCCTAGAGAGCCACCAGAGATCATCTCCCTATGGAGGTGGCGGCTGCAGTGTTTTTCTGTTAGGTCTAGTTTTTTTTGTTTTAGAATTGGTTAAGCGTAAACCGAGTTAGGGAATTATAGTGGTCTGGTTTTATTTTCTTATTTCTGGTTTAGTTTTGTAAACCAGAATTATCTGTAAACCAAATTTAATTTGTTAATAAAATTTATTTTATTTTAAGTTATAAATAATATTCGATTTAATTTCTATCATTTAACTTTTCATCAGTTAATTTTAATTAAATAATCAAAATAATTTTTAATTATTTTAATTTTAGTTACAGCATTATATCAATGTCATTATATACATCAAAGTACAAATCAAATGCTATAGTTAAGTTAATAATATCATTCATGTATTGTTATTATTATCATCGTATTTCTTAGGGTCAAAAAAATGTTATCGTAGAGGGGGTACCTATGATTGATGCCGTATACATAGCATTTACTAAAACGCTATCAAACACCTAATATAGCATATAACCCGTGCTAACAATGTCCATATTTATTGTAGTGAATCTTTTTTCATCTATGGTTCCATGCCTCATAGTGTTAAAGCCACATTGATGTCCTTGATTCCGAAGACAACAGACGCTGAAAAGATGACTGATTTCAGACCCATTGCTTGTTACAATGTCATATACAAGGTTGTCTCAAAGATTCTTGCAAGACGCCTCAAAGCCACTCTGCCGGAAGCAATTGAGTTAAACCAATGGCTTTTGTGGATGGAAGATTGCTACTGGAAAATGTCCTGCTAGCTATTGAGCTTGTCAAGGATTATCACAAGCTCTCGGTCTCAGCTAGGTCTGCCATTATGCTGGATATAGCCAAAGCATTTGATACAGTTAGTTGGGCTTTTATCGAGAATACCCTGCGATCTATGGAATACCCTGATATGTTTGTTACTTGGATAATGAGATGTATTACAAACGCAGATTTTTCTGTATCAGTAAACGGCGAACTGGCAGGTTTCTTCACAAGTAGTAGAGGCATAAGACAGGGTGTCTCACTCTATCCTTACCTCTATGTTATTGTCAGTAATGTGTTGTCTAAACTCATCAATAAAGCGATGATGGAGGAGAGCATTAGATTTCATCCTCAGTGCAAGGACATAAACCTGTCTCATCTGAGTTTTGCTGATGATATAGTTGTGTTTACGGATGGTACACCAGAGTCACTTCAAGGAACACTCCAAGTTTTTGAAAACTTTGCTGCAATATCGGGTTTGAGGATAAACATAGCAAAATCTATGGTCTTCGTTGCAGGCAGAGGAAAACAACGTATAAAGGAAGCAGTTGCGGTCTATGGTCTCTCTATATCTGCTCTTCCTATTAAGTATCTTGGGCTCCCTCTGACTACTAAGATAATGACTAGAAGCGACTATGAACCTCTAATCACAAAGATCAGGAACATGTTTCTCATGTGGACGAGCAAAGCATTATCCTATGCAGGCTGTTTGCAAGTCATTAAATTGGTCATCACCAGTATCACTAACTTCTGGTGTGCTGCGTTCTGTCTTCCTCAAAACTGCATAGTAGAGATAGAGAGTATGTGCTCCGCTTTCCTTTGGAGTGGATCACCAAACTGTTGAGGTCAAAATCGGTCAAGACGAAATCAATACCCGAAAGCTCTTGAAAGGAACCAAGTGATGGTCAAAACAAAGAGAACGGATAGCCGGAACGGATTATCCGACAAGCACGGAACTAAGCAACGGCGATGATGCCCATCGAACGGCTCCGGGCGCTGGCGATGGTGCCCATCGCGCGGTCCCGGGCGCCGGCGATGGCGCCCATCACGGCCCCGGGCGCCGGCGATGGGCCCATCATGGCCACGGGTGCTGGCTATAGCGCCTATCACGTCCCCGGGCGCCGGCGATGGCGCCCATCACGGCCCCGGGCGCCGGCGATGGCGCCCATCACGGCCCCTGGTGCCGGCTATAGTGCCCATCACAGCCCCGGACGCCGGCGATGGCGCCCATAGCGGCCCCGGGCGCCGGCGATGGCACCCATCGCGGCCCCGGGCGCCGGCGATGGCGCCTATCGCGGCCCCGAGCGCCGGCGATAGCGCCCATCGCGGTCCCGGACACCGGCGATAGAGCCCATCGCGGTCCCGGGCGCCGGCGATAGCGCCCATCGCGCGGTCCTGGGCGCCGACGATAGCGCCCATCACGCGGCCCTGGGCGCCGGCGTTGGCGCCCATCCGGGTCCCAGGCGCCGGCGATGGCGCCCATCACGCGGCCCCGGGCGCCGGCGATGGTGCCCATGCCACGATCTTACATGTCGTGGGACGGGTCGTCCTATGCGTATGGCTGTCCTTTTGTGCATGCACTGGACTGTCCCGTCCAAGCATATATCTTGCATCTTTGTTCAAAGCCGCGACAAGTGCTTCCTCATAAAAATCGTAAAAACACCGAAAGCCCGAATACGACCGAACGGCCCATATACGATTTTTAGAGATCAATCTCAGGATAAACATGACAATTCGAGTTTATCTTTACATAACAGATAAATGTCAAATTGCCGAAGATAAATGTCAAATTTCCCGATAAGCATAAAGATCGACGAAAATGGAAAGAAGCCCGATTCACGGCAGATCTGAGCCAAGATGAGTTAAACCGACCTAAAGAGGAGTATATAAGGAGAGCTTGGGGCAAAGGCAAGAGGAGAACAATTTTCGCAGCAACTTAGCACTTAGAGCAGTTTAGGCAATATTTCTGTTTTTGTTAGCGAGCTATGACGCAAATAGGTTAGACTTAGGCGGCTAGACTAGCGAACTTATCGACAGTTCTTGTAGCCGAGATCTTACCTGTTGTTCACGCTCAACCGCGAATTCGGAAATAAAGATCTTTTTGCTCTATCTTTTGTTCTTACGTTTTCAAACTCATATTTACTACTCCGCGTGTTTTCCGCTATACTGACTGTGTTGTGCGTGGCCCAGCAGATATCCGGGATCTTCAGAAAAAACTAGGTTTACTTAGTTTTTCTCCGCAATTTGCTTTACAAAAATCGACGGTGCGAATTTCGGTTCCCACACAAACATAACCTCTAAATCGAACATATCTTGGGAGGAAGTCTGTAGTCCTTATGATGAAGGTGGCTTGGGTATCCGTCGGGTCTCAGAAGTATGTAAAGGTTTCCAGCTAAAACTTATTTGGCGTGTCTTTACTCAATTTACTTTGCTGTGGGTTAAGTGGGTAAAGCAGTACTTAATTAGAGAAGACTCTTTTTGGGACGTCAGAGACACAGGTTTAGGATCCTGGCTGTGGCGCAAGCTACTACAAGTTCTATCCTTGGCAAAAACTTTCTTACGGCACGAGGTAAAGGATGGAAATTTAACTTGTTTCTGGACAGATGTTTGGCATCCAAAGGACAGGCTGATTGAGTTTGTTGGAGAAATTGGCACACAAAGGCTGGGCATTTGTAGAAATACGAGGATATGTGACTTATTTTGGAATGGGGAATGCCATTTTTGCAGGTGTAGAGACCCTACCATTCGCTCCATGATTGACGAGATCAAAGCTTATTGTACTACTCTAACAGACGGTGGGGATGAAGTGCTATGGAAAAGGGGGGAGGATGATTTTGGTCCCAAGTTTGTCTCTTCCGCAGCTTGGGACCAGATCAGACAACCCAAGGACAGAGTAGAATGGAGTAAGCTAGTCTGGTTTCCACAAGGAGTGCCTCGCTACAGTTTCATCACCTGGCTTGCCATTCGTGATAGACTTGCTACAGGTCACAAAACTAGCAGTTGGGGTCAGCCTCAGTGCTGTCTATTTTGTGGAGAACCTGATGAGACAAGAGACCATTTATTCTTTGCTTGTCCCTATACTTTTACACTTTGGCTGAAGTTTGCAGGGAGTCTGTTTGGAAGGGAGCCTTATCCTGATTGGGACACAACTTTATCTCGCATGCTCACAGGCTCGTATGATCGTCTAACTTTCATACTCCTGCGACTGGTCCTGCAAGTACTATATACTTCATCGGGCGTGAGCGTAACGAGCAGAAGCACAACACTATAAACAAGTCAGTGGATCAGTTAGAAAATTTGATAGACAAGACCATTAGAAACCGCATTAATTTTACTAAGTACACTCTCAATCCGAGATTACATGGGCTGATGATTCGCTGGTTTGAAGCACATGAAACAGCAATTTGGACACTCTATTCTTGTTCAGTTTGTGATTCAGTTCCTATAATCTTTTAAACTCCTTATAGATGTACATATATTCTTTTGCGTTGATCAATAAATTTAACATTTCCTCAAAAAAAAAGTTCACTTTAAATGGTGAAAGCGAGAAAAACTCATATGAATTTGTTTGATTTATTTCGTTTAATCAAACAGAACCACAAAGATGACATTGACTTTGAATGTTTAATTTCTTTCTCTGAGCACTAGCGTAAAACTGTGTAGCTAAGAATACAAAACCTTTGTTTACCCTATTCCAAAACTCAATATATTATGAAAGATTCTGTATTCTTGGTCTTCTTGTGATATCCAGTCACGTGGAGAAATATGATAAACTAGGGTTTATCTTGTGACAGAAAGGAGAGAGAGATAGAGAGAAAAGGGAGATAAGATGATAAGATTTGTTAAGCTAATCATTTGATACCCCCAAACGTTTACAACTTTAAATTAAATACAATACTCTCATAAATAACCAAAACGACATCGTACTCTCACTACTCATTTATTCAGACTCAGCTAAACCTTCCTTCTCAGCTAGAGTCTCTGCCTTCACATCTAAACTTCACTTCAGCCACTTCTAACTCCCCTCTTCGATCTCAATTTCTTCTGCACAAATGCCATAGGTACAGCTAGCTTATAATTACCCCCAAACGTTTATGATAAGATTTGTTAAGTTGATCATTTGATACCCCCCAAACATTTACAACTTTAAATTAAATACAATACTCTCATAAATAACCAAAACGACATCGTACTCTCACTACTCATTTATTCAGACTCAGCTAAACCTTCCTTCTCAGCTAGAGTCTCTGCCTTCACATCTAAACTTCACTTCAGCCACTTCTAACTCCCTCTTCGATCTCAATCTCTTCTGCACAAATGCCATAGGTACAGCTAGCTTATAATTACCCCCAAACGTTTAAGATAAGATTTGTTAAGTTTATCATTTGATACCCCCAAACGTTTACAACTTTAAATTAAATACAATACTCTCATAAATAACCAAAACGACATCGTACTCTCACTACTCATTTATTCAGACTCAGCTAAACCTTCCTTCTCAGCTAGAGTCTCTGCCTTCACATCTAAACTTCACTTCAGCCACTTCTAACTCCCCTCTTCGATCTCAATTTCTTCTACACAAATGCCATAGGTACAGCTAGCTTATAATTACCCCCAAACGTTTATGATAAGATTTGTTAAGTTGATCATTTGATACCCCCCAAACATTTACAACTTTAAATTAAATACAATACTCTCATAAATAACCAAAACGACATCGTACTCTCACTACTCATTTATTCAGACTCAGCTAAACCTTCCTTCTCAGCTAGAGTCTCTGCCTTCACATCTAAACTTCACTTCAGCCACTTCTAACTCCCTCTTCGATCTCAATCTCTTCTGCACAAATGCCATAGGTACAGCTAGCTTATAATTACCCCCAAACGTTTAAGATAAGATTTGTTAAGTTTATCATTTGATACCCCCAAACGTTTACAACTTTAAATTAAATACAATACTCTCATAAATAACCAAAACGACATCGTACTCTCACTACTCATTTATTCAGACTCAACTAAACCTTCCTTCTCAGCTAGAGTCTCTGCCTTCACATCTAAACTTCACTTCAGCCACTTCTAACTCCCCTCTTCGATCTCAATCTCTTCTGCACAAATGTCATAGGTACAGCTAGCTTATCATTACCCCTCCCCCCCCCCTTAGAAGACCCAGCTTGTCCTCAAGCTGAAACTGTGGAAACTGCTCATCAAGCTTCGCCACCGGCTCCCACATGCACTCAAACTCCGGTAAGCCAACCCATCTGACCAACACCTCGGGCTGCTTATTCTCTGTTGACTTCCTGATATCCAATATCTCTCCAGGTTCCGTGTTCCGTTCCAAAGATGAAGAAAGGATCAGCGGAATCTCTTGTACCCTCACTTGCGGTTCCACCGCCTTCTTTAGCTGTGACACATGGAAGACATGATGTATCAAGCTGTGCGTCAGGAGCCTCAGTTTATAAGCGGCCTTCCCTATTCGCTTCTCCACCTGATAAGGGCCGAAGTAACGCGGAGCCAGCTTCTCTTCCCTACACATAGCCACTGAAACCTGTCTGTAAGGGCGCAGCTTCAAAAATACCCAATACCCAAGCTCAAACTCAACATCCCTTCGTTTATTATTTGCTGAGACTTGCATACGCGCCTGCGCAGTAGCGAGATTCTCACACAGCTCATGCAAGAGTGCATCTCTATCCTGTATCATCACTTCTCCTCGGCGTTGGCTGTTGCAACATCTCCAAATCGAAGCACCTTCGGAGGATCATGCCCATATAAAGCTTTGAATGGAGTGGACTTGGTTGAACAGTGGTAAGAGGTATTGTACCAAAATTCAGCCCAAGGCAACCACTGTGACCAGGTAGAAGGTTTCCGGCCTGCAAAACATCTCAAATATGCTTCCAAACATCTGTTCACCAACTCGGTTTGCCCATCTGACTAAGGGTGGTAAGCGGTGCTCTTGTGGAGTGCGGTGCCTTGAGTTTTGAACAGCTCTTCTCAAAACCGGCTCAGAAAAATTTTATCTCGATCAGAAACCATAGTCTCGGGGAAGCCATGGAGCTTGATCACTTCCTTAATGAACGCTTCAGCCACACTCTTAGCCGTAAAAGGATGTCGCAGAGGAATAAAATGCGCATACTTCGACAACCTGTCCACCACTATCATTATCACATCAAATCCTTTAGAAATAGGCAGCCCCTCCACAAAGTCTAAGCTAATGTCAGACCAGACTTGGGTTGGGATCGGGAGAGGATGCAACAAACCCGATGGAGACAATGTGGAGTATTTATTCTTTTGACACACTTCACAGGATTTGATGAACTCTGTTACATCAGTATGCATCCCTTTCCAATAAACCTCTCTCACCATTCTTTTAAAGGTTTTCAGCACCCCTTCATGTCCCCCAATAGCACTGCCGTGAAACTGCTTCAACAACTAAGGAATGAAAGGAGACTTAGCGGGAATTATCATTCCACCATAGTGGAACAAGTGCCCTTTCTTGCGATAATACCCCACTGGCACCTCTTTTCCCTCTTCCAAAGCCTTACTTATCTGCTGCAACTCGTCATCCTTCTCAGCTTGAAAGGCTAACTCATCAAGGTCAATCAAAAGTGGAGCAGTTAACTGAAACTCTTGCAGCTCCATCACGGTTTTAGAGCCCCGTGTTGTCGAGATAAAGCATCAGCCACGCGATTGTCTTTACCAGGCTTGTATTCAATCGTTTAGTTGATCCCCAATAACTTAGATGCCCACTTCTGCTGCTCCACAGACACTGCTCTTTGCTCTAGCAAATACCTGAGGCTTTTCTGGTCGGTGCGTATAGTGAACGGATTCCCAGTGAGGTAATGGCGCCATTTGGTGACCGCGTACACTATCGCTAAGAGTTCCCTTTCATACACTGACCTAATTCTTCCTGAACTTGAGAAGGCTTTACTGATAAAAGGCACAGGGCGATTCTTCTGAGATAACACAGCTCCAATCCCTGTTCCCGACACATCAGTTTCAACCACAAACGGTTTAGAGAAATCCGGTAACCGTAATACTGGCAGAACTGTCATCGCCTCCTTCAACCAGCAAAACGCCTTCGAAGCTTCATCTGACCATTTAAAAGCATCTTTCTTCAGTAAGTCCGTGAGTGGACGAGCAATCTTCCCATATTTAGCCACGAACCTCCGATAATACCCCGTCAGTCCGAGGAATCCTCTCAATGCAGTGATATTCCTTGGTATTGGCCACTCTGTCATCGCTCTAATATTCTCGGGATCGGTTGCCACTCCTTTTTCCGATATCACATGGCCCAAGTAAGACACACTTGACTGTCCAAACGCACACTTCTTTGCATTTGCATAAAACTGATGTTGCTTCAGAACTCTTAGGACCATTTTCAGATGTTCCTGATGCTCAGCTTCGTTCTGGCTGTACACCAAGATATTGTCAAAGAATACCAAGACACACTTCCTCAAATACGGCCTAAATATCTCATTCATAACTGACTGAAATGTCGCGGGAGCATTGGTGAGCCCAAAAGGCATGACCAGGAACTCATAATGCCCTTCGTGCGATTCGAATGCCGTCTTACACACATCTTCTTCTTTCACTCTGATCTGGTGGTATCCTGAATTCAGGTCCAACTTGGAAAATACTGCAGCTCCAGCCAACTCGGCCAACAACTCTTCGATCACTGGTATGGGGTACGGTCTTGTATTGTACTTTTGTTCACCGCCCTATAATCCACACAGAAGCGAAAACCTCCATCCTTCTTCTTAACCAATAGCACCGGGCTGGAATAAGGACTGATGCTCGGCCTTATAATCCCCGCTTGCAACATTTCCTTCACCAACTTCTCAATCTCATCCTTCTGTATGTGAGAATACCGGTACGGCCTGATGTTGATCGGGGAAGTACCAGCCTGTAGAGTAATGGCATGCTCTCTGTTGCGTCGCGGTGGTAGTCCCTGAGGCATCTGAAACACTGATTCAAACTCACGCAATAACTTCTTTACTCCTGCACTCGGACTCTCAAGTTTGTTCTCCCCTAGGTTTGCCTCAAATAAAGCTTGCAACTCCAACAGAAATAGGGCTTCCTCACCTTCAACTAACTTCTCCATAGAATTCAGTGACACTTGCATCTTCAACAACGATGGATCTCCACTGATTGACACCCACTGCTCGTTAACCATGAATCCCATGATGTGTAGTCCCCAATTGATCCTCGTGTCACCCAATGTGGCCAACCATGAATAACCAAGCACCCCATCAATTGTTCCCAACTCAATTAGTAAATACCCTTTCGTGATATCAACCCCTTGGATATTCATCTCCACACCAGTACAGTTTCCCTGACCCGTAAGCACTCTACCATCGCATATCGACACCCCAAACTCCTGCGTAGTCTGTATAGGTAACCCCAATTTATGCGTTAGCCTCTTCGCTATGAAGTTATGATGCTCACGAGTCAATCAACACCACAACCTTCTCGCTTCCAATCTGTCCAATCACCCTTAGAGTTTTCTTCGAAGTGATGCCAACCATAGACTGTAACGACATAACTTGTAGCTCCTGATTACTCTGAGTCTGTTAGCCCATAGTCACCTCAAGATCTTCTTCATCTGCTTCCTCCTGCTCACTTTCTTTCTCAACATCCATACACCTAAACTTCTGGTAAGCCTTGCAACGGTGCCCAGTGAAATATCTTTCGCCACAATGCCTACTAGGGTTCTGCACTTTCCTCTTCTGGTCACCTTGGTTGCTCTCTCGCTGTGAGTCCAAAGACTTCCTCGCAGGAGAGACATTACTTGACTTCACTGGGCTCGTATTATGCTGCTTCTGATGGCTGTTGAGAGCCGGAGCTGAATAGGTTCGATGAAAGTTTCGAGATTGATAGGCATTCTTATCATTTTCCTGCTCTTCGATTATCTTTGCCATCTCAACAATCTCATCCATCCCTACTGGTCTCAGCCTTACGACTTGTTCACGCAAACTCCGCTTCATTCCATGTAAAAAGATCTCCTCCAACACATCATCAGGCACGTGAGGCACCTCTGCCGACACCTCTTCAAATGCCTCACGATACTCAGACACATTCCCTGTATGCCTCAAACGCAACATCTGACTCAGTATAGTACCTCCATGAGTGGGTTTGAACCTTCTTTATATTTTCATCTTGAAATCCCTCGAGTCTAGCACCTCATCGCGCACCTGAATCATCCGCACCCACGTCACAGCACTCCCCACCATACAGGACATCGCCAACGACAGTTTGTCCTCTTCATCCGTCTGGTTCACTGGGAAGCACTTCTCCACCCTAAAATCCAATCCTCAGGGTTTTTGCCTTCAAAATCAGGTAGCTCAAGCTTCTTCTTAGGTGAGGTGTCTTCCGGTGGAGTTGAGTACCCCGATGACTCTGCCGTAAAAGGCGTTGACTGGATCTCAGTGGTTCTCAATGGGTACCGCCGTTAGTGGTGGGGCGACGCGTCTCCTCGGTGGCTTCGGGTACAGATCTCGGGGGTTAGGGTTTGACGTTTCACCTGACTCCACTCGTGTCTGCTTCTCTTCGGCTACCTTACAATGTTGCTCCTTGGCCTTCTGCTCGATCTCCAAGGAACGTTGATGATTCGCTTTCATCTCCGCTCTCATATCTTCGAGTAAGGTCGTGAGAGTCCCGAACTGTTCTTCCAACGCAGTGATACGATCAGCGTTCGAATTCTGCTTAGGAGGCATCTCGATGCTCTGGTACCAATGATAAACTAGGGTTTATCTTGTGAATAAAAGGGGAGAGAGATAGAGAGAAAAGGGAGATAAGAAGATAAGATTTATTAAGTTGATCATTTGATACCCCCAAACGTTTACAACTTTAGATTAAATACAATACTCTCATAAATAACCAAAATGACATCGTACTCTCACTACTCATTTATTCAGACTCAGATAAACCTTCCTTCGCAGCTAGAGTCTCTGCCTTCACTTCTAAACTTCACTTCAGCCACTTCTAACGCCCCTCTTCGATCTCAGTCTCTTATGCACAAATGCCATAGGTACATCTAGCTTATCAAAATACCAGAAGGATGAGTTTGTGTTCAGGTTCTTCTTGTGATGTCTAGTCATGATGTTGAACCATACCTTATGGATTCTCGACTAGTCATATTTGATAGTTGGGATTGAACTCATTGTTGTCTTGGCTCCTTCCTCAGTCCATTACAGTTTCATTCCCAGTCTATCTGCCTTGTAAATTCAACCAAAGAATGATCAAAAGCCATTCTTTGTTTTCGAGATGGACTAGAGATGATCAGGTTACCTTTTCTCAAAAACGTTCTTGTCGTGGATCAAGAAAGTGGGTCACCAGCCATGGCCAATGGAAGATGATGGATCATCTTCTTCATGACAAACTCTGAATGTTTCTCTTTCATTCTCTCGTGCACAACATGAATCAACACAATTTGTGTCTCTCGTCCATACTTAAGCTCTACCTCACAGTAAAAGAACCAACTTTAATGGAAACTCAGAAACCTGACACCATTCAGACAACACAACATCTTCAAGATCAAATGTCTATATTCATTGTAAGTAGACCTGAGGCATACCATGGTGAAAGAATCTCTATTGAAAAACTAACTCAAATTTTAACCAGAGTGGCAATCAACAAACGAGAACCTGCAGTTTTACCTTTTTAAAAAGTGTGCATGTAGGCAAATTTGGAGGAGGTCTTCCGTCAGATAATAGGGAACTGAATGACGACAAACTTATCTCTATAGAGCTATCATTACAGAGAATTCATAGGATCAATTGGTTCATTAATTGAAAGTGGTGATAAGTTCGTAAATCATCTCCAAAGTTGGGCCATAATCATTTGAAACTGCAGAAACAGAAAACAATTGTCATGTTACAACATTTTTTAACATATCTTTTAACAAGGTAAATGAATCACGATCGACTTGAAATTTGGTATACATACTCATGACATATCAGACTTCATAATCAACGGTGGGTATAAGAAATGAACAGTTTATTTGTTATTTATTAATGTAATCTTGAACCTGTTTGCTGCAGTATAAAAACAGTGTTAATTATTCATGTTCTCTTGAACCTGTTTAACACAGGGAAGTACTGAACTGAGTGTAGTTTCACACGATTTATTGTAAAAATAACAAGACATCATATGCAGTATTTGAGGCTTTTTGAGGAATCGAACATTAATGTAAAAGTCTTTAAACCTAATATTGTAAAACGCAAAACGCACCATCTTGAAGACAAAAAATAAGGCGATTGTGAGATTAGGTTTTCTCGATGGATTCGGCCGTTCCGCCGGGCACATCTGATCCGCCGGAGAGAGATCGGGAGGTTCTAGAAGTTGAGAAAAGTAAGGAGGATACGAAGGATTCATTGGGGATTGGTTTGAAGACAGAAGATAAAAGTTGGGTGTCAAAGGTGAAAGATAAGAGGGTTTTACAGAAGTATGAGTGTGGGAACCGAAATTCGCACTGTCGATTTTAGTTAAGTTAAAACGTAGGAAAACTAAGTTGACCTAGTTTTCCCCGAAGATCCCGGCTATCTGCTGGGCCACGCACGACAAAGTTAATACGAGTCTAGTTTGGGAATAAATGCGTAAAATAAAGAAAGCAAAAAGAAAGAATCTTATTTCCGAATCTGCGGAGAGCGTTGGACAACAGGTCGAGATCTCGGCCGCAAGAGCTGTCGATCGTCGCTAGTCTCAAAACCTAGATCTAACCTAGTTGAGTCGCAGCTCGCTAAAAAAGGAAATAAGCGCCTAAGTTCTAAGTTGCTCTGGAGTGGTTTCTTTCTTCTGATTTCGGATCCCCCTTCCTCTGCTCCTAGCTTTGCTTATATACTCCCATATGACGGTCTATCCTTGATGGGCTGAGTCCGCCGCGGGCTGGACTTTTTCCATTTTCGTCGGCTTTCGCGTTTATCGGGAAAGTTGACATTTATCTTTTCGGAAAGTTGACATTTATCTTTTCGGAAAGTTGACATTTATCTTTTCGGAAGTTTAACATTTATCTTGTCATGCAAAGATAATTTTAAACCGTCGTATCTATTCTTTTTAGAAAATCGTAAACGGGTTGTTCGATCGGGTTTGGTCCCTTTCGGGCCGTCTTCCGGTCTTCCGCTGTTTTCTACGATTTTCTTTGAAAGAATGCTCCTACTTGGATGTCGAGTCTTTCGGAAGATCTTCGACCCATTGCTGAGGCACATGGTGTTTTAAGATAACCATCGCCGTCTTATACGAAGTCTTCCTGTCCGTTGACGTCTTACGGGTTCTTTGGAATCTTGGAGCAGGAAAAGGAGTTTTGTTTGCGGGATCTCGGAAAGTCGCAAAACACGGATTTCTGGCGACCCGGAGGCCTAGAACTTACGCACGAAGACTAGCCGTCCGATGACCCGAGCCAGCACGGGGCTAGCCGCCCGGCGACCACGGCCAGCACGGGCCCTAGCCGCCGGCGGCCACGGCCAGCACGGGGCTAGCCGCCCGGCGGCCACGGCCAGCACGGGCGCTAGCCGCCGGCGGCCACGGCCAGCACGGGGCTAGCCGCCCGGCGGCCACGGCCAGCACGGGCGCTAGCCGCCGGCGGCCACGGCCAGCACGGGGCTAGCCGCCCGGCGGCCACGGCCACGTCCGGAGTTGGCTGCTCGGTTCCTTCGGCGTGTGCGTGTTTTTTGCGTTTTTAGTTTTCCGTAGGTTTTTCCTTGTGTAGAAAATGTTTCTAGCAGTTGATTTCGAGATGATTAATCTCGAACTTAATAGTTTCCCGAGGTTTCTCGATTAACAATTAGTCTCTCGAGGTTGCTCTAACATTTTTCATGTTTTTCCGAGACTTTCGGACATCGATTTCGTCTTGACCGATTTTGACCCCAACAATGAGGTTGAAGTTCAATCGAGGGATGGAAAAAACAAGGTTGTGATTCCGGATGATATCTTCGCAGATTCTACTCCGTTGTGGGAAGAATTTGTAATCGGAAAGTTTTTGGATGCTTCTCCTCACATAGCTAAGGTGTACATGATGGTAAACAAGATCTGGAGCTATGGTGATCCAAGCTCTAAAGTGGAGGTCTATGAAGTGGATGCTAAAACAATGAGGTTTAAGATCACGAGTCTGCAAGCCAGAGAGAAGGTAATCAAACGAGGAATGTGGAATATCGTGGGAGTTCCAATGATTGTAAAGAAGTGGTCGCCGAAGGCTGAATAAGAGAAGCAGGAAGATGAGACAATACCGATGTGAGTTCATCTGAGAAAGATCCCGCTCTGTACATTCTCGTGGGAAGCTCTCAGTTTCATTACGAGTACTGTGGGGTATCATGTTCGTCTTCATCCTGAGACAATAGCGTGCTCTAACTTTGAGAGGCAGAAGTATTTGTTAAAATGATATAACAAAAACTTTACCAAAGGAGATTGACTTCACATGGGGAGGCAATGAGTTTATAGCAGCTTTCTACTATCCGTGGTTACCTTCTAGATGTAATGTGTGTGAGAAATGGGGTCATTCAGATAAGGTATGTGGAATGAAAAGAAGAGAGAAGAAACTTGATGAAAGAGATAAAAGTGAGGAGAGTCCAATGGTAAAGACCAAGGAAGCTGTAGGAGAACATGAGAATAGTATTGAGAAGCAATTGGAAACAGCTCTAATTCAGGAGGTTGCTTTGGAGGTTGGCAATGTTGATAAAGCGGGGTCAGAGGGTAGAATAACAGCTAATGTGGAAAGTGTCAGTGTGGGTGTGCAAGAAAACGTCTGGTCCCTTGTATCTCCTGGAAAAACTGGCAGAGCTCATCTATCACTGTCGAAAGATGTTGGTGAAGTTCAAATCTCAGCTTCCAAATTTTCTGCTCTTTCTTTGGATGAAGAGGAGGCAGGTGAGATCACTGAGATTCAAGAGAATGATGGTACCGAAACTGAGACAATGAACATCCTTGAAGGAGATATGATGGAAGATGATATACTAGATCAGAAGGTAAAGGAGAAATATAAGGCAGCTATGCAAAAAAGAGGTAGACGAGTTCAGAAGACTAAAGCTCAAGGGGTTCAGCCTAAGAGTAAAAGGTCTTCTCTGCGAAATCTATAATCATGGCTTGCTTTTTCTGGAATGTTAGAGGTTTTAATAAAGACAAAGCATTCCGTAGTTAATGATTGGGTGAATAAAAGGGAGATGAAGTTTGGTTGTCTTTTGGAAACGAGAGTGAAGGAAGGAAAAGCAAAAAGAATTCTGCAAAAGGTGTTTAGAGATTGGTCGTCAATAACAAACTATGAAGATAGTAGAGGAGGTAGAATTTGGTTGATTTGGAGAGATATGATTCGAATGACTCATGTATATAAGTTGGATCAGATAATTACCTGTTTGGTGGAATTGCAAGGAGAAGAAGGTGTTTTACTATTCCTGTATATGCGAGTAACCAAGAGGAGGAAAGGAAGATGTAATGGGAAGATTTAGTCCATCATCATAGATCTTCTTGCTTCAAGGATAAAGCTTGGCTAATAATGGGTGATTTTAAAGAAATTTTTGATGGTGATGAGAGTTCAAGATTTGATAGCATAAGTCGAGTTTCTAATGGAACGAGGGACTTTCAGAGGCTGATTATGCAGTGTCAGCTTGCTTACATGGCTTATCAAGGGCCAAAGTATACATGGTGTAACAAGAGAGAAGATGGAATCATTTGTAAGAAGTTGGATAAATTTTTATTAAACGAAGAGACGCTTCAGAGATTCTGCAACGCATACTTTACCTTTGAACCGGGTGGTTGCTCAGACCATATGCGTTGTACAGTTCAGATTTTCCCCCCAAGTGAGAAAATCAAGAGGCCTTTTAAGTATGTAAACGCAATAGGAAGCATTCCGGAGTTTCTTCCTATGGTCCAAGGTTATTGGAGTTCAACAGAGAGGTTATATCACTCCACTTCTGTGATGTATCATTTCTCAAAGAAGCTTAAATCTTTGAAGCCGCTGATTGGAGAGATGGAGAAAAGTAAATTGGGAAATCTATCAAAAAAGGCGAAAGAGGCTTTAGATGTGTTATGTGATAAACAGCATAAGACTTTAGCAAAATCGAGTGATGTTGCTATTCAAGAGGAATCTGAAGCTTATGGGATTTTGATTCATGCTGAAAGTCTGGAAGAAGATTTTCTTAAACAGAAAGCGAAGCTTCATTGGTTAGATGTGGGGGATAAAAAAAACAAGATTTTTCATAGAGCAATCAAAACCCGGAAAGCTCAAAATATGATAAGAGAAATCAGATGTAAGAATAGAAGTGTGGTGTCTACTCATTCTGAAATAAAGCAAGAAGCAGAAAATTTCTTTGCTGATTTTCTTAACCATCAGCCAGAAAACTACAGAGGAGCTTCTGGGGAGGAGTTAAAAGAGTTGCTTAAATTTCGTTGCTCAACAGAAGAGTGTGGGAAGTTGGAAGTAGAAGTCACAAAAGAAGAGATTCGCAGAGTGCTTTTTGCTATGCCAAGCAATAAATCACCTGGGCCAGCTAGATACTCCAGTGAATTTTTTGAAACTGTTTGGCCTTTAATATCTCATGACTTTATTATTGCTGTTCAATCAGTTTTTAGATTTAGGTTTTTGCCAAAGGGTGCCAACTCCACCATCCTTGCTTTAATCCCCAAAAAGATTGATTCAATGGAGATGAATAATTATCGTCCTATAGCCTGCTGCAATGTTATCTACAAAGTCGTCTCAAAGATAATAGCTAACCGTTTCAAAGAGCTTCTTCCTCGTCTCATATCTGAATCTCAATCTGCTTTTGTGCAAGGTCTCCTTCTTATGGAAAATGTTCTCCTTGCTTCTGAGCTGCTAAAAGGATATCAAAAGGAAAAGATCACTCCAAGATATCTAATGAAAATAGATATATCGAAAGCATTTGACTCTGTGCAATGGGAGTTCCTCTTGAGCAGTTTGAGAGTTTGGGGTTTCCCGGAGAGGTTCACACATTGGATAAAGCTCTGCATAACCAGTCCATCTTGCTCCGTTCAAGTAAAGGCAACCTTGCAGGTTATTTCCAAAGCTCTAGGGGGCTTAAACAGGGTTTCTCATTATCCTCTTACCTCTTTGTGATATTTATGAACGTCTTATCTCTGAAGATTGATAGAGATGTGGCTGATAAGAAGTTCACATTCCATCTGGGTTGCAAAAGTCTTCCACTCACCCATTTGTGCTTCGCATATGACCTAATGGTCTTTGTAGAAGGCATAAAATTACTATTGAAGGTGCTCTGTCGGTTTCTGAAGTCTTTGAAAGCTGGTCAGGATTAAGCATAAGCTTGGAGAATTCTACTATTTATATGGCAGGGGTAAAAGAAGCTGAGCAAAGCAGTATCCTAACGAATTTCCCTTTTGCAGTTGGAGAACTTCCAGTAAGATACCTAGGGCTTCCTCTAATGACTCAAGTCATGCGGAAGCAAGATTACCTTCCTCTATTGGAGAAACTCAGAAGTAGGATCTGTTCATGGACGTGTCGGTTTCTGTCTTATGGAGGCAGACTTCAATTAATAGGAGCGGTTCTTATGAGTATTGCAAATTTGTGGAGTGCTGTGTTTCGCCTTCCAAGTGCTTGTGTAAAGGAGGTGGAGCAAATTTGTGCGGATTTTCTTTCGACCGGTCCTTCTCTTCAAACTTCAGGAGCTAAAGTGGCATGGAGAGATGTTTGTAGTTTGAGAAGTGAAGGTGGTTTGGGTATTCGTGACTTGAAAGAAGTAAACAAGGTGTATGGGCTCAATCTTATTTGGAGAATGCTTGTGGGTGAATCTTTGTGGGGTAAATGGTTAAAAGAAAACTTGCTTAAAGGGAAAAATTTATGGGAGCTAAACTCGAAAATGCAGAATGGGTCTGGATGTGGCATAAAATGCTGAAACAGATAATTGAAGCGAAGTTGTTCTACAAGAAAGATTTGGGTAATGGTAGACATGTATCCTTCTGGTTTGACTCATGGTCGAAGAGAGGGCCTATTTTTGATATGTTAGGACCCAGAGGTATCATTGACATGGGAGTGGGCAGGAACGCTACTCTGGAGGAAGCTGCTCTAAATGTTCGAAGAAGAAGGAGACACCGTACCGATTTGCTTAATGATATAGAGGGAGAGTTGAGTCTCATTGCGAGTAATTTGAATCCTTAGAAAGAAGACATCAGTGTTTGGAGAGGGAAATCGGGTTTCAAACTGAGGGAGAATAAGCCTTTCTGTTCTTGGTCTCGTGGAGTTTGGTTTCCCCAAGCCATACCGAAGAATATATTGTCTACCTTAGAGAGAAAGGCTATTTGGTGTCATGGTTTGAATACCACCTGTGTTCTCTGCAAAAATGCAATAGAAATGCGTTCTCATTTGTTCTTTGAATGTGGGTATTCTTCTCAGATTTGGGAGTTTATTGCTAAAGGAATCTTGAGAAGCTCTTACACCAATGTCTGGGAAGAGATCTTGACAATTATTTCAGTTGAAAAAAGGGAGAAGATGAGTAGATTCTGTATAATTAAGATATTCATTTAAGTTGGTGCTGTATTCAATTTGGAGTGTTCGCAACAGGCTATTGTATTGTGAGAAACTGATGCATATTCCGGTGATCAAAAAGATGGTTGACAAAGGTATACGAAACAAGATCACGTTGATGAGAAGATGTAAATAGAGTTTGATCTGTAATTCGGGGTGGTAGTAGTATCTCGAGTTTTCTTTTAGAAACAAAGTAAGCACAAGTTGTATACAGGCTTTTTTGAATCAATTTAACGTAAATTCAAAAAAGTATATATATTTTGACATCTATGTAACCTGAACGTGAGTCTCTTTCGCTTCTGAATGAAATAATGCTTCAGAAGCATTTCACAAGGCCTGAGGAGGAGCAGTGATTGCGAAAAAATCATCTTCATCGTCACTGTCAATAACACCTTAGCTTTGAGAGGCATAGGTCCTAGAAGACATGTGTCTCATGCTCCTTTCGCGATGAGGAACTCTTGCTCTTACCACCAGCCTTATCCGATTTCTTCTTCTTACGAGTATCCAACACAACAAACAAGTTGGTGTTCTGAATCGGCATCAATGCTTCGTCTCTCTTGTTTCCATCACCAACCATCGATCCTTCTCTCTCAACCAATCAAAGATTCAGATAACAACATAAAAAAAGTTTGATTTTTTTATTAAAACCCAGAAACGTAACAACAACAAAAAAAGGATTTGATTTTTATCGAAACCCAGAAAATATTTCAGATGGAAGTTTCGAGGAAATAGAAAGAAAGAGAAGTGCTGAGAAGAAGAAAAGAAAGAAAGATAAGAGAGAGATGGCGTTAGTGGGCAAAACCTGATTTACATATATTTTAACTTAAATGGCAAATGTGTAAATAGTTTATCTGATAAAGATTTTATTAGACATTTAGACACAAGTTGATATGGACAAATTTTTGGAGTCGCCCAATTTACCAATTATAATTTGAGGTCGCTCAACTTGCCAATTACAAACTTAAAATTTTCCCAATTTACTATTTTTTCTCAATACAAATCGGCGTTTAAAACTTTTGACAGAACAGTAACTGGTGAAGAAACTAACCTGTCACCGAGAACAGCATGAAGTTTGATGATCTCTTCTTCTTCTTGAGGCGTGAATTTTACTCTTTTAATATCAGGCCTTAGATAGTTAAGCCACCTTAATCTGCGGCTCTTTCCACCTCTCTGAAGATCTATTTTTTTTTTTTTTTGAAAAAGATATCTGAAGATCTATTTTTCATGATAGATTATTGAAATGTTAAGTTTATCAGTTAATGAGGAGTTTAATTTTGCTTTTGTAATGGCAAAAAAAAAATTGCGGAACTATAAAAATGAAAATTTATTGAAAACATATAAAGATTTTAACATTTCCAAGATCGGTCAGTACTGAAAACATATAAGACAGATTTTAAGATTTCGATATTGGTCACAACATTATTCTAACCAAAAAGGTGCTAATTAAAGTTTGAATATTTAGAAAGTATCAGTGTTGTTAAAACCAGACCGACAAGCGAACCAGATTTTTTGGGGTCATGGGTCAATGTGGTTCGACCAGGTTCGATCCGATTCGATCCGGGTTTTATTAGACTAAACTAAATTTACTGATATTTTGAATATGTATATTCTTACAAAGATAAAAATCATATCAAATAAAATATTTCAATAACCATAATGTTTAGAAACTTTTTTAAAGTAACAAACTAAAAATGTAATAAAAGTAATAGAACAATGTAATAGTCCAAATCTCAAATCAATAGAAAAAACATATTTAATTTTTATTCTCCGGGTTTTTGTCACTAAAAATATTCATCACCTTTACAAAAATTATAGACCCATTAGTTAAAAATTTATACTATGAAATAAAATTAAAAATTATATCATGATTGAGTTCTTCAAATCTAAGTTTTCAATTCTTAAAATGTTTGAAACAAAAACAATACCTTGAGAAGTAGATACCTTGAGTTGCAGTCTTGCATAGACGTCAAAGACTCAAGAGAAAAATATCAGATGACTTTACCTTATTAATCTGAATCCTATTTTTATTTTAAAAAGGAAATTTTAATTGTTTTATTAATAAATTTTTGGTTTAATACAAGAACCAGGGTTTAGCCGGTTCGTTGGGTCGCCGGTTCACGGGTTTTTAACGGTTTGATAGGGATTTTTAACCGGCTCAATTATAGTTGGGTTTTGGCATTAACCCAACCCGCATTTGTGTCCGGTTCGTGGTTGAACCTGGTCCGACCGCTGGTTCGGTCCGGGTTTAATAACACTGGAAAGTATAGTAACACCTGTCGCTCGTGGGCACCGTTTAACAGATTGCAATCATTTTTGTAATATTATATGGATAAAATCGGTATATGTAGAGAGGTTTCAACTTTACAGAACCCGGAACAACATAATCATTCATGTACTTTAGCCACAGTATAATATAGAAAAAAATGTACAATGAAACCTCTATAAGCTAATAAGGTCGGAACTACACTAAAACTACAATTTTTTATTAATTTATAGAGATTATTAATTTATCGAGATACTAATTGAATCAAAAATTCAATTTATGACTATGAAATTATATTAATTTATAGATATATTAATTTATAGATTATTAATTTTAAAAGGTTATACTGTATTACTAATTGCATGAAAAAGATAGCTTACATTAGAAATATTTTTTTTTAAACATTTAATGGGCGGGGTAAATTCTGTAGCTTGTTTAAACATAATCATTTGTATTTTAAATATTGTTCCAACCTATAACTCTATTTTTATTGAATGTAATCAATATTTTTTTTTAGAATTTGACCAATGAATCCTAAAGGTATTTTGTATTTGCTTAACAGATAGTTTGGCCGTATCTAGAAGATTAAATAAAAGAAATAACACATCTACTGATTTAAGAACCATATTACTCATCATGTTTTGCATATATAAAATAAGATCTAACAAATTATTAATTTTAAATTAGACCAAGTGCATATGATTACAAAAACTAAATGAAAATTATTCTGTATATAATTGTAAATGATAGCTGCATATTATGGGGAAAAAAACTTATGTTGATCAAATGTAAATCTTGATGTATGTCCTTATACCAACAATAGAATAGATACCCGCCATATTTTTATTGCTCTGAGAAAAGGAATGATTTAGCTAACTGCTATTTTGGCAAGAAATTTTATATCACTATTTCATATCATCACAGCAAAGTTGATAACACTATTTCATATCATTACATCAGTACATGAGATAATTTTGCAAATACCTCTCCAAAGTAATGGAGAACATAGTAAATAGAATCAAAGGGTAAGAATTAATACCATCCGTCATTATTCTGATGTTTTCTGACTGCAATAGCGCTACTTTTGACCTCAATGATTTAATCTGGGATAATGAATTTCACAGTTCTTGAAAAAAATTAAACTCTTTTGTTTTAATCAATCAGCAAAGAAACTGGACAATACTTCCACAAAGAACACAAACCTAAGTGAGTATGAGATGATGTTAACGCAAATGTTGAAAGCTTGCAAGAACTAAAACTAAATGTATCAATAAAGAACTGAAGCATAGAACTTGGAAGTGTCGATGTTTAACTCTTCTTGTAGTATCTTGATTGTGTCCTCGCCACCTCCATCTCTTTCACAAACTCCTCCTCTGATCTCTTTGTTTCCTCCACAACAATCAAAGCTCTCTCCCCATCTCTCGTCTCCCTCTCTTTCCTCAACTTCCCTTCTCTCCCCCTACCACCTCACCTCCCTGACTCACTCCGCTCCTTCTCCACCGTTCTTCCTTCCTCCTCCGCCGTTCTTCATTCTTGGAAACATGCACAAGATAGACACTTTTTCAGAAAATACTATTAAACGGAACACAACCAAACGGAACATCAACTATGAATAGAGAACATCTGTTGATGAGATCTTATACTATGTTTTTCATGATATACATTGTTTCATGTATTATACTCTGTTTTTCATGATATACTCTGTTTCATGATTCATGTTTCAAACTTCAACGTCTACCAGCATATGAAAAACATTTCGAACTAATAACATGGTCGAGTAAATAATAGTTTCACAGATACACTATTTTTATGTAATGATAACATGCTCGAGTTTTTTTTATATATATATATATATATATATATCTATATATATAAAGAAGAGTTGTTTCTCTCCTGCTGCCACGTTGGACGCCATGTCAACAATTCGAAGTCTCTGGTGTTGACACGTATGAAACGCTACGTTTCATTTAATCCATTTCCAGATGGGCTTTTGTTGGTATTGCGTGTTAGGCTATTGGTTTGGGACATGTATCCGGCCCGGGTTGGTTGAGTTATCTCCCTCTAACCTTAATTCTGCGATGGCGACGCGGTGACTGCTGAGCTTTCTTCCGCTAACTGAAACTCTCCGATTTGTGATATCGTGATTAATCCCATTAATTCTCTCTCCCACGATGAAGTCTTCCTCGATATGGCTTCCTCCTCTCTGAGTACTTTAGGTTGTGTGAAATCTACCTTGGGAACCTCTTAGTCGATCTTCATTCGAATCTGTTCTGTTCATTTTACGGCTGAGGAGAACTGATGGGGATAGACATGCTACTCATCGATGCTAAAGTATTATGTCCAGAAAACTCATAATCATCTTCGTATCAAAATCTAAAGCCCGCGTTGTAACTGATATTTATCAAACTTTTGTATCCAGATCTTAGTAAAACATCTTAGAGATTAATCTTTTAATCTGTTTGTTGATACCGATTGGTATGAAATACAGAGATCAACAACAACCGCTATGAAAACTGCAAAACCACCAATCAACGAACTCAAGCTAGGTTCCTTTGTGAGTAACTCAATCAAATAATCACTAATTAGGTTCCTTTGTGAGGAAATACTACAATAGCTGCAGTGATCTGTTGTCTCGGCTTAAGGTATGCATTCTTCAAACCCTACTTTGTTTATTGATGATTGAAGTGGCGTGAGTTCATAATTTCATATATATGAGAGCTTTGGCAAATCTTAGTACTACCAAGTTTAGATAATAGATTGAAATTTTTGTTATGTGTGGAATGAATGATGGTATTTGTTTATGTTCTGTTTCAGGTTCCTCTGACGAAATTCATAAAGTATGTCTTCATTGTTTAAGATTACACCAAATGCTGCTCAGTAGCTCACTCTTGCAAGTATGTTTCTCTTATTGGTCAAGTCAGTGCTTCTATTTTATTTCTTCATTTTAGGTTCCAGAAAATTGTTCCTCTTTACGCAGGTAATGTACTTGGATCTGAAGACAGCGGCCTTGCCAAAAAAAAATGACACTCATATGGAGAACTTTCAAACGTTTCCCTGAGACAAGTGGTGCCATCCCAAATGCAGAGATTGATGCTAATTTTCTCTGGATCTTTGAGTCAGAAGAACGTGATATTCTTCAACATAGGGTCTTTCCAACCCCTGAGCATATGGAGAATGGTTGGCCATGAGTCCCTGACCCTTTGGTTCCGCACCTATGGTTTGACCATCGTTGAGCGTCTATGGTCACGTGTTCTTCAGTCATAGAAGTGACTTCTACCTGAGCTTCAGGTTTTGCTAGGAACTTTCTGGGAAAGGTGTTACCGTGGTATTATGGGGTTGATCTGTCTGACAGATACGAAGACAGTGAAGGAGCTGTGATATTGAGAGTTCTAAGCTACAAAACGGTTCTTAGCAAAGCTTAAGAAGGCTTCGGGTATTGAGGTCCATTTTGATGAGGCAAACATGTCTACAATATCAGATGCAGAGGATGAAGGCAAGGAGAACATATTTGTTTCTGCAGCCCTGTCTGCACTTTTGATGGCAGCCATTGGTGGTGGAAGTTCAGTAGATGGCATGAGAAATTATACAATTAATCCTCAAGTAAATTATTCTAATACAAATCAGAAAGATGTATTGACATGTTGCCTATACTAGAAACGAACCAGTCATAGAGTTGAAAAAATAGTTATGGTATTGGTTCAATTTGATGACTACAAAGTACAAATCGTATGACTATGTTACAGCCGTATACAATTATAACCTGCAACAGAGGTTTATCAGATTAGGAGGATATTAAAATAAATCAAGATTACCTAATAAAAATTGTTTGATTATGGTCAAAATTTGTAAAGTAAATAATAATTTTTTTTTTTTGGAACTCCAAATTATTTATATATATATTGAATAAAAACAATGTACAAAAATCTTCTTTGAAAATCAGTTAAACAAATATAAAAAACAATTGTATTCTAAGAACTAGCAATAATATTTGTTAAAATCTAACCAGTTTGCATGATATAGTTTATTTAGAAGTTTTTTAAAAATATATATATTTAAAAAATAGCAACAATAAATAGTATATTGCTATACTATCTAAGCTAATCTTTATAAAACAAGTTTTACATCGGTTCACTTTGAAATCAATAGAATTAAAAGAAAATGTATAAGAGAAAAAGTAAAAAATAAATTCAGAAAAATGTATAAGATAGAAAAATAATTTCAAATTTATATATTAAACTTCAAATTAATTCCTGATTTATGTATTGAACTTTAAATTATCATTCTAATTCTTTTGTTATATATATATATATATATATATATATATATATATATTTTAACATCTAACTTTATCGACATCAAATCAATGTAACAAATTTCATGAAATATAAATTAAAATACACACTACAAAGAAAAATATTTTAAATAAAAAATATTTTTTTCATCAGCATCAATGTCACAAATTGGTTGTATGACGTGCTGACACGTGTCCATTCTACTTAAACACATTGTTTCATTTAAACATTGGTTTATGGGCTTTTTTATATCTCTGTCCGTTGGGCTTCACGCTTGCAAACCCTTATACTGGGCCGATATGTTGCGGCTTGCTCTAACCCTTCTCCTACGCCGTCGACGAGTGACGATCCGGTGATGGTTGAGCTCTTTCGCGATTTCTGAAATGGTGTGCGTTATGGTATCTTTGTGTTAACTCTCATTAATTCAGACGTCCATGGCAATGTCTTCAATTCGTGGATCGAATCGGCGAGGCGGTGTGCTTTCTATATAAATATGTATGTATTTCCCTTCCAAAATTCGTACTCTCTTCATCTCTCCAATCTCTCTTATAGTATAACCGTCTGGAGTTCCTGTCAGATCAATCTTCTAAACTCTGATTAGGCCGGATTGGCGAATGGCATCTAGATTGGCTCAAAAGTCTATCTAAATTGATCCAAGAATTTATGGAACTGGGTCATCGGGATCACCACTAACTGTTACAGTTCCTCTCGAGTCGTAAGAAACCACGTACAAATCCTTTCCATGGCTTTTTCTTCATTTGTGTTCTGACTGCAAGGTTTCACGTTTGTAGCCCAATGTTTCAAAATACTCAACTTATTAATTTGTTCTTCACCGGAGAACTTGGGAGAAGTTGGTGTTACCTCCTACTGTCGATGATGTTGGTAATGTTGCTCAACTCTCTACTCTTTTGGGTTTTATACTTTATGAATCAAAAGCCTCTTTGGTTAGATGGTGTGTACTTTATGAATCAAAAGCCTCTTTTTGTAAACTTATGATTCTTATGACTACAAGATCTCTGATTTGTTTTTGTTTTAAATTACTGGAAGTAGCTCAGATAAGAAGAACACATGGATTTAAACAAAAGTTTCCATGCCACCGCTTCTGTCATTATGACTGAGTGACTGTCTCCACCTTATCTGTGAAACTTTACACTCCTTCCACCTATAGCTTCGCCTCCTTCGATATCGTTTCATCATAGTGGTTGCTCATTGAACGCAACAGCAACATACACCGATGACATTCTGTCAGGGAGACAGATCAATGGCTCCCATTGGTGAGGTGGATGAGACGAA
Source organism: Raphanus raphanistrum subsp. raphanistrum (assembly GCA_019706035.1). Taxonomy (NCBI): domain Eukaryota; kingdom Viridiplantae; phylum Streptophyta; class Magnoliopsida; order Brassicales; family Brassicaceae; genus Raphanus; species Raphanus raphanistrum. The sequence goes on along the minus strand of JACZFZ010000011.1, from coordinate 285,680 downwards.
GATAAAGGTTGCTTCAAGGTGTGAATGTTTCGGAACTGATCTGTTTTTAAAATTGGTTATTCAGTAAAATATGATTTTTCCGTGGGATGTTGATACAACTGGATAGAATTTTCTGTTTGTTCTATTTATTGTATAACATTTGTGTTTCTCTAAATAATTAGGTTTTATATTATGTGTAAATCATTATTTTTGTGGTTGATTCTTATCTTCATGTTTTTGTTTGTCGTAAAAAATCGTCTCCCATTATAGTTAGCTAATTTTTGATATAATTATTAAATTTTTGGCAGCTTTGTGATGTTCTTTACCATAAGCGTTACAAAAGCTTGAACCACTTGAAAAATATTAAAGAAGAATAATTAAGTAAAGGGAGCATTCAATGCTGTAAAAAGTATCAGCTGCAGTCACCATTTGGATTTGTTTTACACGACATATCCTCAGATTTTGGCATTGCTGAACAGTTCGTTCAACATAAAGATCAGTTGGAATTATTAAACAAAGATGATACTAAAGCCGTCAACAAAAAAAGCAAGTTGCAAGCAAGTGTTGAGATAGGCAGAGGACAAAATGACTTAAAACTATATGAATCTTACAAATAATACTAGGTCTGATACAATTCATATTAAAAAAAAGAACAGGAGAGGAGCTTGATTTTGTAAACGATTGAGTATTGGGGATGGTCTCTCAAGTAACTTCTGGAACTACACAGTGTCAAAGATTACTGTGAATTTAGCCAAGGTGTGTTAGTTTTGGACGATGCTTCAGTTGGACCATCCTGTAACAACAACGGAGAAAGGCAATCATAGTCCATAAACAACATAATGTTTTGCTAGAGAAAAACAGGTAGCTATGGATGGATTATGAATTCAACTCTGATAGAAAAGTCAAACATGTCTCTTTCACCGCAGGACAACGATTTTGTTGTACAAGGAAGACAAGTGTATTATGATTTAGTTGGTGTGTTTTCATTTAGTTTGGCATGCTTCTGGGTTTTTTACAAATTATAGTGCAACATTAATTTCTCACATGCCAAATCTCAAAAAAACATCAATTTCTCACGGAACAATAAAAGATTCACAATGTAAAAACACATATTTAAATTGACCTCAAATGTAGTATAGTAAATAGCATGTAACATGAGACTTAAAAGTAGCTTTGTGTAGTTTTGAATCAAAGTTATATATTTCTTTTTTGAATCAAAGTTATATATTTCTTTTTTGAATCAAAGTTACATATTTCTAAACATAATAAAATATACATAAGCCAAAATATTAAAATATATATGTAAACATAAATATCTTTTTCTTTAATTAATGTATAGTCAATTCAAAAAATAAATATTAAAAATTATTTTTGTTACTAAAACCTTCCAAAATAAAGTGTATTTCATGTTTATATGACAAAATTTAAATATTAATAAATCTTTTAGGATTTTCGGGGTGCATATGCGAAAGACATAAGTATATATGTATATAAGATTAAAATAAACATTTGTAAAAAACATGTTCTGCCCAAATAGTATAAACAAGATATATTCATTTTTTTCTCGCAATTATGAAGCATCACTTTGATGATATTAGTCAAATTTAAAGTTTGCAAAATACACAAAGTTTGCTCTGTATTCTTTGGTCTAAGATTATAAAGCATCCACTGCACTAATATTAAAGTATATTAGATCACTTTAAATCAAACAAAAGATATTTATTAAAAATAACGATATGATCTCAGAATTTTTTTCTTTATTTGTTGTCTATAATATCATTTTCAATAGTGATCTTAAATGCTTCATAAACTAATAAAAAATTATACAAAATAGTTTTTATTATAACTTCCCGCCCATAGGGCGGGCCGACCCTAGTTTTCTATTAAAGCATGAGAGTTAAAATGATACGAGCAAAGCTTAGTGGGCTAAATAGCCAATACATATAACAAAACCCAATCTAATAGTAGAGGCCCATCTGGAGGTAGGAAATATAAGGGAGGAAGCCCAAATCAATGATCATGAGACATTGAAGTTAACGAAGAAACGGAGTGGGAAGAAGAAGCGTTTGGCGTAGAGAACCAGAGCTGGAGCATGTTGGAGGAGAGGTTTGGAGAGGCTTGACGGATGCTTGCGATCCTTCTTCTTATCGTTAGATCAAGCTCAGCAATTAGGGAAGCTACAGGTCGAAAAGTCTGCCGATGGATCCTGCTATTTCTTTCAGTCCAGATAGCATAGATGGATGCTTGCCAGGCTAGTAGAAGAAGGGTTTTCTTTGCTCTAGAGCCCCCATAGATCCTCAGATCCTCTATGATTTCCTCCCACAACCGTGAAGTGGAGAAGCTCAGCTTTCGCACAAAGACTAGCCAAACATCCCAAGAGTAGCTGCAGTCAAAATAGAGATGGGACCTGGACTCCATCGCGCTGTTGCATAGAAGACAGGATCCGTCACTAATGATCCCCCATCGAAGAAGCCGGTCGCGAGTTGGTGAGCGATTGAGAGCCATCAGCCAAGTCAGGAAGGAGTGTATAGGGATTTCTTTAGAGAACCAAACCTCATTGTGCCAAGTAACCTGATCATGGTTCACTCGCAGCAGATCATAGATTTGTCTTGTAGAGTAAGAAGTATTTTGTACTCCTCCAGGGCACCAAATGTAAGAATCAGTAGCCTCTGTTATCGTCGTTGCTAAGAGATAGGAGTAGAGCCTCACCTGTTTTTTCTGATCTTGCAGGGGGTAAGGCCCAGTGATCTATCTCCCATAACTCAGCCAAAGTAGAAGAGAAGGGGATACCTGTAACACCCCCGAACCGCCCTAGACATAGGTCGAACCACCGGCCAACAATCAAACAAGAACATGACCGACGGAGCGACCAACGCCAAGGGTTGGAGATGAAAGGCCAACCGGCCAGCCAACAATCAAACAAGAACATGACTAACCGTCCAACCCAACACCATGGTTCGAAAGCGCTACGTGACGGGCTAGGGACGATCCGGTCAGAGTCACAAAATTTACTCCACGACTTAGACCAGTTCATCCACTAACTCGTCCCGCTAACTCAATACATAAGGCTTTGCAACCCGTATCAAGAGTTAACGTTTTCCGTTAGATCGAGGCCTAAGGCTTTTCAACCCGTACAACGACCTAACGTTGTGTTAGACCGGACTAGTCAAATATCAGAGTACTCATGAAGCGCATATAAAACAATTACTTTATTGATTCAAAGAAATATTCATACATTGAATAATTCGAGACCGGTCCCGGCCTAACGCCAAAATCGAGTCAACTAAACGCAAATCCAAAAATACCGTTTAACAAAAGGCAAGCAAATCTACACCGGTGGTCCTAACGTCCAGCACCAAGCTATCCGATCGTCCTACTAAAGAAACCTGCAAAAAGGACAACGGAGATGGATGAGTAACCTAATGTTACTCAGTGAGCTATAATCCCCTAGTTAACCATATATGCGCCTGAGTTCAATACTCGTGTAGTGTTAGACACCTAGACTATATAAGTATCATCAATCGGTCGACCAACAATCAGACAAGAACATGATCGGCCAACCAATGATACCACATAGCTTTAATATCCACCACCCTTCACAAACAATCCTTCAGACACATACATGCCAACATCAGGCCTACACTAACCAATACACAGCAATCAACAATCAGAAACTACTATCTAATAAACCGGTTACTAAGTTAGACTTGGCCTCCTGCCATGATCTAACTTCAAGTAACAGGAACCTGCAAGCAAATCAATCAACCACAATCACAATAACAAGATACTATTACTACTACTCGACTCTACTTGACATTCTAATCCGGGGAATGGTGATTTCATGTTCCTCCTCATCATCCTCGGAAATATTCTATCTCCCTATCACAAAGACCAGGAGAAGGAATATTACCGAACGCGGCCCACAGTACGTTCGGGTCACCGGCGCGACAGCCCCAGTACGTTCGGGCCACTGCCGGTTGTCACACGAAGATCGTGGCCCACAGTACATTCGGGTCACCACGAGACAGCCCACAGTACGTTCGGGTCACTGCCGGTCATTACCTCTTCGTGCAACCACTCAGCCATAGGCCATGACCCCGTCTCTCTGAGTGCTCTCGATCCAGCGAATAAGGGGTTTCCTTAAACCCGCCGGGTACGAGGTTGAGGAAACACTTATCAACCCCTAACCAAGCCTAGCAAGGCATACACACACTCTAACTCTACAACACTAACAACAATATCATAACTAATCAAATCAACCGGTTAGTCACTCCCTTACCAAGAGATGACTAACCTCAAACAACAATCAAGCAAGCAAGCAATCTAACAACCTAACGATAATATCTAAGCATTCAGAAATTGCTAACTAACCAAGCAACCTAACGATTAGCATGCTACTATGATTCTCAAGCAATAACTAAGCATGCTATCAACCTAACCATTTCTATTAACTAATCAAACCAGTTACTCAGTTTAGACCTGGCCTCCTGCCATGATCCAACCTCCAAGTAACGGGAACCTGCATGAAAACAGCTTAGCAAACAATTGACTATAACTCACAGTGTTCTTTGCCGATAAGCAGCTGGTTGATCGGAGAGGACCTTAGCCAAAACCCAATCTCGACATCTTGAATGGACTTGACTGGACTGATCTTGACTTGGACAGAACCTCCCCTGGTACTGGTCTGGACAGAACTCAACTCGAGCAGAACCTCCCCTAGCTGCTGGACTATTTCTTCGGACTTTCGGCAGAGTATCGAGCTTCAAATCTTCGACTGAACTTAACCCATGGATCTGAACTGACCTTGGACAGCACCTCCACTTGATCACCAGAGAATATGGGAGACTTGGACGAATTGATTTGGACAGAGCCTCCCCTAGACAGTCACTCGAAATCAGTAGAGAATCTGATCGAAAACTCTCTAAAACCCTCGAAAAAGATCGGAACCTCTTGCTTTCTTTTTCTACTTTCTCTCTCTCTCTCTAGGCACGTTTGGGACTGATTTTGAAAGGTCTGGATGAATGAAATGGCAAGGGGTCGTGGGGTATTTATAGTATACACCAACCAGTAAGGTTTCACCACCCAAGTGCCCGTGTGTCGTCTCGCATGCTTCCGGTTGCATGCGTCGTGGCACCTCGTGCTCCACATGGCGGTCAGCATGGATAAAACTCATGCAGGATGACACCTCTATCCTGCCTGGACGACCAGATGTCTCTCAGCATGGCTGGATCACATGCACGGCGACACACAGTGACCACATGTCGATCTGCATGCTTCGATCGCAGGTTGCGCGGCACCTCGTGCTTCCGTGTGTCAAGCTGCATGTGCTGCTCCCATGCACGGCGACACCTCGAGCTTGTGTAGACAATCAGCTGGTTAAGAGATAGACATCACGTCCTGGTCACTTAGATCAAGCCACCTCGAGCTTCCCGGTCGATTTGCGCGATTTCGGCCCTTCTGTTGAATTTTCGACCTGCGATCAATCTTGAATATTTTTCCGCTCCTGTTCTGATGCTCTGAATATTACTAATAGACTCCATAAAGATTCTGAACTTGAAGAAAAATATTTCCCGAGTCTCCGGCTTCCTCGAAAAAATAGACAATACCGAAATCAGGGTTTTCGGTCGATTTCGGGTTTTCCCGTCGTGCTTGCTTCCCGTCATGCTTGCTTCCCGTCCTGCTTAATTCCCGTCCTGCTTCCGACTTATAATGTCTCTGAAATAATATTCCGCTCATATGAAGTTTCGGGGAAAACTTAGCGGCTAAGTCACGTCATGCTTCGAAAACGTCGTGCTTCTATCCCGTCGTGCTTCCAAAAAGGTTATGCTTCCAAAACGTCCATCTGATCAATCTAAGATTCTTCTGTAAAGAGTAGAGCAGCTTACTTCGACTCATGCTTCACTTACGATCCATTCTTGACCTTCTCGTACTTCAAAATTTCTCGATCGATCCGTATCGTCCGCGATTCGACCACGAAGTTGATGCTCGACCAATCTTCTATTTTCTCCGATCCATGTCAAGTTTTAAATGATCAAAACTCAACATTCTTCATGACTCTTTGATTCCCAAAAGCTTGGCTCCAAACTCCGAGTTTGTCGAACTCGACCATTTTATCCCTAAGGGCGGGTTATCACATTCTCCCCCCTTAATAGAATTCGTCCTCGAATTCTTAAGTGTGTAACTGCTCAGCTTCACGACATGCTCTCCCTGAATGACTATCTCTCCTTGGATCACTTCATTTCGCGGTCTTGTTCACTTGATGTGCTTCTCATCTGTTTGCCTCTGATGCCTCCTTTCGATTTCTTTGGTCTCCATCTTGAGTTCTGATTCTGAAATCACTCCATCTGGATGCCTTTCCAAAGAATTTCTCTTGGTCTTGAATCCTTCCCTTTCTTCACTTCTTTATTTGCCACACTTCACTCATTCTCAGCTCGTCTTCATATCAGTTTACCTTGTCCATCAATGTTCCTTGAGTGTCCTCCTCAAGGTCTTAATACTCGTCTCTGTCTCTCTTCAATGGAATGAACACTGCGTCATCTTGCTTTGCCTCTGCCATAGCACTGATTTCCCTGATACTATCCTTTCCTTCAGATAGATCATTCTTTCTCCTCATTACTCAATCCTTTCCTCGATCTTCTTTTACCCAGATACTGCTGAAGTCCTTTCCCAACGAACTCTCGCTTCTTCTCATCTGTCCAGTCCATACCACTGTCCAGTCCTCTGAACCATCTTCACTCTATCTCTTCGGCTTTGGGTTTTTGGCCTTGAACCCCTTTCACTTTAAGGTTTCCACCATTAAAGTGCCGATCAACGAACACATTTACTAGCTGCAACTCAAAGAACACTCACACGCAAGTTAGTCAACAACTAACCCAACAAAAACTAACCACAACCTAACCGCAAAGCTAGCAAAGCAACCTAGCAATTCTAAACTCCACTATCTAATCCTAATTCCTAAAACAATAAATCCTATCGCTGGACGTGACCGGTTTCCCTAATGACTTTTGTGACTCTTTTGACTCGATAAAATAATTGAAAACCGATTAAATCATGAGTTTCGGAAGCATGGACGTAACCATGCTCTGATACCACCACTGTAACACCCCCGAACCGCCCTAGACATAGGTCGAACCACCGGCCAACAATCAAACAAGAACATGACCGACGGAGCGACCAACGCCAAGGGTTGGAGATGAAAGGCCAACCGGCCAGCCAACAATCAAACAAGAACATGACTAACCGTCCAACCCAACACCATGGTTCGAAAGCGCTACGTGACGGGCTAGGGACGATCCGGTCAGAGTCACAAAATTTACTCCACGACTTAGACCAGTTCATCCACTAACTCGTCCCGCTAACTCAAGACATAAGGCTTTGCAACCCGTATCAAGAGTTAACGTTTTCCGTAAGATCGAGGCCTAAGGCTTTTCAACCCGTACAATGACCTAACGTTGTGTTAGACCGGACTAGTCAAATATCAGAGTACTCATGAAGCGCATATAAAACAATTACTTTATTGATTCAAAGAAATATTCATACATTGAATAATTCGAGACCGGTCCCGGCCTAACGCCAAAATCGAGTCAACTAAACGCAAATCCAAAAATACCGTTTAACAAAAGGCAAGCAAATCTACACCGGTGGTCCTAACGTCCAGCACCAAGCTATCCGATCGTCCTACTAAAGAAACCTGCAAAAAGGACAACGGAGATGGATGAGTAACCTAATGTTACTCAGTGAGCTATAATCCCCTAGTTAACCATATATGCGCCTGAGTTCAATACTCGTGTAGTGTTAGACACCTAGACTATATAAGTATCATCAATCGGTCGACCAACAATCAGACAAGAACATGATCGGCCAACCAATGATACCACATAGCTTTAATATCCACCACCCTTCACAAGCAATCCTTCAGACACATACATGCCAACATCAGGCCTACACTAAACAATACACAGCAATCAACAAGCACAAACTACTATCTAATAACCCGGTTACTAAGTTAGACTTGGCCTCCTGCCATGATCTAACTTCAAGTAACAGGAACCTGCAAGCAAATCAATCAACCACAATCACAATAACAAGAAACTATTACTATGACTCGACACTACTTGACACTCTAACCCGGGGAATGGTGATTTCATGTTCCTCCTCATCATCCTCGGAAATATTCTATCTCCCTATCACAAAGACCAGGAGAAGGAATATTACCGAACGCGGCCCACAGTACGTTCGGGTCACCGCGCGACAGCCCCAGTATGTTCGGGCCACTGCCGGTTGTCACACGAAGATCGTGGCCCACAGTACATCCGGGTCACCACGAGACAGCCCACAGTACGTTCGGGTCACTGCCGGTCATTACCTCTTCGTGCAACCACTCAGCCATAGGCCATGACCCCGTCTCTCTGAGTGATCTCGATCCAGCGAATAAGGGGTTTCCTTAAACCCGCCGGGTACGAGGTTGAGGAAACACTTATCAACCCCTAACCAAGCCTAGCAAGGCATACACACACTCTAACTCTACAACACTAACAACAATATCATAACTAATCAAATCAACCGGTTAGTCACTCCCATACCAAGAGATGACTAACCTCAAACAACAATCAAGCAAGCAAGCAATCTAACAACCTAACGATAATATCTAAGCATTCAGAAATTGCTAACTAACCAAGCAACCTAACGATTAGCATGCTACTATGATTCTCAAGCAATAACTAAGCATGCTATCAACCTAACCATTTCTATTAACTAATCAAACCATTACTCAGTTTAGACCTGGCCTCCTGCCATGATCCAACCTCCAAGTAACGGGAACCTGCATGAAAACAGCTTAGCAAACAATTGACTATAACTCATAGTGTTCTTTGCCGATAAGCAGCTGGTTGATCGGAGAGGACCTAGCCAAAACCCAATCTCGACATCTTGAATGGACTTGACTGGACTGATCTTGACTTGGACAGAACCTCCCCTGGTACTGTTCTGGACAGAACTCAACTCGAGCAGAACCTCCCCTAGCTGCTGGACTATTTCTTCGGACTTTCGGCAGAGTATCGAGCTTCAAATCTTCGACTGAACTTAACCCATGGATCTGAACTGACCTTGGACAGCACCTCCACTTGATCACCAGAGAATATGGGAGACTTGGACGAATTGATTTGGACAGAGCCTCCCCTAGACACTCACTCGAAATCAGTAGAGAATCTGATCTCGAAAACTCTCTAAAACCCTCGAAAAAGATCGGAACCTCTTGCTTTCTTTTTCTACTTTCTCTCTCTCTCTCTCTAGGCACGTTTGGGACTGATTTTAAAAGGTCTGGATGAATGAAATGGCAAGGGGTCGTGGGGTATTTATAGTATACACCAACCAGTAAGGTTTCAGCACCCAAGTGTCCGTGTGTCGTCTCGCATGCTTCCGGTTGCATGCGTCGTGGCACCTCGTGCTCCACATGGCGGTCAGCATGGATAAAACTTGTCATGTCCCTGATCCTGGATATGATCCTTAGGAGCGACTATGGTGCAAGGAGACGCACCAGTCAGCTCATTTGACCTAAACACAAGGGTATCATGGCCTGGAAGTAAGGTTAAGGGCATCAGGAAGTTAAGATATAGCTAAACCAAGAAGGAGACAAGTATAAAGGAGCTGTACAAAGTGTATGGCAGCTGGGCGATGCAGTGAGCAAGCTCGACCAGCTAGATGAAGTGTAGTGCAGCTCAGTGTAGCTCAGTGAAGAGTGTGTCAGCTCCCTGAGCTGGATGAACTAGCTAACTCAGCTGGGTCAGCTGGGGATCAGCTCAACTCAGCTAGACTGAGTGTTCAAGTCTTGGGCAGTTGGGCCAGGTCCGGACAGTGGTCGGACCATGTGGACCACCCGGGTGTGCCGGTGAGCCGGTGGGCACTTGTGGTTGGACCAGGGGCTTGGGCAACCAGCTAAGGCTTGTGTGTGACATGTCTAGGAGCAGTTAGGCATGTCAAGGACGTCTGGTAACTGCCATAGGCGAACAGGTGTGATCTGGACCATTGATTAAATCAATGGCCAGAAATGATACCGAAAGGGTGCAACCTTTGGAAAGGTGACCATTCCTTTTCTATAAATACAAGGGCAAGTCCGTGCCTTTGCAGGCACGTCAGGGCTTCATTCTTCTTCCTGAAACACAAAGAAAAACAGAGAAAAACAGAGAGATGGTCGGATTACACAATCCAAGACCAAGAGAGGCTTGAAGGCAGCAAAGAGGCAGTTTTGATGGCAATCAAGAGGGGAGTTGAGAACGACCCTCTGGTGTGTTTTGATTGTGGTTTGCCACGCCATAGGCTTCCTCTACATCCTTACTACACATCCAAATAGCCAGGGAAGAAGGGAGATGACCGGATTCACTCTCAAAGTCCAAGAGCAGCCTTAAGGGCAGTGGTGTGTAGAAAGACAGTTTCATGGCCACTGAAGTGAGAAGTGATGGACGACCCTTGGGTGGTGTTTGATCATGGATGAACACACCCTAGGCTTCCTCTGTGTCTTAGGGACACACGCAAATGGCCAGAAGAGAATGGAGAAGGCCGGACTCCACTCCCAAAGGCTTGTACAGCCTTGAAGGTGGATGCAGTGCAGAAACTGGTTTCATGGAAGTTCCATGAAATGGATGATGGGTGCGACCCATGATTGGATCTTATCAATACTGGAAGTATATGATAAGGCATGATAGAGGCGTGCAATGGAGGAGCATGGCCGGACATGATACAGGAAGCACAAGATCTAGTAAGATCAAGTAAAAGGTAACATGTACATATGATTAATTTATGGTTTATGTTGGTGTCTCTTGAGGTGCATATGAGGCCAAGTATGGCACGTCCTTGGAGACCATATATTGTGATGTATTGTAGGGATACAGGACCCTGGAGAAAGGGGCGGATCATAGTTGAACTAATTCATCCATATGGGATGGTAATTAGATGCTATACAGCAACTAGTGATTCATGGTGGTTCATGAGTGAACCTGATCTATGGTTTTGCATTACCAATGGCTTCAGGCCGTGGCAATGAGGTAATGGAATCATATGGTATGATAGGTATCAACCTTGGGTTGGTACAGGATTGGCTGAGAGCCATGAAGAAGAGCAAGACTGACCAGGTTCATTGGGACATAGTTCCATGGCCGGTTAGGTATGTGTGAAGACTCATCAGTTCTGAGTCATGTGGGGTGGTTGGTTGATTGACTCAGGAATTGGTGGGCATTATTAATCATATTCTATGATGTTCAGACATGGAGGTACTGAACCATGGAGTGGCCGGTTCAGAGAAATCTCTCCATGGCCTTGGTTGGGCAGGTAAGTGGAGATCTGATAGTTCCTGAAGGAATTGTTAGGATCCGACTTCAAATATCTCTTAATGGGTATTTATCATGAATTATCATGGTGAAAGATTAGTTTTATCTCATTGATTTAGAGGTGGTCAGTTATGGCCATATGGGCTGTTCATGGGCGAGATCAGTATGATCGAGGCCGGTTCTGAGAAATCTGACTTGACCATTCTCTTAGTTATGAATTATCATGAATTATCATGAATTTTAATTAGTTTTTGGAGCATGTTTGCTTGAGGTTGTTTTTGTAGCTGAAGACTTCCCAAAGGTACTTGGTCAGTGGGGATGGCTGGTTGAATGACTAAGTAACCAAGGGAAGGGTTTTATGCAGACACAGGAGAGATGTACGAGTAGACAAGGAGCTGGGCGAAGCTACCTTGAAGCTCGATCATCTGGGAGAGAGTGAACCTCAAGTGAAGTGGTTCAGCTTAGCTGAGCTGGACAAGCTAGTTTAACAAGCTGGGGATAGCTGAGGCAATGAGCTAACAAGCTCCGTGGATGTGGCAAAGGTATGATCTAGCAATTCTTGCATAGATCTAGATAGAATGGTTTAGAGGAACAGAACCTCAGATATTGTATGACTTGGATTAGGTTCAGGATCAACCTTGGAGCTGGTAGTAGTTGTGTCTATTGATCATGGCTAAGGTGATTCGACCTGACAAGTGTTAGATTGGTTTTAGACCAATGGTTGATAGATAATATTCCGCTGTGCATAAGTTGAAAGGATCTAAGCTAGGGAAGGACTAAGGTAGTCTTAAGCTAAGGTCTAAGATAGACTTCGCCCTTAGGCGAAAGTATAGATAAAGATCGAAAAATTGAGTGGTTCGGTCAGGGTATGGACCGAGCGACGTGAGGCATCGACCGCGGCCTAGCCGGCCGGGTTCGGGTCTTACAAGTTGGTATCAGAGCATGCTTGATTCTAGGATCATTGGGTTGTGGTTGTTCACCCATGCATCCGGACAAGTAGATGCTGATGTGATTAATCCACCAGTTTTATTGTTGACTCAGCTGGAGGAAGTTAACAATGAAGCTGGATTGACTGTAAGTCAGCTCAACCCTACTGAGGTTCTAGTGGGGGAGAGCTGAGCTGCAGCTGGAAGGGGAAGTTGAATCCTCTTGTGATGTGAACCGGGCTGATCCAAACAATTGTTGCAAACAATGAGAGGACTAACCGGTTGATTGGGCAGCTGTTTTGGCAGCTAATGATCAAGCTGGGCCAGTAGCTGAGGTGGTCTAGATTGATCCACCAGCAAGGGCAGCTTGGTTAGTGGACTACCTGAGGGTGCTGGAGCACACAGCTCAGATGAGAACAAAGTATTTCTCAGGTAGTGTGGATCCTTTTGAGGCAGATGAGTGGAGGTTCTGACTGGGTTGTAACTTCAGCTCAACTCACTGCTCAAAGGTATTGTGTTCCAAACCGAAATTATTTCTGGAAACTGAGATGACCATGGAACCTTACTAGGTGAGCCAAGAGGGAGCTGAGGCAAGATAGGGGATCATGCTTGTGAACGGGAAAGTTCCAAGGTGAACCAGCTTGGCCAAGATGCACTCCCCAAGGGCAAGATCCTGAAACAGAAGGTTGGTTGATCTAGTTATCTGGAAATAATAGACGGGTTGGACGGATCGATGCAGTGCAAGATCTTGTATGGATGACTGGACCAGGGAAGTAACATGAACCTGAGAGTGGCTTAGGTCGAAAGAAACGTGCAGCACTCTTTGGGGGTAAGTGTATCCTTGGTGGCCGTTCAAAACAAGTGAGCATTTGCGAGGTTCAAGTTGGTTTAAGGGAGACACTACAGGGCTAGTATACTGGGACTCGGTATAAGCCAAGGTAGGATTCCTTAGATCAATTTGAATGGATTGGGTATATGATGTTAAGTGGCTTAGTATGATGGGGATTGAGGTATATTATAAACACTCTTGTGAATGGTATGGGACATTCACAGAAGTGTTACACTTTGGAGAATGGTATGGGACGTTTTCCAAATGTGTGATCAAACCGATGTCTTACTCATCTAGGTACTTAATGATCAGTGGTGTGGAATCAACGTACCTTTCGATACTGGAGCTACACACCGTTTGTGAGTCCATATATGATCGGAAAGGGGTTGTTTGCATTGGTATAGGGGATGATCCCGGGATAGTGAGTGCGGCCGGAGGCCAAAGGATGCATTCACTAGGCCTTGTTAGGGACATCCCAGTGATGATCCAAGAAAGGGCGATGCATGTTGATCTGATTGTGGTTTGCCTTAAGAATCATAAAGTGATCTTAAGGATGGATTGGTCTTGGAAAGAATCGGGCCATCTTAGACTGTCACCGGGGAAGGGTGCTGTTTGAGAGTGGGTGTGGACCCCCGATCAGATTCCAAGGATCCGACCAACCTCTGGATGCTTAGTGATCTCAGCGGTCCATGTGGAAAATATGCTGGGAGGTGGTCATGAGGCCTGGTTGGCGACCATTGACACTAAGGAGGTTGTAGGGGGTGGTAGCCCGGACGAGGATTCGGTTGGTTCAAGAGTTCAAGGATGTGTTTCGGGCGCTGCAGGATGTGCCTTCTGCAGGGGCTGACCCGAGCATGATCGAACTAGAACCGGGAACGGTCCCAATGTCCAAAAGTCCGTATCGTTTGGCACCAGCCGAGATGGCTGAGATGAGGTCGACTAAGTCCAGTGAGGGACGAGGGTCGCAGCACAACCAAGTCGGAGATTGACCTATGGTTGGATTGAGACGGTGGAGTCCCGGAGTGGACAGGACTGGAATGTGATCGAGTTCTTTAAGACTTGACTGATACATTGAGTAGCTTAGAAATTGGGTAAATCTACTAAGACTCGAGTATGCAGTATGTTCTTAAGGACTGAAAATGATCTAGTCAAGGACTAGGATCAAAGTATGATTATGTCTGGTGATGGACAGAAGTCAAGTATGAGGCGGTTTAGTCTAGTAGGGACTAAGATCGCAACAGGGCCAAGCTGGGATAAGCTGTGGTCAGTTAAGGAATGATCCAGTAAGTTGTGACTGGGGTCATGAACCTTAGCGGATGTACAGGAAGCAAAGAGTTCAGTTGGAACCTTTGTCATGATATGGGATGTAAGCACCACAGGATTCGAGGACGAATCCATTCTAAGTGGGGGAGACTTGTCATGTCCCTGATCCTGGATATGATCCTTAGGAGCGACTATGGTGCAAGGAGACGCACCAGTCAGCTCATTTGACCTAAACACAAGGGTATCATGGCCTGGAAGTAAGGTTAAGGGCATCAGGAAGCTAAGATATAGCTAAACCAAGAAGGAGACAAGTATAAAGGAGCTGTACAAAGTGTATGGCAGCTGGGCGATGCAGTGAGCAAGCTCGACCAGCTAGATGAAGTGTAGTGCAGCTCAGTGTAGCTCAGTGAAGAGTGTGTCAGCTCCCTGAGCTGGATGAACTAGCTCACTCAGCTGGGTCAGCTGGGGATCAGCTCAACTCAGCTAGACTGAGTGTTCAAGTCTTGGGCAGTTGGGCCAGGTCCGGACAGTGGTCGGACCATGTGGACCACCCGGGTGTGCCGGTGAGCCGGTGGGCACTTGTGGTTGGACCAGGGGCTTGGGCAACCAGCTAAGGCTTGTGTGTGACATGTCTAGGAGCAGTTAGGCATGTCAAGGACGTCTGGTAACTACCATAGGCGAACAGGTGTGATCTGGACCATTGATTAAATCAATGGCCAGAAATGATACCGAAAGGGTGCAACCTTTGGAAAGGTGACCATTCCTTTTCTATAAATACAAGGGCAAGTCCGTGCCTTTGCAGGCACGTCAGGGCTTCATTCTTCTTCCTGAAACACAAAGAAAAACAGAGAAAAACAGAGAGATGGTCGGATTACACAATCCAAGACCAAGAGAGGCTTGAAGGCAGCAAAGAGGCAGTTTTGATGGCAATCAAGAGGGGAGTTGAGAACGACCCTCTGGTGTGTTTTGATTGTGGTTTGCCACGCCATAGGCTTCCTCTACATCCTTACTACACATCCAAATAGCCAGGGAAGAAGGGAGATGACCGGATTCACTCTCAAAGTCCAAGAGCAGCCTTAAGGGCAGTGGTGTGTAGAAAGACAGTTTCATGGCCACTGAAGTGAGAAGTGATGGACGACCCTTGGGTGGTGTTTGATCATGGATGAACACACCCTAGGCTTCCTCTGTGTCTTAGGGACACACGCAAATGGCCAGAAGAGAATGGAGAAGGCGGGACTCCACTCCCAAAGGCTTGTACAGCCTTGAAGGTGGATGCAGTGCAGAAACTGGTTTCATGGAAGTTCCATGAAATGGATGATGGGTGCGACCCATGATTGGATCTTATCAATACTGGAAGTATATGATAAGGCATGATAGAGGCGTGCAATGGAGGAGCATGGCCGGACATGATACAGGAAGCACAAGATCTAGTAAGATCAAGTAAAAGGTAACATGTACATATGATTAATTTATGGTTTATGTTGGTGTCTCTTGAGGTGCATATGAGGCCAAGTATGGCACGTCCTTGGAGACCATATATTGTGATGTATTATAGGGATACAGGACCCTGGAGAAAGGGGCGGATCATAGTTGAACTAATTCATCCATATGGGATGGTAATTAGATGCTATACAGCAACTAGTGATTCATGGTGGTTCATGAGTGAACCTGATCTATGGTTTTGCATTACCAATGGCTTCAGGCCGTGGCAATGAGGTAATGGAATCATATGGTATGATAGGTATCAACCTTGGGTTGGTACAGGATTGGCTGAGAGCCATGAAGAAGAGCAAGACTGACCAGGTTCATTGGGACATAGTTCCATGGCCGGTTAGGTATGTGTGAAGACTCATCAGTTCTGAGTCATGTGGGGTGGTTGGTTGATTGACTCAGGAATTGGTGGGCATTATTAATCATATTCTATGATGTTCAGACATGGAGGTACTGAACCATGGAGTGGCCGGTTCAGAGAAATCTCTCCATGGCCTTGGTTGGGAAGGTAAGTGGAGATCTGATAGTTCCTGAAGGAATTGTTAGGATCCGACTTCAAATATCTCTTAATGGGTATTTATCATGAATTATCATGGTGAAAGATTAGTTTTATCTCATTGATTTAGAGGTGGTCAGTTATGGCCATATGGGCTGTTCATGGGCGAGATCAGTATGATCGAGGCCGGTTCTGAGAAATCTGACTTGACCATTCTCTTAGTTATGAATTATCATGAATTATCATGAATTTTAATTAGTTTTTGGAGCATGTTTGCTTGAGGTTGTTTTTGTAGCTGAAGACTTCCCAAAGGTACTTGGTCAGTGGGGATGGCTGGTTGAATGACTAAGTAACCAAAGGAAGGGTTTTATGCAGACACAGAAGAGATGTACGAGTAGACAAGGAGCTGGGCGAAGCTACCTTGAAGCTCGATCAGCTGGGAGAGAGTGAACCTTAAGTGAAGTGGTTCAGCTTAGCTGAGCTGGACAAGCTAGTTTAACAAGCTGGGGATAGCTGAGGCAATGAGCTAACAAGCTCCGTGGATGTGGCAAAGGTATGATCTAGCAATTCTTGCATAGATCTAGATAGAATGGTTTAGGGGAACAGAACCTCGGATATTGTATGACTTGGATTAGGTTCAGGATCAACCTTGGAGCTGGTAGTAGTTGTGTCTACTGATCATGGCTAAGGTGATTCGACCTGACAAGTGTTAGATTGGTTTTAGACCAATGGTTGATAGATAATATTCCGCTGTGCATAAGTTGAAAGGATCTAAGCTAGGGAAGGACTAAGGTAGTCTTAAGCTAAGGTCTAAGATAGACTTCGCCCTTAGGCGAAAGTATAGATAAAGATCGAAAAATTGAGTGGTTCGGTCAGGGTATGGACCGAGCGACGTGAGGCATCGACCGCGGCCTAGCCGGCCGGGTTCGGGTCTTACAAAACTCATGCAGGATGACACCTCTCTCCTGCCTGGACGACCAGATGTCTCTCAGCATGGCTGGATCACATGCACGGCGACACACAGTGACCACATGTCGATCTGCATGCTTCGATCGCAGGTTGCGCGGCACCTCGTGCTTCCGTGTGTCAAGCTGCATGTGCTGCTCCCATGCACGGCGACACCTCGAGCTTGTGTAGACAATCAGCTGGTTAAGAGATAGACATCACGTCCTGATCACTTAGATCAACCACCTCGAGCTTCCCGGTCGATTTGCGCGATTTCGGCCCTTCTGTTGAATTTTCGACCCGCGATCAATCTTGAATATTTTTCCGCTCCCGTTCTGATGCTCTGAATATTACTAATAGACTCCATAAAGATTCTGAACTTGGAGAAAAATATTTACCGAGTCTCCGGCTTCCTCGAAAAAATAGACAATACCGAAATCAGGGTTTTCGGTCGATTTCGGGTTTTCCCGTCGTGCTTGCTTCCCGTCATGCTTGCTTCCCGTCCTGCTTAATTCCCGTCCTGCTTCCGACTTATAATGTCTCTGAAATAATATTCCGCTCATATGAAGTTTCGGGGAAAACTTAGCTGCTAAGTCACGTCATGCTTCGAAAACGTCGTGCTTCTATCCCGTCGTGCTTCCAAAAAGGTTATGCTTCCAAAACGTCCATCTGATCAATCTAAGATTCTTCTGTAAAGAGTAGAGCAGCTTACTTCGGCTCATGCTTCACTTACGATCCATTCTTGACCTTCTCGTACTTCAAAATTTCTCGATCGATCCGTATCGTCCGCGATTCGACCACGAAGTTGATGCTCGACCAATCTTCTATTTTCTCCGATCCATGTCAAGTTTTAAATGATCAAAACTCAACATTCTTCATGACTCTTTGATTCCCAAAAGCTTGGCTCCAAACTCCGAGTTTGTCGAACTCGACCATTTTATCCCTAAGGGCGAGTTATCACAATACCCGTTCGCGAAACAGGCACCTCCTGCAGGAAAACAGCAACTCTGCCGAATGGTGACCAGTTACAGGACCAGAAGTAAGTAGTTTCTCCATTACCAACAACTCTTTTGATCCAGCTATAGGCGCGATCCCTTAGTAGTATCAGCTGGTTAGCCTGCCATGAGTGTTTTTGCTTAGTGTTAATGACCCAAAAATTGTTCAGGTCCCCCTCCAAGATCTCAGTTATAAACCAATCCGACCAGATGGAATCCTGCTTAAAGAATAAGATCCAAATGAGTTTCAGCACAGACGCCATGTTCCATATATGTAAGTCCTTGAGACCGAGTCCCCCTTCTTTCTTTGGTGTTGTTACCGATTCCCATGAAACTTTAGCTGAGTTCTGACCTTCTGTCTTGCCTTTCCACAGGAAGCTGCTGCATATGGAGTCAATCTCTGCAAGACAACCTTTCGGTAGAATAAAAGCACAGGACCAGAAGTTTGTAATTCCTGCAATGACGGTGGCAAGAAGCTGTAGTCTCCCCGCAAAGGATAGAGTGCGAGTTGTCCAGGAATTGAGCTTCGACTTGATCGATTGCAGAAGAGAAGCACAGTTGGCGATTGACAGTTTCTTAGTGCACAAAGGTACGCCTAGATATCTGACCGGTAGCGTTCCTTCAGTAAGGCCTGTAGCTGCTTTGAGTTGCTGTAATTCATGTGGCTTAATTCCTGCAGCGAACATAGAAGTTTTGGTGATGCTCACTGCCAAGCCAGACCTCTGCTCAAATTCCTTTAGTATAGCGAGGACAGCTTCAATCGGATGTTGAGTTCCGTCGCAGAAGATCAGAAGATCATCAGCGAAACAAAGGTGAGTCAGCTTAGGTCTTTTGCATTTCGCATGGTATTGAAAGGTTCCTTGTCTAGCTGCCCTGTTTAGAGAGATAGAAAGACAATTCATAGCCAGAACAAATAGATAAGGAGATAAGGGGTCACCTTGCCGTAACCCTCTTTTTCCTTTAAAAGAAACCATAGGTTGATCCGTTGAACCCAAGAGAGAACGAGGTAGTGCAAACGCAGGCGTGTAACCATGATAGGAAAATCTCAGGGACCGCTATACTCCTTAGGCATTGGAATATAAATTCCCATCTGATAGTATCAAATGCTTTGGCGATGTCAACCTTGATAGTTACCCTTCTTGGACCTCCTATTTTGTGGTAGCCTTGGACAATCTCAGAGGCAAGCACAGTATTTTCAATAAGCAAATGGCCCTGAACAAACGCTGTCTGATTAGGTAGTACTACTTGAGGAAGAATGATCTTGAGGCGCTTGACTAACATCTTTGAAATTGCCTTGTAGGTGGTGTTACAACAGCTTATAGGCCTATAGTCGGAAATGGAGGAAGCTCTCGGGTGCTTGGGCACCAGTGTGAGACTGGTGGAGTTTGTTGCGGTAGGAAGGAAGGCAGAGGTGAAGAATCGTTGAATTGCCACCACCGTTTCATTCCCCACAACTGACCAGGAAGCCTTGAAGAAAGCTGAGGTAAATCCATCAGGTCCAGGGGACTTATTTGGATTCAATTTCAGGATTGTTTTTTTCGATTTCTTCAGCTGAGGGAGGAGTTGACATTATCTGTTGATGAGCAGGTGAGCAGCAAAATGAGTGAAGCTCAAGGAACGATTGGAGGGAGGAGACAACAGGAGGGAGAGTTAGCGGTGCCAGGATGCCACTGAAGTGCTTCAACGCGATCTCACATAATTCCGCACAGTCAGTAACAAGTAATCCGTTTGGGAGAAGAAGAGAACGGATGGAGTTATAAGACTTTCTGCCAGCCGCCACTCTCATAAAAAAGATGTTGTTTTGGTCCCCTAGTTTCAACCAGTTAATGCGCGACTTCTGCTTGAAGAAAGCTTCTTCAATGCCCCTGAGGAAGGTCCATTTTGCCATAATTTCTTTTTCTGCTTGGAATGTCTCAGCGGTGGGATCTTCCAGTGACTGCACCTGCACAACTTTAAGCAGCTCGTTAGTTTCAATAACCTCTTTTGAATGTCTGAAAAATGCTCTCTATTTAGTGTTTTTAACTCTCTTTTTATATTTTTCAGCTTGAACCCCAAATAGGACAGGTCCATTAGCAGTACTTCCACTCTGAATCCATGCAATCTCAACCACACTGGTATAGGAAGGGTGGTTAACAAGGAAGTTAAAGAACTTGAAAGGCTTGGTTCCAGGGGAGGGGAGAGGGGAGGAAAGGGTGAGGAGACACGGCGTGTGATCAGAAAACTCGTAGGGGAGGAAAGTAGCAGTGCTGTCAGGAAACGATTCAATCCAGAGATCTTTCACCAACGCACGGTCAAGCTTCTTGGTAATCGGTAGGGAGGGAGTTTTGTTGGTCCAAGTGTGCTTCAAGCCTTGAAACTGCAGATCAGACAGACCCAAGGCAAGTAGGTGATCTTTCATTTCGATCATATCCGAGGTCAGGTGATCGACGTCAAGGGAGGAGTGCTCATGATGATTGGTGATTTGATTAAAATCCCCTCCGATGATCCAGTTGCGATTATCAAGGAATAGTGTGCTCTGTACCTCGTACAGATCATCCCAAAGCAGTCTTCTCTCCTCTCGTGTATTAGCACCATACACAGCAGTAAAAGTGAAAGGAGGCAGAGAAGGGAAGGTTACAGAGCAAGTAATCGATTGCTTAGATTGGTGCATCACTTGAACCGTCGCAGGGTACTTCCAGATGATAATGATCCGTCCGTCAGCATCAGTGTCATGATTAGAGGTGAACTTCCAGTCTGGGCAGACTCTTTGAATAATAGTAAGAAGATTGGGTTCTTTTATATGCGATTCCAAAATAGTGCCAACCAATGGCTTATGTACAGCGAGCCATTGTCCAAAAGGGCGTTGCTTGTCGTGTTCGTTGAAGCCGCGGACATTCCAAAAATATATGTTAGGATACATGATTAAATACAAGAACCCTCCTCCAGAAGGGGAGAAGGATCGGTAACTGAAGAGGGAGGGGGACAGACAGGAATAGAGGTCTCAAAAGATAGGGCAGGAACAGAGCCAAAAGAAAAGGGTTTGGGGATTGGCGAGGGAGAAACGATGAGGACAGGAGAGGAGGAAGGAGGTTCTTTAGTGGAGGGATTAGGGAGAGAGGGGAGAGCTAGGGGAGAGGTGGGGAGTGAGGGCGATGGGAGGACAGGAAGCGGAGCAAAGGTTTTTGGGAGGGTAAAGGGATTGAGTGAAATATGGTTATTTGTGGAGGGTTGAAAGGGAAGAAGAGCTGAAAAGGAGTTGGATATTGGGATGGGACGATCGTTGAAGACTGCCTCAAGTCCAAGAACGTAGGGTACTTCTACAATCTGCTGAGTAGGAATGTCCCGAGAGACAGAAGCTGCAGCAAGAGTAGGAGCATGGTCAATTTCCATTTGAGAAGGAAGACCTTTTTCAGGCGAAAGGACAATAGACACAGGTTCAGGAGAGGGAGAGGGGAGGGGCTCAGAGGTAGTTGGAGGAACAGGGGAGGGAGAAAGCTCAGGGGCAGATGATGTTTCAAGGGGATCAGTATGGGGAGAATTTTCTGAGGATTGGGGGTCAGGTTTCTTTTTGTGAGATACTCTGATCCAGTCGCTAGGACTTCTCGGCCCTTTAGGACAGTTTCTCATCAGGTGACCAACAGTATTACAGGAATAGCACGATGGTAGCCCTGCTGAGTTTTTGTTGGCTGGGGCAGGAGGGACTTTCTGGTTTTTGGCTGAGGCAGTGGGAGGAGGTGGGGGAGGCAGTAGTAGACAGTTTCTTTGGATATGCCTGATTTCCTTGCAGTGCGCACAGATAGGAGGAACCCATGGGTATTCCACCTCCACATTGACAAAGGTCCCGTCTGATCTCCCTACCTCGACAAGATTTGGGAGGGGGAGTGTGGTATCTATCTCGACCTTGACATGTGCAACGCTGATTTTGGAGAGGTTTAAGGTCCAATCATCGGTTTCCTTTGGTTCACCAATTTGACCGGCGATGTGGCTGAGCCCTTCATCATAGATGAGGTCCAAAGGAACACCTTTAAGATGCGCCCACAATTCAATTTTCTGGAGAGAGGGAGTGTAGTCTTCAGAGAACTCCGCCCAGCCTGAAGCATGGAACATAGCTGTGTCCACATACCAGAGTTGCTTCATTAGCACTTTTTCTCTAATGAAATCATTCGGTAACCGGACAAGAACCGATTTCTTGTGGGGGATCATATGTATCTCCAAATGCTTGCTTTTTCCCCACATATAATTGAGGACGTTCTGGATGAGACTGTATGCAGGTACTCTCCCGAAGAATCGACATACAACGAAATCTTTGTGGAGCTGAGCACCTTTGCGGTAAACATCATCGGGATGATTACTCGTGGGACGCCAGTAGGAGAGAAAGATTGAGGGGATAGTCTTTTCAGAGTTCTGGTAGTATTGGTTTTGACTTTTGACGCCCACGAGGAAGACGGTAAAGTTGAGTTTGGGGGGTAGGGTTTGTGAACAGTGTTTACAGAGAAGGAGGGGAGGGAGGGAGCAGCAGTGAGTGGGGGGATTTGAGGAGGGGGGAGGAGACCATTAGATTTAGGGTTAGTGGTTTGCAAGGTTTCAAGGGGCGGAGGACAGGGAGCTAGGCCGGAGGAAACAGGAGATTCAAAGGAGGGGGTAACAGTATAAGTTGCTAACAGCTGAGCAGTGGAGAGGCTGGGGGTAGAAGAGATAGTAGGTTGCAGATCTGAGGAAAGAGGAACCAGATCTGAAGTAGGAAGAGGAGAAGGAGGATGAACAGTGGAGGAGGGGATGGATGGGTTAGTGTGGGAGAGGCGGCGAGCGGCTTTCGAGGGAGTAGAGCGGGAGGAGGAGAGAGGAGGGAAGGATTCAGGGTCGGGGGGGGGGGGGGGGTCAGGAAGCGGAGCAGGGCGGCTGAGATTGCCGGCCGGAGCCGTTGGGTTCAAGGGGGAAGCGAGAGCAATGGTTAGCCAGGGGTTAGCCATTTTTAACATGCTCGAGTTAAAAGTAACGATTACGTTAACATGCTTGAGTAAAAAAAGTAAGTCACATTTATCGGTCGGTTATGACACAAGGTAGGGAAATATTTTTAAGACTATGGAATAAAAGAAAGTGTCTAAACAGCTGCCACGTCAGCTTTTTTAGAGAATAAACTCACCATATTCATTGGACGTCTTTTCAATCTTTACAAAATTTAGATTGTATCCTTTTAAATGATTCTCAAATAATATATAAGGGATATGATAGATGATATGTACTTGTCTTTTGACTCTTTTCTATTCTTTGCTTGGTTACAAAAATGATCTCGCTAGAATTCACGAAGTTTTGTCTTATAAAAGGGGGACAAATCCCTATTTTGCATGCTATATTCACATCGGTGTGTAGAGTTTTATATCTCAAAAATCTATAATACTAATGATGAGAAGTATGAACAACAAAACCAAATTTACAATTAAGATAGAAACGTTAAGTATTCTGATTAACATATGAACTTAGGTTCCAAAATCCAAGATTTTTTTTGAACACACTAAAATCCAAGAATTTAAAGACATATACACGTACAATGCATCTATCATTAAAATTCATATATATATATATACTAGGATAGGTCCGCCCTACGGGAGGGATATTCTTTTTGTTAAAAAAGTTTATTTCTAATATAATACAATATTTTTGTTAAATTAGAAATAAATAGTTTATTTATAATTTAATATTATATAATTCAATTGTTAAAAGTAATATTAAAATGATTCGACATACATATAGATGATGATGATTTCCCACTGGCTGATTTATATATTTGTAAGAAATAAATATTTTATCTTAAAATATTAAATAGTACAATATTTTAGTGTAATATTCTATATTTCAGTTCGTAAGAGTCCAATGCTCCTTACACTTTTTGGGAGTAATAAATTATGTTGGGTAATTTTTTATTTGATATTAAAATGACAAATGATCCTAATTATCCTTTTATCTATTTTTGACAAAAAAAACTTTTATATTTCTTATTTATTTATTTATAAGACTTTGTATATTTTTTGTCTTTGTCTTGTAGTTTCCATTGTTAAGGAAAATGTACATTTCATGTAGCTTTTTCCTCCACTATCGTATGTTGGAAACATGAACAAATGACTGTAGAAGCAAAAACTTATTTGGTGTTATGGTTTACCACTTAATGTTAAGAGTTCTTTAACCGGAAGTCTGGTGATTCCTGATGTCTATGTGCAGAGAAGCTTCTGAAATTGTCCGCAGATACTTGAGCATCGTTCAGACCTACCTCATCTAATAAAAGTTACTATGTGCACTACAGAGCTATGGAAATGCTATAAATTGTAAATAAAAAGACTGGATTACGTCCATGGTCCAGCTCTTGGAAGAAGATTAACATGGTTTAGACAAACATATAGAAACTTTATAATCTTCTTTTTTGTTGCTAAAATCCAATGTATTCTTTACACTGATATTGAAAGAGTCCAGCTCTTGGAAGAAGAATATGAAGAAGCTCAAATACTGGTTAAGCTGTTTAGCTGCACGTTTTTTCTTACTAACAGTCATTGCCTCTCGTGTATTGTTAGCATCTTGGCTCCTTAGGATAACATAGACAAACATATAGTAGAAACTTTACAATCTACTTGATAAGTCTCAACTTATCAACTCTGTAACCTGTAACCAGAAAATGGAGAAAGAAGAGAATAGAAAAGAAGATATATGTTTTGATTATAGAATGTTTGATACCGTCAAAGATAAAACAACGTCTCAACAAAGTCATCCGTAAATATAATATGTAGTCACACTCAGGAGAGCACAGACTACTCCTGCTTCCATACATCGACTCTAGCCACTTTGGAAATCCTTCAGCTGTCTTGCCTTGCGCCACAAGCTTTTCATCCACCTATTAACCATTGCCAAAGATACCTTGAGCTTATATGCGGAAGCATATTTACACTGCAGATGAAGACTTGAACATTAACTTTTTTTTTCTGTAATTAATTATCTTATGATCTTATATAAAAGAATATATTCATTATCACCAGCAATAATTGAAACGCAAAACACAACAACAACTTGAAAAAAATTAAAGTTAATACCTTCAGTTGCAGGAAGGCGAGAGAGATGATGCTCACTGCTCCATAGACAGAAAACGATGTAGAAACTTAATAACTGTTATCCAGACAAAGCATTTTTCTTCACATATTTTCCCTTAACCAAACCAATGATCTAATAACTTCTTGGCACTTGACACTATCAAATATAGTCCTCGGGATTACTCCCCTATATATCCACTTTGGAAAAAATTCCTTTTCTTTCAACAAAATAATCATCAACAATGATTCCTCCTAGATTCATAGTGTTTTAATATTATGTACTGTCCATCAGTGTTTCTTCTCTTGCAGACCATTGTACTTACAGATCAAGAAACTCAGACAAAACGATTCCTTCTACTACCATCTCCTGCAGATAAAATCGTTTCATAAAGTCTCTTTCTTTACATTAGCACAATACAATAAACAGAATGAAAAGTATTTATCAGCAAAAACATTGTATGCTTGATGTTCTTACCTATGCATCTAAATCAAGAGAACTGAGAAACCTTTTGTAGGCTGAAGGGAAGGTAAGATTGATTTGATCAGGAGCATTGAGAAGCCGTTTGTAGACGGAAGTGGAGAAAACTGTTTCCGTCGCTGCTTGACACAGAAAACGCAGATCAGGTCTCGATCCCTCGCAGAAGCTTTCCGGCTACGGAGGCAAGGAACAGAAGCGTAACTAAGTTGATTGAATGCACCCCAAACCATTACACCTTGGTTGACCAGAGGTGGTGGTGTGAATATCGAACGTCACGGCAACGACTCAGTCTTCACGCAATGATGGCAGGTGAAAGACGGTGGAAAATACAAATACGCATAGTACAGAGAGATAGATCTCGATTCAGCAGTGTTTGAGGTGAGTTTGGTCAACAGAAAGTAAAAGAACTCAAGAGTGGGATGAACAGAGACGTTTTATTAGAGTCGGAATAACGAGGGTACAAGAGTAGGAAAGCCGGCTAGTCGATGCTCGGAAAGCTCCTAGCCGGAAGTACAAGAGAAAGCGGTGAGATACAAAGAGAGTAATGGAAACCCTAATCTCGCCGCAAGTCTGTGTGTCTAAGTGGTGATGTCCTTCCTTCCTGTCCTCAACTCCTTATATAGTCTCTTACGTCGGTTAGTTTTGACCTAATTTGTCCTCTTTGTTATGGGCCTTTTGTCTTACAGGCCCAGTTGGGACAACTGTTCGGCCCGAGCCGCTTGGTCGCTGTCTTCGGCTGCTCGTCCTCTATCCAAAGTGGTCACGAGCCGAGTCGCGACTCGTCGGGAGCCGGCTTTGAGCCGATCATCCTTTTAGTGATAGTAATGGGCATCCTGTTCGCTGGGCCTTGTGGGTGGTGACAATCCATCCCCAACAGTAAGTCATGACGACGGAGGCGATGGTTCGGTCTCGCGAGGATGACGACGGGGGCGATGGATTTTCTGATGATGGGATGATTCCTTTCTGCTATTACCCGGGAAATATTTTCGAGGAGCAGCGCAGGCTTGATCCGACACGAGCTCGTGCCTCGGTGGTCGAGGGGCAGGACTGGTCGAACGTTTTACCGACGCGATCTACATTCGAATCGGTAACGAAACTGCTGAAGAAAAGCAAGGCGACTGGGGTTACGTTCATAATCCCGACGAAGGACCAAAGGCCGTGGTCTCCCCCAAAGGGATATCAGTGCGTATACGAGTCGTACTTTGAAGTCGACACAAAGTTATGGTTTCCGATACCTCGACTCGTCACCGCTTACACGATGCGCCGAGGAGTTGCTCTGAGCCAATTCTTGAATGACGCTTGGCGTCTGGCAGTTGCGATGATGGTCATCGGGGCGGAAGCCGGTGTTGCTCTTAGTGTCCGAGCATTCGAGGAGCTGGTCTCGGTGAAGATTAATCAAGGCCTGTTATCGCTGAAGATACGTCCCAACTACAATGTAGTAACAGGCTATCCGTCCAAGACGAATGACTGGCAGCGATCGTATTTCTATGTTAAGTCCGATCGTTCGGCATTCGAGGAGCCGCTGAAGACCGGTTATCGTGTTCTCTGGAACAATGAATTTGGTATAGAATGCCTCCTAGTCTTTTATTGTTTCATGCTTTTGACCATCGTTTTCTTTGTTTTGGCAGTTCCCCACTCGAATACCGCGGAGTACGAAGAAGATTTTTTGGAGAGTGCTCGGGTCGTCGCATCTCAGAGGCAAGATCTTTGGGAGAACTTCTCGTATAGGAGGATCCGTAGGTCGGTTGATCGGATTAGACAACGTAAGTCTCTCTTCCTTTCCTTTTGCTCGGTTTCCTCAGGGATCCTAAGTCGCTTTCTTTGGTCTTTGCAGAGGTTTGGCGCTCAGACACCGTTCCCATTATCACCAAGAAGTCGAAGAGAATCAACCTGTTCAACAAGGCCGAGCAGAGGGAAATTAACCGAGCAAGAGTTATGAGGGAGTTGCCAGATTTGAGCTTGGTCGTTGGGAAGCAGCTCGGGTTCGTGGAGCCGGACCAAACTTCCAACGCAAACTCTCCCGATCCCGGGGAGCCAAACGTGACTGGATCAGATGTGGAGGCTCGGCTCGTGAGAAAAAAGAGCGGTAAGAGAAAGGAGAGGGATGAGGCAGCAGCTTCCGAGGAGAAGCAACCTGAGGAGACTTCCGCCGGTGGGGGTGCCGAGTCGGAGAGGAAACGGGCGCGAAAGGATCCCGTCGAGGTTCGACCCTCCTCCGTGGAAGAAGGGGAGCTCCAAGCCTTGGAGCCTAGTAACGGCTCTCGAGATGACGCTCTCCCGAATCCATCCCTCGACGGCGGTCGAGCGGATGATCATCAGGAGACTTCTTCTAAAGTGAAGAAGAAGTCGAAAAAGAACAGGAAGAAGGGCGCCGGCGAGCCCTCGGGGCAAGAGCAAGGAACCGTGGAGGCTCCGACTGCTGCTGTTCCTTCTCAAAAGGCGGCAGTTCGCGAAGATGTAGGGGGATCGAGCAGGTCTTCTCTGAAGGCTCCTCAGGAGAAGGGGGCCGTGCCGAAGAACCTTCAGGGGTTCTGCCCGGACAAAGTTGACTTCATCTACAAGCGGGATACTTCTCTCGTTTGCAATAACAGGGATTGTGCTCGTTTCGTTTGCCAAGTCCGAGGAAGCTCCGAAAGACTTCCGTTCGTGAAGGACCTCGTCTTTCAGGACGACTACATCGTTGCAGCCGGCTCTTTGGTCCGGGTAAGGACGGGTTTTACATTGTGTCCGTTCCTCGTCTTCTTCTAACTTGGTTGTCTCACTCCATCTCTTTCTTTGATGTATCGCAGAGCCAAGGGGATTGGAATGAAGTCGTCCGTAAGTACGACAAGGAGTTGAAAAGGACATATGGTGTGATCGACAGGCAGAGGCACAACACCAAGGAAGCGACGCGCGCCTTAGAGGACATGCTGCGCAAGAAAGATGAAGCGGTCATCCGGGAAGAGGCCATGAGGGACGAGCTTTTCCAGAAAGAGGCGGCTATGAACAAGGAGCTGAAGCGAGCCCGGGAGTTGGTCAAGACACTCGAGAAGGAGAAAGCCAAGTTGGCGAATGAGAAGGAGACTCTCGAGAAGGAGAAGATCGCTGCTGCCTTAGAGCATTCTAAGGAGATGGATCGCCTCCGGGAGTCGCGGCGCTACGAGGTTACTCACGAACGGATCCGAGTGATGGCCGCGATGCATGGAAAGGCGGCTGTTCGTTTCCAGAGAATTCGGGACCGAGAAGCTCGCCGTGACAGCTTCGAGGACGCGAGGTGCATGCTCGGTCAAGCGCGCGGAATGCGACGCTGTCTCGAGGGGATGAAAACGACGGGAAAGGACATCCCTCAAGAATCCATTGATACCTACGCCGTGCAGGAGGAGCACTATGATGGTGAGGTAAAGCGTCTGGACGTTGGGGTCCTTCCGGAGGATGATCTCTCTCTCTCTCCCCTCGTGCTGGAGTCGAGATTCGTTATCCAGGAGATCCTGGATAAGGTTGACAAGTTCGGATCGAACATGGATTTGATCGATTCTGAGGCTGCTAGAGCTCTCCGAACTCTGCGTCGCGAGCCGGGAGAGCTATCCGACGAGCCATCGAAGGATCTTCTCGACACCGTTCAACCGCCGGCTCGCTCCGATGCTCTCCTCTCGGACCACGAAGCCGCTCTGAAGGATCCTTCTGCAGTTGTTGAAGAGACTACCAAGGCAGCTCTCGATGAGCCGACCTCCAACACGCCGATCAAAACGGTTGATATTAATGACTCGCCGTCACTCGAGGAGACTGACTCTGGCGCGAGCGGAGGGCGTTCTGAGGAGGATCCCCTTGTCTCGGGATGATTTTCAATGTCTGTTGTAACTTTCCTTTTCGGCCTTGTGGCCTTGTTTGTTTAAAACTATTTCCTTTTCCCGGCTAAGGCCTTTTGCTGTATGAATTATTTCCCTTTGTTTCTATCTTTAGGCTCGAATGTTTGTTTATATATTTCAGTAAGCCGTTCCGACTTAGAAATATATAAACCACTTTTCGTCGATTTGTCTTTAACCGAGAAACGGATTAACTCGGGCGGTTACTCGCGTTTGCCAGCGAGTTCCCCCCTTTTCAGATAGAACAGGGGATTAAAGGCGGTTTCTCGTTTGCATTTTGCTTTATCCAACAAAACTTTTACAAGCAGTCGTTTAAGCAAATACAAAGAAAACTCTAATCGTTCTATTGAATAACCGAGGAAAAGGTTTCGAGACGCAGTGCAGTAACCGAGAGAACTGTTGGTCGGCCAAACCGTCGTTCTTCGGTTAGACTCGGTCTAAAATTTCCATCAGGTAGCCGGTCAGTGCGTAACACATAGGTGACGCGAGGCTGTTATTCCCTTCGACTGATGTCTGATCAAGACTCAGTCGACTAACTTGGGCGAGTGCTCGTGCTCCGCTTGAAAAAGGGGCTGGCATCGTTTACTCGGGGAAAGGTGACTGTTCGTCATTCCTGTGTAAAAAAAGTTTGGACTTTGTTTTGGTTGGGGCTGGACCCTGTGAAGGGATGCCTACGTACCTCGGATGAGGATCAAGCCTTTCGTAGTTCATTTGACCGAGTGAAAGTGGCTATGGTAGCGCATTCACTCGGACGAGTAGAAGTGACTGCTAGGTGCATCTACTCGGTTTTTTTTTTTTTTTTTTTTTTTTTTGGGTGAACCTTCACTCGAAGAGATGTTTCTATTGGTAGAAGCGACGAAGATGCATCGAGTTCCAAGCTCGTGGGACTGCCTCTCCGCGGGAAGTCTCGAGTCGGTAGACGCCGGGTTTGACGACTCGAGTGATCTTGTAAGGTCCCTCCCAGTTGGTCCCTAGCTTTCCAGCGTTTATTTCCTTAGTGTTTTCAAAAACTTTCCGAAGGACGAGGTCACCGAGTTCGAGAGGGCGCGCTTTGACCTTCTTGTTATAGTAACTCTCGATTTGGTTTTGGTAATTCTGGATCCGAAGAAGCGCCTGATCGCGTTTCTCTTCGAGTTCGTCGAGGGCGTCGAGGAGCATGTCTTGGTTGAGTTCGATGAACTGAGGCATCTTGGCGCGGCGAAGACTCGTCACATTGACTTCTGCAGGGGCCATCGCTTCCATCCCGTAAGCAAGGGAGAAAGGGGTGGATTTGGTCGCGCCACGAGGAGTCGTCCGATGCGACCAGAGGACACCCTCCAGTTCGTCGGCCCAATGGCCTTTCTTGAGGTCGAGCCGCTTCTTGATCCCATCGATGATAATCTTGTTGGAGGATTCCGCCTGTCCGTTTCCTTGCGGGTAGCGGGGAGTCGAAGGGCTTAGGCGGATGTTCCACTTGCTGCAGAACTCCTTGAAGTTTCCAGACATAAACTGAGAGCCATTGTCCGTTTCGATCTCGTATGGTAAACCATGACGGCAAATGATGTTCTTCCAGACAAAGGTGCGGACTTCCTTGTCTGTCACCTGAGAGAAGGCCTCGGCTTCAATCCACTTAGTGAAATAGTCGGTGAGGACCAAGATAAAACGACGTTGGCGTGAGTTCGGCATCGGGCCGATGATATCCATCCCCCATCGCATGAACGGATAAGGAGCTGCAGATGTCCGCAACAGCTCGGTAGGACTCTGGATGCTCGGGGCATGACGTTGGTATTTGTCGCACCGACGGGCGTATGCTTCGCAGTCAGGGTTCATGGAGGGCCAAAAGAATCCCAAACTCCGAACCTTGAGGGCGAGAGCTCGGCCCCCCGAATGGTTTCATCCTGCTCTGTCGTGAGTTTCGGCCATCACTCGTCGCACTTCATCGCCCTGGATGCACTTTAAGAGTACCTTGTTCGCGGTTACTCGGTGAAGTTCGTCGTTCATAACAACGTAATGGGCGCTGCGTCTCTTTAGGCGTCTTGCGGCCCACTTATCTGTTGGCAATTCTCCGCAGATGAGATAATCGAGGAACTCGACTCGCCAATCGAGCGGGATGTCGTCACAATCGGGCATCTCGGCGTCGTTGGGATTTGTCAGCGGATCGTCGGGTTGCTGCGAAGATTGGCGCGGTGGGAGGACTTTCGTCAGAAGGGGGGTTGATGCTCGGTCTATCGATCCGGTGTATGGGTATCGTCCTTTTGACTTGGTCATGGAGTTTGCTCCCGAGTGCAGCTAACGCGTCGGCGCAAACGTTCTCTCCTCGGGGAACCTTGGTAAGTTCGAAGAAATCGAATTCCTTGGCAAGTTCTTGGACTACCCAGAGATACGCGTCCATTTGGTCATTGCGGTCATCGTAGTCGCCACTGAACTGGCTGGCTACGAGCTGCGAGTCGCAATAAGCACTCAAGCGTTTGGCTTTGACGGCTCGGGCGAGACGGAGACCTGCGATCAGTGACTCGTACTCTGCTTTGTTGTTAGAGGCCGGGAAACCGAAACTGAAAGACTGTCGAATGAGTTCTCCTGTTGGTGACTGAAGCTGGACTCCCGCACCTGACCCTTTGCTCGTTGACGATCCGTCGACATGGAGAATCCAGTTGGGACTTGGAATGTCGAGGTCTTGTGCAAGATCCGGTGTGAGCTCGACAAGGAAGTCGGCGAGGACTTGTGATTTAGCGGCTGTTCGGCATTTGTACGTGATGTCAAGCTCGCTCAGTTCGATCGCCCACTTAGTCAACCGGCCAGCTCTGTTGGGATTTTGCAGGACGGTGCGGAGCGGTTGGTCGGTTAACACTTCGATGGAGTGCGATTGGAAGTAGGGTCGCAACTTTCTCGCAGAATCAACCACGGCCAGAGCCAGCTTCTCGAGGGTCGGGTATCTGGTTTCCGGACCAGTCATCCGCCTGCTCGTGTAAAAAATCGGACGCTGCTCGCCGCGATCCTCTTTGATTAGGACGCTACTGACAGCTGCTGAGGAGACCGCGATATAGAGAGATAGGACGTCTCCAACATCCGGCTTGGCTAGGACGGGAGGAGTCGTCAGGTATTGCTTAAGTTGAGTGAACGCGTCCTCGCATTTGTCATCCCAAACGAGCTTCTTGTTCCCTCGGAGGAGATCGTAGAAAGGGAGACACTTATCGGTAGATCGGGAGATAAAACGATTAAGTGCGGCGATGCGCCCTGTTAGTCTCTGCACTTCACGGCAGTTTCTCGGACTGGGGAGATTCAGGACCGCTGAGATCTGTTTCGGGTTAGCTTCTATTCCTCGTTGCGTGACAATGAAACCAAGGAATTCGCCCGAGGAGACGCCAAAGGTGCACTTGGCGGGATTCAACTTCATCCCGTACTTGTTTAGGGTGGCGAAGCATTCCTTTAAGTGCGTTAGGTGGTCGTCGGCTCGGAGGGATTTGACGAGCATGTCGTCGATATAGACTTCCATCGTCTTCCCCAGCTGGTCGGCAAACATCCGATTGACAAGCCTCTGGTAGGTTGCGCCAGCGTTTTTCAACCCGAATGGCATCACCTTATAACAGTAGGTTCTTCGATCGGTGATGAATGCGGTTTTCTCCCGGTCGTTCGGGTGCATCAGGATCTGGTTGTAGCCCGAGAAGGCATCCATAAACGTCAGCAACTCGTTACCGGCTGTCGATTCGACTAGGCGATCGATGCTAGGCAACGGGTAGCTGTCCTTAGGACATGCTTTGTTGAGATCGGTGAAATCGACGCAGACGCGCCATTTACCGTTATTCTTCTTAACGACCACCGGGTTGGCTAGCCATTCCGGGTAACGAACTTCGGTGATTGAGCCGGCGCCGAGTAGGCGCTCGACTTCTTCTGCGACTGCTTTGGATCGCTCCGGTCCCAACTTTCTTCTCTTCTGGCGGATGGGTTTGAAGTTGGGGTCGACGTTGAGTTCGTGAGTTATGATGGCTGGGTCGATTCCTTTCATATCGGACATTGTCCAGGCGAATGAGGACAGGTTTTGCTTGAGAAACTCGAGGATCTTCTGTTGCATTTCGTCGGGTAGAAATGCGCCTACTCGGACTGATTTGCTCGGGTCCGAGTCGTCAACTGGTACTTCCAGAACCTTTTCCTTTTGCGGACAAATTTTGCTCGCGGGGGGAGAGATTGAGTTGACGAGTGACTGGGAGCGCTGAATTTTAACCGTGGCGATTAGAAGATCTCGCGCAGCCTGCTGATCCCCTTCCAGAGTTTTGATCGATCCGTCGGATCCTGGGAACTTAACACACTGATGGTACGTCGATGCGATTGCTCGCATCGAATGTAACCATGGGGTGCCAAGTATAACGTGGTAAGGAGCTTTGGAGCCGACCACAGAAAACTTGACCGTTCGCGTGACTCCGCATGCGTGAACCGAGAGGCGGATCGTGCCGGCGATTACCTCTGACGACCCGTTGAATCCTGTCAGGGTCCAAGTAGAAGGCTTGACATCGTTGAGATCGATTCCCATTTTCACGAGGGTTTCGCAAAAGATGATATCGACCGAGCTACCGATGTCGATGAGCACTTTCGTGACTTCGTACTTGTCGATGCCAAGCACGACGAGCAAAGGATCGTTGTGAGGGAGGTGCACGCCGAGTGTGTCATTAGACGAAAAGGTAATCGGCTGATCGTCTACTTGCTTCTGGGGCCATCGTTGGGAAGTGGTGGCTTGCCTGCGATTGTCTTTGACTGCTCGAACCGAGTCGCCGCAAGGAGGCGACCCGCCCATAATGACGTTTATCCGGGGACGAGTTTGTGCACGCTTTGCGCGGAGCACGTCGCGAAGGTCGTTACTCGCCTCGGCGGTATCCATTTTCTTGTGGTTTAGGATTGTTCGCAGATCACCGGTCTTCACGTTGAGTTTGTCTCGCAAATCACAGTTTGGCTTTTCTTGTGCTGAGGCTTTCGCGGCCCGGTTCGAGTCGATCCGTAGGCGGAGATCGGTGGAGACTGGCGTTTCCTCCTTAGTAGATTGGAGGTTTTGATCGAGGAGGGTCCGAAGGTCCGTGGTGCTTTGGAAGGTTTTCATGTCGTCGTCCTCGTCGGACGAGGATCCCGGTTCGTTCTCTCCTTGCGGTTGGACGCGGATCACTTCGATGCGCTGGCGATTGGCCGGCTGATCGTCATCTGCCGAGTCGTCGTCATCGTCGGTCTCTCGGGCAGCTTTTTCTGCGTCCTTTGGCCGTTTGTCACTTCTTCGGTTTTTGCCCTGCGATTTTCGCTGAGCTTTCTTGTCTTTGTTCCTGCTCCAGCTGTTCTCCCCCTTCGGTTTGGGTTTCGGCAGCTGGATCTTGTAATCTCCGCTTTCGATCGAGGAGAGGAACTGGGCGTAGAGAGATTTGCACTCAGTCGTATCGTGCCCCTTGACGTCGTGATACTTACAATGCTTCGTGAGATCGATGGGCGTTCTGGTCGGTCCTGTCGCCGAATCGACCTTAGCCACGGTTCCAGCACTCGGGGTACTGGGAGACGCATCGGGAGAGTCGGTTTCTCTCTGATAGACATTCCATTTTTTTGTCGTGCATGACCATGGTCGAAACGGGAGCGTTGTTCTCATCTACGACGTAGAGGAGACCCCCCTTTTTGCTGCTGGTATCACTTGGTGCGTGCTGGCGCGGCTCTGTCCGAGCACCCGCACTCTTCGCTGCTGCAGGCTTAGCCGCGTTCTGCTTTCGGATTATCGCCTTGGTGTCCTCTTCCATTCGGATGAAATTGTGAGATCTGGCGATAGCGTCAGGGAGCGAAGTTGTAGGGTTGGAATACAAATTCTTACGAAACTTCGAGTTGACGAGGAGAGTGTTCATCAAGGCGTCGATAGCGATGTGATCAGGAACATCGACTCGGGAAACGATCGTCTTGAACTTTTCCATGTAGTCTTTAAGGCTTTGGTCCTTTGTTTGCGCCATGTTCCATAGGCTGGAAGCGGTCGCTGCTCGCTTGGTGAACATGATGTAAGTCTTGAGAAACACAGCCGAGAGGTCGCGAAAGCTTCGTATCGAGTTCTCGCTGAGTTGTGAGAACCAGGTCAGCGCTTGCTCGTTAAGCGTTTCGACGAAGAGCTGACAGTATCCTGCGTCCTTCTCTTTGTCGGAAAGACGAGCTCTTGCCATCGCTATATTGAAGGCTGTTAGATGTTCGACTGGGTCGCCACCGGGTTTGTACTCGGGGAGACGGAGATTCTCTGTTTTGCGGAGCTGGACTTTGGTTAACTCGCTAGCGAAGGGTGAGCGCGAAGTGGAGGCGATGACGCTGTCAATCTGAGGGGCTGCGCTCGTCGCTTGATGGATCTGCGAGCTCATCTGTTGAAGGCTGAGTTTGAGCTCGGCGATCTCGTGAATCGTCGTCGGGTCTGCTGTCGCCGGAGTAGGGTAGACGGCAGGAGGCCCGTTAGGGTCAGATTCGTCGACGGCGTGGTCTTCCGCCGGTGTTGGAGGAAAAAGATGGCGGCAGACAGGCTGGGAACGGCTTGTCGGCCCAGCGGGAGCGGTGAGAGCAGCTACAAGGGCTGCGAGCTGCTCGTTCGTCGTCTTCTGGACTTCTTCTTGATGCGCGAGGCGAGCCATCACGGAGCTCATAAAGTCCGACGAGAGAAAAGGAGGAGGAGGCGGAGGCATAAGCTCGGGCGCTTCGCTAGAAGTGTCGGGGTTCGAGTCACCAATCGTCATATCGGTCTAAGAAACGTTACTCTGATCGGCCCCACGGTGGGCGCCAATTGTTTGAGGTGAGTTTGGTCAACAGAAAGTAAAAGAACTCAAGAGTGGGATGAACAGAGACGTTTTATTAGAGTCGAAATAACGAGGGTACAAGAGTAGGAAAGCCGGCTAGTCGATGCTCGGAAAGCTCCTAGCCGGAAGTACAAGAGAAAGCGGTGAGATACAAAGAGAGTAATGGAAACCCTAATCTCGCCGCAAGTCTGTGTGTCTAAGTGGGGATGTCCTTCCTTCATGTCCTCAACTCCTTATATAGTCTCTTAGGTCGGTTAGTTTTGACCTAATTCGTCATCTTTGTTATGGGCCTTTTGTCTTACAGGCCAAGTTGGGACAACTGTTCGGCCCGAGCCGCTTGGTCGCTGTCTTCGGCTGCTCGTCCTCTATCCAAAGTGGTCACGAGCCGAGTCGCGACTCGTTGGGAGCCGACTTTGAGCCGATCATCCTTTTAGTGATAGTAATGGGCCTCCTGTTCGCTGGGCCTTGTGGGTGGTGACAATCCATCCCTAACAAGCAGGCCCCTCGAAGGTGGTGCTACAACGACAGAAAGAGTTCGTCATATCAAAAGATGAATGTAAGAGATCGGAAGAGAAGATGAGTTCAAAGGGAGAAACCTTACATCTATTTATACTGTAAAATCACCGCCTTTCAGATCGAAACAGAGCATTGAAGACAACGTAGTTGATGAGCGAATTGATGGGATCAAACACGGACCACTAACTCGGACCGTTTTGGTGAGGATAAGGGGAAACGACATCGACGTTGCCGAAGAACACGAAGGAGAGCGTTGATTAGGGCTTCAGCAGAAGACAGTGTAGATGGGCCTCGCGAAGAGCAGCTGAGTACCAAGTGTTGAAGCCCAAACCCGACTCGAGAAAACACTCCTTTAATGAAACGCAGTGTCGCTTACGTGTGCACGGGAAAGACTCAGTTTCCAGCATGACATCCTAGGTGGACACCCTAGGAGAGAATCAATCTCAACTTTATATAAATAGATATAGATATATATATATATATATATATATATATGTTAAGCTATTCTAAAACCCAAAAATTCTAGAGCTGGCTATAAGTTTTGTAATTATGATTCCTCTTTGTTTTAAGATCATATCCAATGTATTTTTTTACTTTTACCTATAAAATAGAAGAATTATATAATAAAGATGAATTTTGCTTCAATATATTTTTCTAAAATATAAATCTAAAGAAAAATAGTAATCTTTATTTTAGAAACAAAAACAGAAGTGAATTGGAGTAGTTTTTCCTCCAATTATTATAGAGGTAAAATGGAAATGATATAGGGCTTTTTGCAAAATTGACTCAAAACTCAAAGTCAAATACAAAAGTAACATTTCCTTTTTTTTTATCTTTCTTTTGCCCTATTCACCCCACATGTTCACAGTATTTACGAAAATGCCATTAAATTTTTTTTTTTTTATGTTTTTCGAAAATGGCCATTTTACTCTATCAACCTCATCATCTTCAAGCATTTACAAGATTGCCATCGCCTTCAATACCTCAACTACCATGAACAACCAATTTGAAGCTGTTAATGCACCTGAAATCGATTTACTGTCTCTCTCTCAATTGTTATGAACTGAAAACAACATCTCTTTCACTTTGTCTCCATATTCATCTAAAAAACTCAAGCTTTTGATTTTAAATTTTTTTTGGTTGATAGAGACATTCAAGCTTACTATTCTTGGTGGGTTACTCTCGTTTAAGGTTATGGGTGTTTGGAGAAGACTTATGTGTGGTAAGAAAGTTATCTCACTAATTTAATGTATGAAATTGGAAAAATTTCCAGATCTGTCCGCGTAGAAGACTTACCTGTAAGTCGTCTGGGTGTAGAAGACTTACGGTTAAGTCTTCTGGACAAAGAGACGACTTAAGTCGTCCATCTTTCTTTGTTTAGAAAAAAACCCAAGAATATCCTAGACGACTAGGATAAACGGGTTACTTTTGCATTTGACCGAATTGTGTCAGATATTTGACTTTTCCCAGTCGTCTCTGGGGAAACCAAAAAAATCAATATTTTATTAAAGCTAGACGACTTACTGGTAAGTCGTCTCAGGTTAGTTTTGCAATTGGAAAAAGAACTTAAATATTTATCTTCTCCCAGACGACTTACTTGAAGGTCGTCCAGTCAGAAGACTTACTTGAAGGTCGTCCAGGATAAGTAAAGTCGTCCATATTTTATTCTGAGATTCTGGTCAAACCTTGCTTATCTCAGACGACTTCCGTGTAAGTCGTCTATCTGGACGACTTCCGTTTAAGTCGTCTGGGAAAAATAAAAATTTCAGTTTTATTTTCGAATTTTAAACTAACATGAGACGACTTACAAGTAAGTCATCTCGTTTTAATAAAATATTGAGTTTTTTGTTTTCCCAGGGACGACTTACTAGTAAGTCGTCTAAGAAAAGTCAATTTTTCTGACACAATTCGGTCAGATGCAAAAGTAACCCGTTTATCCGAGACGACTTACAAGTAAGTCGTCTGGTGTTTTTTTTTTAACAAACAAAACTGGACGACTTACTTGTAAGTCGTCCAGCTTAAAGTCAATTGCCAAAATGACCTCTTCCAGTAAGTCGTATGCGTCAATGTTTAGTAAACTTTCATTTTCTCCAAAACTATAAAAACTTTTTTACATTTTCTTATTAATTCATGTATATTAATCAATATTGGAGCTACTGAATTAAATTTATAACATAATTGGTGATATTTAAGAGTTTACCAACATCACTTCATGTTAATCAAAGTTTCTAGCTAATGTGTTTTTATTTTTGATTTTTTGCAGATGATATGTCGGTTACCTGCAGTGTATGGAGAATGGTTGTGGAAAGATGGCTGTTGGGATTTTGTGGTTGATGATTCCAAAGGAGCGAGAATGTTTTTTTTTGAGTGAAGGTTCGACACATGCTGAACTTGTTGCAATGGCTGAAGAAGATTTTAACTTGGATATGAGCATAGAGTCTGTGGAGATAAGTTAATCAGTACCAGAAGCAATGATGCAAGATATGGCTCCAGATACCCCTCCTATTCATGTTACAAGTGATAGACAAGTTGGATACTTGCTCGAGATAACCAAAACGCACGGAGTACGGCTTTGTGTATCAAGCCGTAGCAAGATGAGAAGCCGTAGCAAGATGAGAAGGGTTTCAGAGGAAAGGGAAGAAGTTAATGAAGCTGGTGGGGAGGAGGATGATGGCGAGGAGGAAGATGGGGAGGAGGATGATGGGGAGGAGGATGATGGGGAGGAGCAGGATGAGGAGGTGGATGATGGGGAGGAGGATGATGGAGAGGAGGATGCTGATATCTGTGATGTTGCTGAAGCGGTCAAGGATGGTGAGAATTACAGTGTTTATAGAAATGTCAAAGATGAGGACTCAGAAGAAGATGATATGTGTTTTGAAGATTTCAAAGAAACATATGCTATTGAAGGAGAAAGATTTCAAAGAGACAAGCTACATGTCAACCAGAGTTTCGTTAGCAAGGATGCATTGGTTTCGGAGGTGCGGTTGACAGCAGTGAGGCGTGGATTCACCTTCAGAATATACAAGTCATCGAAAACTCTCCTTGTGGCAATATGTCGGGTTAGTGGTTGTGGATGGAGGCTCAGAGTGAGTGTGAAACATGGGACAAACATGTTTTGGGTAACAAAGTATGTGCAAGCTCATACATGCTCAGTGGGAGATAGAATCGCTCAGCGGAAAAATTGTACTCCGAAGTATGTTGCTCGGTTTTTCATTGATCGTGTTAGAATCATTGATGGGTTAAATCCGCAGCATATCACTGATGCTATGAAGAACATGTTTGGTATGACGCTTAATTACACCACTTCATACAGAGCACTGTTATATGCACAAATGTTGGTGAGAGGATCAGCAGAAGATGGGTATTCGCGACTACCATCATATCTCGAGCAAGTCTCCTTAGCAAATCCAAATTCTATCACGGCTATAGAACTCGATTCTCTGAACCGATTTAAGTATCTATTTATCTCCTTTGGAGCTTCTATCAAAGGTTTTAAGTATCAGAGAAGGGTCATTGTGGTGGATGGGACTCACCTAAGTGGGAAGTATGGAGGTGTTATGTTAGTTGCAGCGGCACAAGATGGGAATTTTCAGATATTTCCATTGGCTTTTGGGATCGTAGATGCTGAAGATGGACCTTCTTGGGAATGGTTTTTCACAAAATTGGCTAGTTGTATATCCCATGATTCTCCTCTGGTGATAGTGTCCGACCGGCACGAGGCAATTAAAAGTGCGTGTGATAAGGTGTTTCCTTGGGCAACCCGAGGGATATGTTATTATCACCTTCAAGAAAACATTGTCAAAACTTATAAAGGGAGACATCTTTTGTACTTGGTGAAAGGTGCTGCTTATGCTCACACGGTTTTAGATTTTGACCGGTACATGGCTGAGACACGGAGTGTAAACCCGGACCTTGCAACGTATTTGGTGAATGCAGACGTTAGCCTATGGTCAAGGGTTTACTGTACGGGAGACAGGTACAACATAAAAACGAGCAAGATCGCTGAGTCTATTAATTCTGCACTGAAGCGAGCTAGGGAATTTCCGATTGACTTCCTGTTGGAGTTCATAAGGGAGAAGCTAGGAAGGTGGTTTTGGAAAAGGAGAGACGATGCATTGAGTCTCCCAACTCAAAATAGTCGGGGTGTTGAATACTTGATTGCTGTTCGGTCAGAGATAGCGGATAAGATGAGGGCCCAACCAATTGATGGATGGAAATTCTTTGTGAAAGGTGGCAAAATGGACTGTGTGGTTGATTTGGAACATGGAAAGTGTGATTGTGGTGTCTATGGAGTGGAGAAAATACCTTGCTCTCATGCTATAGCAGCTGGAACACTTGCTGGTGTGCATGTCGACACACTTGTATCTCCAGTGTACTCAAAGAATTATTTGTTTGCAGGATACTCAGAGAATATATAAGTCTTCTGCGAAGTCGTCTAGCTAGAAGACGTCCCAAACGACTGAATTATAAGTCGTCTGGAAGGTCTTCTAGCTACAAGACATTCCAGACGACTTAACTATAAGTCGTCTGGAATGTCTTCTAGCTGGAAGACCTTCCAGACGACTCATAGTTAAGTCGTCTGCGAAGTCTTCTGATAGGTTTTGGGAAAGGATTTAGTACTAACCCCTGGTTCTTGCGTCTGTTTAGGCGGAGCAGGTGTGATACCAAGCTTCTTTTCCACAACACCAATCCTATCCGACAGATGCTTGATCTCCGCAAGGCACGTCCCAAACCCTTGCCTCAAGGCATCAGCTAGGTCCTTGAAGTTTCTGTCCAATTCCTCTTTGGTCATCCCAATCACCTCTGTACGAACATCGGAACAACCTTGATGAGGAACCTCTTCACGAGCCTCTTCACGACCCTCTTCACGTTCACGAGCCTCTTCACGACCCTCTTCACTAGCCTCTTCACTAGCCTCTTCACTAGCCTCTGCAGTTGCCTCTGCAGTTGCCTCTGCAGTTGCCTCTAAACGAGCTTTCTTCCGAGGTCTTGGAGTTGGACGTTCTTCAGCTTTCTTCCGACGTCTTGGACGTTCTTCAGCTTTCTTCCGACGTCTTGGACGTTCTTCATCTTTCTTCGTTGGACTCGCATCACAAGTACCGGTGACTTCCCAGCAATCCATGGTCCACTTCCACGGTCTCTTATACATGACTTTAATTATGTTATCCGCGTCCGGGTCCTCAACATCAGAGTCCCATTGTGGAAACAGTTCACCGATCTCCTCCTTCTCAACAAAGTTTTCCACTCTAGTCTGCAGTAAATAAAAGATATGAACTTAGATAAAGTCGTCTGGAAAGAAAAGACTTTGCAGAAGACTTATAATTAAGTCGTCTGGAAAGTCTTCTAGCTGGAAGACTTTCCAGACAACTTAATTATAACGACTTAATTATAAGTCTTCTGCAGATAGCCTGTTGGATACAAGTTTAAATACCTGACTGCAGATAGCCTGTTGAAACCATCTGCGTCATTTACCACCCGAGTAAGCCAGTAACGGTACAGCCGATTCGCCTCCTACGGGATTACCATAACCAGCACCAAGTTCCGGCAGAGCTGTGTACACCCAGGACTGGAAAGCTTGTACAAACCCATCAATCGTGTAACAACCCATGATATTTTTGGCCTTCAGAGACTCAATCAGCACCTTAAAAGCGACTCTCCCCCATGGATAATTCTCAAACCGTTCTAAATCCATCGCTAGCCTCGCCAGACTAACCCGTGTAGAGGTTGTGACCTTTTTCCCTTCAATGTATCCAGCGAAGATGGCAAGGTACGCGAGCCGCTTGCGATCATCCCGAGACCACTCTTTGCATCTCTTGAGTGCTGCTATTATCTGGTCAGTAGATGGCCCAGCATTGATATTAACTCCCAACTTCTCCCAGAAAGCAGACATCTCCGGCGTAACAGGACAGTACGGACTCTCAAGGTCCTCGATGTACTCACAGTTTAGATCAGTGAGCTTTTCAAACTCTATCAGTGAAAACCTCAGCGGTTCTGGACCAACGAGACACCACAGCTCATACTTCTT
This sequence comes from Raphanus raphanistrum subsp. raphanistrum, assembly GCA_019706035.1. Taxonomy (NCBI): domain Eukaryota; kingdom Viridiplantae; phylum Streptophyta; class Magnoliopsida; order Brassicales; family Brassicaceae; genus Raphanus; species Raphanus raphanistrum. The sequence continues at coordinate 242,761 of JACZFZ010000011.1, read as the reverse complement.
CTTTATGTCGAGCTGGAAACCGAGCATGAAGTGAACCAGCTTTGAAGCCCAACCAAATCCCAGCTCTTGGAACTTGATGAAAATCCCAACTTCGACTCCTTCAGCGCTTCATATTCTCGATGATCAAGAGCATCCTCTAAAGCATGATGCAACGTCTTACAATCCGTGTGATACGAAATGCTCTTAATTGGGTTGGGCACTTTCCCTAATGTATATTTCCTCCGGGGGAGTTTTGGAATATCCATGTTTTTGTCTGCAAAACAATCAAAGACAGAAACAATCAAAGACAAAAACAATCAAAGACAACAACCATCTCAAACAGACAACCATCCAGTATTGAAGTTCAAGTTATAAGTTTGGAAGACTTTCCAGACGACTTATATTAAGTCGTCCGCAAAGTCTTCCAGCTGGAAGACTTTCCAGACGACTTGTATTAAGTCGTATGGCTTATATTTAAGTCTTCCGCAAAGTCTTCCAAGACATCCAATAGAATAGTTCAAAGCCCACCTGGAAATTCGGAGAAGATATAGTCGCCTTCGACACAGCGGTTATAGATCTGCCAAAATAGACGACAAATTAAGAAGCGCGGTCAGAACGACTATAGATAGAGACAACGTTTTATGTTCTGAATTTCCAACATCAATCACTCCACAGTAAGAGAAATAACTTACCGGTGGCGGAGTTCGACGAGACGCCTCTGGTAGTCTCGGCGCTAGGGTTTACAGAGAACCGTCAGAGAGAACGAGACACGAAACAGCGCTAGGTTTACAGAGAAACGGAGTTAGGGTTTAGGGAGAAACGGCGTTAGGGTTTCCTCTCAAATCTGAAATAGAGGAAGCGGCGTTAGGGTTTCCTCTCAAATCTGAAATAGAGGAAGCGGCGGTGAGAACGGTGCTTAGAACGTCGGTGATAACGGTGGAGATATAATCGGCGGTGAGAACGATGGATTAGAGAGAATCGACGAAAATCACCTTCTAAATCGCCTTTAGGGTTTTGAGAGAAACGCCGTTAGGGTTTTTTTCTGAATTTCGCGAAACAGTGAATAAAAAAAAAATCTTATATATGTCCGGTAAATATCCAGTTAGGGGTCCGGTTTGCAAAATTTGCTGGTAAGTCATTTGTGGAATACTATACATCAGACGACTTACTAGTAAGTCATCTAGTAAGTCGTCTACCGTAAATATATTCACCAGACGACTTACTAGTAAGTCGTCCAGACCCTAAATTTAACCCCTAAACTAAATTGACTAAAATTAACTAACTAAACACGTTATAAAATCAAATTAAACTTGCTTAGTGATTACTATACACAGAAATAAACACATTTGGGTAAATTTCATATTTTTCAAAAATACTTTTATGCTTTCCAAAATCTAACCCTAAGAACACATACAATACTACAACATATGTTGGCAAAACCTAAACCAAAGAATATCATGACTCACTACTTTCACTCATCTATGTCGAAAACAATTCACTTTTGTTATATCTTAATTTATATCACTTAAAACATATGTTAGTTATATGATTTTTATTTTTCACTTATCAAAATATTTTTTACAAATTTTTTAAATTATTTTTTAGAAAAACAATACCAGACGACTTACAAGTTAGTCATCTGGACGACTTACAGTCGTCTGGATGACTAACTTGTAAGTCGTCTGGACGGAAGACTTACGGGGGTTAGAAACGTAAAAAACATTTTGGTTTTTTTTTGTTTCTACACAAGGGGCATGTTGTAATTTCAATATTCCTAAAGTCACTTTTGCATTTGATTTATGTTTGGGTTTACTTTTGCATTTGAAATCAAGTTGTTAATCATATTTGGCAATTTTCCCAATGATATAAGTGAAACTGAAATTCACACACACACATTTATACAAAGCTTAACCAGCGCTCTAGAACTTTTCTTTCGGAAAACGGGAGAAAACATGGTTATTCAATCCGTTTAAACTACGGAATAATTTATTATTCTACGCAGAGATTTGAATTGATCTAGACGTATATAAACCCCTCGTCCCAGAAATTTATTTGAACAAAGAAAGATGAAAACACATAAACACAAAGTATAAATGCATTCTCCATATACATATTTATGAAACTAGCATGTTCAAATTGAGTAAAATACTCCTATATATGTGTGTGTGTCTGTGGTGTATAATATACCAGCTCGTTCGGGAAGAGAACGCCAGTCACATAAGCCATGCTGGTTTATGTAAGCAACAAGTTTTTTGTCTTCCTCCGCCGTCTACTCTCCTTTCCTCGTCCCGTCGTCGCCAAACCACGTCTTCCTCCCCATTTTTTTCTCAGGCTAACCAATGCTCCAGATGCCACCTCACGATAAGATAGGATTATAATACAGATAAATAGTTTATTTGAAAAGGGAGTCTCTCTCTCTCTATATATCTCCTTTTAACTTATAGTGGGAATAGTCTCGAGAGAGTGTGTAGTGGGATATGTTAACAAACATACAACTCATATATATATACTACGAGTATTTCCAACTCTATTCTTTTTTTTGAATAACCAGGTGTATCCTAATATCCACCGAAATAGATTGAGACTATCGGCGAGTGTTCGTATCAGTCTACGTTATCGGCCGGAATACCCCTCGTTCAAAATAAATGAAAAAGAATATCAAGTTAGAAACACTCTAGCCCAACTTCATATCTTACTCTATGATGGAATTTACTCCATAAATGAAGTAATTTATTTTTTATTCAATCATTCCTTTGTTTCTCTAATATATCAAACCCAGCGTTGAAAAAAAGAAGTTGAGTTAGAATAATTGTATTCCATCTTTTAATCTATTTTATTAGAGAAAGATGGAATTTATTTTTTGTTGAAATTTTAAATTGATTATCAACAAAAGAAAATATACAGGCCACTAAGGTTTATGGTTTCAAAGAGAAACACAAGTCATATAGGGAAGGAAAACAGAGCCGTAAGGTTGCTAAGAGGATGTTCTTGCAAGCCATCGCTGCATCATATCAGTGTAGAATTGTGGCTTCCTGTGTCGAAGAGAAGATATAATGTTTCTAATGGTCTTGTCGATGTACCAGACCATCTGGCCAGCGTTTATGTGGTCTCCATGATGACGTCTGCTGTTTCTCTCGCGCCATATACTGTGAATGCTAGCTTGTAGAGCAAGCTTGAGGAGGCAAGAGTCAATCTCCTTCCTGCGTGGGCTAAATCACCTGTAATGTGTAAGAGTCTTCCCACACTGAGCCAATTGTTGGACCCAATTATGGGAAATCGGACAAATGAGTCTATCCTAGGCTAAGGGGCCGAAAGGCTGAGAGGCCCGCAAGAAGAAGAAGTCGACCAAGAGGTCGGAGATCGCGGAGTCAGTTACGGGATGGCGGAGTCGATGATATAAAAGGAGAACAAAACCAACATTGGAGCGACGGCGAAAAACCTTAGAGAGAGAGCACATCACACAATTTCACCTTTCTTACTTCGTCTTAGAACTCGATCTTGTTCGATCTCTTTGTTATAGTCAACCTCTTTGATATTCCTTGTAATCGATCTCTTATTCAATAAAAGTCTATTTTTTGCCAACCGATTTCTGTTTACATCGTTGTGTTTTAAGAATATCGTTGCCTACATATTTTGTCATTATTCCCTGGTTTACTTTACAAACACTACAAAATACTGAGTGTAGATTTTAGGTTCTACATTTTGGCGCCGACTGAGGGGAAGATAAACGAAAAACATCCTTGCTAAGAACCCGATCTAGGATTTCTAAGCACGATTATGGATCAAAAACAAATAAGAGAGAGATTCAACAGACGAGATCAAAACGATATGCGACTACTAAGCACCCCGCGATCGTCACTCCGCCCTCCGAATTAGGAAGCAATCACCAACTAAGAAAAACGACTTCGAATAAAAATGTTATAACCTTCTCTCAATTCAAAAACGCCAAACTCGATACGCCCCATGACCACGCTCTTATCATCACGATAGAACTCGCCGGCATAGTCTTTTCAAAAGTCCCCGTCGACTCCGGGTGCGTAGCCAACTTGCTATCGCATGAGACCCTCAAGAAAATCGATCAACCTGACGTAGTGATTGATAAACACGTACCTCCTCTCTATAGCTTCGGAGGAAGCAGAGTGCCCCTATTAGGGAACGCACGATCATCGTCAAAACATACGATATCGAACAGAAAAACCGAGTTTTCAGTTACGAATGATCTCTTACCTTTCGACGCTGTCCTAGGACGACAGTGGCTACATCGAATGAAGGCAGTCCCCTCGATCTACCACCAATGCGTAAAGTTTATATTCCCGACCGGGGAGAAAATCATCTACGGAAACCAAAAGCAATCGGGATCATGCTACATGACGGAGTACCGTAAGATGTTCCCGCAAGGAACGAACCAGCCAGTGGTACGAGATCCCTCAACAAGGGACCCCGAAAAGGATCTCGCATGTATCATCCCCCTGGATCCTCGCTCACCAGAGAAACACCTTAGCATCGGACGCGATCTCCAACCAAAAATTAAAAGCGACATAATAGTCCTCCTAAGAAACAATATCAACATGTTCGCATGGTCTGCTGCCGACATGCCATGTATCGATATCGGCCTCGCATCGCATGATCTAAACGTTGACCCCACGTTTAAACCGATCAAACAGAAACAGAGAAAACTAGGGCCAGAAAAAGTCAAAGCAGGAACGACGAGGTCGATAAATTGCTAAAAATCGGATCGATTCGCGAAGTCCAATACCCAGACTGGCTAGCTAACACATTCGTCATCAAGAAAAAGAAGGAAAAATGGAGAGTCTGCATCGACTTCACAGACCTAAACAAAGCCTGTCCGAAAGACAGCTTTCCATTACCTCATATAGATCGACTGGTCGAAGCCAAGGCTGGACACGAGCTACTATCCTTCATGGACGTCTTCTCCGGATATAACCAAATTCTCATGAACCCCGAGGACCAAGAGAAAACGAGTTTTATCACCGAGCGTGGAACATACTGTTACAAAGTGATGCCCTCCGGACTAAAGAACGCCGGAGCTACCTATCAAAGGTTGGTAAATAAAATGTTCTCCAACCAGTTGGGTAAAACGATGGAGGCCTACATAGACGACATGTTAGTAAATTCTTCAGTAGCTGACGACCATGTTCTCCAGCTCCAGGAATGTTTCAACATTCTTAATAAATTCGGAATGAAACTAAACCCAACCAAGTGCACGTTTGGAGTGGCATCTGGAGAATTCCTCAGATACCTCGTAACCAAAAGGGGAATCGAAGCCAATCCCAAGCAGATTTCAGCACTCATCGAAACCCTACCCCCGAAGTCAGTCAAAGATGTGCAAAGACTCACGGAAAAGATCGCTGCATTGAATCGTTTTATTTCGAGATCGACGGATCGGTGCCTTATGTTCTACAAACTTCTTAAAGGAAACAAGAAATTCGAGTGGAATGCGGAATGCGATTCCTCCCCCCTCGAGCTCAAAGCCTATATAAGCAAACCTCCCATCCTCTCTAAACTCATCCATGGCGAGCTCTTAAACTTATACGTCGCGACCTCGGAGCACGCGGTGAGCGGAGTACTAGTCCGCGAGGAGAATAACGAACAAAAGCCGGTGTACTACGTCAGCAGATCTCCGTTTGACGCTGAAACGAGGTACCTCGTAATGGAAAACCTAGCCCTGGCAGTAGTAAACGCCGCACGAAAGTTAAGGCCGAATTTCAATCTCACTCAATCATGGTAATGACATCACAATTGCGAACAGTTCGGCATAGTCTGAGCCAATCCTGGAGACTAGCAAAGTGGGCAATCGAGCTCGGACAATATGATATCGAATACAAACCGTGAACGAGCTCGAAGGCACATGTGCTCGCCGAATTCATTATCGAGCTCGTTCCAAACGAAACTGATGCTACTGACAAAACCCGGAAATGGAGACTTCACGTCGACGGAGCCTCCTTACAAGGGTCAGGAATCGGAATACAACTCGAATCCCCAACGGGAGAAATGATCGAGCAATCGTTCCGTCTGGGGTTCAACGCATCTAAAAACGAGGCCGGATACGAATCTCTGATCGCTGGATTACGACTTGCCCAGAGCATCAGCGCCCGAAGGATAAGTGCCTTTAGCGACTCGAAGCTCGTCAAAAGCCAATGCCACGGGGAGTACGAAGCAAAAAACGAAAGGATGGAAGCTTACCTAGCGGTACTACGCAGGATCACCCAGAAATTCGACGAGTTCGAGCTCACAATAATTCCAAGGGGAGAGAAGATGTCAGCATACGCACTCGCTGCGCTAGCATCGACGTCAAATCCAAACATAAGAAGAGTAATATCAGTAGAAGTCATAGATCGACCCAGTATAGATCTTCCATGGAGAGGAATCACTAACGGCGAGGACAATCTCCTGTTAATTGGAACAATGGTCACTCGCAGCAGGTCTGAAAGGAGTACCCAAGACCTCGAAGAGGAAGAACTCGAGATTTAGCGGAATGAAGGAAATCCCGACGAGCCCTCTCGGAGAACCCGGTCAGGCATCGGTACAAGAGCAACGGCCACTCGCGCAAGTCCCTGAGAGGAACCCGATCACGAGATAAACAACGAGTCAAACGAGACTTTCCAAAAAGAACTCGAAGACAGACCTAATTGGAGAATCCCAATACATAATTATATCGAAACATGAGAGCTCCCATCGGAAACATGGGAAGCCTGAAAGTTAAAAGCTCGAAGCTCGCGCTATTGCATTATGGATGGAAAACTATTCAAAAGAACCTTCAGGGAACCATATATGTTATGTGCATCGCCAAAAGAAGCATCGATCATCCTCAAGCAAATGCACGACGGATCGTGTGGAAATCATTCGGGTGGACGATCTCTAGCAATCAAGATTAAAAAGCACAGTTATTTCTGGCCAACCATAGTCAGCGACAGCAAACAATTCGCAGCAAAGTGCGACAGATGTCAGCAGCATGCACCCATGATACACCAGCCAACACAAAAGTTATCAACTATATCGTCACCATACCCATTCATGAAAATGGTCCATGGATATAGTGGGACCCTTCATTCCATCAGGACCGGCACAACTACAGTTCCTGCTAGTCATGACTGGCTTCTTTACTAAATGGACCGAATCCGAAGCATACCAGAATATCACTGGGACGAAAGTGACGAGTTTTATCTGGAAAAACATCGTATGTCGACACGGCCTCCCATACGAAATGGTTACAGATAACGGACCTCAATTCATCTCAAAAGTTATCAAAGACTTCTGCGACAAATGGAAAATCAAAATAAAGTTCGCAAGTCCTTGATACCCGAAATGCAACGGGCACGCCCAAGCCACAAATAAAACGATAGTAAACAACCTAAAAAGAGACTCGATCTCAAAAAATCCAAATGGAGAGAGGAACTGAACGGTGTACTCTGGGCATGCAGAACAACACCCCATTCGGCAACCCAGGAAACCCCGTTTTCCCTCTCATATGGAATCGTGGCAGTAATACCAGCTGAGATTGAAGTCCCATCTCAGCTACGCAGGATATGCCCTGATAACATTGAACTAAACAAAGAACTACTGATCGACCATCTAGACATGATGGACGAACGACGAGAAAAAGCAGCAGTACGCATACAAAACTACTAGCAAGCCGCAGCTCGCTACTGTGATTCAAACGTGAGAGACCATAGCTTTTCGATCGGCGACCTAGTCCTACGAAAAGTGTTCGACAGAACAAGGGAAAAAGGCCAGGAAACTAGGGACGAGATGGGAGGGTCCTTACAAAATAACGAAAGAAGTACGCGATGGTGTCTATGAGCTGGAAAAATGCAAAACAGGACGTCCTGAACTGAGACCATAGAACGCTTACAATCTCAAGAAATACTACATTTAACTTCGACGTCCCATCTCGATCAAACATCGAACTGGAGCCACCAACGACACAAATAAATCGATTTTCAGAGCTACGAATCGGCTTGATCCCGCGAGAAAGGGTACATAGGCAGCTCAACATCGAGCGCAGCCCAAACAACCAAAAAGTCAAATCGAAAGCACCACCGTTCCATCACCAGAACGCTAACAAAGCAGATTCCTGATCAGTTTACGCTTCACTAATATCTAGAAAGATACAAAATGCATGCTCAAACATTAAATAAAAATCCATGATTAAAGGTATTATCCAGTGATCCATTGAAAACATGATTAAAACGTTCTTCAGCAACAAACAAACACAAACACCAAAAGAAACAAACAACAATAACGAAATAACAAAGTTTTGAACAAATACATCGACCATATCGTGGTCGATCAATCCTTAGAGCGACCTTGATTGATTGAGTCCTCGGAGACCTGAGGAAGATCGAGACCCCTGAGAGAATCATTCGACACTGCAGCTAGGCCGTAGTCCAACCTCCAGCGACGTCTCTACACCTCTGAGGCACGCCACCTCCTCCTCGAGCTCAAAGCCGCCTTTCACATACTCGGTTAAAGATTCGATCTTTTCCCGAACCTCCTACAGACAGGTCTCCGCCACGTTTTCCTCTTACTTAATCCAAAGAATCTCTTTCACCTTATCCAAAGCCGCATCATACCCCTTGGCGATTAACCGACAAGCAGCTCGTCGCTCCTTCCGAGCCGCTTTCTCCCGATCCTCGATTTCTCGTTTGAACTTTCCTTTCAGCGAATCAAGACGACAGAGCCAACTTCAGGTCGTCAACCTCCTTTGCTCGATGCTGCTCGTTCGCCTGCGATGCTCTTAGTTTGGATCACAACTGTTGAATCGAAAGAAGCTGGCCGTCGAGCTCTTCCCGACTCGGAAAGCTCGCCAAACGCGCCTCCATCAAAGAAGCATACTCGTTTCTGGCCTCCAGAGCCTATAAAAGAAGGAGACTAAGACAACGATCCCGAAAACCTAAAAATATCAACTTAAACGCCTCACTTTAGCATTTGCGACATCCATATAAACGTACGCCTCGCGACCTTGCATCTTCTCCAAAGAGGGAAGCTTGCATCTGGGAGTCCTAATCTTACGCCAGATCGACGCACGCTGTTCGGGGTCCTCGAAAATCGGAGCATCGTTGTTATACGAGAACGCCAGTGAAGAGCCACCTTGATCACCCGGAGGAAGATCGCTCGGAACAAACCGAGAAGTACCCTCACCCGGAGGCTGCGTCGCACAAGGAGGCCTCGAGATCGACGAACTAAGATCTCCCGAAACGACCTCGTTCACACCTCGATGACGAATTCGGCAAGCCCTAGAGTCCCCTTCTCCACCGGCATCCGACTCAACCGGGATATGATACGCCGACTGGACCTCATGAGTCGAAACAGCAATCGACACCGGCGTGGCTTTAACGAGACGAGATTGGGGCTGAGATCTCGGCCTAAGTCCCCTTCTTTCCAGAGTTCTCCGAGTTTGCTTCAAAGGTTCGGTGTCCGAGGAAGCATCAGAAGGATCCGCAGAAGCCTCTGACCTCATTACCCCTAAAAATCATCCTCATAAATCAAGCAGCAGTTGCGCATCGAATTCACAAAATCATTGTAACCAAATACACGACTTACTTTTTCCTCTGCGATCTAGCTGGGGACGAACTGGCTCCAAAAGGGCAATAGGAGCAGCTCGATTCCGACCCGAAGGCATAGCATAAGCCCTTTGAATCCTCTCTGGAGTAAAGGAGGACCATTGACATTCTCTCCGGCGAAGCGCCGCAATTAACCTTCGCAATTTCGGAGTCATGTTGGCACAACCAAATAGCTCTGAGCAGAAACCAAAATCAGACAATCAGACAACGACGAATGAATACACCAAAAGGAAAAGTGAGGAAATCACTTACCAACATCGTCGTTCCATTCCCTCGGGATCCGAGAAAAATCGAAGTCGCCAACCGATGCAGGATTGATCTTAAAGATAAAAAATTATTCTTTCACAGAACATCCTTATTGGTGATACTGCCGATAATAGAGCGTCCCTCACGCGGAGCCAGGAGCATTGTTCCCGGAAAACCACTGTTCTGCTTTAAAGTAAAACTCTGTTTCAACTCTGCCAATCCAAATTCTAGACCTTCCCACTACAAGAAATATGGGTATTGGTAGCAGTTCACGGTAGCACGAATTCACAAAGTGCTACGAAAACAAGTTGAATCCGATACCCGACCTTTTTATAGCGTTATTTAAACGCTAATGAAAAATTTCATTAACCCGGGAAAAAAAGAATAAAAAATACATTAATAGCGGTAAAAGTGTCGGGTTTAGCTCTTTAGCTTATGTTTTTTTTTTTACTTTTCCTCATCTTCTTCTTCTCTTCGTAACCATCGACGAGGCAAAACAGTGAAGCCTCAGCTCGAATCCGACATTTCTCGAAGATCTTCCCCGCTGTGGTGTTGTCGTCGCCGGCGGTCAGATTACAGGTGAAACCCAATTTCGATTTTGTCTATCTGAACCCTAGATTAAGTTTTTAGATTTTGGCCGATTAATTTCTTTAAGTTCTTTCCAATTATACAATTTTATGATTTCGATTTGGGGACATGAGGATTAGAGGTTATCAATTCCAATTTCGATTTGAGGACATGAGGATAGAGATTATCAATTTCAATTTCGATTTGAGGATATGAGGATTAGAGATTTTCAAATCAGTTTCGGATTCGATATCGTGAGGACTGAAGTTTGATTCTTTTTGTGGCGATTACGATTTGATTTTTTGTTTGTTCTGTTTTGATTTGCAGGTTTGAGCTTATCTGTAGAGTGAAGTCGTTTATTGAGGTGATTTTTTGTTGACAATTTTTTTGTTGATTGTTTTTTGATTGTGTGAGTTTTAGTATCTGAATGTTTGACGATTGAATAGTTTATTGCTGCTTATGTGAATGACAATGTGTGTGTTTGGTGTTTGACATACTGTTATGTTTTTTGTTTGTTGGTTATGGGTGAGAAACTTAGAGCATAAAAATGGTGGAAAAGGCATGGGTTCATCTAAACAGGTAATGAAAAAAAAAAATTATAGTTACTGATTTTTGTGTGATGAAAAGAGTTTAATTTATGCTTTCATGTGTGATTCAGAGCTGATCCTGGTTATGAGAGAGGTGCGAGGGAGTTTGTGAGGTGTGTGGGTGCAGATATAGCAGAGTCTGAGCTGATCATTTGCCCATGCACAGACTGTCGCAATGTTGATCGTCACTCAGCCGGTGTTGTTGTTGATCATCTAGTGACTAAGGGAATGGATATGAGTTACAAGATGCGTGAGGATTGGTATCATCATGGAGAAGTATTATCAGGGGCTGGCTGTAGAAGCGATGCAAGTGATAGGAACAGAGAGATCTTAGGGTTATATCAAGCAGCTGAGTTTCTCGATGAAGATTTTGTTAGGCAGCGTAATGTAAGTGAGGTTGCTGTAGGTGAAGATAAGGCAGAAGATGAGTTTCTTGCTAAGCTAGCAGATGCAGAAACACCTCTGTATCCAAGTTGTGCTAACCACAGCAAGCTCTCGGCGATAGTTTCCCTCTTTAGGATAAAGACAGAGAGTGGTTGGTCTGACAGAAGCTTCGATAGGTTGCTTGAGACTTTGCCACAGATGCTACCAGAGGATAATGTCTTGCACTCATCGTTGTATGAAGTGAAAAGGTTTCTGAAATCTTTTGATATGGGTTATGAGAAGATACACGCTTGTGTGAACGACTGTTGTTTGTTCAGGAAGGAGCTTGAGAAGCTAGACAACTGTCTGAAATGCAATGCTTCAAGATGGAAGATTAACAAGCGCACAGGTGATGTGAGGAAAGGTATTCCACAGAAAGTTCTGAGGTATTTTCCGATAATCCCACAGCTGAAGAGGATGTTCAGGTCAGAGGACATGGCAAAGGACTTAAGGTGGCATTTTAGTAATAAGAGTACTGATGGAAAAAGCAGGCATCCGGTGGATTCTGTAACTTGGGATCAGATGAATGACAAGTACCCGTCCTTTGCTGCTGAAGAACGGAATCTCAGGCTAGGGCTGTCGACTGATGGGTTCAATCCTTTTAGCATGAAGAATGTGAACTACAGTTCTTGGCCTGTTTTGCTTGTCAACTACAACATGTCACCTGAGAAGTGTATGAAGGAGGAGAACATCATGTTGTCATTGCTGATTCCTGGTCCAACCCAACCTGGAAACAATATTGATGTGTATCTAGAACCACTTATAGAGGATCTAAACCTGTTGTGGGAGAAAGGAGAGGTCACATATGATGCATTCAGTAAGAGCACTTTCACGTTAAGAGCAATGCTTCTCTGGACCATTCAGGATTTTCCTGCATATGGCAATCTTGCAGGGTGTAAGGTAAAAGGAAAAATGGGATATCCTGTATGTGGGAAAAATACAGATAGTATGTGGCTGAGTAATTGCAGGAAGCACGTATATATGTCACATCGGAAAGGTCTACCACCGAGACATGCTTATCGAGGAAAGAAATCATGGTTTGATGGTAAAACCGAGTATGGGAGAAAGGGTAGGATTCTGAGTGGGCGTAACATTAGCCAAATACTCAGAAACTACAAGAATGAATTTGGAAATGTGAAAGTATCTGGAAAGAAGAGGAAGATGAAAGAGGCTGTTGGATCTGAGTCAAATACAGATGATGAATCCAGTGAATCAGAGGAAGAGGAAGAAGCAGTAGATGAGGAGGAGCTATCTAGATGGAAGAAGAGGTCAATATTTTTCAAGTTGCCTTATTGGGAGGTATGTTTCTTCTATATTTGACTTCGTTTTAAGAATTGTTCTATGTCTAGCTTTCTTTGACACTCTTATGTGATTGTTTTGTATAGGAACTTCCAGTGCGACACAATTTAGACGTGATGCACGTGGAAAGAAATGTTGCTGCAAGCCTAATCGCAACATTGTTGCATTGTGGAAAATCAAAAGATGGTCTTAACGCTAGAAAAGATCTCGAACTGCTTGGCATCAGGAAAGATTTACATCCTCAACCCCGTGGGAAAAGAACTTACCTTCCTCCAGCACCTTGGTCTTTGTCCAGCAAAGAGAAGAAAGTATTCTGCAAGCGTCTCTTTGACTTTAGAGGTCCGGATGGTTACTGCTCAAATATATCAAGGTGTGTGAAGATAGAAGAATGTAAGATATCAGGAATGAAATCACATGATTACCATGTGTTGATGCAACAACTTCTTCCGGTTGCGATTAGAGGTATGAACTGAAGCTCTTTTAACTTTGTATATTTGTACACAATTATATATTTTCACACTCTGATCTCCAATGGGTCTTTCTTACAGGGTTATTACCTAAAGGTGTTAGAATAGCTATTGGACGCCTGTGTGCTTTCTTCCATCATCTTTGTCAGCGAGTAATTGATAGAGAGAAAATCTCAGTAATGGAAACAGAAATTGTGGAAACTCTCTGCATGTTTGAGAGGTTTTTTCCTCCAAGTTTCTTCGATATAATGGTGCATTTGGTAGTTCATCTAGGCAGGGAAGCTCGGTTATGTGGACCTGTCCATTTCCGTTGGATGTACCCATTTGAGAGGTATAACTTATATCGTAGAAGTTGTCATCTTATGGAGTCAATAATCATGGTTCTGAAATTTTAATAAATTTTATCTTATGCAGGTATATGAAAGTGCTGAAAGACTTCGTAAGAAATCCTGCAAGACCAGAGGGTTGTATTGCGGAGGCGTATCTCGCAGAGGAATGCGTGAGGTTCTGCAGTGAGTTCTTGAAAAAGACAACAAGTGTTGAGGAGAACACTGATCGTAATGCTGAGTTTGAGAGCAGCTCAATTCTAGAGGGCCGTCCAATATCCGCAGGAACTTCTTGTGTTCTTTCTCAGAAGGACTTGAACATTGTACATCTCTCTGTGATTCAGAACATGGCAAGCGTGGAACCTTATGTGGAGTAAGTCTTGAATTTTTTAATCCTTTTGAAAACCCTACTGCTAAGTGCTTCTACACTGAGGTTTTGTAAATAATTTTTCATGTGTTCCATTTGCAGCATGCACCTACAACATCTACAGGACACTAATGAGAGATGTAGACGTGATGCAACAACATTATGGAGAACCCATACGCAGAAATTTGCGACTTGGTTGAAAGAGCAGATACCAGTAACTTCAGAGGATCACGATGAAACACTGAAGTGGCTGGCCTATGGTCCTAGGGCAAGCTCAAGGTCTTTTAGTGGCTACATCATCAATGGTCTGCGGTTTCACACCATATCAGTTGATAGACAAACTCAGAACAGTGGTGTTCTGTATGAGGCAACAGCAATGTGTCGTTCTAGTGCAAAAGACACTTCTCAGATGGTTGATTTAGTAAGTTACTATGGCAGAGTGGTGGAGATTATACTGATCGACTACAACACATTCTACATTCCTGTTTTCCGCTGTCTATGGGCAAACATAGGAAACGGAGTGAAGGTAGAAGATGGCTTCACACTAGTCAACCTGAACCAAAGCCAAATGGCTTTTGCTAGAGATCCATACATCCTCGCCTCACAAGCCAAGCAAGTATTTTATTCCAGAGTAGATGAGACATCCACTTGGTATGTAGCTATGAGAGGTCCTACAAGAAGATACACTGAAGAAGATTGTGAAGATGGTCATGCAGATGTTGGTCCATTGCCAGCAGTTGTAGCTATGGATGATGATGACTTGGTTGATGATAGTAGAAATGCTCGGGCTGACTGTGAAGGAATTTATGTCTGAAAGGAAGAATGATAGAGGGCAGGAGCCTGTATTTTTTGGTTTTGTAATGAATTGTCTTGAATGATTGTGTGGCTTGATGATTGCGTGGCTTGATGATTGCGTGGCTTTATGATTGCGTGTCTTGAATGATTGCGTGGCTTGATGATTGCATGTTTTGATTAACTGTCTGTTTTCTTAGTTTTGACTTAGTGTTTTTTCATTGTGGTTTACTATGTTGAGACTAAACAATTTTTTTAATGTTTCAGGTGAACCTAGATGGGGAATCGTAGGAACAAGCGTCTGAAGAAGAGTAGGACACCGAAGAAGAAGCAAACAGAGGAGGAGGTTGAAGCAGAGCAATTTCTTGAACATGTTACAACCAAAGAGGTTTCAGAGGAACAGATTGAAGAAGCTGAGCAATTTCTCGAACATGTTACAACCAAAGAAGTTTCAGAGGAACTAGAGGAAGAAGAGCATAATCAGATGGAGGAGGATGAGCAGAATCAAATGGAGGATGAAAACCAGGAAGAAATGGAGGAAGAACTGCAGGATGAAATGGAGGAGGAAGAGCAGGATCAAATGCAGAATGAAATGGGGGAGGAACAACAAGATCAACCGAATGAAATGGAGGATGCAGAGCGGGGTCAAATGGAAGAAGAGCGACGACGTAAAAGACGTCGAGGAGCAACGAAGATGAAGCACATAGCCAAGGATCCAAATGAACGGCTACATGTTGACTTCACTGATTTGGGAGAACCTTGTGGTCCAGGGTCAGTCTTGTTATCCTCCTATTTGGGTCCATTAGTACGTGAGCATGTTCCTGTGGTCATTGATAACTGGAGGAAGGTTACTGAAGATATCAGAACTGTGCTATGGAAATCAATTCAGGTAAGCTGAATCAAATTATACAATTGCTATTAATGTTGGTTGTGTGTTAATGTTTCTCTCATACCACTCTACAGATGAGGTTCGACGTGGACGAAGACTTCAAAAAGGATGCTTTGTTTAAGCAGATGGGGTGTTTGTGGAGATCCTCCAAATCACGTCTGGTAACCTCAATCAGGAATACTCCTACCATTAGCGCAAGGATGAACCTGCGTCCGAAGAATGTAACTGTGGCTGAATGGCGTAAATTCATCAGAGAGAAGACAAGTACCGCCTTCAAGGTTGTCAGTGACGCTTACAGAGAAAGAAGACAGAAGCAGATTCCTCACACTTGCGGTCGTAAAGGAATGGTGAGATTGAGAGAAGATCTGGTTAAGGCTAGCGAAGACCCATCACAGGTGTCTAGGCTAAGAGTGTGGGTAAAATCACGAACTAAGAAGGATGGAACGCCTGTCAATGTCACTGCGGCTGAAAAGATAGTAAGTTACTCTGTGAACACTGATTTTATTAAGTTGGATTGTCTGTCTGTGAATACTGATTTTATGATTTCACTGATTTCTTGTCTGTGAATACTGATTTCATGTTTTTCCAGAGAAAGGCGTCGGAGTTAGAAGTTGAAGGTCGTGCAGATTCATCCTCAACGAATCCAAAGCAAGATCTGATAACTGAGATATTGGGACCTGATCAACCTGGGCGGTTCAGAGCTATGGGCAGAGGCATTAGCACCACCAAATTAAACTGTTTACAAATTAAGAACAGCTTCATGGCTGCCATGCAAGAAAAACATGTGTGTCTGGAGAAACAGGTTCATAGTTTACAGCAGCAAATTGCCAGAATGAATAAGCAGTCTCCTGATACAGATGTCAGTGAAAACTCAAATAACAAGGTATGGTAGAACTTACGTTGAATCAATATATCTCCATAATTGTATTTAAGAATTGATTTGAATCTTTTGTCCTGCATGTAGAGTGTAAATACGAAGTTACTGCCCAAGTGTTTTCTTGTGGACTGGTCTGCTGTTGATGTCAATGTCGCTGAGGGACGGGTTGTTTCTTCTGAACCTGATGAGTTGGTTAATGGGATACCGTTAGGGCCTAATGCTGTGAAGGTTTTAGTTGAAACTGCAACAATACCAGAAACATTTTTATGGAGACCTGCACCTAATATGTTTACTATGGAGGATGCAGTAGGAGAAATGATAGCATGGCATTCTAATCATTGTATTGTTCCTGCAGCTTCTTTACCAGATGACAATGCTCCGAAGGTTAATTTTCCTCTTCCTCTGTAGCTGAATCTGACTCTCAGTCGAGGTCTTTCTTATTCAAAATTGTTTGTGTTGTTTTGCAGAGCCCTTTCAGCAGTTCTAATAACAAATGCAAACTCATGGACTACGTACATAATGAGGAAGTCGTTGCTGTAGGCCGATGGCAGACAAAAGAACCAAAAACGTTGGTGAATGGACTTCCTCTTGGTCCAAATGCAATAAAAGTGTATGTGGATGAGGTATTAAACCCTGATGCATACATATGGAAGCCTACTGTGGGGAAGACAGCTATGGAGGATTATCAGAATTGTTTTCTAGCATGGCCAGCAAATAGCGTTGTGTTTGACTCCGAAACACCCACCTCTAAAGCAGGAAGTTCTATGGCAGGAAGTTCAAAATCAGCAAGTCCTTCTTTTAAGAATCAAAAGTCTCCACTAAGTGCAACAGCTACTGCAAAACCTGCAACAGGTGTCAACGTTCAGTCTAGTGCTCAGGGTTCTCCAGTTACCCCACCAGCTCCTACAAAGCAACCTGCAGCGACAATGAAAGCCAAGTCACATGTAATTCCAGCATCTCCTCTTCGCAGATCAGAGGTAGTTTCTGTCCTTGCAATACTTGATTGGTTGTGGTTATCATTCCTGAATATTGGTTCTGCTTTGTGGTATTGTGGTTTGTGGTTGCAGCGTAACAAATTCAAGCCTAATCAAAAAATTAAACTGATGGATCTGTCCGGAAATAATGTGGTCGTCGCTGAAGGACGTTGGTCATCGAATAATCCTGAACATCTTGTCCACTTTCAACCTTTGGGGTCTGGTGCATGTCGAGTCTTTGTGGATGTTGTGAAGGTTAAAGATGCTGCTGTGTGGAGGACATCGTCTGAGATCGAGTATATGGAAGATGCACTTGGAAGCTGTCTTGCTTGGCCAGAGGATAAAGTTCTAATGGTGAGATCTCGTTTATTTGTTACATTAGTGTGGAGATGTGTCAAACTAATCAGAGATATGTCTTTATGCGCAGGTTTAGAAGAGCCAAAGGAACCAAGCAATAAGACATTTGTAATGACTATGTTTTTATTGACTCTGTTTTTATTTACTCTGTTTTCTAAAGACATCGTCGGCTTTCTGTTTCTCTGTTTCAGAACGTGATTACTGTTGTTTTAATATTTTCCTTTGGATCTTTGTATTCAGTTTGAAACTTAAGTAATTAAGTGTTTTATGATTTCATGATTTATTTTAATTCACAACAAGGCCCATAATTTAATAGTTCACTATATACACTTCAAATGTCCAAATACAATTTCACATTAAAAAAAACATTTAGGGTTTAAGGTAAAGATAGGGTAACGATAGGGTTTCGTGGTGTAGGGATTGTATTAGTGTTAAAGGTTAAGATAATGATAGTTTTCAATGATGAACTGAAAAATATACAGATTCTGTTTAGTGAAGATAAGCAAAAATAACAATAATCAAAGTAAGCTTTCCAAACCTTTGTCATTGAGGGTAAACATGTTTATGTCAAGTTTTAGGGGTTAGGGTATAACTTGGTTAACTTTGAGTGTTTTGTGTATATATGTCCACAAAATGCTGTTTTTTCCACATTTTAGTTTGTATTGGTTATATGATCACTTAAAATGTATAAACACATTCAAATACAAGTTTACACCATCCTAAATCATCAAAACCAAACAAAATCGATGATGTTCTTAGCTGAACTCCATTTTGTCGTTATCTCAATAGAAGAGAAACAATAAAAAAATCGACAGATTTCATCCATTGGATTGAGATGATCAAACGGTGTAGATTACTCCTTTAGGTTATCCTCGCCTTTCTCCCTCATTGGTCGACTTAGTTTCTGGAGGGAAAACAAAAATTTCCTAATTTTGGGAGCCAAAGTATCTTTATCTCATTCCCACAAATCTCTCTCACGCCTTCTCTCCACCACAAATCTCTCTCACGATTTTCTCTCACGCCTTCTCTCACGACTAATCTCTCCAAGCCTCCACAATTCAATCCCCACTTTACAGATCGTTCTCTCCTTACAGGTTATAGCGACCTCTAAACCCTTGATTTACTCATCCATCTCTTTCTCTGATTATAGTTCTCTCCTTACAGATCTACAAAGATTTGAAGTCTTTCTCAAAGATAACCAACTTCTGTTAATTTCCAGGTCAGAGAAACTCCAATATCTTCAGATCTAACTTCTGTTAATTTTTCAATTAAATCTATTTGTTGTATTTTGTTCGATTTGGTGTATTTTGTTGAAACTCAACTTTTTTTTTCCATTTACAGTCTTATTTAGCTTAAAGATCTAACTTTGGTTAACTTTTCAATCTCATCTAGCAACTTTAATGGCAGCAAGGAAGGAAATAGTCTGTGCACTCGCGGCAACCGGGGTGAACCCACAATTCAGACAACAACAGCCACAACAAGCAGCCACAACTCAATTCCAACGCCCAATACCAGAACCAGGACAGTCCTCAGGAGTCAGTGATGTCGAAGAGATAACAAGAGCCGAGTTCAGACGCTCTCAAGGCTACCACTTGATACGCATCGAGGAACCTGAAGAAGACATCGACCCAATGTTCCGGAACGTTATCAGATCCTTGAATGGTTGGAACTCAGCTCCAGTAAGACGCCCACACCAAGCACATGGACACTCCTCACGAGCCAAGGGTTCTCGTCAATAATATTTCTATAAACCATTGCTTCTGTCTGTGTTTTATTGGCTTATGGATTGTACTGAATCTAAATTGTTTCTTTTGCCATGTTTGTTATTTGTGTCTTTTATTTTAATAAAAATCTTGATTTTAATTTTTTTTTAAATTTACAATTTATGCTATTCAATATTCCGAATAAAACAATTAATCATATCTGGAAAATTAAAAATAGCAATCAAAATTAATTTTCAAATGTATCATTTTACGAAATTTTTGGCATTTCAAATTAGCTAGGGAAATTAAAATCCTAGCACAAGAAAACTGCTATTTTTTCATTATTACGTAAGGTATAGACAAAGCTATTATAGGTCCAAGACTCGAAAACCACAAATGTTGCAAGAATATATTCCATGGCAAGAAGAAAATGTCATCATAAAATATCTTATCACAAAAACAAAACGCCATATTAAAATATGAAACAGCACGAAAAGTTCGCTATAAATAATTTTAATTTAGCAAAAGGAAAACGCTATAATATAGAAACTTTCAATAGCACACGAAAATGCGCTACAATAGGGGGGGGGGGGTCTACCATAGCTGCGGCTGTCATAGCGTAAGTGTTTTCGCTACTAAAACGATACAATAGCGTTTCCACGGCGCTGGTAATGTTGATATTTCTTGTAGTGTCCTCTCTGGCTCGAACCAATGTAGCCATGAGATAACGAAAGAAGTTCAGAGTAATCTGAGTGAACGCCATTTTGATCTCCGCTAAAAGTTCCAAAAGAAAAGGAGGAAGAGAAATGACAAACCGGCGTCCTTAAAATGAGCCATGGAGGCTCCACATTATCCCGGCTTTACATTCTCCAGAGTATCTCCATTGGGGAGCTCGATTTCGACGGCATAAGGGACTCCCCAAAGCTCTTGGATTAACTCGAGCTCTTCCCCAGTGAGCGGGCCATTCTTGTCTTTTGCCATAGATATGAGCGGAGAGAATAAATCGCAGTAAAAAACAAAGATCGAGATGGAGAAGATGATATAACCCGCTCCAAAAAAAAAAGAGAGACTAAATAAATAAGAAGAGAAAGAAGGTTCCCTAGGAAGATCGCCGCAATCAAAAGCACGATCTATTGATATTAACCACACGATTTGGAAAAGTGGCCGATAGGTCAAATTAGGCGGACACACATGGAGACCCAGTTCCGAGATTCGTGACCGAGCAAAAAAATTATCGCCCTTTCGACTTCTTAAAAGATAATCGACTGAGATGGGGGACAAATGTTGGACCCAATTTCGGGCAATCAGACAAATGGGCCTATCCTAGGATAACGGGCCAAAAGGCTGAGGCCTAGAAGAGCTCAGCAAGAAGACGAAGTCGACCAAGAGTTCGGAGATCGCCGAGTCAGTTACGGGATGGCGGAGTCGACCCTATAAAAGGAGAACGAAACAAACATTGGAGGGACGGCAAAAAAACCTAGAGAGAGAGCACATCACACACTTTCACCTTTCTTACTTCGTCTTAGAACTCGATCTTGTTCGATCTCTTTGTTATAGTCAACCTCTTTGATATTCCTTCTAATCGATCTCTTATTCAATAATAGTCCATTTTTGCCAACCGATTTCTGTTTAAATCGTTGTGTTCTAAGGATAGTGAGTGTAGATTTTAGGTTCTACACCAATTATCGAACCACAACAGAGTTGTTTCACTATTACCAATCTCAGACTTGAGATACGATGCCGCTTTACGCCATATCCAAGATCCTGCATACTTATCACTGACATCCCAAAAGCTATGAGTACGCAGCAAGTAAAACTTAGTCCAAGCAACCCAAAGAGAACCAGAGTTCGTGAGTAGTCTCCAAATAGCTAAGCGCAAACACTCTTGAGGTGTCCGTGAGTCGTCTGATACCAAGACCACACTCTTCCTTAGGCCGACAGACATCATCCCAAGCAACCTTTGCTTTTGTATGTGTGTTCGGTGATCCAGACTACAAGAACGCAGAACACATCCCTTCAGTGGTATTTAGGCATCTCTCTGGGAGACGAAAAAAAGAGCACCAGAAGTTAGTGATACTGCCAATAACTGTTTTGACAAGCTGCAAGCGACCTGCATACGACAGAGAGCGGCTCGACCATGACACCAGTCGAGTGCGTATTTGATCGATTAATGGCTCATAATCTGTTTGGGTCATTGTCTCCGTAGTGAGTGGGAGGCCAACGTATCTCACAGGAAGAGATTCGGTTGAAATTCCCAGTCGTTGAACCTCTTCCTTAAAATCCTGGCCTATGCGATCCTCCATGAATATCGAAGATTTAGCTGGGTTGATAAGCAAACCTAGGGCTGGGCGTTCGGGTACCCATTCGGGTTTCGGTTCAGTCCATTCGGGTTTCGGGTTTTCGGGGTCAAAGATTTCAGCCCCATTCGGATATTTCTAAATTTCGGTTCGGGTTCGGTTCGGATCTTTGCGGGTTCGGTTCGGGTTTGGATAACCCATTTAAAATGTTTTTAAATTTTCAAAATTCATTATATACTTTAAATTTTCAAAATCTATAAGAAAGGTAATATATTACATATAAATTTTCATAACATATATGTCAAAATACCTTAATTTAACATATAAACTGGTTTTCTTTGAATATTTGGACAAAGAATCAATAGATATTTAACTATTTTTGGTGTTTTCAGTATACTTTAGCTATTTTAAACATTTACTTTTGACTATTTGCATATATTTTTCGAATATTTTGGAAAACTTAAAGGTATCTTATATTTTTTTAATATTTTTAATATACATTATATAAAAATAATGTATATATTTAAGTATATAAATTTATTTCGGATACATTCGGGTACCCAAAATACTTCGGTTCGGATCGGGTTCGGTTTCGGTTCTTTAAATACCGAAATTTTGAACCCGTTCGGATATTTAATCAATTTCGGTTCGGGTTCGTTGCTACTTTTTCGGATCGGATTCGGTTCGGTTTTGCTGCAAACCTGAGATACTTGCAAAAATTGATAAAACATCAAACACTCCCCTCAGTGAGGTAACTGCACCATCAGTAAAGATCATTAGATTGTCCGCAAATCTCAAATTTGTTAGGTTTACCTTGCTGCACGATGGGTGGAACCCTATACTCTGAGATTGAGCCGCCTTATTAAGCATTCTTGAAAATACTTTGATGGCAATGACGAAGAGATATGGAGACAGAGCACATCCCTGTCGCAGGCCCCGTTCACTGTCAAAGAAACCTTCCAATTCACCGTTAACCGAGATGGCGAAGGCAGATGTGGAGAGACATCTATGGATCCAGTTCACAAACATATCGGGATTGCCCATTGTACGAAGGGTGTCTGTGATGAAAGACCAGTTTACAGAATCAAAAGCCTTTGATATATCCAACTTGAGAACACTGCAAGGCTGGATCGACTGTTTGTGATAGTTTTTGACAAGTTCAGTAACTAAAAGAACATTCTCCAAGAGCAGCCGGACCTTAACAAAAGCACATTGATTCGGTTCGATCAACTCTGGTAGCAATACTTTGAGCCATTTGCAACAATCTTTGAGATCACTTTATATAGGATATTGGAGCAGCTGATGGGTCGGTCCTTTATCTCCAGAAAGATGGAACTTTACATTGGACATGCTCTAAGACCTCCAGTTTTGATTTTTATTATGTTTCCATCATCGGATTTTATTTCGAATTTGTTACCTTTAGATTCAAGTGTTTTTTACAAAAAAAAAAAGAAAAAAGAGTCTAAATGGGGTTTTAAGAAAAATCTGATTTTTTTTTCTTGGAACAATTTACTTAATAACTAAACAAAAGTAATTAACTAAAGGTATAGCTATTATGATTCCAGAAACAATACTTTAAAGAATACTAGATTTTTATCCGCGCTTTGGAAAACACGGGATATTTTTTTCAGTTCGGTTCAAATTCGGTTCTGATTTTCCAATGTTTAGGTTTAAGAGATATAAAATTTGATCGATTATCTAATGATTCGAGCTCAGATTCTCTGATCTGGTTAGTTTTTTTATATTTTGTATGTTGTGTCGTTATCAGTTAAGTTTCAGTTTAGTTTAGTTAGGCATGTTATACAAACATAGAAATCGATATGATGAATATGTTCATTGTTGGAAGATTTTTTTTTATATTTTATGTTTGTTTATAATAGTTTGGTTATTATCGATTAATGTCTTAAACCTCTAAATATAAATAATGACTTTTCTATATGGGTTTTTCATAAGGAAAATATTAAAATGATTATAAAAAAAATTATCTTAAAAAGCCTTAAATTTATTTTATTTTAGATTTTCATTTATTTTATTTAATAGGATAAGAAATACAATTAAAATTGATTATAATAAGGAATATTCTAAGGATATATGAGATATATGGAGTTACAAAAATCTATTGTATTTGGTTTTTGAGATCTATTAAGTTACAACAAAAAACAATTTTCGATAATCTTGTTATTCTGTAAAAAAAAATCTGTTGTAATCGTGCATATAAATATTACTCAAAACATGTTATTTTGAATAAACAAAAGAAAACAAAGTTTAAAAATGTACGGAAGGTAGTTTATCTATCATATTAAAAGTGAAGTACAAATATGAAAAAAACCTCACTCCTTCTCATTATTTACAACAGATTGCCACTAAATTTTTTTATCATTTAATTATATTCCTAAATCATCCAAATTTAATTGACTTAATTAAAACTAACTTTATTTTAATAGATTTCGTCTAAAATATCAAAATTATTTAAACTAAGATTATAGAATCTTACCAAATATCTAAACTGATTTTTTAAACGTGGTTGTAAGAATTTGTTTTGTGCACACATGATTCTAAGAATAGCCTTCCATATTCTCATTATTCACTTAATTATTTTCCAATATATTAAGCAAAAATACATGTTAAATATTTGGTAATATTTATTATAAATAAAATTGGGATAAATTGGTAACAAACTTAAAATTTCATTTTTATATCTAAACTTTCTTATAATTGTAATATTATAGTAAATCAGCATTAAAAATAATTAAACACTTTCATATTTATCTTATTAAATTAGAAGTACCTTTAGAAATGGTTTGAAAACATGGATAACAATATTAAAAATATAATATTGTTTGAAAACATTGATAACATTACATTAAGAAAAGAAATTAATAGGCTTATGTTGTTAAAGAAATTGGAAGTCCACTACATTATATTAAAAAGTAATGGGATTATGTTACTTGATATACATATTTCAAATCAAAATAATAATCTAAAATTTATTTATATCAAATATTCATTCAAAAATATACATATATTCAAAATTTTATTTTTACTAAAATATTTTCCAATAACCATTATAAAAAATGTTTTCAATATATATAAGAAAAATATAATACAAAGCACAATTTCAAACACAAACTTAAATTATGATTTTTATATTTCATATTAAATTTTAAAATATAATATATGTGATTATTTGTATGATGATACATATAAAATACTATTAATTATATTATTAATACATAAAAATACGATTAATTATATGATGATACATATATAATATATAATAGTGACTAGACATGGACGTTCGGGTACACATATTCGAATATGTGAAATACTTCGGTTTGGATTGAATTAGGTTTTGGTTCTCTAAATACCAAAAATTTCATAATTAGAATATTTAATCAATTTCAGTTCGGATTTGGTACTACTTTTTGGATCGGGATCGGTTTGGTTATTCGGATTCAGTTTTTTTTCTCGACCTTAAATAGTGAAATGAAAAACGATAGTTATACATTTTCGAAAAATACACCCGCACGAACGTGCAGGTTAAATCTAGTAGTTATTAAAATAATGTATGCTGCTGAGGAAAAAATGAAATTTAAATTGTATTTAGTGGATATAGAATAAAATGAACAGCATATATGAATATCTAAGATTTTTATGGGGGAAAATATAAAATTCTTGTGTATACGTTAGCTCAGATTGTGTTGGAAAATAATAAACATGGGATTGCTTAAGTCGTATATTTGTTTTATTAAAAGTTTCCTAATTGTGTTGATAATAACGTTAGTAAATTCGATTTTTTAAAGTGCAGAGAAAATCGTGGAACATAACAATTTTGTTTATTTCATATATTTAATAATTAAAAGACAGTGACATTCAACAATAAATATTTACAAAGTCTAAGGGATGTCAAAAAAAAAGTATGGTGTTTTAATTGTACTTACTCAGAATCAATTGAATACCAGATGTGAAACTAGATTTTGATCCGCACTTTGAAAAATCGATATTTGTTTTTTTTTCACAAAATCGGATTTGAAAATATATAACAATGTTAATTTTAACAATATTTTGAAAAATGAAGAAAAACCAATTAGCCAGATCAGAGTAACCGTGACTCTTAGCTAACCGAATGCATGTTGAGGTAATAATCATATTTGAATTAAACTATCCAAACCGGTTTAAATGTTGTGACGACATCTATTTCAACCAAATACAAAACATAATTGGTTTAATTTGTATATATAAATAAATGTTAAAATATAAAATTTATTTGGACTGCTTACACAGTTACTTTGAAGTTTTTTTATTAATGGGCCTCTGCATTATTTTGAAACCCGACTAAGATCAACGGTCTAACCGGTAAATCCGGTAATCCGATATGTTGTCCGACTTGGATTTTAGGAGAACATTTTATTTAAAACCTTGATTTGATACGTAAAAGGTCGTTCAAACCCGAATCCAGTTTCGGTTGAACCAATGGTTGACCTAATTGATAATTCTTATTTATTTTATTATATTTTAAATTAATTTATTAAAATATTATTTGTATTATAAATAAGAAAATTATTTTAGATATCAACTTAAATTTTATTATTCACATTAGACATTAAATACTTATGGATTAACCACGTGTTAGTGGTGCAATGGTTAAACTCAACCTTGGAAGTCATGGGTTCGAGCGCCGCTGGGAGGTGATTTTCTTGAGGGACTTTCGGGCCCAATACGGAGAATCCTGGATGGGGTGATCACCAGCCCTCCTGGATGCTTTCGGCGGACTCCGGGCGGACCCTTAGTGGCTCAGATTATCCGGACGGTCATTAGGCGCTAGTCGGATCCTCTCGAGGCTCTGAATACCAGGGTCATCAAAAAAAAACCTATGGAATTAAGTCTTGATTTTTTTATTAAATGTTACAAAAAATGTTAAATAGTTTAAGTAATTTTTTGATATTTCGTATGTGAAATGAAAATGAAAATAAAAATAATTAATCTAAATTCTTCATATATTCTAAAATAATAAAATATGTCTTATATTTTTAATATGTAATATATTATATACAAAATTAATTAATTTATTAACATGTGGCATATCCGCGGTCGATCTAATAACCGAGTGACCTGAAAAGTTATTTAATTTAGTGTCCATGTCAGATTTAAAAATATTGGACCTCTTATTTAAAGGGCACATAAATTTATATATTTTGCAGATTTAATTTTATTTATAAACAATGAATTTCCTGATATTTATTGTTAGAATGAGTTATTTATTTTATATCAAACTGTTGATATATGCAATATCTGTAACTAAATAAAATGAAAATTATGTATGGTTTTCATTTTATTTCGAAGATATATAACATATCTTCATCCGCACATTTGTGCGTGTACTTTTTCGTATTATAACTTTGATATTATCATAAATTTTTTGAATATATGTTTTATATTTTAGTGTTATATATTGTATAACTATTCAATCTTATTGTTTAGGTTTCTTAATACTTTATTAATATATAGTTATTTGTTTATATATTTACCTTTTTATTAATTGTTATTAAATTTTTGAGTCTGGTACAATTAATATATAATTTGAAATAATCAAATTAATGATCTTCTTCAACATATGATTTTGAAAAATATATATATCTGAAGAAATAAAATTTCAACATATGTTAATAACTTTATTTTGGTATTAAAATGTTATGTAGTTAATAAATTTTAACTGATTTAATAGTAAACTAGATTTTGACCCGCCCTTTTTAAGGGCAGGTATATTTTTTGTTGGAAAATTATTTTACATAACAAAAATTATGATTTTTGATAAATTATATATTTTAACTTTTTATGAAATTTATACTAAATTTACTTATATGAATTATTTTTGTTATTTTCAATATGACTATATTTTAGAAGACTCTAAATAATTCTAACCCGTAATATATTTTATTTATTTAAACCGAAGTTAAACTTATTTTACACTGATTTTTTTAATTTATATAAAATATTTTATATCATCAACACTCTTGTATTGAAAAATGCATTTGTGCGTTTCAAAATATTTTCTATAATTTTATTAAATTTAATTTATGTGATTTAGTTTTTATTTTAAATGAAACTATTTTTTAAGGAGTTGAGATAATTAAGACCTACATTATGATTTTGTTGATTTAATCATTTTTATTTCAACTTGATTTATTTTGAGGTTTCATTTAATAAATGCTTTCAAATAATTAATAATGTGAAAGAATTTTTGGAAAGATATGATACAAACATTTAAGAAACAAAATTTTCAAAAAAGTTAAGAACTGAATTATATTAAATATTTTTTAATGTATAGCAAAATAATGACTTTTAATTGGTTGCAAATAATATTGGAAAAAAGGTATATACAATTTTTGTAATTACTTACAAATTTCAGGGCATATTCATAAACATTCATCTGATTTAATAGTATAGATGATGAATAGATGATAAAGAGTCACCTGATTTAACAGTATAAATAAAATATTTTATATCTTCAACACTTTTGTATTGAAAAATTCATTTGTGCGTTTTAAAATATTTTCTATAATTTTATTAAATTTAATTTATGTGATTTAGTTTTTATTTTAAATGAAACTATTTTTAAGGAGTTGAAATAATTCAGATCCGTATTATGATTTTGTTGATTTAGTCATTTGTTATTTCAACTTGATTTATTTTGAGGTTTCATTTAATAAATGCTTTCAAATAATTAATAATGTGAAAGATTTTTTGGAAAGATATGGTGTAAACATTTAGGAAATAAATTTTTTCAAAAAGTCTAAAAGCTGAATTATTTTAAATACTCTTTAACGTAATTGCAAAATAATGACTTTTGATTGGTAGCAAATAATGCTGGAAAAAAGTACAGACAATTTTTGTAATACTTAGAAATTTAGAGGCAGATTCATAAAATAGATAATATTTCCAAAAATTTTAATAAACATTTCATATATTGTAATATTATTTAAAATTTAATAAATTAAATAAATTGTGATTCTTTAAACTATATATTTTAATTGTTATCTTATATTTTAGTTGTTAAAGATATTATACTGATATAACTATATATTATAGCAACTTTATACACAATTGTTAAAACAAATAAATCCTTCTTGTTTAAACTCGTCTCTTTTTTATTGATCCCTTTCAAATCTCAAACCCGTTAAATCCATTTAACCTTGTTAATAAGATTAATCATTTAGTTTATTATATAAAAATGGTAGTACAGAAACAGAAACATCCACAGTTATCGTGGTGAATTGAGTTTTCATATAAATAAATGTACAGCTAATTTCACTTGTATTAGCTTTTGTCATTTTTCCTTTTCTTAATACATATTCCATGGTCGTACAAAAATTCTTATACGATATTTGAAAACCATAAAAAAATACTTCTATAAAATGATAATGATCCAAATTCTCTAAGCATCTAGATTATGGTAACATACGTTAGTATTAGGGAGAAACTATAGGTAAAATATTTTTCTTTTTTTTTGACATCAAATTTTTTTTTTGATGTGTTATTAATGAGTTGTTATTGAATGAATAATATATGTAAAAATTATTTAAGGGAAATAGGAGAAACCGTTGGTTGTTACAACTAATTTCTCTAAAGATTTAATTAAAATTAATATTCAATGACACAGTTGTAAGAAATCCAGGAAATAAGTAACAAAGTTGTTATGTGTTAAAAAAGAGAGTACAAAGCGGTTAACTTTAGAGGCCAGAAATGCTTTTAAAACACGTGAGAACCGCTAACAATATAGCTTGTTATGTGGCAAACAGATGACCACATACAAACCAAATCTGTTTTGGTCTACCGACGGGAAGTCCTCCCTGAAATTGAACCACTGGTGATGTTTTCGTCTTTTCTGTAAGCCACAATCCTCCATAACCTTGTACTCCAGAGCAACATCGCTTTTGCCCATAATAAATGCTTTTGGACTGAAGAACTTGCCTCGCCAGAGATCAAAAAGGAGGAAATCTGATTGATCTAAAGAGAGACACATTGTCGGACCGCTCCCATCGAAGAATGTCAGGCTCTGATTCACACATGGATAAAAAAAAACAACTCCAAATCCATTGAATTTCTTCCAACCAGAGATACTTTACTCATAGGCTGAGCAAAGATCGATGCTCATATGAAATAAATCTATTTATAGCCATAGATGAAGCACATTGAACAAAAGCAAAGCCTAACAAAAAACAGATCAGGATACTAAATATATTCAAGTAAGAGAAACAAAACATAATTCATTTGAATCAAAGAAACAAAACTAAGTGAGCTTCATAAACTGGACTTCAAGTTCTTGATGATTTACTATTATAGAAACAATACCATAGCCATAGAAAGAGCACTGAGAGAAGCGGGTCTATCGACAATGGAAGCTCTTGATTTAGCTTTCCCTTCCACAAAAACCTCAATTTCAGCATAACACACATTAACGCAAACATCGTAACAGAAGAAAATAAAATTTCTTTTAGGATAGACTCATACACAAATATGAACTACATATTTTTTTCTAACTATCTTGAGAAACAAATATACCTAAAGTCAGAGATCAATTAACCTGTATAACTATTAGATCAAGAACATTTATGGAAGATCCAAAACTAAGTATAGGAAAAACCTGGTCCCGGACATTAGTATCTGAAGCTCAATAGTTTTTAATAGTATTGATGATCATTTATTTAAATTAATGATTTTAAAAAAAAAAATTAAATATGTTATTTTACCAATTTAATATAATTTTGTCATATTTTATTTTGATATTACTTATATTTTAATATAATACATGCTATAATTATCAATTTATAAAAAATAGCATGGAACTGTTTTTGCTTTCTAATAAATTTAATTAATAGTAATTAATATTATATTATTAATTAATGAATTTTTGATTAAAAATATTTCAAAATTTTAGTAGGATTTTGTTAGATTTTTCTCAACAGATTATAACTAAAGATAAAATTCAAATTTATAGTTAAAATTTATTTATCATCAATATTCTTATTGATTATTATGTCATATTATGTAATTAATGAAATAAACCTATTATAACTTTTTATGGTAGAAAAAAATAATATTTCTCTTTTGATAGTACTATTGTTCATGTCTTCTTTTTCAAAACATGAAATAGTTTCGTAATCGGATATTTGGTTATTGTTAGATATTTGAACTAAATTACAGTTACACCTCAAAACATTTTATTTTGAATAAACCAAGTAAAACAAAGTTTAAAAATGTACGAAAGGTAGTTTATAGATATTAAAATAATGTATGCTGTTGAGGACAAAATGAAATTTAATTTGTATTTAGTAGATATAGAATAAAATGAACAGCATATGAATGTCTAAGAGTTTATGGGGGGAAATATAAAATTCTTGTGTATACGTTAGCTCAGATTGTGTTGGAAAATAATAAACATTGATTCCTTAAGTCGTATATTTGTTTTATTAAAAGTCTGCTAATTGTGTTGATAATAAGTAAATTCGATTTTTTTTAAGTGCAGAGAAAATCGTGGAACATAACAAAATTTTTATTTCATATATTTAATAATTAAAAGGCAGTGACATTCATCAATAAATATTTACAAAGTCCAAGGGGATGTCAAAAAAAGATCTGATGTTTTAATTGTATTCATACTCAGAATCAATTGAGTAACAAATGTGAAATGCGATACTTAGTTTCATAATATATGTACTTTTAGCAAAAGCATAAATATAACAAATATTTATAAAAGTAGCATTTAATATATGTATATAAGATATAATTCATTAAAGTATATAAAATTTGATTGGTTGCGCTATATTCAATAAATCTAAAATTTACATAGAAAATAAATTTTTTTATATTTTGAAGTTAGGATAATTTTTTTAAGCAAAAAATATTTTTAAAACTACTTATATTATAAAATAGAGAGAGTATTTTAGTGACCGTTATAACTTCACCATATTAGGACTTTTTATACCATTTGGTTTGTTCTGCATGATAATATGTTTCATTTAATATTTCTTTTAGTTTTAATAATGTATAAATTATATTTATAATTCTTCTAATTTTTTTAATCTAACATGATTTCAATTTTTAACAATAAAAATAGACTTTCTAAAATGATAAACATCATTGCCACTAAAAACACACAACATTCCATTAAACTATATATAAAATATAATAGCATGTTATACCATGTTATGTATAAAAATATAATACTAAATGAAATGAAATATAATAGTTTAATTTAATATAGAGTTAAAATAAAAATCTAATCTTACTCGTTAAAATTTTAGTTATTTATCTATCTTAACTTTTTTTATTTATCTAAACTTGAACAAACACGGTTTAAAATATAAAAAAATAATAAACAAACACACACTGACACACATACCCGGATATGACTCCACAGCTTCTTTTTATATAAAATGAAAATTTAATAACACAGAATTATAGTTTGTGAAATACTCAAGGACGGTCGATAAATATCAATACTATTAAAACATTAGCGATATTTATCGACTACTTTTTGGACTATCAAAAAAGTCTATGTTGGTCATTTCTCTAATAATATAATTAAATTAACATATTATATATATTCATATATTTATATATCTAATTTAACTGTAATTAAATATACATAATTCCTTAAATAGAGGAACTAACTAACTAAGATATTATTTTTATAAACTAATGAATTTAATTTATATAAATACGAAATTTCATTAAAAATAAATTAAATTTTATTTATTAATGTAATAAATAATTATATATGTCTATTAATTCATATATATACAACTATATATTAATCCTAATGAAAAAAACATACATGAAAACTTTTTATCTACTTACAAGTAGTCTAGATTGGACAATTTCATTGATTTATATTCTATTTTTTCTCTTACAACTAACTTAACTACTATTAAATATATACTATATTCAATCTATTATTTTAATATTTTCAAAATAAGATATCTAAAAGATATTGTCAAGTATCATTTTCCAAGATTTTATTTTACTAATATATTTTAATATCTTTTTATTTAATATGTAAACATAAAATTCTTTTAAATATTTAGTTTTAAATAATAAAACTCGTATTAATATTAATAAAATTATTTACAAATATTAATTCTTTCATTATAGAACAAGAAATAATACCCATAATATTTATATTCATAATTAAATTAATACATCAACTAAAAATAAAGTGACTTAATTCATTTATTAAATCTTTTACAAATCATAAAACTAAAGACTAACATACATTCATGAATTTTACCACATATACTTCAACGTATTAAAACAAAATAGTAAATTAAGATATATAAAATAATAAATAATTACATAGTTAAATTAAAATATTAAACATAATTCAATATAGTATGATATGGGTTGAATGAAATATAGTTAATTTATATAATATTAAAGTAAGCTTTGAGCAAGATAAAAATAAAAAATAAATTTTTACAATAATTTACAGTTTTAAAATATAAGTAAATTAATAAGGACGGGTTATATAAATGAATTATCTTAGTTTCATAAAATTATATTTATTAATTTTAATTTAAATATCTATAAATAAGAAAATTAATAAAAATACATGTATGAAATTTCTAATTTTCAGTAAATAAATTGTTGAAAAAAATGATTCCGTATATCCGGGTCAGGAAAATATAAATATAGTATCTTATTTAAAAAATAACAGATTGGTTTATATATCTCTCGAACAAAAGAGGAAAAATCATAATTGAACTGAAACAGAAATCCAAAACGAAAAACAACCTAAAACCAAAACCAAAATCGAAAACCGAACATCATATTTAAACACATTGGTGAAAAAAAGACGGGTTAAATAAATTTGTCAAAAATATATATATATATATAAATATTTTATATCCCAACGAGAATCATCAAAATGCAAACTTTTAAGATTGATAATAATCTCAGACATTTAACAAACCCAATGCATAAGATGATGACAAAAAAAATCTCGCCCGCTCTTTGAAAGGGCGGGTCAAACTCTAGTCTAGTCTATTAATTTTATAGTCCTATTTTTATCTACCATTAACAAGTCACTAGATTTTGATCCGCACGCCCGTGCGGGTGTATTTTTTTTATAAAATATGTTGCTATTTATTTTTCATGTCAATATATTAGTTGGACAAAAAACTCGAATCCAAAAAAAAAGTACCAAACCCGAACCGAAATTGATTAACTATCTAAATTATTCAAAATTTTGGTATTTAGAAAACTGAAACCGAATCTGATCCGAATCGAAGTATTTCGTATACCCGAATGTATTCGAAATAGATTTATTTAGATTTAATATATTTTAAAACATCCAAAACATATATGGTAGTTTTAAGTTGGTGTAAATAATTGATAATATATAAATAATCATATGTAAATATCTAAAATCATTAAACTATATTCAAAACACCAAAAATATTTAAAATAATTATTGATTATCTATCCAAATATTTAAATCAAACCAATTTATATGTTATGTTTAGGTATTCTGACATATATTATTCAAATTTATATCTAATATATTATTTTGTTTATATATTTTAAGAAATTTAAAGTATATAATAAATTTTAAAAACAGTTTAAATTGGTTATCCAAACACGAATGAACCCGCAAAGATCTGAATCGAATCCAAACCAAAATTTAGAAATATCCAAATGAGACTGAAATCTTTGACCCCGGAAACCCGAAACCCAAACAGACCTGAACGAAATCCGAATGGGTACCCGAACGCCCATCCCTAATTCACGATCTATTATTTTTCCTTTAAAAACAGAGTAAACATATAATTAATAGTATTTTATATGTACTATCATATAAATAATTACATATATTATATTTAAAAAATTTAATGTCAAATAAAAAAATTATAATTTAAGTTGGTATATGAAAATTGATTTTTTATTGTATTTTTCTTATATATATTGAAAACATTTTTCAATAATGGTTATGGAAAATATTTTAGTAAATATAAATTTTTGAATATATGTATATGCTGAATCAATTTTTGATATAAATCAACTTTAAATTATTTTTTTGATTTGAAATATATATATAAAGTTTAAATTTTGTTTTATGATTATTCTAGACCAATGATTTTTTTAGATAATTAGATTAGCTAATTTCGTATATTTTAAAGTTGACCCAAATAAATAGTTTTTCTTTCTTATAATATAATAGATTTCCAATTTTTTCTTAATAACATAAATTCATTCATTTCTTAATATACTGTTACATTTGTTTCCAAACAACAATATATTTTTTTTTATAGTGCTATTCATGTTTCCAAACAAACTTTTTTTTAAACAGTTATTCAAGTTTCCAAACAAACATATTTTTAACTGCTATCCAATTTTCCAATTACCCCCAACTCTAAGTAAATTTACATAAAAATCACGTAGCCCATTGATAATTAGAAGAAAGAAAACGTGATGGGCTTCACATATGGCATGTAATTTAGATGGACAAATAACAAAAGGTCTTTAATTAAAACCAGTGGCATCCCCTAGTCTATATTTGAGAAATGATTTGCCACATGTCTTCTCTACAATCGTTTTCACACAAAAAAATATGACATGGCTATTAAGATTGATGACATGTCATATAGTTAAATATGACATGGACAATTACATTTAATGCTGATATATATTTTTGGAAATCTTTTTAAAATATGGCAATAACTCATATATTACATTTAATATTGATTTATATTTTTGGTAAACTTTGTAGAATATAGTAATAACTCATAAATCATCACTAAAATAAATATATTCAAATATGACATTTTGAATTTCGAAATATTATATAATTTTACTTTTATAATTATAAAATTTTTATTATCTAAAATTTTCTGAATTTAAAAAAAAAAAATCGTAATATCATTAGTTTCTTTAAGATATCTACAAATTATATAAATATTATTTAGTTTTAATTTTTGATAACTATACAATTTTATATGATTTTTAGTATTTTTTTACAAGTTGATTTAATACATTTAACCAAATGAAATAAATACTTTTTATCTAAGATTTTAACTTTATATATATACACATATATATTCTTAAATATAATTAAAAAAATTCTCTTAATTTTATGCTTAATTAATGATATTTATATTAATTATTGGTCAAAATAATAAAATATATAATATTAATAAATTACATTTTAAAATATAAAATTTAACTTTTAAAAAATTCATCACTACACATAGTGCAGAAAACACCTAGATTAATAATTATGACATGGCTACTAAAATTGATGACATGTCTTATAGATTAATATGACATGGAAAATTATATCTAATATTAATTTATATTTTTGCTAAACTGTTTAAAATATGGTAATAACTCATATATTACATTTATTGTCGATTTATATTTTTCGACTTTTTAAAAATATGGTAATAACTCATAAATCATCATTAAAATAAATATATTCAATTATGAAATTTCAAATTTCAAAATATCATTTAAATTAAAAATATTTCAAAATATATACATATTTTTAGAAAATTATAAAAATTAAATCATAAAATCAAATTAAATCGTAAAATAATTAGTTTATTATATATATCTACAGATTTTATATATATTGTTTAATTTTAATTTTTGACAATTATGCAATTTTACATATTTATTTAATATATTTAATTAAAATAAATAGATAGAAAATCTACCTAAGATTATAATTTTAAATATATACATGCACATTCTTGAATATAATTCAAAATAAACAAAATTGTTTTTATCTTAATTTTAATGTTCAGTTAAATCAAATTTATATTAAAATATTGATAAGAAAAAAAAACTTATAATACTAATAAAAAATTAAATATAATTTATATTTATCTATTAAAAAAATTTTAAAATTCTTTTACTGCACATGGTGCAGGAAAACACCTAGTTTACTTGTAAATAATGAAGTTAAGTCAGGGTAAATTCCAATTTGTACTTCACTTTTAATAGAATAGATAGTATGATCACCTAAAGAATTAGTCAATATGAATATTGATTATCTATCTATATTATTAAAATAGAAGTACACTTTGAAAATACCCCTAAATTTTTGAAATTATTTACATTAGAATGCCATTGAAATAATAAATTAACTTTCCTTAATTATAGTTGTCTTTTCTGATTTATAAATGCATTTTCCTTAATTATAGTTGTCTTTATTGAACCTATATTTAAATATGCTTGTATTTTCCCAATTTAAATAATAGATTTATGCATTTAATGTATTTTTTTAATTTAAATAATAGATTTTCTTAATAATTTTTTTACGAAAATATATTTCTCAATATACTTCGTTTTAACATATTAAATATTTTTTAATATTTATTGGTATAAATAATAAAATAAAAAATCACACATCATAATCAATTTATATAACATATAAATAAAATATAAAATAATTTACTCATATATTATTAGTATAATGGTTTCATAATATAAGTCTAATTAGTTATAAATGTTGGATTTGTTTATATGGTACATTGTGATATAATAGACGATCAAAATCACAAAATATAATTATTCAACGTAATAAATAAAATTGTTATGTTTTAAAATGTTCTATTAATAATTATGTAATACATTTTAATTTACAAATATATATATATATATATATATATATATATATATATATATATTTTATACCATTAGTATAAATAAAAATTTTAAAATGAAAGAAAATATTTATACGGTCACGGATCAAGCTCTACAAATAAACAACAACAACGCTAAAATATTTTTCTTTTAACAAATTTATTGTGATAGAAATTATAGCTCCAAATATGTTTATATATTTTATGTATTTATAAATTTATTTTATTTGGGATGCTAAGATTTTGGAATTAGAAAAAATATGACCTACCTCTATATTATTTTAGTTAAGAAATTTAAATTTTATATCAGAATATTATATTAAGCTTTTAATTTAATTTTTATTATAACTGCAAAAATTAATTTTCAATCTGGATTTATGTGTAAATATTACAAATTCATCATTTAATATAAAAAAACTAAAAACAGAAAATAAAGATCTTCTCATTAGTTTAAAGAAGACAGAAAATTGTTTTATTTGTTACAGTGCCTAATAATTTTATATTTATTTGTTATGGCATCTGTTTGTTTATGATGTTTGAATCTGGACATGTTTGACCTTTCTTCCTTAATACAGCCATGGATTTATATGAAATAATGGCACAACGAATGTAGTAAAGGTTAACATGTCTTTCTATATGTTCATCTAAAGATCTCCGTTAATTTAAAGAAGATATAAAATTTAGGTTTTATCTGTTATGATGTTAGAATATGGAAGAGTTGTTAAAATATAGCCATGGACCTACAGGGAATGTATTGTAGATTAACATGTAATACAGCCAGATTGCTGTTTTTTTAATACCGATTCTTTAGTGACATAAAATATGCTTAACTATGAATTTCATCAACAAAAAACATGGATCACAATTCGTAAAAGATTAGAATCTGGTGTGGAAGAACACGAGAAATGTCAATTGACCATACGCTTATGAAATATAAATGTAATTGCATTATTGTTCGAATGACTTATACCAGTGCCATGGCACCTCTTTGTAATTACACTATAGTTATATGTATATGAATTCCAAAACCGGTATTCAGGTGCGGGTTATCACAGGCCCGTATATTTATTTATATACGTACAATACACAACTGTCATAGATACAAATTGATAAATGTAATAAAGGAGTAACTGGCAATTTACATTGAAGGCTAATAAATCGTATGACTATGTCTTGATTTCGGAAAGTAAAATCAATCAACGCTATGAACCAAAGTAAAAATGGTAGAGAATTATAAGCCTTGATTTTGCAAATGTATAAAAAATTTAATAACACTATATGTTAACAAAATTCTAATTACAAATCAAGGATTCTATTTATAGAATATGATTCAATAGTAGTATAATTACCGCAATTTTAATCAAGTCGGATCGCTGACTACCCCTAGTTAAGCAAATCAACTGAAAAATAATAGGAGTATATGACATATAACTTTCCATAACTATCTAAATCTTATTGAACGAAAAATATTAAAGGTCGTAAATTTAAAATCACAGATTATGATTCTCAGAGATAATATAATCTAATTTGCTGTGATACGGTGTCACGCAATAATGCATTTCAATCTTCCTAGAAAGCAACTATATGATAGTTATATTGGATTTTCTGATTAAAAAAATAAATGTCCAAGTGGTTTATATTCATATTTGAATAATATGAACATTGAACTGATGGCTGATGCTATTAACTTGTTATTGGTTTCATACGTAGAAAATAGTTACATCAATATACGAACAAAAAAAAATTCAAAACACAAAATATATTTTTTTTTTGAAATTTACATATGACTAATTTATTTGCAAGTCTACCAACTATGTAGTTATATATTGATTTTACTTTGCTTCATGGTGTTGTAAAGGAATGTTTTTGGGTTTGAAAATAAATTGAAGCTTTATGTTGTAGGTTATATTACGAATAAGACATAACAGATGTCATATCCAGTCTCATGTACATGTCCACCGAATGAGATAATAAAAGTTAGGTTTGGAATCCTATGAATGCCACCACATTATAGTTAATATAAAACTATGTTATATAGCGTCATAAAAATGGTAAAGAATAATAAGGAGATAGTAGCATCCCCTTAGTATTAATAAAGGAGCAATTAAAAAGAACAACCTTTAAAGAGTAGAATTATTACCATGTTGCCATTTTGCATAGGTGTCTTCCTCACAATTCACCTCAACCTTCCTATGCATTAATCCTTAAATTACTAGATTATTTACATCAGTTGCCATTGGTATGTCACAAATTTACAGCATGATTTTTCATTACATTTTGACTATAGTTACTGATTTTTGTTCTTGATGACCTAATCTATGGAACGTAGTGGTAACTGAAACCAAATTAATGATTGATAGCTAACTATTTCTATAATTACGACCATAACTTATTCAAAATATAAATGTTAATGTGTCTCGCTCTCTCGATCTAGCATTTTAATATTGAGTTTTTATTTTTTTACTAGTGATATTCCGGCGCTACGCGCCGGATTTGTATGTTTTTTTCTTACTTAAATTTATAATTTATTATATGATCTTAGTAAAGAAAATATGTAAAATAAAAATATGTAAAAAATAATATTTTCTGATCTTTTTATAATGATTAGCGACAGTAATATATTATTTTGTTTGAAGTTATTTAGGTCAAAATAAAATAGCACAAGTAGTTGTTAATAATCGATTTAATAAAAATAGAATAAAAATTAATAGTCGTAAAAAAAGTTTTTTTTAGTGGGAATCTTAAATACTCGTGTCATAGACTGAGCTTTCTTTCAAGAAATGTTTAAAAGTGTTAAACCTGAGAAAATTGATTAACGCATGTAGAAGGACCACTGAGAAAGGAAATGATGCATAAGAAAACTGCTACTTTAAAAGTAAGCAATCATTAACTCGTAAACTGAAATAAGAAATCGGTGTACCTTCTCATTAATCAACAACATATCAACCCCAATATATTTCTCCTTTCTTAACATTTCAAGCTTGCCAAATTGTTGTAGCCTAGTTTGAACATCTCTACACTGATTTGTCTTTAACTCCGAGCAATGAAACTGAAAATTCGACAATGATTGAATTGGAAAAAGTAAAGGGAGTATCGTCTGAACTCTCACACCATCTATACATATACAATGAAACTAAGAAATCAGGAACTAAAGAAGCATTCAATAGGAGATGGTGGGATGAATCTGATTTCTGGATTGATTATATGAATGATTACGTCGATTGCGTTAAAGAAGGAGAATTGCAGAGGCTATATTCTCTATCGTCAACATCAAATACAAAAAAATCCTATAAACCAATGTTTTGAAACCCGACCCGGACACTGAATCAAATGATTTACCTAATCACTGGATCATTAGATTAACCGCAGATGAATTGCGGGTTAATAAATAAATTAGTTTTATTATATAATAATATATTAGCTATGAAAACAAATATATATAAAAACTAAAGTTAAGAACTTTAAATGTACATACAAAATATTAAGAAATAGTTTAGACTATTTAAAAAAGTTGTAACATAAGAATTATGACATCTAAAAAAATCAAGACATTTTCCAATCCAAAATAAACCAGAATTAAAACATTTTTATAATAAAACTAAAGTTAAGAATTTTAAATGTACATACAAAATATTAAGAAATAGTTTAGACTATTTAAAAAAGTTGTAACATAAGAATTATGACATCTAAAAAAATCAAGACATTTTCCAATCCAAAATAAACCAGAATTAAAACATTTTATAATAAATTGTCAATAACAAAAATAAACTAACACCAGATCACATCAACTAAAAATTATCTATTGGTTCAACCAGTGCAGCAATAAAATTCAAACTCGATTTCTATTGGGTCACAGATTTATCAGTTCATTTACGGATCTGGGTCAGATTCAAAACACTCTTATAAACGCTTGGACATGTATCAAAAAAAATTTAACCTCCCCTCCCTCTATTTATTTCACAATTAATACTAAAATTCATTAAATTTAAGTTGATGTCACATGACATTTTTCCCCCAAAAAGATAAAAAAACTACTTTATTTACTAAAAATAGTAAAAATAGAAATCATCTATTGGTTCAACCAGTGCCGCAATAAAACTCAAACTCGATTTCTATTGGGTCACAGATTTATCAGTTCAATTACGGATCTGAGTCAGATTCAAAACACTCTTATAAACGCTTGGACATGTATCACGAAAAGTTTAACCTCCCCTCCCTCCATTTATTTCACAATTAATACCAAAATTCATTAAATTTAAGTTGAGAAAATATTTTAATTATTAAAAAGAAAAGTTTAACCTCTCTTCACCCCATTTATTTCACAATTAATACCAAAATTCATTAAATTTAAGTTGAGAAAATATTTTAATTATTAAAAAGAAAATGCCACATGGCATTTTTCCCCCCAAGGAGATAAAAAAGCCTACTTTATTAGTATAGATTATAGAATACAAATTGTGGACCAGAACCAAAAGACTTCTAGATGGTGGAATATTAACCAAAAAACGTTAACATGTTACATCTCAATTTAATTTACCGGTTTTCTCAAGTGAGAGTAATGTATATTAGTATTTTCGGGATTTTAGAAGATCACAATTTTATTGAATTAAACATTCAGGAAGCATATTATTGGATTACACCACACAAATACTTAAACACGTAACTGTTCATTTTATTGAATTAAACATTCAGGAAGCGCAGGTCTTATCCTAGCAGTATTGGCAAATTAATTGGAGAGATGGTAATGTTTAATACTTATTGTATAAAATAATATTTCAACCCTATATATACTTTAATTATAATAACACATTTTTGTATTTTTTTGCAAGGTCGCTTCAAGAAGCTTACTAACATTGATGGATTTTCAAAAGTTGTTTTTGAACCAAACGGTGTTCCAGAAATCGATGCTTTCAGGAAGAGGTATTATATTTAATTTCTATGCCTTTCTTAATTAAATTTGTAAATAGTTATGCTACTAACCTTTGTTTGTTCTCTTTATATGACTGCAGACAATGGAGTTTAATTTCTATAAGTGACGATTCTTTTTTTTAATATTTTTTTAATTTTTTTGCGCTTCTTTTCTGCTTTATTATTAATAGTACTTTAATGTCTTATT
The DNA here is from genome assembly GCA_019706035.1 of Raphanus raphanistrum subsp. raphanistrum. NCBI lineage: Eukaryota > Viridiplantae > Streptophyta > Magnoliopsida > Brassicales > Brassicaceae > Raphanus > Raphanus raphanistrum. The sequence continues at coordinate 200,267 of JACZFZ010000011.1, read as the reverse complement.
TATGTTTTTAAAAATATTATTCAGTATTTATTTTATGTCAACAATTATGTCTTATAAGTTTCAAGTGAATGACCCATTTCAAACTTGAGATAGATTCTTATATTTTAAAACAAATACAAATCCATAAAGTAATCTTATTTTAAACCAATATGTCGATCCTCAACTTTTCAACATAAGACATGATGTTTGTTATTTGTATCTTCTAATGCATATATTCGTGTTATCATTGTCTCACTTTTATCATATTTTACATATTCATACTATACATGTATATTAACAATTTAAAAAATATTACGTACGTAAAATAATTTATTAATTTTTTCACTCCGCGCAAGGCGCGGATTATATCCTAGTTATTTGTAATTAGCTTAGAGGGGAGTGGGTGTTTTCAAAACGAATCTGAGAAGCTCTATCTGTGTAACACGTAAACATGTAAATAAACTATTATTTTAATGTTACTCTAATATTTTGCTTCCCTTTTAATAATAAGGGGATAAGCTTTTAATCATACATCGCAATGAACAATAATTCTCTTTTGAATTGTTTAGAAAATAAAACCCCAATAGTTTATATTAATTAGCCCAATTCATATTTAATAATCTGTTTTTTTTTTAAATTTCACATGCTTAGTTTTAAATCATATAGATTACTAATATAGAAATAATATTACACTTGATATGATTTACTTACTATAGTAAAACCTCTATAAATTAATAATGTTGGGACTTTGAAATTTTATTAATTTATAAAGATATTAATTTACAAAAGTTTCCTTATTTTAAGATATATTTAATTCTACGATATATTTAGTTTGTGTATATACATTGATTGTTATTTTTATGAAATTTGACATTTATATTAATTTTATTATATTATATGGTGTATAAAATATATATTGCATAGAACTTAACTGTGGGTTTAGATATAATATTATTAAATCTCATCAAAATATATTAAGTGTTAAGAAATAAAAAAATAATTATATTTTAAATATTAAACAAACAATATAATAATAGAGTTTTACTTATATAAAATATATATACATACAAATTATTAATTTATAATTTTAGTGGGACCATATATTTACATAGAAGTTTCTAAAAAAATATTATCATATTATTTTATCGATTTGTGTCAAACTCTCAACCAGCCCAAATTGGGACCAACAAATTTTATTAATTTATAGAGTATTAATTTATAGAAGTTTTACTGTAGCTTTGCTAAACATATTCAAACTCATTTATAAACAAATAACATTATTTCCATTTTTAAATGTTTATTATACAATTGACAGTTACAGGTGAATAACCATATTGACTTCATTGATTTTTAAATATATTACTAATGTGTCAAAATTTAAATATAATTTTTATATATAGTATATCATAGTGTAACAACATATAATTCTATAAAAAAAACTTAAAATCAACACCCCCACAGTCGTGTCGGTCCAGCTCTAGTTTAAATTAATAATAAAACAACTATAAATTTGATTTTTTATAATAACAAAATCTTACTTAACAATTTTGTTTTTTATAAAATAACATATAAATTAATTTTAATTAGTAATATAATATTGTTATAAATCAATTTTAACTAAAATTTTATTACAAAATAAGAAAATAAAATGTTATAATATTTTTTATAAATTCTATAATTATACTCGGTATTATATAAAAATAGAAGTGTTATATGAATTAAATATGAAAAATTATATTAAATATGTAAATTAACAACGAAAATTTGTAAATTGTTTTATTTAAATGAATTATCACTCATCATTAAAATTAGTTAAAATTCATAAACTGTATAATATTTTATACAAAAAAATTATTAATATAGGTTTAACTTTTATACCTACAACTATATATATAATTTTTTTGAAACTCTCAACAATATACTGTTTAAAATGTTATATACAAAGTGTAATAGTATATATAACCTTTAGCTCATATACTATTTTAAAATGTATTTTTAAAAAACTATGAAATTTTGTAATTCATTAAAAATATTAATGACAAATCAAATATTTATATATTTTATTTAATTATAAAAAACTTTATTAAGAAAAATTTCCAAAATATTAACAAAAATTCAAATATTTTTCTATATAATAATGTATTAATGTAGTAACAAAAAAAATCAAAATCCATGTAATCTTTCAAACTCCAAAATTGTAGTGTAATTTTCTGAAGTTTTCTTGACAAAATATAAAATTTTAAAATTAAATATTCAAACTCAAAATGATCATATTTAAAATTTTACAAAAAAATAAAACCATAGATAATAAAAAAATAACTCTTTGAAATGATCACGAAAAAACATAAGATATATATGTTGTATATATATGAGTCTGTGTTTGCTGACAAAAAAAAATATATGTTGTAAGAAATAAAGTAATCTAATAATTTGAAATCTGAACTAAAAATAAAAAGGAAACTTGATATCATAATATCCAAAAATATCCTATATCAATAAAATTTATTAAAATAATATGATATATGGTACTACTTAAATTAATAGGGCTATACTATTTAAACAAAACAATCTTTTTTATAAATCCGTAAAATACTAAAATAATATATGTTAAAGTATATTTTGTAAAACACAACATGTAAATATAAATTATCTTAAACATATTTTCTATAATATAAATAAATAAATTTAAAAATGTATAATAGCAATTAGAAAGAGCTAAATCAGCCTTATTGCAACTAAAGTATAAATTATAAAAGACATATTTTGAATGAGATTATCTATTTGATTATTTCAAATTGTCATATATTGTATCCGACTTAAAAATATTAGTAAGTAATAAAAATTAATAACAAAATAAAATATATTAAATAAATTATTATATAATAATAATGTTGAATAAGAAATATAAACAATAATATTATAGAGTTACATAATATATAATACTGAAATAAAAACTATATATTTAAAATATTTATAACAATATTGAAAACATTCATAAAATAAAAAATATCCGCACGGACGTGCGGATTAAAATCTAATAAACCACTAAATTCGGTTAAAAATGTAGTTAAAGGTAAAAAGTAGTAAGATGATCGTGTTACACTTACAGGCCGGAACAGTGTTAGTGATATGGTATTATTACATCTTACTTTGTAATTATATTCTCGCATTTTACTTTTTGTTATATTCGCACATCTTACTTAATCTCAATAGTGACTATTATATTTAATATATATTAATTAATTATTGGAAAATATTTCCTTTTTTTTTCTTTAAATGCTAAAAACTCCTTCTAATACTACCATAGAAAGTGAATATATCTTTAAAATATATTCATTATCTCGTAGAAATATAAGATTGAAATAATAATTTAGAAAATAAATATTTTTATAGTGTTTGATTATGCTTCAAATCATTGGTATTAATAGTGCTGTGATTAACAAAGTTAGCATTTTAATTTTTAGCAGCCCTAGTACACGTTGCGTATGTCTTTTATTTTAACAAAGTGTACTATATAATATACAGTATAACCTCTTTAAATTAATACTCAATAAATTAATATATACTAAGAATCTCTATAAATTAATATAATTTTATAGTCCTAAATTGAATTTTTGGTTCAATTAGTATATCGATAAATTAATAATCTCTATAAATTAATAAAAAATTATAGTTTTGGTATAATCCCAACATTATTAATTTATAAAGATTTCACTGTATATGTCAAGACAACAATGAACAATGAACGCCAAACAAAAAAAGCACAAAAAATGTTTTCTTGCATACTACAATAACAATAGTTTATCTGCTTGATTTTTCTTCTTTCCCAACTTTTATTTTGAGAAAATTATATATATATATATACACACACATAATATTTAGATACCTATCTTATTTTTATTCATTTTTGTTCGAAGACATTTCAAATTATAATCTCAGTGTGTTGTATTTATACTTTCCATTGTTTTCTTTCAGTCTTCGTTATTAAAAGCACTTTTTTTTTCTTCTTCCGAGATAGCTCCAAACATAGGTGAACGTGTCTCACTGGTTTTGATTACTTTTTAAAATCAATACTTTTTTGTTTCCCTTTTCTAAATAAATAGTTATATATATTATTCAATTCGAAACATCATGCAATCAAATCTGGTTACATACCCGTTTCGAAAAAAATATCTGAATTCAAACTACTACAAAATTATAGAAGTCCCTTGGTCCAATGGTTTGACTAAGAATTCATTAATACTTATACACCCGGAGGTGTGGAGTCCAAATCCCGGGAAATACCAAATTATGCAGATTATGGAGAAACGGGTTACATGAGATTTTTAGCTTGGTGCATGACGTACCATCGAACATGGATCTCATAGGACGGCTCGGAGAGATGCAGTCAGGCGTGTATTCTCACAAGATAGTAGAATTGTCGGCTGTAAAATTGTCTTTGTAACATTCTCATCGTTGTACTAGCATAATTAATCGATAATAATCAATCCAGACATTTAAAAAAGAACTACTACAAATTAGATTCTCCCCCTCCATTAAATATGCCACATTCTGCTAGTCTATTTTTCAAAATTCTTTGGAACCGGTTACCGTTTTTAACATTGATTATTAATCACGGAAAGGTAAGGTTTTCTTTGTTACCTCGGATGCCCAAAATTCTCAGGTAGTTTTTAGAATAACTAGTTTCCGATGAACCCCATAAAGCTTGCAATTGTCATTGTCTATGTAGTGCAAGACGAACAATAGAATGAAATTCATTATTTTTACCACAAAGCCTTACAAGTGCCACCAAAACCGGTTCAGTAGTAAACGCCACACGACGTATAAACGCCACTCTAAACGAGCAAGCACTCGCTACTGCTGCCACTATACCACTAACCTAAAACAATCGGGCTGAAATACTCACCGAAACATAAGTTTCATAACCTGCAAATAAGAAAAGAAACCGTCCGTGAGGTCACCAAACGCGACATCGAACTTCCGCGCACAGGAATGACAATGTTTTAAGAAGCATCCCCAAAACCAGAAACAAGCCGAACATGTACCAGTCTACTCTGCACTCCAAGAGATCCTCATTGGAGACCGAAAAACTACCAGAAACAGGCTAGAAACAGCTTCGACCGCAAGGTCAAAACAACTCACAGAAGGTAAAATAGAGTCAGAGATGGTTGAAACAAGGGAAGAGAAGCCGCAAGAAAAAGTGGAGCACAGCCATAGAGGACAGGTGCCAGACTTCTAACCGCAGCTACACACACAAACCTACATACGTGAGACCACCACACAACAACCACACCCTTATGCACGCATATGTAAAAAACTGTGACCGTCTTCCATGAGCATGAGACAAGCCCCTTTGACCAATCAACAAGACCACAAGACAAAATGAAAGGGGGCTATGTACTCCTCTCCACAACGAAGATAACTCTTCGAACAACAAAGCGGATGGTCACGTACGTGGAAAGAGTACACCGCATCTCCACACGCTGCCAAGAAGATAGTTCTGACGGTCTTTGGAAAATAAAATTGAGAATCAAAACTAAAAGATGACTACGCTTGACCCCTATCCTCACTGCGTCACAGGAACTCCAGATTAAAGCCTTACCATCCACGGATCCAACCTCTCCGGAGCAGATTATAGACGCCGCGATTGAGAAAATTTCCAGAATACCAAGTATCTCAACGGATCAGAGAAAGAGAGAATAAACGGAGCAAAATACAATGAGAAAAGGGAGATGGAGGAGTCTTCATGTATCCAATTGACAACCGTCGAAGCAGATCGGAGAAGATGAAGATGGAGAGAAACTAGAGGGTTTTGTTTTTAGTAAGTTAATTTATGAATACAACAAACAAATAGAAAATCAAAAGCTACCAAATTCATGTAGAAAATGATTATTGGATGGAAACCGAGGATCAATAGTTCAGATAATACCCAAAGCCATGCATAAAATTAAACTAGATTCTAACCCGCGTTAAAACGCGGAACTAATTTTTTTATAAAAGAGTATTATAAGTGTTTTTCCAAATTTATTAAACTTGATTTTAATATAGTATGTGTGTATTGTATTGTAGTTTGGATACTTATTTGTTTTTTTAGTAAATCATATCTGTTTTATATAAATTTTATTGCATTGATAATCAAATTATAGATGCAAAGAGTATAAAATATATTGATGTTCTTCGTATGATGGTGATGTTTGCAAGATCAGAATCAACCAAATTAGAAGAAAAGAGTATGAAAGGCGTCAAGTATCATTAATTTATACGACAAAGAGGTTCAATAAAATTTATTGTATAGATAATCTAATTGTATGTTACAGTCGGTGTAGATTTAAATTAATCTGTGTCAATATATTGGTTTACTTATAATAGATTAGATGTTGGTTTAATTGAAGTTAGACGGTTTAATTTGTAATAGAAGCATGTTATATAATTAGATTAGATAGTAACAAACATTAAATGGTCCATAAATTAAGTAACTTTCTAACAAATTTGAAAGAGTCTAAAATTTAATAACAATTTTTATGATTGATAAATTTAAGATTCTATTTTAATAAAGTAGATAAGGAGAATAAGATCAAGAAATCAAAGAAATTTAGTGGAAGATATAAAAAAATGGCAAAGAAAGTGCCTTAAATCACCGATTTGAAATAGTTACCAGATTCTATTGTCCTTTAAGCTTTGTAAAATATGTATTGATAAAAGGCTGAAAGCGTATGTGTATATAATGTATAGGTTAACCAAACATATATAGATTTGGATAAGTATTTTACTTAACTAAATCAATAACACAAATATATTATGGATATGCATATTATATCATGGAATATTAGACTAAAATTATCTTTGAGTAATTTCTAAATTTTCGTAAAGAAATACAGTTTTTTAGTCCATACTTCAAATATTAAGTTATACTGATAATTTATCGTTAGTTAATATTTATTTGAATATTCATAATAGATATGATTTAGTTTTCCTAAATATATATGTAAGATATCAATTATATATATGGTGTGTGTGTCACACGTGTATATCTTAATAGATTCATTAAATAAATATGCATATTTGTAAATATGAAAGTAAGTTTAACAATACTAAAATATAATACTCAATGATTAATGATATTTAAAAAAAACAATAAATAGTTGTAGATTTTTGTAGATATGCACATGAGAATCAGTTATTATATATATGTAGTTCAACAAATCTAGATTAGTTGGTTAATATAAGGAATATCTAATATAATAAACATGTATAATAAGTGATTGAATTTATAATAAGTACAAATTTAAATGACAATATTTTATGGTAGATAAAATTAAAACTCTATTTTAATAGATTAGATACACAAGACGACCCAAATTTATATATGTTCATTTGGGTTCTAATCTAATCAATCAGCAAAGTGAATAAATTATCTATTTTCTCTTATATACTAGACTAATGTCTTAATAATTGTCTTTTTTGTGTGCAAAATGTAAAAAAAAAAATTGTCGACATCATCTATACTATTAAAATTGAAGTACAATTTTTGACATCCCCTTAGTTTTTTGATATATTTACAACCATGCCACTGCATTTAAATTTTAATTAAAAAATATGGAAATTATTTGTAACTACCAAGCTATTTTCCTTATTTATCTCAAGTGCATAAATATTATTTTATTAATATACATACACAATTCATATGTTAATAATTAGATTCCATAATTACATAAATATACTTAACTCATTGGAAAACACTATCAAGCAAACATTACATATACTTATTTAGATAACTGATTGGTAGTCTTTACGTTCTAACATAATAAATTTATAGTAAAGTTATTATGGAATTCTTTCTATATACATTTATATATTTAAAATTTGAAGAGAAAGGTATATTTTAATTTTTTTACAAAACAACATCACTGATGAGATTATTTCAGTTAATTACAAATATATGAAATATATCAGTTAGTTATATTGATTTATTAGATTTGTATATTTTATTATGAATCTACATTAACTACCAGTCAAATCTTACCTAAATAGATTTTCCAAATCTATACTATTAAATAAAATCGATCATTTGAACATAAATTTATTATAATTTAAAATATTATAAGATATAACTAAACTACTACTAATAAGTTCAAAATATTTTGATTTTCATAGTAAAAAAAATTTATAAATAAATCTTAAAATAAACTGAATTAAACATATTTTATTATTATATATACAAATACATATGTTACATATTAATAAAAGGGTTAAATAAACAAATTACCCATAAATCCAAATCAATCGAAATTCTCAAAATTATAATAAACCTAATAAAAATAACCAAAATAAATTACAGATACAAAATTATATATAAACTAGGATAAGACCTGCGCCTTGCGCAGGGTGAATATATATGAAAATTATTTAAGAAATATTGTATAAAAAAATAAAATTTACATTCTTGATTGAATTAATATTTTTGGCTCTTAAAATTTTTTAAATTTTTTTTTGTTAATTACATAACTTGTTTACTAATGAGCTGGTCATATTTTTAAAAATATTTTAGACAAAAGAAATCACTTATCGTATAATAATCTAACGTTTAAACCGAAAAATCTCAAGCCTACTATTTGGTTACAATGAAACTATGACATCTCAGTTTTATATCATGATTCAGCAATTGAAAAGTTAATTATGGTTATAAGAAGTTTACGTGCCAAATCTATTTGTCTTCAATTTTTTTCTCTTTTTGTGTCTTTTTTCATTTTGGTTATTGCTTGATATAAATATTGATTTTGTAATTTATTCTCATTTCGTTCTTTTGTTTTGGCCTGAGATTTAGAAAATGTAAGATTTAAAATTATTAAAGAGATATATACTTAGGTTAAAATCCGTGCCTGTGCAGAATAAATATTTTGTTTTTTTTTTTACTTATTTTATGTTTTTCTGCATATTAAAGAGATATATACTTAGGTTAAAATCAGTTATTATTATGTAATAAATTGGCATGCTCATATAAATAAAAAAATCACTCTTGTTTATTCGTAAACAATCAATCTTATCTATCGTATATGATATATAATTAAATTTCAATGATATTATTAACATAGATATATAGTATACTTTTAATATGAATATTTATTAAATGAGGTTTCTACTCATATAAATTTATGATTATTTGCAAATTTGTGTAACAAAGTTTTACATCAACGATTTTTTTTTAATATGAGATGTTAAGTGGTTTCAATAGTTTCTAATCATTTAAAATGAATATTTAAAAATTAAAATATTAACTTTTCAATATATGTTCAATGCAAATATCAAAATATAAGTATGTTTTTTCATATGATGTATAATTTAATTTAAACGATATGATATATATATATATATGTATATATATATATATATATATATATATATATAACATAAACACCTATTAAAATAAAATTATTTATCCATATGGTTTTATAATCATTGTATCTTATTAATAAAAAAATTTAAACTTTGATCACAAAAGTTTATGTAAGCCTTTTAACAGTTTTAGTAATTTATACTCGTTTTGATAAATTCAAAATACAACATATACAAAAAATCTAAATTTTTATTATATGATTAATGTACTTATGTAATTTATTTTAATAATAAAGAATTAAAACTGATAGAAAGTATACAGATTTTTAGGAAATATGTATTATTTAAAATCATTAATTACCATATATATTTTAATCACATTAGGTAATTTATAGGTTTTATTTAATGAAATAATAGATAATAAATTTCAATTTGATAAATTAATAGTTTACAATGGACATACCATATAATATAACATTTCCTAACAATATAATTTTGGGATAACAAATTCTCGATTAATTCGCAAGCCGCCACATAAAAGAATTAGCAATCTAAGTACGTGACAACTCAACAAAGCACTTTTTAATTAGTACAAATACATGTTATAACTTTCAAATGTTTCTCTATTAATATATATGGGATTAATACGCTGGAGAATATATATATTATACCATAAAATTTGCATTTGCAATATCTGATCTTTAAATGGTCATTTATGATTTTTAATCTATATGGCAATACACATCTCGCATTAATTTTGCGTGATAGGTAATATTGCTTGCGCTATAAGTACTACCAAAATTAACTGCTTGCAGAAAAAAAAGAAATGTATATTCTTCATTGAACATTTACAAACTTGAACAACACTATACCTTTCCATTTTGTTAGGTCATCAGCATTGTAGATATTTCAATTAGCTATTTAGGTATTTTTGTTCTTCTCATACCGACGATTCAGTTGATGGTACGGTTCAATTGATTCTTTTAAAGTAATAACAATACCACCGATTCAAGTGATATTACGGTTATATGCTACAACTATAAAGTAAATAATAAAATACAAATCAAAATGAGTGTAACATTCAAATAATACAAACAAAATTGTATGATCAATCATACATTCATAGATACCTATTGTAATCCACTGACACATGAGAAATAATTTGTATGATCCTTAATAGATCCCTTCATTTGAATCCGTAATGGTCCGCAAAAAAAACGAAGATGAGGTAACTGCTGAACACCAAGAAATTGTGTAATCCAGATTACATCAGATCATTTGATTAAAATCAACTTATATTACGAATTGAGTTTTCATACACTTTAGTATATGACAGTTGACAGCTTTTATCTCAGTGCAGTTACGTGATTATCAAATTGTGGTGTAATCACAGCTGATATTTTTTAAAAAATGTTCGGTACAATGGGTTCAAAACAAACCGGGACAAACGTCTATGGACGAATAGTAAGTCGAATAATCAAATAAAATATGCGACACATCCCTAATAGTCGAATATATATATATATTTTTCAACAATATGGTTTTCTCAAATCTCCTCTATGACTGCCACGTAGGATTTTTCAGCTCTTAAAAACTCGCCACATAGGATGGGGTAGTTTTATAATTCTTACAAAAATGAGGTTCATATTTTTTAAAGTCTTCCCAAATAATATATAGGGGATTTCATATAAACGTAAAATATATAGGTTTTATATAGAAATTGTTATCTTCGTTAAATAAAAAATATTTTAACAAAATTGAATCCCGCGCTTTAAAAGCGCGGGTCAAAATCTAGTTTTCATTAAAGCCACCGACGGACTAGGAAGTTTACAACGAAATTACAAGTTTTGAGGTACAGATCTAAAACATTTAATCTCATTAGCCCATTAAGCCCATAATTGAAGGAGGAAAGCATAAGGTTGAAAGTTGAAACATGAACCAAATACGTGTCCTCCTTTCTTCTAGCTTCTTCTACCGCCTAATGCAAGTATAATGGATCATATTGCCAGCTGTAGGAAAGCTTTGAACCAATGGAGGAGAGAGAATAATGTGAACTCCGAAAAACTGGTGGAAGAACTTAAAGAGAAGGTAGAAGATTTGTACTCTGATGATAATGCCACGTCTGAACAGATAGCTGCTGCTCTAAAGGAACTTTCTGCTGCTCTTAAAGCGGAAGAAATGTTTTGGAAACAAAAGAACAGAATACTATGGCTAAGGGAGGGAGACCGAAACACAAAATTCTTCCATGCACTTGTGAAACAGAGGAGAGCAAAGAACAGGATAACACAGTTGTTAGATGCAAATGGGAACATGGTGGAAGATGAAGAGGGACTAGTAGCCATTGGTACTAGTTATTTTAGACAAATATTTGAATCATCTAACCCTGAGGATATAGCAGAGGCACTCACGGAGGTCAAAACGACCATTACTGCACAAACAAATGAAGATCTCACAGCACCAGTAACAGAGTGGGAAGTTAAGTTAGCTCTGTTTGCTATGCATCCAGAAAAGGCTCCTGGTCCAGATAGCATGACAGCTCTCTTCTACCAGAAGTTTTGGGATATTGTAAAAGATGATTTAACTCTTATGGTTAATCAATTTCTGTTCCAAGGCACGATGGCACAAGGTTTGAATGATACAAATATCTGTCTCATACCTAAGACCACAAAGCCGAATGAGATGACACAGTTTAGACCCATCAGTCTATGTAATGTCAGCTATAAAATAATATCTAAGGTCTTATGCCAAAGATTAAAAAAGGTTCTCCCACACTTGATTTCTGAAACTCAATCAGCTTATGTGGCAGGAAGACAAATAATAGATAATGTGATGATAGCACATGAAATGTTTCACACCTTAAGAACCAAACCAAGAGGGAGGGTTAAGAGAATGGCCATTAAGACATACATGAGCAAAGCTTATGATAGGATGGAGTGGTCTTTTATAGAGGCAGTGATGAGGAAGATGGGCTTTTTTGAGGTATGGATTGAATGGATTATGAGATGTGTTACTTCAGTTAAGTACCAAGTTTTGATGAATGGAGAGCCAAGGGGACACATTGTCCCAGAGAGAGGTCTACGCCAAGGAGATCCTTTGTCTCCTTTCATATTTATTCTATGCACGGAAGCGCTCGTTAGCCTTCTTATTCAAGCAGAGAATCAAGGGAAGATAACGGGGATGCGAGCCGCACGGGCTAGCCCCTCGGTATCCCACCTTCTTTTTGCTGACGATAGCCTTTTCCTCTGTAAGGCGGAGCCCCGTGAATGTGAAGAAGTTATGAAAGTAGCCAGAAAATATGGACAGGCATCTGGACAATGCATAAACTTTGACAAATCTTCTCTGCTCTTTGGCAAGAGGATACCAGCAAGTGATCGTCAACATATTAAAGATATACTGGACATACAAAATGAAGGTGGAATGGGGTCCTACTTAGGAATACCAGAAGATATCAGTGGGTCAAAATGTAAGTTATTTGCATTCCTTAAGGAGAAGTTATTACACAGAGTGAATGGATGGACTGGTAGATAGTTATCCAAGGGTGGAAAGGAAGTGTTAATCAAGTCTATCCTTCTTGCTCTACCGACGTATGTGATGTCTAGCTTCTTACTCCCTCTCGAAATTTGTGAGAACCTCGCTAGTGCCATTGCACAATTGTGGTGGAGTTCGAATCCGCCAAAGAGAGGGATACACAGGGCTACATGGGATAAGATGTGCAAACCTAGAGAAGAAGGGGGCATTAGATTTCGCATGATCCATGAGTTCAATTTGGTTCTTCTAGCGAAACAGTTGTGGTTGCTTGTTCAGTTTCCAGACTCACTAGTAGCAAGGGTACTAAGAGGCAGATATTATAGGTTGAGTTCGCCCTTGCGAAATTGCTCTGTAGATTCCCCATCTTATGTGTGGACTAGTATCATCGCAGCAAGGAAGCTATTGTTGTTGGGGATAAGGAACAAAGTACATTCAGGGTATGAGATCAAAGTATGGCAAGATCCATGGATCCCATCAGTTCCGGCACGACCGGCTCGTGCTAATGCCCCAGTGGTACACCCGGGAATGACAGTTAGTAGCCTCATTAATTTCCAGACGAAAGAGTGGGACCTTGAAATGTTTGAACAGTATGTTCATCATGAGGACATACCAAGTATTCAGAGTATGGCCATAAGCCCTACTCACAGACCAGATACGTTTTGTTGGAATTATACCAAGAATGGGCAATACACAGTTAAATCTGGATATTGGGTAGCTACAAACATTATGAAGGAAGAAGAAGAGAGACAAGTTCTAGAACCCAGTATTACTAAACTCCAAGCCTTTGCTTGGAAGGTGAATGCTCCGCAAAAGGTTCGCCATCTTATATGGCAACTAATCACAGGACATGTAGCGGTAACAAGAAATCTAGTACGAAGAAACATGAGATGCGACAACTACTGTCCAAGGTGTGGAGAGCCAGAAGAGACTGCTACCCATGCAATCTTTGAATGCCCACCAGCTCTTCAAACATGGGCATTGTCATCAACACCATCCAGCCCTCAGATTTTTCCTTCTACGAGCATATACAATAACATGGATTATTTGTTTTGGAGGAAAAATAGCATATTGGAGCCAGAAGATGATAGGGACCCATATCCATGGATTATCTGGTATATATGGAAAGCTCGCAATGATAAGCTATTCAGAGGAATAGACAGAGATCCGAGTGAGCTAGTTAGACATGCAGAGAGCGAATGCAAAGCTTGGTATAATGCTAAGGAAAATATGAATACACCTCAAGTTATTCAAGAACCTCAAGCCCTAAGCTTGGGTGATATATGCATGATAGATGGTTCATGGACCTCTACAGACCAGTTCAGTGGACTTGGATGGGTTTGGAAAGATAGCAGGGGGAAGGTCCACTTGATGGGGACAAGGAACTTGAGGAGAAGGGAATCAGCTCTACGCTCGGAATTGGAAGCTTTGAAATGGGCGATGGAAACAATGATACAACATTCTGATTGTCAGAGATTCGGAACAGACTGTAAAGACCTGATTGCGATGCTAATGGAACCGCAAGCCTGGCCGAGCTTCTCAACTGAATTGAAGATGATTCAAACGATCAAGATGTGCTACTCGGACTTCAAGATCTGCTACGTACCAAGAACTGAAAATGTCATAGCTGATTCATTAGCTAGAACTGCTCGTACTTTTCATCGATCATTATGCTACTTTGGTTGTTCTATTCCGGTCTGGTTATCCAGACCACCTCAAGTTTGAGTAATAGAATAGCCTTTTGATGCCAAAAAAAAAATTGAATAATATACATGACCCAACATATCATAAATTTCCACAGAATATGTATAAAATGGAATAACATGTGCAAAACTACTAGACTCTTAAACATTGTTGTAATTTCCTTTTCATCAGCACAACTTTGTTGTAATTACCTACATAATATTAGTACTAGAGCTTGACCCGCACGTCCGTGAGGGTATTAAATTTCTTTTAATAAGTTTATATTTTTTTCATTTTACGTATTCTATATATCATATGTTTCACTATCAGTATCTAAAATAAAACCTAAAATGAAAAAAAATACTGATATTAGATACTGATAGTTCTTGATCTAAATCATGTATTTTAGTATTAGATACTGATAGTTCTTGATCTAAATCATGTAGAACGGAACACCGATCAAGCAAATACACTAACGGTATAAGCTCTGATTATAAAAACCCAACTCCATACAAACCGAATTCAGAGGAAAAGATGAACTCAGATCATCCAAGAGGATTTGATCTAGTTGGAATAACATGCAAATGTTCTTTTTCTTAGTTGTTCAATTACTTATAGAATTTGGTAGCTGTATAGTCGTGATGATGTTTCTTGACAAATTTTGTTTTGTGTGTTTGCTAATTCAGATATGGTAGTCGCATTGATGAATCTGTTTCTCTCGGTCAGAAGTTATAGTCAAGGTTTTCATCACAGTTTTGTTTGATGGCACTGGTCATATTTGTATGTTATGTTTATATCTCTTTATGATATTCCACTAAATGTGCCTTTTTATAATCTTGCAGCGATCAAAGGAGCAAGGATAAAATCTTTTGATTAAGCAGATGATACTGAAATGATAAAGTTCTGAAATTCTGTTATGGTTTGGTTTGTACGTATAGGAGGTAAGAAACATGGACTCATGTATTATCCTTCTTTTTTTTTGGGCAGAGTATTATCCTCTTCTTATCAATTATATTATTATGGTTGTTCTGTATAAAGTTTGACAGTGACAAAAAAAAAGTTCTGTATAAAGTTTGTAAATAATGCTTATGTTTTTTTTTGGTTTCACAGCTGTCAAAGGTTTTGGATATAACCAAGACGACACTACAGAACACAAATTTACCAACGGGAATAAAACACGGTTAGTAAATTCAATGATTTATTTTATACTTTATTCAATGACTCTTGAGAAAGAGATGTTCAGAAGAAGAATTAAACCTAATAGTCACACGGATTTATTGTTTTAGTTCTACTGCAACTTGATTTTGGTATTTTACGTAGTTAATGTTTTTTTTGTCAACACGTAGTTAATGTTAATATTGAATTATCAACCATCTATAATATTTTATGGTAACAGAATATCATAACAAATATCTATCAAACCCAAAAAAACTCTCAATTAGGTGGCCAAATCATCCCTATTCATTATGTCTTTTCCTTCTTTATGGTAGGACTGAATAACTTCTTAGATGTCCATTTCATAAACCTCATCTTCCTTACGCTTGTTACTTGGTGAGAAAAAAGTATTCAAATGAGTTCTCATTGTTATGATCAAGCGCAGGAAGCTTCAAAGAAAACAAAAAATGAATTAGGTTACTCTGAACATATATATCAACGTGATTAGTCTATTCATTAAGTAGTTGATCATATTCAAAAGATTACCTTCCATTAGACTGATTTGACGAAATGGTCTCAATTAATGAGACTGGTCCTGAGAGTGATTCAATTCTTTGAATATGATCTTCAGACCAGACCTAGGAGACCTTAAAAGTGTCAGATCCGTTTGTAACATTATCACTGGTTATGTTAAGACCAAAACAAAAATATTTCCAACCAAGTTTTGAATAGGCAGTGGTTTTATTTCTGGGTCTTGAATCTGTTAGTAATATATAAGCAAATTTAGACTGGTTAATACATTGAACTATTAACAAATATTATAAAATGTGAAAGTGAAATTACCTCATCATATGAACTCTCCCAAAGTTCAACAGCATTGTTACCAATAATTGTTTTAGCTATAGTGTCAAGAATCAATAATCTATATGAGATCTTTTGCATGTTGCTTGGATTTTAGCACCCTAAAAAACAAAGTAGAAATTTTTTTTTTGTCAAAAACTGACGTATATCTATATATATGTATATGTATAATGAAACCAAAACCTTTTTTTACAGTTTGGTCTACCAGGAACCACTCAAGAGAATCTCCTCCAAAACTGGTGCTTTGTTTCCAGGTATGAAGCGGTTTGAGAGTTACTAGCCATTCATCTTTATAAGGTTTGAGATCCTTAATAAGATACATTTTCCTATCGTCTGACATGTTTGCTTTGAGAGCTTGATGGGTAGTCTCTAATTGAACACTCAGTATATATAGATTGGTGAAAAATCTAGGTTAAACTGTATTTATGGCAAAGGTAGATATATCACCGATATTATCTCCTTTAAGTTTTTAAACCAAAGAGTATATACCGTAATATATGTTTTTCAATCTTAGATACTGTTAAAATTGGTTGCTCAATAAATGGTAACTAACCTAGGAAGTTATATATAATTTATTGTGTATTGTAGAATATCTTGCTACGCGATATTAGAGAAGGATTTCCTAGCGTCAAAAACTACCTTGTATCACGTAATTTGATATTTTTATATTTCCCTGCGCAGAAATCGGATGGAATAAGTAAAGACATTTATTTAGTCTGTGCCTTTTACGTGGGGAGAAAGCTAGAGTCAAAGAAATGGTAATATTCTATCTGTTAGATGGGATAAGATATTTTGCGTATCAAATTTTTAATTAGCTTAGATGATAAGATTTGAGTAATATTTGACTTCCTAATTTACATTTTCTATTCGGTGGGCTATAGCATAAACTGGTCTCGTTGGGCTTGAGAAGAAATGGGTGTTTAGGCTAGATAAAAACGTGAAGTTGTCACTGATGGTTATACATGCTTCCAAACAAAATGTAAACTCTTTTTTTAATTTCCTATCGAAGTTTCCAAACAAACCAATTTTGTACTTGAGTTTTAATAATATAGATATATATTATTTATTGCACAAAAAAAGATATATATTATTTCAATTTATTTTTCTTTAAATAAAATAAAATAATAAAAAGAAAAAATAAATAAAAGTATATTTTAATTTATAATTATATATTAATTCGGAACCGAAATTTTACTAAAGACTATTTGAATACGAATTATTTATAACTTTTACAATAATTACTTTTGTATTTAAAAAAAACTAGACTTTGATATGTATCTTTTTAATGCAAAAGTAATCTAACAATAATAAAAGGGGAATATCCTCAATGTTTAGGCTGTCCACGTCACTTAAAAAAAGCATCCAATAATAGAGTGTTGTTGTGCCACGTGAAATTGGCTTCACATTACACAGCTTAAATCGGGGCCATTCTTATGGGCTGTCAATACATCTCTAAATGGCCCATCTCTAATCCATTGATGGTTAATCGTCTTCTACTTCTACTTGGTCGTCACCGTTTCGGCTCTCTGTAATTCGCCGTTACGACCCAACTTTGATTAATCAATTATGTTCTTCACTCCTTTATATAGAGATTTCAGTTCCTAGACAAGTTTTGTTACTCATCGTGTGTAGGGTTTCGGTCTATGTGGATTAATTTGTCACCCAGGAAGATTCAATAACGCTGCTTGGAAGTTCGTCTTGGATTCCCTTCCTCCTCTGGTACGTATCTCCTTCAATCCAATTTCTCTGAAAATGTGTTTGCTTTTTAAAAATGTGTTTCTTTCTTTGTTGGGTCACTTAGCTGACGATAACAAAGAGATCAATGACTGTATTTCAGTTACTAGAACCTTTCTTAATTAGTAACAGATCCACTGTTGTTTAACACTTCTAAAGGGCAAGTGGAAGGTCTACGGCTGTTTACTAGAAGCTATCTCAGAGACACCTTCTAAAATTATGACCTGTTCATAAGAAGCCATCGAAAAATATCTATTTGACAATCGAGCAAGAGAAAGCACGATAAGATTTATACAGCCCACTAAAATTTAGACCTGATCCTGCCACTTAAAGTCACTTTCAGTGAGTTTTCAGTATGGACTTATAACATTATAGTGAGCTTAGCCTGGGCTCACATACAAATGGAATATATACAAATGGAATATATGTTTGAGTTGTTTTGTTGCTGTCGTAGTAATTCCTATTATAACTGTTTTCTAGATTTTTTGTGTGGTTGTGTCTCTCTCTGAGACAAAGCTAACGTTTTTCAGAATTTGAACAGATTTAGAAAGAGAGGACTTGGGGCAATAATAGCGATATCAACAACATGGATGCGTTATGGTATCATAGAACATATCAAAATGACTCGGCAAGTGATTGCTGAAGCCAAACGTCGTTTGATAATCAACTGAAGATATAGAAGCGGAAGACACGTTTTTACACGGTTAGTGAACATTTAACCAATTGCTAAGAAGCAAGGCACGTTCTCGAGTTATCGCGGCAAGTTCGACCAAAGGGGTTGCATTGCGATGAGGTTTATGGAAGAGGGAATGAGCTAGACCACTGGAACTTGAGGATCGAAATCTTTCAATTAGCCATCTTTCCTGAAAATGTGATTGCAGCGCCAGTGGTGGTGAAATCTGCTGTGAAGAATGCAAGCCATGGAAACATGTCTTCCATGGAGTCACTAATCTTGGGGCGATGCAGGTCATGTCGAAGCTGAGGGATTGAAATGGATCTCTTGTAGAAGTGTAGGCTTTGGAGGACTATATGTTTTTGAACTCTTCGTGTGTGCCTATGTGAAGCCACTGGAGTCTCCTAATCTTCATATTTTCTTTCTTGAGAACAATCTCGAGAATGCGACAAAGGATACCCTGAATATGAATTTTAGGAATCCGAAATATTTTCCTATAGAAGCACTTGACATTCTATTTACCTGATATGTAGCTGAAGCTGCATTAGATACTTTTCTTGGAGGATGATGTAGTTGTGCAGAAGGATTTAACGGGGCATTGGAAGATTGATATGACAGGAAAGTGAACAGGGCTGTAGAGACTTATGCCGGTTCCTTCCATTGGTATGCTCAGACATTAACTTCTCGCATTCTTTGATTAAGAGAATTTAAATCCGACAGCATGCGCATGGGCTTATTGGAATGAAGTTATCTGATCCTGATGCTTGAAGAATAGAGAAATGCACAGAAGAATACCACTGCAGCCGACAAGAATTTGTTTCTTTGTGTGTTATTGGCTTTGTTGTGTGTTTTATGAACTGGCCACGTGCTCAAAGTTATACATTTTTGTTAGTCTTTTCATAATGATTTAAGCAATGAATCTCTACAGCTTGAGAGAGGGGACAGCTTCTGAAGGCGGATCCATACTTGGGTTTAAGAGAAGCACACATCAATTTCCCTACTGAATTACAATTTTCTGAGTCTCTCTTATAGTTAGGTAGTTACAGTATTAAGCTGTTGAGAATGATTAAAGCATTACGAGATCTTCACTTCTTCCTATATATGATAATATGTTGCTTTCTATTTCATTAGTAGTACAGCTCCCGGACCAAATTAAGTCTGAAAGATTGTAAAAATATGAAGACATGTTTATGGCTTTTGATTACGCTCAGTAAATTGCATTACAATTTTTTTTAAATTGTTATCTCCAGTCTATCAATACACCGGAGATTTGTCCATAGTTTATTTATAGTGTTATAGCATCCCCTTCTTATTAATCAAGAAGCATTTTTAAACAGTAACCTTTAGTTTGTAAGTTATTTACGGGTGTGCCATGCTGACGTGTCGTCACCATATTCATTATCAGCCCATTTGTATATTTACCCTCAACTCACTAGAATAATTACATATGAATGCCATTGTCATATAATATAGTTGCATCGTCTAACATTAATATATTGCATCGATTTATTTAGCATTCAATTTCCGAATCATCCGTTTATAGCAACGTTCAAATAATTGCGTGTATGACTTAAATGTTTGAATTTAATGTGTTTTTTTGTAATGTTTATATAAGGGAAACGAATTTTATGGACTTTAACTTTGTGTCACATTTGGTGAATACTATGATTCCCAATTTATCATCCTTCCATAATGATTAGGCAATTTATTATTCTTCCATATATAATGGTAATGGTATTAGACGAAATTTAAGTGGCATTATACAATTTTTTCATTAGATGTTGCGTTTTGACATTTTGTTTATTATAGTATTTGAATAATTATATTGCAAAACAATCTTGGAGTAAATCGATAAAATTAAGTAACATGTAAGTCTTTTATTTAGTCATCCATATAAATTTGAACAATTATATATTTCCTCATCCACATAAATTTGATACACAATAGTATTATGCATATATGGGAATAACTGATTTATAGAAAGATCATTAATATATTGATTCGATGTTGTAACAATTCCCTTTTACGTATAATTTTAAATTTAAAAAGGATTTCAACCGATTTAGTTTCCATAACAGTTATTTCAAAAACGATTCCAAACCGATTTAGTATTGTCAAAAGACACAACCCTTGGAGAGTCTTCCCTTTCCATTATAAATAAGACCAAGACGCATCTCATTTCATCACACCTTTGTCATTACAATTTCTAACCTCCCTTCTAAAACATTTTTGTCTCTTCAAATTTCGGTTAGTAATTTTTTTCTCTCGATTTAGGTTAGAAAATCACCGCGAGTTAGGTTAGTAACATTGTTGTGTTTCTATAAAGCAGTTAATTGTAATATGATAACTCTCTTCTTTCACATTTTTGTTGTCGTTTTTGTTTCTTAAATTTGATAGATAACGACATCGTGATCTTCGGCAAGTTAGAATAGTTTTGATTAGTAACTATACTTCATGCAAAAGTATTGTTGATTAGTTTTGTGATCTCTTATTTGTAGTGATTAGTTTTCTATTATTACCGATTGTATGTGATATTCATAAGGATGTGAATTAGTGATTGTGGTTATTTCCCGGTTACTATAGAAATTTCCCTTCTATTATGTTTTTTTTTACTAACAAAATATTTATACCATTGCATGCACTCGAAGATCTCACCATGGAAAACTTTAAAAGGGACCTCAAACTCAAGTCGCTCATGG
The DNA here is from genome assembly GCA_019706035.1 of Raphanus raphanistrum subsp. raphanistrum. NCBI lineage: Eukaryota > Viridiplantae > Streptophyta > Magnoliopsida > Brassicales > Brassicaceae > Raphanus > Raphanus raphanistrum. The sequence goes on along the minus strand of JACZFZ010000011.1, from coordinate 178,625 downwards.
CTGAAGACTATGGGACTGCCGTAGAAGAGGTATTTGACAAATGTGTGGAAGATATGACAGAGCATTACCGGGCCAAGCTGTTTATGCTCAAAAAACAACAGGATGCCGAGTACAAGAAATTTCAAGAGGAGGTTGAGGTGTGGCGCATACAAGGCAAACTGGAACAGATTAACGATCTCTTCAACAATGATTCATTGAAGGAAGTGAAAGAGAAGTTGGAGTCGGATCTCCTGTGTCCTCAACGAGCCACAGATGTTTCGTCCATGAGCCATCTCTTCAATAATAATAAGTGGCAAAGTTTTTAATGTTTTGGTTATGTTTTTATGAAGACATTTTCTGGTTTGATTGTTACACTACAAACTTATTATGTTAAAAAAAATCAAGTTCTCATACGCATATCCCATTCTCGGTTTCTTATTATTGGCTTTGATGTTGCTTGAAGCATATGTATAGAGACATGTATAAATATTGAGAATATTCACTATATGTGACAACCAAAAATCAAAAGAGTTTAATGCAAGATTGTTTTTAAGTAACAATTATAGTCTCTTACATTAGTATTATTTTATCATTCATATAAATTTTGAAGAAAATAGGATTATGGATTTATGTCAAAAACTGACATACTGTTGAAAATGATCAAAAGAGTGTATAGTTAAATAACAATAGATTTTTTAGACAATTAAATTATTATACAAAAGCATCGATTTTACAATTAACTATACGATTTGTAAAGAATCTTATTGTTGAGAGGTTTGTAATCAGAAATTAAGTAACATGTAAGTAACATGTAAGTCTCTTATTTCAGTATTATTTTATCATCCATATAAAATTTGTACACAATAAGATTATGCAGATATGGCAAAAACTGATTTAGCATAGCAAGATCATTAATAGATTGATTCGATGTATTAAAGAGATTAGCCGCAATAAAATCTTACAACCCTTACCTAAAACATAATTCATATTCCTATGATTGGGCCACATTAATGCAAACTTTCATACTTTATGGGCAAGACATTCATTTTATAGTTTTGGTAAGATTGTAATTATATTAAACTCATTTAAGGCAATTATATAAATGCTGACTCCTCCAAATCAGACTTTTGGAAAATGCTATACTCGGTTTTCACCATAATATTAATACACACATATAAATATAAACAAGGATAAAACTTAATATTTTAAAATGGTCAAAAATCTGGGCAAGGCATTCATTTTATAGTTTTGGTAAGATTGTAATTATATTAAACTCATTTAAGGCAATTATATAAATGCTGACTCCTCCAAATCAGACTTTTGGAAAATGCTATACTCGGTTTTCACCATAATATTAATACACATATAAATATAAACAATGATAAAACTTAATATTTTAAAATGGTAAACAAGAGGCAAAGTATTGTGCTTAGAATGATGATTAGTAATTAAATGAAGGCTTTCTATGGTAAACAAGAGGCAAAGTATTGTGCTTAGAATGATGATTAGTAATGATCAGCAAACATTATCAAGACAATATTAGGGCTCTAAATATGATATTCTAAATTAAGGGTTTCCAAGTTTGTAATGATGATTAGTAATTAAATGAAGGCTTTCTATGTTGGTAATGATGTTCTTTGATTTGACAATTTAGAAATCAAATCTAACATTATAATTGCAAAATATACGAAATTGTATTTAGTTTCCATAATATTTGATACATAATATAGAAAATGAAAAAATGCAACCTAATCCCCTCAGCTATATATACTCGAGACATTTCTTTCTTCTCCAAACATCATTTCTCCATTTTCTTCTTGAGTAAGCTTTTTCATAGTTCTCGAAAGCGTCCATTTTTTCATATTTCTCTTCTCTCTCTCATCTCCTTTTGGGTACCGTATAGAGATGAGATTTACATGTTGATTTAAATCTAGAAGTGCTATTTTCTAGCTTGGTTAAAAATCGTTTGTTCTCTTTTATATTCAGAGATGTGGAATATAGATATTGTCTTAGCTAGGTGAAAATTCGTTTCCAACTATCTTAGTTTATGTTGGGGTTTTCTTATTAGTATAGTTTGTATAGCCAAAATATTAAAATGATTTTGATCCATTTTTCCTTAGTTAGCTACATTTGTTTTACTACTAAAAAGCATTTATAACTAATTTAAAACCTCCCTAAATGGTTTTTCATGTGTTGCACAATTTTATTAGCTAACTTTAATTTTATTTGTAAACTAGATCTTGACCCGCGCTTTAGAAGCGCGGAATATTTTACGATGAAAATTCACTAATAACTTAACAAATATTTTGGTAATTTTTAAAGAGTGTGTATTTCAAATATTTTTGTATTTAAATCAGTGTTTTTAAATTCAACCCGATTGTGATTATACTGGTTAATTCGGCGATCTGACAATTCAATTTAAGTTTTTAAAAAATTCATATTAAAAAATCACTAAAACCCGAGACTAACCGATTAAACTGATGGATGACCGATATATAATCTAAGTTGATTTAAATTGTAATATTTTCATAATTTGTAATCTTATAATCCAAATTTTAAAGCTCATTATTTTGCAATTTATGAAATTATGACGTTTCTAGAAAATTTTAAAGAGAAAATGATAGATATAAAATAACTAAAATTAATTATTGTATTGTTTGGAAACATTGATAGTAGTATAAAAATATATTGTTTGGAAACATTAATAGTATTATAAAGAAATAAGTATATTATTGGAAAACATGGATAGTAGTATAAAAGTATAAAGAAAGGAACATTAGTGATTTAATGTATGTTTAACTATAAAGTATAAAAGTGTATTTAATTTAAAAACTTACAAAATAAATGTTAGGTCCAACAGAATGTTTCTGTTTTAATAAGATAGATACATGCAGAATCAAGACATGTCAAGTTCCAAAGATCTGAAGATGAAGGAGGCCGTCGTTGATGAATCGGGATCAGCATGGCAAGATGGTTACAAAGAAGCCCAAAGGGAAACGAGGCTCCATTACCGTGCGGTCCTTCAACTATTCAAAGATCGCTATGAAGCTGTTAAGGCTAGACATGTGGAGGAGGTTGCGGTTGAAAGACTCCAAGCCAAGCTTGAGATACTTGAGAAAGCGGAGAAGGTGTTCGGTCCGCTTAAGGAGAAGCAAAGAATTATATGTGAGCTGAGCCTTGCATATGAGAGGATGCAGGATGTGAGAGTGCCAGCTCCCGATTGGCACAAGATGGGTGAATCTTGGTTGTTCGATTGATCTCTCTTCTCTAGACAAATCGGGTGAAACTTTTTGGATCCAATTGTTTAGTTGGATCTATGTCTCAATGTATGTTATTTAATTTCGGCTTAATGTTTGATGTTTAATGAAGGACTTATAACTCTCGGATTATGATTCGTTTTGGATTGAACTCTTTATGTTTTATTGTTTTCATTACACATTTCTATATTGTCTAATACAGAGATATTAATTAAGGGCTAATTACCTTCTTATGATAGTATAGGTTAATAATTAAGAATTCTATAAGAACACGATTAACAATTATAGCCTTTTAATATACTAATTTATGATTTAAGATTTTTTAAATTTGATATTATTAAAATACGGGAAATAATTATCTAGATATAAGATAACATACAACATAAATTTATTTATTTAGATGGAATTTGAAATTTGTCACATCAAAATCATGATTACATACATAGAAAGCCTAAATTAATATTACATAAATGAATTTTTACAAAATTACCTATAGTAGTGGTTTTTTTAAGATTAGTATAGATTTTCTAGGATTAATTTATATAAATGTTTCTAATATTGGGTCAAAACATGTATATTTTATCAGCTATACCCGATAACACTCATCCTAAAATGATATGGATTATACAGTAGGTTATATTGAATGTTAAACTTTGGATTTTAAATTATGTTAGGAAAGCTACACTTTATGATTTATTTTTTTTATTACCCATCTCTATATTTTATGGAGAATATCGAGAGTAATTAAGAGTTAATCGCCTTCTTATTATAGTATATTAATAATTAAGAATTCTATAAGAACTCTATCACCAATTATAGCCTTTTGAAATACTATTATTATTGTTTAAAATTTATTGGAGAGATATTATATAAAATGAGAAATAGTCATTATAATCCTAGATAACATACAAAATATATTTATATTTTGGAGAGATATTAAGAAAGTGTTTTATTATCTTAGTAAAGATTTTCTTTAGTTGTTGTTATATAGAGTTTTATAATATTGTATGAAAACAGGTACATGTTATTAGCTATTTCCCAAGTTATCATCCTAAAGTGATATGGCTTTATACTTTACGTTATATTGCAAACAATTTTTAGCTACACTTAATGTTACTAAAGAAAGGAGAAGATTCACAACAATTAGTTTCACAAAGTACCATTACATAGGAAGCATAAAGATACTGATACTCAAAGTACGATTTCATGAAAGGCCTAACATCGAACAATTAAAACGACAACCAAGAGAAAAACATAAAGACAACATGAAACATAGAACAAACTAGATAATATTGGCCATATTAACTCTTCCATATGAGTTAATCTTTGTTCCTTGCGAAGTCGACAAAATGATTGAGCCTTTTGAAATAATAACAACGATCGCAAAGTTTGACCATATTATCCGGATTGCAAGTTCCGGATGGCCTAATGTTCATAAGGCTTACATAGTACTCAGGCCTCATAATGCATCGGATATTGATTAAAGCTGTCTTGATCACGGTCCAGCAATGGTCAGACTTTGCTATATCTAACTTCCAATCGAGTTTGTCCATGTATTTTCTACCTTTTGGATAGGCTCCTCGCGCGAGAAGTAAAAGACCGTAGAGATACGTACCGTATTCATTGCCTCCAATGGATGACATGCGTAAATGGCGCAATCCGATTCGTTTATGGTCGTGGAAGAAGTATCTGAGGAAGCCTTCAATGTAATGTGCTTGGGCGTTGTCATGCTCTAGACAGAGTTTCTTGAGCCTGGCGTGATATCCCAACATTTCTCGCGGATTCACGACAAAATAGTCGAGAGAAACGTTTCGGAAATAGACATCCGGGTCAGAGCTTAAAGAGTTCTTGGCTGTTGAGTCATCGTCGCTGGAGATGTAATGAAAATTGTTTCTAGAATGATCCGACGACATCCGGATCGAGTAGAAGTGTTTATGTTGCTGTAATTTCCTTTAGATGTTTATAGATGGTGTTGAAATAAGTAATGGGGAGGATGACATACATATATAAGTGGTTGAAGGCGATTTTTTACATTTCAAATAATTTGCAAGAATCAAATAAAAACATTGATGGGAATAATGCAGCTTGAAAAATGGGTAAAGTTACTTTGTGTTGTCATTTCTACTTCTTGCTCTTTGAGCTAAAGAAATGCCATGCACAATCTTGGCAAACGAAGTGGTCAGTCACTTTATTTGAATAGATGTTCTAATTATATGTGGCGACAAAACCATAGTTGATTTATCATTAGGTTTGATGATGAGATATACGAAAAATAGCTCTTCTAGATTCTTGCATCAAGACCATTGTTGAATATAAAGTTGGATATACGACCAACTATAAGAAATTAATATACGGTTTGCATTGTCAATATCATATAGATGTGTCACCTATTTCCTTTGATACTTGATCCTAATATATGTGTAACCTATTTCTTTTGATACTTGATCCAAATGTTTAGGAAAATAAGGGTACATGATGCTAAACATTGTCGTCTCTATCATAAAAGAACAATATCAAAATATATTTATAAAACAGAGTGTGCAATTAACTCGAATTAGAATTATAATTAAATTTAGACTTTTCTAAAATGCAATCTACAAAGAATATCGGACGATACGTATTAATAGAAATTAATTTTCCCATTTATTGTTGTGTTTTCTAATTGTATAATATGATCTGTATAATACTAAATAAATTGTATCGTCCTATATTAAATAGCATCTTACCTTAATCAACATTTGATTTGAATAAATCTTCCAAATCCTGAATTCGAAACGAAGTAAAGATGTGCATATCCGAAATAATTCGAGAAAACAAAAAATTTCGAGCTTAGGTATCATGAGCTAAATTAATATTCGAGCTTCTGAATTAATGATAACAAATAAATCTTCGATTTCTAATTAATATTACTTTCCTAGATTTGAATTTAATTGATATAAATATGCATATTTTTATGAAGGGGAAGTGATTATCACGTAAGCTTAAATGCATATATACCATATGTGGTTCATGTAATATTGAATGGACTAACGAATATAAGATCTCATGGTCGAAATATATATTTAAAGATATTCGCATTTATTTCTTGCTATGGTTGATGATTTCAAAGATCAGTTAGTATACATATATAGATCCAGACATGAGTGGATCACAAGAAATATATCGTGTATTAATGGACCAAATATTTTCGTGAGATATTAACCCTAAGTATCGTCCTATATATAAAGAAGCAGTTGGCAAAGAATGTCATAATTCACAACCACACGAGCGTAATTTAATTGGAGTATTATACCAACAACTTTCACTGATGGCTGCGATGAATCGTATCTCCGAGTTGAAACCATTTAAATCCATGTGGAAGATTAAGGTCAAGATCATTCGTTTATGGAACCAGTTTTCAGCTGCCGGTGGTGAAACCATTGAGATGGTATTCGTCGATGCATGGGTAAGTTCCGGTATATTTGATTGTTTTACTTACTTTTGATATGGTTATTTTGATTTAGAAGAGGGTTATATTTTAATTATATTTCATTTCTTTAAACTTCTTTTTAGGGAGACAAAATACATGGAACCGTCAAGAAATATGAAGTTGCTCAATTCAGAGATGTGCTAAAGCAGGGTAAAACCAAACTTCTCATCAACTTCACCGTGACTCATTGCTCCGGTCCTTATCGCACAACCAAACATCTATACAAGATTGTGTTCCTTCCTACTACCCGTGTCCGTATCTGTGAGGTCTTGCCTAATAGCTTGACTGGGTTGGTTCCGGTTAACTACCGTGACGTTTTGAATGGTAACCTCAATGAAGATTTCTTGGTTGGTACGTAACAAAGCAAAAACTATATCCCTATGTTATAATATGTGTATCTCCAAACCTATTTTTTAGTAAAATATTTGATTTTAATGCAGATGTGATTGGACAAATTGTTGAGGTCTCTCATATTGAGGTTGTTTCAGTGAACGGGAAGGACACCCAAAAAATTGCTTTGGAGCTACAAAATCACGAGTATACAGGATTCTAGATTGTTATATTTTTCGTTTAATAGTATCTCTAATTATTGAGGCCTAATATTGATTTATCGTATTTACTACTCTGTCATCTAGGGACGACCGTCTACCCTTAGTTTTATGGGGGAAGTTTGCGGAGGATATCAGTGAAGCTGTCCAACTGCGTTCTGTGAACAAAATAGTCTGTGTTGTGAGGTTTGGAAAAATCAAACAGTGGAAAGGTAAACCTACACTTACCTAAGTGATTATACACAACTTGCTTTGATTTTCGTTCTAAAAGTGTAGGTGACACAATGTTTGTTGATTGTTGTAGGAGTGCGAAGCATCTCCAATGCATACAACGTCTCGGACGTCTCGCTAAATCCACGTATGGATGAGCTAGATGCCTTTTTTCATTTGTAAGTGTTATATCCCATATGATTATATATAGAATAGTAATGTTCATAAATTTAGTGATTGTGGTTTTTTTAAAAGTTTGAGAACACTGAGCAATTTTTGTAATTAATGCAGGCTACCCAAAGGTGATTTGAAATTAACTATTGTGGAGTCTAAACCTAGCCTTTCATTGTCGAATGAAGTGTCTCTGAAGGATGACTTTTTTATCCACACACCTAGGAAAACAATAGCAGAATTATTTGAATCGAAACAGGTTATGATTCATCAATGTAATAATACCTTTGTGACAATAAAAACATTGTATTTGTCTAGCTTTCTCACTTTTGTGTACTGTGATGCAGGTGGAGAGGTGTATTGTGATGGCTACAATTGCGGCTATTGATTCTGACATGGGTTGGTATTACCTGAGCTGCAAGGTGTGTGCAAAGAAGGTTTTAACAGTACCTTCTGACAACTATGATGATGGAGATGATCACGATGTTCTTGCACACAATTACTATTGTCCCAAATGCAAGACTCATAGTCCCAAACTGTTGCCAAGGTATGTTTTTACAACCTTTAATGGGAAAGTTAATGAGCTTCCTTACTACTAATATGAGCTGGGTATTAACATTACATAAAATTAGGTACAAGCTACATCTGGTGGTCTTTGACAATACCCTAGACTGCAAGTTTATCGTCTTTGACAATCTTGCACTTCAACTGTTGCACCAGCCATGTATTGAGCTGACTGGTCCAGTGGCTGATGAGGTATCTATGTCCCACGAATCTAAAATTAATATTTACGATAGTTTGTTCAATGGAAAATGGCATTGTATAAATTTTTCTGAAAGCATTTCCCTTATGTAGATTCAGGATCCTGATGTGTTGCCCCCCATACTACACGATCTGAAGGGAAAAACTTTCCTTTTTAAGATTGGGATTGAGAAAGATAATTTTGTTTACAAGCACGACACATTTAAGGTCCTTAACATTATCACAAATCCTGGTATGATAACTGAGTACGAGGCGACTCAAACTCCGACGGTAAAGTTTTGTTCTATAGTAGTCTTACTTATTTTTGGGAACCATTTGTGGACCATTAATTTAAAATTTTGACGTGTTATATGTAGGGAAGTGAAAACATGGTGTGTGAACACATGGTAATTGGTGGAGTTTCAACTCAGTCTGATGCACCCGATGTAAATAGATAAATCATATGTATAGAGTTTTATCAAGTTATCAATTATGAATGCTGATGAATTTAGAATTTTTTCAATCTGATATTCAGGGATCGGTGAACGATCATGGTTATTTGGATTATGCTAATGGACCGATACCAGCTAAGCGCAGCAGGCCACCAATCGTCAATTTGGAGGACGCTTTTGATCAGTACTCTGTTATAAGAATGGCGTGTTCCGTAAGGATGAAGAAAGAAAAGATCGAGAGAAGTGGCTAGAGGCATGATGACGTTCTATGTTGTCTGGAGCAGAGGCTTATATTTTGGGTTTTTTTTATGTTTAGCTTTCGTTTTTGAATTTTGGGATTTTTTTGTTTTTCAAATTCGTTGAGCTTTGTTGGATCTCATTTTGTTGGACCTTTTTATTTTATTTTGTATTGTGAAACCTCTGTTCTATTAAATTAATCATTTAGTCATGGCGTTGTTTCATAACAAGCCAAAGTTAGATCTTTAATTAATCATATCTTTAAGGCCTATCCCCTTCTTATTAACACAGTATTGTCCAAAAACATAATTCGAAAAATTATGGGAATGTGGTATTATCAAACGAAGAAGAAGATGCATTAAAATCAGAAGCTTAAGGCTACATTCGTTAAACCGCATATGCATAGTGCAAGCATATTACCAAAATATTAGACACTTCCTTTATCATAATCCAAATTTCTAATCATTGGACATTTACCACTTAGACAATAATAGGCTTTTTAGTAGATATTATATATAATACTTTAGGGCAAAGGAAAGTAGGGCTCTTTATTTGGCAAGTTTGTAATATTTCCTTAAGACAAAGTAAATAAATGACACACAACATTTATTAGCCTATATAAAATATTTGTTAATACATAACATGGAAATTTTGCATTACATGGCAGGTTTACTTTGTGACCAAGAAATGAATATCATCTCTGACCTATTTTCCACATATAAATCAGTTTGTATATTGTACTATAATATATAGGAGATATATAGGAGATGCCGGACACGTTTAAGCTTTTTTAATATAACCCTCATAGTTATTCGATATCTTCTATATACACGAGGCAATGAATTTTTTTGATCGAGTTGAGTACTTGACACCCAATCAAAACTCCTACAAGATTAGAGTGAAAGTAGATCGACTTTACCAGACGTATGAGGAGGCGGGAATGATTAACTCTATTGAGATGGTTCTGCATGATATTACGGTAAAAGTTGTTTTATCTCTCTATTTATAACTTTAAATACATTTTTCTATATACGCGTTCTGTGAACAAGATATACTCAATTAAGGTTGTGCTTCCCAACAGGGTCATAAAATCCATGCATCTATAAACAAGGATATCGTCGCAGAGTACGCTCCCTATTTGATCTCAAACAAATCATTACGGTTAATATATACCATATCTCAATAATTAGATCTTTGCTTGATCGAGAGGCTCGATATCGTGTATTAATTGAAAGGGATATTATGCATTAAATTTATACTTGAGACCCAAGAAATCCATCTATATAGGCAGATGTTGAGGTCAGTCATCCCCATATTCATCACCACAAAGCATCTTACTAAACTTACCAAGTATTTCACTAATGGCTGCGATGAACCTTATATCCGATTTGAAACCATTCAAGTCTATGTGGAAAGTTAAGGTGAAGATCATCCGTTTATGGAACCAGTATTCTGCCGCTGGTGGTGAAACCATTGAGATGGTCTTCGTGGATGCAAGAGTAAGTTTGAAATTATCTTTGGTTTTAATTACGTTAAATATGCTAGGCCATTCGACAGAGATTCTATATTTTTAATGCTCCATGTTACCTTTTCTGAATATGCTAGGGAGACAAGATACATGGAACTGTAAAGAAAGAAGAAGTTGGTCAATTCAGAGATTTGCTGAAGCAGGGTCAAACCAAAGTTCTCATCAATTTCACGGTGACTAATACCGGCGGTTCTTATCGCTCAACGAAGCATCTATACAAGGTTGTTTTCCTACCGACGACCCGTGTCCGTACATGTGAGGCGTTGCCCAATAATCTGACTGGAATGGATCCGGTCGACTATCGTTATGTGCTGGATGGAACTCTTAATGATGATTTCTTGGTTGGTAAGTAAATTATACATATATATAGCATCCATGGTTTGATTGTAGTACGATTTACGAAAACAGTTTCTACTAAAAACTCTTTTCTGATGCAGATGTGATCGGGCAAATTGTGGAGGTGTCTCATATGGAGGCTGTATCAGTGAACGGCAAGGACACTCATAAGATTACCTTGGAACTACGCAATCACAAGTATACTATGCTTAGAGTTTAGTCTGTCCTTTTAAAATGATCTATTACACAACTAATAAAAGTCGTATCTCCTTTGTTTTGAAGGGATGAACGTCTACCTTTGGTTTTATGGGGCAAGTTTGCGGAGGAGATAAGTAATGCTGTCCAGGTGGAAGGTCAGAACAAAATTATATGTGTTGTTCGGTTTGGAAAAATCAAAGTGTGGAAAGGTAAACATATACTCTCCCAACGATCCAAAAGGATTGCGTTCTCACTTTGGTAAAGCTGATTCTTATTCATATTTTTAAAATTTACAGAAGAGCGTAGCATCTCCGATGCATACAATGTTTCTGACGTCGCGCTAAATCCACATATGGATGAAGTCGAAGCCTTTATGCGTCTGTAAGTTTTGGATCCCCTATGTGAGCTGAAATATAGAAACCCTAAAGAAAATACGGGTCGCCTCAAGATTTCAAAGCTTATGTTTTGTAGTATCATGTTCAAAATAGTTAAATCCTAATATAAAGTATTCAAACTCAGGTTGCCAAAAGATGATTTGTCACTTACTATTGTTGAGCCTAAACCTCTCGCTTTGGTTTCCGGTGTGTCTGAAAGGGATGACTTCTTTGTTCGTACCCCTCGGAAAACTATTGCTGAGGTGTTGGAGTCCAAACAGGTATGATGAATTTTGTTAGACTATTTAATTGATTATCAAATGTGATTAGAATGAGCATGCTTTATCTAATATGATTTTAGAAAACTTAGGTTGGGAATTGTATTGTTATGGCTTCCATTGCTGCCATTGATTCCGACATGGGGTGGTATTACCTTAGTTGCAAGGTATGTGCCAAAAAGGTCTGGACAGTGCCTAATGATACTATCGATGATGAAGATGGGGACTATATTGAGACAGTCAAGTATTACTGCCCCAAATGCAAAACTTACAGTCCCAAACTCTTGCCAAGGTAATTTTATTTTACATGCGGTTTCACTATGTGTAGAATAACAATTTATAAATTTCATTTTAAGTTTATAGATCCTACATAACGTCTTATGATTTGTTGTATTTTGTGGTTGTGGTCTTTTATAAAATTAGATACAAGTTGCATGTTGTTGTCCTTGACAATACTGCTAATTGCAAGTTGCTCATGTTTGATAATCTTGCACAACAACTTTTGCACCGGCCATGCATTGAACTCACTGGTCCGATAAACAATGAGGTTTGTTGTTAAATCACATCCTGGTGTCCTAAATGACATGAATTATTATTTGTATTTTTTATTAATCTCAGTGGTTTATAAAAGTTTCAGGATCCTGACGAGGTGCCTCCCAGTCTTACTGATCTGGTGGGAAAAACTTTTCTGTTCAAGATTGGTATCGAGAAAGAGAATTTTACTTACAAACAGGACACCTTCAAGGTCCTCAAGATTGTTACCAACCTTGCAATGATTAATGAATTTGATTCCACCGACTCGGCTATGGTAAGGTTACTCATATATATTTTCTCTTTATATAATTATTTTAACGAAATAGGTATGTATTTATCGAGGTGATTATGATGATATTAGGGAAGTGAGAACACATTTGGTGGTTCATTTTCTGCTCTTTCCGATGCACCTGAGGTTTATTACTGTGAACTTTTCTGCTATTTTATATATCCCTCTATTATAATACATAAAATTAACTATGTGTATATATTTTTTGTCCTTTGAAGGGGTCTCTGATGTGTAATGGTGGTTCGTCTTGCAAATCCGAGTCTTCTGATTTTACTCCCGCCAAGCGCATTGGAACACCCATCATTACTTTGGACGACGCAGTTGATCAGAACTCTGTTACAAGAGTAGCGTGCAGTAAAAAGGTGAAGAAGGAGAAGAACGAAATCAGTGGCTAGAACTGAAAGAGGAGTTTAATTACAAGGGGGTAGAGGCTTAAGTTTCCATGAGTGATTTTATCATTTACCGCATTTGTTTCAGTTAATGTTTAAGTTTGGTTTTTTCTACTATCTTATTGTTTTGTCCTTTTTGTTTGCTATTTAAAGCCTTTACTCTTAATAAAAATTGGAAACTTATATTTTTTGATTCTATTAATTTTTTTCATACTTGCATGATTCACTTATTAAATACTTAATATCGTTGTTTCTGAAATGTGTAAAATTTAAGTATCCGGCCTATAATCCTCATATAATGAACATACTTTAGAGAGTAATTAAGCTGAAATTATATTATATGTAACACGAAATCAATCAAATCTTATATGATTTTTATTTATGTACATATATATTGATGTTCTTTCTTATTATTTTGGCTAGAATTATTTAATAACTAATTGATACTTAAGAGACTAATTAAGTAACATATACGTATTCATAAAAATAACAGTGATATATTCGATTCATACTCTGAGTTTCACAATACAAATTCGAAGAATTTTTTTATAGTAATACACAAAATTCTCACATTTATAAACAATAAAAAATTAGAGATACTATTAAATATTTAAATACATATATATTATTTCGAAGATATTGATTAAACATAGCAATAGAATATATAAGCTATTTGGGTCTAATGGATCTGCTACATATAATGACCCGCGCATACGACCCCAAAAAAAGAATAGTGGCGGTTAATATCTCATACTTTCCTTTTAAATGACCCTAACTTATTACTTTTTCCTTTTTCATCTGAATGCAGATATTTGCTTAATTTAACTCAATCGGAGTAGATGTCGGACACCACTAAGAACTTTGTCTCGACAGAAATTTCTTTTCAAGTATATACCGAATCGATGTCCTCTTGAAAATTCAGGCGAGAGATGAATAGAAACAATAGGAAAAAAAAACGAGGACTCGGATTACATACCGAGTGCAAAGAGAAGAAAACAAGGTATGGAGTTGTGATTTCTTTTTTATGAGTGTGGTGGAGCTTGATGGCCACAAAATTGTTAATACACTATTTTACCTTATTGATTTATTTTGCCGTAGTGGTAGACGCAATCAGCCAAGAAACACCAACAGTTCCACTTCAAGACATATCAAATACCCAAGCGACTGGTTCAAAAGATGCAAGAATGCAAAGGCGTCTCACCTTGCTTCGAAAACGTAAATATCACAGTTCAGACATGCAAGAGGGTGATGTAATTGGCAGTTGCATTTCTGTAGAACAGAATGTCCAGGTAGAAACCGGCCAAAGCAGCCAAGTTGTGACCCAAGCTAACCAAACAGCAGGTTCTTCTAAACTCTCATCCATTTTTAACATACACATCTTGAGTTATCATTGCAACTTATTTTCATGTACTGCTTAACAGATTATATGGGGTCAACAATTGAGCAGTCGGTATATCCTCCCAGAAAGAGGACAAGTAGGGAGAAGACATCATTGCAGCAGAGAAGGACTGGACTTTTCTCAGGGTTCACTAATTTATCAAAAAGCAGAGGTGGACATACTAATCAGACATTGTTTGACGATCAGAGTATCTCACAAGCAAGCTTTCCTGATGAACCAGGTTTGATCAATACTGCAGAGACTCCAGTTACTAAAGATCCACAATCATCTGCAACTATTCCTCCAAAACAAGGACAACGGAATACAGCACCAAGTCTTTTAGACTCCGATTCATCAGGTTAAATATTCAATTACTATTGATATTATACTGTGTAGTCCAGTGTATCCTGGGTAACTGTTGTATGTGGAAACTAAAACTCTCTTTCCATATTAACCTACTAATGGGTTCCTCAGAAAACTCTGATGATCTATGGGATTGTTCGAGTAACGAAGGTGGCGACAAAAGTTCTGAGGAAGATTCATGTGACGATACTATTTCGGAAGTACAAAAACGTGATGCGAAGATGAAATTTGGTTTTGTGACCCAAGCTGAAAAAGCTTTCGCAGCCATGATTGATCGTTTACAAAAGAAGATGCCACTGGTTTCTGACTCCCAAACTATAGCGTGCGCAGAAAGAAACAAAGATAAAGGTACGTGGCTGCGAAATGCATCTGGACACCAATTTTCAAATTTACATGTTATGTTCTCGCAAACATTTTGTAAACACATTTTATATATACAACTTTTGCAGATAGACGTTTTCCTTTAACAAAGAAAAAGACTGCAGTTTCAGTTCCTTTACTTCCAGTTGTCAGTGAACTGAATCAAGAAGATAAAGGTATACAATTTTTAATTTTTTGGAACTAAACACAGCCTAGGACTGAGATGATCAATTCTGTAACATACACATGTTTGATCCTTTTCAATATTAACCCCGTTTTATTAATAACAAGAAATTTGTATTTTTCCAGAATACAAGGATGACGGTGATCTGACCAATAAATGCCCTAAATGTGGAGCTATGTTTTGGTATAATGAAAGGGTTAGTAAGAGCAGGAAAACCAGAGTACCTGTCTTCACAATGTGTTGTATGCGAGGAAAAATCAAGCTTCCTGTTCTGCAGGAACCACCAGCTCTTCTACATGGTCTCCTTACTAAGAATGATCCTATCAGCAAACATTATCAAGACAATATTAGGGCTCTAAATATGATGTTCTCTTTCACATCTCTTGGAGGGAAGATTGATAACTCAGTCAATATGGGTAAAGGTCCCAAGATTTTCAAACTTCATGGAGAGAATTATCACCTTATTGGCAGTGTCAAACCAAGAGCCGATGAACCAGCAAAGTTTTCACAATTGTATATTCACGATACAGAAAACGAAGTTCGGAATCGGTTATCAGCCTTGAGGTATGTGATCATAAAGATTATTGAATCTGAAAACTCTTTATGCAAAATGAATCTGAGGCATGCTGATCTTACTGACGTCTTTTCTACTTTTTTGCTAGCGGGACTTCCGAAAACAGCAAGATCAGAGAAGATTTGGTTAAGGCTATTATGAACATGCTAAGGGTCTCAAATGTTCATGTAAAGTCTTTCAGGAATGCAATGGACAGATTTAATAATGAAGAAGAGCAGCAAGAGTTATCTCTCAGGCTCATTCACAGTCATCTTAAAGATGGTCGTGTCTACAATCTACCTACTTCTTCTGAGGTCGCTGCTCTGGTTGTTGGAGATTTTCAAGAAAACATGGACAAACATGACATCATTTTGGAGAAGAATTCTGGAAAGCTTAAAAGGATCAATGAGTTGCATCCTTGCTATCTTCCACTTCAATATCCACTCATATTTCCATATGGAGAAGACGGCTTTCGTTTAGGTATTCAGCATGGATACACGGGGATCACTAAAAACAAAAAACCTAATATAAGTATGAGGGAGTTCTTCGCATACCGTATTATGGTCCGTGAGGGTGGGTCGCAGGTACTTCTACTCTCACGCCGGTTACTGCAACAGTTTCTGGTGGATGCATATACTATGATAGAGAGTCATCGTCTAAGGTACATTCGGAAAAACCAGTCAAACCTCAGGACATTGAAATTTAGCAAGTTCGTACAGGCTGCACACGATGGACATTCTGATGTGTCTATTGAAGGAAATCTTATCTTCATTCCATCATCATTTACAGGAGGTCCCAGGTATATGCATGAAACATATTTGGATGCAATGTCTGTATGCAAATACTTTGGATTTCCGTCTCTATTTATAACCTTCACCTGTAATCCTAAATGGCCTGAGTTGACAAGATTTTTTAAGAAGTATAACCTCAAGTCAGAAGACAGACCAGAATTGTGCTGTAGGCTTTTTAAAATCAAACTTGACAGCTTGATGGATGATCTAACAAAGAAGCACTTACTTGGAAAGACAGTCTCTGGTAAGTTTTATTTTATACATAATTTCTTTTTATTTTCGAGAACATGAGATTGTAGTGTGAATTCGAAATAATTTTAATTAACTAACTAAAAAGGTTGTTATTTGTATGGAATGCAAATAACATGATTTGAAAAAATATATTGTGTATAAATTTATAAAATATAGATTATAATCTGAATACCTTATTTAGGTAATTAAAAGTTAAAACTATTTTTTAAAATGATTTTAGCGCAAAAACAGATAATTTTCAAAAGGTCGTTTCGTTTTAAAATATATGTTCATAAAAAATTTTGAGTAGTATTAAATAAATACAATCAGTGTTTTCCTTATTGAATTTTAAAACTTCTAATATAATAATATTCTCATAAAAAATCAAATTAGTCTATCCGAAAAATCTATAGTACAGAATATTATATTCTAATATATATGTATGTTCCAAAAAATTAAAAAAATTGCATCATGATATTGAGAGCCTCGCTAAAACTATGCATGCCTTTTAAGAAGGGGATTAACTAATAGCATATACTTAATCTCCTAAAATTGTGTCTAACTTAGTAATAATTGGCTTGCAGCGATATACACTATAGAGTTTCAGAAAAGAGGTCTCCCACATGCTCATATTCTTTTGTTCATGGACTCTAACCACAAACTACCAGATCCTGAAGATATAGACCGCATCATCTCAGCAGAAATTCCTGATAAAACCTTAGAGCCAAGATTATATGATGTTGTGAAGGACATGATGATTCATGGTCCATGTGGTAAGGCTAATAGAGTTTCTCCATGTATGCAAGATGGCAAGTGTTCCAATTTTTTTCCTCGAAAACATGTCGAGAAGACCACTGTCGATGCTCAAGGGTATCCTGTTTATAGGAGAAGAGACAATGGGTGTTACATTGAGAAGAAAAACATTCCATGTGATAATCACTTTGTGGTTCCCTACAACAAGGAGTTAATACTTGCGTATAATGCTCATATTAACGTCGAATGGTGTAACCAGTCGCGGTCAATTAAGTACTTATTTAAATACATTAACAAAGGACAAGACCGTATAACAGGAACTGTTACTCAGGCATCTAATGCTGAGCCGACTATAGCAGGAACGGGTCACAGTACAGCAGCTGCAGAAGGTGATAACAACGGCGCCGTAGGTGATGTGTCTGCTGCAGCGGAAGTGGAACCAACTATAGATGAAATTAAAAAATATTTTGATGCAAGGTATGGTAGGATAAATTTACCATACTAATTATATTTATTCAAAAGCAGACAGATTAAATCATGAATTATTTCATTTTTTTAGGTATATATCTGCTTGCGAGTCTTCATGGAGGATTCTAGCTTTCCCAACTCAATACCGTTCAACACCCGTGGAGAAGCTTACATTTCATCTTGAGGGAGAACAACCAGTTGTTTACAAGCTAGGTGATTCAGTTCAGAGTGTACTGGCTCGAGTGCAACAGACAAAGACTATGTTTTTAGCTTGGTTTGATTGTTGTGATAGATACCCTGAAGCTAGAGAAATTACATATCCAGAAATGCCCACCCGATTTATATATGATGCTAAACAGAAGGTATGGAACCCAAGGAAAAAAGGTTTTGCAGTAGGAAGGCTGACACACGTTGCTCCAAATTCTGGCCAACGTTATTATCTTAGAGTACTGATTACCAAGGTGAAGGGTGCCAGATGCTATGCTGATATCAGGACAGTTAATGGTGTTGTCCTACCTACTTATGAAGATGCATGTTATGAGCTTGGTCTGTTGGATGATGACAAAGAGTATATTGAGGGTTTGAAAGAATGTAGCTATTGGGCATCAGCAGGGTACGTACGTCATACCTTTGCAATGATGTTGTTGTCTGGTTCGCTATCTATGCCCAAATTAGTATGGGAATCAACCAGAGATTTATTATCAGAAGATGTTCTATATATGGAGAGGAAGAAGCGTAAATTTCCAGGTTTGCTAATTTTTTTTAAATAACTAACAAGATAATTAATTCTATTGTGTGATTTGAGTTGAATTAGTTGACAATTAATAAATTATTTTTACATATTAATATGTTTCTTTATAAAAAGTGCCATTTAATACTATTTACATATAGAAAGAAAATCATTAGAAAATATTTTGGTCCTTCAGTAAATATTAGCAAACATCAATTTAAATTTCTACTTAATATCTTGAAGCAATGAAGTATATAATTCTTCTGAGTATTTTTAAAATTTTGTTTTGAAAATAATTAAGCTATAAATTGACATTATGTAAAATAAAGAATAAATCTTACAATTTCATTTCTGGAAAATGGAAAGAGATTTATTGTTATGTTTTTGAGAGATAGATATGTTCTCAAGATTTACACTAACTCAGTTACCAATTTACAGCCTTAGTTTGTTATTTTTTTTTTTTTTGGAATTCTGTTTTTATCAATCCAAGTTAATGTTAAATATTGCGTCTACGTTTCAGGTCTTATATTGAGCGAGGAGGAAGTGCTAAATGCAACGTTAGTATTAATTGAGAAAATCCTGCGCTCGAAAAATAGTTCTCTGTATAATTGGGATGCAATGCCCAAACCCGTGCACGTTGACGACTCTTCTCATGAGAACAATCTTTTGCAAGAGGAGCTTAACTACTCGAGGGAAACACTGCGAGTTCAACACAATGAGTGGATTACACAGATGACGGTCGAGCAAAGGTCAGTTTACGATCAGATACTGCGCTCTGTTCATACTGGTGATGGTGGAGTTTTTTTTGTATACGGGTTTGGTGGTACAGGGAAAACATTTATGTGGAATGTTCTTTCAGCTGCACTCCGATCAAAGGGAGATATTGTTCTTAATTGTGCATCTAGCGGTATTGCATCTTTGTTGCTGCCAGGTGGGAGGACCGCCCATTCCAGATTTGGAATTCCTATAAACCCACATGAGTTTTCAACCTGCAACATAGAACCTGGAAGTCATCAGGCTGAAGTGGTTAGGAGGGCTTCTCTTATAATTTGGGACGAAGCACCTATGATGAGCAAACTTTGCTTTGAGGCTTTGGATCGTACTTTATGTGATCTTATGAAGACTACTGATGGAAGACCTTTTGGTGGAAAAGTTGTTGTCTTTGGGGGTGATTTCCGGCAAATACTACCAGTTATTCCAGAAGGGAACCGAGCTGATATTGTTATGGCAACGCTAAATTCCTCCTATTTATGGAAGTACTGCAAAGTGCTAGAGCTAACAAAGAATATGCGGCTTTTTTCCGAGACAGATCCTCAGAAAGCTGAGGAGATTAAAGAATTTTCTGACTGGATTTTGGATGTAGGTGACGGTAAAATTAATGAGCCAAATAGTGGGGAAACTATGATTGATATTCCTAAAGATCTGCTTATTACCGAGTGCACTGATCCGATTGAAGCTATTGCGTCTGCGGTTTATGGCAATGCTTTTAAAGATTCTAAGGATCCATTGTTTTTCCAGGAAAGAGCTATTTTGTGTCCTACCAACGAAGACGTTGATGTTGTTAACAACTATATGCTTGATCGTCTACCAGGTAATCATGATTGCCCTTTTTTTTTTTAAAAAAATAGTATGATATTAATTATATCGTTTGTTTCTTTCACAGTTCTGGTCATATTATTTTGTGACCAGTTTCGTTTTTGCTGATTAGGTGAGGAGATGACTTATTTTAGTTCAGATAGTGTTGACCCGTCGGACATAAGATGCAAGGATGACTCTACCTTCTCTCCAGAGTTTCTGAACAGTATCAAAGCATCAGGCTTACCTAATCATGTTCTAAGGCTTAGGATTGGTACACCAGTGATGGTGCTAAGAAATTTAGACCCTACGGAAGGTTTATGTAATGGAACAAGGTTGCAGATTATTCATCTTGGAAAACATCTACTTCAAGCAAAAATTATTACCGGAACTCAAGTTGGAGAGAAGGTTTTTTTACACCGTATCTTGATAGAGCCTTCAGATACCAAGTTTCCTTTTAAGATGAGGCGTAGGCAGTTTCCTTTGAAAGTTGCGTTTGCTATGACCATCAACAAGAGCCAGGGTCAAACACTATCTACTGTTGGTCTGTTCCTACCCCGACCTGTTTTTTCCCATGGTCAATTGTATGTGGCTGTGTCAAGGGTTAAATCTCGGAAGGGACTGAAGATTTTGATTACTGACAAGGATGGAAAACCTCAAGAGTCAACCATGAACGTAGTTTTCAAACAAGTTTTCCAAAATATTTTGATGAGTCGCAATGAATACAGTTTTTTTTCCCGGTATTAGATGAAACGATACTTTATTCTTGCTTTGTGTTAGAAAACTATTAAACTTAGTTTCTGAATTTTTTTTACCATTAGGTCGAGTTCCAGATAACTTATTTATTTACCCTTAAATTTATGTGTACTTGCAATTTACAAATTCTCTTGGACACTTCCTTTGCAACTTCTACTTAGGTTACGTTTTCTTATCGGTATATAAGAAGGCGATATGGATGGATTGAAATCTTTTTGTTTGGATCATTGTCGGTTTGATTTAACTCTCTATTTCGTTGCTCTCTAACTTCTCCTTAAAGATACTGGTTTAATCAAAATACTATATATTTATTGCGTGTCAAGCAATATGGTGTAGGATTTATAGCAAAGTTACTGTAATCGGAAGGCAAATCATCTTATATTAAAAGCTAGATTCTATAAATCTCATCATATTCCCTTTTATTGGCAGTAATCTCGCAAATAATTCTATATTTTACCACAAAATCTCAATCAAATATTACATTAATAAATTAGCAATATTTGGAGAGATTATAAGCAAAAAAATTGTATTAAACGAATTACTTTAAATAACGTTTCTTCCATATACTCTTCTGACATCGATTATGTATATATATAAGTACCTTACTCAGAATATGCACAACCATCTTACAATCGATGAGGTCTGTTCACACTTTTCTGGTTGACTTGAATCGAGAGATACATGATCCTCACGTTTGTGTTAGCGTTATAACCAAATGGGTCACAATTACCAACACCATGCTCAAGAAAACAGACATGGTGTTTGTCGATCAGCACGTAATATATATTACATATCATTCTTTATATGTCTTACTATTTCTAATCTATTTTCACATTTCCATGGTTTTAGTAAAATTGCTATATTTGATTAATATTAGGTTTTTTATTCTGAATAAGGGGTCAACTATAGAAGCTACTTTATACGAAGAGCTGGAACATTTGAACCATGTCACCATGAATGAAGGTGATTGGTTTGAAATAAGAAACTTCGAACTAACGCATGCTTCTGGTTTGTTACGTTTAACCAAGAATCGATACCACATTGTAATGTCGACTTCTGCTAAGATCGTTCAAATTCAACCAAAAACATCGAGCAGCTACTTCTGTTTTTCAAATTTTATTGACATTGCCCGTGGTCTGGCCCATCCAATGTACTCTATAGGTATAAGTATCTAATTAGGTTATTTAGTCTTAGTGTAATATATTCTGATAGTATGGAATTCTTAGCTATGTATTAATATTTCGTTCTATGTTTTTAATCTCTTAGATCTTTATGGAGCTTTGGTTGGGGTTGGGGATCTCCAGCATTATCAGGATGAAATTTATGGGGAGATACGGTATAAAATAAATTTCTCATTGATCAACCTCGGGTAAGCCTGCTTGTGTAAACATAAATACATATTTCCTATGAATTTCACAAATGCATCATTAGGGGATCGCAATATTTCCTCAATAGTATCGCTTTTAGGTTCGACGAAATCAGGTGTGCTGTCTATGGAGACATGGCTATAGAGTTTTACCGTTTATGGAACTCAACAAGTAGTGCTGTTGTTCTATGTGCTTTGAGTTTTTGGCGTATTGAAAGGGAGGAAGGTAACTTGCAAGAATTTTTTTCAACGTTATGATTCTTTATTCTATTCACTTTAGTTTCAGTTAATAATAAAGTGATTTTTTTTATAGGTAGATTCAAGAATGTAACAAATATCGAAGGCATGTCGAAAATACTTATTGAGCCTGACATTCCTGAAATCACAGCACTCCGAAAGAGGTATTAACATACCCATTGTGAATCAATCGGTAATATTTTTTTATTTAACAAACATATATCACGGATAGGTTAACCTATTTTAAATACGTCATTTTATATGATTTTTCTCAGGATTCCGCCGCCCCCGTTTTGAAGTCTTCTAAAACGATTCCTGGACAAAATCCATTTCTTTTTTATCCAGTAATACTTTCGGAATGCTTTACATATATTTCATATTTTATGTACTTTTTAAATGGTTTCTGCA
This sequence comes from Raphanus raphanistrum subsp. raphanistrum, assembly GCA_019706035.1. NCBI lineage: Eukaryota > Viridiplantae > Streptophyta > Magnoliopsida > Brassicales > Brassicaceae > Raphanus > Raphanus raphanistrum. Next base: position 155,482 of record JACZFZ010000011.1, on the reverse strand, counting down.
ATTTAAGACTTATATTTTTGGGGGATATTTATTAGTGGTTTTTATATTATGAAATATATTTACGTTACATGCTTATTAATTTAAGATTTATGTCTGCTAGATAGGATGTTCTGTGTTCGTTAGGTGATAATGGTTCATCATTTTAATGTTTACCATTTATTATCCGGTTTTAACTGTTATTATCTCCTTACTTTCACACGCCAATATAAATGTCCAAATACCACAAAATCATATTTATCCCATGTTAAAATGAACTATTTCTACCAATTCGGTAAATTAATTATTTTTAATTTCATTATTGTAAAAAAACAGTTACAAAACTCTCACCCCGCGCAAGGCGCGGGTCTTATCCTAGTATAGTATTATTCCAAATATTATATCAAAGCAAGTAAATGATATAATATAAACAAAAAATTATTTTATTTTAAACCTTGAGGTTTAATTTAAACTCCCTCCATTTCAAAAAACAGTAAAAATTCTATAACTAAATAATGGTAGGGTTTTCAAATTTTATTAATTTACAAAAATGTCCTTTTTAAATTTATATATTTTAATGTATGTTTAAGTAAAAATATGAAGAACATTTGATTTCACGGTATATGTATTGATTAAATTTTATAGATACAACAAGTTATATATTATTATTATTCGATTATATGGGTATACAATAAATGTAATGTATTTTTAAGTGTAAAATGAAAAATAATAACATCTAAAAATTTAGAAATATTAAGAAAAACTAAATATAAAATTTACTGTGAATATAAAAGTATACAATATATTGATTAATAATTATATAATATTTTATACATTAATTTTTAATTTATATTTATAATATGAACATATATTTAGGTAAGGTCATCTTATCGAATTTGTCATATTTATATAGCTCAACTCGGAACTAATGAAGTTTAAAAGAAAAAAATTATAGTGTGTATTGATTTCTCAAGTATTAATTATGTTTTGGAGTTTTCAAATATACTAAAATAATTTAAATTTTAATAATAAAATTTAAATTTAGAAAAATCCAATAAGCTCAAATAATTTCTCTTAAATTCATAGTTTACTATTATTACATTATAAAAAGTGTATTGCAAATGTAAAAATGCATTTGAAACAATTTTTCTAAATTGTATATCGTATTATTTCATAGATTTATTGAACATTAAAATTATAAAAAAATATAAATGAACAAACTGCGCGTAGCGCGGTAAACCCTCTAGTTATTGTAAAAGTTTTATCTTAGAACATATAATATTTGGTTAGTATTATTTGGTTTGTATTGTAACATAAAAAAAGTTTCAAAAAAAAACATACTCTCTCCGTTTCTAACTATAAGTAGTTTTAGTTAAAAGCGCGAATATTTAGAAAGTTGTTATTTAAAAAAATATATTATTAAATAAATTAGTTTAACCAATTATAAAAAAAATATTATTTCATTGGTCACATAATATGTAATAAATGTAAAAGATGCACTGAAATATGTAAACAACTTATATTGTGAAACAAACTAATTTTGCTAAAATTACCTACATTTAGAAACAGAGGGAGTATAATATTTGATTATGTCGATTTTTCATGTATAATTTTTATTATTTTAATGAGACATGATGTTGTGGTTGGTATAGTTTAGTAGTTTTCATATGGAAATTATAAGGGATTTTAGGTTGTGTAGCGATGATCGAACCACCTTCGGAGATTTCACGCACAAGGACAAACAGAGATACTCTGAAAAATCATCGAGGTGGTGTTGATGACTTGAGGCTTTGTCAATGGTGAATTTCCAGCTGTATACGATTGCAGTTGCTTCTAGCAATTTACAGAGCCGGTCATAAACTTATCAAAGTAAAACATTAAAACTGAACCCTCAAAATTTTAAGTATTAAACATATAGATATAGAACGTTAATTTTTATTATTACTAATTTCTAACTAAACTGTTTTTTGTCTCCAAAATATTAAACACGATTCTGTCTGTTTGAATTAGGACACATATTCATGAACTTTTTATCTTTCAGGCACATATCTAAATCTTACCCTTTTAATATCTTTGTATTTTTATAGTCTCGTGTTTGGATGTACCTAGGGATTTTAAAACATTTCACATTGATATTGTGTTTTCTTAGAATCACAAAATGTATTGAGACATGATCCTAATTATGTCCATCAATTAATGGTCTGAAAATCCTTTTTTCTCTTTGAAACTAAATATTAACAAAAACAAAAGGATTTGATCAAAAAAAAAAAAACAAAAACAAAAGGAAAACACGACAAGGCTGCATTGTCAAGAAACCTTTCATGAACGGCAATTCCCATGTGGAGCAACACGATTACGATTTAAAATACTGAAATCACATTTTTTTATAAACAAAATGTCAACCAAAACTGGAAAAGACAGAGAGAGATAGCCATCACTAAATTTGCCAAAAAAAGTAAGTGATGAAAGTCCACTAAAAAATTGTCGTATTTGAACATATTGAGACAAAGGAGAGATTGGTCCAGGTGTTCAAAAAAAAGAGGAGAGATTGGTCCACTAAAAATTGTCGTATTCTAAACACAGATAATAATATAGATATATAGAAGTAATATATTTTTTTGGACAAAAGATAGAAGTAATATATAGTAGAGAAGTTTACTCAGATAATATATATTTTAGGACTTATGACAAGAACCATACAAATCTTTTTTTTTATTATTGGCATTTTTCAAATCCCAAACGTACCTTTTATCCACATTATAAAAAAATGTATTTACGAGAATGCCATTACTTTTTAATGTCATGTAAGCAAAAATCCGGTGACACGTAGGAAAAACGCTTCCGTATTTTCATTAAGTCAGCCGTAAAAGAATACGTCTTTCGTTACGGCTGGTATACGTATATGTTTCAGCTGAATTATAAAAAATGGATGACTTAGTAAAAAAGTCTGATTTAAGACGGTACGTAAACAGGTTTACGCGTAAGGGCTGAGTTATATGAATCTGGTTGAGTTATTGGACAACGGCTGACTTATGTATAGACGTTACGGCTGACTTAACCATCGATGGATTGATTTCTGGAAATTTTGGTTAAGTCGTAGTAAAGACACTGCTGAGTTAATGAACACTGAATGGTTGGGTTATGGGATGTTTGACGGCTGAGTTACTTAAATCAGCCAAAACTGGATGGTTTAACAGGAAACTCAGCTGTATTACGGCTGAGTTATTAGCGAAAGATTAATTACTAGAATAACATTGTTTCACGGCTGAATTGTTAAACGATACGGTTGGCTTATTGTATTTCATCCTCTTTACAGCTGGGTTATCGAAAAAGATTAATTACTGAACTAGTATCCACGTTTCGGCAGACTTACTTAGTACATAAGGACTGACTTAGGGTGTCTGAGTTATATATTCTTTTGGTGGCTGAAAAACCGATTTTCCATGTCAGCTGCCATGTCATCAATTCAGATTTGTCATGTCATCAGTAACGAAAGAACTTCAAAACTAGGTTTTAATCAGCCTGTTCATATTCCTCCCCTTTCATACCCGTTATTTATCTTCTTCATCTGTCTCAGTCGTTTATGGATCCGGTTATTATTGTTTCCGGTAACTGGATTAAGAAAAACAAATATGTATTCAACGCTGATAGTAGAGGGTTTAAAGTTCTCCATTTAGATGAGAACTCTAAACATGAAGATTTCGCAAAGTCTGTTCTCGATGATTACTGATTGGATGAAATGAGTGATCATATTCAGCTAAGCTACATGTTCTCGAATAAATCATTGAAAACAATGGCGCACGACACTCCACCAGTGTACGTGTCCAATACTCGCCAGTTGCAAGGTTTTGTAACCCTAAGGAAAATCGAACAACTACGTCTTTGTGTTGAGATTACGGAGAACAAGGATGACAAAGTAAGAGAGAAGACTAAAACAAACTTCAGTTTTAGCTCAGAAGTAGAAGCGTCAGAAGTTGAGTCCAGAGACGATAATTACAGTGGGAGTTACGATGGTTGCAGTTCGGAGAAGGAAGAAGAGGACAATGAGAAGGAAGAAGAGGACAATGAGATTGATTGCTCTAGTATTGTGGAAGGAGAAAATCAGAACGTAGGCGGAGAAGATGAAACAGGCAAAGAAAACGAAGAAGATGATGAATTTGATAGCCGATTTGATATGTTCAACGACTCGGACGGTGCGTCATCTGAAGATGATAACTTCAGCTCATACGGTTAGTCTCATTCAGAAGGCGAAGAGTCACCAACGCTACCTCCCAAGAAGATATATCAGAACTTATCGATGAGCGGGTCTAAAGAGAGTGAGGAGATTCTTCTAAGGTTGGAGATGTTGTCGATAAATCTTGCGGTAGGGCAACGATACGAGAGTAAAGCCGATTTGGAGAGACGACTGAAACTTCTTACAGTGAAGGATCGATTTGATTATGATGCAGTCATATCAACCCGAACATAATTCATTGTTAAGTGTTGGATTAAAGGATGTATCTGGAGGGTTCGTGCTTCTACCCAAGGGAATCCCCGATGTTCTATGTTTGTATTTACGAATCAAAACATTAATGTTCTATAACTGAGCGTTCTGATCGATGTCGACATGCAACACCAGATATTTTAGGAGAGTTGTACAAGAACTTTCTCGGCGACTTTGGTCCGGCCGTTCGCCCTACGAGTGTTGGAATAGCTATCACTAAGCAGTTTGGTGTAAAGGTAATTACTTTGGTGTAACTGAGTTATGTTTACGAAACAGCTGAGTAATATGTGTTTCGTAGCGGCTGATATATTTACACAATGCGGCCAAGTTATACTAAAATATTGTTGAATTAGTTTTACGTTGTGACTGACTTAATTGTATGATGTTGCTGAGTTATGTCTATCGTTTTTCATGTGAACAGATGGATTATTGGAAATCCTACCGGACGCTAAAATTTGCAAGAGAAATCGATCAGGGAACACCTGAGAGTGGGTATGAACGCTTGCCTTCTTAATTATACATGATAATAAGGGAAAATCCGAGTACAGTTGTGCGTCTTCAAATCGATGAGAATGGAAAATTCATGTATGTGTTTCTTGTGTTTGGTGCGAGCGTAAATGAATTTCCTTTCATGCGCAAAGTTGTGGTTGTCGACGGTACGTTTCTTAATGGTAGATACAAAGGGACGCTTCTCACGGCACTAGCTCAGGATGTTAACTTTCAGATTTTTCCAATAGCCTTCGCAGTGGTTGACACTGAAAATGTTGATTCCTGGCATTGGTTTTTTACGCAACTAAAACTTTTGATTCCTGACGACGATGGTCTTGCGATAATCTCGGATATGCATAACTCGATTGGGAAAACAATTACAAATGTGTATCCGCTTGCTTCTCGTGGAATTTGCACGTACCATCTATATAAGAATATACTGGGACGGTACAAAGGAAAAGATGCATTTCGTCTGGTGAAGAAAGCGGCGAGATGTTTTAGGATGTCTGACTTTACTCAGATTTTCGAGTAGATTGAAGTGATTAATCCAGCACTCATCGGCTACCTCCAAAGGGCTGATGTCCGACTGTGGACGCGTGTTCATTTCTCGGGCCAGAGGTACAATTTGATGACTACGAACATAGCGGAATCAATGAACAGAGCATTGTCGAATGCTAGAGGTCTTAACATTGTTCGAATATTAGAATTGATACGGGTTATGATGACCAGATGGTTTGCTGAACGGAGAGAGGATGCCAGATCGCAGCGAACCACGCTTACGCGTGGTGTGGAGAAACTACTACATGTAAGTAAGCCTTTAAAAAAATTAGTCAGCCTTTAAATTCATAAGTCAGTCTTTACAGGCTGACTAATTTTTTCATGTCCTTTGGAAAAAATCTCTACGACTCTGATATGCGTAACGGCTGAGTTAGTTTTAAACTGGGCTGAGTTATTGTTTACTAAGGCTGATTTACCTTTTTAACGGCTGAGTTATTTTGAATTAGTAGTATGAAATAGGATGAAATCTGCTTTAGAAGTTAATAGTGCAACTTCTAAAGCAGATTTTATCCTAATTTTCTTAGATCATAATGCGAAAACTTGTCCGATGTAAGCAAGTGTTGTAGGGATTTTCATGTTTTTGTATTACGGCTTAGTTTATGGTTTTAATGTTCTTGTATTACGGCTGATTTGTTGATTTTCATGTTTTTCTTACGACTGGGTTGTTGATTTTAATAGTTAATACTTATGGCCGGGCTGTTGTTTATCATGTCCTTTGAATAACGATTAAGTCTTATTTCTACACGGCAAAAACAATGTCGGCATTAATGGCCAATTAGAGTCGAGGAAAACATCGAAAAACGTTTGTGCTTAATAAGCCCTATGTAACTTTATGAGATAGCACGTACGTAATTATTGTAACTTTTGGCTACGAAAGTCGGGAATTAATATTAAATTACACATGGCAACTGAATTTGATCACGCGCATAATAATGGTCTCGATTTACACTGGTCTGGATAAACGAACCGTCTTGCTGAGTTATTGATGCATAAAAACTGATTTAATATATAATTTATGTCACGACTGAGTTATATGAATAGGGTATAAAATAAAGGCTGAGTTATTTTGAATTAGTGCGAAGTTATTATACTATAATTCATGTCCTTTGGAAAGCATCTCTACGACTCTGATATGTGTAACGACTGAGTTAGTGTTAACGGGGGCTGAGTTATTGTTTGATGAGGCTGAGTTACTTTCTTTAAACGACAAATTTAATTTTAACCAACGCAATTTTTTATTCTTTAAAAATTCCCGCAAAAAAAAGAAAGGTTGTCAGACGACTGAGTTTCACACTGCCGATAAATAAGACTTTCAACTCTATATTCTATACTTTTACACATTTTCTCTGTCTCTCTAAATCAATTTCACCCCTGTGAGAGTAAATGGATTTTTCCCTCTTCTTGAATTGCCTGAATAAATTCAGGCAGTAGTGGTTGAACGTGCGGCCCGTAACTCCATCCAAGATCTCTATGGCCTCAAAGCATCGTCGAGGTCCATGATGACGTTAGCAGAGTGGCGTGGGGTTTACCATTTCCTCGATGTTTTATCCGTTCCCTGGGGACTCAATATGCCTTCTGAGTTGTTGAAAGCTTGCTACGCTGAGGGAAATCCAAGCACGCTTTATATAAAGGGTGTACAGTTTTTCTACTCCTTTGACCTTCACGAACAAGGGCTTTCTCTCATGAAGCGTGCAGCAGATGCAGGATATGAGCGTGCTGTGTATACACATGCAATGGCTCGAGCAATCTTTTGGGGTGAAGGGAAGTATTTTGATGGTATTCCATTTGAATCTGTTGACAGGATCGGTAAACTTGCGCGCTCTGTGAAATGGGGTTGGGGTTTGTGGCATGGTGACTATTTTCGCGAGCATAGGGTCCTGTTCATTTCCTTTTTTATGTCATCGTTCTACAGATGCCAATGTGCAAATCTTGTGGAGCGACAATGTCACTGCTTGTTGCATATTGATGTCACTAAGGATGATAACATATGCAGACGCTGTTTCTGGATCAAGGAGCTCAGCTTGTTCTTACGTGATTTTGAACCAATAAGCCTGTTAAGGGACAGCAGAAAGTGGTGAAGATGTTGCTGTATCAGAACTTATCTTTTTATGTTATTTGCTATGACAGTATGTATGTCGAGACTAATATTCTATGGCTAAGTTGTTGTTTTCTAATATTTGATTAAATGCTATTTAAAGGCTGAGTTAATTGTTTATTTGGCTAAGTTAAATATATCTTAAGGCTGAGTTAATGGTTCGTAAGGCTATGTAAAATCGTAAGGCTAAGTTAAATATTAATTGTTTATTTGACAAAACCTCTGTTACGTGGTTTAGATTTTTACATGATCTTTCGCAGGCGATCCCAAATATTCTTCGAGAAGGATGGGTTCATGAGTGGCCGACATACCGCTTCATCCCCGCTCATTTTAAGGAACGCTGGTTTCTTATACTCGCTGTAAGCACCAATTATGTATATATATTCCATTAAACAGCAGTTATATGTTTAAAGGAACACTGGGTTTCTAATATTCTGTTATCTTCTTCTTTTAGCGGACAAACACTTGGGATCCGAGACATAATTTTTTAGTATGTATGCATTTTAATCTGGTGGCCAGAACGATGTTTCGTTCTCAAATGCGATGGTTGAAAAGGTGTTGGGCACAGGGTGGCGATAAGCCTGAGTGGATGATAACTAGAGTTTGGCTTGCTCTTGTCGACATGTTTGAAGAGTTTGGACCTGATAATTTTGGTTTTTAAATGAGATTTTGTTTCTTTTCTTAAAAATTCGACCACATTTCTAATATAACTCAGCCTTATCAGAGTCGTATAGATGCTTTCCAATGGACATGAATTATAGTATGATAACTTTGCACTAATTCAAACGTAACTCAGGCTTTGTAAAAAATAACTCAGCCCCCGTTAAAACTAACTAAGCCTTATCAGAGTCATAGAGATGCTTTCCAAAGGACATGAATTATAGTATAATAACTTCACACTAATTCAAACGTAACTCAGCCTCAGTAAAAACTAACTCAGCCCCCGTTGACACTAACAATAACTCAGCCGTTATGCATATCAGAGTCGTAGAGATGTAAAGTTTCGTATTTTAATAAGCCTATGTAAATATGTATTATATAAGTCAACCTTCTCGAATTTTCGTTATATTCAGCATAAAAATTATTTTAAAAGATGCGGTTCATATTCCAGTATCAAAAATCGAGGAAACATTATTATGCGTGTGAGAATTTTTGCCTGCCATGATAATATCGAGACTCATTATTAGTATGTCTTTACATATAGGGATACGGCAAGCACTCATGTATATTTGATATACTCAGTCCTTCCGTGAATTTACTATTACAGGAAAATTAAGGTAAATAAATATTAGTCGCTTCAATCAATTATGCCGCCCTTTATTAGACATGATGAAACTAATATCGAGACTTTTATACTATCGAGACAATAAAATTTTCGTTAATGGAGTTTCTTGTTAGGTTGGTTTAATTCAGTCCTATGTAAACGATAACCTGACCGAAACCGTAAATCAGTCTTTTGATAAGTTAGTATGTTTTAATGAAATCATTTAATAATTCAGTCTTAAAATAGCATTTACCCTAGCCTAAAAAACAATTTACTCAGCCTTAGAAACAATTAACTCAGCTCTTAAATATATTTTACTTAGCCTTAGAAAAATTAACTCAACCTCGAAATAGATTTTACGTTGCCTTAGGAACCATTAACTCAGCCTTCAAATATATATAACTTAGACAACGAAACAATTAACTCAGCTTTTAAATAGCATTTAATCAAATATCAGAAAATAACATACATACTTGAAATATCTGATACATTACATCTTCACCACTTTCTTGTGTCCCTAAAAAGGCTAACCGGTTCAAATTCACGTAAGAATAAGCTGATCTCTTTGAGCCACAAACAGCGGGGACACATGTTGTCATACTTAGTGATATCAATGTGCCACAAGCAGGGACAGTGTCGCTCCACAGGATTTCCGCATTGGCAATTGTAGAACTTAGGAAGAATATGTGATATGAACAAGGCTATTCTTCCTTTGAACTCGGGTGTGTGCCACAAACCCCAACCCCATTTGACAGATCGCACTAGTTTCCTGATCATGTCAAGTGATTCTATTGGAATACGAGATAAATACTTCCCTTCACCCCAAAAGATTGCTCGAGTCATTGCGTGTGTATAGACAACATGCTCATAGCCTGCATCTGCTGCACGCTTCATGAGAGAAAGCCCTTCTTCTTGAAGGTCGAAGGAGTAGAAAAACTGTACACCCTTTATATAAAGCGTGCTTGAATTTCCTTCAACGTAGCAAGCTTTCAACAACTCAGAAGGCATATTGAGTCCCCAGGGAATGGATAAAAAATCGAGGAAATGGTAAACCCACGCTGATCTGCTAATGCCTTCATCGACCTCGACATTGCTTTGAGGCCATAGAGATCTTGGATTGAGTTACGGGCCGCACGTTCAACCACTACCGCCTGAATTTCTTCAGGCAATTCAAGAAGAGGGAAAAATTCCATCTACACTAACAGGGTGTAATTGATTTAAAGAGATAGAGAAAATGTGTAATAACTGAGTGTCGAGAGTCCGATTGTTCTCAGTACCTTATTTATAATTCAGCCGAAACATGATTCGCGATGGTTGGGGCTTCACGTGAATTTTAATAATAAAAAATTACTGGACAATGAAATTAACATTATATTAGTCTAATCAATTCTGCCGCCCTTTATTAGGCGTGTGAAAATAAGTCAAGGTTCAAACTAATATCGAGACCTTTATACTATCGAGACAATAAATTTTTTGTTAATGGAGTTTCTTGTTAGGTTTGTTTAATTCAGTCGTATGTTTTAGTCAAATCATTTAATAACCGTGAAATGAACTTAACTCAGCCGTGAAAACAAATAATTCAGCCTTCAAATAGCATTTACCTAGCCTAAGAAACAATTAACTCAGCCCTTTAGTAGGTTTTACTTAGCCTTAGAAACAATTAACTCAGCCTCTAAATAGATTTTACGTAGCCTTACGAACCATTACGTGGTTTAGATTTGACAAAACCTCTGTTACGTGGTTTTTCCGATCTGCAGAACTTAGAATGGCATTCACACTGATGGCAAACTTTAATGACCAACCAGGAACAATCTCCATATCCATATGGTATAGGTTTTTATAAAGAGAGTATGAAAAGGGAAATTGGACATATATAGAGCCCAATGGAATAACGAATAGTCGCCAAATTCAAAGAATAAAATTTTAACCGTCACGAATTAGTTACAATTATAGCTGAGTTATATCTAATGTTACGGCTAAGTTATATAATAACTGTGACAATTATAGCTGAGTTATATCTAACGTTACGGCTGAGTTATATCTAACTGTGACAATTAGTTACAATTATAGCTGAGTTATATCTAACGTTACAGCTAAGTTATATAATTAGTTACAATTATAGCTGAGTTATATCTAACGTTACGGCTAAGTTATCTACATGTAAGGTTTTAAGTAATTGTAAGACAACATATACCTCAAAATCATGATCGGAAAATATTTAATAAAATTGAAACCATTGTATTTCTTTAATTTTATAAATAGAATAGTTTGTAATTTTGTAAGATTAAAGAGTAGCACTTAATCTTTTTAGGGAAAAAAAAAGATTAGCACTTAATTTGAATGATCAGCCACTGACTATATCAGTATTTTCCTATCTTCGAGTTTAAATATAAGAGTTTAGGGTCTAGAGATTCCTAGGTTAATGAAAATTTTCTTCATGCATAGTAATCGTCTCGATTATGCCAACCGGGCGTGTTTTACAAACGCCATTCTTAATTATTTTGAGAATATCGATAACTAATTATTAAGTTTATAACTCAATCTTTTCTAATCAATTATGGCTGCGTTATATACCAAAAAAACATAATGTATAATTAAAACATAATATAGATTAAACATAATGTGGGTTACATAAAACATAGTATTAGAGTCTTAAAACATGACAAAATAGTTGATAACATTATATTACTTATCCAACATCCATGGTTCATCAAGCTTGCACCAGTCAGGTACTATGACCCTCACATCAGCCAAGTCTCCTTCGGCTTCAACGTGCTCTGCTGTTAGTTTCTCCAACTCAGCCACGAAGTCAAAGTTTCCTTCAGCCTTGATAATGGCTTCAAGCAATTCTATTTTCGCAGCAATGGAATTAACTTTGCTGGAAGCCTGATGCCATTCAGTTTCAGATTGCCCGTTCCTTGGCCGTGCGGAGAAGCGCCATGTAATGCTGCTTGGTTTCCTGTTTCCCTTTGTAAAAGGCTTCAGCAGCATCCGATTCAACGACATCCTCGATAGGACGCTTCATACTCCTTTTTGATCATTCCATCTACACTTGATGCTTCACCAATATCGAAAACAGGTGTTAGTATATAAAATAATTAGAAAAACAAAGAAGGTTTTAAAAAAACAACTAAAGGAATAGACGAACCTATTTCTGAGATTGATAAGGGATATACAAGAACAAATGAATGTTCTCATACTGACATCTGATATTGTATTTATAGAAAAAAAACTGTTCACTTATACAGATGTCCTTTGGAAAGCAACTCTTCGGCTCCTGAAAGAATTAATGGCTGAGTTATTTTATTGTTTAAGGGCTGAGTTATAGTTAAACTAAGGTTCCTCTTGGCTCTCTGATTTAAACTTAACGGCCGAGTTATACTTAATTATGGCTGAGTTATCGTTTATGCGTAAGTAATAGTTTATTCTTAAAATTGCCGCCAAATATACGAACGGTCTTGATATACCATGGATTTTACCTATTTTTACCCATGGTATATAAGTGTTTTATATACTATTCATTATGTATTGGAGTCTATTTAGAGTATTTACAGGTTCATGGACGTTTTGGAGGAAAGTGGTGATTTTGGTGTCTTTTGGAGTCTTTCAAAGTGCAGAACTGCACAGACGCTTCAGATGTTTAGCTCTCGATGGAGACTTTACTACCGTTGGATTTAGCCCATCTTTTGACACAATATAGAGCTTTGAGTTAAATTTCCAATGCCACCGGTCTGAGGTCAATCAGCATCTTGTAGCAGAAGTTATGTCCGATTTACTGAAGAGTGGTCAGTCTGCCTCGCGAGAGAAGGCTGCCGAGAAGAGGATTGTATGTCGATCGACACAGCACACTGCATGTCGATCGACAGGGACATCAGAATGTGGGCTGAGTATATTTCATGACCGACTGAAGCCCAGAAGTCACCACAAAGTTACCAAAATACCCTTAACGACCAGAAACCCTATTTATGTTATTTCTAAGCCATTGTTGACGGCTACGCTTTAGACGCTCTTTACACTTTCATTATTTCTCTTAGGAGATAAGGGAGGAACTCCTTTGCTTTTGGTTTTATATTATCTATTGCATTTTCATCTATTCATCTATGATTTCTGTGACATACTTCATGTCTGAATAGATCCACCTGTTAGATCTATGGTTCAGATAGGTTTGTGGGATTAGCCCCAAACTATACTTGCTAAGTTGTGATATTCATCAAATGGATTGAACTCTATGCTTGTTCTAGATTAGCTAACTAGAACATAGATCACTAGGATCTTTGATTATCTTGAATTATCCATTTGAGCTTGCTTGTCTCCCGTTGAGAAGAACGACAATTCCTCCTTGAGACATTGTGGTCATATTCGGCTCACGCCTAGGCAGATCTAGAAGCCGTCGATCGATATCCCGACAGGTGAATCGATCGGCGCTGCGAAAGGTGTATCGCTCGATATCTCAAAAGGATATCGACCAACTCTTTTTCTGTGTCATCATGCGAAAGGTGTGGCCAGAGATCTAGATGATTTAACCAGTGATTTATCACATATGTTAAGCGGCTGTGATCTATAGTATCATGCAAGCAACTTGTTAGGCATTTATAGATATTATAATCTCCAATACCTGAATAGAAACCCTAGATCTAGCAACCATCCTTCCATCAACTACCTTGGTTTCATAAGAACAACTACCTTGTTCACCCTTGCTATTTAATATATTTATTATTTTATTTACTGCTTTATAATATATTTACTGTTAGCCTAGCTTAATCATATAACTATTAGATCTAGTGTGTGCCTTAGCTCCTTGTGGATTCGATCCCTAAGTAATATAACTTGACCTCTTTTAATGAGAGTAATTCACTCCTTAGGGTAATTTGAGTGATATCAAATTTGGCGCCATTGCCGGGGAGCTTCGATCGCCATTAGATCTTGTTTAGTTAGATTTTGTTTAGGTTTTATTATTGTTCAAAAATCTCATAAATTTTTTTCTTCTGTTTCAGGTACATACCAGGAGCAACAATGAAGAGAGGATTTTTAGGGTTTTCACAGAAGTCTGCTGGTTTATGCACGATCCGTAAGTCTACGAGGGTAGTAACGATCGACACCCTCCAAGCAGCATCGATCGACAGCATACACCACAAATCGATCGACATCGTCCATCACGAATCGATCGACACCCTACAAGAACCGGTGATCGACAGAGTACACAAATCGTCAAACGACTCTGTTCACGCGAACACTGTTCACATGGGTACTATTCATCTGAGTATTGTTCATCACGGTACTGTTCATCCAGGTACTATTCATTCGATTACTGTTCATCCCAGTACTATTCATCGGAGTACTGTTCACGAAAACACTGTTCATCGTGACACTGTTCATCGTGATACTGTTCATCGCGACACTATTCATCCGACGTCGATCGACACTGTTCATCCCGTGTCGATCGATACTGTTCATCCCGTGCCGATCAATACTGTTCACCGAAACACTGTTCATAGCGGCACTATTCACAGAAACACTGTTCATCTGAACACTGTTCATCCCGCATCGATCGATACTGTTCATCCGACGATCGACACTGTTCATCCGACGTCGATCGACACTGTTCACCGAAACACTTATCATCGTTGTACTGTTCATCGCGACACTGTTCATCGGGGTGTTGTTCATCGCGACACTATTCATCAAAACACTGTTCACCGCGACACTGTTCATTCGGGTACTGTTCATCCGACGCCGAAAAATTCTGTTCATCAAGAGTCGACCGACACCACTTGCGAGGAGACAAAGGAAGTCAGAGCATTCATACTTAAGATTGATAAGAGATGTATCTGGCGAGACGAAGAAGGTTGCCCTTGCAACACCAGAGGACAATTGATTAATGCAGATGGTGCTGTAATCCCTGATGTGATTGATGTTGCTGCGACAAACTACTTTACTTTGACAAGCCAATGGTAAGATTTTGGAAGCGAGGACCCTTTCAAAGGTCTTCCTTTTGAAAATCCCAAAGATCTTATCAAGACACTTGAGGGGTTAGCCTCATCAGCCCTCTGATCAGCAAACAAGCAGAATGAGGTACATGTATATCACATTATCTGCAAGATTTTCCCCTATTTTTTATCTAGAGATGCTTTTAGCTGGTTCAGTAAGTTGCAGCCAAGATCTCTAACTTGTTGGGAAGACATCAAAAGCGCATTCCTAAGTAAATTTTTCAGTGAAGCTGTAGCAATTCGAAGTAAAAGGTTTGATTACATGATTGACAAGATGAGTGAAGATCGTGAGAAATGAATAATGACTAGTATCAGCCAGATTATTGATTATGTTTACAGCGAGCAGAATGGAGATTCTGAGACCCCAACAAATCATGTCGAGCAGCCAGACATTCAAGATCAACATGCTTATGAGGATACACAGAGGGATGAACTGAAAAGAAGACAGCTGGTCAACCATTATACAGTAGAGGGTGATGAACAACATGAATCTGGCGAGCTAAGCAGAGTAGAAGAAGCCGATATTTGTAACACAAGCTCAGCATCGATCGATCCCGCGACCTCGACATCGATCGATAACATCACTTCAGCATCGATCGCCACCATCACCTCTGAGTCGATCGATACATACTTTGGTCATCGATCGATAATAATTGAAATCCCTGAAATTTCGAGTTGTCCTCTGGACATTGCAGACTCGACACAGAAGATCATTTATGTATCAAGTTGTTATCCCAACCAAGATGTTGAAAAAGAGATCACCATGGAATATTTCATGGAGCTAGAAGAATTTTT
Organism: Raphanus raphanistrum subsp. raphanistrum; assembly: GCA_019706035.1. NCBI lineage: Eukaryota > Viridiplantae > Streptophyta > Magnoliopsida > Brassicales > Brassicaceae > Raphanus > Raphanus raphanistrum. The sequence goes on along the minus strand of JACZFZ010000011.1, from coordinate 139,835 downwards.
GGAGTTAGAGGGTGAAAAACAACTTGGAGACTTGGATTCGAGTGTAGAAGTCACTATGAGAGACTTCATAGAGCTGGAGGAATGGCTTGAGTCAGAACAGAGGCTTGACGACGAGCGGAACACTATGAGAAAAGATATGGAGACTTCGTCAAATGCTAGAATCGATCGATATCGACCTGATGAGATCAATCGACACCCGCCCGATAGCATCGATCGACACCCAACCGGGTGCATCGATCGACACCAATGGTTGGACAAGCTACCAGGATGCACAGTTGAGCTGGAACAAATTGAGGAGAGAATGCACAAGTCTGAGACCTCGTACCTTGCTGTCCCTGAACATCTAAGACCCATATGCGCAGAAGAAGCTGCTGGTATTTGCAAAAGAGTGAAGAGGATACATGACCCTGTGAAGATTGTGGTTCCCTGTACCGTGTTTGAAGCTGAATCTCCTATACCACCAGATAGAGGTGTGCATCTAGATTCCTGCAATGGAGTATTTAATGATCATCAGCATGTAGTAGCTTCTCTGAGGGAGATGAGGTGTAGAACTGAAGTCGACAAAAGCCTCAGAGAAGAAGCCTCGATCGCCACTGTTCAGCAAACATCGATCGATAATATCACTCCACCATCGATCGACATCTACCGGATACCACCAATCGACATCATCAATCTGTCATTGATCGACACTACCACTGGTTCATCGATGATACAAGACGTGAATCAGAGGAGAACGAGTATGAAGTGTGTGGAAATATTTTTGATGGAGATACCACCACGCGTTCAGACAAGTCTGGGGGAAAGATGATGATGAATTGGAGAAAGAGGAAAAGAACAAAAAGAGATTCCCAGTTATCATTGATTCCTCACTTCTCCGACTATGTCAGGAAATTTGGAGTGAGACTACACAAGTCTGTGGAAAAGAAGAGGAGAAATTGGAAGAAGCGGGAACGAACCAAGGGAGGTTCTCAGTTACCATAGACTCCTTACTTTTCAGATTGTGTCAGGACATCCAGAGTGCGCAAGAGATGCATTTTACATCCATTTGCAAAGCTTCGAGCACTCCTTATTGCTGAGATGATAGACAAAGGAGAAAAGTCTATGGAGGAGAGACTTTCACACAAGAATGATAAAGCCTCAAAAATTGGACATTGAGATTTGTTTTGGAGCATATCCTCATTCTCATCCGGACTAAATCAGATCTCCAAAAGTCAAGCTCATAACTAAAAATAAGCGCTGAGTGGGAGGCAACCCACTGTTAGTGTTTTATTTATGTTAGGTTACAGGAGAAGATTCATGGAAGAAGAATTGATATACCAATATCGACCGATGGTTGCAAACATTGGTCGACAGAGCATTAATAGCATCGATCGATCGCCACTTAATTGTGTTGATTGATAGAGCATCAAGAGTATCGATCGCCACTTAACTGTATTGGTCAATATTAACATCAAAGTTAGGTATACTGTTTTTCCTTGTTAATTATTGTCCTTATGATTTATTCTTCCACCAATCTTAGACTGTATAACACTGATAACAGTGTTGTTTAAGTCTGGGGAGGTCGTACTAATATTATATTTTAGATTAGCTATTTAGAATAAGAACCCGAGTAAACGATTACCATAATATCGACAGACGAGAAGAAGTCGATATCGATCGACATAACCAAATCTGCCACGACTGATGACAACGCATTTACATCGATAAGCATCTATTCCGGTCAGGTATTTCGTTCTAACTTGTTAAATTGAGTACTTATGGTTTATTTCACACCAATCTCCGACTTGATAACACTGTTATAGTGTTATTTAAGTCTGGGGGAGTTCTACTGAATAATAATAATAATAATAATAATAATAAAAAGAAAAAAAAATTAAAAAACAGATCCAGGTGTAGACGATTGCTCAGCACATCGCCCGATGAGACCAGCTCGATATCGATCGCCAGCACTTCATATCAAACGGTCAATTGTCTCTTCATTGTGTCAAAGGATCTCTCTAGCCATCGATAGATGAGACCATGTCGATATCGTTCGACAGCGCTTCATTTTCAACGATCGATACTTCATTGTGTCGATCAACACAGACATCAGCGAGCTGGTATATCGTTCTAACTTGTTAACTTTCTTAATTATGCTTTATGTTTTTCATACCACCGACTGTGTTACACTGGGACAGTGTAATTTAAGTCTGGGGGGATTACTAACGATTATCTACTTTATGAGTCTTATTTAAAACGTTTTTCAAAAAGTTTTTATTGAGTCAAGAAGGGGATATATCTTAATCGATTTATTACTTGTCATCTAACCACTCTTTAGACCAGTCTTAGATTTACTGACTGCAGAAGTACTAGAGATACTAAAGTGGATCAACCTGTCAACTATGTTTGCACTTGCTGAGATTGTTTGAAAGAACCAAAGCTGACCTTCAACCTAATACTGACTTGATTTGCTTGTCTTGGGGCTTGGTATTCATTGGATCGGAATCCTCCTGCAAGTCTGGAAGGTAAATAGTATGTGTGTTTCTGATTCCATTCCTTCTCTCTCTTCGGCATCTCAAGATCTTAGTTGTGGGAACCGAAATTCGCACTGTCAATTTTGATTAAGTAAAACGGAGGAAAGCTAAGTAAACCTAACTTTCCCTGAAGGTCCGGATTCTCTGCGACAACCAACGACAAGTGATCAAATAAATGCGGAAAGGTTTTATTGAGATTTGGGACTGGACCTTAAGGAAGGCTGCCTACGTACCCCTTTCGAGGATCAAGTCGGACGTAGTTCAGTTGGAAGGGTTTGAACAAGAGATCGAACTGCCTGGCGGAGTTCGTCTAGTACGAGCGTTAGTCATAGAAACGGGCATGTCGAGAATAATGCCTAGGGTTTCTATGTGCGGAACTCTAAGTAAAAGGATTGTTAGATCCTTCCGAGAGAGACAGGAGCCTGCGGACAAGATGGAAAAAGAACGAGAGGCGGCCGGACGTTCTAGGTCCTACCTTGCTAGTCTACCGCCTAAATTCTAAGTTCTTAACCTGACAGGAGCTCTCTATGTCTCCAATCTCGGATTTCTCTCTCTCTTAATGATTTTCGCTCTGCCTTTCCTCCTCTCCCAAAGCTCCTTTATATACTCCTTCTTATGACGGTCTATTCTCCTTTTGGGCCGCGAAGCGGGCTTTTTCCATTTTCGTCGGCCTTCATGTTTATCGGGAAACTTGACATTTATCTTCGGGAAACTTGACATTTATCCTTCTGGAAATTTAGCATTTATCTTGTTATGTGAAGATAAACGTAAATCGTCGTATCTATCTCAGACAATCGTAAGCGGACTGTCCGATCGCGTTTGGTCCCTTTCGGGCCGTTTCTAGGACTTCCGTTGTTTTCTACGATTTCTTCGAAAGATCTTCAATCCTTCGTAGAGTTGAGATGAGTGGTGTCTTAAGATAACCATCACTGTTTCGCACGAAGAATTTAAGATCTTCCTTCCCGTTGATATCTTACGAGTTTCGAAGTGTTTCCGACGATCTTAGTTTGGAGTAAGAGCGGGAGTTTTGTACGCGGAATCTCAACGATTCGTTCCGCGAAAACTTGGGAAAGACGCAAAGTACAGACTTCTGATGGCCGGGGCCTAGAACTTATGCACGGAAGCTTGTCATCCGACGACCCGAGCCAGCACGGGGCTAGCCGCCCGGCGGCCATGGCCAGCACGGGCGCTAGCCGGCGGCGGCCACGGCCAGCACGGGGCTAGCCGCCCGGCGGCCACGGCCAACACGGGCGCTAGCCGGCGGCGGCCACGGCCAGCGCGGGGCTAGCCGCCCGGCGGCCACGTCCAGCACGGGCGCTAGCCGCCGGCGGCCACGGCCAGCACGGGGGCTAGCCACCCGGCGGCTATGGACCAGCACGTGCGTCTCGACGAGGGCTTCGATTTGATATGTTGATCGTTTTCTGGGTCCTCACGGTTTGAGAGAACGGGCTCTTTGAAGTTTCCCGGCGGCCAGGACCAGCACGGGGGCTAGCCGCCCGGCGGCCAGGACCAGCACGGGGGCTAGCCGCCCGGCGGCCAGGACCAGCACGGGGGCTAGCCGGCGGCGGCCAGGACTACCACGTGCGTCTCGACGAGGGCTTCGATTTGATATCTTGATCGTTCTCTGGGTCCTCACGGTTTGATAGAACGGGCTCTTTGAAGTTTCAAGGCGGATTCCTTGTCGTTCGGCCTATCCAAACTTAGATCACTTCCCGTTTCTTCCGTATACTTTCGTATGGTCGTGTTATCTCAGCTACGGACCTAATGTCTCTCGGTTCTTCTTGATTGTATCATCAAAGTTTTACGACTAAATCTGAGTTGGTTTTCTCGTAAAGTTTATCGTGTAAAACAAGAACGATCGACTTTAACATAGGTCTTTTAAGCTGTACGACTTGTTTTGCTTTCGACGCTTGTTTTATGGAAAGTCCGCGCATGATAAATATTTTTAGCCGTTGATTTCGAGATAACCGTTTTTGACCCCAACAGTTAGCCCCCCAGCCTGTAAGACGCGGAAACGATCTTGCGGGCGGAAGATTATGAGTTGAAAATCGAAATTTTTGGCTAAGAGTATTTTGTTGCGGAAATCCACATCACCTTTGATTGGCGATCTCGAACGTGACGTCGGGAAGACAGTGAGTTCGTTGCCCAACTTCGACTTGATTCTTGCTGGTCTGAAATCCGTGTGCACCCTTGTCCTGCATTAGGAGGGTTCGGAGGACTAGGACCACGCAGTCAAGGATCGCGAAGCCGGCGCATATGAGACATGCAGCGGTGGTGCGACCAATGGAGGCGACGGTGAGACCGTTCCTACTTTGGGTGAGTTTTGAGGATGAAGGTGATGCTCCGGGGAGCGTCTAGGTTTATAATCCCTTTAGAGATTTTTATTTTGATTGTGTTTCGGCCGTTTAAGAGGCGATGATGTGTATTCGCGGGACTGGCTGTTGGTGGCTTCGAATCCCGGCCTTTTTCAGGGCATCTGTTGAACTCTGCAGCTCAATCTTTATAAAATATTAATGTTGCGTTTTCAGAACTTCTGTCTATCGAAGTTAGAGGGACAGGGTGTGAGTTGTCGTCTCATTCCTGCCTCCCTGATGATCACCTGTATCCGTCGTTTGTACAAAGCGAGATTTTCCTGCGGTTTACTGATTTACGCGAAAATTCGTGAAAACGTACAGACTTGAGTGAAGAGACAAGTTTTGGGATCTCGCGTCGTTGACGCTTTGCCTATGAGATGTTAAGATACCAGCAAGGCTGGGTTTAGGGCAAGACCTAGGTTTACTCTCAGACTGAGGCTGTGCGATGATAAATCGGCTTTCGTTTTGCCTGTTTGTGATTTTAACCTGATTCGTACCGTTTTAAAATCCGCGAAGTGGTATCGGCTTATATGATTTGTCTGGGCACGAATCGAGCTACTTCCTTTACGAAGTGCTGAACCAAATTTGGATTTTTTGTATAGCGCGCTATGGGATCCTTGTCGGATGTAAAAGAGCCTACCCTTAGGTGGCTTGTCTGTTTAGGACGTTAGAGTTCGTTTGTTGTGATCAGCAACAACGATATGATGCCGTTTAGAAGGCGTATGAAGGTTTTAATCGAAAAACGAATGTTCAGGCACGAAGCGACGTCTCGCAGTGCTTTGAAGTTTGTTTTTCTTATGCCATAAAGGACTATGGGCTTTTAGAAATCGCGGAATGTTTCCGAGCGATAGTTTATGATTTATTTGGTGGATACTGGATCCATTGTTGAGGCCGTTTAGCGATTGGCGAGTTTGTTTGCGAAGAGTTTCGAAAATTCGGTTTCTGTGTTTGTAAAGAGTTTCGAAAATCCGGTTTCTTCAAAAAACTGTGGGATTATACAAGCATACACATTTCAAATGTGTACGAGTTAATTTTCCCTTGTGCCGTATTTCAAATGTTCGCGGGCTTGGAGATGTTTTGCGAATGTCCGTAGTCAGAAACTGTTGTTTCAGTTTGGACGTGCAAGTTATAAAATTTTGATCGAGGAATTAGGACCAGGGGTCGCGTATATTTGACCCAGGGAGAAGTGTCTACCTTCGCTTTGCTTCGCGAAGTGTTGGCCTTCCGGGATTTTAAGGACGACTCGTATAACTCTTGGAGCTTTGTCACGAGTGTTTCTTTTCATGCTTTGTTTACGAGGCGTATTGAACTTAATCAGTCGATGTTAAGTTCAAATTTTTCCGTTAACCGTATGGCTGTTAGGACTGATTTTATTACGAGAAATTTATCGCATGATTTCCGCTTTTGGGCTATGCGACAGAGTTGCTCGCGTAATGGTCACTTGGCGTTTTATGACAAATAGTGGATTATCGTTTGGCCCTTAAGTGATTGGAGCGGCGATCGTTCAACTGTTTTGTCTTGGCGTGAAGGCTGTGTTCAGCCGTTTAACCAAGGAGTTGGATGACCGGTTTCATGAAGATAGAAAATCGCAGATAGTCAAAGTATTCTTGTTTCTGTGGTTTACACGGGAAATGTTTCCGCTTTGATTTCGTTTTTTGGCGAAAGTTGCTTTGGGTTACTCATGAAGTTTTACCGAAGGTTATTTCGTTAATTTTGTAGCTCACCGTCGTGCCATTAGTCTCACGGAAGCGGAAAGAGTATGCCAAGGATGCGCGGCGATCGTTTCTCGGTTTTTCGAGAGATTAGATCGGTTTGCGCGTTCTGCCTAGACAGTCAAGGAACAATAGAACGAAACTGGAAGAAAATGCCTAAGACTTATCTTGCTAGACTATCCACCTAGGTTCTAAGTTCCCTAAATTTTACGGCAGTTTACAAGACGTTCCCATTCCTTTCCTACGAAAATATTAAAACCTTGATAAAATTTTCTAAGTCGGACGTACCTTAGTCTCATTGATTACTCGAGATTGCCTCATGTCTGTTCCTCTTTGTCTTCTACCGTTTCATTGTCAAAGGTCTTCGAAAAGTCTGATACTGAATCCAGAATCGATTTTTGATGAAACCTGAAGGAACAGTGCAGAATCGTTGCAGAATCGTTGAAGCAAAGGGAGGAGAAGTAGGCGAAACTCGAAGAAGGCTAAGGTGGGTAGACAAGTGAAAACGAATGGCAAGATGTCACTCGAGCGGGGCTTCTTGTTTCGTCAAGCTATGAGCGAACTGGTCAGGTCAAGAAGCTTACAATCTTGTTATTCTTCACGAATGATGTTTCGTAAAATATTGCCGAGCTTTTATTTAACGAGAGTTTTTCAACAAAATTTTGTCGAGTTAATTTTACGGAAATTGTTTCGTAAAATTAGTTTGGATAAAATTTGGGTCAATCTTTACGAGGATTGGCCGTGCTTGACGAATGTTTTGTTGCCCGGCGACCAGCGCAGCACGGGCGCGTTAGCCGCCCGGTGTCTAGAGGCAGCACGGGCGTGCTAGCCGCCCGGCGCCTAGGGACAGCACAGGCGTGCTAGCCGCCCGGTGCCTAGGGACAGCACGGGCGTGCTAGCCGCCCGGGACTGTGCTTCCTCGCGGGACCTGCCTGCTTTTCTCGTTTTTTTAAAGGTTTCTCGATCGACACTTAGTCTCTCGAGGTTTCTTTAATTGTTTTTCTGAGACTTTTGGACATTGATTTCATCATGATCCCAGCAAGGAATTGTTTCTTAGAACGTTGTTGACCTTTTATTTTACGAGAGTTATTTCACAAAATGTTGTCGAGTTAATTTTACGGAAACTGTTTTGTAAAATGTTGTCGAGTTTAATCATGCAAAAGCTGTCTCGTGAAATATTTTCGAGAATTTATTTTACGAAAGGTGTTCCGTAAAATGTTATCGAATTTTAGCATTAGAAACGCTGATTTTCTTCGGCCTCCATACTTATCGGGAAACTTGACATTGATCTTCGGGAAACTTGACATTTATCCTTCCGGAAATTTAGCATTTATCTTGTTACGTAAAGATAAATGTAAATCGTCGTGTCTATCTTAGATAATCGTAAACGGACTGTCCGATCACGTTTGGTCCCTTTCGGGCCGTCTCTAGGACTTCCGTTGTTTTCTACGATTTCTTCGGAAGTTCTTCATTCGTTCGTAGAGTTGAGATGAGTGGTGTCTTAAGATAACCATCGCTGTTTCGTACGAAGAATTTAAGATCTTCCTTCCCGTTGATATCTTACGAGTTTCCGAAGTGTTTCCGACGGTCTTAGTTTGGAGTAAGAACCGGAGTTTCGTACGCGGAATCTCAATGATTCGTCCTGCGAGGACTTTGGGAAAGACTCGAAGTACAGATTTCTGACGGCCAGGGCCTGGGACTTGTGTACCGGAGATTGTTGTCTGAAGACCCGAGCCAGCACGGAGCTAGCCGCCCGGCGGCCACGACCAGCACGGGCGCTAGCCGCCGGCGGCCACGGCCAGCACGGGGCTAGCCGCCCGGCGGCCACGGACAGTACGGGCGCTAGCCGCCCGGCGGCTACGGCCAAGGCCGGGGTCGGCTGCTCGGTTCCTTCGGTTTACGAGTGTTCGTGTTCGTTATGTTGATGTCGATTCCCGGCATATTTTCCGCAGCCCAAGCGAACGTGTTAAGGTTCTTCTTGAGACATGCGATGAGTTCTGCTTTCAACGGATCGCGGAGATTGGCTCCAATCTCCACGCACCGCTCTGGGTTAGTCTCGTCGAGGCAGACCGAAATTACTGGTTCGCAAGTGGGCTCACGTTTCCCTTCTAAGGCTTCAGCTCTTTGCGATTGCCAGAAGATTTCTGGAGGGTCCTGCGATGCTGGTTCGTGGGTTGCTTGCTTTTTTGGGTTAGTTTCGGGCTCAGAGTTTTTTTCGTTTTAACCCAGAGGCCAAGCAGACTTGCGGCGCTTTACGATCTCCTTGTATTGTTTCTACTCCGAAGAGGGTCGGAAATTTGAGGCACAGATGGAAAGTCGAAGGGATTGCTCGCATGGAGTTTAACCACGGAGTCCCGACGATCGCGTTATATGCTGCTGGACCGTCGACTACCAAAAATTCCACCATCTTTGTGACGCTCCCGGCTCTGACCGGGAGATCGACTGAGCCGAGGGTCATTGTGATGTTTCCTGAGAGTCCGATTATCGGATTGGGATCGTCCGTGATTCGCGCTTAGGTCGATTCCCATCCTCTCGAGAGTGTTTTTATATATAATATTTGTCGAGCATCCGGTGTCGACCAATATTCTCGCTACGTCGATGTCCTGGATCGTTAGTCCGATAACGAGGAGTTCGTCGTGAGGTTTGGCTTGACCAGCCGTTGCTCTGTCCCCGAATGACACGATGTTGCGGACAGGTGATGTGGCCATGCTGTTGTTACCAATCATAGGTTTTTGAGTAAGAGAATCCGACCCCCCCCCTCCTTCTAGCGCCAAACTGTGGGAACCGAAATTCGCACTGTCAATTTTGATTAAGTAAAACGGAGGAAAGCTAAGTAAACCTAACTTTCCCTGAAGGTCCGGATTCTCTGCGACAACCAACGACAAGTGATCAAATAAATGCGGAAAGGTTTTATTGAGATTTGGGACTGGACCTTAAGGAAGGCTGCCTACGTACCCCTTTCGAGGATCAAGTCGGACGTAGTTCAGTTGGAAGGGTTTGAACAAGAGATCGAACTGCCTGGCGGAGTTCGTCTAGTACGAGCGTTAGTCATAGAAACGGGCATGTCGAGAATAATGCCTAGGGTTTCTATGTGCGGAACTCTAAGTAAAAGGATTTTTAGATCCTTCCGAGAGAGACAGGAGCTTGCGGACAAGATGAAAATAGAACGAGAGGCGGCCGGACGTTCTAGGTCCTACCTTGCTAGTCTACCGCCTAAATTCTAAGTTCTTAACCTGACAGGAGCTCTCTAGGTCTCCAATCTCGGATTTCTCTCTCTCTTAATGATTTTCGCTCTGCCTTTCCTCCTCTCCCAAAGCTCCTTTATATACTCCTTCTTATGACGGTCTATTCTCCTTTTGGGCCGCGAAGCGGGCTTTTTCCATTTTCGTTGGCCTTCATGTTTATCGGGAAACTTGACATTTATCTTCGGGAAACTTGACATTTATCCTTCTGGAAATTTAGCATTTATCTTGTTATGTGAAGATAAACGTAAATCGTCGTATCTATCTCAGACAATCGTAAGCGGACTGTCCGATCGCGTTTGGTCCCTTTCGGGCCGTTTCTAGGACTTCCGTTGTTTTCTACGATTTCTTCGAAAGATCTTCAATCCTTCGTAGAGTTGAGATGAGTGGTGTCTTAAGATAACCATCACTGTTTCGCACGAAGAATTTAAGATCTTCCTTCCCATTGATATCTTACGAGTTTCCGAAGTGTTTCCGACGATCTTAGTATGGAGTAAGAGCGGGAGTTTTGTACGCGGAATCTCAACGATTCGTTCCGCGAAAACTTGGGAAAGACGCAAAGTACAGACTTCTGACGGCCGGGGCCTAGAACTTATGCACGGAAGCTTGTCATCCGATGACCCGAGCCAGCACGGGGCTAGCCGCCCGGCGGCCACGGCCAGCACGGGGCTAGCCGCCCGGCGGCCACGGCCAGCACGGGCGCTAGCCGCCGGCGGCCACGGCCAGCACGGGCGCTAGCCGCCGGCGGCCACGGCCAGCGCGGGGCTAGCCGCCCGGCGGCCACGGCCAGCACGGGCGCTAGCCGCCGGCGGCCACGGCCAGCACGGGGGCTAGCCGCCCGGCGGCTACGGACCATTTACGCTCTTCAAATGTCTAAGTCGGGCAGACCTCTATTGAGTTCTTCAGTTCATCCAACGTGGGTCCCCTCCCAAGCGACACCTTCAGCTTCACCCAAAACGGTTTGTATTATCAGAATCAGGTTCAAAACTTTCTGTTGGCAATAAACGAGTGTTTAACCCAGTTATCTCACCAAATTCTACCAAGCTAAACCTGATAGACTCATCAACCACTAGGCTCCATATCTCCTTCCTATGTACTCGCAGCTTTCTACATAGTAGATAATATACTGTTCTACCAAACGACACGCTTTGGCGTTCAACTACCTAGCAACTAGTCCAATGGGAGAGTTCACCAGTGATTTCCATACATCTTTTCCTAGTGTTTCTATAATATGAGGTAAATCTCCTGAACGGAAATTGTGATTAATTTCTTTCTTTTCTAGGTTAGAAGACCCTACAGGATAAAATCTTGGAGGGTAACCCCGTGATTTAACATCAGAAACATCCATCTGAACAAATAAACAAACAATAACTCAGTCACAACATTTAACAATAACTCAAGGAAAATATAACAATAACTCTGCCACAACATTAAAATAACTCAGACACAACATAACAATAACTCGGGAAAAACATAACAATAACTCTGCCACAACATAAAAATAACTCAGCCATAACACAACAATAACCTAATCACAACTACACCCTAACTCACTCGAAACATAACCCTAACTCAGTACTAACTCAGACGAAAGAAAACCCCAAATCAATATTTAAAGTCGCGACATCCTACCGAAAAGACGAACTTGTAGATATGAATGCGGAGAAGACGATTTCGTACAAGCGAACGATAACGATAACGGAGATGTCACAGTTATTTTTAGGAAGAGGAAGTAAACACAATGTCGACGGCGATTTCGTATCCTTGCGGTTCCTTCTCTGTTTCCGACAATGTTTTTTTTTTGTAATTGTTTTGTCAATCAATGTTACTGGTTGATGAGACTATCTGAGCAGGAGCCGGTGTGATAAAGTAGTTGAGAATATTTAAAACTAACCTAAGGCTATTTATGCCATTTACCTGAGGTAACAAAACATTCTTGCTTTTATCAATTCGATTTAACGGCTGAGTTATATATTAATAAACGCATAGTTTTGTTTACATACGACTGAGTTAAAACAACTTAAAAGTTAATAAAGGATGAGTTACATAACACGCGAAAGCTGACTTATGATGATAAAACATGACTAAACAGAGAAGTAGTAGTAGCAAAGTATCGCCATTCCAGCCACACAAACAACCACATTCCTCAAACACCGACCCTCACTCAAACATTCACCTCCTTTTCTCTCAGATTCTGTCTTTACTCCATTCGCCAACCGAGCAACGTTAACTCGCAACTCCGAGAGGTCTCTAATCATGACATTTAACACTACCTTAATATCTTAAACATCTTCAACCAAGCACTCATCCGCCCATTTGAATAAATGACTCTGTTTTCACCAATGTAACCAGATCTAAGTATTACGTTTCCGAACATGGGAAATAAGAACCAGAACTAACCTTATGATATCCTTTTGCACAGCAATAGTACAATCTTCCTAGATTTGTTTCGCTTCCAGATGTAAAAATGTCAGATGGTGCACCACACCAACACTCTATCGGCGTTCCTCTTTCCGTATTCCTACGTCGTCTGTAATAATTTTCTGAGGTGAAGGATGAGGAAGACATTGTTACAATAGATTTCAAATTCCTTGGAAACTAAAAATAGTTTTACTTTGTAAAAGAAGAGATACGACATCACATATATAATACTATTAAATATATAAAATACAATATTAAATCACTGTCTCGACATTGTAAAAGAAATATGTATCCGTGCCAGCCATATATATAAAAACTCGTAATAATGAGTCTCGATATTGTCATGGCAGCCAAATTTTCCCACGCGCATAATGATGGAACTTCCCATATACCGCCTCTTAAAATTAAATCGATGCTGGGTTATTTAAATACAATGATGACTGAGTTATTTAAATACGATATGTCTGACTTATTTAAATAAAATGATGGCTGAGTTATACCTTAATTATATTAGATATGTTGCCGAGTTAACATTCAGGAACAGAAATAATGCGTTTCAAAATACAATTACGGCTGAGTTATTGAAACAAGTTATGGCTGAATTATATAAAATGTGTGGCCGAGATTACATTCAGAAACAGAAATAATGAAGTTCAAAATACAGACATGAAAAGACTTTCAGGAACCAAAATTATCTGGATCAAACTCTTCAAACATGTGGCAGAGATCAAGCCAAGCGCTGGTTAGCATCCAAGTTGGCTTCTCGCCTCCTTCCGACTAAGTCCACATCAAATGGCGCATCTGACAACGAAATAGACTTCTGGCCACAAGATTAAAATTATGCCAAACTGTCAAATGATGCTTTCAATCCCATGTGTTTGTCCGCTACGGCAAAAAAAATACAAAGACTACAGACCATTGGTATATATTAATATATATGAACAAATATCGGGCCTTACAGCGAGTTGAAGAAACCAGCGTTCCTTAAAATTATCGGGAATGTCGCAGTATGTCGGCCATGCATGAACCCATCCTTCTGCAAGAATCGTCGGGATGACCAGGGAGAGATCAGTTAAAAATTTAAACCATGTAGGGCTGGTTCTGTCAAGCAAGTTACACGGACCAGGGTATAGAACATGGAGGTTTTCACGATTTGCAGAGCTTAGTATCGCAGAAACACTGTTCTCTAACCTCTCTGAATTTCCAGGAACAATCGGCATGGCTTTTGATGGGTATAGAGAGATATTGTTTAGTTTTTTTCTAGAGAGATAAAGGCATAAGAAAGGGTTATAGAGGGCACTATATATAGAGAAACATAGATTGTGAAACGGTGGGAATTAAAATTTCTCAAAATTCATTTATCTTATTTCCCGCCAAACGACAACATTTATCAAACGTGGCGGCCGAGTTATATAACCTATTACGGCTGATTTAATATTTGGGATTTAGCGTTTAAGGTTTAGTATTTAGAGTTTAGGTTTGTTTATTTAGGGATTTATGTTTAGGATTTGGAATAACGGTGTGATAAATATAACAAATAACATAAATTTAGTCTTAAAATGCATTGTATATAGTTTAGGAGAGTTGTATTATGATCACACTATATATCTACATGTAATGTTTTAAGTAATTGTAAGACAACATATACCTCAAGATCATGATTGATTCTGACCTCGTAAATTAAATAAATAAGAGACGTTTAGTTGATTATATATTCACTTCAAATTTAGAATTGGACTTTCAATATAACATTTTGAAGTATAAACATATCAATTATTTTAATTCAGGTATGTTTGAGGTATGGCTGACTTTTGTCTACCTTAACGGCTGTTTTATGAAGACGACGCGGCTGACTTATTAAATATTTTCCTATCTTAGGGTATGGTTTGAGGTTTGGCTAAGTTATATCTAACGTAACGGTTGCTAATTTAAACAAGGCGGCTGAGTTACGATAAACAAATCACAACTTTAAGTCATGTACAAAATATATAGCCATAAGTCATACAAAACAAACGATAAACTCATCTTCATTCATCGCCAAACGCCCCAGCCAAACTACAACTTCCTTCATCGAATACATCTGCTGCCATCTTCATTCTCAGACCTTGAAAATTTTCATCCGATATCCCATCGAAAGCTACACCAAGCGCTAGACACTCGACGAACTTCCATGCATACACTCCACAGTCGCCTCTCAGGTTGTTTTGTGGAACAATATCTCTTGTTCTTTGTCTGAATGCAAACTCCTTCTCGGTAGGGACTCGGATATTAGTAGGAATAAGGGCATTCAGCATCTCAGGGATCATACGAGTAAGCGGCCTAAAGAAATTTAGCATTCTTAGCTCACTTTCGAGTGTTACCTGTCCAACGATTGAATCATAGCAATCAATCTTCTGTTTATGCAGATCCACGTGAAACCCCACCCAATGATTGCCGCCAGTATTAAACACTCCGTACAAGTGATCTACATCTGTAAACCTCTGCAACTTTGTCTGAATGTCGCTGGGGATCAAACCGTTTGCTAACTTCTCGTAACCACTTCCTTTGAATTTGACCATACCCGTTTTGACTTCAGACTGCGTATAATTGTGAACCCATAATTCAAGGAACCAAGAGTCTATAAAGAAAATGCGCTTGGACCAGAATGGGCTGGGATCTTGTTTGGACCTTTGAATGAGGACTCTAATATACGCAGCAATATGCTGCACATATAATATATAACTCAGCTGTACCATACTTATAACTTAGCCGTAAAGTAAATATAACTCAGCTGCATACTTACATTTTGAACTAGCCATCCATATTCTTTGGTCGGCCAAGGTCTTGGAGTGATGAGGATTCTATAGAACTCAATATCCTCGTGAGCTTCTCCATGTCGAATTTCCCTGATAATTTAACACAACTCAGTCTCTGCAAAATCTTTTTATTAGCTAAAATCAACGAAATGGTGCAAAAGTCCTTACTCGTGTGGCTTTAGGTGTTGCAAAAGATTTTCCCTTTTAACCGGATCAACAGGTCCTAGGGGATCATATATTGCAGGTAGGTTCAAAACCCTTTCTCATGCACGTCGTTACATTGTCTCCGATGTGGGGAAATGGTACAGAAGGACCAAATTCCGCACTCATTTGAGACCCATCTGGAGATAATTGAACAGCTTTCAGCCGATACTCCTTTATTCTTCCACACCTTTTCCTTTCATCTTCCTCCACATCAGATTCCGGCAACAGTTCTTCTGTTTTCGCCTCACTTTGCTTAGTCGGAATGGTTATTCTTATTGTACCACTGCGAGTCCCTTTTGAAGCAGGAATATCCTTCTTTAAGTCAGCCTCTTCTTGCTTCTTCTTCTTCTTTAAATCAGCCTTTTCTTGCTTCTTTTTCTTCTTTAACTCAGCCTCTTCTTTCTTCTGCTTCTTCTGTAACTCAGCCTCTTCTTGCTTCTTCTTCCTCTTCTCAGCTTCTTCTTGCTTCTTCTTCCTCTTCAACTCAGCTTCTTCTTGCTTCTCCTTCTTCCTTAACTCAGCTTCATTACTCTCCAAATCAGCCACTAAGTTATTTCTTTTACCTAAGCCCCTGCAACCGCTTCCGAATGGTGGTTCCTTACCAGGAGAATCAGAGACCAAATCTGCCTTTGTTGCATCGGCATTACCAAACGCCGAATCTAAGTTCTTTTTCACCGCAGCAGCCTTATCCCTGACAACCTTCGAATTCAGCTTTGCTCCCATACCTTTCGCATCAGCTTTAGCAATATCATCTGCCAGATTCTTGTCAGAATGGCCTTTATCAGGGGTCTTTTGCGGTTGGTTGTCCTTCACAGGGAATGCAGGTTGACTACTATTGGACTCCGGCTGTCGGTTGTCTTCTGAGACCGTCAGGTTTTGGGCACTTTCCACAACCCCCAAAACTCTCAGACGGTCTTCAACAGTAGACTTTACTGTATCTCCAATGGTATCCAAAATGCCTCGGGAAAAATCTCCTGACTTGGTGTCTTATTCTGTTAATCTCGAGTCAAATTTTCGGTCCAAATTCTCGAGTTGAGCAACTAGGTTCAGCAGAACCGCTTCGCTACGATCCTTCTCCTTTGCACTCTCCTTCACCTCTACAAAATCAGTCATTAAAACTAACAACTCAACCATAAAGTAATCCAATAAATCAGACATTACATTACAGGATTCATAGGTCTGATTTAAACCTTACCGTTCCATGAACATTAATCTCCTTAGCTATTCTAGTAGCAAGACTTGCACGAGTACAACTTCCACCCCATCGCAAAAGCGGAATTTCGTCTGGAATCACTACTCTGCCAAAAGCTCTCCGAACACTGTGACAGATTCGTACGCCCAAACCAATAACACGTTCTTGAAGCCGCTAAGGGTGCACGACCCTCCTTGTGGATGCAAAAACTTGACAGAATCAACAAGAAATTCATAGGCAGTCCGACCCTGAGGATAAGTCATCATGGCGTCATCATCGAATACTCTTTTTGCACTTTCAAAGGGTATTATACAATTATGATGCAAGCCATAAAGTCCCACGGCTTGAAGAAACAACAGATTCGACACGACGTTAAAGCGTTTATAAGTTCATCTAACTTGGGTCCGTACCCAAGCGGCACTTTCAACAACTCCCACAACGCTTTGTAGTTCTCTGGATCAGGTTCAAAACTTTCTTCTGGCAGTGGATTTGTGTTTAAACCCGTGATCTCACCAAATTCTATTAAGCGTAACCTGATAGGTTGATCAACAACGAGAGACCAAATCTCCTTCTTATAGACTCGTAGCTGTCTACAAAGTAGATAATGTACGGTCTTACTAGACCAAACCAATTTGCTCTCAGCCAGTCTAGCAATCAAACCAACAAGATACGTCTTCAAATTATCCCACACCTCTTTTCCATCCTTCTATAAGTTTAGGGATATCCCCAAAACGGCTATTCGTATTAATGAGTTTCTTTTCAAGAATAGATTTCCCTTCAGGGTAAAGTCTTGGAGGGTAATCCCTTGCTAAATCTTCGGAAATATCCATCTGATCAAAAAAGACATATATAACATATCAATGATAAATCAGAAGAAATGCATAAAATAAACAAGCCACAAAAAATAAATCAGCCACTATTACATAAATAAGTCAGTCACAAAGAATACTAAATCAGTCACAATTACCTTATATAAAGCAGTCGTTAAAGATCCTAAATCAGTCGTAACAAATACTAACTCAAACTCAGACAAAACATATATCTAACTCAGAGCATTAATTATACTCACTCAAATACTCGAAAAACTCAGAGCAAAGCCTCGAAATATACCAGAGAATACGATTACGTAGATTTCAGGAGACAACCAATCTGAAGAAGAAGCTTCCGGACACGTGATTTCAGAGAAGACGCTTACGGATACTAGAGAAGCCGATAACGGAGATTGTTTCAGAGAATCCGCTTTAACGAGAAGAGGTGTAGTGAATACGATTTCGACAGCAGTTAAGGTTTAGTGGGAGAACAGTCTCGGAGAAGTTGAACGATCGTCTTTTAATTTTCCTTCGGGTTCGGTGACATGGTGTGATTAATACTGAAGTGGATTTTCAAATTAAAATTAATCACAACTAAAAAAATAATAAAGGGCTTAAATAGTAATTTACTAGAGTTCTGAAAATACTCTAGTAATTTTCAAAAGATTTGTATTAGTCTAGTCATTACCCAATTTTTTTGTATTAGTCTAGTAATTTTCTCTATATAGTATGTCAACTACTAAGTAAAAACATATATTCGTCGAGTTGTTGCGAAGTATTGGAGTATCTAAGACGTGTATGGTGAAGATAGAGTTTGCAGTGTGTGTGGTAGCTGCTATGTCTTCTAATGATTATGAATTGTCTTCAAAAAACACACACACACACACACACACACACACACACAGAACAACAATAAAATGTGAAAAGAAACAAGATTCCTATGGCTTATTCCATATTAGTAAGAATCAGAATTTGAGGATAGAATATGAACAGCATCTTTAGGTTCTTTATCAGTGATCGAAGCAGGAACCTCCTCACCCTATGCATTCCTTTGCCATCGGTTCCATTCAAATAATCTCTTGATTTGTTGTAGAATCTCGTTTGTGATACATTACCGCACATTAATGTAATATGAATCAACTCCTAAGTAAAGCAATAACACATACTATTTCTATGGTTAAAATCGCATCTTCATCAAACGTCAACATTATTAATATGTATATATTTCTAATCATATCATTATCAGCAAAAAAAATTGTTATGATTGCCAAAAACTGCACAAGGAAGAAGAGAATTTTGCAACAAAAGTGGAATAACAGGCATAATTACAGTATCATATTTCTCTATATATTGACTGAAAATGACAAAATTATCTTTTGAATAAGAAATTAGCAGAGCATAAAAACATGATGCAATAAAGCACAAGGAACAAGTACATGCAAAAAAAAATTGCATTTGATTTGTGAGTGTTCTTTGTTACCTATAACATTTTACTCAACTTTCTGTTGAAGTTTTAGCTTCATTGAGATTCAATTTCAGAGAAGCTTGGTTTAAAGTGGATGTGGGATTCGAATTGAGAAACTGGTTAAGTTCGGTTCAGTTGAAGCTGGTTATTGCAGAGACTAAACCAGAGCTTGATGAGGAAGGGAAGAGAAAAGTGAAACTTCTGGTCGCGACAGAGTCTTCACTTTACGCAGGTTTTACTATAAAACCTTACTTTCATGTCTTCTTCATGTATGTGAGAGCTGAGGCATTTGAGAACTTGTGAGAGTTGTTCTTGAGCAATAGAAACATCATCTCTGATTAATATACTGCTTGGATTGAATCCGGCCCCAGAGTAGACGTCATCACACCGATGCGTTGATACTGGGTTACCAAACTGTGTCTCTGTGTTTCATTTCATTCTCTTGCTTGAACACAAACACACGAGTGAGAGAGGTTGAGAGAGTCACAAAACGTAATCATTCTCCTCTGAGTTTCATAACAAGTAGTATCAGAGCTAGGTTCTTGAGGAAATCTTAAAACTTTGAAGGAGAAACATAAAGTTTCAAGCTTTGTTGAAGAAAAGGTGTAAAGGTTCAAGCTTTGGAGAAAAGGTGAAGCCTTTGGTGGAAATACATCAAGTTTCATCATAAAGGTTCAAGCTTTCTTTGGTTTTGGTGTCTGGTTGAAAAAGGTTGAAGCTTTGTCATAAAAACACAAGCTTTATCCTAAAGACTTGATCTTTACGCAAGGAGGAGTGGTAGTTTGTTGGTTACAAGATGTCTAAAGATCTTGTAGGAGGTTCAAGGGTGGAAATCGACAGGTTCGATGGTACTGGGGATTTCAGTATGTGGAAGACGAGAATGATGGCTCATTTTCGTGTGCTTGGTCTGAAAGACATTATCACAGACCACAAGCTGGAGATGGAGGTTCCTCTCACCAGAAGCGAAGAGAAAAGGCCTTCTGAAGGTGAAAAAACAGATCATTCAGAGCGTTTGATGAAGACAGTTCCAGATCCCATAAAGGAAGAAAAATCTGAGAAAGCTATGGGGCTGATGATAACAAGTCTTGGTGACCATGTGGTGAGAAAGATTGAGCATTGTGTTACTGCTGCAGAGATGTGGTCGCTGTTGAACAGGTTGTACATGGAAAGGTCTTTACCTAACCGGATACACTTGCAGCTGAAGTTTTACACTTTCAAGATGGATGAGTCATTGAGTGTAGACAGGAATGTGGATGATTTTCTCAAAATCGTTGCTGAGTTTGGAAGTTTGGATGTGAAGGTTTCAGATGAAGTTCAAGCAATCTTGTTCTTGACGTCTCTGTCCCCGAGCTATGATCAGCTCAAACATACATCGAAGTATGGAAGGGATTCTCTAACTATGGAGGAAGTCGTGTCAGCTGTACGATCCAGAGAAAGAGAGATTCAAGAAGCTGCTAAGGATTACAAACATTCTGGAGCAAGCTTTTACACAAGAGAAAGAGGAAGGTCATCCTCTAAAGGTCCGAAGGAGTCTAATGGGAAGGGGAGAGGCAGATCGAACTCAAGATCAAGAGTTACTTGCTGGTTTTGCAAGAAAGAAGGTCACACAAAGAAAGGCTGTTATGCAAGGAAGAAGAAGTATAGAGCTGAGGGTCAGGGAGAGGCAGGAGTTATCACTGAGAAGTTGATATAAGTTGAGGCATTGAGTATGAGTGATCAAGCAAAAGATGTCTGGGTGTTGGATTCAGGTTGCATGTTTCACATGACCTCGCGTATAGACTGGTTTGTTGATCTACATGATAATGGAGGTACAACTATCTTGTTGGGTCATGATCATACCGTTCAGTAACATGGACAAGGGACA
The DNA here is from genome assembly GCA_019706035.1 of Raphanus raphanistrum subsp. raphanistrum. Classification (NCBI taxonomy): domain Eukaryota; kingdom Viridiplantae; phylum Streptophyta; class Magnoliopsida; order Brassicales; family Brassicaceae; genus Raphanus; species Raphanus raphanistrum. Next base: position 119,264 of record JACZFZ010000011.1, on the reverse strand, counting down.
ATCAGAATCAACACACACGGAGGTACGATCAATGAGCTTAGAAATGTCAGATATGTGCCTAATTTGAGAAGAAATCTCATCTCCACTGGAACCCTTGATAAGCTTGGGTATGAGCAGGAAGGCAAAGATGGTAAAGTCAGGTACTTCAAGCAGAACAAGACAGCACTTCGTGGTAGCTTGGTGAATGGTCTGTATATTCTGGATGGAGAAACGCTTGTGCAAGAGACCTGCAATGCGGAGTTGAACAAGTCGGACAAGACAACATTGTGGGATAGCAGGCTCGGGCACATGAGCATCAACAACATGAAGATCTTGACTGGAAAATGGCTGATCAGTAGAAATGAGGTTAAGGAGCTCAAGTTCTGTGAACATTGCATAATGGGGAAGTCAAAAAGGCTGAGCTTTAACCTTGGAAGACATGACACAAAGGATATTCTTGGCTATCTTCATGCCGATCTGTGGGGGTCGCCTAATACTACACCATCACTGTCGGGGAAGCAATATTTCTTATCCATCATCGATGATAAGACAAGGAAGGTGTGGTTGATGTTCTTGAAGACTAAAGATGAGACATTTGACAAGTTCTATTAGTGGAAGAACCTTGTGGAGAATCAAATGAACAAGAAGGTGAAGGTTTTGAGAACTGACAATGGCTTGGAGTTCTGCAATGTGAAGTTTGATGATTATTGCAGGATACATGGCATGGAGAGACATCGCACCTGCACTTACACACCACAACAAAACGGTGTTGTGGAGATAATGAACCGCACACTGATGGAGAGGTGAGATGTATGCTGAATGAATCAGGTCTTGGAGAAGAGTATTGGGCAGAAGCAGCTTCTACAGCAGCCTATGTGATCAACCGTTCTCCAAGCTCTGCAATAGATCACAACGTGCCAGAAGAGCTGTGGTTGAACAGAAAACCAGGATACAAGCATATGAGGAAGTTTGGTTCAGTTTGCTTTGTTCATCATAATCAAGGGAAGCTGCAACCAAGAGCATTAAAAGGGGTTTTCATGGGATATCCTTCAGGAACAAAAGGCTACAAGGTGTGGTTGTTGGATGCACATAAATGTGTGATAAGCAGAAATGTCGTGTTTCAGGAAGATAAGATGTATAAGGATGTGAAGTCTGAAGAGGAGAACAAGAAAAGGAACCCTGAGACAGGAGAGTCAAGTGGCTCAAACAGAGTTGAGGTTCATGTTGATGTTTGACTAGAAGATGAGGTTGAACAAGATCAGTCAAATACAGAGAATTTCGTTGAAGGTGGAGCTGATATTGAGAGTTCTAGCGAGTCTGATGAAGAGTTCATTGATGCAACAGAGGATCAGGATGATGAAGAAGATGAACTTGCGGGTTATCAGCTAGCTAGAGACAGATCAAGGCGTGTTACTGCACCACCGGCCAGATTCACAGATTATAGCATGGTAGCATTTGCACTTCTTGCAGCAGAAGATGTGGAAATTGAAGAACCAAGATGCTATCATGAAGCGAAGCAGTCTAAGGATTGGGTTAAGTGGAATGGATCGATGGGTGAAGAAATGGATTCTCTGGACAGAAATTTGACTTGGGAGATTGTTGATAGGCCAGAAGGAAAGAAGGTTATCAGTTGTAGGTGGCTGTACAAGAAGAAGCCTGGTATTCCCGGAGTTGAACCTGAGAGGTATAAATCAAGATTGGTTGCTCGTGGGTGTACGCAGAGAGAGGGCATAGACTATCAAGAAGTCTTTGCACCTGTTGTTAAGCATGTCTCCATAAGGATTTTGATGTCTGCAGTTGTTCAACAAGATTTGGAGCTTGAACAGATGGATGTAAAAACTGCATTTCTACATGGAACTCTTGAGCAGGAGCTGTATATGGAACAACCTGAGGGATTTGAGGTGAATCAAGGAAAAGATCAGGCCTGTTTGCTAAAGAAATCTCTGTATGGTTTAAACAGTCACCAAGGCTTTGGAACAAGAGATTTCATTAGTTCATGAAGAAGCAAAACTTCTTGAGAAGTGAACAAGATTCCTGTGTTTATGTGAAGAGAGTTGAAAGCGGCTGGGTGTATCTGCTACTGTATGTGGATGATATGCTTTTAGCTGCAAAAGAGATGGCAGAGATCGTTAAGCTCAAGGCAGTACTGAGTTCAGAGTTTAAAATGAAGGATATGGGTGCTGCAAGTCGGATCTTGGGTATTGAGATCAAGAGAGACAGAAAAGAAGGTGTGCTGTATTTGTCTCAGTCGAGCTACTTGTCCAAGGTGGTTCGGAGGTTCAACATGCACAAGGCTAAGACAGTGAACACACCAATTGGAGGACACTTTAAGCTATCTACAGTTAAGGATACTTCAGAATGTATTGACACAAAAATGTTTCCATACTCAAGTGCAGTGGGGAGTCTCATGTATGCAATGGTGGGAACGAGACCATATTTGTGTTATGCTATTAGGTTGATCAGTAGGTTCATGAGCAAACCTGGTGAGATGCATTGGGAGGCAGTGAAATGGTTACTCAGATATGTTAAAGGCTTTTCTGATCTGAACCTGATGTTTACGAAGAGTAAAGATTTCAAAGTTCAAGGGTATTGTGATTCAGAATTTGCTGGAGATTTGGACAAGAGTAGATCAACCAGTGGGTATGTCTTTACAGTGGGTGGTAATGTTGTGAGTTGGAGATCATGTCTTCAGTCTGTTGTAGCACTATCAACTACAGTGGCTGAAATGTTGCATTATCTGAAGCTGTGAAAGAGGCGATTTGGATAAAGGGTTTGATCAGTGATATGGGGTTCAAAAAGAGAAGGCAACGGTCTGGTGTGATTTACAATCTGCTATATGTTTGTCTAAGAACAACACGTTTCATGAAAGGAAAAAATATGTAGCAAGGAAGTATCATTTCATCAGAGACATCATTGAGAATGCTGAGGTTGAAGTGAGCAAGATACACACTTCAAGGAATCCAGCGGAAATTCTAACCAAGACTGTCCCTGTGAACAAGTTTGTTGCAGCTTTAGATCTTCTAAAGCTGACCAACTGAGATGTAGTATATTGAGAAAGAGATGAAACTTGAATCAAGGTGGAGAATGTTGAAGTTTTAGCTTCATTGTGATTCAATTTCAGAGAAGCTTGGTTTAAAGCGGATGTGGGATTTGAATTGAGAAGTTGGTTAAGTTCGGTTCAGTTGAAGCTGGTTATTGCAGAGACTACACCAGAGCTTGATGAGGAAGGGAAGAGAAAAGTGAAACTTCTGGTCGCGACAAAGTCTTCACTCTACGTAGGGTTTTACTATAAAACCTTACTTTCATGTCTTCTTCATGTATGTGAGAGCTGAGGCATTTGAGAACTTGCGAGAGTTGTTCTTGAACTGTAGAAACATCATCTCTGATTAATATACTGCATGGATTGAATCCGGCCCCAGAGTAGACGTCATCACACCGATGCGTTGATACTGGGTTACCAAACTGTGTGTCTCTCTGTTTATTTTATTTTCTTGCTTGAACACAAACACACGAGTGAGAGAGGTTGAGAGAGTCACAAAACGTAACATTCTCCTCTGAGTTTCATAACAGTTTCGTCAACCTGTGTATGACTCACTTCATGGTTTGGTTTCTTCATGCGTTCTGCGGATATCAAACTTTTCTACAAACTCCAAAGGAGAAACTGTCTCGTCTCTGGTCCTCTTAACCTTGGGGCTCAACAGTCCCCTGTGGCTAAACCCAGACAGCTTCAGGACTTGGTTATCTGCAAAATTAAAAGACCTCTCCATGCTTTTGAAGCACCTCTCCCCCGTGTAGTCTGCGTAGCTACCACACGGTTTAAACCCCACAAAATGCGTCACAAAAGGCCATCTCTCATCACCCAATCCCGGGAGATACTTCTCTATCATCTCTTCATACATATCAACCAAACCCTCCCAAAACCCATGCAAATAGTATTGGTTCTCAACGTAAACCTTCTCCATCCACTTGTCCTTTTGTGAAAGCAGGAGATATATCAACGCTGACTGATCATCCACCTCAAAAGATGGCCCACCTTTCAAAAAACCTGTCAGTACCTCCCAGCTTCGTCGCAGACGGGCCCTTTTGGTCCTAGTGGAGCCCACTGATGTTAGGAGTTTTCAAGGCTCCTAAGGTAAATGTTGTAGTATGAGTGAATGGTGAACCAATTCCAAGGGATTCAAAGCACTGAGAATGCAAATACTTTCTTAATCTAAGTGAAATCGAAGGTTTTGATGATTTTAAAACTACTAGTGATACTAAGAATGCGATAACAGGACAATAAAGCAGTAAATGAAGTAACTTTCTTTGATGATAAAAGAGAACTAATGGGTATAGAATTAAACCTTGGGTGATCAAGTTTCAAACTAAGGATGGCAGGCTTATCTGGAATCATCTGGATAGAAAGTGGGATATCTTCTTACTCACAACTCCTATGAGATTTATTAAACTTCTTGGTTATTCTCCAGTTATTAGTGGTTCCCAATCAAGCTTCTTATATATTGGTTCATCTTGGTTTGATAAGAATCATGAAGATAATGGCATATGTCCGAACATGCTAATCTGTAATCATCTGGATATAAGGTGGGATATCTGTGGGAACCGAAATTCGCACTGTCGATTTTAGTTAAGTTAAAACGTAGGAAAACTAAGTTGACCTAGTTTTCCCCGAGGATCCCGGCTATCTGCTGGGCCACGCACGACAAAGTTAATACGAGTATAGTTTGGGAATAAATGCGTAAAAAAAAGAGAGCAAAAAGAAAGATTCTTATTTCCGAATCTGCGGAGAGCGTTGGACAACAGGTCGAGATCTCGGCCGCAAGAGCTGTCGATCGTCGCTAGTCTCAAAACCTAGATCTAACCTAGTTGAGTCGCAGCTCGCTAAAAAAAAGAAATAAGCGCCTAAGTTCTAAGTTGCTCTGGAGTGGTTTCTTTCTTCTGATTTCGGATCCCCCTTCCTCTGCTCCTAGCTTTGCTTATATACTCCCATATGACGGTCTATCCTTGATGGGCTAAGTCCGCCGCGGGCTGGACTTTTTCCATTTTCGTCGGCTTTCACGTTTATCGGGAAAGTTGACATTTATCTTTTCGGAAAGTTGACATTTATCTTTTCGGAAAGTTGACATTTATCTTTTTGGAAGTTTAACATTTATCTTGTCATGCGAAGATAATTGTAAACCGTCGTATCTATTCTTTTAGAAAATCGTAAACGGGTTGTTCGATCGGGTTTGGTCCCTTTCGGGCCGTCTTCCGGTCTTCCGCTGTTTTCTACGATTTTCTTTGAAAAAATGCTCCTACTTGGATGTCGAGTCTTTCGGAAGATCTTCGATCCATTGCTGAGGCACATGGTGTTTTAAGATAACCATCGCCGTTTTATACGAAGTCTTCCTGTCCGTTAACGTCTTACGGGTTCTTTGGAATCTTGGAGCAGGAAAAGGAGTTTTGTTTGCGGGATCTCGGAAAGTCGCAAAACACGGATTTCTGGCGACCCGGAGGCCTAGAACTTACGCACGAAGACTAGCCGTCCAATGACCCGAGCCAGCACGGGGCTAGCCGCCCGGCGACCACGGCCAGCACGGGCGCTAGCCGCCGGCGGCCACGGCCAGCACGGAGCTAGCCGCCCGGCGGCCACGGCCAGCACGGGCGCTAGCCGTCGGCGGCCACGGCCAACACGAGGCTAGCCGCCCGGCGGCCACGGCCAGCACGGGCGCTAGCCGCCGGCGGCCACGGCCAGCACGGGGCTAGCCGCCCGGCGGCCACGGCCAGCACGGGCGCTAGCCGCCGGCGGCCACGGCCAGCACGGGGCTAGCCGCCCGGCGGCCACGGCCACGTCCGGAGTTGGCTGCTCGGTTCCTTCGGCGTGTGCGTGTTTTTTGCGTTTTTAGTTTTCCGTAGGTTTTTCCTTGTGTAGAAAATGTTTCTAGCAGTTGATTTCGAGATGATTAATCTCGAACTTAATATTTTCCCGAGGTTTCTCGATTAACAATTAGTCTCTCGAGGTTGCTCTAACATTTTTCATGTTTTTCCGAGACTTTCGGACATCGATTTCGTCTTGACCGATTTTGACCCCAACAGTTAGCCCCCCAGCTAGCTAGGAGCCGTAGGGTTCGTAGGTCCTAGCTTGCGGTATGGTTCGCGAGGAAAGTATGGAGACGAAATCGTGTCGAAGGTCGGGGTGAATAGTAAAATCTTTGCCTATAAAGACTTATGAATCTTTTACCATTCTTACTTCACCCAAAAATCTCAAGTTAATCTCTCTCTTGCAAATTCTCTCTCTACTTTTAAGAAAAGAATGACTTCAAGATCAAAATCCTCGAGGAGGCAATCTCACTCGTCTTCGGATAGTTTTCACGCCGAGGAAGAAGTTCCGAAGCCCGAGGTTTCAGAGATCAACAGGAACGCGTACTGCGACGCTGTCTTTGGTTCTGATGTCTCTTCCCGTGATTCCGATTCCCCGGCGACCTCTGAGGATGCGTAAGGAAATTGACTCGCCGAGCGAAGTATCCCCCGAATATCTCGGAATTCTTCGAGAGTTTTATGAGGTTCCGAAGGGAGTCGTGTTTCGCATTCCCCGTGGGAATGAGAGTTCGGAGCATCCTCCGGAAGGTTACTTTACTTGTTACGAGGCGTTCTTGACGCAATGCCGACTGTGGTTCCCAATCCCTGGAATCATCGTTCAGGCCCTCGACCATTTCGGAATCGCAATCAGCCAGCTGAACGTGTCAGCTTTGGAGAGCTGGCTTGGAGTTGTGATTTTGAGTCAAGAGGGACATCTTTAGGTCGAGGCCTTGTTCCTGGAACTCCTTCACTCTCGACCGGATTCGAGGGGCAGTCGCGCTTCACCGATCGCGAGGTGGTACGCGGCCCTGCGTCAATGATAGATCCTACGTTTTTGCCCCTTTAAGGCAGAGGCGGAGACCTCGTAAGGATAAAGGGATCGCTTTCGAGACTTCGTCGGGAGATGGCGCGCCGCCGAGATATGATCCTGGCTTTACCTCAGAGAATCGGGATGTTCCTCCCCCGGGTGACTTCTTTGACGAACTCCCTCCGGCGTTTTCCCGTGACGAGTCTTTGGACAACGAGGAGAGGGACAAGGTGACTGCGGAGGGTGCTCGCTTGGTCAACGAGGTTTGTTTTTGAAACTTGAGTAACTCCTCTTTTCTTTTTATTTGACCTCGGCTTCTTTGCAGGCCGTGAGAGTTTGGAATGCATCGATCGATGGGAGTTTCCGCACTGCCCGGCTGGCCCGTTTCAAAGCGGAGGAAACGGAAAGGGAATTTGCTAAGTATCGGTTGGAGGTGGAGGAGCAAAATCGCCGGCAAGCCAAGGTCCAGGCTCGAGCCCTCGTTCGTGCGGAAAGGAGCGGACGGAGAAGAGCTGCCGCCGAGCTGAACCGAAGGGCCGAAATTTTTTCTACCGAGTTCGAAGCGTACAAAGAGGCTCAGGACTTTGTAGGTGATTTTTGCGAGTGCCGTGGTTCGGTCGGTACTCTTAACAAGATGCAGCGTGAGGACTTCTCTCTTTCCGGCGAACTTGCCACGATGGATGGCTCGATGAGAATATGTGCCAACGCCGAATCCTTTGTACCTCCGATCGAAGGGAGAATTCGAGAACTGTGGAATCCTATCCAGGTCTCGGAGGATACGGCGGATGTAGGCGAGGGTTCAAATGCAGGCGACGGGGGTGAAGAGGTTGACCAGCCCGACTCTTCGTTTGGAATATCTCTAACCGACTGTTATGCATTTGATTATAATTTGTGATAGGCCAAGTGTGGCCGTATGTGTGTGTTGCGACCCTTAGGAGGTCGTGTGACTTTGTGTTTTTCGGGATCGGCCGTTGGTGGCTTTCGAATCCCTGTTATAAATGTTTTTTATGAACTATGCGTAGAGGGTTTGAATACGTGTAGTCACTTCGCATTCACTCTCTTTTTTTTTTGTCGCTAGGTCCGTAGGTCACTTTGTAGCGAACGTTAGGTTTGTAAGCGATAAGAGGCAGATTTTGGGATCTCGTATTCTGGATACTTATGCCTATGAGATGTCTTAGATACCAGCAAGGCCGGGTTTAGGGCAAGACCTAGGTCTACTTTCGGACTGAAGCTGTGCGATGACAAATCGGCTTTCGTTTTGCTTGTTTGCGATTTCGACCTGACTCGTACCGTTCTAGAATCTGCGAAGTGCTTATCGGCTTATATGATTCGTTTGGATACGGGTCGAGCTACTTCCTTTACGAAGAGCTAACCAAAATTTGGATTTTTTGTATAGCGCGCTATGATATCCTTGTCGGATGCAAAAGGACTCCGTTAGAAGCCGGACTACGAATTTGATTGAGTGAAACGTTTCTATATTTTTCCGTCGGGGCCAATCGACGGAAGCGAATTTTAGAGTCGCGGATGGACTGTTTGGTGGAGTTTTTAGAGTCGTGGATGGACTGTTTGGAGGAGAATGGAGAATCAAGACTTTTCGGGAACTAACGACGTCTCGCGTTCCTCAAAGATATGATTTTCGTTTTCCTTAATGTTTACGCGTTGAGTAAGCATTTGATTCAAAAGAATTTATAATTTATAATGTAGATTACATGAAAAGTGTTTTTGCGGGAGTACAAGGATGTCTGTCCCCATCTTCCTCCCCCCCCTCCCCTTTTTGGTGAGGGGGATAGCTGAACTCGTCGGGTTGCGACGAGCTGGCTACGTACCTCTTGCGAGGATCAAGCCATCTCGTAGTTCTGTTTCTATCACGGTTGCTATTACTCCACGATTTCGGGCGCCTTGACTGTTTCAGCTAAGTCGGCGGTCGCGTCGGGAGTTGGGTTATCCATTTTTTTCGGCGACGGACTCGAGGATTTTCTCACTATCCTGAGTTGTGGCCTGCTCGGTCAAATCCGAGTTGTTTTTTGCTGAGTTCTCGGAGGTACTCAGGTTCTTCTTGGTTCGCTTCGGGTTAGCTACTGGGGCATTCCGATTGCTGCGAAGTTTATGTTCGGCTAGGAAGCAGAGTCGCGACTGTTTTTGGCTTCCCCAGATTACCGCTGTTCCAGTTGGTGTTGGAAACTTGACGCCGAGATGGTAAGTGGACGGGACTGCCTTCATGGCATTTATCCAAGGAGTTCCCATTATGGCGTTATAGATAGCCGGGTTATCCACTACCGCGAATTCGACGATCTTCGTGACTTCTTTAGCCATGACCGGGAGTCTGATTTTTCCGAGGGTCATGGATGTGACGCCCGAGAATCCAGTTAATGGTCTCGGTTCTGGGATGACTTCTCCGAGGGGTATGTTCATCCTCCGCAGAGTGTCGCGGAACATGATGTTGACCGTGCTCCCTGTATCGATGAGGATGCGGCCGACTTCGAGATCCTGAATCACCAAGTCGATGACCAGAGGATCGTAGTGAGGTTTATCGAGTCCGGTCGTATCCTGTTCCTCGAAGGTGATTGCGTGACTGGGAACGTCGTCCTCTGGACACCATCCGGGGCTTGTCTCGGCCTTCCGTCCGTAGGCTTTGATCGACGAAATGGAGTCCTGGTAAAAATGCGATCCTCCGATGACCATGTTGATCCTTTGGCGGTTGTTGTTGTTTCCTTCGCCGTCTTGTCTCCGTTCGCGTTTTTCGCCCGATTGAGTTCCAGGAGCATTATTCTCGGGATTGGCTCCGTCGGTCTTCGGCGGACGGTCAGAATCTAGGATCAGGTCTTTCATGCTCTTGACCGTCGCTAGTTTGCCGTCGAGCAGCTTCATAATGAGTCTAGCGCCGAGGACTTTGCAGTTGGCGGTGGAGTGACCTCTCGTCTGATGGAACTCGCAGCTGGAATTGTCCTTGTACGAGTTCCGCGTCCAGGTGTTTCCGGCGGTCCTTCCTTGTTCGGAATTAACGGCGTAGTTATGTTCGCCTTGGATGTCTTCCCCTTCGTGATGGACGTACTTGTCGTTACGAGAGGTTTTCTTCTTGCCGGACGCTTTCGGCGGTCCATGCTTTTGCGCTAGGATTTTCATCTCTTCTTCCATGATGATGAAATCCGTCGCCTTGTGGAGAGTGTCCTGGATGGTGCGTGGCCTTTCCAGAGAAATCCACTTTCGGAATTTCGATTTGTACCAGAGGTTTTTCCTCAGGGCGTCGATGGCGACTCTGTCGCTGAGGCCTGTTACCCTGGACATCACGAGTTTGAACCTTCTTATGTAGTCGCGGAGCCGTTCGTCTTCCTTTTGAATTAGACTCCAAAGGTCTACGTTGGAAGTTTCCCTGTCCATGAACATGGAGAATTGCTTCAGAAAAGCCGAAGGAGACAACAGCCGACGTCCTTTTCCCGCACCGGAAGTTTAGACCTTGCCATCTCAATCTGGAAAGACTGCAGATGTGCCTTTGGGTCTGTGGTTCCATCGTAGGTGGGAAGCTTTATTTTCCCAGGATCTGAGACTCGTGCCTCCGTGATTCGAGAGGTGAACGGAGTTTTTCTCGACTCCTCGAGGAGCAGGTTGATCTCGGGGGCAGTGCTGGTCGCGTGGTGAATCTGCGATTTTACCGCTTTCACCTCGGCTGCAGTTTTGGCGATGTACTCGCGCAAATCGTGGATCTCGTTGGCGCCGTTCGCGCTCCTCTGTCTACGTTGGCGGCGATAGGCCCGAGTCTGGTCCTCAGCCAACCTTTCTTGCTCTGACCAGTAGAGGTCTTCTTCCTCTTCTGTCATGGGTTTTTCGAAGGCTGCCGCCAGTCGAGCTGACTGACTTCGGGTCCTTCTGTGGTGGATGTCGGCGTCTTCGTCGGACGGATCCGTTTGATCGCTGACATCCAGATTGATTCTTTCGACGTCGTCTCCTTCGTTGTCCCTTGCAGGAGGTGGAAGGTTGCCCGTCGTTTTCTTCTGCCCCGTCGGAGTGGTATCGTCAGGGACGAGTTCCGGGGATTTTCTCCGGGCATCTTTTCCTTGGTCTCCGGAAGTTCCGAAGTCGAGCCTCCTGACACGCCTCACCTTGGTGGATCCGCGCGGGAGTTTGCTTTTCGCTGTTAAGGTATTGACCTGTTTAGCGAGTGAAGCCATTAGTTTCTCTTGTTCTTCCGACCGTTTCTGAGCGGTGGCGAACAGTTCCTTCACCTGGTCCAGCATTGCGGTGTTTGCCTCGGCAGTGAACGTCGATACGTTTCCATCAGGAGTCTTCTCAGCGTTGACATCGACGGCTGGTCCGTCGTGTGATTGCTTTGTCTTTTTCCGCGTCAACAGACATACTTAACTGGGCGTGCGTAGTTGCGAGAAAGATAAAGCCGTGAATCCCCCTCCTTCTAGCGCCAAACTGTGGGAACCGAAATTCGCACTGTCGATTTTAGTTAAGTTAAAACGTACGAAAACTAAGTTGACCTAGTTTTCCCCGAGGATCCCGGCTATCTGCTGGGCCACGCACGACAAAGTTAATACGAGTCTAGTTTGGGAATAAATGCGTAAAATAAAGAGAGCAAAAAGAAAGAATCTTATTTCCGAATCTGCGGAGAGCGTTGGACAACAGGTCGAGATCTCGGCCGCAAGAGCTGTCGATCGTCGCTAGTCTCAAAACCTAGATCTAACCTAGTTGAGTCGCAGCTCGCTAAAAAAGGAAATAAGCGCCTAAGTTCTAAGTTGCTCTGGAGTGGTTTCTTTCTTCTGATTTCGGATCCCCCTTCCTCTGCTCCTAGCTTTGCTTATATACTCCCATATGACGGTCTATCCTTGATGGGCTGAGTCCGCCGCGGGCTGGACTTTTTCCATTTTCGTCGGCTTTCGCGTTTATCGGGAAAGTTGACATTTATCTTTTCGGAAAGTTGACATTTATCTTTTCGGAAGTTTAACATTTATCTTGTCATGCGAAGATAATTGTAAACCGTCGTATCTATTCTTTTAGAAAATCGTAAACGGGTTGTTCGATCGGGTTTGGTCCCTTTCGGGCCGTCTTCCGGTCTTCCGCTGTTTTCTACGATTTACTTTGAAAGAATGCTCCTACTTGGATGCCGAGTCTTTCGGAAGATCTTCGATCCATTGCTGAGGCACATGGTGTTTTAAGATAACCATCGCCGTTTTATACGAAGTCTTCCTGTCCGTTGACATCTTACGGGTTCTTTGGAATCTTGGAGCAGGAAAAGGAGTTTTGTTTGCGGGATCTCGGAAAGTCGCAAAACACGGATTTCTGGCGACCCGGAGGCCTAGAACTTACGCACGAAGACTAGCCGTCCGATGACCCGAGCCAGCACGGGGCTAGCCGCCCGGCGACCACGGCCAGCACGGGCACTAGCCGCCGGCGGCCACGGCCAGCACGGGGCTAGCCGCCCGGCGGCCACGGCCAGCACGGGCGCTAGCCGCCGGCGGCCACGGCCAGCACGGGCGCTAGCCGCCGGCGGCCACGGCCAGCACGGGGCTAGCCGCCCGGCGGCCACGGCCACGTCCGGAGTTGGCTGCTCGGTTCCTTCGGCGTGTGCGTGTTTTTTGCTTTTTTAGTTTTCCGTAGGTTTTTCCTTGTGTAGAAAATGTTTCTAGCAGTTGATTTCGAGATGATTAATCTCGAACTTAATATTTTCCCGAGGTTTCTCGATTAACAATTAGTCTCTCGAGGTTGCTCTAACATTTTTCATGTTTTTCCGAGACTTTCGGACATCGATTTCGTCTTGACCGATTTTGACCCCAACAATATCTTGTTGCTCACAACACTTATGAGATTTATTCAACTTCCTGGTTATTCTCCACTGATTAGTGGTTCCAAATAAAGCTTCTTAGATCATGGTTCATCCTGGTTTGATAAGAATCATGAAGATAATGGCATATGTCCGAACAGGCTAATCTGGAATCATCTGGACAGAAAGTGGGATATCTTCTTACTCACAACTCCTATGAGATTTATTCAACTTCCTGGTTATTCTCCACTGATTAGTGGTTCCCAATCAAGCTTCTTATATATTGGTTCATCCTGGTTTGATAAGAATCATGAAGCTATTGTCATATGTCCGAACAGGCTAATCTGGAATCATCTGGATAGAAAGTGGGATATCTTCTTCCTCACAACTCCTATGAGATTTATTTAACTTCCTGGTTATTCTCCACTGAATAGTGGTTCCAAATAAAGCTTCTTAGACCGTGGTTCATCCTGGTTTGATAAGAATCATGAAGATAATGACATATGTCCGAACAGGCTAATCTGGAATCATCTGGATAGAAAGTGGGATATCTTCTTACTCACAACTCCTATGAGATTTATTCAACTTCCTGGTTATTCTCCACTGATTAGTGGTTCTCAATCAAGCTTCTTATATATTGGTTCATCCTGGTTTGATAAGAATCATGAAGATATTGCCATATGTCCGAACAGGCTAATCTGGAATCATCTGGATAGAAAGTGGGATATCTTTTTCCTCACAACTCCTATGAGATTTATTTAACTTCCTGGTTATTCTCCACTGAATAGTGGTTCCAAATAAAGCTTCTTAGATCGTGGTTCATCCTGGTTTGATAAGAATCATGAAGATAATGGCATATGTTCAAACAGGCTTATCTGGAATCATCTGGATAGAAAGTGGGATATCTTCTTACTCACAACTCCTATGAGATTTATTCAACTTCCTGGTTATTCTCCAGTGATTAGTGGTTCCCAATCAAGCTTCTTATATATTGGTTCATCCTGGTTTGATAAGAATCATGAAGATATTGCCATATGTCTCACTTATGAGATTTATTCAACTTCCTGGTTATTCTCCACTGATTAGTGGTTCTCAATCAAGCTTCTTATATATTGGTTCATCCTGGTTTGATAAGAATCATGAAGATATTGCCATATGTCCGAACAGGCTAATCTGGAATCATCTGGATAGAAAGTGGGATATCTTTTTCCTCACAACTCCTATGAGATTTATTTAACTTCCTGGTTATTCTCCACTGATTATTGGTTCCAAATAAAGCTTCTTAGATAATGGTTCATCCTGGTTTGATAAGAATCATGAAGATAATGGCATATGTCCGAACATGCTAATATGGAATCATCTGGACAGAAAGTGGGATATCTTCTTACTCACAACTCCTATGAGATTTATTCAACTTCCTGGTTATTCTCCACTGATTAGTGGTTCCAAATAAAGCTTCTTAGATCGTGGTTCATCCTGGTTTGATAAGAATCATGAAGATATTGCCATATGTCCGAACAGGCTAATCTGGAATCATCTGGATAGAAGGTGGGATATCTTTTTGCTCACAACACTTATGAGATTTATTCAACTTCCTGGTTATTCTCCACTGATTAGTGGTTCCAAATAAAGCTTCTTAGATCGTGGTTCATCCTGGTTTAATAAGAATCATGAAGCTATTGTCATATGTCCGAACAGGCTAATCTGGAATCATCTGGATAGAAAGTGGGATATCTTCTTCCTCACAACTCCTATGAGTTTATTTAACTTCCTGGTTATTCTCCACTGAATAGTGGTTCCAAATAAAGCTTCTTAGACCGTGGTTCATCCTGGTTTGATAAGAATCATGAAGATAATGGCATATGTCCGAACAGGCTAATCTGGAATCATCTGGATAGAAAGTGGGATATCTTCTTACTCACAACTCCTATGAGATTTATTCAACTTCCTGGTTATTCTCCACTGATTAGTGGTTCCAAATAAAGCTTCTTAGATCTTGGTTCATCCTGGTTTGATAAGAATCATGAAGATATTGACATATGTCCGAACAGGCTAATCTGGAATCATCTAGATAGAAGGTGGGATATCTTCTTGCTCACAACACTTATGATATTTATTCAACTTCCTGGTTATTCTCCACTGATTAGTGGTTCCAAATAAAGCTTCTTAGATCGTGGTTCATCCTGGTTTAATAAGAATCATGAAGCTATTGTCATATGTCCGAACATGCTAATCTGGAATCATCTGGATAGAAAGTGGGATATCTTCTTCCTCACAACTCCTATGGGATTTATTTAACTTCCTGGTTATTCTCCACTGAATAGTGGTTCCAAATAAAGCTTCTTAGACCATGGTTTATCCTGGTTTGATAAGAATCATGAAGATAATGGCATATGTCCGAACTGGCTAATCTGGAATCATCTGGATAGAAAGTGGGATATCTTCTTAATCACAACTCCTATGAGATTTATTCGACTTCCTGGTTATTCCCCACTGATTAGTGGTTCCAAATAAAGCTTCTTAAATCGTGGTTCATCCTGGTTTGATAAGAATCATGAAGATAATGGCATATGTCCGAACAGGCTAATCTGTAATCATCTGGATAAAAGGTGGGATATCTTGTTGCTCACAACACTAATGAGATTCATTCAACTTCCTGGTTATTCTCCACTGATTAGTGGTTCCAAATAAAGCTTCTTAGATCATGGTTCATCATGGTTTGATAAGAATCATGAAGATAATGGCATATGTCCGAACAGGCTAATCTGGAATCATTTGGACAGAAAGTGGGATATCTTCTTACTCACAACTCCTATGAGATTTATTCAACTTCCTGGTTATTCTCCACTGATTAGTGGTTCCAAATAAAGCTTCTTAGATCTTGGTTCATCCTGGTTTGATAAGAATCATGAAGATATTGACATATGTCCGAACAGGCTAATCTGGAATCATCTAGATAGAAGGTGGGATATCTTCTTGCTCACAACACTTATGAGATTTATTCAACTTCCTGGTTATTCTCCACTGATTAGTGGTTCCAAATAAAGCTTCTTAGATCGTGGTTCATCCTGGTTTAATAAGAATCATGAAGCTATTGTCATATGTCCGAACATGCTAATCTGGAATCATCTGGATAGAAAGTGGGATATCTTCTTCCTCACAACTCCTATGGGATTTATTTAACTTCCTGGTTATTCTCCACTGAATAGTGGTTCCAAATAAAGCTTCTTAGACCGTGGTTTTTCCTGGTTTGATAAGAATCATGAAGATAATGGCATATGTCCGAACAGGCTAATCTGGAATCATCTGGACAGAAGGTGGGATATCTTCTTACTCACAACTCCTATGAGATTTATTCAACTTCCTGGTTATTCCCCACTGATTAGTGGTTCCAAATAAAGCTTCTTAGATCGTGGTTCATCCTGGTTTGATAAGAATCATGAAGATAATGGCATATGTCCGAACAGGCTAATCTGTAATCATCTGGATAGAAGGTGGGATATCTTGTTGCTCACAACACTTATGAGATTTATTCAACTTCCTGGTTATTCTCCACTGATTAGTGGTTCCAAATAAAGCTTCTTAGATCATGGTTCATCCTGGTTTGATAAGAATCATGAAGATAATGGCATATGTCCGAACAGGCTAATCTGGAATCATCTGGACAGAAAGTGGGATATCTTCTTACTCACAACTCCTATGAGATTTATTCAACTTCCTGGTTATTCTCCACTGATTAGTGGTTCCAAATAAAGCTTCTTAGATCGTGGTTCATCCTGGTTTGATAAGAATCATGAATATATTGCCATATGTTCGAACAGGCTAATCTGGAATCATCTGGATAGAAAGTGGGATATCTTCTTACTCGCAACTCCTATGAGATTTATTCAACTTCCTGGTTATTCTCCACTGAGTATTGGTTCCCAATCAAGCTTCTTACATATTGGTTCATCCTGGTTTGATAAGAATCATGAAGATATTGCCATATGTCCGAACAGGCTAATCTGGAATCATCTGGATAGAAAGTGGGATATCTTCTTACTCACAACTCCTATGAGATTTATTCAACTTCCTGGTTATTCTCCACTGATTAGTGGTTCCAAATAAAGCTTCTTAGATCGTGGTTCATCCTGGTTTGATAAGAATCATGAAGATAATGGCATATGTCCGAACAGGCTAATCTGGAATCATCTGGATAGAAGGTGGGATATCTTCTTGCTCACAACACTTATGAGATTTATTCAACTTCCTGGTTATTCTCCACTGATTAGTGGTTCCAAATAAAGCTTCTTAGATCGTGGTTCATCCTGGTTTGATAAGTATCATGAAGATATTGCCATATGTCCGAACAGGCTAATCTGGAATCATCTGGACAGAAAGTGGGATATCTTCTTAATCACAACTCCTATGAGATTTATTCAACTTCCTGGTTATTCCCCACTGATTAGTGGTTCCAAATAAAGCTTCTTAGATCGTGGTTCATCCTGGTTTGATAAGAATCATGAAGATAATGGCATATGTCCGAACAGGCTAATCTGTAATCATCTGGATAGAAGGTGGGATATCTTGTTGCTCACAACACTTATGAGATTTATTCAACTTCCTGGTTATTCTCCACTGATTATTGGTTCCAAATAAAGCTTCTTAGATCATGGTTCATCCTGGTTTTATAAGAATCATGAAGATAATGGCATATGTCCGAACAGGCTAATCTGGAATCATCTGGACAGAAAGTGGGATATCTTCTTACTCACAACTCCTATGAGATTTATTCAACTTCCTGGTTATTCTCCACTGATTAGTGGTTCCAAATAAAGCTTCTTAGATCTTGGTTCATCCTGGTTTGATAAGAATCATGAAGATATTGCCATATGTCTGAACAGGCTAATCTGGAATCATCTAGATAGAAGGTGGGATATCTTCTTGCTCACAACACTTATGAGATTTATTCAACTTCCTGGTTATTCTCCACTGATTAGTGGTTCCAAATAAAGCTTCTTAGATCGTGGTTCATCCTGGTTTAATAAGAATCATGAAGCTATTGTCATATGTCCGAACATGCTAATCTGGAATCATCTGGATAGAAAGTGGGATATCTTCTTCCTCACAACTCCTATGGGATTTATTTAACTTCCTGGTTATTCTACACTGAATAGTGGTTCCAAATAAAGCTTCTTAGACCGTGGTTTATCATGGTTTGATAAGAATCATGAAGATAATGGCATATGTCCGAACAGGCTAATCTGGAATCATCTGGATAGAAAGTGGGATATCTTCTTACTCACAACTCCTATGAGATTTATTCAACTTCCTGGTTATTCTCCACTGAGTAGTGGTTCCCAATCAAGCTTCTTACATATTGGTTCATCCTGGTTTGATAAGAATCATAAAGATATTGCCATATGTCCGAACAGGCTAATATGGAATCATCTGGATAGAAAGTGGGATATCTTCTTACTCACAACTCCTATGAGATTTATTCAACTTCCTGGTTATTCTCCACTGATTAGTGGTTCCAAATAAAGCTTCTTAGATTGTGGTTCATCCTGGTTTGATAAGAATCATGAAGATAATGGCATATGTCCGAACAGGCTAATCTGGAATCATCTGGATAGAAGGTGGGATATCTTCTTGCTCACAACACTTATGAGATTTATTCAACTTCCTGGTTATTCTCCACTGATTAGTGGTTCCAAATAAAGCTTCTTAGATCGTGGTTCATCCTGGTTTGATAAGTATCATGAAGATATTGCCATATGTCCGAACAGGCTAATCTGGAATCATCTGGACAGAAAGTGGGATATCTTCTTAATCACAACTCCTATGAGATTTATTCAACTTCCTGGTTATTCCCCACTGATTATTGGTTCCAAATAAAGCTTCTTAGATCGTGGTTCATCCTGGTTTGATAAGAATCATGAAGATAATGGCATATGTCCGAACAGGCTAATCTGTAATCATCTGGATAGAAGGTGGGATATCTTGTTTCTCACAACACTTATGAGATTTTTTCAACTTCCTGGTTATTCTCCACTGATTATTGGTTCCAAATAAAGCTTCTTAGATCATGGTTCATCCTGGTTTGATAAGAATCATGAAGATAATGGCATATGTCCGAACAGGCTAATCTGGAATCATCTGGACAGAAAGTGAGATATCTTCTTACTCACAATTCCTATGAGATTTATTCAACTTCCTGGTTATTCTCCACTGATTATTGGTTCCAAATAAAGCTTCTTAGATCGTGTTTCATCCTGGTTTGATAAGAATCATGAAGATAATGGCATATGTCCGAACAGGCTAATCGGGAATCATTTGGATAGAAAGTGGGATATCTTCTTACTCACAACTCCTATGAGATTTATTCAACTTCCTGGTTATTCTCCACTGAGTAGTGGTTCCCAATCAAGCTTCTTACATATTGGTTCATCCTGGTTTGATAAGAATCATGAAGATATTGCCATATGTCCGAACAGGCTAATCTGGAATCATCTGGACAGAAAGTGGAATATCTTCTTAATCACAACTCCTATGAGATTTATTCAACTTCCTGGTTATTCCCCACTGATTAGTGGTTCCAAATAAAGCTTCTTAGATCGTGGTTCATCCTGGTTTGATAAGAATCATGAAGATAATGGCATATGTCCGAACAGGCTAATCTGTAATCATCTGGATAGAAGGTGGAATATCTTCTTGCTCACAACACTTATGAGATTTATTCAACTTCCTGGTTATTCTCCACTGATTAGTGGTTCCAAATAAAGCTTCTTAGATCATGGTTCATCCTGGTTTGATAAGAATCATGAAGATAATGGCATATGTCCGAACAGGCTAATCTGGAATCATCTGGACAGAAAGTGGGATATCTTCTTACTCACAACTCCTATGAGATTTATTCAACTTCCTGGTTATTCTCCACTGATTAGTGGTTCCAAATAAAGCTTCTTAGATCTTGGTTCATCCTGGTTTGATAAGAATCATGAAGATATTGCCATATGTCCGAACATGCTAATCTGGAATCATCTAGATAGAAGGTGGGATATCTTCTTGCTCACAACACTTATGGGATTTATTCAACTTCCTGGTTATTCTCCACTGATTAGTGGTTCCAAATAAAGCTTCTTAGATCGTGGTTCATCCTGGTTTAATAAGAATCATGAAGCTATTGTCATATGTCCGAACATGCTAATCTGGAATCATCTGGATAGAAAGTGGGATATCTTCTTCCTCACAACTCCTATTGGATTTATTTAACTTCCTGGTTATTCTCCACTGAATAGTGGTTCCAAATAAAGCTTCTTAGACCGTGGTTTATCCTGGTTTGATAAGAATCATGAAGATAATGGCATATGTCCGAACAGGCTAATCTGGAATCATCTGGATAGAAAGTGGGATATCTTCTTACTCACAACTCCTATGAGATTTATTCAACTTCCTGGTTATTCTCCACTGATTAGTGGTTCCAAATAAGGCTTCTTAGATCGTGGTTCATCCTGGTTTGATAAGAATCATGAAGATAATGGCATATGTCCGAACATGCTAATCTGTAATCATCTGGATAGAAGGTGGGATATCTTGTTGCTCACAACACATATGAGATTTATTCAACTTTCTGGTTATTCGCCACTGATTAGTGGTTCCAAATAAAGCTTCTTAGATCGTGGTTCATCCTGGTTTGATAAGAATCATGAAGATAATGGCATATGTCCGAACATGCTAATCTGGAATCATCTGGATAGAATGTGGGATATCTTCTTACTCACAACTCCTATGAGATTTATTTAACTTCCTGGTTATTCTCCACTGATTATTTGTTCCAAATAAGGCTTCTTAGATCGTGGTTCATCCTGGTTTGATAAGAATCATGAAGATATTGTCATATGTCCGAACAGGCTAATCTGAAATCATCTGGATAGAAAGTGGGATATCTTCTTACTCACAACTCCTATGAGATTTATTTAACTTCCTGGTTATTCTACACTGAATAGTGGTTCCAAATAAAGCTTCTTAGATCGTGGTTCATCCTGGTTTGATAAGAATCATGAAGATAATGGCATATGTTCAAACAGGCTAATCTGAAATCATCTGGATAGAGTGTGGGATATCAACTTACTCACAACTCCTATGAGATTTATTCAACTTCCTGGTTATTCTCCACTGATTAGTGGTTCCAAATAAAGCTTCTTAGATCGTGGTTCATCCTGGTTTGATAAGAATCATGAAGATAATGGCATATGTCCGAACAGGCTCATCTGTAATCATCTGGATAGAAGGTGGGATAACTTCTTGCTCACAACACTTATGAGATTTATTCAACTTCCTGGTTATTCTCCACTGATTAGTGGTTCGAAATAAAGCTTCTTAGATCGTGGTTCATCCTGGTTTGGTAAGAATCATGAAAATAATAACATATGTCTGGATAGGCTAATCTGGAATCATCTGGATAGAAGGTGGGATATCTTCTTGTTCACAACACTTGTGAGATTTATTCAAGTTCCTGGTTATTCTCCACTGATTAGTGGTTCCAAACAAAGCTTCTTAGATCGTGGTTCATCCTGGTTTGATAAGAATCATGAGGATATTGCCATATGTCCGAACATGCTAATCTGGAATCACCTGGATAGAAAATGGGATATCTTCTTACTCAAAACTCCTATGAGATTTATTCAACTTCCTGGTTATTCTCCACTGATTAGTGGTTCCCAATCAAGCTTCTTACATATTGGTTCATCCTGGTTTGATAAGAATCATGAAGATAATGGCATATGTCCGAACAGGCTAATCTGGAATCATCTGGATAGAAGGTGGGATATCTTCTTACTCACAACAGTTATGAGATTTATTCAACTTCCTGGTTATTCTCCACTGATTAGTGGTTCCAAATAAAGATTCTTAGATCGTGGTTCATCCTTGTTTGATAAGAATCATGAAGATATTGCCATATGTCCGAACAGGCTAATCTGGAATCATCTGGATAGAAAGTGGGATATCTTCTTACTCACAACTCCTATGAGATTTATTCAACTTCCTGGTTATTCTCCACTGATCATTGGTTCCAAATAAAGCTTCTTAGATCGTGGTTCATCCTGGTTTGATAAGAATCATGAAGATAATGGCATATGTCCGAATAGGCTAATCTGTAATCATTTGGATAGAAGGTGGGATATCTTCTTGCTCACAACACTTATGAGATTTATTCAACTTCCTGGTTATTCTCCACTGATTAGTGGTTCCAAATAAAGCTTCTTAGATCGTGGTTCATCCTGGTTTGATAAGAATCATGAAGATAATGGCATATGTCCGAACAGGCTAATCTGGAATCATCTGGATAGAAGGTGGGATATCTTCTTGCTCACAACAATATGAGATTTATTCAACTTCCTGGTTATTCTCTACTGATTAGTGGTTCCAAATAAAGCTTCTTAGATCGTGGTTCATCCTGGTTTGATAAGAATCATGAAGATATTGACATATGTACGAACAGGCTAATATGGAATCATCTGGATAGAAAGTGGGATATCTTCTTACTCACAACTCCTATGAGATTTATTCAATTTCCTGGTTATTCTCCACTGATTAGTCGTTCCAAATAAGGCTTCTTAGATTGTGGTTCATCCTGGTTTGATAAGAAACATGAAGATAATGGCATATGTCCGAACAGGCTAATCTGTAATCATCTGGATAGAAGGTGGGATATCTTGTTGCTCACAACACATATGAGATTTATTCAACTTTCTGGCTATTATCCACAGATTAGTGGTTCCAAATAAATCTTCTTAGATCGTGGTTTATCCTGGTTTGATAAGAATCATGAAGATAATGGCATATTCCGAACATGCTAATCTGGAATCATCTGGATAGAAGGTGGGATATCTTCTTGCTCACAACACTTATGAGATTTATTCAACTTCCTGGTTATTCTCCACTGATTAGTGGTTCCAAATAAGCTTCTTAGATCGTGGTTCATCCTGGTTTGATAAGAATCACGAAGATATTACCATATGTCCGAACATGCTAATCTGGAATCATCTGGATAGAAGGTGGGATATCTTCTTGCTCACAACACTTATGAGATTTATTCAACTTTCTGGTTATTCTCCACTGATTAGTGGTTCCAAATAAAGCTTCTTAGATCGTGGTTCATCCTGGTTTGATAAGAATCATGAAGATAATAGCATATGTCCGAACATGCTAATCTGGAATCATCTGGATAGAATGTGGGATATCTTCTTACTCACAACTCCTATGAGATTTATTTAACTTCCTGGTTATTCTCCACTGATTATTTGTTCCAAATAAGGCTTCCTAGATCGTGGTTCATCCTGGTTTGATAAGAATCATAAAGATATTGCCATATGTCCGAACAGGCTAATCTGAAATCATCTGGATAGAAAGTGGGATATCTTCCTACTCACAACTCCTATGAGATTTATTTAACTTCCTGGTTATTCTACACTGAATAGTGGTTCCAAATAAAGCTTCTTAGATCGTGGTTCATCCTGGTTTGATAAGAATCATGAAGATAATGGCATATGTTCAAACAAGCTAATCTGGAATCATTTGGATAGAGTGTGGGATATCAACTTACTCACAACTCCTATGAGATTTATTCAACTTCCTGGTTATTCTCCACTGATTAGTGGTTCCAAATAAAGCTTCTTTGATCGTGGTTCATCCTGGTTTGATAAGAATCATGAAGATAATGGCATATGTCCGAACAGGCTCATCTGTAATCATCTGGATAGAAGGTGGGATAACTTCTTGCTCACAACACTTATGAGATTTATTCAACTTCCTGGTTATTCTCCACTGATTAGTGGTTCCAAATAAAGCTTCTTAGATCGTGGTTCATCCTGGTTTGGTAAGAATCATGAAAATAATAACATATGTCTGGACAGGCTAATCTGGAATCATCTGGATAGAAGGTGGGATATCTTCTTGTTCACAACACTTGTGAGATTTATTCAAGTTCCTGGTTATTCTCCACTGATTAGTGGTTCCAAACAAAGCTTCTTAGATCGTGGTTCATCCTGGTTTGATAAGAATCATGAGGATATTGCCATATGTCCGAACATGCTAATCTGGAATCACCTGGATAGAAAATGGGATATCTTCTTACTCACAACTCCTATGAGATTTATTCAACTTCCTGGTTATTCTCCACTGATTAGTGGTTCCCAATCAAGCTTCTTACATATTGGTTCATCCTGGTTTGATAAGAATCATGAAGATAATGGCATATGTCCGAACAGGCTAATCTGGAATCATCTGGATAGAAGGTGGGATATCTTCTTACTCACAACAGTTATGAGATTTATTCAACTTTCTGGTTATTCTCCACTGATTAGTGGTTCCAAATAAAGATTCTTAGATCGTGGTTCATCCTTGTTTGATAAGAATCATGAAGATATTGCCATATGTCCGAACAGGCTAATCTGGAATCATCTGGATAGAAAGTGGGATATCTTCTTACTCACAACTCCTATGAGATTTATTCAACTTCCTGGTTATTCTCCACTGATCATTGTTTCCAAATAAAGCTTCTTAGATCGTGGTTCATCCTGGTTTGATAAGAATCATGAAGATAATGGCATATGTCCGAACAGGCTAATCTGTAATCATTTGGATAGAAGGTGGGATATCTTCTTGCTCACAACACTTATGAGATTTATTCAACTTCCTGGTTATTCTCCACTGATTAGTGGTTCCAAATAAAGCTTCTTAGATCGTGGTTCATCCTGGTTTGATAAGAATCATGAAGATAATGGCATATGTCCGAACATGCTAATCTGGAATCATCTGGATAGAAGGTGGGATATCTTCTTGCTCACAACAATTATGAGATTTATTCAACTTCCTGGTTATTCTCTACTGATTAGTGGTTCCAAATAAAGCTTCTTAGATCGTGGTTCATCCTGGTTTGATAAGAATCATGAAGATATTGACATATGTCCGAACATGCTAATATGGAATCATCTGGATAGAAAGTGGGATATCTTCTTACTCACAACTCCTATGAGATTTATTCAATTTCCTGGTTATTCTCCACTGATTAGTCGTTCCAAATAAGGCTTCTTAGATTGTGGTTCATCCTGGTTTGATAAGAAACATGAAGATAATGGCATATGTCCGAACAAGCTAATCTGTAATCATCTGGATAGAAGGTGGGATATCTTGTTGCTCACAACACATATGATATTTATTCAACTTTCTGGCTATTATCCACAGATTAGTGGTTCCAAATAAATCTTCTTAGATCGTGGTTTATCCTGGTTTGATAAGAATCATGAAGATAATGGCATATTCCGAACATGCTAATCTGGAATCATCTGGATAGAAGGTGGGATATCTTCTTGCTCACAACACTTATGAGATTTATTCAACTTCCTGGTTATTCTCCACTGATTAGTGGTTCCAAATAAGCTTCTTAGATCGTGGTTCATCCTGGTTTGATAAGAATCACGAAGATATTACCATATGTCCGAACATGCTAATCTGGAATCATCTGGATAGAAGGTGGGATATCTTCTTGCTCACAACACTTATGAGATTTATTCAACTTCCTGGTTATTCTCCACTGATTAGTGGTTCCAAATAAAGCTTCTTAGATCGTGGTTCATCCTGGTTAATTAAGAATCATGAAGATATTGCCATATGTCCAAACAGCTAATCTGGAATCATCTGGATAGAAAGTGGAATATCTTCTTACTCACAACTCCTATGAGATTTATTTAACTTCCTGGTTATTCTTCACTGAATAGTGGTTCCAAATAAAGCTTCTTAGATCGTGGTTCATCCTGGTTTGATAAGAATCATAAAGATAATGGCATATGTCCGAACATGCTAATCGGGAATCATCTGGATAGAAAGTGGGATATCTTCCTACTCACAACTCCTATGAGATTTATTCAACTTTCTGGTTATTCTCCACTGATTAGTGGTTCCAAATAAAGCTTCTTAGATCGTGGTTCATCCTGGTTTGATAAGAATCATGAAGATAATGGCATATGTCCGAACAGGCTAATCTGGAATCATCTGGATAGAAGGTGGGATATCTTCTTACTCACAACTCCTATGAGATTTATTTAACTTCCTGGTTATTCTCCGCTGATTAGTGGTTCCAAATAAGGCTTCTTAGATCGTGGTTCATCCTGGTTTGATAAGAATCATGAAGATATTGTCATATGTCCGAACAGGCTAATCTGAAATCGTCTGGATAGAAAGTGCGATATCTTCTTACTCACAACTCCTATGAGATTTATTAACTTCCTGGTTATTCTACACTGAATAGTGGTTCCAAATAAAGCTTCTTAGATCGTGGTTCATCCTGGTTTGATAAGAATCATGAAGATAATGGCATATGTTCAAACAGGCTAATCTGGAATCATCTAGATATGATGCAACCTTGACTGAACCAGTAGCTGAGATAGAGCTGATTGGGAGTGATGATGGCGAGGGAGCTGATAAGGAGCTGGAATGGAGTGACACTGAACAAGGAGCTGATCAGGAGCTAAGTGAGAGTGACATAGAAGATGAAGTGGAAGCAGCTCGGTCCAAAGAAGAGAAGCCCATATCCAAACCTAAAGGAGTACCATCTTCCTCAAGCCCATCCGATCAAACTCAAGACCCATTCTACTTGTCTCAAGGGCCAATCACAAGATCTCAAACCAGAAGATTGAAGAATTCGATTGCAGCTTTGGTTTACTCTAAACCAAACCTAAACCAGTTCGACAATCAAGACCAAAACCAAGTCAAGATCTTCAATTACTCAGTCTTTGGTCTTGCCTAGGTTTTCTTACTTTCTTTGTCGTAAACTACAAGTTTTAATTCTTTATTTTGTTTCAATGTCGAGTTGGTTTTCCTACAAATACTCTAGATTGATTTCAATAAGATTATTCACATTTTTATCAAAAATCTCTTGAACTTGTGAATCCCTTGTTCATCTTTGAACATTGATCTGCTACAGAGTTCATTCTCTAACAGCAATTTCGTTTGTGATCATTATAAGAGTTCATTCTCTGATCACTTACACAACAAAACAAGTTTTTGATCTCTCCATCGATCTACACTGAAGAACCATCAACCATCTCGACTTCTATCCATCAAACCACCCATCATCATCTATCTTACTTCATTCCGCAACCAAACAACCACTCTATCATTCAAACCATTGATCAACCTTCAAAGATCAAGGGAAAACGAACCCATATCTATCAGGGTTCTATCAGGTGGTATCAGAGCAGATTGAAGGCTCTTGATCTAGGGTTTGTCATAAAATTCTTCAAATTCTTCAATTATGAAGATAATGGCATATGTCCGAACAGGCTAATCTGTAATCATTTGGATAGAAGGTGGGATATCTTCTTGCTCACAACACTTATGAGATTTATTCAACTTCCTGGTTATTCTCCACTGATTAGTGGTTCCAAATAAAGCTTCTTAGATCGTGGTTCATCCTGGTTTGATAAGAATCATGAAGATAATGGCATATGTCCGAACATGCTAATCTGGAATCATCTGGATAGAAGGTGGGATATCTTCTTGCTCACAACAATTATGAGATTTATTCAACTTCCTGGTTATTCTCTACTGATTAGTGGTTCCAAATAAAGCTTCTTAGATCGTGGTTCATCCTGGTTTGATAAGAATCATGAAGATATTGACATATGTCCGAACAGGCTAATATGGAATCATCTGGATAGAAAGTGGGATATCTTCTTACTCACAACTCCTATGAGATTTATTCAATTTCCTGGTTATTATCCACTGATTAGTCGTTCCAAATAAGGCTTCTTAGATTGTGGTTCATCCTGGTTTGATAAGAAACATGAAGATAATGGCATATGTCCGAACAGGCTAATCTGTAATCATCTGGATAAAAGGTGGGATATCTTGTTGCTCACAACACATATGAGATTTATTCAACTTTCTGGCTATTATCCACAGATTAGTGGTTCCAAATAAATCTTCTTAGATCGTGGATTATCCTGGTTTGATAAGAATCATGAAGATAATGGCATATTCCGAACATGCTAATCTGGAATCATCTGGATAGAAGGTGGGATATCTTCTTGCTCACAACACTTATGAGATTTATTCAACTTCCTGGTTTTTCTCCACTGATTAGTGGTTCCAAATAAGCTTCTTAGATCGTGGTTCATCCTGGTTTGATAAGAATCACGAAGATATTACCATATGTCCGAACATGCTAATCTGGAATCATCTGGATAGAAGGTGGGATATCTTCTTGCTCACAACACTTATGAGATTTATTCAACTTCCTGGTTATTCTCCACTGATTAGTGGTTCCAAATAAAGCTTCTTAGATCGTGGTTCATCCTGGTTTGATAAGAATCATGAAGATATTGCCATATGTCCAAACAGCTAATCTGGAATCATCTGGATAGAAAGTGGAATATCTTCTTACTCACAACTCCTATGAGATTTATTTAACTTCCTGGTTATTCTTCACTGAATAGTGGTTCCAAATAAAGCTTCTTAGATCGTGGTTCATCCTGGTTTGATAAGAATCATAAAGATAATGGCATATGTCCGAACATGCTAATCGGGAATCATCTGGATAGAAAGTGGGATATCTTCCTACTCACAACTCCTATGAGATTTATTCAACTTTCTGGTTATTCTCCACTGATTAGTGGTTCCAAATAAAGCTCTTAGATCGTGGTTCATCCTGGTTTGATAGGAATCATGAAGATAATGGCATATGTCCGAACAGGCTAATCTGGAATCATCTGGATAGAAGGTGGGATATCTTCTTACTCACAACTCCTATGAGATTTATTTAACTTCCTGGTTATTCTCCGCTGATTAGTGGTTCCAAATAAGGCTTCTTAGATCGTGGTTCATCCTGGTTTGATAAGAATCATGAAGATATTGTCATATGTCCGAACAGGCTAATCTGAAATCGTCTGGATAGAAAGTGGGATATCTTCTTACTCACAACTCCTATGAGATTTATTAACTTCCTGGTTATTCTACACTGAATAGTGGTTCCAAATAAAGCTTCTTAGATCGTGGTTCATCCTGGTTTGATAAGAATCATGAAGATAATGGCATATGTTCAAACAGGCTAATCTGGAATCATCTAGATATGATGCAACCTTGACTGAACCAGTAGCTGAGGTAGAGCTGATTGGGAGTGATGATGGCGAGGGAGCTGATAAGGAGCTGGAATGGAGTGACACTGAACAAGGAGCTGATCAGGAGTTAAGTGAGAGTGACATAGAAGATGAAGTGGAAGCAGCTCGGTCCAAAGAAGAGAAGCCCATATCCAAACCTAAAGGAGTACCATCTTCCTCAAGCCCATCCGATCAAACTCAAGACCCATTCTACTTGTCTCAAGGGCCAATCACAAGATCTCAAACCAGAAGATTGAAGAATTCGATTGCAGCTTTGGTTTACTCTAAACCAAACCTAAACCAGTTCGACAATCAAGACCAAAACCAAGTCAAGATCTTCAATTACTCAGTCTTTGGTCATGCCTAGGTTTTCTTACTTTCTTTGTCGTAAACTACAAGTTTTAAGTCTTTATTTTGTTTCAATGTCGAGTTGGTTTTCCTACAAATACTCTAGATTGATTTCAATAAGATTATTCACATTTTTATCAAAAATCTCTTGAACTTGTGAATCCCTTGTTCATCTTTGAACATTGATCTGCTACAGAGTTCATTCTCTAACAGCAATTTCGTTTGTGATCATTATAAGAGTTCATTCTCTGATCACTTACACAACAAAACAAGTGTTTGATCTCTCCATCGATCTACACTGAAGAACCATCAACCATCTCGACTTCTATCCATCAAACCACCCATCATCATCTATCTTACTTCATTCCGCAACCAAACAACCACTCTATCATTCAAACCATTGATCAACCTTCAAAGATCAAGGGAAAACGAACCCATATCTATCAGGGTTCTATCAGGTGGTATCAGAGCAGATTGAAGGCTCTTGATCTAGGGTTTGTCATAAAATTCTTCAATTACTTCTCCTTCTCTTTGGGAACCTGGTTTGATCATTCTGTTTCTGTGAATCTGTTCATCTCTTATCTGTCTATCTAAAAGTGCGAGGGGGCCGACCAGTATAAAAAAAATAAAGAGATCAAAGTATCTAAGTCTGAAGAGAAATCCAGCCAGACTGAAGAGAAATCCAGTCTCTGGTGGTAAAGCTCCTTGCAAACTAAATCCCTTAATATTGTCTATCTTTTCTTCTCTTTGGGGGTTGGGGTTTGTTCTCTAAGGCATTGATCTTTGTTTACTGCTGAGCTCTTGGATTCACAAAGAAACTTCACCACAAAGTTGAGAGAAACACTTGAGAGAAACACTTGTGAGGCTTCGGCTATAATACTTGTGTACTTACTTTTCTTGTCAAGTTTCTTAACAGGAAGCCATGTCTGAAAGTGATCTGGAACGAGAGGGGAGACCAGCAGCTAGACTAGATAAAACTCAGATGGATGCCTTGATAGCTACTCTTATGAACGAGATGGATAAAAAACTTGAATTTGTTGGGGTTACTGATATACCATGGATTTTACCCATTTTTACCCATGTTATATAAGTGTTTTATATACTATTTATTATGTATTGGAGTCTATTTAGAGTATTTACAGGTTCAGGGACGATTTGGAGAAATATGGTGATTTTGGTGCCTTTTGGAGTCTTTCGCAGTGCAGGACTGCACAGACGCTTCATATGTGTAGCTCTCGATGGAGACCTTCCCACCATTTGATTTATCCCATATTCGGACACAAGCTAGAGCGTTGCGTTAGCTTTCCAATGCCACTGGTGTGAGGTCAATCCAACGGTTAGATCGGAAGTTATGCCCATTTTACTGAAGAGTGGTCAGTCTGCCTCGCGAGAGAAGTTTGTCGAGAAGAGGATTGTATGTCGATCGACACAGCACACTGCATGTCGATCGACATGGACATCAGAATGTGGGCTGAGTATATTTCATGACCGACTGAAGCCCAGGAGTCACCACAAAGTTACCAAAATATCTTTGACGACCAGAAACCCTATTTATATTATTTCTAAGCCACTGTTGACGGCTACGCTTTCTACGCTATCTTATTTTCATTGTTTTCTCTTAGGAGAGAAGGGAGAAACTCCTTGAGAGTCCTCCTGTAACTCCTTTGCTTTTGGTTTATTTTATCTATTGCATTTTCCTCTATTCATCTATGATTTCTGTGACAAACTTCATGTCTGAATAGATCCACCTGTTAGATCTATGGTTCAGATAGGTTTGTGGGATTAGCCCCACACTATACTTGCTAAGTTGTGATATTCATCAAATGGATTGAACTCAATGCTTGTTCTAGATTAGCTAACTAGAACATAGATCACTAGGATCTTTGATTATCTTGAATTATCTATTTGAGCTTGCCTGTCTCCCGTTGAGAAGAACGACAGTTCCTCCTTGAGACCTTGTGGTCATATTCGGCTCGCGCCTAGGCAGATCTAGAAGCCGTCGATCGATATCCCGACAGGTGAATCGATCGGCGCTGCGAAAGGTGTATCGCTCGATATCTCAAAAGGATATCGACCGACTCTTTTTCTGTGTCATCATGCGAAAGGTGTGGCCAGAGATCTAGATAATTTAACCAGTGATTTATCACATATGTTAAGCGGCTGAGATCTATAGTATCATGCAAGCAGCTTGTTAGGCATTTATAGATATTATAATCCCCAATACCTGAATAGAAGCCCTAGATCTAGCAACCATCATTCCATCAAACAACTCCTTGCCAAGCTGAACAATTATATTGTTCATCTTGTTTAGTGTTTTATTTTCTTTACTGCTTTACAATATTCATTTACTGCTTTATAAACTATTAGCCTAGCTTAATCTCATAACTATTAGATCTAGTGTGTGGGGAGAATTGCCAAGTGTGACTCAAAACTTGGATTCAAACCCAAAAGAATACTCCAACTTGAGTCAAAGGCAAAAGTAACCTAAAAGGCTATTGAAATTACAACTATCTCCTTGTGAACAAACAAAAAAACAGATTTTTTTTTACGTTTCTACCCCTCGCAAGTCGTCTGTTTAGACGACTTGAAAATAAGTCGTCCAGACGACTTAACTTAAAGTCGTCTGGACAGTTATTCTTAAACATAATTTAAAAATTTTGTAAAAAATATTTTGATAAGTGAAAAATTGGAATTATGTAATTAACATATGTCTTAAGAGATATAAATTAATATATAACAAATTTCAATTGTTTTCAGCCCAGATGAGTGAAAGTAGTGAGTCATGATATTCTTTAGTTTATGTTTCATCAACATATGTTGTAGTATTGTATGTGTTCTTAGGGTTAGATTTTGGAAAGCATTAAAACTGTTTTTGAAAATTTTTAAAATTACCTAAGCGTGTTCATTTCTGTGTATAGTAAACACTATTGAAGTATAATTTGATTTTATAACGTGGTTAGTAAGTTAATTTAGTCATATTAGTTTAGGGGTTCATTTTAGGGTCTCGGACGACTTTATATATTTAGTCTTCTGTGCACAGACGACTAAATATTAGGTCGTCTGATGTACATTATCAGCCAGAATAAGTCGTCTAAACCGGACCAAACCTTAAAGTTTACCAATGTACTTTTAAAGCTAACCGGATTATTTACCCAATATATAAGGTGATTTTTTTTTTTTTCATTTTCCGCGAAATTCAGAAACCCTAACAGTTCTTTCTCACCGGCGATATCAAAGGCGATTCGAATTCCCACTATTTCCGAACAAACCATCGTTCTCAACGTAGGCTATCTATCTCACTTCATTCTCACCATTGTCGCCGCAGCTTCTTCTAACCCTAGCGCTGCCGATTCCTCTAAACCCTAGCGCCCCCGCTTCCACTATTTCCGAACAAACCGTCGCCCTCGCCACCGTGCTCACCAACGTTCTCACCGCCGCTTCCTCTAAACACTAGCTAGCACCGCCGCTTCTTCTAAACCCTAGCGCCGCCGCTTCTTCTCTGTAAACCGTAGCGCCGTTTCTCTATAAACCCTAACGCCGGTAAGTCATCAATCTCGAGGAAAAGATGAACATAAAACGTTGTCTCTATCAATTTTACTCATTCTCACCGTTTCACGTTTATTTTTTCAGATCTATAACCACAATGACGAGTACTCCAACTCCTTCTGCGACTAATCAGGTCCGCTTGAAATTTTTCTACTGGAAGACTTGTAAGTAAGTCGTCTGGAAAGTCTTCCAACTGGACGACTTAGTAGACGACTTAAATATAAGTCGTCCATTTGGAAGACTTTTCACACGACTTAAATATAAGTCTTCAACTAAGTCGTCCAGTTGGACGACTTTCCAGACGACTTATGTCTACTAAGTCGTCTGGAGTAACAATTAAGGCGTGATTGATTTAGCTTGTGTTCTGACTTCTATTGTTGTCTTTGATTATTTTGCAGACAAAAAGGATGGATATTCCAGAACTCCCCCGTAGGTTATACACATTAGGGGAAGAGCCAGAACCCCAGCATAGCATTTCGTATCATTCGGATAACAACATG
The DNA here is from genome assembly GCA_019706035.1 of Raphanus raphanistrum subsp. raphanistrum. Lineage (NCBI taxonomy): Eukaryota > Viridiplantae > Streptophyta > Magnoliopsida > Brassicales > Brassicaceae > Raphanus > Raphanus raphanistrum. Next base: position 86,129 of record JACZFZ010000011.1, on the reverse strand, counting down.
TTGCATATTGCTCTTAAGGGAGCTCTCACTGAGAAAGAATTTGAAGAGCTCAAGGAGTCGAGATTGGGAGTTTTCATCAAGTTCAAGGAGCAGGGATTTGGTTGGGCTTCAAGGCTGGTTCACCACATGCTCTGTTTAAAGCTGGACATTAAGAAGAAGTACGAGATGTGGTGTCTCGTTGGTCCAGAACCTTTGAGGTTTTCACTGTTAGAGTTTGAAATGATCACTGGTCTAAACTGCGAGTACATCGAGGACCTTAAGACACCAAAATGTGAAGTTACCCCAGAGATGGTTTCTTTCTGGGGGATGATGGGAGTTCATCTGGAAGCGGGGCCAACTACTGATCAGATAATAGATGCACTGAAGAGATGCGGGGATTGGTCCACGGAAGATCGCAAGCGGCTCGCGTACCTTTCCATCTTCACTGGATTCATTGAAGGGAGAAAGTTTTCAACCGCTACACGAGCTACTCTGGCAAGGCTAGTGATGGATTTAGAACGGTTTGAGAATTATCCATGGGGGAGAGTCTCGTTTAAGGTGCTGATGGACTCTTTGTGGAACAAAGAGATTACTGGCTGTTACACCGTGGATGGGTTTATACAAGTTCTTCAGGTCTGGGCGTACACAGCCTGCCGGGAATGGGTGCTAGTATTGGTAGTCCCAGATTAAACAGTTCGCTTCCACCGCTTCCACCGATTCTGGCTTACGAGGGCAGCAGAGGCCGCAGATTCATGAAAGCTGCTATCTTGAGTCAGGTACCTTTCCATCTTCACTTAATTAAGTCGTCTGGAAGGTCTTCCAGCTGGACGACTTAGTAGACGACTTATAATAAGTCGTCTGGAAGGTCTTCCAGCTAGACGACTTAGTAGACGACTTATAATAAGTCGTCTGGAAGGTCGTCCAGCTGGACGACTTAGTAGACGACTTATAATTAAGTAGTCTATTTAGTATTTTGTTTCAAATATCTAACTCGATTCTTCTTCTATTTACTGCAGACCCGCGTGATCAACTTTGTTGAGAAGGACATTAAGTGAAATGTGGCCAAAATGGGACTCTGAGGTTGAGGACGTGCCCGCGGAGAACATCATTAAAGTCATGTATGATCGGAGACCGTGGAAGTGGACCATGGATTGCTGGGAAGTCACTGGTACAAAGCCTAAGGTTGTGACTCCATCGAAAAGAGCCAAAGAGATGGTTGTGGTGGAGGTGGAGGAGGAGGAAGACAATCAGAGACCTCGGAAGAAAGCTCGTAAAGAGGCTCCTAAAGAGGCTCCTAAAGAGGCTAGAGAAGAGGCTAGAGAAGAGGCTAGTTGGGTGACCAAAGAGGAGTTGGAAAATATGTTCAACTCCTACACCTCTAACGTAGTTGACATGATGAAAGATGGGTTTAAGAAGTGCATCAGGGAGATTAGGAAGATGTCCGATAGATTGGAAGCTGTGGAGAAGAAGGTTGGTGTCACCAATCAGGCTACCCCTCAAGCCAAAGAAACCGGGGTTAGTAACAAACAGGCTACCCCTCAAGCCAAAGAAACCGGGGTTAGTAACAAACAGGCTACCCCTCAAGAGAAGAGCATCAACCCTACCCTTCAAACCCCTACACCTCAAACCAGACAGCCTACTCCTCAAAAGGATCAGCCTACACTTCAAACCAATCATCCTACTCCTCAAACCAGACAGCCTACTCCTGAAAAGGATCAGCCTACACTTCAAACCAATCATCCTACTCCTCAAACCAGACAACGTACTCCTCAAAAGGCAAAGCCTACTCCTCAAAAGAAACAGCCTTCTCCTCAAACGAAACAGCCTACTCTTCAAAAGAAACAGCCTTCTCCTCTGCCCAAAGAGGTTAGTATCAACTTACGTTTAAGTCGTCCAGGGTCAAATAGTCGTCCAGACAACTTTTATTTAAGTCGTCCAGGGTTAACTTGTGTGCAACTTTTATTGCAGAGATTGTTGCCGGAGGATACAGCAGATGAGGCGATCTCGGTATATAAGATCTTGCCGGAGGATAAAGCAGATGGTGTCACCTCCAAAGAGATTGTTCCTCTCACTTCCACTGACCAACCGAGCTTCGCTTCCAACGATCAACAACCGAGCTTCGCTTCCAACGATCAACAACCAAGCGTTCCAGTTTCAGAACCGAGCCTGGTTGTGCGTGCAAGGAGTGAACGAACGAAGAAACCTGCTCCCACACAGATATCTCCTTATACGGCAGAGAGAAAGAAACTCCTTAGAGTGGCAAAGTATAATCCATTTCCCACACTAAACAGACCTAAGTTGAAGGAGCTCGCTGATTGGTTGAAAACTGATCCGTAAGTGATTGCTTTACCCATAATAGCTTGATTTAGTCTATCAAAACTGATTGCTTTTTTGTTTGCAGTCATTATTTCACTAAGCAAGAGGACAAACCACGTACATCACCAACTTGGTGGTATCACATCCTCCGGACACCCAAAGGATGGCTGGAAGACGTAGTAAGTCTTCTGCTTATCTTTAAGTCGTCTGGTAACTTGTCTTTGTATAGATTTGTAAATATATAAGTCGTCTAGAAGGTTTTCCAGCTGGACGACTTACCAATAAGTCGTCTGGAAGGTTTTCCAGCTGGACGACTTACCAATAAGTCGTCTGGAAGGTTTTCCAGTTGGACGACTTACAAATAAGTCGTCGGGTAGGTTTGGACGACTTAAATAAAAGTCGTCTGGAAGGTTCTAACTTGTATTATTTTATATGCAGCATATAGATGCTTGGATTAATGTGCTGAGGCAGAGGTATCAGGAGAACCCACAAGCTTTCCGGAGCGAGCGAATGTGCTTCCTGGATCACAACTTTTCCCAGTCTTGGAGAGACCAGTATCTGTTCTTCAAAGCATCGGCACCTGATCACAAAGGTTTAGGAAGAATGCTACCTGGTGGGGCGTCGAGTTTTTATGACGGATCAATGCCTTCATTTTGCCAATCAAACAAGAAGTGGGGGGAGGACATTGATGATATCTATGCGCCAGTGAACTTGAACAACAAACATTGGGTTGCTATTTGGATATCGATCCCTAAGAGGCACATAGTCGTCTGGGATAGCATACCTTCATCTAGTGTCCCAGAAGCATGGGATGAGATAATGGAGCCTTTTCTCGAGATGGTCCCTTATCTGCTTGTTGAGTGCGCAGAAACCGACGAAGGAAGGGTCAAATACGGGTTGGAGCGATACACATATGAGAGACGGCTGAAAGATGTACCCACGGCCAACAATGGTGATTGTGGCGTGTACACTCTAAAGTACATTGAATGTCATGCTCTTGGGGTCCCCTTTAGCCCTAAAGACTTTGCTAGGTCCAATGCGAAGGTTATGAGGGATAATATGGCGGTGGTTATATGGACGGAGCTTGTTGATCAGCATTTGAAAGAGAATGAGGATGGTGATAAGTTCGTGGGCATGTATGATTAGATTTGTGTATGGCTTTGAACTTGTCTTTGTATATATTTTCTAACTTGTGTATGATTTGTGTATTTGTATTTGAACTTGTCGTTGTATAGATTTTCTAACTTGTGTATGATTTGTGTACAAATTTGAACTTGTCGTTGTATAGATTTTCTGACTTGTGTATGATTTATTTGAACTTGTCTTTGTAAATATATAAGTCGTCTGGTAGGTTTGGACGACTAACAAATAAGTCGTCTGGAAGGTTTTCCAGCTGGACGACTTACAAATAAGTCGTCTGGAAGGTTTTCCAGCTGGACGACTTACAAATAAGTCGTCTGGAAGGTTTTCCAGCTGGACGACTTACAAATAAGTCGTCTGGAAGGTTTTCCAGCTGGACGACTTACAAATAAGTCGTCTGGTAGGTTTGGATGACTTACAAATAAGGTAGTATAAAAATAGTAGAAGGTAGTCTAAAAATAAAATACACCGGACGACTTAGTAAAAGGTCGTCTAAAAAAATACACTTGAAGGGATAGTGGAAGGTCTTCTGGACGACTTACAAATAAGGTAGTCTAAAAATAGTAGAAGGTAGTCTGAAAATAAAACACTGGACGACTTAACAATTAGTCGTCTGGACGGGTATGATTAGACTGGACGACTTAAATTTAGGTCGTCTGGACAACTAGTCAACTGGTTGTGTACATTGTGGTTTCGTATGGCCAGTTTCCTTGCAGTTTGAGCATCTTCGTGCCCTGTGTTTCTTCCTGGGTTTGTGTCCTCTCATCCTAGATAGCTCCAACCAAGATTGCCATCTTGATTTCTTCTGTCTCCCCGGACCACGCTTTACGTTTGGAGGAAAGCATTCTCGTTCCTCAATATGTTGTGACACGATAGGATATATATTCTCTGAGTATCCTGCATACAGATGATTCTTTGAGTAAAGTGGACATACAAGTGTGGAGATATGCAAACCAGCATGTGTTCCAGCAGCTATAGCATGAGAGCAAGGTATTTTCTCCACTCCATAGACACCACAATCACACTTTACATGTTCCAAATCAACCACACAGTCCATTTTGCCACCTTTGACAAAGAAACGCCATCCATCAATTGGTTCGACAGTCACCGTATCCGCTATCTCTGATCGAACATCAAGCAAGTATTCAACACCCCGGCTATGTTCAGTTGGGAGACTCAAAGCATCTTGTCTCCTTTTCCAATACAATTTTCCTAACCTCTGCCTTATGAACTCCAGCAGGAACGGAATCGGAAATCCTCTTGCTCGCTTCAGTGCGGAATTAATAGATTCAGCGATGTTGCTTGTTTTTATGTTGAACCTGTTCCCCTTACAATAAACCCTTGACCATAGCCTGGCGTCGGCCTTCTCCAAATACGTTGCAAGTTCCGGGTTTGGACTCCGTATCTCAGCCATGTACCGGTCAAAAATCGCAAACCGTGTGCGCATAAGCAGCCCCTTTCACCAAGTACATGAGATGTTTCCCTTTAAATTTTTTGACAATGTTATCTTGAAGGTGATAATAACATATTCCTCGGGTTGCCCAAGGAAACACCTTCTCACACGCACTTTTAATGGCCGCGTGCCGGTCGGAGACTATCACCAGAGGCTTGTCATGAGATATACAACTAGCCAATTTTGTGAAAAACCATTCCCAAGAAGGTTCATCTTCAGCATCCACGATCCCAAAAGCCAATGGGAATATCTGAAAATTGCCATCTTGTGCGGCTGCAACTAACATAACACCTCCATACTTTCCACTTAGGTGAGTTCCATCCACCACAATGACCCTTCTCTGATACTTAAAACCTTTGATAGAAGCTCCAAAAGAGAGAAATAGATACTTAAATCTTTTCTTAGAATCAAGTTCTATAGCCGTGATAGAATCAGGATTTACAATGGAGATTTGCTCGAGATATGAAGGCAGACGCAAATACCCTTCTTCTGCTGATCCTCTCACCAATTTTTGTGCATATAACAGTGCTCTGTATGAAGTGGTGTAATCAAGCGTCATGCCAAACATGTTCCTCATTGCATCAGTGATATGCTGTGGAGTTATCCCATCAATGATTCCAACACGATCAATGAAAAGACTACCAACATACTTTGGAGTACAGTGTCTCCGCTGAGCGATTCGGTCTCCAATTGAGCATAAATATTTTTCCACATACTTTGTTACCCAAAACGTGTTTATCCCATCTTTCACACTCGCTCTGATCTTCCATCCACAACCGCTAACCCGACATGTTGCCACAAGGAGAGAGTTTTTATTGATTTGTATATTCTGAAAGAAAACTTACCCCTCACTGCTGTCAACCGCAGCTCTGAAAGCAGTGCATCCTTGCTAACAAAACTCTGGTTGACATAGATGCTGGTACAATCCGATTTTCCTCCTTCAATAGCATTTGTCTTAGCATATGTCTTTTCAATTTCTTCAAAACAAATATTATCATCATCTTCCTCGTCATCATCTTCAACCTTTCCATAAAGACTGTAATCCCCACCATTCTGATCCGTTTGACCAACAATAGTGTTATCAGCATCCTCCTCCCCATTTTCCTCCTCTCCATTTTCCTCCTCTCCATCTTGATTTTCATCTTCAACAGACTCATTATCACCAACATCTTCAAAACATTCATCAGCTTCATCATTATCACCAACATCTTCTTCCCATTCACCAGCTTCATCATTATCACCAACATCTTCTTCCCATTCACCAGCTTCTTCTCTTTTCTCTGAAACCGTTTCCACCTTGCTGCGGCTTGATACACAAAGACATACTCTATGCGTTTTGAGTATCTCGAGCAAGTTTCAAACTTGTCTATCACTTGTAACATGAATGGGAGGACTGCCTGGAGTCATCATCATTTCTGCTGGTAATGAGTAGCTAATCTCCACAGTCACTGATCTCATGTCCAGGTTATAATCTTCTTGAGCCATTGCAACAAGTTCAGCATGTGTTGAATCTTCATTTAATAAAAACAATCTTGCTCCTTTGAGATCATCAACCACAAAATCCCAACGTAAATCTCTCAACAACCATTCTCCATACACTGCATGTAACTTAAAAATCATCTGCAAATATTCAAAATAAAACACATTAGTAAACATAGAGAAAATGAAGAAGTTCAATAAACATTATCGCAGATGACTTAGAATTAAGTCGTCCAGAAGACTTAAAGGTAAGTCGTCTAAAGAGGTCACTTTTGCAATTGAAAATTAAAAGGGACGACTTAATTCTAAGTCGTCCGGCTTTGTTTGTTAAAAAAAAAATTCAGACGACTTATATATAAGTCGTCTACGAGAAACGGGCTAGTTTTGCATTTGACCGAATCGTGTCAAATCTTTGACTATTTCTGGACGACTTATAATTCAGTCGTCTCTGGAAAGTAAAAATTTCAATATTTTATTCAAACTAGACGACTTATATGTAAGTCGTCCTAGGTTAGTTTTGTAATTGAAAAATAAAACTTGAAATTTAACTTTCTCCAGACGACTTAACTAAAAGTCCGTCCAGCTAGACGACTTAATTTAAGGTTGTCCGGGATAAGCAAGGTTTGACCAGAAAATTGGGAAAAATTCTGGACGACTTTGCTTTCCCCGGACGACTTTAAATTATGTCTTCTAACGGGACAACTTTATATTATGTCGTCTGGTAAAAGTTAAATTATGAAGTTTTATTTTTCAATTACAAAACTAACCTAAGACGACTTACACGTAAGTCGTCTAGTTTAATAAAATATTGAAATTTTAACTTTCCCAGAGACGACTGAATTATAAGTCGTCCAGAAATAGTCAAAGATCTGACACGATTCGGTCAAATGCAAAACTAGCCTGTTTCTCGTAGACGACTTATATATAAGTCGTCTGGAGTGTTTTTCAACAAACAAAGCTGGACGACTTAGTTTAAGTCGTCCGTTTGACCAGAAGACTCATCAGTAAGTCTTCTACATACAGATGACTTACTTGTAAGTCTTCTACGCAAACAGATTTTGAAAAAAAATCAAATTCGTACCTTAAACTAGGTGAGATGACTTTGTTTGCACACAGGATCTTCTCCAACCACCCAGAACCTCAAACGAAAGCAACCGTAAGTCAAAACGAAAGAAATATGGCTCTGTCAACCATCGCCCATATTTTGAATCAAAAGCTTGAGTTTTTTGGATGAATATGGAGAAAAGTGAAAGAAATGTTGTTTTTAGTTCATAACAATTGAAAACAGAGAGAGTGTAAAGAGATTTACGTGCATTAAAGGGCATTAAATGCTCCAAACAGTTCGTACAAGGTTGTTCCCACTATTCATGGCAGTGGCAATATTGTAAATACTTGAAGAAGATGAGGTTGAGACAGTAAAGAAGCCATTTTCGAAAAAAAAAAAATAAAAGTTAATGGCATTTTCGTAGATAAAATGCAGGTGTGGGGTTAAAAACTCAAAAAAATGAGTCAAAAGAAAATGTTAGTTTTCTGTTTGACTTCAAGTTTTGACTTATCTCCTTGTGGATTCGATCCCTAAGTACTATAACTTGACCTCTTTTGATGAGAGTAATTCACTCCTTAGGGTAATTTGAGTGATATCAAATTTGGCGCCGTTGCCGGGGAGCTTCGATCGCCATTAGATCTTATTTAGTTAGATTTTATTTAGGTTTTATTACTGTTCAAAAATTTCATAAATTTTTCTTCTGTTTCAGGTACATACCAGAAGCATCAATGAAGAAAGAATTTTTAGCTTATTCAAAGAAGCAACCTGCTGGTTTATGCACGATCCGTAAGTCTACGAGGGATGTAACGATCGACACCCTCCAAGCAGCATCGATCGATAGCATACACCACAAATCGATCGACATCGTCCATCACGAATCGATCGACACCCTACAAGAACCGGTGATCGACAGAGTATACAAATCGTCAAACGACACTGTTCACGCGAACACTGTTCACATGGGTACTGTTCATCGTGGTACTATTCACGCGGGTACTGTTCATCAAGGTACTATTCATCCAATTACTATTCATCGGAGTACTGTTCACGAAAACACTGTTCACCCGAACACTGTTCATCCGAACACTGTTCGTCCGAAATCGATCAACATTGTTCATTATGTGTCGTTCGATACTGTTCATCGTGACACTGTTCATCACGACACTATTCATCCGATGTCGATCGACATTGTTCATCCCGTGTCGATCGACACTGTTCATCCCGTGTCGATCGATACTGTTCACTTCAGAACTGTTCACTGAAACACTGTTCATCGCGGCACTATTCACGAAAACACTGTTCATCCCGTATCGATCGATACTATTCATCCGACGTCGATCGACACTGTTCATTCGACGTCGATCGACACTGTTCACCGAAACACTGTTCACTGAAATACTGTTCACTGAAACACTGTTCATCGAGACACTGTTCATCGGGGTACTGTTCATCACGACACTGTTCATCGCGGTACTGTTCATCAAAACGCTGTTCACTGCGACACTGTTCATTCGGGTACTGTTCATCCGGACACTGTTCATCCGACGCCAAAAAATTTTGTTCATCAAGAGTCGACCAACACCACTTGCGGGGAGACAAAGGAGGTCAGAGCACTCATACTTAAGATCGATAAGAAATGTATCTGGCGAGACGAAGAAGGTCGCCCTTGCAACACCAGAGAACAATCGATTAATGCAGATGGTGATGTAATCCCTAATGTAATTGATGTTGCTGAGACAAACGACTTTATTTTGACAAGCCAATGGTATGATTTGGGAAACGAGGACCCTTTCAAAGGTCTTCCTTTTGAAAACCCCAAAGATCTTATCAAGACACTCGAGGATTTAGCCTCATCAGCCATCTCATCAGCAAACAAGCAGAATGAGGTACATGTAGATCACATTATCTGCAAGATTTTCCCATATTTTTTATCTGGAGATGCTTTTAACTGGTTCAGTAAGTTGCAGCCAAGATCTCTAACTTGTTGGGAAGACATCAAAAGCACCTTCCTAAGTAAATTTTTCAGTGAAGCTGTAGCAATTCGCAGTAAAAGGTTTGATTACATGATTGACAAGATGATTGAAGATCATGAGAAAGGAATAATGACTAGCATCAGCCAGATTATTGATTATGTCTACAGCGAGCATAATGAAGATTCTAAGACCCCAACAACTCATGTCAAGCAGCCAGACATTCAAGATCAACATGCTTATGAGGATACACAGAGGGACAAACTGAACAGAGGACAGCTGGTCAACCATGGTACGGTTGAGGATGATGAACAAGATGGATCTGGAGAGCCGAGCACAGTAGAAAAAGCTGATACAAGTGATTCGATTTCAGCATCGATCGATATCAGCACTTCAGAAATGATCGATACAAACTTGTCTCATCGATCGATATCTCCCGAAATCCCTGATGCTACTGCTGTGAATGCTGGGACATAATGACAAAGAGCACTCAGAGACTACAACAGTCCTGAGGATTTCTATGCTAAAAGGTCTGCATTGCGTCGTTCAACATTCCAGAGTTCCATCCCTGAGCTACCTACTGCATATATCTCTCTTGTGGGTCAGACTCCTTTTCATGGTCTTCATTATGAAGATGCCACTAACCACTTAGAGGCATTCGAAGATTTAGCTTCGACCATCAAATGCAATGGAGTCCCTGAAGACTACTACTTCTGCAAATTATTCTCATATTCTCTTGCTGGAGAAGCAGCATGTTGGTTCAGGAAGTTGCCACAAGGATTTGTTACTACCTGGAAAGACATCACAAACGCCTTCCTCAACAACTTCCGATGTGATGCTGCAGCAAATCTAGAGATTGAGAAGAGAGCTATGCTGGAATATATGGTAGAGGATGATGAACATATGGCACCTGAAGAACTGAGTAGAGTAGAAGAAGCCGATATTAGTGACACAAGCTCAGCATCGATCGACCCCGCGACCTCGACATCGATTGACACTATCACTTCAGCATCAATCGACACCAGCATCTCAACATCGATAGACAACGACATCTGTCACAGATCGACACCACCCAAAATCCCTGAAAGTTCGAGTTGTCCTCAGGACATTGCAGACTCGACACAGAAGAACATTGATGTATCAAGTTGTATCCCAACCAATATGTAGAAAAAGCGATCACCATGGAAGATTTCTTGGAGCTAGAAGAATTTTCGGAGTTGGAGGATGGAGAACAACTTGGAGACTTGGATTCGAGTGTAGAAGTCACTATGAGAGACTTCATAGAGCTGGAGGAATGGCTTGAGTCGGAACAGAAGCTTGATGACGAGCGGAACACTATGAGAAAAGATATGGAGACTTCGTCAAAGACTAGCATCGATTGATACCAACCGGATGAGATCGATCGACACCCTCCAGATATCACTGATCGACACCTACCCGAGTACATCGATCGACACACATCGTTTGATGAGCTACCAGGAGGATGCACAGTTAAGCTGTAACCGATTGAAGAGAGAATGCACAAGTCTGAGACCTCATACCTTGCTGTCCCTGAACACCTAAGACCCATATGCGCAGAAGAAGCTGCTGGGATTTGCAAAAGAGTGAAGAGGATACATGACCCTGTGAAGATTGTGGTTCCCTGTACCGTGTTTGAAGCTGAATATCCTATACCACCAGATAGAGGTATACGTCTTGATTCCTATAATGGAGTATTTAAGGATCATCAGCATGTAGTAGCTTCTCAGAGAGAGATGAGGTGTAGAACTGAAGTCGACAAAGAACCCAGAGAAGAAGTCTCGATCGACACTGTTCAGAACACATCGATCGATAATATCACTCCACCATCGATCGACATCTACCGGATACCACCGATCGACATCATCAATCTGTCATTGATCGACACTACCACTGGTTCATCGATCGATACCAGACGCGAATCAGAGCATAATGAGTATGAAGTGTGTGGAAATATTTTTGATGGAGATACCACCACACGTTCAGACAAATCTGGGGGAAAGATGATGATGAGATGGAGGAAGAGGAAAAGAACCAAAAGGGATTCCCAGTTATCATTGATTCCTCACTTCTCGGATGATGTCAGGAAATTTGGAGTGAGACTACACAAGTCTGTGGAAAAGAAGAGGAAAAATTGGAAGAAGCGGAAACGAACCAAGGGATGTTCTCAGTTACCATTGACTCCTTACTTTTCAGATTGTGTTAGGACATCCAGAGTGCGCAGCAGAAGCTTCTCACACCCGTTTGCAAAGCTTCGAGCACTCATTATTGCTGAGATGATAGACAAAGGAGAAAAGTCTATGGAGGAGGCTTTCACACAAGAATGATAAAGCTTCAAAGATTGGACATTGAGATTTGTTTTGGAGCATATTCTTATTCTCATCCGGACTAAATCAGATCTCCAAAAGTCAAGCTCATGACTAAAAATAAGCGCTGAGTGGGAGGCAACCCACTGTTAGGTTAAAAAAAAATATGAACAGTACGCACGACACTGTAGCAACAGTGCCAAGCGATACTGTAGCAAGAAAATCGATCGACACTGTAGCAGAGTTACTGTAGCAGAATCACTGTAACAACGTTACTGTAGCAGAGTCACTGTTCATTCGAAAAAAAAAAATTTAATTATTGGTTACTGACCTTTAATATTTTATTTTAGTGTTTATCTATGTTAGGTTACATGATAAGATTCATGGAAGAAGCATTGATATACCAATATCGGCTGACGACTGCGCAGCATCGGTCGACAGAGCATTAATAGCATCGATCGATCGCCACTTAAATGTGTTGATCGATAGAGCATCAAGAGTATCGAACGCCACTTAACTGTGTTGGTCAATATTCACATCAAAGTTAGGTATACTGTTTTTCCTTGTTAATTATTGTTCTTATGATTTATTCTTCCACCAATCTTGGACTGTATAACACTGGTAACAGTGTTGTTTAAGTCTAAGGGATGTCATACTAATATTATAATTTAGATTAGCTATTTAGAAAAGGGACCCGAGTAAACGATTGCCTTAGTATCGACCGACGAGAAGAAGTCGATATCGATCGACAGAGGGATAGGTAAATTACCTACGACCCCATTATTCCAAATCTCAAGGATGATCACACATTGTGGAAACGAGGGATAGGTAAATTACCTGAGACCCCATTATTCGCTACACTTTGTCAAAATGTATGAGTTACAAATGCAAATGTCAATGAGATAGACTAGATGACCTGTGTTGGCATCAAAACCTATTGAAATTGAAACTAATAAGAGATCCAGAGAAGAGAGATGAGGGAAGAAAGGGATCAGAGAAGACTACATGTGTGTTCAGAAACTTGTTTGAGTTGAATCCATGTGTCCTTTGATTGATAATCCCAAGGTAAAGCCTACACTTTTATTTTTATGCAAGAAATGAGGTTAGTAGAGGGGATTGTCAGACATGATCTTTTAGGTTGTGGAACTAGTGGAATTTGGTTGCTATACTAGGATATGGTATAATGTGCTTCTAAGGTTAGGATGTTTAATGATTTGGTTTGCACTAATAAAGAGATGATGAACTGAGTTTTTAAAATCCTTTGAGTCCCTGCTGTTTTCAAACCTCTTTCAGAGAGACTGCATGTTTGTTTTGCTTGAGGAGAAGCAAAAGGGTAAGTCTGGGGGAGTTGATATACCATGGATTTTACCCATTTTTACCCATGTTATATAATTGTTTTATATACTATTTATTATGTATTGGAGTCTATTTAGAGTATTTACAGGTTCAGGGACGATTTGGAGAAATATGGTGATTTTGGTGCCTTTTGGAATCATTCGCAGTGCAGGACTGCACAGACGCTTCAGATGTTTAGCTCTCGATGGAGACCTTCTCACCATTTGATTTATCCCATATTTGGACACAAGCTAGAGCTTTGAGTTAGCTTTCCAATGCCACCGGTGTGAGGTCAATCCAACGGTTCATCCGAACAATGTTCATCCGAAATCGATCAACATTGTTCATTCTGTGTCGATCGATACTGTTCATCATGACACTGTTCATCACGACACTATTCATCCGACGTCGATCGACACTGTTCATCCCGTGTCAATCGACACTGTTCATCCCGTGTCGATCGATACTGTTCACTTCAGAACTGTTCACCGAAACACTGTTCATCGCGGCACTATTCACGAAAATACTGTTCATCCCGTATCGATCGATCCTATTTGTAATACCCCGATTTTCCAAAATATGTAATAATACTAAATAATAATAAATAAAGAAATAATCCTGAAATCTCCATTTATTACTCCACATAAATAATCTCAAATCTCCATAAATCCATTAAATAGTATTAAATCCAAATAGTATAATAAAATAAATCCTGAAAATATCGATAAAAGCACAAAGCCGCAAGTCTGAAAAAGAAATAAGGAAAACTCCCAAAAGCACCAATCCAATATCAATCACTCCTGTCTGCCAGGCTCACCTGAAAGAGAAAAGAAAGAGGGATGAGCAACAGGGGAGTCACTCAGTGAGGTATGGGATGCTAACCCGCAAACCACAGACTCAGCACATAGCACTACGACTATGTAGGAATAGCTCTAACATGAACAGACAAGATGCCTAGCACATCACACAAAACAAACAATACGCTGATGGTACATAGCTAGTCCACACACCATGCGTTCTCCTCATACGGATATACGATATCATAATATGCGTCGATAGTCCAGACATCTCTGGACCCCCGCACTCCACCAATATGCGTCGATATGCAAACGTCTCTGCACCCCGCACCACACAATATACGTCGCTAGCTCAGACGTCTCTGGGCCCCCGTACTCATCCACTATGCGTCGCTAGCTCAGATGTCTCTGTGCCCCCGCACTCTATACGTCGCTAGCTCAGATTTCTCTGGGCCCCCGTACTCATATGCGTCGCTAGCCCAAATCACTCTAGGCCCCCGCACTCACCACATAGTTCTTACTATATAACTACATATATACATATATATATATATATATAACAGTCTTTAACATCAATCATTTCACACAATCGTTGAATCCTCTATTATCCTATTTCCAGTTTAACAATCAAAATAATAATAAGCAACCAAGACTTTCAAACATACTCGATTCACAAAGACGGATCATGTTTCGAAACTAGACTTTCAATAATAATAGTACTAAACTAGCTCAGGATTTAACGGAATAGCCCTCACCTTAGCAATTGGCCGGAAAGAACAATGGAAGATGGTCAACTGAGATTAATAGAAAAATCCACCGAAAGCTCGCCCAGAAATCTGCCGGAAGCTCGCCAGAAATCTCACCGGAAAAATTGACTAGTGACTGGTCGTTGAATAATTCAACAGTTTGTCACGCGCAAAGAATACTTTGACTTGATGAGAAAAAGAGAAGAGAAGGAGTCTCTTATATAGGAGGAGGGAAGAGAGGTAAGAAGCTCAAACTTCCAATGTGGGACAAAAAGAATAGAAAGGGTTTTGGGTTTTAATTAAAAAAAACAAATGGGCCACTGCCATGGATCAGGGTCGTTACAATTCTCCCCCACTTAAGAAGAATTCGTCCTCGAATTCAAATTCTGAGCCGAGAACAGAAATAACATGTCTTCAACTTGACTTAACTCTGCTAGAAAAGATTCTTGGCCAATTGCATACACTCCGAACTATGCGAACCTCTCACATCTAATACGATGAAAGCTCTCACACTCAACAGTAACCGATCTAATTAGACACGCTTTTTTTTCTACCTATACATGATAACCACAAACACAAGAATACTCAAATCAAACGAGTATGATAAAGATATGTACCTCCTATCCGCTCAGCTCCATCGGCTTCTCCCAAAGCATACACACGTGGAGCGATGGCCTGACGCTTGGCCGCAGGCCCCTTAGTCGGGCATGACCTGGAGATATGACCAAGCTGGCCACAAGTGTAGCAAGCTCCTGGTGCGACTACTGCAGCTGCTGGTGCTGTCTGTGCTGCTGGTGCTGCATCCTGGGCACCTAATGGCCTATTTCGACAGTTCCTTTGAACATGACCATACTGCCCACAACTATAGCAGTGGAAACACTCTCCAAAATGGGGGCGACGACAACGCCCACAATTGGGCGCCCCAGTATGATCCCATGTCCTCTTCTGTGACTCAGAAGTCTTCTCGAACTTTGATTGAGCTGCTTTGGATTGTTTCTGCTCCTCAACAAGACACGTCTCCTGCACAACAGCCTTCTCTACCATATCCTCCAAGCTGGTGTAATTAGCCATACTGCATCTGCCGCGGAGATCCACTCTCATCCCATTTAGGAACATCCTCATCAAGTCCTCATCATCGAAATGGGTACCAGCAAACATGCGAAGCTCTCTGAACTCATGCTCATACTGCCTGACGGTCTTGCCACCCTGGATCAAATGCTGGAACTCATTCCTCTTCTGGTGTAAGGCCTCCTTGGGAAAGTATTTCTTGTCGAACGCAACAAGGAATTCAGCATATGTCGGATAATCCTCCTCCTCGCGCATCAAACACACTCCCTCCCACCAAACTGCTGCATCCCCACGCAGATATAACTCTGTAATATTAAGGCAAAGGTGAAGTGGACACTTGATAGTCCTCAAACACTTGGTCAATCTGTACTTCCACTGGTAAGCTTCGGTAGCATTCACTGTCCCTCTAAATTTCTCCAAGTCCACGTGCTTCATTCGCCCCATCACTCTTATGAGGTCCTCATCAACTCCATGCTGCTCTCCCTGCGGTGGTGGAACTTGCGGGTTACCCTGAACCTGAACCGGGGCACCCTGCTGGACATGAATCTGCGGTCCCTGCTGCACCTGAATCTGCGGACCATGCGGCACCCGATGGGCCTGTCCCTGCTGAGCTGCAGCCAACTGTCTGGCAACCTCCTGTGCAGCTATCCTGGCAGCCTCCTGAGCAGCCTGCTGAACTACCCCCTGAGCAGCCTGCTGTACCATCTGCATGATAGCAGCCTGATCGATCGGTGGAAACGCCGGCGGTGGAGGCGGTGGGATCACTGGCGGTGGAATCACTGGCGGTGGTGGCGGTGGTGGCACATGCTCACCTCCACCCTCTCGAGCAGCACTGGCAGCCGGGTTACGAACAACTCTCCTACGCGGCGGCATCTGAAAGGAATAACACAAGAATTAATCACTGAGGAAGTGGATACCAACGGTTTAAGGACGTAAGGCCAAACAGAAAGGTGCTATTTATTTTTATTTTAAAAATCCCCCAATTCCCAAAATATTTTTCAAAATCGTCAAAACCCGATTAAAATCACGTCCCTCAAATCGCCATCCCGGGTCGGAGCCGGGACGGAACCCGCTCTGATACCAAATTGTAATACCCCGATTTTCCAAAATATGTAATAATACTAAATAATAATAAATAAAGAAATAATCCTGAAATCTCCATTTATTACTCCACATAAATAATCTCAAATCTCCATAAATCCATTAAATAGTATTAAATCCAAATAGTATAATAAAATAAATCCTGAAAATATCGATAAAAGCACAAAGCCGCAAGTCTGAAAAAGAAATAAGGAAAACTCCCAAAAGCACCAATCCAATATCAATCACTCCTGTCTGCCAGGCTCACCTGAAAGAGAAAAGAAAGAGGGATGAGCAACAGGGGAGTCACTCAGTGAGGTATGGGATGCTAACCCGCAAACCACAGACTCAGCACATAGCACTACGACTATGTAGGAATAGCTCTAACATGAACAGACAAGATGCCTAGCACATCACACAAAACAAACAATACGCTGATGGTACATAGCTAGTCCACACACCATGCGTTCTCCTCATACGGATATACGATATCATAATATGCGTCGATAGTCCAGACATCTCTGGACCCCCGCACTCCACCAATATGCGTCGATATGCAAACGTCTCTGCACCCCGCACCACACAATATACGTCGCTAGCTCAGACGTCTCTGGGCCCCCGTACTCATCCACTATGCGTCGCTAGCTCAGATGTCTCTGTGCCCCCGCACTCTATACGTCGCTAGCTCAGATTTCTCTGGGCCCCCGTACTCATATGCGTCGCTAGCCCAAATCACTCTAGGCCCCCGCACTCACCACATAGTTCTTACTATATAACTACATATATACATATATATATATATATATAACAGTCTTTAACATCAATCATTTCACACAATCGTTGAATCCTCTATTATCCTATTTCCAGTTTAACAATCAAAATAATAATAAGCAACCAAGACTTTCAAACATACTCGATTCACAAAGACGGATCATGTTTCGAAACTAGACTTTCAATAATAATAGTACTAAACTAGCTCAGGATTTAACGGAATAGCCCTCACCTTAGCAATTGGCCGGAAAGAACAATGGAAGATGGTCAACTGAGATTAATAGAAAAATCCACCGAAAGCTCGCCCAGAAATCTGCCGGAAGCTCGCCAGAAATCTCACCGGAAAAATTGACTAGTGACTGGTCGTTGAATAATTCAACAGTTTGTCACGCGCAAAGAATACTTTGACTTGATGAGAAAAAGAGAAGAGAAGGAGTCTCTTATATAGGAGGAGGGAAGAGAGGTAAGAAGCTCAAACTTCCAATGTGGGACAAAAAGAATAGAAAGGGTTTTGGGTTTTAATTAAAAAAAACAAATGGGCCACTGCCATGGATCAGGGTCGTTACAATTCTCCCCCACTTAAGAAGAATTCGTCCTCGAATTCAAATTCTGAGCCGAGAACAGAAATAACATGTCTTCAACTTGACTTAACTCTGCTAGAAAAGATTCTTGGCCAATTGCATACACTCCGAACTATGCGAACCTCTCACATCTAATACGATGAAAGCTCTCACACTCAACAGTAACCGATCTAATTAGACACGCTTTTTTTTCTACCTATACATGATAACCACAAACACAAGAATACTCAAATCAAACGAGTATGATAAAGATATGTACCTCCTATCCGCTCAGCTCCATCGGCTTCTCCCAAAGCATACACACGTGGAGCGATGGCCTGACGCTTGGCCGCAGGCCCCTTAGTCGGGCATGACCTGGAGATATGACCAAGCTGGCCACAAGTGTAGCAAGCTCCTGGTGCGACTACTGCAGCTGCTGGTGCTGTCTGTGCTGCTGGTGCTGCATCCTGGGCACCTAATGGCCTATTTCGACAGTTCCTTTGAACATGACCATACTGCCCACAACTATAGCAGTGGAAACACTCTCCAAAATGGGGGCGACGACAACGCCCACAATTGGGCGCCCCAGTATGATCCCATGTCCTCTTCTGTGACTCAGAAGTCTTCTCGAACTTTGATTGAGCTGCTTTGGATTGTTTCTGCTCCTCAACAAGACACGTCTCCTGCACAACAGCCTTCTCTACCATATCCTCCAAGCTGGTGTAATTAGCCATACTGCATCTGCCGCGGAGATCCACTCTCATCCCATTTAGGAACATCCTCATCAAGTCCTCATCATCGAAATGGGTACCAGCAAACATGCGAAGCTCTCTGAACTCATGCTCATACTGCCTGACGGTCTTGCCACCCTGGATCAAATGCTGGAACTCATTCCTCTTCTGGTGTAAGGCCTCCTTGGGAAAGTATTTCTTGTCGAACGCAACAAGGAATTCAGCATATGTCGGATAATCCTCCTCCTCGCGCATCAAACACACTCCCTCCCACCAAACTGCTGCATCCCCACGCAGATATAACTCTGTAATATTAAGGCAAAGGTGAAGTGGACACTTGATAGTCCTCAAACACTTGGTCAATCTGTACTTCCACTGGTAAGCTTCGGTAGCATTCACTGTCCCTCTAAATTTCTCCAAGTCCACGTGCTTCATTCGCCCCATCACTCTTATGAGGTCCTCATCAACTCCATGCTGCTCTCCCTGCGGTGGTGGAACTTGCGGGTTACCCTGAACCTGAACCGGGGCACCCTGCTGGACATGAATCTGCGGTCCCTGCTGCACCTGAATCTGCGGACCATGCGGCACCCGATGGGCCTGTCCCTGCTGAGCTGCAGCCAACTGTCTGGCAACCTCCTGTGCAGCTATCCTGGCAGCCTCCTGAGCAGCCTGCTGAACTACCCCCTGAGCAGCCTGCTGTACCATCTGCATGATAGCAGCCTGATCGATCGGTGGAAACGCCGGCGGTGGAGGCGGTGGGATCACTGGCGGTGGAATCACTGGCGGTGGTGGCGGTGGTGGCACATGCTCACCTCCACCCTCTCGAGCAGCACTGGCAGCCGGGTTACGAACAACTCTCCTACGCGGCGGCATCTGAAAGGAATAACACAAGAATTAATCACTGAGGAAGTGGATACCAACGGTTTAAGGACGTAAGGCCAAACAGAAAGGTGCTATTTATTTTTATTTTAAAAATCCCCCAATTCCCAAAATATTTTTCAAAATCGTCAAAACCCGATTAAAATCACGTCCCTCAAATCGCCATCCCGGGTCGGAGCCGGGACGGAACCCGCTCTGATACCAAATTGTAATACCCCGATTTTCCAAAATATGTAATAATACTAAATAATAATAAATAAAGAAATAATCCTGAAATCTCCATTTATTACTCCACATAAATAATCTCAAATCTCCATAAATCCATTAAATAGTATTAAATCCAAATAGTATAATAAAATAAATCCTGAAAATATCGATAAAAGCACAAAGCCGCAAGTCTGAAAAAGAAATAAGGAAAACTCCCAAAAGCACCAATCCAATATCAATCACTCCTGTCTGCCAGGCTCACCTGAAAGAGAAAAGAAAGAGGGATGAGCAACAGGGGAGTCACTCAGTGAGGTATGGGATGCTAACCCGCAAACCACAGACTCAGCACATAGCACTACGACTATGTAGGAATAGCTCTAACATGAACAGACAAGATGCCTAGCACATCACACAAAACAAACAATACGCTGATGGTACATAGCTAGTCCACACACCATGCGTTCTCCTCATACGGATATACGATATCATAATATGCGTCGATAGTCCAGACATCTCTGGACCCCCGCACTCCACCAATATGCGTCGATATGCAAACGTCTCTGCACCCCGCACCACACAATATACGTCGCTAGCTCAGACGTCTTTGGGCCCCCGTACTCATCCACTATGCGTCGCTAGCTCAGATGTCTCTGTGCCCCCGCACTCTATACGTCGCTAGCTCAGATTTCTCTGGGCCCCCGTACTCATATGCGTCGCTAGCCCAAATCACTCTAGGCCCCCGCACTCACCACATAGTTCTTACTATATAACTACATATATACATATATATATATATATATATAACAGTCTTTAACATCAATCATTTCACACAATCGTTGAATCCTCTATTATCCTATTTCCAGTTTAACAATCAAAATAATAATAAGCAACCAAGACTTTCAAACATACTCGATTCACAAAGACGGATCATGTTTCGAAACTAGACTTTCAATAATAATAGTACTAAACTAGCTCAGGATTTAACGGAATAGCCCTCACCTTAGCAATTGGCCGGAAAGAACAATGGAAGATGGTCAACTGAGATTAATAGAAAAATCCACCGAAAGCTCGCCCAGAAATCTGCCGGAAGCTCGCCAGAAATCTCACCGGAAAAATTGACTAGTGACTGGTCGTTGAATAATTCAACAGTTTGTCACGCGCAAAGAATACTTTGACTTGATGAGAAAAAGAGAAGAGAAGGAGTCTCTTATATAGGAGGAGGGAAGAGAGGTAAGAAGCTCAAACTTCCAATGTGGGAGAAAAAGAATAGAAAGGGTTTTGGGTTTTAATTAAAAAAAACAAATGGGCCACTGCCATGGATCAGGGTCGTTACACTATTCATCCGACGTCGATCGACACTGTTCATTCGACGTCGATCGACACTGTTCACCGAAACACTGTTCACTGAAACACTGTTCATCGCGGTACTGTTCATCGAGACACTGTTCATCGGGGGTACTGTTCATCACGACACTGTTCATCGCGGTACTGTTCATCAAAACGCTGTTCACTGCGACACTGTTCATTCGGGTACTGTTCATCCGGACACTGTTCATCCGACGCCAAAAAATTTTGTTCATCAAGAGTCGACCAACACCACTTGCGGGGAGACAAAGGAGGTCAGAGCACTCATACTTAAGATCGATAAGAAATGTATTTGGCGAGACGAAAAAGGTCGCCCTTGCAACACCAGAGGACAATCGATTAATGCAGATGGTGATGTAATCCCTAATGTAATTGATGTTGCTGAGACAAACGACTTTATTTTGACAAGCCAATGGTATGATTTGGGAAGCGAGGACCCTTTCAAAGGTCTTCCTTTTGAAAACCCCAAAGATCTTATCAAGACACTCGAGGATTTAGCCTCATCAACCATCTCATCAGCAAACAAGCAGAATGAGGTACATGTAGATCACATTATCTGCAAGATTTTCCCATATTTTTTATCTGGAGATGCTTTTAACTGGTTCAGTAAGTTGCAGCCAAGATCTCTAACTTGTTGGGAAGACATCAAAAGCATCTTTCTAAGTAAATTCTTACAGTGAAGCTGTAGCAATTCGCAGTAAAAGGTTTGATTACATGATTGACAAGATGATTGAAGATCATGAGAAAGGAATAATGACTAGCATCAGCCAGATTATTGATTATGTCTACAGCGAGCAGAATGAAGATTCCGAGACCCCAACAACTCATGTCAAGCAGCCAGACATTCAAGATCAACATGCTTATGAGGATACACAGAGGGACAAACTGAACAGAGGACAGCTGGTCAACCATGGTACGGTTGAGGATGATGAACAAGATGGATCTGGAGAGCCGAGCACAGTAGAAAAAGCTAATACAAGTGATTCGATTTCAGCATCGATCGATATCAGCACTTTAGAAATGATCGATACAGACTTGTTTCATCGATCGATACCTCTCGAAATCCCTGATGCTACTGCTGTGAATGCTGGGACAGAACGACATAGAGCACTCAGAGACTACAACAATCCTGAGGATTTTTATGCTAAAAGGTCTGCATTGCGTCGTTCAACATTCCAGAGTTCCATCCCTGAGCTACCTACTGCATATATCTCTCTTGTGGGTCAGACTCCTTTTCATGGTCTTCATTATGAAGATGCCACTAACCACTTAGAGGCATTCGAAGATTTAGCTTCGACCATCAAATGCAATGGAGTCCCTGAAGACTACTACTTCTGCAAATTATTCTCATATTCTCTTGCTGGAGAAGCAGCATGTTGGTTCAGGAAGTTGCCACAAGGATCTGTTACTACCTGGAAAGACATCACAAACGCCTTCCTCAACAACTTCCGTTGTGATGCTGCAGCAAATCTAGAGATTGAGAAGAGAGCTATGCTGGAATATATGGTAGAGGATGATGAACAGATGGCACCTGAAGAACTGAGTAGAGTAGAAGAAGCCGATATTAGTGACACAAGCTCAGCATCGATCGACCCCGCGACCTCGACATCGATTGACACTATCACTTCAGCATCAATCGTCACCAGCATCTCAACATCGATCGACAACGACAGTTGTCACAGATCGATACCACTTGAAATCCCTGAAAATTCGAGTTGTCCTCAGGACATTGCAGACTCGACACAGAAGAGCATTGATGTATCAAGTTGTTATCCTAACCAAGATGTAGAAAAAGAGATCACCATGGAAGATTTCTTGGAACTAGAAGAATTCTTGGAGTTAGAGGATGGAAAACAACTTGAAGACTTGGATTCTAGTGTAGAAGTCACTATGAGAGACTTCATAGAGCTGGAGGAATGGCTTGAGTCAGAACAGAAGCTTGATGACGAGCGGAACACTATGAGAAAAGATATGGAGACTTCGTCAAAGACTAGCATCGATCGATACCAACCGGATGAGATAGATCGACACCCTCCAGATTATCACTGATCGACACCTACCCGAGTACATCGATCGACACACATCGTTTGATGAGCTACCAGGAGGATACACAGTTAAGCTGTAACCGATTGAAGAGAGAATGCACAAGTCTGAGACCTCATACCTTGCTGTCCCTGAACATCTAAGACCCATATGCGCAGAAGAGGCTGCTGGGATTTGCAAAAGAATGAAGAGGATACATGACCCTGTGAAGATTGTGGTTCCCTGTACCGTGTTTGAAGCTGAATCTCCTATACCACCAGATAGAGGTGTCCTACTAGATTCCTGCAATGGAGTATTTGATGATCATCAACATTTAATAGCTTCTCAGAGAGAGATGAGGTGTAGAACTGAAGTCGACAAATGCCTCAGAGAAGAAGCCTCGATCGACACTGTTCAGAAAACATCGATCGATAATATCACTCCACCATCGATCGACATCTACCGGATACCACCGATCGACATCATCAAACTATCATTGATCGACACTACCACTGGTTCATCGATCGATACCAGACGCGAATCAGAGCAGAATGAGTATGAAGTGTGTGGAAGTATTTTTGATGGAGATACCACCACGCGTTCAGACAAGTCTGGGGAAAGAAGAGGAGAAATTGGAAGAAGGGGAAACGAACAAAGAGAGATCCTCAGTTACCATTGATTCTTCACTTCTCCGATGATGTCAGAAATTTGGAGTGAGACTACACAAGTCTGTGGAAAAGAAGAGGAAAAATTGGAAGAAGTGGAAACGAACCAAGGGAGGTTCTCAGTTACCATTGACTCCTTACTTTTCAGATTGTGTTAGGACATCCAGAGTGCGCAGCAGAAGCTTCTCACACCCGGTTGCAAAGCTTCGAGCACTCATTATTGCTGAGATGATAGACAAAGGAGAAAAGTCTATGGAGGAGGCTTTCACACAAGAATGATAAAGCTTCAAAGATTGGACATTGAGATTTGTTTTGGAGCATATTCTTTTTCTCATCCGGACTACATCAGATCTCCAAAAGTCAAGCTCATGACTAAAAATAAGCTCTGAGTGGGAGGCAACCCACTGTTAGGTTAAAAAAAAATGAACAGTACGCACGACACTGTAGCAACAGTGCCAAGCGATACTGTAGCAAGAAAATCGATCGACACTGTAGCAGAGTTACTGTAACAGAATCACTGTAGCAACGTTACTGTAGCAGAGTCACTGTTCATCCGAAAAAAAAAAATTAATTATTGGTTACTGACCTTTAATATTTTATTTTAGTGTTTATCTATGTTAAGTTACAGGATAAGATTCATGGAAGAATCATTGATATACCAATATCGGCTGATGACTGCGCAGCATCGGTCGACAGAGCATTAATAGCATCGATCGATCGCCACTTAATTGTGTTGATCGATAGAGCATCAAGAGTATCGAACGCCACTTAACTGTGTTGGTCAATATTCACATCAAAGTTAGGTATACTGTTTTTCCTTGTTAATTATTGTCCTTATGATTTATTCTTCCACCAATCTTGGACTGTATAACACTGGTAACAGTGATTTTTAAGTCTAGGGGAGGTCGTACTAATATTATAATTTAGATTAGCTATTTAGAATAGGGACACGAGTAAACGATTGCCATAATATCGACCGACGAGAAGGAGTCGATATCGATCGACATAACCATATCTGCCACGACCGATGACAAAACATTTACATCGATCAACATCTATTCCGGTCAGGTATTTCGTTCTAACTTGTTACATTGAGTACTTATGGTTTATTTCTCACCAATCCTCCGACTTGATAACACCATTATAGTGTTATTTAAGTCTGGGGGAGGTTCTACTGATATTGTGTTTTAGTTAGTGAAAAAAAAAAAAAAAAATCCAGGTAAACGATTGCTCAGCACATCGCCCGATGAGACCAGCTCGATATCGATCTCCAGCGCTTCATATCAAACGATCGATTGTCTCTTCATTGTGTCAAACGATCTCTCTAAGCCATAGACCTGATGGGATCAACTCGATATCGTTCGACAAGCGCTTCATCTTCAACGATCGATTGATACTTCATTGTGTCGATCAACACAGACATCAGCGAGCTGGTATATCGTTCTTATTTGTTAATTTTGTGCTATTGCTTTATGATTTTCACCTTACCACCGACTGTTTTACACTGGGGACAGTGTAATTTAAGTCTGGGGGGGATTACTAATGGTTATTTACTTTATTTGTCTTATTTAAAGTGTTTTCAAAATTTTTTTATTTAGTCAAGAAGGGGATGATAATCTTAATCAATTTTTGCACTTGAGAGGCACTGACTGCACTTGAGAGGCACTTGAGAGGCACTTGACCAGTCTTAGATTTACTGACTGCAGAAGTACTAGAGATACTAAAGTGGATCAACCTGTCAACTATGTTTGCACTTGCTGAAATTGTTTGAAGGAACCAAAGCTGACCTCCAACCTAATACTGACTTGATTTGCTTGTTTTGGGGCTTGGTATACATTGGATCGGAATCCTCCTACGAGTCTGGAAGGTAAAAAGTCGGTGTGTTTCTGGTTCCCCTCCTTCTCTCTCTTCGGCATCTCAAGATCTAAGTTTATAAAGAAAAGATTGATATGATTTCTTGAGAGGCAGAGGGTTAGGTAAATTACCTGTGACCCCGTATTCTAAATCTCAAGGATGATCACACATTGTGGAAACGAGGGATAGGTAAATTACCTGAGACCCCATTATTCGCTACACTTTGTCAAAATGTATGAGTTACAAATGCAAATGTCAATGAGATAGACTAGATGACCTTTGTGGCATCGAAACCTATTGAAATTGAAACTAATAAGAGATCCAGAGAAGAGAGATGAGGGGAGAAAGGGATCAGAGAAGACTATCTGTGTGTTCAGAAACTTGTTTGAGTTGAATCCATGTGTCCTTTGATCGATACTCCCAAGGTAAAGCCTACACTTTTATTTTTATGCAAGAAATGAGGTTAGTAGAGGGGATTGTCAGACAGGATCGTTTAGGTTGTGGAACTAGTGGAATTTGGTTGCTATACTAGGATATGGTATAATGTTCTTCTAAGGTTAGGATGTTTAATGATTTGGTTTGCACTAATAAAGAGATGATGAACTGAGTTTTTAAAATCCCTTGAGTCTCTGCTGTTTTCAAACCTCTTTCAGAGAGACTGCCTGTTTGTTTTGCTTCAGGACAAGCAAAAGGGTAAGTCTGGGGGAGTTGATATACCATGGATTTTACCCATTTTTATCCATGTTATATAAGTATTTTATATACTATTTATTATGTATTGGAGTCTATTTAGAGTATTTACAGGTTCAGGGACGATTTTGGAGATATATGGTGATTTTGGTGTCTTTTGGAAGTCATTCGCAGTGCAGAACTGCACAGACGCTTCAGATGTTTAGCTCTCGATGGAGACCTTCTCACCAGTTGATTTATCCCATATTTAGACACAAGCTAGAGATTTGAGTTAGCTTTCCAATGCCACCGGTGTGAGGTCAATCCAACGGTTAGATCGGAAGTTATGCCCATTTTACTGAAGAGTTGTCAGTCTGCCTCGCGAGAGAAGGCTGTCGAGAAGAGGATTGTATGTCGATCGACACAGCACACTGCATGTCGATCGACAGGGACATCAGAATGTGGGCTGAGTATATTTCATGACCGACTGAAGCCCAGGAGTCACCACAAAGTTACCAAAATACCCCTGACGACCAGAAACCCTATTTATGTTATTTCTAAGCCATTGTTGACGGCTACGCTTTAGACGCTTTCTACGCTATCTTATTTTCATTGTTTTCTCTTAGGAGAGAAGGGAGGAACTCCTTGAGAGTCCTCCTGGAACTCCTTTGCTTTTGTTTTATATTATCTATTGCATTTTCATCTATTCATCTATGATTTCTGTGACAAACTTCATGTCTGAATAGATCCACCTGTTAGATCTATGGTTCAGATAGGTTTGATGGATTAGCCCCAAACTATACTTGCTAAGCTGTGATATTCATCAATGGATTGAACTCTATACTTGTTCTAGATTAGCTAACTAGAACATAGATCACTAGGATCTTTGATTATCTTGAATTATCCATTTGAGCGATGTCATGTCTCCCGTTGAGAAGAACGACAGTTCCTCCTTGAGACCTTGTGGTCATATTCAGCTCGCGCCTAGGCAGATCTAGAAGCCGTCGATCGATATCCCGACAGGTGAATCGATCGGCGCCTGCGAAAGGTGTATCGTTCGATATCTCAAAAGGATATCGACCGACTCTTTTTCTGTGTCATCATGCGAAAGGTGTGGCCAGAGATCTAGATAATTTAACCAGTGATTTATCACATATGTTAAGCGGCTGAGATCTATAGTATCATGCAAGCAGCTTGTTAGGCATTTATAGATATTATAATCCCCAATACCTGAATAGAAGCCCTAGATCTAGCAACCATCCTTCCATCAAACAACTCCTTGCCAAACTGAACAAATATATTGTTCATCTTGTTTAGTGTTTTATTTTATTTACTGCTTTATAAACTATTAGCCTAGCTTAATCTCATAACTATTAGATCTAGTGTGTGCCTTAGCTCCTTGTGGATTCGATCCCTAAGTACTATAACTTGACCTCTTTTGATGAGAGTAATTCACTCCTTAGGGTAATTTGAGTGATATCAGTTACCCGTTCTGCTAATGATGTTTTGGGTAATACTTCACAGGTTAGGAGAGCAGCTAGAGATAAGAGGAGAGGGAAACGACCTGCAGTAGCCAATGATCTAGATTCCTCCTCTGGTCGTAGTACGGATGAAGATCGGTCAGTAAGGTCCATCAGATCAGGCCGTGCAGCTTCTCAGAATAGACATACCACGCGACGTGCACCAAGAGACAGACCTGATGATCGTCTTGGAAACCTTAAGCTTCGGATACCTGTCTTTGGAGGCACTAGCAACCCCGATGACTATCTTGATTGGGAGAAAAAGATTGAGTTGGTATTTGACTGTCAAGACTATTCAGAAAAGAAGAAAGTGAGGCTTGCTGTAACTGAGTTCAATGGCTATGCGTTGCATTGGTGGGATCAGATTGTTACTTCAAGGAGGAGAACTGGAGAACCACAAGTTGCATCTTGGTATGAACTCAAGACTCTTATGAAGAAACGTTTTGTTCCAAGTTACTGTGGGAAAGATGTGCATCAAAAACTCAGGAGACTTACCCAAGGAACGAAGGGAGTAGAGGAATACTATCAGGAGATGGAAACTCTTATGCTTAAAGGTGGTGTAGATGAGTCAGCTGAAGCTACCATGGCTCGCTTCCAGGCTGGGTTAAGCAGAGATATTCAGGATCTCATAGAGATGTATGAGTATGAGGATATCTTTGAGTTGCTACACAAGTCTATCCTCATAGAGCAACAACTAAAAAGAAAGCATCCAACCAAGGGCTCCTACGGTAACAACTACGAGGCGTCCACTACCAAGGATGAGAAACCATTTGTGAAAACAAAGGAGGAACTCAAGGGATATCAGCGTGATGATAAAGGAAAGGCACCAGCAACCAGAGCAAGAGATGTGAAGTGTTTCAAGTGTCATGGCTTTGGACACTATGCCAATGAGTGTACCAACAAGAAGGTGATGCTACTTTTGGATAATGGTGATATTGTATCTGAGGAAGAGAATGCTGATGCTTCAGAAGAAGAGTTGATAGACTATCCAGTCCGAGGTCAGCTCCTGGTTACAAAAAGATCCCTTCAGGTCCAATCCAAACCAGAAGACATTGATCAAAGGGAGAATCTCTTTCATACTCGTTGTACTGTTTATGATAAAGTTTGTAGCTTGATTATAGATGGTGGGAGTTGTACTAATGTTGCTAGTGAATCTCTTGTAGCAAAGCTTGGATTGAAAACAGGAAAGCATCTTAAACCTTACCCACTTCAATGGTTGAATGAGGGGGGCGAGTTAATGGTCACCGAACAAGTAATGGTTCTTATAACCATTGGAAGATACCAAGATGAGATAGTGTGTGACGTTCTACCTATGGATTCCAGCCACATCCTCTTAGGAAGGCCCTGGCAGTTTGATAAAAGAGCAATCCATGATGGTTTTACAAACCGCCATTCTTTCACCCACCGAGACAAGAAGATTGTTCTAGCTCCCTTATCTCCACAAGAAGTGCATGAGGATCAACTGCAGCTGAAACTCCGACGCCAAGAAGCCAAGAAAGATACAATAGAATCACAAAAGATGGGGTCTAATCTTATGGCCAAAAACAGTGAGGTTAAGAAAGCTCTCGTTCTTAAAAAACCTTTACTTCTGTTTATCTTTAAAGGTGCACTAACTGTTTCTAACCTTGCACTGGAGCTTCCGAAAGATTTTCAATTTATCTTGCAGGACTATAGTGATGTGTTTCCAGAAGATAATCCAACTGGTCTGCCTCCTTTTCGTGGTATTGAACACCAAATAGATTTGGTTCCTGGCGCCTCTCTTCCTAACCGGCCAGCCTATAGAACCAATCCAGATGAGACCAAGGAGCTGCAAAGACAAATTGAGGAACTGATGGAGAAAGGACACATTAGAGAGAGCATGAGTCCATGTGCTGTACCTGTGCTCTTGGTGCCAAAGAAAGATGGAAGTTGGCGCATGTGTGTTGACTGCAGAGCCATCAACAACATCATTGTAAAGTACATATATCCTATCCCTAGACTTGATGATATGTTAGATGAATTGCACGGTTCTTGTGTATTTTCTAAGATAGATTTGAAAAGTGGCTATCATCAGATTAGGATGAGGGAAGGGGATGAATGGAAAACTGCCTTCAAAACAAAGCATGGGTTGTATGAGTGGCTTGTTATGCCATTTGGGCTTACAAATGCACCTAGCACTTTCATGAGATTGATGAATCATGTTCTAAGAGCTTTCATAGGCCACTTTGTGGTAGTTTATTTTGATGATATCTTGATCTACAGCAGGAGTGTGAGTGAACATGTTAGTCATCTTAAATCTGTTCTAGGAGTGCTAAGAAAGGAATCTCTTTTTGCTAATTTTAGTAAATGTACTTTTGGAGCAGATCACCTTGTGTTTTTAGGCTTTGTTGTTACAGCTCAAGGGATCAAGGTGGATGAAGAGAAGATCAAAGCAATTCGAGGTTGGCCTATTCCTAAGAATGTGGGTGAAGTCCGGAGCTTCCATGGTTTGGCTGGTTTCTACAGGAAATTTGTGAAAGATTTCAGCACTACTGCCGCACCACTTACTGAAGTGATCAAGAAGAATGTGGGCTTTAAGTGGGAAGATGCACAAGAAGAAGCTTTCCAAACCCTGAAAGGGAAGTTGACTGAAGCACCTTTACTTGCTTTACCTGATTTTCTAAGACTTTTGAGATAGAATGTGATGCTTCTGGTGTAGGGATTGGAGGTGTGCTGATGCAGGAGAAGAGGCCCATTGCATATTTCAGTGAAAAACATGGTGGAGCTATGCTTAACTATCCTACTTATGATAAAAAGCTCTATGCACTGATCAGGGCTTTGGAGACATGGCAACACTACTTATGGCCGAAAGAGTTTGTGATCCACACTGATCATGAATCACTCAAGCACCTAAAGGGGCAGCATAAGCTGAACAAGAGGCATGCCAAATGGGTAGAGTTTCTTGAAACATTTCCTTATGTTATCCACTACAAGCAAGGTAAAGAAAATGTAGTAGCTGATGCTTTGTCTAGAAGATATACTCTGCTCACTACAATGGAAACAAAGCTGTTAGGATTTGATCAAGTTAAGACTTATTATGCTGATGATCCTGATTTTAAAGAAAGCTTCAAAAAAGTGAGAAGCATGCTAGTGGAAAGTTCTATCAGTCTGATGGATTTATTTTCTTTGAAAATCGTCAATGCTTACCTCAGTGTTCTTTGAGAGAATTGTATCTTAGGGAATCACATGGAGGTGGACTAATGGGGCACTTTGGCGTGGCTAAAACACTCAGTATTTTGAAGGAACACTTCTACTGGCCAAATATGAGGAAAGATGTAGAGAAACATTGCAACAGATGCATAGTTTGTACTCAAGCTAAAGCAAAGAGCCGACCCCAAGGTTTGTACACTCCTCTTCCCATTCCTAATGCACCTTGGGTTGATTTGTCTATGGACTTTGTGCTTGGATTGCCTAGGACTAGGAGAGGTAGAGACTCGATCTTTGTAGTAGTAGACATGTTTTCAAAAATGGCTCATTTTATTGCTTGCAACAAGACTGATAGTGCTGTCAATGTTGCTGATCTATTCTTTAGAGAAGTTGTGCGTCTACATGGAATGCCTAGAACCATTGTGTCTGATAGAGATACTAAGTTCCTTAGCTATTTCTGGAAAACTCTCTGGTCTAGATTAGGAATTAAGCTCTTGTTTTCTACTACTTGTCATCCACAAACTGATGGACAAACTAAGGTAGTTAATAGGACTTTGTCATCTCTCTTACGCACTGTGGTTAAGAAAAACATTAAGTCTTGGGAGGATTGTTTATCTCATGTTGAGTTTGCTTACAATCATTCAGTTCATAGGACTACCAAGTACTCTCCTTTTCAGATTGTGTATGGATTTAGTCCTTTGACTCCTTTAGACCTATTGCCATTACCTATAAATGAGCAGACTAACCTTGATGGACAGGCCAAGGCCGAGTATGTTATTACTTTGCATGAGCAGGTTAAGAAGAATATAGAAGAGAGAACTAAGGAGTATGCAAAGCAGGATAACAAGAAGAGGCGAGAGTTGATTCTAGAACCAGGAGACTTGGTTTCGATTTACTTAAGGAAGGACAGATTCCCTACTGAAAGAAAATCTAAACTCTTGCCAAGAACTGATGGGCCATTCAAAGTTCTTGAGCGCATCAACAACAATGCTTACAAGATTGATCTTCAAGGGAAGTACACTGTTTGTTCTACTTTCAATGTTGCTGATTTAATCCCTTATTGTGCAGATGATTCGGATTTGAGGTCAAATCCTTTCAAAGGGAGAGGGGATGATGCAACCTTGACTGAACCAGTAGCTGAGATAGAGCTGATTGGGAGTGATGATGGCGAGGGAGCTGATAAGGAGATGGAATGGAGTGACACTGAACAAGGAGCTGATCAGGAGCTAAGTGAGAGTGACATAGAAGATGAAGTGGAAGCAGCTCGGTCCAAAGAAGAGAAGCCCATATCCAAACCTAAAGGAGTACCATCTTCCTCAAGCCCATTCGATCAAACTCAAGACCCATTCTACTTGTCTCAAGGGCCAATCACAAGATCTCAAACCAGAAGATTGAAGAATTCGATTGCAGCTTTGGTTTACTCTAAACCAAACCCAAACCAGTTTGACAATCAAGACCAAAACCAAGTCAAGATCTTCAATTACTCAGTCTTTGGTCTTGCCTAGGTTTTCTTACTTTCTTTGTCGTAAACTACAAGTTTTAAGTCTTTATTTTGTTTCAATGTCGAGTTGGTTTTCCTACAAATACTCTAGATTGATTTCAATAAGATTATTCACCTTTTTATCAAAAATCTCTTAAACTTGTGAATCCCTTGTTCATCTTTGAACATTGATCTGCTACAGAGTTCATTCTCTAACAGCAATTTCGTTTGTGATCATTATAAGAGTTCATTCTTTGATCACTTACACAACAAAACAAGTGTTTGATCTCTCCATTGATCTACACTGAAGAACCATCAACCATCTCGACTTCTATCCATCAACCCACCCATCATCATCTATCTTACTTCATTCCGCAACCAAACAACCACTCTATCATTCAAACCACTGATCAACCTTCAAAGATCAAGGGAAAACGAACCCATATCTATCAGGGTTCTATCAGGATAGAAGGTGGGATATCTTCTTGCTCACAACACTTATGAGATTTATTCAACTTCCTGGTTATTCTCCACTGATTAGTGGTTCCAAATAAATCTTCTTATATCGTGGTTCATCCAGGTTTGATAAGAATCATGAATATATTGCCATATGTCCAAACAGGCTAATCTGGAATCATCTGGATAGAAAGTGGGATATCTTCTTACTCACAACTCCTATGAGATTTATTCAACTTCCTGGTTATTCTCCACTGATTAGTGGTTCCCAATTAAGGTTCTTACATATTGGTTCATCCTGGTTTGATAAGAATCATGAAGATATTGCCATATGTCCGAACAGGTTAATCTGGAATCATCTGGATAGAAAGTGGGATATCTTCTTAATCACAACTCCTATGAGATTTATTCAACTTCCTGGTTATTCTCCACTGATTAGTGGTTCCAAATAAAGCTTCTTAGATCGTGGTTCATCCTGGTTTGATAAGAATCATGAAGATAATGGCATATGTCCGAACAGGCTAATCTGGAATCATCTGGATAGAAGGTGGGATATCTTCTTGTTCACAACAATTATGAGATTTATTCAACTTCCTGGTTATTCTCCACTGATTAGTGGTTCAAAATAAAGCTTCTTAGATCGTGGTTCATCCTGATTTTATAAGAATCATGAAGATAATAGAATATGTTCAAACAGGCTTATCTGTAATCATCTGGATAGAAGGTGGGATATCTTGTTTCTCACAACACTTATGAAATTTATTCAACTTCCTGGTTATTCTCCCCTGATTAGTGGTTCCAAATAAAGCTTCTTAGATCGTGGTTCATGCTGGTTTGATAAGAATCATGAAGATATTGCCATATGTCTGAACAGCTAATCTGGAATCATCTGGATAGAAGGTGGGATATCTTCTTGCTCACAACACTTATGAGATTTATTCAACTTCCTGGTTATTTTCCACTGATTAGTGGTTCCAAATAAAGCTTCTTATATCTGGTTCATCCTGGTTTGATAAGAATCATGAATAAATTGCCATATGTCCGAACATGCTAATCTGGAATCATTTGGATAGAAAGTGGGATATCTTCTTACTCACAATTCCTATGAGATTTATTCAACTTCCTGGTTATTCTCCACTGATTAGAGGTTCCCAATCAAGGTTCTTACATATTTTGTTCATCCTGGTTTGATAAGAATCATGAAGATATTGCCATATGTCCAAACGGTTAATCTGGAATCATCTGGATAGAAAGTGGGATATCTTCTTAATCACAACTCCTAAGAGATTTATTCAACTTCCTGGTTATTCTACACTGATTAGTGGTTCCAAATAAAGCTTCTTAGATCATGGTTCATCCTGGTTTGATAAGAATCATGAAGATAATGGCATATGTCCGAACATGCTAATCTGGAATCATCTGGATAGAAGGTGGGATATCTTCTTGCTCACAACACTTATGAGATTTATTCAACTTCCTGGTTATTATCCACTGATTAGTGGTTCCAAATAAAGCTTCTGAGATCGTGGTTCATCCTGGTTTGATAAGGATCATGAAGATAATGGCATATGTCCGAACAGGCTAATCTGGAATCATCTGGATAGAAGGTGGGATATCTTCTTTCTCACAACACTTATGAGATTTATTCAACTTCCTGGTTATTCTCCACTGATTAGTGGTTCCAAATAAAGCTTCTTAGATTGTGGTTCATCCTGGTTTGATAAGAATCATGAAGATATTGTCATATGTCCGAACAGGCTAATTTGGAATCATCCGGATAGAAAGTGGGATATCTTCTTACTCACAACTCCTATGAGATTTATTTAACTTCCTGGTTATCCTCCACTGAATAATGGTTCCAAATAAAGCTTCCTAGATCGTGGTTCATCCTGGTTTGATAAGAATCATGAAGATAATGACATATGTTCAAACAAGCTAATCTGGAATAATCTGGATAGAAAGTGGGATATCTTCTTGCTCACAACTCCTATGAGATTTATTCAACTTCCTGGTTATTCTCCACTGATTAGAGGTTCCCAATCAAGCTTCTTATATATTGGTTCATCCTGGTTTGATAAGAATCATGAAGATATTGCCATATGTCTGAATAGGCTAATCTGGAATCATCTGGATAGAAAGTGGGATTTCTTCTTACTCACAACTCCTATGAGATTTATTCAACTTCCTGGTTATTCTCCACTGATTAGTGGTTCCAAATAAAGCTTCTTAGATCGTGGTTCATCCTGGGTTTGATAAGAATCATGAAGATATTGCCATATGTCCGAATAGGCTAATCTGGAATCATCTGGATAGAAAGTGGGATATCTTCTTCCTCACAACTCCTATGATATTTATTTAACTTCCTGGTTATTCTCCACTGAATAGTGGTTCCAAATAAAGCTTCTTAGATCGTGGTTCATCCTGGTTTGATAAGAATCATGAAGATAATGGCATATGTCCGAACATGCTAATCTGGAATCATCTGGATAGAAAGTGGGATATCTTCTACTCACAACTCCTATGAGATTTATTCAACTTCCTGGTTATTCTCCACTGATTAGAGGTTCCCAATCAAGCTTCTTATATATTGGTTCATCCTGGTTTGATAAGAATCATGAAGATATTGCCATATGTCTGAATAGGCTAATCTGGAATCATCTGGATAGAAAGTGGGATTTCTTCTTACTCACAACTCCTATGATATTTATTCAACTTCCTGGTTATTCTACACTGATTAGTGGTTCCAAATAAAGCTTCTTAGATCATGGTTCATCCTGGTTTGATAAGAATCATGAAGATAATGGCATATGTCCGAACATGCTAATCTGGAATCATCTGGATAGAAGGTGGGATATCTTCTTGCTCACAACACTTATGAGATTTATTCAACTTCCTGGTTATTATCCACTGATTAGTGGTTCCAAATAAAGCTTCTGAGATCGTGGTTCATCCTGGTTTGATAAGGATCATGAAGATAATGGCATATGTCCGAACAGGCTAATCTGGAATCATCTGGATAGAAGGTGGGATATCTTCTTTCTCACAACACTTATGAGATTTATTCAACTTCCTGGTTATTCTCCACTGATTAGTGGTCCAAATAAAGCTTCTTAGATTGTGGTTCATCCTGGTTTGATAAGAATCATGAAGATATTGTCATATGTCCGAACAGGCTAATTTGGAATCATCCGGATAGAAAGTGGGATATCTTCTTACTCACAACTCCTATGAGATTTATTTAACTTCCTGGTTATCCTCCACTGAATAATGGTTCCAAATAAAGCTTCCTAGATCGTGGTTCATCCTGGTTTGATAAGAATCATGAAGATAATGACATATGTTCAAACAAGCTAATCTGGAATAATCTGGATAGAAAGTGGGATATCTTCTTGCTCACAACTCCTATGAGATTTATTCAACTTCCTGGTTATTCTCCACTGATTAGAGGTTCCCAATCAAGCTTCTTATATATTGGTTCATCCTGGTTTGATAAGAATCATGAAGATATTGCCATATGTCTGAATAGGCTAATCTGGAATCATCTGGATAGAAAGTGGGATTTCTTCTTACTCACAACTCCTATGAGATTTATTCAACTTCCTGGTTATTTTCCACTGATTAGTGGTTCCAAATAAAGCTTCTTAGATCGTGGTTCATCCTGGGTTTGATAAGAATCATGAAGATATTGCCATATGTCCGAATAGGCTAATCTGGAATCATCTGGATAGAAAGTGGGATATCTTCTTCCTCACAACTCCTATGATATTTATTTAACTTCCTGGTTATTCTCCACTGAATAGTGGTTCCAAATAAAGCTTCTTAGATCGTGGTTCATCCTGGTTTGATAAGAATCATGAAGATAATGGCATATGTCCGAACATGCTAATCTGGAATCATCTAGATAGAAAGTAGGATATCTTCTTACTCACAAATCCTATGAGATTTATTCAACTTCCTGGTTATTCTCCACTGAGTAGTGGTTCCCAATCAAGCTTCTTACATATTGGTTCATCCTGGTTTGATAAGAATCATGAAGATATTGCCATATGTCGGAACAGGCTAATCTGGAATCATCTGGATAGAAAGTGGGATATCTTCTTAATCAAAACTCCTATGAGATTTATTCAACTTCCTGGTTATTCTCCACTGATTAGTGGTTCCAAATAAAGCTTCTTAGATCGTGGTTCATCCTGGTTTGATTAGAATCATGAAGATATTGGCATATGTCCGAACAGGCTAATCTGGAATCATCTGGATAGAAGGTGGGATATCTTCTTACTCACAACTCCTATGAGATTTATTCAACTTCCTGGTTATTCTCCACTGATTAGTGGTTCCAAATAAAGCTTCTTAGATCGTGGTTCATCCTGGTTTGATAAGAATCATGAAGATAATGGCATATGTCCGAACATGCTAATCTGAAATCATCTGGATAGAAAGTGGGATATCTTCTTACTCACAACTCCTATAAGATTTATTCAACTTCCTGGTTATTCTCCACTGATTAGTGGTTCCCAATCAAGCTTCTTATATATTGGTTCATCCTGGTTTGATAAGAATCATCAAGATATTGCCATATGTCCGATAAGGCTAATCTGGAATCATCTGGATAGAAAGTGGGATATCTTCTTACTCACAACTCCTATGAGATTTATTCAACTTCCTGGTTATTCTCCACTGATTAGTGGTTCCAAATAAAGCTTATTAGATCGTGGTTCATCCTGGTTTGATAAGAATCATGAAGATAATGGCATATGTCCGAACAGGCTAATCTGTAATCATCTGGATAGAAGGTGGGATATCTTGTTGCTCACAACACTTATGAGATTTATTCAACTTCCTGGTTATTCTCCACTGATTAGTGGTTCCAAATAAATCTGCTTAGATCGTGGTTCATCCTGGTTTGATAAGAATCATGAAGATAATGGCATATGTCCGAACAGGCTAATCTGGAATCATCTGGATAGAAAGTGGGATATCTTCTTACTCACAACTCCTATGAGATTTATTCAACTTCCTGGTTATTCTCCACTGATTAGTGGTTCCAAATAAAGCTTCTTAGATCGTGGTTTATCCTGGTTTGATAAGAATCATGAAGATATTGCCATATGTCCGAACTGGCTAACTGGAATCATCTGGATAGAAGGTGGGATATCTTCTTGCTCACAACACTTATGAGATTTATTCAACTTCCTGGTTATTATCCACTGACTAGTGGTTCCCAATCAAGCTTCTTACATATTGGTTCATCCTGGTTTGATAAGAATCATGAAGATATTGCCATATGTCTGAATAGGCTAATCTGGAGTCATCTGGATAGAAAGTGGGATATCTTCTTACTCACAACTCCTATGAGATTTATTCAACTTCCTGGTTATTCTCCACTGATTAGTGGTTCCAAATAAAGCTTGTTAGATCGTGGTTCATCCTGGGTTTGATAAGAATCATGAAGATATTGCCATATGTCCGAATAGGCTAATCTGGAATCATCTGGATAGAAGGTGGGATATCTTGTTGCTCACAACACTTATGAGATTTATTAAACTTCCTGGTTATTCTCCACTGATTAGTGGTTCCAAATAAAGCTTCTTAGATCGTGGTTCATCCTGGTTTGATAAGAATCATGAAGATAATGGCATATGTCCGAATAGGCTAATTTGGAATCATCTGGATAGAAGGTGGGATATCTTCTTGCTCACAACACTTATGAGATTTATTGAAATTCCTGGTTATTCTCCACTGATTAGTGGTTCCAAAAAAAGCTTCTTAGATCGTGGTTTGATAAGAATCATGAAGATATTGTCATATGTCCGAATAGGCTAATCTGGAATCATCTGGATAGAAAGTGGGATATCTTCTTACTCACAACTCCTATGAGATTTATTCAACTTCCTGGTTATTCTCCACTGATTAGTGGTTCCAAATAAAGCTTCTTAGATCGTGGTTCATCCTGGTTTGATAAGAATCATGAAGATAATGGCATATGTCCGAACAGGCTAATCTGTAATCATCTGGATAGAAGGTGGGATATCTTGTTGCTCACAACACTTATGAGATTTATTCAACTTCCTGGTTATTCTCCACTGATTAGTGGTTCCAAATAAATATTCTTAGATCGTGGTTCATCCTGGTTTGATAAGAATCATGAAGATAATGGCATATGTCCGAACAGGCTAATCTGGAATCATCTGGATAGAAAGTGGGATATCTTCTTACTCACAACTCCTATGAGATTTATTCAACTTCCTGGTTATTCTCCACTGATTAGTGGTTCCAAATACAGCTTCTTAGATCGTGGTTCATCCTGGTTTGATAAGAATCATGAAGATATTACCATATGTCCGAACTGGCTAATCTGGAATCATCTGGATAGAAGGTGGGATATCTTCTTGCTCACAACACTTATGAGATTTATTCAACTTCCTGGTTATTATCCACTGACTAGTGGTTCCAAATAAAGCTTCTTAGATCGTGGTTCATCCTGGTTTGATAAGAATCATGAAACTATTGCCATATGTCCGAACAGGCTAATCTGGAATCATCTGGATAAAAAGTGGGATATCTTCTTCCTCACAACTCCTATGAGATTTATTTAACTTCCTGGTTATTCTCCACTTAATAGTAGTTCCAAATAAAGCTTCTTAGATCGTGGTTCATCCGGGTTTGATAAGAATCATGAAGATAATGGCATATGTCCGAACAGGCTAATATGGAATCATCTGTATAGAAAGTGGGATATCTTCTTACTCACAACTCCTATGAGATTTATTCAACTTCCTGGTTATTCTCCACTGAGTAGTGGTTCCCAATCAAGCTTCTTACATATTGGTTCATCCTGGTTTGATAAGAATCATGAAGATATTGCCATATGTCCGAACAGGCTAATCTGGAATCATCTGGATAGAAAGTGGGATATCTTCTTAATCACAACTCCTATGAGATTTATTCAACTTCCTTGTTATTCTACACTGATTAGTGGTTCCAAATAAAGCTTCTGAGATCGTGGTTCATCCTGGTTTGATAAGAATCATGAAGATAATGGCATATGTCCGAACAAGCTAATCTGGAATCATCTGGATAGAAGGTGGGATATCTTGTTGCTCACAACACTTATGTGATTTATTCAACTTCCTGGTTATTCTCCACTGATTAGTGGTTCCAAATAAAGCTTCTTAGATCGTGGTTCATCCTGGTTTGATAAGAATCATGAAGATAAAGGCATATGTCCGAACAGGCTAATTTGGAATCATTTGGATAGAAGGTGGGATATCTTCTTGCTCACAACACTTATGAGATTTATTCAACTTCCTGGTTATTCTCCACTGACTAGTGGTTCCAAATAAAGCTTCTTAGATCGTGGTTCATCCTGGTTTTCTAAGAATCATGAAGCTATTGCCATATGTCCGAACATGCTAATCTGGAATCATCTGGATAGAAAGTGGGATATCTTCTTCCTCACAACTCCTATGAGATTTATTTAACTTCCTGGTTATTCTCCACTTAATAGTGGTTCCAAATAAAGCTTCTTAGATCGTGGTTCATCCTGGTTTGATAAGAATCATGAAGATAATGGCATATGTCCGAACATGCTAATATGGAATCATCTGGATAGAAAGTGGGATATCTTCTTACTCACAACTCCTATGAGATTTATTCAACTTCCTGGTTATTCTCCACTGAGTAGTGGTTCCCAATCAAGCTTCTTACATATTGGTTCATCCTGGTTTGATAAGAATCATGAAGATATTGCCATATGTCCGAACAGGCTAATCTGGAATCATCTGGATCGAAAGTGGGATATCTTCGTAATCACAACTCCTATGAGATTTATTCAACTTCCTGGTTATTCTCCACTGATTAGTGGTTCCAAATAAAGCTTCTGAGATCGTGGTTCATCCTGGTTTGATAAGAATCATGAAGATAATAGCATATGTCCGAACAGGCTAATCTGGAATCATCTGGATAGAAGGTGGGATATCTTGTTGCTCACAACACTTATGAGATTTATTCAACTTCCTGGTTATTCTCCACTGATTAGTGGTTCCAAATAAAGCTTCTTAGATCGTGGTTCATCCTGGTTTGATAAGAATCATGAAGATAAAGGCATATGTCCGAACAGGCTAATTTGAAATCATCTGGATAGAAGGTGGGATATCTTCTTGCTCACAACACTTATGAGATTTATTCAACTTCCTGGTTATTCTCCACTGATTAGTGGTTCCAAGTAAAGCTTCTTAGATCGTGGTTCATCCTGGTTTGATAAGAATCATGAAGATAATGGCATATGTCCGAACAGGCTAATTTGGAATCGTCTGGATATAAGGTGGGATATCTTTTTGCTCACAACACTTATGAGATTTATTCAACTTCCTGGTTATTCTCCACTGATTAGTGGTTCCAAATAAAGCTTCTTAGATCGTGTTTCATCCTGGTTTGATAAGAATCATGAAGATATTGCCATATGTCTGAATAGGCTAATCTGGAGTCATCTGGATAGAAAGTGGGATATCTTCTTACTCACAACTCCTATGAGATTTATTCAACTTCCTGGTTATTCTCCACTGATTAGTGGTTCCAAATAAAGCTTGTTAGATCGTGGTTCATCCTGGGTTTGATAAGAATCATGAAGATATTGCCATATGTCCGAATAGGCTAATCTAGAATCATCTGGATAGAAGGTGGGATATCTTGTTGCTCACAACACTTATGAGATTTATTAAACTTCCTGGTTATTCTCCACTGATTAGTGGTTCCAAATAAAGCTTCTTAGATCGTGGTTCATCCTGGTTTGATAAGAATCATGAAGATAATGGCATATGTCCGAACAGGCTAATTTGGAATCATCTGGATAGAAGGTGGGATATCTTCTTGCTCACAACACTTATGAGATTTATTGAAATTCCTGGTTATTCTCCACTGATTAGTGGTT
Source organism: Raphanus raphanistrum subsp. raphanistrum (assembly GCA_019706035.1). NCBI lineage: Eukaryota > Viridiplantae > Streptophyta > Magnoliopsida > Brassicales > Brassicaceae > Raphanus > Raphanus raphanistrum. Next base: position 44,124 of record JACZFZ010000011.1, on the reverse strand, counting down.
CCAAAAAAAGCTTCTTAGATCGTGGTTCATCCTGGTTTGATAAGAATCATGAAGATATTGTCATATGTCCGAATAGGCTAATTTGGAATCATCTGGATAGAAAGTGGGATATCTTCTTACTCACAACTCCTATGAGATTTATTCAACTTCCTGGTTATTCTCCACTGATTAGTGGTTCCAAATAAAGCTTCTTAGATCGTGGTTCATCCTGGTTTGATAAGAATCATGAAGATAATGGCATATGTCCGAACAGGCTAATCTGTAATCATCTGGATAGAAGGTGGGATATCTTGTTGCTCACAACACTTATGAGATTTATTCAACTTCCTGGTTATTCTCCACTGATTAGTGGTTCCAAATAAATATTCTTAGATCGTGGTTCATCCTGGTTTGATAAGAATCATGAAGATAATGGCATATGTCCGAACAGGCTAATCTGGAATCATCTGGATAGAAAGTGGGATATCTTCTTACTCACAACTCCTATGAGATTTATTCAACTTCCTGGTTATTCTCCACTGATTAGTGGTTCCAAATACAGCTTCTTAGATCGTGGTTCATCCTGGTTTGATAAGAATCATGAAGATATTACCATATGTCCGAACTGGCTAATCTGGAATCATCTGGATAGAAGGTGGGATATCTTCTTGCTCACAACACTTATGAGATTTATTCAACTTCCTGGTTATTATCCACTGACTAGTGGTTCCAAATAAAGCTTCTTAGATCGTGGTTCATCCTGGTTTGATAAGAATCATGAAACTATTGCCATATGTCCGAACAGGCTAATCTGGAATCATCTGGATAAAAAGTGGGATATCTTCTTCCTCACAACTCCTATGAGGTTTATTTAACTTCCTGGTTATTCTCCACTTAATAGTAGTTCCAAATAAAGCTTCTTAGATCGTGGTTCATCCGGGTTTGATAAGAATCATGAAGATAATGGCATATGTCCGAACAGGCTAATATGGAATCATCTGTATAGAAAGTGGGATATCTTCTTACTCACAACTCCTATGAGATTTATTCAACTTCCTGGTTATTCTCCACTGAGTAGTGGTTCCCAATCAAGCTTCTTACATATTGGTTCATCCTGGTTTGATAAGAATCATGAAGATATTGCCATATGTCCGAACAGGCTAATCTGGAATCATCTGGATAGAAAGTGGGATATCTTCTTAATCACAACTCCTATGAGATTTATTCAACTTCCTGGTTATTCTACACTGATTAGTGGTTCCAAATAAAGCTTCTGAGATCGTGGTTCATCCTGGTTTGATAAGAATCATGAAGATAATGGCATATGTCCGAACAAGCTAATCTGGAATCATCTGGATAGAAGGTGGGATATCTTGTTGCTCACAACACTTATGTGATTTATTCAACTTCCTGGTTATTCTCCACTGATTAGTGGTTCCAAATAAAGCTTCTTAGATCGTGGTTCATCCTGGTTTGATAAGAATCATGAAGATAAAGGCATATGTCCGAACAGGCTAATTTGGAATCATTTGGATAGAAGGTGGGATATCTTCTTGCTCACAACACTTATGAGATTTATTCAACTTCCTGGTTATTCTCCACTGACTAGTGGTTCCAAATAAAGCTTCTTAGATCGTGGTTCATCCTGGTTTTCTAAGAATCATGAAGCTATTGCCATATGTCCGAACATGCTAATCTGGAATCATCTGGATAGAAAGTGGGATATCTTCTTCCTCACAACTCCTATGAGATTTATTTAACTTCCTGGTTATTCTCCACTTAATAGTGGTTCCAAATAAAGCTTCTTAGATCGTGGTTCATCCTGGTTTGATAAGAATCATGAAGATAATGGCATATGTCCGAACATGCTAATATGGAATCATCTGGATAGAAAGTGGGATATCTTCTTACTCACAACTCCTATGAGATTTATTCAACTTCCTGGTTATTCTCCACTGAGTAGTGGTTCCCAATCAAGCTTCTTACATATTGGTTCATCCTGGTTTGATAAGAATCATGAAGATATTGCCATATGTCCGAACAGGCTAATCTGGAATCATCTGGATCGAAAGTGGGATATCTTCGTAATCACAACTCCTATGAGATTTATTCAACTTCCTGGTTATTCTCCACTGATTAGTGGTTCCAAATAAAGCTTCTGAGATCGTGGTTCATCCTGGTTTGATAAGAATCATGAAGATAATAGCATATGTCCGAACAGGCTAATCTGGAATCATCTGGATAGAAGCTGGGATATCTTGTTGCTCACAACACTTATGAGATTTATTCAACTTCCTGGTTATTCTCCACTGATTAGTGGTTCCAAATAAAGCTTCTTAGATCGTGGTTCATCCTGGTTTGATAAGAATCATGAAGATAAAGGCATATGTCCGAACAGGCTAATTTGGAATCATCTGGATAGAAGGTGGGATATCTTCTTGCTCACAACACTTATGAGATTTATTCAACTTCCTGGTTATTCTCCACTGATTAGTGGTTCCAAGTAAAGCTTCTTAGATCGTGGTTCATCCTGGTTTGATAAGAATCATGAAGATAATGGCATATGTCCGAACAGGCTAATTTGGAATCGTCTGGATATAAGGTGGGATATCTTTTTGCTCACAACACTTATGAGATTTATTCAACTTCCTGGTTATTCTCCACTGATTAGTGGTTCCAAATAAAGCTTCTTAGATCGTGTTTTATTCTGGTTTGATAAGAATCATGAAGATATTGCCATATGTCCGAACAGGCTAATCTGGAATCATCTGGATAGAAAGTGGGATATCTTCTTGATCACAACACTTATGAGATTTATTCAACTTCCGGGTTATTCTCCACTGATTAGTGGTTCCAAATAAAGCTTCTTAGATCGTGGTTCATCCTGGTTTGATAACAATCATGATTATATTGCCATATGTCCGAACAGGCAAATCTGGAATCATCTGGATAGAAAGTGGGATATCTTCTTACTCACAACTCCTATGAGATTTATTCAACTTCCTGGTTATTCTCCACTGATTAGTGGTTCCAAATAGAGCTTCTTAGATCGTGGTTCATCCTGGTTTGATAAGAATCATGAAGATAATAGCATATCTCCGAACATGCTAATCTGGAATCATCTGGATAGAAGGTGGGATATCTTCTTGCTCACAACACTTATGAGATTTATTCAACTTCCTGGTTATTCTCCACTTATTAGTGGTTCCAAATAATGCTTCTTAGACCGTGGTTCATCTTGGTTTGATAAGAATCATGAAGATATTGCCATATGTCCGAACAGCTAATCTGGAATCATCTGGATAGAAAGTGGGATATCTTCTTACTCACAACTCCTATGAGATTTATTTAACTTCCTGGTTATTCTCCACTGAATAGTGGTACCAAATAAAGCTTCTTAGATCGTGGTTCATCCTGGTTTGATAAGAATCATGAAGATAATGGCATATGTTCAAACAGGCTTATCTGGATTCATCTGGATAGAAAGTGGGATATCTTGTTACTCACAACTCCTATGAGATTTATTCAACTTCCTGGTTATTCTCCACTGAGTAGTGGTTCCCAATCAAGCTTCTTACATATTGGTTCATCCTGGTTTGATAAGAATCATGAAGATATTGCCATATGTCCGAACAGGCTAATCTAGAATCATCTGGATCGAAAGTGGGATATCTTCTTAATCACAACTCCTATGAGATTTATTCAACTTCCTGGTTATTCTCCACTGATTAGTGGTTCCAAATAAAGCTTCTTAGATCGTGGTTCATCCTGGTTTTATAAGAATCATGAAGCTATTGCCATATGTCCGAACAGGCTAATCTGGAATCATATGGATAGAAAGTGGGATATCTTCTTCCTCACAACTCCTATGAGATTTATTTAACTTCCTGGTTATTCTCCACTTAATAGTGGTTCCAAATAAAGCTTCTTAGATCGTGGTTCATCCTGGTTTGATAAGAATCATGAAGATAATGGCATATGTCCGAACAGGCTAATATGGAATCATATGGATAGAAAGTGGGATATCTTGTTACTCACAACTCCTATGAGATTTATTCAACTTCCTGGTTATTCTCCACTGATTAGTGGTTCCCAATCAAGCTTCTTACATATTGGTTCATCCTGGTTTGATAAGAATCATGAAGATATTGCCATATGTCCGAACAGGCTAATCTGGAATCATCTGGATCGAAAGTGGGATATCTTCTTAATCACAACTCCTATGAGATTTATTCAACTTCCTGGTTATTCTCCACTGATTAGTGGTTCCAAATAAATCTTCTGAGATCGTGGTTCATCCTGGTTTGATAAGAATCATGAAGATAATGGCATATGTCCGAACATGCTAATCTGGAATCATCTGGATAGAAGGTGGGATATCTTGTTGCTCACAACACTTATGAGATTTATTCAACTTCCTGGTTATTCTCCACTGATTAGTGGTTCCAAATAAAGCTTCTTAGATCGTGGTTCATCCTGGTTTGATAAGAATCATGAAGATAATGGCATATGTCCGAACAGGCTAATTTGGAATCGTCTGGATATAAGGTGGGATATCTTCTTGCTCACAACTCCTATGAGATTTATTCAACTTCCTGGTTATTCTCCACTGATTAGTGGTTCCAAATAAAGCTTCTTAGATCGTTGTTCATCCTGGTTTGATAACAATCATGATTATATTGCCATATGTCCGAACAGGCAAATCTGGAATCATCTGGATAGAAAGTGGGATATCTTCTTACTCACAACTCCTATGAGATTTATTCAACTTCCTGGTTATTCTCCACTGATTTTTGGCTCCAAATAGAGCTTCTTAGATCGTGGTTCATCCTGGTTTGATAAGAATCATGAAGATAATGGCATATCTCCGAACAGGCTAATCTGGAATCATCTGGATAGAAGGTGGGATATCTTCTTGCTCACAACACTTATGAGATTTATTCAACTTCCTGGTTATTCTCCACTGATTAGTGGTTCCAAATAAAGCTTCTTAGACCGTGGTTCATCCTGGTTTGATAAGAATCATGAAGATATTGCCATATGTCCGAACAGCTAATCTGGAATCATCTGGATAGAAAGTGGGATATCTTCTTACTCACAACTCCTATGAGATTTATTTAACTTCCTGGTTATTCTCCACTGAATAGTGGTTCCAAATAAAGCTTCTTAGATCGTGGTTCATCCTGGTTTGATAAGAATCATGAAGATAATGGCATATGTTCAAACAGGCTTATCTGGATTCATCTGGATAGAAAGTGGGATATCTTCTTACTCACAACTCCTATGAGATTTATCCAACTTCCTGGTTATTCTCCACTGACTAGTGGTTCCAAATAAAGCTTCTTAGATCGTGGTTCATCCTGGTTTTATAAGAATCATGAAGCTATTGCCATATGTCCGAACAGGCTAATCTGGAATCATATGGATAGAAAGTGGGATATCTTCTTCCTCACAACTCCTATGAGATTTATTTAACTTCCTGGTTATTCTCCACTTAATAGTGGTTCTAAATAAAGCTTCTTAGATCGTGGTTCATCCTGGTTTGATAAGAATCATGAAGATAATGGCATATGTCCGAACAGGCTAATATGGAATCATCTAGATAGAAAGTGGGATATCTTGTTACTCACAACTCCTATGAGATTTATTCAACTTCCTGGTTATTCTCCACTGAGTATTGGTTCCCAATCAAGCTTCTTACATATTGGTTCATCCTGGTTTGATAAGAATCATGAAGATATTGCCATATGTCCGAACAGGCTAATCTGGAATCATCTGGATCGAAAGTGGGATATCTTCTTAATCACAACTCCTATGAGATTTATTCAACTTCCTGGTTATTCTCCACTGATTAGTGGTTCCAAATAAAGCTTCTGAGATCATGGTTCATCCTGGTTTGATAAGAATAATGAAGATAATGGCATATGTCCGAACAGGCTAATCTGGAATCATCTGGATAGAAGGTGGGATATCTTGTTGCTCACAACGCTTATGAGATTTATTCAAATTCCTGGTTATTCTCCACTGATTAGTGGTTCCAAATAAAGCTTCTTAGATCGTGGTTCATCCTGGTTTGATAAGAATCATGAAGATAATGGCATATGTCCGAACAGGCTAATTTGGAACCATTTGGATAGAAGGTGGGATATCTTCTTGCTCACAACACTTATGAGATTTATTCAAATTCCTGGTTATTCTCCACTGATTAGTGGTTCCAAATAAAGCTTCTTATATTGTGTTTCATCCTGGTTTGATAAGAATCATGAAGATATTGCCATATGTCCGAACATGCTAATCTGGAATCATCTGGATAGAAAGTGGGATATCTTCTTGATCACAACACTTATGAGATTTATTCAACTTCCTGGTTATTCTCCACTGATTAGTGGTTCCAAATAAAGCTTCTTAGATCGTTGTTCATCCTGGTTTGATAAGAATCATGATTATATTGCCATATGTCCGAACAGACTAATCTGGAATCATCTGGATAGAAAGTGGGATATCTTCTTACTCACAACTCCTATGAGATTTATTTAACTTCCTGGTCATTCTCCACTGAATAGTGGTTCCAAATAAAGCTTCTTAGATCGTGGTTCATCCTGGTTTGATAAGAATTATGAAGATAATGGCATATGTTCAAACATGCTTATCTGGAATCATCTGGATAGAAAGTGGAATATCTTCTTACTCATAACTCCTATGAGATTTATTCAACTTCCTGGTTATTCTCCACTGACTAGTGGTTCCAAATAAAACTTCTTAGATCGTGGTTCATCCTGGTTTGATAAGAATCATGAAGCTATTGTCATATGTCCGAACAGGCTAATCTGGAATCATCTGGATAGAAAGTGGGATATCTTCTTCCTCACAACTCCTACGAGATTTATTTAACTTCCTGGTTATTCTCCACTTAATAGTGGTTCTAAATAAAGATTCTTAGATCGTGGTTCATCCTGGTTTGATAAGAATCATGAAGATAATGGCATATGTCCGAACAGGCTAATATGGAATCATCTGGATAGAAAGTGGGATATCTTCTTACTCACAACTCCTATGAGATTTATTCAACTTCCTGGTTATTCTCCACTGAGTAGTGGTTCCCAATCAAGCTTCTTACATATTGGTTCATCCTGGTTTGATAAGAATCATGAAGATATTGCCATATGTCCGAACAGGCTAATCTGGAATCATCTGGATCGAAAGTGGGATATCTTGTTGCTCACAACACTTATGAGATTTATTCAACTTCCTGGTTATTCTCCACTGATTAGTGGTTCCAAATAAAGCTTCTTAGATCGTGGTTCATCCTGGTTTGATAAGAATCATGAAGATAATGGCATATGTCCGAACAGGCTAATTTGGAATCATTTGGATAGAAGGTGGGATATCTTCTTGCTCACAACACTTATGAGATTTATTCAAATTCCTGGTTATTCTCCACTGATTAGTGGTTCCAAATAAAGCTTCTTATATCGTGTTTCATCCTGGTTTGATAAGAATCATGAAGATATTGCCATATGTTCGAACATGCTAATCTGGAATCATCTGGATAGAAAGTGAGATATCTTCTTGATCACAACACTTATGAGATTTATTCAACTTCCTGGTTATTCTCCACTGATTAGTGGTTCCAAATAAAGCTTCTTAGATCATTGTTCATCCTGGTTTGATAAGAATCATGATTATATTGCCATATGTCCGAACAGGCTAATCTGGAATCATCTGGATAGAAAGTGGGATATCTTCTTACTCACAACTCCTATGAGATTTATTCAACTTCCTGGTTATTCTCCACTGATTATTGGTTCCAAATAAAGCTTCTTAGATCGTGGTTCATCCTGGTTTGATAAGAATCATGAAGATAATGGCATATCTCCGAACAGGCTAATCTGGAATCATCTGGATAGAAGGTGGGATATCTTCTTGCTCACAACACTTATGAGATTTATTCAACTTCCTGGTTATTCTCCACTGATTAGTGGTTCCAAATAAAGCTTCTTAGACCGTGGTTCATCCTGGTTTGACAAGAATCATGAAGATATTGCCATATGTCCGAACAGCTAATCTGGAATCATCTGGATAGAAAGTGGGATATCTTCTTACTCACAACTCCTATGAGATTTATTTAACTTCCTGGTCATTCTCCACTGAATAGTGGTTCCAAATAAAGCTTCTTAGATCGTGGTTCATCCTGGTTTGATAAGAATTATGAAGATAATGGCATATGTTCAAACATGCTTATCTGGAATCATCTGGATAGAAAGTGGAATATCTTCTTACTCATAACTCCTATGAGATTTATTCAACTTCCTGGTTATTCTCCACTGACTAGTGGTTCCAAATAAAACTTCTTAGATCGTGGTTCATCCTGGTTTGATAAGAATCATGAAGCTATTGTCATATGTCCGAACAGGCTAATCTGGAATCATCTGGATAGAAAGTGGGATATCTTCTTCCTCACAACTCCTACGAGATTTATTTAACTTCCTGGTTATTCTCCACTTAATAGTGGTTCCAAATAAAGATTCTTAGATCGTGGTTCATCCTGGTTTGATAAGAATCATGAAGATAATGGCATATGTCCGAACAGGCTAATATGGAATCATCTGGATAGAAAGTGGGATATCTTCTTACTCACAACTCCTATGAGATTTATTCAACTTCCTGGTTATTCTCCACTGAGTAGTGGTTCCCAATCAAGCTTCTTACATATTGGTTCATCCTGGTTTGATAAGAATCATGAAGATATTGCCATATGTCCGAACAGGCTAATCTGGAATCATCTGGATCGAAAGTGGGATATCTTGTTGCTCACAACACTTATGAGATTTATTCAACTTCCTGGTTATTCTCCACTGATTAGTGGTTCCAAATAAAGCTTCTTAGATCGTGGTTCATCCTGGTTTGATAAGAATCATGAAGATAATGGCATATGTCCGAACAGGCTAATTTGGAATCATTTGGATAGAAGGTGGGATATCTTCTTGCTCACAACACTTATGAGATTTATTCAAATTCCTGGTTATTCTCCACTGATTAGTGGTTCCAAATAAAGCTTCTTATATCGTGTTTCATCCTGGTTTGATAAGAATCATGAAGATATTGCCATATGTTCGAACATGCTAATCTGGAATCATCTGGATAGAAAGTGAGATATCTTCTTGATCACAACACTTATGAGATTTATTCAACTTCCTGGTTATTCTCCACTGATTAGTGGTTCCAAATAAAGCTTCTTAGATCATTGTTCATCCTGGTTTGATAAGAATCATGATTATATTGCCATATGTCCGAACAGGCTAATCTGGAATCATCTGGATAGAAAGTGGGATATCTTCTTACTCACAACTCCTATGAGATTTATTCAACTTCCTGGTTATTCTCCACTGATTAGTGGTTCCAAATAAAGCTTCTTAGATCGTGGTTCATCCTGGTTTGATAAGAATCATGAAGATAATGGCATATCTCCGAACATGCTAATCTGGAATCATCTGGATAGAAGGTGGGATATCTTCTTGCTCACAACTCTTATGAGATTTATTCAACTTCCTGGTTATTCTCCACTGATTAGTGGTTCCAAATAAAGCTTCTTAGACCGTGGTTCATCCTGGTTTGACAAGAATCATGAAGATATTGCCATATGTCCGAACAGCTAATCTGGAATCATCTGGATAGAAAGTGGGATATCTTCTTACTCACAACTCCTATGAGATTTATTTAACTTCCTGGTCATTCTCCACTGAATAGTTGTTCCAAATAAAGCTTCTTAGATCGTGGTTCATCCTGGTTTGATAAGAATCATGAAGATAATGGCATATGTTCAAACATGCTTATCTGGAATCATCTGGATAGAAAGTGGAATATCTTCTTACTCATAACTCCTATGAGAATTTATTCAACTTCCTGGTTATTCTCCACTGACTAGTGGTTCCAAATAAAGCTTCTTAGATCGTGGTTCATCCTGGTTTGATAAGAATCATGAAGCTATTGCCATATGTCCGAACAGGCTAATCTGGAATCATCTGGATAGAAAGTGGGATATCTTCTTCCTCACAACTCCTAAGAGATTTATTTAACTTCCTGGTTATTCTCCACTTAATAGTGGTTCCAAATAAAGCTTCTTAGATCGTGGTTCATCCTGGTTTGATAAGAATCATGAAGATAATGGCAAATGTCCGAACAGGCTAATATGGAATCATCTGGATAGAAAGTGGGATATCTTCTTACTCACAACTCCTATGAGATTTATTCAACTTCCTGGTTATTCTCCACTGAGTAGTGGTTCCCAATCAAGCTTCTTACATATTGGTTCATCCTGGTTTGATAAGAATCATGAAGATATTGCCATATGTCTGAACATGCTAATCTGGAATCATCTGGATAGAAAGTGAGATATCTTCTTAATCACAACTCCTATGAGATTTATTCAACTTCCTGGTTATTATACACTGATTAGTTGATAGAACCCTGATAGATATGGGTTCGTTTTCCCTTGATCTTTGAAGGTTGATCAGTGGTTTGAATGATAGAGTGGTTGTTTGGTTGCAGAATGAAGTAAGATAGATGATGATGGGTGGTTTGATGGATAGAAGTCGAGATGGTTGATGGTTCTTCAGTGTAGATCGATGGAGAGATCAAACACTTGTTTTGTTGTGTAAGTGATCAGAGAATGAACTCTTATAATGATCACAAACGAAATTGCTGTTAGAGAATGAACTCTGTAGCAGATCAATGTTCAAAGATGAACAAGGGATTCACAAGTTTAAGAGATTTTTGATAAAAAAAGGTGAATAATCTTATTGAAATCAATCTAGAGTATTTGTAGGAAAACCAACTCGACTTTGAAACAAAACAAAGACTTAAAACTTGTAGTTTACGACAAAGAAAGTAAGAAAACCTAGGCAAGACCAAAGACTGAGTAATTGAAGATCTTGACTTGGTTTTGGTCTTGATTGTCGAACTGGTTTGGGTTTGGTTTAGAGTAAACCAAAGCTGCAATCGAATTCTTCAATCTTCTGGTTTGAGATCTCGTGATTGGCCCTTGAGACAAGTAGAATGGGTCTTGAGTTTGATCGGATGGGCTTGAGGAAGATGGGACTCCTTTAGGTTTGGATATGGGCTTCTCTTCTTTGGACTGAGCTGCTTCCACTTCATCTTCTATGTCACTCTCACTTAGCTCCTGATCAGCTCCTTGTTCAGTGTCACTCCATTCCAGCTCCTTATCAGCTCCCTCGCCATCATCACTCCCAATCAGCTCTATCTCAGCTACTGGTTCAGTCAAGGTTGCATCATCCCCTCTCCCTTTGAAAGGATTTGACCTCAAATCCGAATCATCTGCACAATAAGGGATTAAATCTGCAACATTGAAAGTAGAACTAACAGTGTACTTCCCTTGAAGATCAATCTTGTAAGCATTGTTGTTGATGCGCTCAAGAACTTTGAATGGCCCATCAGTTCTTGGCAAGAGTTTAGATTTTCTTTCAGTAGGGATTCTGTCCTTCCTTAAGTAAATCGAAACCAAGTCTCCTGGTTCTAGAATCAACTCTCGCCTCTTCTTGTTAGCCTGCTTTGCATACTCCTTAGTTCTCTCTTCTATATTCTTCTTAACCTGCTCATGCAAAGTAATAACATACTCGGCCTTGGCCTGTCCATCAAGGTTAGTCTGCTCGTTTATAGGTAATGGCAATAGGTCTAAAGGAGTCAAAGGACTAAATCCATACACAATCTGAAAAGGAGAGTACTTGGTAGTCCTATGAACTGAATGATTGTGAGCAAACTCAACATGAGGTAAACAATCCTCCCAAGACTTAATGTTTTTCTTAACCACAGTGCGTAAGAGAGATGACAAAGTACTATTAACTACCTCAGTTTGTCCATCAGTTTGTGGATGACAAGTAGTAGAAAACAAGAGCTTAGTTCCTAATCTAGACCAGAGAGTTTTCCAGAAATAGCTAAGGAACTTAGTATCTCTATCAGACACAATGGTTCTAGGCATTCCATGTAGACGCACAACTTCTCTAAAGAATAGATCAGCAACATTGACAGCACTATCAGTCTTGTTGCAAGCAATAAAATGAGCAATTTTTGAAAACCTGTCTACTACTACAAAGATCGAGTCTTTACCTCTCCTAGTCCTAGGCAATCCAAGCACAAAGTCCATAGACAAATCAACCCAAGGTGCATTAGGAATGGGAAGAGGAGTGTACAAACCTTGGGGTCGGCTCTTTGCTTTAGCTTGAGTACAAACTATGCATCTGTTGCAATGTTTCTCTACATCTTTCCTCATACTTGGCCAGTAGAAGTGTTCCTTCAAAATACTGAGTGTTTTAGCCACGCCAAAGTGCCCCATTAGTCCACCTCCATGTGATTCCCTAAGATACAATTCTCTCAAAGAACACTGAGGTAAGCATAGACGATTTTCAAATAAAATAAATCCATCAGACTGATAAAACTTTCCACTAGCATGCTTCTCACTTTTTTTGAAGGTTTCTTTAAAATCAGGATCATCAGCATAATAAGTCTTAACTTGATCAAATCCTAACAACTTTGTTTCCATTGTAGTGAGCAGAGTATATCTTCTAGACAAAGCATCAGCTACTACATTTTCTTTACCTTGCTTGTAGTGGATAACATAAGGAAAAGTTTCAAGAAACTCTACCCATTTGGCATGCCTCTTGTTCAGCTTATGCTGCCCCTTTAGGTGCTTGAGTGATTCATGATCAGTGTGGATCACAAACTCTTTCGGCCATAAGTAGTGTTGCCATGTCTCCAAAGCCCTGATCAGTGCATAGAGCTCTTTATCATAAGTAGGATAGTTCAGCATAGCTCCACCAAGTTTTTCACTGAAATATGCAATGGGCCTCTCCTCCTGCATCAGCACACCTCCAATCTCTACACCAGAAGCATCACATTCTATCTCAAAAGTCTTAGAAAAATCAGGTAAAGCAAGTAAAGGTGCTTCAGTCAACTTCCCTTTCAGGGTTTGGAAAGCTTCTTCTTGTGCATCTTCCCACTTAAAGCCCACATTCTTCTTGATCACTTCAGTAAGTGGTACGGCAATAGTGCTGAAATCTTTCACAAATTTCCTGTAGAAACCAGCCAAACCATGGAAGCTTCGGACTTCACCCACATTCTTAGGAATAGGCCAACCTCGAATTGCTTTGATCTTCTCTTCATCCACCTTGATCCCTTGAGCTGTAACAACAAAGCCTAAAAACACAAGGTGATCTGCTCCAAAAGTACATTTACTAAAATTAGCAAAAAGAGATTCCTTTCTTAGCACTCCTAGAACAGATTTAAGATGACTAACATGTTCACTCACACTCCTGCTGTAGATCAAGATATCATTAAAATAAACTACCACAAAGTGGCCTATGAAAGCTCTTAGAACATGATTCATCAATCTCATGAAAGTGCTAGGTGCATTTGTAAGCCCAAATGGCATAACAAGCCACTCATACAACCCATGCTTTGTTTTGAAGGCAGTTTTCCATTCATCCCCTTCCATCATCCTAATATGATGATAGCCACTTTTCAAATCTATCTTAGAAAATACACAAGAACCGTGCAATTCATCTAACATATCATCAAGTCTAGGGATAGGATATCTGTACTTTACAGTGATGTTGTTGATGGCTCTGCAGTCAACACACATGCGCCAACTTCCATCTTTCTTTGGCACCAAGAGCACAGGTACAGCACATGGACTCATGCTCTCTCTAATGTGTCCTTTCTCCATCAGTTCCTCAACTTGTCTTTGCAGCTCCTTGGTCTCATCTGGATTGGTTCTATAGGCTGGCCGGTTAGGAAGAGAGGCGCCAGGAACCAAATATATTTGGTGTTCAATACCACGAAAAGGAGGCAGACCAGTTAGATTATCTTCTGGAAACACATCACTATAGTCCTGCAAGATAAATTGAAAATCTTTCGGAAGCTCCGGTGCAAGGTTAGAAACAGTTAGTGCACCTTTAAAGATAAACAGAAGTAAAGGCTTTTTAAGAAAGAGAGCTTTCTTAACCTCACTGTTTTTGGCCATAAGATTAGACCCCATCTTTTGTGATTCTATTGACTCTTTCTTGGTTTCTTGGCGTCGGAGTTTCAGCTGCAGTTGATCCTCATGCACTTCTTGTGGAGATAAGGGAGCTAGAACAATCTTCTTGTCTCGGTGGGTGAAAGAATGGCGGTTTGTAAAACCATCATGGATTGCTCTTTTATCAAACTGTCAGGGCCTTCCTAAGAGGATGTGGCTGGAATCCATAGGTAGAACGTCACACACTATCTCATCTTGGTATCTTCCAATGGTTATAGGAACCATTACTTGTTCGGTGACCATCAACTCGCCCCCCTCATTCAACCATTGAAGTGGGTAAGGTTTAGGATGCTTTCCTGTTTTCAATCCAAGCTTTGCTACAAGAGATTCACTAGCAACATTAGTACAACTCCCACCATCTATAATCAAGCTACAAACTTTATCATAAACAGTACAACGAGTATGAAAGAGATTCTCCCTTTGATCAATGTGTTCTGGTTTGGATTGGACCTGAAGGGATCTTCTTGTAACCAGGAGCTGACCTCGGACTGGATAGTCTATCAACTCTTCTTCTGAAGCATCAGCATTCTCTTCCTCAGATACAATATCACCATTATCCAAAAGTAGCATCACCTTCTTGTTGGTACACTCATTGGCATAGTGTCCAAATCCATGACACTTGAAACACTTCACATCTCTTGCTCTGGTTGCTGGTGCCTTTCCTTTATCATCACGCTGATATCCCTTGAGTTCCTCCTTTGTTTTCACAAATGGTTTCTCATCCTTGGTAGTGGACGCCTTGTAGTTGTTGCCGTAGGAGCCCTTGGTTGGATGCTTTCTCTTTAGTTGTTGCTCTATGAGGATAGACTTGTGTAGCAACTCAAAGATATCCTCATACTCATACATCTCTATGCGATCCTGAATATCTCTGCTTAACCCAGCCTGGAAGCGAGCCATGGTAGCTTCAGCTGACTCATCTACTCCACCTTTAAGCATAAGAATTTCCATCTCCTGATAGTATTCCTCTACTCCCTTCGTTCCTTGGGTAAGTCTCCTGAGTTTTTGATGCACATCTTTCCCATAGTAACTTGGAACAAAACGTTTCTTCATAAGAGTCTTGAGTTGATACCAAGATGCAACTTGTGGTTCTCCAGTTCTCCTCCTTGAAGTAACAATCTGATCCCACCAATGCAACGCATAGCCATTGAACTCAGTTACAGCAAGCCTCACTTTCTTCTTTTCTGAATAGTCTTGACAGTCAAATACCAACTCAATCTTTTTCTCCCAATCAAGATAGTCATCGGGGTTGCTAGTGCCTCCAAAGACAGGTATCCGAAGCTTAAGGTTTCCAAGACTATCATCAGGTCTGTCTCTTGGTGCACGTCGAGTGGTATGTCTATTCTGAGAAGCTGCACAGCCTGATCTGATGGACCTTACTGACCGATCTTCATCCGTACTACGACCAGAGGAGGAATCTAGATCATTGGCTACTGCAGGTCGTTTCCCTCTCCTCTTATCTCTAGCTGCTCTCCTAACCTGTGAAGTATTACCCAAAACATCATTAGCAGAACGGGTAACCCCAACAAATTCAAGTTTTTTTATCCATCTCGTTCATAAGAGTAGCTATCAAGGCATCCATCTGAGTTTTATCTAGTCTAGCTGCTGGTCTCCCCTCTCGTTCCAGATCACTTTCAGACATGGCTTCCTGTTAAGAAACTTGACAAGAAAAGTAAGTACACAAGTATTATAGCCGAAGCCTCACAAGTGTTTCTCTCAAGTGTTTCTCTCAACTTTGTGGGGAAGTTTCTTTGTGAATCCAAGAGCTCAGCAGTAAACAAAGATCAATGCCTTAGAGAACAAACCCCAACCCCCAAAGAGAAGAAAATATAGACAGTATTAAGGGATTTAGTTTGCAAGGAGCTTTACCACCAGAGACTGGATTTCTCTTCAGTCTGGCTGGATTTCTCTTCAGCCTTAGATACTTTGATCTCTTTATTTTTTTTTATACTGGTCGGCCCCCTCGCACTTTTAGATAGACAGATAAGAGATGAACAGATTCACAGAAACAGAATGATCAAACCAGGTTCCCAAAGAGAAGGAGAAGTAATTGAAGAATTTTATGACAAACCCTAGATCAAGAGCCTTCAATCTGCTCTGATACCACCTGATAGAACCCTGATAGATATGGGTTCGTTTTCCCTTGATCTTTGAAGGTTGATCAGTGGTTTGAATGATAGAGTGGTTGTTTGGTTGCAGAATGAAGTAAGATATATGATGATGGGTGGTTTGATGGATAGAAGTCGAGATGGTTGATGGTTCTTCAGTGTAGATCGATGGAGAGATCAAACACTTGTTTTGTTGTGTAAGTGATCAGAGAATGAACTCTTATAATGATCACAAACGAAATTGCTGTTAGAGAATGAACTCTGTAGCAGATCAATGTTCAAAGATGAACAAGGGATTCACAAGTTTAAGAGATTTTTGATAAAAAAGGTGAATAATCTTATTGAAATCAATCTAGAGTATTTGTAGGAAAACCAACTCGACATTGAAACAAAACAAAAACTTAAAACTTGTAGTTTACGACAAAGAAAGTAAGAAAACCTAGGCAAGACCAAAGACTGAGTAATTGAAGATCTTGACTTGGTTTTGGTCTTGATTGTTGATAGTGCTCAAATTACCCAGTAGAGGTTACTCTCTCAAATAAGAGGTACAGCTGTAGTACTTAGGGATCGAATCACGAGGAGCTAGGGAACCAATTAAATAAAATCTACTAATCAATCCTAGGCAAGGTTGGTTTATATGATAGAAATAAAAATAACAAATCCTAAAATGAGCAAGGCAGTTGCTCCAACTAACAATATGAAGGGTTGTTTAAATGGGATAAAGAGTGCTAGACATAGGGTTTCTATTCAGGGATGGAGATTATAATCTCTATAAATGCTTTAATAAGTTGCTTGCACGATACTATAGATCTCAGCCGCTTAACATATGTGAATGAATCACTGGTTAAAATATCTAGATCTCTGGCCACACCTTTCGCATGATGACACAGAAAAAGAGTCGGTCGATATCCTTTTGAGATATCGAGCGATACACCTTTCGCGGCGCCAATCGATTTACCAGTAGGGTATCGATCGACGGCTTCTAGATCTGCCTAGGCGCGAACCGAATATGACCGCGAGGTCTCAAGGAGGAACTGTCGTTCTTCTCAACGGGAAACATGCATCGCTCAAATGGATAATTCAAGATAATCTAAGATCCTAGTGATTTATGTTCTAGTTAGCTACTCTAAAACAAGCATAGGGTACAATCCATTTGATGAGTATCACAACTTAGCAATTATAGCTTGGGGCTAATCCCACAAACCTATTTAAACCCTAGATCTAACAAGTAGACTACTCAGACATAGCTAAACAATTCATAACAATAGATAGATGAAAGAATTGCATAGATAGAATAAAGTAGAAATACAAAAGGAGATGAGAAATCTCTCCAATCTCTCTCAAACAAATAAAACTCTAGTCTCTCTCTCACACTCTCTGCTTTGGTTGTGAAAAGCTTCAAGCTTCAAAGGGTTTCAAAACTTCGCCGTCAAAAAGACTTTGCAGGAGTATTTAAGCATTTCCATTAGGTTAAAAACTCGTCAGGGGTAATCTCGTAATTTGGTGAAGTCTTGGTGAAGTAGTCGGCTAAACCATTTCGTCCTCGATATCGATCGACAACACTTAATGTGTATCGATCGATTATAATCTTCTAGTACGCGGATCTTCTCAGCTGCATCGATCGACGACTCATGATGAGTATCGATCGATTGTAATCGCAATGTTGACTTCCGACTTAGTCTTCAATGGTCAACTCGGGTGTATCATCTCTTGTACTCCAAAATGCTCCAAAAACATCACTTTCTCACGAAATGCTCCTGAACCTGAAAACATACCTAACATGCTAGAAAACAGATTAAATATAAAATAAAATACTAGTATACCATGGTTAAAAACGGGTAAAATCCATGGTATATCAATTGTCGAACTGGTTTGGGTTTGGTTTAGAGTAAACCAAAGCTGCAATCGAATTCTTCAATCTTCTGGTTTGAGATCTTGTGATTGGCCCTTGAGACAAGTAGAATGGGTCTTGAGTTTGATCGGATGGGCTTGAGGAAGATGGTACTCCTTTAGGTTTGGATATGGGCTTCTCTTCTTTGGACCGAGCTGCTTCCACTTCATCTTCTATGTCACTTTCACTTAGCTCCTGATCAGCTCCTTGTTCAGTGTCACTCCATTCCAGCTCCTTATCAGCTCCCTCGCCATCATCACTCCCAATCAGCTCTATCACAGCTACTGGTTCAGTCAAGGTTGCATCATTAGTGGTTCCAAATAAAGCTTCTGAGATCGTGGTTCATCCTGGTTTGATAAGAATCATGAAGATAATGGCATATGTCCGTACAGGCTAATCTGGAATCATCTGGATAGAAGGTGGGATATCTTGTTGCTCACAACACTTATGAGATTTATTCAACTTCCTGGTTATTCTCCACTGATTAGTGGTTCCAAATAAAGCTTCTTAGATCGTGGTTCATCCTGGTTTGATAAGAATCATGAAGATAATGGCATATGTCCGAACAGGCTAATTTGGAATCATCTGGATAGAAGGTGGGATATCTTCTTGCTCACAACACTTATGAGATTTATTCAACTTCCTGGTTATTCTCCACTGATTAGTGGTTCCAAATAAACCTTCTTTGATCGTGGTTCATCCTGGTTTGATAAGATTCATGAATATATTGCCATATGTCCTAACAGGCTAATCTGGAATCATCTGGATAGAAAGTGGGATATCTTCTTACTCACAACTCCTATGAGATTTATTCAACTTCCTGGTTATTCTCCTCTGATTAGTGGTTCCAAATAAAGCTACTTAGATCGTGGTTCATCCTGGTTTGATAAGAATCATGAAGATAATGGCATATGTCCGAACAGGCTAATCTGGAATCATCTGGACAGAAGGTGGGATATCTTCCTGCTCACAACACTTATGAGATTTATTCAACTTCCTGGTTATTCTCCACTGATTAGTGGTTCCAAATAAAGCTTCTTAGATCGTGGTTCATCCTGGTTTGATAAGAATCATGAAGATATTGCCATTTTTTCGAACAGCTAATCTGGAATCATCTAGATAGAAAGTGGGATATCTTCTTACTCACAACTCCTATGAGTTTTATTTAACTTCCTGGTTATTCTCCACTGAATAGTGGTTCCAAATAAAGATTCTTAGATCGTGGTTCATCCTGGTTTGATTAGAATCATGAAGATAATGGCATATGTTCAAACATGCTTATCTGGAATCATCTGGATAGAAAGTGGGATATCTTCTTAGTCACAACTCCTATGAGATTTATTCAACTTCCTTGTTATTCTCCACAGATTAGTGGTTCCCAATCAAGCTTCTTATATATTGGTTCATCCTGGTTTGATAATTCATGAAGATATTGCCATATGTCCGAACAGGCTAATCTGGAATCATCTGGATAGAAAGTGGGATATCTTCTTACTCACAACTCCTATGAGATTTATTCAACTCCCTGGTTATTCTCCACTGATTATTGGTTCCAAATAAAGCTTCTTAGATCATGGTTCATCCTGGTTTGATAAGAATCATGAAGATAATCGCATATGTCCAAACAGGCTAATCTGTAATCATCTGGATAGAAGGTGGGATATCTTGTTCCTCACAACACTTATGAGATTTATTCAACATCCTGGTTATTCTCCACTGATTAGTGGTTCCAAATAAAGCTTCTTAGATAGTGGTTCATCCTGGTTTGATAAGAATCATGAAGCTATTGCCATATGTCCGAACAGGCTAATCTGGAATCATCTGGATAGAAAGTGGGATATCTTCTTCCTCACAACTCCTATGAGATTTATTTAACTTCCTGGTTATTCTCCACTGAATAGTGGTTCCATATAAAGCTTCTTAGATCGTGGTTCATCCTGGTTTGATAAGAATCATGAAGATAATGGCATATATCCGAACATGCTAATCTGGAATCATCTGGATATAAAGTGGGATATCTTCTTACTCACAACTCCTATGAGATTTATTCAACTTCCTGGTTATTCTCCACTGAGTAGTGGTTCCCAATCAAGCTTCTTACATATTAGTTCATCCTGGTTTGATAAGAATCATGAAGATATTGCCATATGTCCGCACAGGCTAATCTGGAATCATCTGGATAGAAAGTGGGATATCTTCTTACTCACAACTCCTATGATATTTATTCAACTTCCTGGTTATTCTCCACTGATTAGTAGTTCCCAATCAAGCTTCTTATATATTGGTTCAACTTGGTTTGATAAGAATCATGAAGATATTGCCATATGTCCGACCAGGCTAATCTGGAATCATCTGGATAGAGAGTGGAATATCTTCTAACTCACAACTCCTATGAGATTTATTCAACTTGCTGGTTATTCTCCACTGATTAGTGGTTCCAAATAAAGCTTCTTAAATCGTGGTTCATCCTGGTTTGATAATAATCATGAAGATATTTCCATATGTCCGAACAGGCTAATCTGGAATCATCTGGATAGAAGGTGGGATATCTTCTTGCTCACAACACTTATGAGATTTATTCAACTTCCTGGTTATTTTCCACTGATTAGTGGTTCCAAATAAAGCTTCTTAGATCGTGGTTCATCCTGGTTTGATAAGAATCATGAAGCTATTGCCATATGTCCGAACATGCTAATCTGGAATCATCTGGATAGAAAGTGGGATATCTTCTTACTCACAACAACTATCAGATTTATTCAACTTCCTGGTTATTCTCCACGATCTAAGAAGCTTTATTTGGAACCACTAATCAGTGTAGAATAACCAGGAAGTTGAATAAATCTCATAAGTGTTCTGAGCAAGAAGATATCCCACCTTCTATCCAGATGATTCCAGATTAGCCTGTTCGGACATATGGCAATATCTTTATGATTCTTATCAAACCAGGATGAACCACGATCTAAGAAGATTTATTTGGAACCACTAATCAGTGGAGAATAACCAGGAAGTTGAATAAATCTCATAGGAGTTGTGAGTAAGAAGATATCCCACTTTCTATCCAGATGATTCCAGATTAGCTTGTTCGGACATATGGCAATATCTTCATGATTCTTGTCAAACCAGGATGAACCACGATCTAAGAAGCTTTTTTGGAACCACTAATCAGTGGAGAATAACCAGGAAGTTGAATAAATCTCATAGGAGTTGTGAGTAAGAAGATATCCCACTTTCTATCCAGATGATTCCAGATTAGCCTGTTCGGACATATGGTAATATCTTTATGATTCTTATCAAACCAGGATGAACCAATATATAAGAAGCTTGATTGGGAACCACTAATCAGTGGAGAATAACGAGGAAGTTGAATAAATCTCATAGGATTTGTGAGTAAGAAGATATCCCACTTTCTATCCAGATGATTCGAGATTAGCCAATTTGAACATATGCCATTATCTTCATGATTCTTTTCAAACCAGGATGAACCATGATCTAAGAAGCTTTATTTGGAACCACTATTCAGTGGAGAATAACGAGGAAGTTAAATAAATCTCATAGGAGTTGTGAGTAAGAAGATATCCCACTTTCTATCCAGATGATTCCAGATTAGCTGTTCGGACATATGGCAATATCTTAATGATTCTTATAAAACCAGGATGAACCACGATCTAAAAAGCTTTATTTGGAACCACTATTCAGTGGAGAATAACCAGGAAGTTAAATAAATCTCATAGGAGTTTTGAGGAAGAAGATATCCCACTTTCTATCCAGATGATTTCAGATTAGCCTGTTCGGACATATGGCAATAGCTTCATGATTCTTATCAAACCAGGATGAATCACGATCTAAGAAGTTTATTTGGAACCACTAATCAGTGGAGAATAACCAGGAAGTTGAATAAATCTCATAAGTGTTGTGAGCAAGAAGATATCCCACCTTCTATCCAGATGATTCCAGATTAGCCTGTTCGGACATATGGCAATATCTTCATGATTCTTGTCAAACCAGGATGAACCACGATCTAAGAAGCTTTATTTGGAACCACTAATCAGTGGATAATAACCAGGAAGTTGAATAAATCTCATAAGTGTTGTGAGCAAGAAGATATCCTACCTTCTATCCAGATGATTCCAGATTAGCCTGTTCGGACATATGGAAATATCTTCATGATTCTTATCAAACTAGGATGAACCACGATCTAAGAAGCTTTATTTGGAACCACTAATCAGTGGAGAATAACCAGGAAGTTGAATAAATCTCATAGGAGTTGTGAGTAAGAAGATATCCCACCTTCTATCCAGATGATTCCAGATTAGCCTGTTCGGACATATGGCAATGTCTTCATGATTCTTATCAAACCAGGATGAACCAATATGTAAGAAGCTTGATTGGGAACCACTAATCAGTGGAGAATAACCAGGAATTTGAATAAATCTCATAGGAGTTGTGAGTAAGAAGATATCCCACTTTCTATCCAGATGATTCCAGATTAGCCTGTTTGAACATATGCCATTATCTTCATGATTCTTATCAAACCAGGATGAACTACGATCTAAGAAGCTTTATTTGGAACCACTATTCAGTGGAGAATAACCAGGAAGTTAAATAAATCTCATAGGAGTTGTGAGTAAGAAGATATCCCACCTTCTATCCAGATGATTCCAGATTAGCCTGTTCGGACATATGGCAATATCTTCATGATTCTTATCAAACCAGGATGAACCACGATCTAAGAAGCTTTATTTGGAACCACTAATCAGTGGAGAATAACCAGGAAGTTGAATAAATCTCATAGGATTTGTGAGTAAGAAGATATCCCAGTTTCCATCCAGATGATTCCAGATTAGCTTGTTCGGACATATGGCAATATCTTCATGATTCTTATCAAACTAGGATGAACCAATATATAAGAAGCTTGATTGGGAACCACTAATCAGTGGAGAATAACCAGGAAGTTGAATAAATCTCATAGGAGTTGTGAGTAAGAAGATATCCCACTTTCTATCTAGATGATTCCAGATTAGCATGTTCGTACATATGGCAATATCTTCATGATTCTTGTCAAACCAGGATGAACCACGATCTAAGAAGCTTTATTTGGAACCACTATTCAGTGGAGAATAACCAGGAAGTTGAATAAATCTCATAAGTGTTGTGAGCAAGAAGATATCCCACCTTCTATCCAGATGATTCCAGATTAGCATGTTCGGACATATGGAAATATCTTCATGATTCTTATCAAACCAGGATGAACCACGATCTAAGAAGTTTATTTGGAACCACTAATCAGTGGAGAATAACCAGGAAGTTGAATAAATCTCATAAGTGTTGTGAGCAAGAAGATATCCCACCTTCTATCCAGATGATTCCAGATTAGCCTGTTCGGACATATGGCAATATCTTCATGATTCTTGTCAAACCAGGATGAACCACGATCTAAGAAGCTTTATTTGGAACCACTAATCAGTGGATAATAACCAGGAAGTTGAATAAATCTCATAAGTGTTGTGAGCAAGAAGATATCCTACCTTCTATCCAGATGATTCCAGATTAGCCTGTTCGGACATATGGAAATATCTTCATGATTCTTATCAAACCAGGATGAACCACGATCTAAGAAGCTTTATTTGGAACCACTAATCAGTGGAGAATAACCAGGAAGTTGAATAAATCTCATAGGAGTTGTGAGTAAGAAGATATCCCACCTTCTATCCAGATGATTCCAGATTAGCCTGTTCGGACATATGGCGATATCTTCATGATTCTTATCAAACCAGGATGAACCAATATGTAAGAAGCTTGATTGGGAACCACTAATCAGTGGAGAATAACCAGGAATTTGAATAAATCTCATAGGAGTTGTGAGTAAGAAGATATCCCACTTTCTATCCAGATGATTGCAGATTAGCCTGTTCGGACATATGGCAATATCTTCATGATTCTTGTCAAACCAGGATGAACCACGATCTAAGAAGCTTTATTTGGAACCACTATTCAGTGGAGAATAACCAGGAAGTTGAATAAATCTCATAAGTGTTCTGAGCAAGAAGATATCCCACCTTCTATCCAGATGATTCCAGATTAGCATGTTCGGACATATGGCAATATCTTCATGATTCTTGTCAACCCAGGATGAACCACGATCTAAGAAGCTTTATTTGGAACCACTAATCAGTGGAGAATAACCAGGAAGTTGAATAAATCTCATAAGTGTTGTGAGCAAGAAGATATCCTACCTTCTATCCAGATGATTCCAGATTAGCATGTTCGGACATATGGAAATATCTTCATGATTCTTATCAAACCAGGATGAACCACGATATAAGAAGCTTTATTTGGAACCACTATTCAGTGGAGAATAACCAGGAAGTTGAATAAATCTCATAGGAGTTGTGAGTAAGAGGATATCCCACTTTCTATCCAGATGATTCCAGATTAGCATGTCAGACATATGGCAATATCTTCATGATTCTTATCAAACCAGGATGAACCAATATATAAGAAGCTTGATTGGGAACCACTAATCAGTGGAGAATAACCAGGAATTTGAATAAATTTCATAGGAGTTGTGAGTAAGAAGATATCCCACTTTCTATCCAGATGATTCCAGATTAGCCTGTTTGAACATATGCCATTATCTTCATGGTTCTTATCAAACCAGGATGAAATATGATCTAAGAAGCTTTATTTGGAACCACTATTCAGTGGAGAATAACCAGGAAGTTAAATAAATCTCATAGGAGTTGTGAGTAAGAAGATATCCCATCTTCTATCCAGATGATTCCAGATTAGCGTGTTCGAACATATGGCAATATCTTCATGATTCTTATCAAACCAGGATGAACCACGATCTAAGAAGCTTTATTTGGAACCACTAATCAGTGGAGAATAACCAGGAAGTTGAATAAATCTCATAGGAGTTGTGAGTAAGAAGATATCCCACTTTCTATCCAGATAATTCCATATTAGCCTGTTCGGACATATGGCAATATCTTCATGATTCTTATCAAACTAGGATGAACCAATATATAAGAAGCTTGATTGGGAACCACTAATCAGTGGAGAATAACCAGGAAGTTGAATAAATCTCATAGGAGTTGTGAGTAAGAAGATATCCCACTTTCTATCCAGATGATTCCAGATTAGCCTGTTTGAACATATGCCATTATCTTCATGATTCTTATCAAACAAGGATGAACCACGATCTAAGAAGCTTTATTTGGAACCACTAATCAGTGGAGAATAACCAGGAAGTTGAATAAATGATACAGCCTGGAAATCAGACTATATGAATTGATGAACTGAGGTTCAACCTGAAAACAAAGAAGATAGATTTTTATGAGTTTTTATGAGTTTTTAAGATGCAAAACAGAAACAAATGAACTATGGATAAGATGCTAATGATATGAAGAATAAATCAGAGTAAATAAACAAAGATAAAGGATAGATAGGATGGAATCAAGCTGCTGGATGTTTATCACTCTCAGCTTGATCAAAAGATGGACTGAAGTGGATTTGCGGATGAAGGTTTGATTGAATCTCTCAACCATATGGGATGATGGACGAAATGGATTGAATAGACACCACAAAGCTCTGTGAAAGTAGACTTTGATAAGCCTGGTTGCTCTGGAGCTGCTTCTCACAAACTCTAAAGGCTTGAAACAATAGTTTTAAGAAAACTAGAAAACTTCATTTTCATTCATAAAATTCAAGGGTGGTTTCTACAATGGACGTCTATGAGCTTATATAATGCTCAGATACAATGGTGATAAAGGTCTAAGAAGAAAAGAAAGGAAACAAATCAAAGACAAAGCAATAAATTGAAAATCTAGCCGTTGGAGCCTTTTGTGGGATTTTGGCTCCAAGTAAGAGATGTGTCTTTGGTTGAACCTGGATGGTTTGAGGGGATAAGAGAGCATTCTTGGGACCTTCTTGGATGCTGGTAAAGTGCTGATTTCGTGCCTGGTCTGAAGAGAAAAGAGCTGTTGGACATTAATGTTGGTTTTCACCAAATAAGGCAAAATTGTGTAAATGAGGATCCTCCTTGTAACATCCCTATCCCGAGGATCTTTCTTAAAACCATAACCACAACATTTTTCGTCTAACAACTTTTATTGAAGCATAAATTGTCTTACATAAAAGCAAACTCAACTTAAAGATTGAAATATCCAACGAGAACTTAAATGAAACCTGAATATAAAAGTTCAGAAAGATAAAGAAAACTCAAAACGATGGCACCATTCCAACTCCGGCTCCTGCTCCTCTTTGGTCATACCTACAAGAAGGAGGGGTGAGTAATTGGGATTACTCAGTGAGGGTAGGTTCTTGGAACCTACGAACTCATTTCATAATACATAATGCAACACACAAGTCACAAGTTAATATCAATTAGCAATCACAAACAATATAGACTCTAGACTCAATCATGACCTATCGCCTGCGGACCTGTCTCCGCCACGAGTGATCCTAATCGTTATCGACAGCGCTGCTAACTCATAACGTAAATCACGGCTTCCTCCCCATCGTTACCACCCTTCTTCATCGACGCGTTCTAACGCACTAAATTGATCGACGGCATTCGCATTGCCCAAACATAATTGATCGACGGCGTTCACATCGCCCTACTTAACTGATCGACGGCATTTGTATTGCCCAACATAATTGATCGACGGCGTTCACATCGCCCAACAGTCTCATCGACTCTCAATGTTATCTCAAACTCATAATCTCATTCACGACACTTTCATTCTTATCACACATCTCATTCATCTCACACACAACCGGTTTATACTTTTACAACATATCAGTCACTAGGTTCTTTCATATCAATCAACATCTCATTTCAATGTTATCAAACGAATCATCGTCTCATTCATCTCATCAAGCAGCCGGTTTATCCTTTAACAACCTATCATTCACTAGGTTCTTTCATAACAATCAACAACCATCATACTTTCATCATATCAACACAAGTCAGACCTAGATCTAGGCAACACTAACAAGGGCTAACGCCCGAGACATTATCCAATATGAAAGGGGTTCACAACCGAGTCCTCACCTTTGCCTTACTCGATGACACAATCTAGATCTAGGAGGAGAAGCTTTCAACCGTACAACCACAGATCTGCACTATCACTCAACATGATATGGGAAAAGGGGGATTAGGGATCAGATCTATCACATCCAGTGACAAACCATAGGGAGAACGGAGGAAAGCAAGAGATCCGAGGCTTACCAAACAGATCTAGAAAAGGAGAACAAGGGAGATGCGAGATCTGATCACCACCACCAATCGGCTACAACCACCACCACCCCCACACCACACGGCGCCGGCGAGAAGGAGAGAGAGAGAGATCGCCGAGGAGGAGAGAGGCGGCTTGGATCTAGGGTTCGGGACACTTGACGGCTACTGGCTCGGAATCTCTGCAGGGCTTCGCTTCTATTCTCTCTGCGGAGAAAAATGGGAGGAGGCACCTCCTTTTATAGGAAAGAGGAAGGAAAACCTAGGGTTTCTCACTTTTGGGCCTTTTTGCCAGTGGGCTTCTCCTTTCAAATGACACAATTTAACGGACCGGGTTTTGGGATGTTACAATTCTCCCCCACTTAATGGGAATTCGTCCCCGAATTCCGCGTGTCGAAACTCCAAACCTAAACATCCCAAACCCAAACGGGTAAACAACTCAGCATTTGCAATCTAATGGTTCCTGCAACAAACTCGGTTCACTAATCCTCACGGAGATCCAAACATCCTCTTAGATCCCATCCCTTTCCCATACCATCCATGTCAATTCCCTTTGAAATACAGCTTCTTTGCGGTTTTACAAACTCAACATGCATTCTGACCATAGATACATTAAGACACACCTATACTGATGGTTATGAATAATCAACTCATGTCCTCAATTGTCACGTGGATACATTGTGAAATCAGTGTCCGTCATGGCATTCTGGCCTGACCTGGAAGGCGGCCTCTCATTGGACCTCGTCCCCTCCAGCTTCCTAAATGACTACCCGAGTCGCAGCCCGTTGGCTCACCGGCTCTGTCTGCCCCCTCGTCTCAATAGTTGTAACTATGCCACGACTCGTCATTGACTCGACCTTACGACACTCTTTCACATTCTATATCCCACCTCTCGCGGTAGGAACTTCTTATATCCCGCATCTCGCAGTAGGCACATTTTCTATCCCGCATCTCGTGGTCACCGTCTCTTCATGTTCTTTCCACTTAACTCTTGGCGAGTACCTCTTGTTAGACTACTGTCCCGCGGGTTCTCATCACATCAGACTCTAGACGCACACCCATTCTCAGGTTCCAAACAAAACATCATACAAGTCCATTGACTCTTTAACATACTCATTCTCATTTCTCATTTCTCTTTCTGAGTTACCTTGCATCCTCTATGCGAATTCCACATCACTATGGCGCTTTTTGGCGTTACCCTATCACGGTTTTATTCTTCTCTTAGCCCATATCATGCCGTTCCACTTGCTCAGTAGTTTCATGGATCCTCTCCAACTTTAAATCTCAGTTCTCCCCCACTTTTGATCAAACATAAAGGGGTTCTACATGGCATCCCGTACAAGCCTCGTACATTGAAATCGATATGTTCACTAGTGGTAGATGCATTTTTCCATTTTCATTTCTGTTCCAACACATAAACGTGCAACCTAGGTTGATCAACTTGTCCTTGGCGATCCGTTAACAAGGCCATGTCACGACCATGTCCCATTTCCATTCTGGTACATGTAACTCTTGCAGCAACCCACTATGAACTCACTATTAAGTTCTTATAGTCTAACATGCCCCAACTGTGAAATTCATTTCGTGAAATTATTCTTGAACCTGACTTGTGGTGATTTTGACCTCGATACATTCTTGAAATATCCAAATATATGAAATATTGTGAATTATAAGCTTACTCCATGATCTCATCTTCCAGATATTTGTCGATAGTCCAGTGCCAGAACTAACTTAGAGAACTCCACAGCTCCTTGCATCACAAGACATGTGCTCCCTCAAGATGAGCTTTTTGGTTGGATGATGTTGGGGTCAAAAACGGTTATCTCGAAATCAACGGCTAAGTCTATTTGTCATACGAAAAACCTTTCGAAAAACGAACACGAACACCCGTAAACCGAAGGAACCGAGCAGCCGACCCCGGCTTTGGCCGTAGCCGCCGGGAGGCTAGCCCCGTGCTGGCCGTGGCCGCCGGCGGCTAGCGCCCGTGCTGGCCGTGGCCGCCGGGCGGCTAGCCCCGTGCTGGCCGTGGCCGCCGGCGGCTAGCCCCATGCTGGCCGTGGCCGCCGGCGGCTAGCGCCCGTGCTGGCCGTGGCCACCGGGCGGGTAGCCCCGTGCTGGCCGTGGCCGCCGGCGGCTAGCGCCCGTGCTGGCCGTGGCCGCCGGGCGGCTATCCCCGTGCTTGCCGTGGCCGCCGGGCGGCTAGCCCCGTGCTGGCCGTGGCCGCCGGCGGCTAGCGCCCGTGCTGGCCGTGGCCGCCGGGCGGCTAGCCCCGTGCTGGCCGTGGCCGCCGGCGGCTAGCGCCCGTGCTGGCCGTGGCTGCCGGGCGGCTAGCCCCGTGCTGGCCGTGGCCGCCGGCGGCTAGCGCCCGTGCTGGCCGTGGCCGCCGGGCGGCTAGCCCCGTGCTGGCTCGGGTCTTCGGATAACGATCTTCGGTACACGAATCCCAGTCCCCGGCAATCTGAAGTCTGTACTTTGATTCTTTCCCAAGTCCTCGCAGGACGAATCATCGAGATTCCGTGTACGAAACTCCGGTTCTTACTCCAATCTAAGACTGTCGGAAACATTTCGGAAACTCGTAAGATATCGACGGGAAGGAAGATCTGAAATTCTTCGTACGAAACAGCGATGGTTATCTTAAGACACCACTCGTCTCAACTCTACGAACGAATGAAGAACTTCCAAAGAAATCGTAGAAAACGACGGAAGTCCTGGAAACGGCCCGAAAGGGACCAAACACGATCGGATAGTCCGTTTACGATTATCTGAGGTAGATACGACGATTTACGTTTATCTTTACATAGCAAGATAAATGCTAAATTTCCGGAAAGATAAATGTCAAGTTTCCCGATGGAAGCCGACGAAAATGGAAAGAAGCCCGTCTTGCGGCCCAGAAGGAGAATAGACCGTCATAAGAAGGAGTATATAAAGGAGCTTTGGGAGAGGAAGAAAGGCAGAGCAAAAAATCTCAAAGAGAGAGCAAATCCGAAACTTAGGGACTTAGAGAATTCCTGCTAGCTTAGGACTTAGGAGTTTAGACTAGCGGAGCAAAGCTTAGAACGTTTTGTCTCTTTTATTTCCGTCGTTTTTCGCTTCAGCTTTTCTCTACTTCCCTTTTTCGGAAGAATATTGTACCATCTATTCAATAAAACGCCTTAGTGCAATTTTTCCGCTACGTTGCTTTATTCTATCAATTTCGTTTGGTTATCGCAGAGAATCCGAGCCTTCAGGGAAAACTAGCCTTCAGGGAAAACTCAGTTCTCCCCCACTTTTGATCAAACATAAAGGGGTTCTACATGGCATCCCGTACAAGCCTCGTACATTGACATCGATATGCTCAAATGGAATATATGGTTCACTAGTGGTAGATGCATTTTTCCATTTTCATTTCTGTTCCAACACATAAACGTGCAACCTAGGTTGATCAACTTGTCCTTGGCGATCCGTTAACAAGGCCATGTCACGACCATGTCCCATTTCCATTCTGGTACATGTAACTCTTGCAGCAACCCACTATGAACTCACTATTAAGTTCTTATAGTCTAACATGCCCCAACTGTGAAATTCATTTCGTGAAAATATTCTTGAACCTGACTTGTGGTGATTTTGACCTCGATACATTCTTGAAATATCCAAATATATGAAATATTGTGAATTATAAGCTTACTCCATGATCTCATCTTCCAGATATTTGTCGATAGTCCAGTGCCAGAACTAACTTAGAGAACTCCACAGCTCCTTGCATCACAAGACATGTGCTCCCTCAAGATGAGCTTTTTGGTTGGATGATGTTGGGGTCAAAAACGGTTATCTCGAAATAAACGGCTAAGTCTATTTGTCATACGAAAAACCTTCCGAAAAACGAACACGAACACCCGTAAACCGAAGGAACCGAGCAGCCGACCCCGGCTTTGGCCGTAGCCGCCGGGAGGCTAGCCCCGTGCTGGCCGTGGCCGCCGGCGGCTAGCGCCCGTGCTGGCCGTGGCCGCCGGGCGGCTAGCCCCGTGCTGGCCGTGGCCGCCGGCGGCTAGCCCCATGCTGGCCGTGGCCGCCGCCGGCTAGCGCCCGTGCTGGCCGTGGCCGCCGGGTGGGTAGCCCCGTGCTGGCCGTGGCCGCCGGCGGCTAGCGCCCGTGCTGGCCGTGGCCGCCGGGCGGCTATCCCCGTGCTGGCCGTGGCTGCCGGGCGGCTAGCCCCGTGCTGGCCGTGGCCGCCGCCGGCTAGCGCCCGTGCTGGCCGTGGCCGCCGGGCGGCTAGCCCCGTGCTGGCCGTGGCCGCCGGTGGCTAGCAACCGTGCTGGCCGTGGCTGCCGGGCGGCTAGCCCCGTGCTGGCCGTGGCCGCCGGCGGCTAGCGCCCGTGCTGGCCGTGGCCACCGGGCGGCTAGCCCCGTGCTGGCTCGGGTCTTGGAATGCGATGCATCTCAAGAAATACTACCACTAGATCGTAAACGTGGACAACAGAACTACGAGATGGCTTGATCCTCCAAAGAGGTACGTAGGCAACTCGCCAACCGGTGGGTTCAGCCATCCCCCCGATTTAAAAGGGGGGAGTGGGCACAATTTTCGAAAAAACTGAACTTCGAAATCTTTCCGCAAATCAATTCGCCTGACGGCCTCAACAATGGATCCAGTATCCACCAAATAAATCATAAACTATCGCCCGGCAACATTCCGCGATTTCTAAAAATCCCATAGTCCTTTATGGCATAAGAAAAACAAACTTCAAAGCACTGCGAGACGTCGCTTAGTGCCTGAACATTCGTTTTTCGATTAAAACCTTCATACGCCTTCTAAACGGCATCGTATCGTTGTTGCTGATCACAACAAACGAACTCTAACGTCCTAAACAGACAAGCCACCTAAGGGTAGGCTCTTTTACATCCAACAAGGATCCCATAGCGCACTATACAAAAAATCCAAATTTGGTTCAGCACTTCGTAAAGGAAGTAGCTCGATTCGTGCCCATACAAATCACATAAGCCGATACCACTTCGCGGATTTTAAAACGGTACGAATCAGGTTAAAATCACGAACAGGCAAAACGAAAGCCGATTTGTCATCGCACAGCCTCAGTCTGAGAGTAAACCTAGGTCGTGCCCTAAACCCAGCCTTGCTGGTATCTTAAACATCTCATAGGCAAAGCGTCAACAACGCGAGATCCCAAAACTTGTCTCTTCACTCAAGTCTGTACGTTTCCACGAATTTTTGCGTAAATCGTAAACCGCAGGAAAATCTCGCTTTGTACAAACTACGGATACGGTGATCGTCAGGGAGGCAGGAATGAGACGATAACTCACACCCTGCCCCTCTAACTTCGACAAACAGAAGTTCTAAACGCAAAATATTTTATAAACGCGTACCGCGAATTCAATACAACCCCCTAAAAAGGGCAGGGATTCAAAG
Organism: Raphanus raphanistrum subsp. raphanistrum; assembly: GCA_019706035.1. Taxonomy (NCBI): domain Eukaryota; kingdom Viridiplantae; phylum Streptophyta; class Magnoliopsida; order Brassicales; family Brassicaceae; genus Raphanus; species Raphanus raphanistrum. Next base: position 11,424 of record JACZFZ010000011.1, on the reverse strand, counting down.
CCACCAACGGCCAGTCCCGAAATCATACATGATGGCCAACCAACGGCCGAAATACAACCAAAATAAAAATCCCCTCAGGGATTGATCAACCTAGGCGTCCTCCGGGACACCGCCTTCATCCTCCGACTCACCCAAAGCAGGAACAGCCTCGCCATCGCCCTCGCCGACTTCCTCACCACCCTTGTCCGCAACAATTCCAGCATCCTGGACCTCTGGAATTTCCGAGCTCGGGACCAGGGTACCCGAGGATGACGGGCCGGCAAGCTCCGCCGCAGTGCAAGTTCCCATCTCCTCAAAACGCTGAATCCGCCTCTTAAGACGTCGAACTTCCGAGGACTTGCTCTTCTTCTCCTCCTTCGCCTTGAGCAGGGAGCTCACAGTCTTTCCCAGATCACGCTCGAGATCGCTGATCCTAGCTTCGAGCGTCGACGTCTGGGCAGCATGAGTGCTCTCGATCGATTGAAGCACGGCCTCGGTACGCTTCAGAGTTTCCCGCGACGAATCCAGCTCCTTGGACAAACGTGTAACCTCCAGTCCGCAATCGCCAAGCATCCCGTCGATCAACGACACAAACTGATCACACGAGAGAATGTGAGAATCAAGGGAATAACAAAGGGAAGAAGGTTTTCACAAAATACCTTGGAGCGATGCTGCGATAGTCTCGCCGAAACTTCGCCTTCCTCACTCCTAGTACACCTTTTCATCTTCGCTGATCCGGCAGCCCCAGCTCTTGAACGTCCCCTCGATGGTGGAACAGCGTTGGACGCGGGAAGTCCCAAGACGATCTCCCTCTTCTTTTCTGGAGGAGGAGGCATGACTTCTACCGCATCCTCCGAAACCACTATCGGCGCGAAAGGGGAACCCTCCGGACAAGCCTGGACATCGGATGCTTGCTCCGGAACGACAATTTCTCCAGCAGGCAAAGAGACATCGGGTCCAGAGGCTGGAAGTGTGGAGATCGGGACAGGAGTAACGTCGGGTCCAAGAACCAAGGCCGCGGGATCCGGAGTTAAAGTGACATCGGATCCGAGAGTCGGAACCACGGAAGTAGCACTAGGACCTGCCACGCTAGACTCCATCTCAGCACGGCATCGCTCCATCTTGTCCTGAAAAGAACTGAACCCCTCGACGAATGTCTGCGTAAGAGCAGGAGCATCCTGCGCCGGCGAGGCTTGGTTAGCTTCACTCATTTCGACATCGGAATCCTTCTTTTCATTTGGAGAGAAAGCCATGTTTTCTGAAATTCGAGAAAAAGAGAGTGAGTGAAAAATGAGAGGGAGATGGGGTGCTACTTATAAGAAATCAAAGGTGGTAAAGTTTTTCGGAATAAAATATTCTTAGCCAAAAATTTCGATTTTCAAATCTTTCGCACACAAAATCGCTCCCGCATCTTGCATGCTGGGGGGCTAACTGTTGGGGTCAAAAACGGTTATCTCGAAATCAACGGCTAAGTCTATTTGTCATACGAAAAACCTTCCGAAAAACGAACACAAACACCCGTAAACCGAAGGAACCGAGCAGCCGACCCCGGCCTTGGCCGTAGCCGCCGGGCGGCTAGCCCCGTGCTGGCCGTGGCCGCCGGCGGCTAGCGCCCGTGATGGCCGTGGCCGCCGGGCGGCTAGCCCCGTGCTGGCCGTGGCCGCCGCCGGCTAGCCCCGTGCTGGCCGTGGCCGCCGGCGGCTAGCGCCCGTGCTGGCCGTGGCCGCCGGGCGGCTAGCCCCGTGCTGGCCGTGGCCGACGGCGGCTAGCGCCCGTGCTGGCCGTGGCCGCCGGGCGGCTAGCCCCGTGCTGGCCGTGGCCGCCGGGTGGCTAGCCCCGTGCTGGCCGTGGCCGCCGGGCGGCTAGCCCCGTGCTGGTTGTGGCCGCCGGCGGCTAGCGCCCGTGCTGGCCGTGGCCGCCGGGCGGCTAGCCCCGTGCTGGCCGTGGCCGCCGGCGGCTAGCGCCCGTGCTGGCCGTGGCCGCCGGGCGGCTAGCCCCGTGCTGGCCGTGGCCGCCGGCGGCTAGCGCCCGTGCTGGTCGTGGCCGCCGGGCGGCTAGCTCCGTGCTGGCTCGGGTCTTCGGATAACGATCTTCGGTACACGAATCCCAGTCCCCGGCAATCTGAAGTCTGTACTTCGATTCTTTCCCAAGTCCTCGCAGGACGAATCATCGAGATTCCGTGTACGAAACTCCGGTTCTTACTCCAATCTAAGACTGTCGAAAACATTTCGGAAACTCGTAAGATATCGACGGGAAGGAAGATCTGAAATTCTTCGTACGAAACAGCGATGGTTATCTTAAGACACCACTCGTCTCAACTCTACGAACGAATGAAAAACTTCCAAAGAAATCGTAGAAAACGACGGAAGTCCTGGAAACGGCCCGAAAGGGACCAAACACGATCGGACAGTCCGTTTACGATTATCTGAGGTAGATACGACGATTTACGTTTATCTTTACATAGCAAGATAAATGCTAAATTTCCGGAAAGATAAATGTCAAGTTTCCCGATGGAAGCCGACGAAAATGGAAAGAAGCCCGTCTTGCGGCCCAGAAGGAGAATAGACCGTCATAAGAAGGAGTATATAAAGGAGCTTTGTGAGAGGAAGAAAGGCAGAGCAAAAAATCTCAAAGAGAGAGCAAATCCGAAACTTAGGGACTTAGAGAATTCCTGCTAGCTTAGGACTTAGGAGTTTAGACTAGCGGAGCAAAGCTTAGAACGTTTTGTCTCTTTTATTTCCGTCGTTTTTTGCTTCAGCGTTTCTCTACTTCCCTTTTTCGGAAGAATATTGTACCATCTATTCAATAAAACGCCTTAGTGCAATTTTTCCGCTACGTTGCTTTATTCTATCAATTTCGTTTGGTTATCGCAGAGAATCCGAGCCTTCAGGGAAAACTAGGTTTACTTAGTTTTCCTTCGATTTACTTAATCAAAATCGACAGTGCGAATTTCGGTTCCCACAGATGAGTCCCCCGTCTAGTCCTATAATTGTTTCTTCAACTCCATAGTTAACCGATTTGGTGCCTTTGGACTTGGTGTCATCCCTATTCCTCAATGTGGCATAAGAACCATCTCAGCTTAATGAAGGTCCTGGTTGTAGCTTGAGTACATCTGCATCCTTGTCGTTAAGGAAATGACATCCTAACTTGAAGCTTTCTATTCTATGAATCCTTCAATTCCATATCTAATCCGCTCTTTTAATCTCGACATCGGGATAATAGGATTTTCAACACTTGTCGCTTTCTTTTCTGGTTTATCATTCTCGATTCTCTTGGCCTCCAATTTGAATCTTCTTACTGGTCTAGCTGCAGGTTAACTTTGCTGCTCGTACGATGATCGTTGACTTTAACATCGACCTGGTTTTTGGAAGTCTTTCCCCCAACCACAAAAGATACCATGCAGTTCACTAGTCCTAGACTACTAGACTCAGCGGCTATCACATTAACTCATTTAATTTTAAGCAACCCGAGGTTAGACAAAAATACATACCCGGGATTAGCCAAACATGCTAGTGGTTTCTGGCAAAAAACAATCCTGACCTCGATGTCTGCCTCTGTGGCTCAGGCGGCTGTTGTGGTAATTCCCTTACTCCCGCCCTGGCTGGTGGTGTCCAACAATATTCCTCTAGATGTCCAAATCGACCGCACTGTTGACATGGTAAGTAAGTTAGCGCACGAGGATTCCCACGTCTAGGTCGTGTGCAATTACGCCTCAAGTGTCCCACTTGTCCGCACCGAAAACACAATGGTGCCTTGCATTGACCAGTGTGGTTTCGTCCACACATTCCACACACAGTTTGGTTTGGAGCAACGTTCATGGCTTCTATTGCCTCTCGGGTCCGCTTTGCAGCTCTGGTTTGGGTAACCTGTTTCTGTCTGCGTTCTTCTTCCAGCCCGGCTTCCTGTTCTGATGCTTTCTCGATCAACTCGTTTATATTCTTGTATTCTCGGACGTTGCAACTGTTCTTAAGTTCGATCCTCATTCCTTTTAGGAACCGTCGTACAAGTTCACGCTTTCTCATGTGGTGCCCCGCGAACCTTCTCAGCCTATTAAACTCTTCGCCATACTCTCTCACACTCCGAGTCCCTTGTTTAATATCTTGGAACTGGCCTTCCATTCGATCAATTGCTTCCTGGGGAAAGTACTTCTTGTTAAATTCCTCAAGGAAATATGTCCAAGTCAGATCGTGATGTCCTTGTACGTCTTCTACTACGCCTTCCCACCACACTAGCGCATCATCCTTTAGGTGGTGGACAGCCAATTCTCTGCGAAACTCAGGCGGGCTTCTGGCTGAGTCAAAGTTTCTGACCAACTGCCTCCTCCAATTGTCAGCAACAATTGCATCCTCCCTTCCGCTGAAAAGTTTTGTCTGCATGTTCTTCATGTGTTTCATCATATCCCAGTAGGTAGGTCCTTGCACTATTGCCGGTGCTAGAGGTGTGTTTGCAACTGATCCCGTGGAAGGTGGTGCGGCTCCTCCTCCTATAACGCCACCATTCCAAGGCATTCGCCCTTGGAAGGCCTCTCTGTACATTTGCAACTCCTCCAACATTGCAACATCCACAAGAACTTGACCCTTCTTCGGGACCCCTCTTGATGTGTCCCTCAACTCTATCTCAACTTCGGTACAACTTCCATTCAAACTTGTAGCACGGGATTCAGCTCTAGCAGCACGCCGAGTTGCTCTCTGGACGGTGGTCATTGTTGAAGTAACATTGGTGTTCTTTGGTGGCATCCTGATACAATGAATGGTGCGTCAGATTCTGATTGCAAAAGAGTTCACTAACCTTGTCGAGTAAGCGAGGAGCTTCGGTCTGAATGGTGCCTTAAGTTATTCTTTTGAAAATTTTCATTTCGTAAAAGTTTGAAAACACTTTGAAACCCGGATAAAGAATACTCTTGAGTTACACCTACCCACCCGGGACAGCACCGGTGGGTTTAACCCCCGCTCTGATACCAATTGTAACATCCCTATCCCGAGGATCTTTCTTAAAACCAGAAACACAACATTTTTCGTCTAACAACTTTTATTGAAGCATAAATTGTCTTACATAAAAGCAAACTCAACTTAAAGATTGAAATATCCAACGAGAACTTAAATGAAACCTGAATATAAAAGTTCAGAAAGATAAAGAAAACTCAAAACGATGGCACCATTCCAACTCCGGCTCCTGCTCCTCTTTGGTCATACCTACAAGAAGGAGGGGTGAGTAATTGGGATTACTCAGTGAGGGTAGGTTCTTGGAACCTACGAACTCATTTCATAATACATAATGCAACACAAAAGTCACAAGTTAATATCATTTAGCAATCACAAACAATATAGACTCTAGACTCAATCATGACCTATCGCCTGCGGACCTGTCTCCGCCACGAGCGATCCTAATCGTTATCGACAGCGCTGCTAACTCATACCGTAAATCACGGCTTCCTCCCCATCGTTACCACCCTTCTTCATCGACGCGTTCTAACGCACTAAATTGATCGACGGCATTCGCATTGCCCAAACATAATTGATCGACGGCGTTCACATCGCCCTACTTAACTGATCGACGGCATTTGTATTGCCCAACATAATTGATCGACGGCGTTCACATCGCCCAACAGTCTCATCGACTCTCAATGTTATCTCAAACTCATAATCTCATTCACGACACTTTCATTCTTATCACACATCTCATTCATCTCACACACAACCGGTTTATACTTTTACAACATATCAGTCACTAGGTTCTTTCATATCAATCAACATCTCATTTCAATGTTATCAAACGAATCATCGTCTCATTCATCTCATCAAGCAGCCGGTTTATCCTTTAACAACCTATCATTCACTAGGTTCTTTCATAACAATCAACAACCATCATACTTTCATCATATCAACACAAGTCAGACCTAGATCTAGGCAACACTAACAAGGGCTAACGCCCGAGACATTATCCAATATGAAAGGGGTTCACAACCGAGTCCTCACCTTTGCCTTACTCGATGACACAATCTAGATCTAGGAGGAGAAGCTGTCAACCGTACAACCACAGATCTGCACTATCACTCAACATGATATGGGAAAAGGGGGATTAGGGATCAGATCTATCACATCTAGTGACAAACCATAGGGAGAACAGAGGAAAGCAAGAGATCCGAGGCTTACCAAACAGATCTAGAAAAGGAGAACAAGGGAGATGCGAGATCTGATCACCACCACCAATCGGCTACAACCACCACCACCCCCACACCACACGGCGCCGGCGAGAAGGAGAGAGAGAGAGATCGCCGAGGAGGAGAGAGGCGGCTTGGATCTAGGGTTCGGGACACTTGACGGCTACTGGCTCGGAATCTCTGCAGGGCTTCGCTTCTATTCTCTCTGCAGATAAAAATGGGAGGAGGCACCTCCTTTTATAGGAAAGAGGAAGGAAAACCTAGGGTTTCTCACTTTTGGGCCTTTTTGCCAGTGGGCTTCTCCTTTCAAATGACACAATTTAACGGACCGGGTTTTGGGATGTTACACTCCTGATCCAATGGGAGCTGGTGCATGGAATGAGCTCATAGAACTCCTTTGTCTTGTGCATAATATCTCCTGGATGCCTTGGTTTAGTCTGGTTGTCTTCTGGTCGGAATTGATTGGCTTGGAAATGATCAAACCGAAAGATTGTCCAATTTTTCCATAAATAGCTCCGGTTTGATTTAAGTGAGTCTTCATTGAACCAACTGATCTCCTGGGTTCTGGTGTAGCTAAAGACTCCTGGAATACCTCCTGATTGGTTGGAATGATCTCCTGGACGCCAATGTCTGGTTTGAAGCTGATTGAACCGGTTAGCTTCCAATTGAGGCAAGTGTAGAACTGGTTTGACCGGTTCTGGCAACGTGGGCATAACTCCTAATTTCCGTGGCCATTTCTCCTGATATTGGGCTTTCTGGAAAGATGAGAGATCCCTCTTGAATCCTATGATTGGATTTGGTTCAGGCCGCTTCTTCATTGGCCTTGAATATCCTTCAAAAGTCAGGTACTCGCAGATGGATGGGTTGGAGAACCTCCAGTTTGTAAAATCCATAACTCCTTGGTCCGGTACAATTTTCTGAAATTTCCAATTGGGCTGGACTCCTTCTTGAGTGTAGAGTCCATTACAATTTGTTTCACTCCAAAACTCCTTTTGGTTGTCGAGATATATGCCGTCGACTGGACCTATGTCGCTGGTACCTCCAAAGTGGCCGGTTTGGACTGCTTGGTTGACCTCTGGTTCAACCACTGGTTTGATGGCCGCATAAATAAATCTCATAGGAGTTGTGAGTAAGAAGATATCCCACTTTCTATCCAGATAATTCCAGATTAGCATGTTCGGACATATGGCAATATCTTCATGATTCTTATCAAACTAGGATGAACCACGATCTAAGAAGCTTTATATGGAACCACTATTCAGTGGAGAATAACCAGGAAGTTAAATAAATCTCATAGGAGTTGTGAGGAAGAAGATATCCCACTTTCTATCCAGATGATTCCAGATTAGCCTGTTTGAACATATGCCATTATCTTCATGATTCTTATCAAACAAGGATGAACCACGATCTAAGAAGCTTTATTTGGAACCACTAATCAGTGGAGAATAACCAGGAAGTTGAATAAATCTCATAGGAGTTGTGAGTAAGAAGATATCCCACTTTCTATCCAGATGATTCCAGATTAGCCTGTTCGGACATATGGCAATATCTTCATGATTCTTATCAAACTAGGATGAACCAATATATAAGAAGCTTGATTGGGAACCACTAATCAGTGGAGAATAACCAGGAAGTTGAATAAATCTCATAGGAGTTGTGAGTAAGAAGATATCCCACTTTCTATCCAGATGATTCCAGATTAGCCTGTTCGGACATATGGCAATATCTTCATGATTCTTATCAAACCAGGATGAACCAATATATAAGAAGCTTGATTGAGAACCACTAATCAGTGGAGAATAACCAGGAAGTTGAATAAATCTCATAGGAGTTGTGAGTAAGAAGATATCCCACTTTCTATCCAGATGATTCAAGATTAGCCTGTTTGAACATATGACATTATCTTCATGATTCTTATCAAACCAGGATGAACCACAATCTAAGAAGCTTTATTTGGAACCACTATTCAGTAGAGAATAACCAGGAAGTTGAATAAATCTCATAAGTGTTCTGAGCAAGAAGATATCCCACCTTCTATCCAGATGATTCCAGATTAGCCTGTTCGGACATATGGCAATATCTTCATGATTCTTGTCAACCCAGGATGAACCACGATCTAAGAAGCTTTATTTGGAACCACTAATCAGTGGAGAATAACCAGGAAGTTGAATAAATCTCATAAGTGTTGTGAGCAAGAAGATATCCTACCTTCTATCCAGATGATTCCAGAATAGCATGTTCGGACATATGGAAATATCTTCATGATTCTTATCAAACCAGGATAAACCACGATATAAGAAGCTTTATTTGGAACCACTATTCAGTGGAGAATAACCAGGAAGTTGAATAAATCTCATAGAAGTTGTGAGTAAGAAGATATCCCACTTTCTATCCAGATGATTCCAGATTAGCCTGTTTGAACATATGCCATTATCTTCATGATTCTTATCAAACAAGGATGAACCACGATCTAAGAAGCTTTATTTGGAACCACTAATCAGTGGAGAATAACCAGGAAGTTGAATAAATCTCATAGGAGTTGTGAGTAAGAAGATATCCCACTTTCTATCCAGATGATTCCAGATTAGCCTGTTCGGACATATGGCAATATCTTCATGATTCTTATCAAACTAGGATGAACCAATATATAAGAAGCTTGATTGGGAACCACTAATCAGTGGAGAATAACCAGGAAGTTGAATAAATCTCATAGGAGTTGTGAGTAAGAAGATATCCCACTTTCTATCCAGATGATTGCAGATTAGCCTGTTCGGACATATGGCAATATCTTCATGATTCTTATCAAACCAGGATGAACCAATATATAAGAAGCTTGATTGAGAACCACTAATCAGTGGAGAATAACCAGGAAGTTGAATAAATCTCATAGGAGTTGTGAGTAAGAAGATATCCCACTTTCTATCCAGATGATTCAAGATTAGCCTGTTTGAACATATGACATTATCTTCATGATTCATATCCAACCAGGATGAACCACAATCTAAGAAGCTTTATTTGGAACCACTATTCAGTAGAGAATAACCAGGAAGTTGAATAAATCTCATAAGTGTTCTGAGCAAGAAGATATCCCACCTTCTATCTAGATGATTCCAGATTAGCCTGTTCGGACATATGGCAATATCTTCATGATTCTTGTCAACCCAGGATGAACCACGATCTAAGAAGCTTTATTTGGAACCACTAATCAGTGGAGAATAACCAGGAAGTTGAATAAATCTCATAAGTGTTGTGAGCAAGAAGATATCCTACCTTCTATCCAGATGATTCCAGAATAGCATGTTCGGACATATGGAAATATCTTCATGATTCTTATCAAACCAGGATAAACCACGATATAAGAAGCTTTATTTGGAACCACTATTCAGTGGAGAATAACCAGGAAGTTGAATAAATCTCATAGAAGTTGTGAGTAAGAAGATATCCCACTTTCTATCCAGATGATTCCAGATTAGCCTGTTCGGACATATGGCAATATCTTCATGATTCTTATCAAACAAGGATGAACCAATATATAAGAAGCTTGATTGGGAACCACTAATCAGTGGAGAATAACCAGGAATTTGAATAAATTTCATAGGAGTTGTGAGTAAGAAGATATCCCACTTTCTATCCAGATGATTCCAGATTAGCCTTTTTGAACATATGCCATTATCTTCATGGTTCTTATCAAACCAGGATGAAATATGATCTAAGAAGCTTTATTTGGAACCACTATTCAGTGGAGAATAACCAGGAAGTTAAATAAATCTCATAGGAGTTGTGAGTAAGAAGATATCCCACCTTCTATCCAGATGATTCCAGATTAGCCTGTTCGAACATATGGCAATATCTTCATGATTCTTATCAAACCAGGATGAACCACGATCTAAGAAGCTTTATTTGGAACCACTAATCAGTGGAGAATAACCAGGAACTTGAATAAATCTCATAGGAGTTGTGAGTAAGAAGATATCCCACTTTCTATCCAGATAATTCCAGATTAGCATGTTCGGACATATGGCAATATCTTCATGATTCTTATCAAACTAGGATGAACCAATATATAAGAAGCTTGATTGGGAACCACTAATCAGTGGAGAATAACCAGGAAGTTGAATAAATCTCATAGGAGTTGTGAGTAAGAAGATATCCCACTTTCTATCCAAATGATTCAATATTAGCCTGTTTGAACATATGCCATTATCTTCATGATTCTTATCAAACAAGGATGAACCACGATCTAAGAAGCTTTATTTGGAACCACTAATCAGTGGAGAATAACCAGGAAGTTGAATAAATCTCATAGGAGTTGTGAGTAAGAAGATATCCCACTTTCTATCCAGATGATTCCAGATTAGCCTGTTCGGACATATGACAATATCTTCATGATTCTTATCAAACCAGGATGAACCACGATCTAAGAAGCTTTATATGGAACCACTATTCAGTGGAGAATAACCAGGAAGTTAAATAAATCTCATAGGAGTTGTGAGGAAGAAGATATCCCACTTTCTATCCAGATAATTCCAGATTAGTCTGTTCGGACATATGGCAATATCTTCATGATTCTTATCAAACTAGGATGAACCAATATATAAGAAGCTTGATTGGGAACCACTAATCAGTGGAGAATAACCAGGAAGTTGAATAAATCTCATAGGAGTTGTGAGTAAGAAGATATCCCACTTTCTATCCAGATGATTCCAGATAAGCCTGTTTGAACATATGCCATTATCTTCATGATTCTTATCAAACAAGGATGAACCACGATCTAAGAAGCTTTATTTGGAACCACTAATCAGTGGAGAATAACCAGGAAGTTGAATAAATCTCATAGAAGTTGTGAGTAAGAAGATATCCCACTTTCTATCCAGATGATTCCAGATTAGCCTGTTCGGACATATGGCAATATCTTCATGATTCTTATCAAACCAGGATGAACCACGATCTAAGAAGCTTTATATGGAACCAATATTCAGTGGAGAATAACCAGGAAGTTAAATAAATCTCATAGGAGTTGTGAGGAAGAAGATATCCCACTTTCTATACAGATGATTCCAGATTAGCCTGTTTGAACATATGCCATTATCTTCATGATTCTTATCAAACAAAGATGAACCACGATCTAAGAAGCTTTATTTGGAACCACTAATCAGTGGAGAATAACCAGGAAGTTGAATAAATCTCATAGGAGTTGTGAGTAAGAAGATATCCCACTTTCTATCCAGATGATTCCAGATTAGCCTGTTCGGACATATGGCAATATCTTCATGATTCTTATCAAA